>BSWB01000003.1:154422819-156822819 GCA_033239125.1 Fagopyrum homotropicum
CCAAGATCTGGTACTTGTGTTCACTGCATCTTCTGTTGTTGCTGTACCAGATACAATAGCTGCTTCGTTCTGGACTGGGAAGGAATCTCCCACAACCTTCTCGACCGTACCGGAAGTAGTTGAATTCACAACGTGTGCAATATCGACTTCCTTAGGCTGATCATCCATTGGCCGCTTTGCTGCGTTCTGGCCGATAGCAACTACGGTTTGATTATCATTCGATGGTTGGCTCAATTATCCTGACTTAGTCATTTCTTGATCTTCGCTACCTTGGTTCATACCTTCTGTGACTGTGGGAAGCACCGTCGGAGGATTACCCTCCGTCATAGTCTCACCGGGAACGCTCTAGAAACAACCGACCTAACCGTTTTCGCTATTAGGTCAAAGAGAGCGTTTTTCAAAAATAAGTTTTTTCGTTGAACAATTTTCTCTATGAAAAAATAAAAAGAATATTCTATAATGATGCCAACATTGTACACAGGTCTATGCAAATCACGATGGGAGAAGACAGGGCGGTACCCCGGCGGCAGCTACGAGTACGTCGACATCGCAACCACTGGAGCATGTTACATCGTGGTCCTCGTGGAAGTTATTCCGGCAGGGAGTTCGAGATAGCGCGACCGACAGACGGCTACACAGCACTGCTATCGGAGCTACCTCGCATTTACGCCGGAAAACCGCAAACACTGAAACAAATCGTGCGGCTAATGACATCGGCGATGAAACAGTCACTGAAAAGCAGCACCTTGCAGGTGGCGCTATGGCGACGGAACAGCTACTTGTTGGCTCAGTGGTTTGCTCCTTATAAAAGAACCACTAATGCCGCCCCGACGATGACGACTGGTGAGGAAGGTGGTAGTAAGATGATTAAGAGAACGGTGGTGGGGTTTGTTGAGGATTTGAGCTCGCCGGCGGCGAAGGGTTTGGTGTTTGGTTGCAGGCATGAGTTTGGAAGTAAAGGTGGGATTAGAACTGGACTTCTTATGCTGTGTTTCAACCTAAGTCTTGATCTCATCTGTGCTGAATCTGCTGATGCATAGAGATTTTTTGTTACTTGCAATTTGTTTGATCTTATTTTTTTTAATAAAGTCCTACATCGGTTTCTTATAATATGAATTAAATGTATAAATATTTTAGGTTATTGTTGTTATTTTCAATAAAATGCATAAATAAAAGATTATAGAAAATATGATGTTTTAAATTTTATTATAAGTTATTTTTTTTGGGTGAATTTGGTAACTTAGCTTTTTTGAGATCATCATCTAGTAACTAAGCTCATAATAGTTTTTGATGAAGTAAATGTACGACCTACACAAAAACACCGACAGATGACAACAATCTATCTCTCCTCCTCTGTATCTTTTAGCACTTCGATCTATAACCCCTCATAACCCCATAGTCATTCTTTCCTGTCTCCTCCCTCTCCATTCCACTAAACCCTACTCTCTCCCTAACCTTCGTCATGTCGCCGAAGTTTGACCTATCTCAAGTAGTCAATGCGTTCATCCGGGTGACAAGTGGCGAGGTCAGAGTTGCGAGTTCACTCGCCCCGAAGACTGGACCACTCGGTCTCTCCCCTAAGAAGATCGGAGATGCGAGCCCTTGAGATGGCATTTGCTGGAAACTGTGGAGTTCATTTGGACTTGGCCTCAAATAGAACCAGCGTTTTGAATACATTATTTGCAAAAGAGCTTGGCTTGATTCTCGAAATTGAGGTTGTAAGCGAAACAACACATTTTTGTATGAAAAACTCTTCTGGTATGTGCTTGATTTCGGACATCGGCTTGGCTTTTCTTACTTAAAGGATATATCCATGTTATTCCGCAACTTTCTCATAAAACGCGTACTCCTAAGCGTCTTTCATTGCCGTTAAGTGTTCGCTCCAAACGGTGTGTGCAAGCTTTAAATTTATAACCCTAGACTTAAGCTTAAAACAAGGATGCGAACCCGCAGTGTACGGGTCAATCGTAGTAAAAGCAAGAAAATTCCAGGGGTCGATCACAGGGACTCGGTGAAACAAAGTCAATACGGTGTGCTTATGTCAATACTAACCACAAGAGTGATTAACGCAATCAAAGATGAATAAGAAGTCAATAAAGCAAACATGCAATTCTAGGGATTAAAGCATCTAGTTGTGGTTCCAACTCAAGATCTATAGATAAGCGGACAAAGCTGAGATTTTTGCGTGGGGAAGGTGTTTCTAAAGTGGAGTAGATCACCGGGTAAGTCTCACTACACACTAATCCTAAACCGTAACTCCTATTACCGGGTAAGTCTCAAGGAATCAAGATAAAGAACTATAACCTCAAACTAACGCACCATCTAAGGGAATAGAATCAACCTTTACCGGGTAAGTCTCAGGCTAACTCACAAAGATGGGATGGAAGCACACTCAAACCCCAATAAAGGATAAACCTTTATTACCTACACTTATGATCGTTGGTACACAAACTAAGGAATTACCGGGTAAGTCTCATCCTAAGCTTGCTTTGAACCAGGAAAGGTGTAATAAGAATAGGATTTGGCAAACTCTAACACTTAACTCTCAGTTATGGATCAGATAAGCTACCTCGGTCAGCCAATTTCCACCTCGGCCGAAATGTTCATCGACTGAACGAGACGCTTAGGGTTAAGGTTAAAGACTCGAACTTTCAGGATCCTACTGGAATCTAAGATTATTCTATCATTGTTTTTCCCACAACCTTCAGCTAATCACCCTAGAATCACACAAGGAAATTAGCCACTCATCATCATTATGAAAGTATTAAATATATGGGAAGAAGGTGAATATTTGAACAAGAAGAATTTAATAAAAAGACTTCAATAACTGAATCAAATATCACAACAAAGCGTTCCTTGGATAGCAATCCAACAAGACAAGACAACAAGTGAGGGAATTGAAGACAATCTTACAAAACCCTTCAAAAAGCTATAAAAGCTATAGACTTCTATCTTCCTTCAACCTTCAAAAAGGTTCTTCAAAACTCCCAACTGGAGTAGGCTGCTGCTGTTGCGTGCTGTAAACCCTGATCGACGGTATAGCGTGATGTCGGAATTGTGGAAATCCAACCCTTTTTATAGGAAAATAACCCTCCAAAGATAATAAATCTTAGAAAGATATTTTCCCATAAATATAGGTAAAATATATGATTCTGCATATCTCCTTCCTTCCAGGAGTCAAGCTCAAAAATATAAGATTACTTTCCAAATTTAAAAGATCTCATCCAAGAATAAAATATTCTCGCCGCGTCCTAGGTGTTCGCCTCGGTCGAGTCGGCGTCTCTGGATCGCCTCGGTCGAGATGAATCTCTGGTCAACCGAGGTGAGTCATAACTGAATGTGAAATCTCTCAAAACTGGAGCTCCCAAATGTAGGTGAAATAGTAGTAAAATCACATAATGATGCGCCCTTGACCCCTATGTCCCAACATGAGGAAGACGAGGCACTCCGGGTTCGCTCCGATGGACCGCTCACCCGTTCACGTGCTAAGGCAATCGCCCAAGCTACCGGCTCCATCATTAGCCGCACCATTGCTTGTCACGGACCCATTGGATGCAAACCGTGTCTCTACGCCACAATGACTTGAAGCTTGTCAAGCCGGCACCATTCCGGCGCATTTTCCGCATTTTCCGTAATTTAGCGTTTTGTAATAATAAGTCTTTTTATTTTCGGAATATTAATTTCCGGGACTTTATTTCCGGGTACTAATTTTCCGAATTTAAGATTAGACTTTTGGTTTCGGAAACTTAATTCCGAACTTAAATTCTCAACCTTTCATTTTTAGGTGTTTCATTCCGGAACTTAAATTCCGACTTTATTTCCGTCATTTAATTTCCGACTCTTTGTATAGCCTTCATCCACTATATAAGGGGATGCTTGGCTCATTTATAAGGCATGTTCAATTTGATTAAGTAAAGAGAAGTATTTTCCTCCAACTTACTTGAGCATCAATCCCTCTTCCAATCCTCTCAAAGTTCTTCTTTTGGATCTTCGATCCAAACTCAACCATCTTCGAAGGTTCTTCAAGAACCAACTCAAGCGACCCACTTCAAGGTTTGATCGATCAATCTAGATCGACTCAATCATATAACTTCCGCCTCCATCTCTAAGCTTCCGCAACCCATCTTCATTTGCATTCGCACTTCAACTAAGGAGTAGTTGAGCTTCAGCTTGATCTAGATCCGGAATCCTTCATTGACGTGTCCAAGGACGCATCAAATTGGCATCAGAGCAAAGGGATCTAAGCTAAGTTATCTTTACTCTTGTTTTTGTGCGTTATTATATTCATCCTTTTTGCCTTTTGTTCATCACCATCTTCATCTCGTTCTTCGCATCTTCAACCACGTTCTTGAAAATTTTTTTTTTCTCAATCCATTTTGCAAAGCAAATTTAGGAGATTTTTGGTTTGCCATCAAACCATTAATCAACAAAACATTTTTCCTTACCCAATCCGACATTTTTGTTAATCAATTGCACCATTTTCTTGGGAATTTTTTGTTGACAAAATCGGATATCACGCCTTTTGATATTCCAAAAACCAAAAACAAAGCAAAAACTCTTCAAAAAACGGATTTGTTTTAAAGAAAAGTGGATTCATCTCTTGCATTCCAAAGGTTGCATTCAAAAGTTTCAAAAAGAAACAATTCCACAAAAACAAAAGTAAAAGACGTCCGGCAAACCGGTCCATCCGAAAAATCGGATTTTTGAAAAGGTCAAAGACCAAAGCAAGTAAAACTTGCCGATAAACGATCCGTCCATTTCCTACCTCTCCATTTTCTCACAAGTTGCAAATTTTTCTCTTGAAATTGTGTGCATTTTGGTTCAAATTTGTTGGATTTGCCTTCCTTGCCTAACCGCCAAACGGCTTTTCCAAAGGTAGAACCCTAACGCACTTGAACTTGGGTAACGTTGACTTATCTTGTCACCTTGCTCATTTGATTGCTTGCAAATTTGTGTCCAATCTTGGAGTTATGACTAACGTCACAATTGAAAATTCTCAGGAATCTAGTGAAAGGCATGAGATCACTACTTTGACCGAAGAAAATGCCTCCCTTAGGCAAGAGCTTGAAACGTTGAAGGCCCAAATGCTTGCACTGACGACCGCTCCACCGAATCCAAATGGAACCTTGGTCGATGCTTCCACATCCGATGGACGTCGCAAAGGAAAAGGTATCTTGGGAGCCGAACCATCTAACAGTCGACGGCTTGCCTCCGTCATTGAAAACCACGGTCCCTCCCAAAATGACGGTCATGAGTCCCACAATGAAGGTGACGAGAATCCCGACCCTTCTCCAAATGATTTGTTATATGTTGACACGGAGAATCGGCACAAACGCTATGAGCATAACCGACGTAAGTATGGCACTTCCCCTCCTCCATCTAGTGCCCAACGCACCAACCGTCCCTCCCGGATTGATGACCGGTACCATCATCAAACAAATGACCGCTCTCAACGTCCCGAGAATGATCGGTCCGGACAACGCCGCCAACGGCATAGCCGGCAACCGATGTATCATGATTATGAAGAGTATGATGAACGAGATGACTTTGACGAGTTCTCCGATGATGAGTCGGACTTGGAACGGGTGGCACATGTCCGTCCATGGCACCCACCCATCCGAGAGCCTTTTGAGAACCAGGATCGAGGAGAAGAATGGTTGCCTCCTCCTAACCCACCAAGGCGTGCCCCACCTAACCATGGGCGCCAACGGCATAACGATGGCCACCGGCGAGCCCATCACGAAGAGGCATACATGGCACCGCCTCGACCGGATCCCTACCGAGCTCGTAGGGAAGGTAAGGTTAAATTTCCGGTATTTTATGGTGAATATGATCCTTGTGCGTTTCTTGATTGGGCACAGGATATGAAAAGAGCTCTCAAGCATTGCCATTATGAAGAATATGAGAAAATCGAAGCGGCGACACTTTACTTTGAAGGTGATGCAAAATCTTGGTGGAACCGGTACGAGACCAACCGTGAGAACCGAGGATGGGCACCGGTTGCGACATTTGATCAATTGATCTATGTCATGACTAAGAAGTACGTGCCCGACGACTTCAAAAACGACATGCGGTTGCAAATTGCCGAATTCCAACAAGGAAGCCTTACTCCGGTGGCTTACTTAGCCAAGCTGGAGGACATGCATATGAAGGCCGGCATCTCGGCCTCCGCCTCCGCCCTTCGAACCAAATTCATGAGCGGCCTTAATCCGTCAATCCGGCGCCCCCTCGAGATTGTCCCATACAAGGACTTGGGAGCCTTATGTCATGCCGCCATGAAACTTCACAAGCAACAACTGGAAACGCCTCGATACTCAAGGTATAACTCTTCCACTAGTCAATACTCTTATACCACTAATTCTCGTTCTCGAGATGTTTCTAGTCCCCAAGATTCCGGAGCCGCTAAAGGATCACCACGGATGAGTCAACCCACCCGGCAAGCGGCTACCGAGAAACCACCATACCGTGGCACCGTTGCTCCACCACAAACGCCTCCGGGCCGACCCCAACAAGGATCTCAAACGGTGGCCCGCCCAAGAGAACCCGTGTGTTTCAAATGTAGCGGGTTTGGTCATGTCCAACGTGATTGCCCGAACACCAAGCGGGTGATGTTTGCCAACCCATCATATGACGATGGCGAAGAGGATTATAATGGTGATATCCTCTTGGAAGATGACCAAGATGCCGACCCATACTATGGCATGGAGCCATGCGACGACCAACTTGCTTGCGGTCCGGCACAAACAGGTAAGTTTGCTCTTGTCTCTCGTCGCATTCTTGCTATAAAACAGCATCTCCCTATTGACCAACGCGAGAATCTCTTCCACTCGCGTTGCTTGGTCAATGACACTAGTCTCTCTCTTATCATCGATGGGGGTTCGTGTTGTAATATTATCAACGAAAAAGTGGTGAAACACTTTAAGTTGCCTACAACCCCCCACCCACAACCTTACGGACTCCAATGGATTTCCGATAAGGCAAGTGACACCGTCACACAACAAGCGTGGGTGACGTTTTCTATTGGCGCCTATGTTGATAAGGTCCTTTGTGATGTTATCAAAATGGACGCCACACATGTATTGTTGGGACGACCATGGCAATTTGACCGAAAAACTTTTCATGATGGTTATCTCAACCGTTACATGTTCCAATACAATGGAAAACGGATCACACTTTTGCCTATGACTCCACAAGAAATTTTAGTTGACTATGCAGAACGAAAGAGGCAACAAGTGATCGATGACACCACTACACCGCCGGCCACATCGGACCCTTCTCGTCGTTCTCCCGATGTTGTGGATGATCCTACTTCCGGTTCCCGTAATTCCGGCCATAAGGGTAATGCTACCGAAGCAAGAGGTAGTAAGAGCATTGTCCCGACACATGCACCGCCGGTTCCTACCATTCAAGGGCGATGTGAGCCCCGAATTCTTTTGGCCCGACGACATGACTTGACACTGATCATGGAAGGTAAGTTTCCTTGTTTCTTACTTGTACCTTTTTGTTTATCTATTTCCCATGACCCTAGTAATGTGCCGCACGAGGTGTCCTTGTTGTTGTCCGAATTTCAGGACATCTTGACCGACAAACTACCACCCGGCTTGCCACCAATCCGAGGAATTGAGCACCAAATCGATTTGGTGCCCGGCGCGTCTTTGCCCAACCGTGCCGCTTACCGTGCAAGTCCGGAGGAGACCAAGGAGCTACAACGCCAAGTCCAAGAGCTCCTAGACCGGGGCTATGTCCGTGAGTCCTTGTCCCCATGTGCCGTGCCGGTCATACTTGTGCCCAAGAAAGACGGATCTTGGCGGATGTGTGTAGATTACCGAGCCATCAATCAAATCACCGTCAAGTATCGCCATCCGATCCCGCGCCTTGATGATATGTTGGACGAGCTCCATGGCGCCACTATCTTCTCCAAGATCGATCTCCGGAGCGAATATCATCAAATCCGCATGGCCGAAGGTGATGAATGGAAGACGGCTTTCAAGACGAAGCATGGCCTCTACGAGTGGCTTGTCATGCCATTTGGCCTCTCCAACGCACCATCCACCTTCATGCGCCTCATGAATCACGTCTTGCGCAAATTTATGGGTATTTTCGTAGTAGTTTACTTTGATGATATCCTTGTCTTTAGTAAGTCTTTGGATGCCCACATCGAGCACCTTCGCCAAGTGCTCGAGTGCCTTAGACAAGAGCAATTATATGTCAATTTGGAGAAATGTGTCTTTTGCTCGGTCACTACAATTTTTCTTGGCTATGTCGTGTCTAAGGACGGACTACGAGTGGACGAATCAAAAGTTCGCGCCATTCGGGAGTGGCCTACTCCTACTACGGCCACCATGGTTCGAGCCTTTCTCGGCTTAGCGAGTTTCTATCGACGCTTTGTCAAGGACTTTAGCTCGATAGCGGCACCGCTACACGAGCTTACTAATAAAGGTGTCACATTTGAGTGGCGTGACACCCATGCTCGAGCGTTTGAGTCGCTCAAAGACCGTCTTTGTAATGCGCCACTACTCCAACTCCCAAACTTTTCGAAAACCTTCGAGGTGGAGTGTGACGCATCTAATGTAGGCATTGGGGGGGTTCTCCTACAAGAGAATCGGCCCATTGCTTACTTTAGCGAAAAACTTTCCGGTCCCTCACTCAACTATCCAACCTATGACAAGGAACTATATGTTTTAGTTCGTTGTCTCAAAACATGGCAACACTACTTGTGGCCGAAGGAGTTCGTGATTCATTCGGATCATGCGGCTCTTTCGTATCTCAAGGGTCAAACTACTTTGAGTCGGCGCCATGCTAGTTGGGTAGAGTTTCTTGAGACCTTTCCTTATGTTATTCGACATAAGAAAGGTAAAGAGAATGTGGTAGCCGACGCCCTTTCTCGCCGATATATCCTTCTTGTGCATATGGACGCCAAGATCCATGGCTTTGCTCTTATCAAAGAGTTATATGCCACGGATCTTGACTTCAAGGATATATTTGCTCAATGCCTTGACCTCCGAGAGCATGAGTCTTTCTTTATTAACGATGGCTACTTATTCCGTGCGGGCAAACTTTGTATCCCGCGCTCGAGTATTCGTCATTTGTTGATAAAGGAGGCCCATGAGGATCGTGGTCACTTCGGTGCTACCAAGACTCTCGCCGCTCTACAAGAGCACTTCTTTTGGCCCCGGATGCGCAAGCATGTGACACGGTTTTGCACAAGTTGCATCACATGTCACCATGCAAAATCGCGCCAAGGTCCGGATGGATTGTATTCTCCTTTGCCTATACCAATGGGACCTTGGGAGGATCTTTCTATGGATTTTGTGGTTGGCCTACCCATGTCAAAACGAGGCAAAGACTCCATTTTTGTGGTAGTCGATCGTTTCTCGAAAATGGCACATTTTATTGCATGTAAGAGCACACAAAATGCTAGTGAAGTAGCTAC
This sequence comes from Fagopyrum homotropicum, assembly GCA_033239125.1. Taxonomy (NCBI): domain Eukaryota; kingdom Viridiplantae; phylum Streptophyta; class Magnoliopsida; order Caryophyllales; family Polygonaceae; genus Fagopyrum; species Fagopyrum homotropicum. The sequence goes on from BSWB01000003.1 coordinate 154,432,253, forward strand.
CCTTTTCTTTGACAATGTTGTGCGCTTACATGGCATACCGCGTTCCATCCTTAGTGATCGGGACGTAAAGTTTGTGAGCCATTTTTGGAGAACCTTATGGGGGAAACTTGGAACCAACTTGTTGTTTTCAAGTAGCTATCATCCCCAAACCGATGGTCAAACGGAGGTGACCAATCGGACTCTCGGCGCTCTACTTAGAGCGACCCTTAGGAACAACCCACGCAAGTGGGAGGACTTACTTTCGATTGTGGAGTTTTCTTATAACAGGTCTCGACACTCGGCAACAAAGCTTTCACCCTTTGAAGTTGTCTACGGCCTTAATCCACACACCCCGATGGACTTCACTCCGCGTCCACTCAAAGACGGAGAACACATCACCGGAGCAAGTCGTGCCGCTCACATCATTGAGCTTCATGAGCGGACTAGGACACAACTCCAACGGCGTGCCGATCAACTTGCCACACAACGCAACAAAGGGCGCCGTCCAATGTCATTCGAGCCCGGTGATCTAGTTTGGCTCCACTTAAGGAATGAGCATTTTCCATCCCGCCGCAAAGGCAAGCTCTCGGACCGCGGTGATGGACCATTCCGCATCTTATCCCGCCATGGCCCGAATGCTTACAAGTTGGAGCTTCCGGACGACTATGGCGTGCACCCGACGTTCAATGTCAAGGACCTTGCACCATACATTGAGCCCCTATTTGACGAAGGTGAAACGGGGACGTTTCACATCCAAGATGAGGGGACTGATGCGCCCTTGACCCCTATGTCCCAACATGAGGAAGACGAGGCACTCCGGGTTCGCTCCGATGGACCGCTCACCCGTTCACGTGCTAAGGCAATCGCCCAAGCTACCGGCTCCATCATTAGCCGCACCATTGCTTGTCATGGACCCATTGGATGCAAACCGTGTCTCTACGCCACAATGACTTGAAGCTTGTCAAGCCGGCACCATTCCGGCGCATTTTCCGCATTTTCCGTAATTTAGCGTTTTGTAATAATAAGTCTTTTTATTTTCGGAATATTAATTTCCGGGACTTTATTTCCGGGTATTAATTTTCCGAATTTAAGATTAGACTTTTGGTTTCGGAATTTAATTCGAAAACTTAATTCCGAACTTAAATTCTCAACCTTTCATTTTTAGGTGTTTCATTCCGGAACTTAAATTCCGACTTTATTTCCGTCATTTAATTTCCGACTCTTTGTATAGCCTTCATCCACTATATAAGGGGATGCTTGGCTCATTTGTAAGGCATGTTCAATTTGATTAAGTAAAGAGAAGTATTTTCCTCCAACTTACTTGAGCATCAATCCCTCTTCCAATCCTCTCAAAGTTCTTCTTTTGGATCTTCGATCCAAACTCAACCATCTTCGAGGGTTCTTCAAGAACCAACTCAACCGACCCACTTCAAGGTTTGATCGATCAATCTAGATCGACTCAATCATACAACTTCCGCCTCCATCTCTAAGCTTCCGCAACCCATCTTCATTTGCATTCGCACTTCAACTAAGGAGTAGTTGAGCTTCAGCTTGATCTAGATCCGGAATCCTTCATTGACGTGTCCAAGGACGCATCACTCAATCTTTCCACACAAAGAACGAACAAATAGGGGGAGATGGGATCTCCTTGCCGGATGCCTCTCTCCGGAGTGAACTGTTCGGTAACCTCCCCATTCCACAAGAGTTGCATTCTAGCAGTGGTGACGCATTCCTTGATCATTCTACCCCACTCCGGTGGAAACCCAGCTATCGTAATCGTGTCATCAATAAAATCCCACCGGAGCCTGTCATAGGCCTTTTCGAGGTCTAGCTTCAGGAGCATCCATTGTTTACCCGTCTTTTTCTTTCTCATCGAGTGAACAACTTCTTGCAAAAGGACAATGTTATCCTGTATAAGACGTCCTGGGATGAAGCTACCTTGGGTTGGTCCAACTAACTTTCCTACAATACTCTGCATACGTTGAACCATAACCTTGGAGATGATTTTATAGCTAACGTTGCAGAGTGCAATAGGTCTGAATTGGCTGATAAAATCTGGTTTACCAACTTTGGCAATAAGATGAATAAGAGTATCATTACTCCCTTAAAAGAGCTTTTGGTTGAGGAAGAAACGAGCCACCTCTTCCTTCATGGAGAGACCCACAGAGTTCCAACACTTCTGATAGAACACTGGTTGGAAACCGTCAGCTCCTGGGGCTTTAAATGCACCCATACTGTGGGTGGCAGACCAGACCTCTTCCATACAGATTGACTTCTGAAGATAATCCCAATCAGCCCTCTCCACTACCGGAAACTCAAAAGTGTCAAGGTGATAGTCCTGAAACAACTGAGTCTGATCAAGGCTATACAACCTCTTAAAATACTCCACAGCATGGTGTTCAAGCCTTGACTGATCTTCTACCCATTCCCCATCATCCAACTGAAGACCAAGCACTCTATTGTAATTCCTTCTAATAACAGTGGATGTATGAAAAAAGGTGGTGTTGCGATCCCCATGCTCAAGCCATTGCTCACGAGACTTTTGAAACCACACAAGTTCTTCTTGTTCTAGGATAGATTCTACATCCTCTTGTAATCATTTCTCCTCCTCAGCTAGTCTAGTAGAGTCTCTTATACTCCTTTTAGCTTGGACTTGCGCAAGCCTATCGGTAGCTTCTTGTTTCCTGCGGAAAATATTACCAAAGACAAGCCGGTTCCAAACTATAAGGGAGTTACGGAGGACAGGGAGAGCTAGGTTTACCTCTGGATTGCTAACCCAACACATCTCCACCATATGATAGAAGTCGTGATGAGTCATCCAAGCTGCTTCGAACCGGAATGGTCTCCTTTCCTTCCTGCAAGTTAGTGTAGGATCCAAAGAAATCAATAAAGGAGAATGATCAGAAGAAAACCTGGCAAGGTGTCTCACATGTGCGTTGGGCCAAAGAAAGCGACCTTCACGATTCATGAAGACCCTGTCTAATCTTTTGAACACATTTCTATTAGCTGATTTTCCATCATCCCATGTGAAATCCGCTCCCGTATATCCTAGGTCAATAAGGTCATGTCTCAAGACAATGTCATTGAAAATCTTGGAATCAGCATGCAGTTTACCGGAGCCTCCTTTGCGTTCAAAGAGGAAACGAATACAGTTGAAGTCACCTCCAATGATGAGCGGATCCGAGATGGAACTCAACTCATTATCAAGATCACCCCAAAAGGCTTGTCTCTTGCTGAAGTTTGGAGATGCATAAACCACAATAAGTCGAAAGACCTTGGAACCAATCACCACCTTAGCATGTATAAAACATCTGTTGTTGCTGATAATAGAGAGTTGCATAATCTCACTCTTCCATAGCAACCAAAGGCCACCTTCAAAACCCACCGCTTCTACTCGGTAACAACCAGTGTAACTTAGACGGTCACAAATTTGTTGGGCTTTGGTTCCCGAGACGCGAGGTTCAAAAACAGCGAGAATATCTACATTATGGGTTCTACAGAGATATTTAATAGCACGCCGGAAGCCGTTCTTACAAGCTCCGAACACATTCCAAAAAAGACAATTCATCATGACTAAACCGTTAGGGGATATGTGACTAGAGGAAACTTACACCTCAGGGTGCGATCGACTATGCACTGCCTCTGCGCCCTGATCTTCCACCATCACCACTTCATTCGTCAACGTTTCCGCCCCTTGGTTTCCACCTTCTGTGCTTTCGCATTGCATGACAAATTCGTTAAGGGATTGTAACTCAACTGGCTGAGTACCTATAACTAACCTTTCTGGGTCTGTATGCATGATAGGTGCTTTAAGGGACTTCCGGTGTTGTATATGCGCAGTTTCAGTCCTCGACCCTCTCTCATCCAGGATGATATTTCGTTCGGCCTCGATGTTATGATCAACCGCTTGAATAAATCCATCCTGTCTTTGTCGTTTTAATTTTCCTGCTTCTTGGGGAGTTTCTTCTGCTTTCTTTGCACGCCATGCAACACGTCTAGCATCGTTTTTGACCTTTCTACGTGTTTTTCTTTTTGCCTTGACTTCCTTCTTTCCCTCCTCTGTTGATGCTATTGGCGCAGCCTTGAAGGTAATCATACCTGTCTCTTTGCTTTGATGTGTTATTACGCTGTTGTTATGCTTCTGCAATGGACTGCTGCCTTTCACCTCTTGCTGGGCCTTCGCATCTGAGCTAGGAATGGGCTTTATACCGCTCGAAGAAGCTACGTCTTGTTGTCTTGGTTGGTCCACCTTGATTCGGCCCATAGGAGAGGATCGACTATTAACTTGTTTACCTTTATCCTGCAAGCTGACACCCTTTCCTTTTGCATTATTATTCTTATTCAGATTACCTTGCATGGGACTATTCACTATCCTAACTGAGTTGACTGCATATCCTGGCTTGAAATCAGCGATATACTTGCCTTTGTCATACTTTCCTCTCCGGGCCACAAGCATCCACGGTCCGTAACCTTCATCATCGGCCGGAGGAGGATGAACCTGAGCCGGTATGGTGTCGTCCGACTGCTTGTCACTGGCTGGCAAAGCGGCATTGGAATTTTCTAAAATCTGGACACCCTCATTGCACTGAGAACTCTTATTATTGCTATGTTCACAGTGGGACGCATAATGCCCGTACCTCCCGCATTTGAAGCAGATGACGTCTAGATCTTCATACTCGATCGGGCAACGCTTACCATTGATGAAAATAGCTTTCTTCAATGGCTGGTTAAGGTCAATTTCCACACAGATTCGGACAAATCTGCCTCTATTAAAATGTAGCGTTTTAGGATCGATAGTTATCGGCAGCCCAATACTTTCAGCCATGCTCCATATGACCGCCTCATGATACCATTGTACTGGAACACCTGTGATACGAACCCAAGTGGGAGCAAAATTTATGGGGTCTGAGGTAACAAAGTCAGGCGACCATCTTTTCATGATTAAGCACCTCCCAAACACGACCCAAGGTCCACTAGTAAGGATCGTCATTAGTTCATTCTCGTTACGGAATCTAGCCAGAAAATAACTATTATCTAGATCAATCAGTTGCATATTATCTCCACACTTTCAGAGTTCTCTGATCTTTCTCTCCATAACCGGGAAAGCTATTGGAAAGCCAAACACCTTAAAGACAATGGACCGTTTCCATCTTGCTTCCAAATCTTCAGAAATTTCTTTATTCACTTCTATAACCGGATCTCCATCTTGTCCACAGGGGTAACTGACTGAGATCTTACCCACTAGAAACTCTCTGTCAATTTTGTCTCTGGTTTCTGAAGCATTTTTAATACCTCCCAGTACCTGACTCCAAGATCTGGTACTTGTGTTCACTGCATCTTCTGTTGTTGTTGTACCAGATACAATAGCTGCTTCGTTCTGGACTGGGAAGGAATCTCCCACAACCTTCTCGACCGTACCGGAAGTAGTTGAATTCACAACGTGTGCAATATCGACTTCCTTAGGCTGATCATCCATTGGCCGCTTTGCTGCGTTCTGGCCGATAGCAACTACGGTTTGATTATCATTCGATGGTTGGCTCAATTCTCCTGACTCAGTCATTTCTTGATCTTCGCTACCTTGGTTCATACCTTCTGTGACTGTGGGAAGCACCGTCGGAGGATTACCCTCCGTCATAGTCTCACCGGGAACGCTCTAGAAACAACCGACCTAACCGTTTTCGCTATTAGGTCAAAGAGAGCGTTTTTCAAAAATAAGTTTTTTCGTTGAACAATTTTCTCTATGAAAAAATAAAAAGAATATTCTATAATGATGCCAACATTGTACACAGGTCTATGCAAATCACGATGGGAGAAGACAGGGCGGTACCCCGGCGGCAGCTACGAGTACGTCGACATCGCAACCACTGGAGCATGTTACATCGTGGTCCTCGTGGAAGTTATTCCGGCAGGGAGTTCGAGATAGCGCGACCGACAGACGGCTACACAGCACTGCTATCGGAGCTACCTCGCATTTACGCCGGAAAACCGCAAACACTGAAACAAATCGTGCGGCTAATGACATCGGCGATGAAACAGTCACTGAAAAGCAGCACCTTGCAGGTGGCGCTATGGCGACGGAACAGCTACTTGTTGGCTCAGTGGTTTGCTCCTTATAAAAGAACCACTAATGCCGCCCCGACGATGACGACTGGTGAGGAAGGTGGTAGTAAGATGATTAAGAGAACGGTGGTGGGGTTTGTTGAGGATTTGAGCTCGCCGGCGGCGAAGGGTTTGGTGTTTGGTTGCAGGCATGAGTTTGGAAGTAAAGGTGGGATTAGAACTGGACTTCTTATGCTGTGTTTCAACCTAAGTCTTGATCTCATCTGTGCTGAATCTGCTGATGCATAGAGATTTTTTGTTACTTGCAATTTGTTTGATCTTATTTTTTTTAATAAAGTCCTACATCGGTTTCTTATAATATGAATTAAATGTATAAATATTTTAGGTTATTGTTGTTATTTTCAATAAAATGCATAAATAAAAGATTATAGAAAATATGATGTTTTAAATTTTATTATAAGTTATTTTTTTTGGGTGAATTTGGTAACTTAGCTTTTTTGAGATCATCATCTAGTAACTAAGCTCATAATAGTTTTTGATGAAGTAAATGTACGACCTACACAAAAACACCGACAGATGACAACAATCTATCTCTCCTCCTCTGTATCTTTTAGCACTTCGATCTATAACCCCTCATAACCCCATAGTCATTCTTTCTTGTCTCCTCCCTCTCCATTCCACTAAACCCTACTCTCTCCCTAACCTTCGTCATGTCGCCGAAGTTTGACCTATCTCAAGTAGTCAATGCGTTCATCCGGGTAACAAGTGGCGAGGTCAGAGTTGCGAGTTCACTCGCCCCGAAGACTGGACCACTCGGTCTCTCCCCTAAGAAGATCGGAGATGCGAGCCCTTGAGATGGCATTTGCTGGAAACTGTGGAGTTCATTTGGACTTGGCCTCAAATAGAACCAGCGTTTTGAATACATTATTTGCAAAAGAGTTTGGCTTGATTCTCGAAATTGAGGTTGTAAGCGAAACAACACATTTTTGTATGAAAAACTCTTCTGGTATGTGCTTGATTTCGGACATCGGCTTGGCTTTTCTTACTTAAAGGATATATCCATGTTATTCCGCAACTTTCTCATAAAACGCGTACTCCTAAGCGTCTTTCATTGCCGTTAAGTGTTCGCTCCAAACGGTGTGTGCAAGCTTTAAATTTATAACCCTAGACTTAAGCTTAAAACAAGGATGCGAACCCGCAGTGTACGGGTCAATCGTAGTAAAAGCAAGAAAATTCCAGGGGTCGATCACAGGGACTCGGTGAAACAAAGTCAATACGGTGTGCTTATGTCAATACTAACCACAAGAGTGATTAACGCAATCAAAGATGAATAAGAAGTCAATAAAGCAAACATGCAATTCTAGGGATTAAAGCATCTAGTTGTGGTTCCAACTCAAGATCTATAGATAAGCGGACAAAGCTGAGATTTTTGCGTGGGGAAGGTGTTTCTAAAGTGGAGTAGATCACCGGGTAAGTCTCACTACACACTAATCCTAAACCGTAACTCCTATTACCGGGTAAGTCTCAAGGAATCAAGATAAAGAACTATAACCTCAAACTAACGCACCATCTAAGGGAATAGAATCAACCTTTACCGGGTAAGTCTCAGGCTAACTCACAAAGATGGGATGGAAGCACACTCAAACCCCAATAAAGGATAAACCTTTATTACCTACACTTATGATCGTTGGTACACAAACTAAGGAATTACCGGGTAAGTCTCATCCTAAGCTTGCTTTGAACCAGGAAAGGTGTAATAAGAATAGGATTTGGCAAACTCTAACACTTAACTCTCAGTTATGGATCAGATAAGCTACCTCGGTCAGCCAATTTCCACCTCGGCCGAAATGTTCATCGACTGAACGAGACGCTTAGGGTTAAGGTTAAAGACTCGAACTTTCAAGATCCTACTGGAATCTAAGATTATTCTATCATTGTTTTTCCCACAACCTTCAGCTAATCACCCTAGAATCACACAAGGAAATTAGCCACTCATCATCATTATGAAAGTATTAAATATATGGGAAGAAGGTGAATATTTGAACAAGAAGAATTTAATGAAAAGACTTCAATAACTGAATCAAATATCACAACAAAGTGTTCCTTGGATAGCAATCCAACAAGACAAGACAACAAGTGAGGGAATTGAAGACAATCTTACAAAACCCTTCAAAAAGCTATAAAAGCTATAGACTTCTATCTTCCTTCAACCTTCAAAAAGGTTCTTCAAAACTCCCAACTGGAGTAGGTTGCTGCTGCTGCGTGCTGTAAACCCTGATCGACGGTATAGCGTGATGTCGGAATTGTGGAAATCCAACCCTTTTTATAGGAAAATAACCCTCCAAAGATAATAAATCTTAGAAAGATATTTTCCCATAAATATAGGTAAAATATATGATTCTGCATATCTCCTTCCTTCCAGGAGTCAAGCTCAAAAATATAAGATTACTTTCCAAATTTAAAAGATCTCATCCAAGAATAAAATATTCTCGCCGCGTCCTAGGTGTTCGCCTCGGTCGAGTCGGCGTCTCTGGATCGCCTCGGTCGAGATGAATCTCTGGTCAACCGAGGTGAGTCATAACTGAATGTGAAATCTCTCAAAACTGGTTCAAAGTAAATCTTTAATCCATGGCTATGCTCCCTGGATGTAGCTCCAATTGACTCATGACTCCTTTTGCTCCTTTTTGATGCAAAACGTACCAAATTACCTGCAATTACAACAAAACTAGGTGTAGACCTCGATTCTTGCAAAGGTAGGTGAAATAGTAGTAAAATCACATAATGCACATACAAACATGCAGATTACGAAAGATAAAACGTCCAAACAAACCCCAAAATATAGACTATAATTCATGCTATCAAAATACCCCATACTTAGCCCTTGCTTGTCCCCAAGCAAGTTCCGCATATAGAAGACAAGATAGAATGGATTATAGGTCATAAAAATCAATGAAAAAGTCTTTCAAAAACATTTTATGGTGTGCAACTACCATAGATCACTCTAAGAGAGTACTTCCTGGAATTTAAAAACTCAACATGATCAAAACATTTTATAAATATAGGAAAGTTGTTCATCTTTGCATAAAATCATAGAATGCATAATAAATCATAATTATCAAAATTAATCATGTATAATCCGATTTAAACCGCTAAGTCAATCAACAAGCTCAAGGTCTCAAGGGCTTCCCAAAGGAAAGGTCAAGAAACGTGTAGGGTAGGGATGTATGTAAGGTAATGTGGTGCTAGAATCCGGGAAAATGATGAACTTCACTTTCACTTTGACTTGCAACATCTTCCACCAATAAGCTTTGCTTATTCCACCTTTTTTTTTCTTTTTACTTTACTTTTTGGGATGCATGGACAGAGGTGCACAATAACCGAAGCCTGGGAGATTAGCAATCATCAATTTCTTGAGATGCATCAAACCCTTGATGCACATACCATGACCCGTTAGGAATATCGCTCAATCCGACTTTGGCAAGACACAAACACCCGGCTATGTGAATGGTGCCGAGTTACTCATCTTCATGATTGACTTCCCCAAACCTATTATTGCTTTCTAGCACTTTCACTTCCAGCCACTTCTCAACTTCACTTCACTTGCTTTCACCACTTCGCTTGCTTCCAAATTCCCGGATATGTAAAGGGAGGCAAAATGTATATGAGGGGCTAAGCATGATCAAGAAGAAGAAGAAGAAGAGAATGAATTGCCTTGGTCTTTCCAAGAAGAAAGTGAGAGAACTTAACCTGCGGTGTCAACCTTCAAATTCAACATAATTTGGATAAAAACAAAGTATTAAACATGCCAATAATTTCAAACAAAGCATTTAGCAACTTAAACATATTATAAAACTTTTCAAACACATAAAGAATTTAAAACCAGTAGGTAAACAGAATCTTCACTGAGATCATATCCAGATAAGTAACACAAAAAAAATCGTTTCGAAAACTCTCAGTTAAACCACCTCGGTCGAGGTGTTCTTGGTTCAACCGAGGTGAAGCGCCTCGTCTGGCCAAGACTGACTCGGTCGAGGTCAAAAATTTTTATTTATTTTTTTTTAAAATCATTTTTTTCAGTTTCGACGTTTTTCTCAATCAAATAACCTGTATGTATGCATGCAATCTCAGATAAACATATAGAAGCAAAATAAAGCATAAATATCATAGAAGGTCAAGTCATACATCCACGAGTCAAATAATACATAAATACCCCATACTTGGGACACACTGTCCCAGTGGGTCGAAATAAGTCTAAGGATAGGATACTCACCGAACATAGCTAAACTGCATGAAGAAGTAAGAAACAGCTCCCAGATAAGACCATCTCGGTTGGCGAAGTACATCTCGGTCGAGGTGTTCTGACAGTACCCGAGATGTATCTCAGTAAAGCTCGTTTCCTCAACTTCCCGAAATTTCGTTCTTCCAGTGTAGCCCCTGAACTGTGATCCTTCCTTTTGGAATACCTGGTTGTTGTCTAGAGGAAACAAAAACAAAGCAACTATCTAAACTAAACTAGATAAGGGAGAAGAAAGCAATACCTTGGGTTGCCTCCCAAGAAGCGCTTGGTTTAAGGTCGCTAGCTGGACCCTTCTCCATAGAATTACTCAATGTACCTTGAACACCATGGAGTGCTCATCACATCCATCAAAAAATTCTTCCAAAAAGGTTCCGGTTTCTAATTTCACCGGCAAATGGTAAGATCTCCCACGTACAAGCTTGTACGGTTTGATTCTCACCGGAATCCTTCTAGCTTTCCTGCACTTCAATGGGACATAATCTAGCCTTGCGTCCCATCCTTTCCTGGATCGAGAAAATAGTTTCTCGAGAATCATAGCAGCTTCCCCATCTATAGCTTGGGGATGGTACAGGGTCCTGAGCATGCGAGGGACCCCATACTTGAACAAATAACACTTCGTTGCCTTAGCGGTGAAGCGCTTGTTAACTTCACTCCTTATAATCAAAGGAGCATCTTCCTCCAACAATTTCAAGAGAGGTTTCATCTTGATCTTAGGAGGTTCTTTCGGAAGAGACCTCCAACTCTCCGGTGCTTTCCTGAAAAATTAAGAAATTTTAATAGGGATTTCGGATGGAGCAAGAGAACTTACCTTGTAAAGTTCTCCAAAGCTTGACACAAGTTTCATGTTGGGTTGATATTCCACACACGAAATTCCTCCCAACTCAGCTGATCTTTCTTCCACCTTGACCACAGTCTCAGTAATTTGGCCAAGGTTCGCCGCATCTTGCAGTTCTACAAATTCTTCTTCCATCTCGGTCGAGATCTCCTCCACCTCGGCCGAGGTCTCGGCAGTTGGATCGAGATCTTCCACATCCTCCGCTTCCACAAAAGCTTCAGGAGAAACTTCCGATTCGACCAAAGGAATGCTTGGAACGTGCAACACTTCCTTATGCTCCTCTTTCGGCTTAGCATAGGATAGAGTGCTTTCCTTGAGCTCCTCCACCTTCTTCATCAACTTCTCCAATCTTGATTCGAGAGAGTCTGCAAAAGGTTGCTCATAAATGTTTTTAGGGACATTCTTCTCATCCCATATCGCAAGTTCATGCTGAATGGCCTCTTCTCTTTCTCATTCATTGTTAAACCAATAGAAGGAGTACTTCTCCTCCAAGTATTCATAATGGTCCGCCCTAGCACTTTGCCTTGCTATCCAGGCTGGATCAAATGTAATCATCGGAAATCCTGAAAACTACAAAACTCATAGAAAGAGTAGTTAGTAGCAACAGGGGCAAATACCCCGAAAGCAAACCGTAACCGGCTCGGTCTAGACCAAGTCCCCGGCAACGGCGCCAAAAACTTGTTCGCTCCAAACGGTGTGTGCAAGCTTTAAATTTATAACCCTAGACTTAAGCTTAAAACAAGGATGCGAACCCGCAGTGTACGGGTCAATCGTAGTAAAAGCAAGAAAATTCCAGGGGTCGATCACAGGGACTCGGTGAAACAAAGTCAATACGGTGTGCTTATGTCAATACTAACCACAAGAGTGATTAACACAATCAAAGATGAATAAGAAGTCAATAAAGCAAACATGCAATTCTAGGGATTAAAGCATCTAGTTGTGGTTCCAACTCAAGATCTATAGATAAGCGGACAAAGCTGAGATTTTTGCATGGGGAAGGTGTTTCTAAAGTGGAGTAGATCACCGGGTAAGTCTCACTACACACTAATCCTAAACCGTAACTCCTATTACCGGGTAAGTCTCAAGGAATCAAGATAAAGAACTATAACCTCAAACTAACGCACCATCTAAGGGAATAGAATCAACCTTTACCGGGTAAGTCTCAGGCTAACTCACAAAGATGGGATGGAAGCAGACTCAAACCCCAATAAAGGATAAACCTTTATTACCTACACTTATGATCGTTGGTACACAAACTAAAGAATTACCGGGTAAGTCTCATCCTAAGCTTGCTTTGAACCAGGAAAGGTGTAATAAGAATAGGATTTGGCAAACTCTAACACTTAACTCTCAGTTATGGATCAGATAAGCTACCTCGGTCAGCCAATTTCCACCTCGGCCGAAATGTTCATCGACTGAACGAGACGCTTAGGGTTAAGGTTAAAGACTCGAACTTTCAAGATCCTACTGGAATCTAAGATTATTCTATCATTGTTTTTCCCACAACCTTCAGCTAATCACCCTAGAATCACACAAGGAAATTAGCCACTCATCATCATTATGAAAGTATTAAATATATGGGAAGAAGGTGAATATTTGAACAAGAAGAATTTAATGAAAAGACTTCAATAACTGAATCAAATATCACAACAAAGCGTTCCTTGGATAGCAATCCAACAAGACAAGACAACAAGTGAGGGAATTGAAGACAATCTTACAAAACCCTTCAAAAAGCTATAAAAGCTATAGACTTCTATCTTCCTTCAACCTTCAAAAAGGTTCTTCAAAACTCCCAACTGGAGTAGGTTGCTGCTGCTGCGTGCTGTAAACCCTGATCGACGGTATAGCGTGATGTCGGAATTGTGGAAATCCAACCCTTTTTATAGGAAAATAACCCTCCAAAGATAATAAATCTTAGAAAGATATTTTCCCATAAATATAGGTAAAATATATGATTCTGCATATCTCCTTCCTTCCAGGAGTCAAGCTCAAAAATATAAGATTACTTTCCAAATTTAAAAGATCTCATCCAAGAATAAAATATTCTCGCCGCGTCCTAGGTGTTCGCCTCGGTCGAGTCGGCGTCTCTGGATCGCCTCGGTCGAGATGAATCTCTGGTCAACCGAGGTGAGTCATAACTGAATGTGAAATCTCTCAAAACTGGTCCAAAGTAAATCTTTAATCCATGGCTATGCTCCCTGGATGTAGCTCCAATTGACTCATGACTCCTTTTGCTCCTTTTTGATGCAAAACGTACCAAATTACCTGCAATTACAACAAAACTAGGTGTAGACCTCGATTCTTGCAAAGGTAGGTGAAATAGTAGTAAAATCACATAATGCACATACAAACATGCAGATTACGAAAGATAAAACGTCCAAACAAACCCCAAAATATAGACTATAATTCATGCTATCATTAAGACACAAAATATCGACTCTTTTGACCATTTTCCAGTGTCATATTATTTCACATTATAGGACATATCCGATGTCTTGATCATTTCTCTCAATTGCCATTTTATTTATTGGAGCTCCCAAATGCTCTAAATAACATTGGAGGGTAAAGATTATTTCCCGGAGGAAAAAGCAAAATTTTCCTACAAGGTCAATTCTAATCCAAAAACACAAAAATGGGATCCATGCTCGTCAATTCCACCCCGTTCCCAATATTACTATCAATGAATAGGTTTAATCCGTCACCTTAATCATCATTATTTCGGATTCGAAAATCATAGTTTTTACATCACATCGCCCTTAAGAAAAGTTTCGTCCCTAAACTTTAGTACACAACTCATCAGAAGACTAAGCCCAACAGTCACATAAATAATATATATTTGCATTTCATGCAAGCATATAGATTATTACCACGCTACCGGGGTCATTCAACTCACACTAGGGAAGTGTATCACTTCCCAGATAAAAAAACAAGTCAATTCACACAAGCACACAAATCACATCAACTTAGATGAACATAAGCACATTAGTTACTCTTTACTTCTTTCCTAGTCATAGAGCAACGAGTTAAACTCCTTTGAATAATTTATCTTCATGTGTTCAACTGTTTTCTATATAGCCTCTTCCATTCCCCTTCGGAACCATTGGATCTTTACTGATGAGATTTCTTTATTCCTTAACTTGTTTTCCTCCAGCCTTTTTTCTTAAACTTGTTTTCCTGCCCAAACTCATCTAAGCTTGCATTGTCTTCCGTGATATTATTTTTCTCCTTCTCCTATTGTAACTCTTCAATGTCATGCTACAAAATTATTTCCCCTACTTTAATAGTTACGTTTTTCGGTCCAATGTTTCAGGTAATCGGTTTTAGGTTAGATTTTGGACATATACTCACCAGAAAAGAGAAGGATATAACCGCGTATTTTGAGCATTTGTCGTATGCTTAAACATTTATAGTTTTCCCACCAAAAAAAACATTTATAGTTTGACCCAGTCTAAGTGAATTTATATTGTTTATTTTATTAATGTGACAAATTTTATTTATAAATGTTTCCATAAAACTAGTCTAAAAACTTATCTTGTAATATAAGATAGACGGATTAAAACAAAAAGCTTAAAATCTTCCTTATAAACTATTCCATATGTAACAAAATAAAATTAAATTAAAGCATATCATACAAAAATTCGGAGGTTTCAAACCCAACGGCTTGTTTAACTGTAATTTATTTGTTTTTCATTAGTTTATAAATTAAACCCAATGTTTTTAATTTGTAGCCATTTATTTGAGGATTAATTTAAGTCTCTACGTGTTAATTTGAGTTTATAAATCACTCAATAATAAAATTTTCAAACCATGATTACTTTTGTTTGGATGGGTTTGTTCTATTTAAAATTCGATTTTGACATTGTTTTTTCCATCCCGATATTTTTTTTTGTTCATCCTTGTGTATTCAACATTATTCTTCGATTTTGTAGGGGGTATAAACATTTTTACGCTACACCCACGATTTTATTTGATTTTTTTATTTTAGTTCTTTTCAAATTAAGATAACAAATTAATTCATATTCAAAAGAAGAAAATTATAAATTTTATTAGATATATCTTATCTTATATCTATTAAAGTAGAAGCCTCTATTGCCACGTGTCAACGACAGATTTCTCGAAGCCTAAAAAATTATTTTAAAAATTAATTTTTAAATGTTAATATAAATTGAAAATTAATTTCTAAATTTTAAAAAAATATTTTTATAAAAATAGTTTTTTAATTTTTACGAATTTTTTTTTACCAAAAAGCATATCTTAACAAATCAATTTAAAAATATAATAAATTAGAAGAAATGAAAATACTTAAAAGAGAATTAAAAATCATAATATTAATTATAATTTTATTTTTGAAATTTTATTTTACAGAATTATACGTATAAAATTTTAAGTATTAAATATTTATTAAAATTGAACCCGCACAAAGTGCGGGTAAAACACTAGTTCAATTTGTTTGTTGACCTTCTATAATGATTTCAAATTCTTATTCATAATTTTTTATTAAAAATTATCATATTTTCTTTAAAATTTATTATTGTTATGTTATTATTTATTACCTAACAAAATTAAACATTTTCTCTTTTTAGGAGTTAAAATATTATATTACACATTGCGCGCCTGGCCGCTAGTATAAAAGCAGGAGGTTTCCAAACACATTCACACCTTGCTCTTCACGGTTACTTCTGCGATTCGGCGAAGCGACGCGGTTTCATCATCCCTACTCCTACTGTGCTCTTCTTGAGATTGGATTTGTCTGTCAATGGCGATGAAACGGTTCGAGGACAATGGTGGATTGGGAGATTTTCCTCTGACAGAGTATGACTTTTCTTCCAAGAAAAGAAAGATCGAGGGTGGATTAGGGTTAAAGATTGGGGGTGAGAAGAGACAGATGAGAGAGAATAACAGGGTTGATTACGAGGTTTGATTTCGTTAACCACTTACCTAATCTGCTTTTGTTGCTTCTGTTTCCTTTGTTGTAGATTCCAACTAGGATGCAGATTCTGGAATCCCTATTTCCATCTTTTAAAAAACTTATTTGCATGTCAGGCAGAGGAGGATGCGATAAAGCAGCTCTTCAACATGGGGAAAAAGAAGAAGAAGAATGAGAAGAGTGCTGAAGAGATAGCTTTCTTGGTTGAGCAACTCATTGCTGAATTTGAAGTTGCAGCTGAAGGCGATGCAGTTTTGAATTTAGAGGGGAAACCTGCCTTTAATAAGCTCAAGAAACTGCCCCTTCTTACCGAGTCTCTTTCAAAGTACATGTCCTTGCATTTCTACAAATCGCTTGATTATCTGAATTCAAATTCTGATCGGTTGTGATTCCTTATTTCTTTTGATCCAGGAAGCAACTTCAACTTGAATTTCTGGACCATGGAGTGCTCACATTGTTAAAGACATGGCTTGAGCCTCTTCCTGATGGAAGCCTGCCCAATATCAACGTACGAGAAGGCATACTGAGGATTTTGACTGATGTAATGCCCCATCAATTCTTTCATCTTCTAATTTATTACCTCTAATTCTTCATAAATCCTAATTGTTGCTTCTATTGTAGTTTCCTCTTGACTTGGAACAGTATCAAATGAGAGAACAGCTAAAGAGGAGTGGACTTGGGAAGGTGGCTTTCTGAATTCTTCTAATCTGTTACTCTAAAGCTTGCGTTGTAGTATTCATATGCGGTATTGATTGTGTGTATGTAGGTTATTATGTTCTTATCGAGATCAGACGAGGAAACCACAACTAACAGAAAGCTTGCAAAGGATCTCGTTGACAAATGGGTAAATTGCTTGCATTATATTTTATTTGGAAGAATGACTTAAATGTGATGATACTTGCACAACTGCTTTAAGTTAGCTGTCTATAAAGTCATTTCATGGCTTTGAACAAAATCAAGCAGAGTGGTAGCACATTGGTGCAACTAAAGGGTAGACTTTATATGGTTGTTTGCTGTGCTATGTTTGTATATTCCTTACACCTGCCCCAGAAAAGCAAAAGAAGGAGAAACTTTTAGTTTTCAGATTCCATGATTAGAACAAATTATTGGAGTGACTCAATTTTGATGTGTGCTTTCCAACATTATATGTGTATAGCATATGAACATATCGTTTCTCTAACGTAAATAAGTATTGGTGCAGAGTCGACCTATCTTCAATAAAAGCACTAGATTTGAAGATATGAGAAATGGCAATGATGCAAGGGCTCTACGCTGTAGAGCATTTGTGAAGAAGTATGAGTAATCTTTTTAACAGGCTAATTTTTTTTGTGATTTATTTTGTGTGAAAACTTTTACCAATGGTATTTGTCTATTCTCACAGACCAACAAACAAAACTCCAGGATTTTACTCTGAAGATGATCTTGATTTGCATGAAATTCCGTAAGTTCTTGCATCTCAGCTTCTTTATGATATTGATATTTTGATGCAAACCCTAACAGTCTGAATCCTGTTTTAAATAATATGCAGAGAGGTGTCTTCTTCAAGGTTGCCTGTGTCAAGGCCTGAAGCAATGGCAATGGACTTCTTAGTACGTCCTCAATCAAGGATTGACCCAGAAGAGATCCGAGCTCGTGCTAAACAACAAACACAAGATCAGTGTCGTTTGAAGGTAGTTCTTTTGGGCACCCTGTTTTTGTTTATAAAGTATATAGATTTTCATTAGCACTTGAGTAGTTACTTATAGTTCTAACATGATTTAGCAATTTTTTCAGATTCTCATTCTCTCCTCTTTGATGCAATGATGCAGATTAACAAAAAATTACAACATTTGAAATCAGCAAAAATGAAACCGCTTCAAGCTACAAGAGTTAGTGTGGATGGACGTTGTTAGTGGTATCATTGTTGTTGCGGTCAGACCGGAACTCGCAACTTGCACAGGGCCTCGACTGAAGTAGGGTCGCCGTTCAGTTTATAAACTCTGTATATTAAACTTTAGTTTGGTAGAATGTATCACAAAACATGTATAGCACACTCATTGATCGGACCTGCAGGAATATGTCTATTTTTGAATGCTGCGGGTTGGAAACCCTCCAAGCCATTTTTGATAACTTCACTTTTTCAGTCACTTGGTTTTGGCCTCTATCTATCCTCACTTTTTTTTTATCTTAAATGAAAGTAATAATTTCAGACATAAAGATATTATAAAAATGTTAAATTATATATAGGATTATATAAGAACATGTTATATCACAGAGAGTAGGA
This sequence comes from Fagopyrum homotropicum, assembly GCA_033239125.1. NCBI lineage: Eukaryota > Viridiplantae > Streptophyta > Magnoliopsida > Caryophyllales > Polygonaceae > Fagopyrum > Fagopyrum homotropicum. The sequence continues at coordinate 154,450,614 of BSWB01000003.1, forward strand.
AATTTTTACAGTCGCACGATTCAATTTAAATTTTTACAGTGGCACGATTCAAACAATTGAACGTTCATGATGTTCGCATGTATAGAGTAAGGATACATATTATTCGATATTTATGTTTTATCATGTTTAATATTAGGGCTCTTGTATTCGTGAAAATTCGATTTTACATTATTATGAGCGTAATATATTATTTATATGGTAAGTAAGGATATATTTTAGACGATCCCAACTTTATTAATCCTTTCAAAGGTGGACCAAGACGGTAGTTTGCTTATTGCCTGAGGCCCTGAACTTCAGTTCTTGCCGGAAGTCTCGGTATAACATGCACATTCAATCCAGACTTTTAAAGATTTTGACTGATTCTTACAAAATCAATGAAATAATAGATTCATTTAAAATCAACAAACTTTTGAATACCATAAGAATTTTATGGAAAATTTTAAATCCTAATTGAATACCAAAAGATTTATATGAACTTTTAAAAATTTATATTAAATACCCATAGACTTTTAAACTTTAAAAAAATTCTTGTAGAACCTTAATTGAATACACCCCAAATGAATCTTTTGATAAGAATCACTATTCATATTTCAAGATTTTAAAATTGTTATACTTTAGTATTTTACTTTTGATAAGAATCACATACCATAAATGAATCTTACAAGTGAGAAGAAACAAAACAATATAATAAAAGTGGAAACCAGTCTCAACACTCAATTAATCTCACATTACTTTCTAGAACTCTTACACTTCGTGAATCATGACCTAGACAACTATGACTTATACTCCAAGGATGCATCCCAAGTACAAGTCTCAACACTCAATTATGTATGAACACCTCAATTGCAAACTTGATCAAACATTAAATAGTTACAACTCAATGTAAACAAACAAAAAAGGTATTGCAAATTAGTACACATGTTTTGAGTTAACAGATACAATAATACATAAAAGGTCAAGCCACTTCATCCAACTAGGGTTTTACACATCAAGTGGCGAGATAACTTGATAATGAGTCAATGACTCAAGATACGGAACACAACATACTAAGATTGACAAGCAAACTTGATGAGCCAGTAACCTAACCTGGTGTTCTTTAAGCCACGCCTTTTAAATCCGTCAATTGAAATGCAATCTGCAGTTAATGGCAATGGAAATGTGAAAGCTACTGTCCTCTTGCTTACAGTATAGCACATCCTTTGTGTGATCTTTTCTTCTTTTTCTTCTTGCTCTTTGGAGGTTGGAGAACAACTTTAATGGCAGCATCAAAAACAGCTTTTATGTTCTGCACGATTCCAGAAAGAAACTGTTACTTTCTTTCATATTCGGGTTACTGTGCAAATACACGAGTGACATTCTTAGTACTGATATGACCAAGATGACCTACCTGTTGAGTTTTAGCACTGCATTCTATGTAAACAGGAGCTCCAATCTGCCTTCTCAGTTCCTCCCCCTTTAAATGAGAGCATCATGTAAGGTGGTTGGTTAGTTAGTGTTTTGAAGGATAAAAACTTGGTCTGAGCAAATCCAAATGCTAAAAGGTTTACCTGCTCTGTAGAAATTGGCACTACACCAGGGTGATCCATCAGGAAGTGTTTATCATCACGAAGATCTGCAAGAACAGTCAGAACTAAGGGCTTGTTTGATTGGAACTAAAAAACCCAGGAAGTAATTTGGTTGAAAAGTATTCACCTTATTAGTCTCCCCTCAGGTAATTTCTAATTTCACCCTTTCTAAAATAACCTTCACTTTCAAAATTTAATTTCTAATTTGATAAACTTAACCAAACAGTCATGTTCGCACTTCCAAGGAAGTGTATTTCATAGAAATTTAAATTCAGGGGCAGTAACTTCCTACACGCTGCACTGCCCCCATTCAACCAAACAAACCCTAAGAAACAGATATATAAGTTTTCTTAGTCAATTCACAAGGCGGTAAGCAGTTCCTAATAGTTTTGCCAGTGGTGGACTGGTGGTTTGTTGATGATCTAATCTTACCAATCCTATCCAAACCCTCTTCAGGATGTTAAATGGCTACAGACCAGTCACATCTTAAGTGGACCCTCAATATTGATCCAATCAAGAAAACAACAATAAATGAGAGAAATAACTAATTTGGCCACCAATATCAGGTCAGCTCAGATGATTTTGCATGTAGACAAAATAACAATTACGCCTAGTGACTTGGCTTGGAATTTACAAGAAGCTTTAAGTAAGTCCTTCCTAAAACGTCTCTTTCCTATCATATCCACTTATTAACTGTATCCTGTCTGGATCACCTAATCAGGACACACAAACCACATGCCAATGGATAGGAAGATAAGAACCGGTATCAATTTCATGTGACAGGGGACCAAAAAATGAATCAGTAAAGCTTAATGTAGAGAACGAGAAACATATGACAAAAAGAAGAGCAGGATCGGATGATAACGCGTACCAAGCTTTGTTCCAACGAGAATAATAGGAACACCAGGGGCATAATGTCGCAGTTCTGAAATCCACTGAAATATTTATGCAAGATAACAAAAAAGAAACATCATTTTATTTACAATAATCAAACCATCTCATATGTAATCACCATGGATCAAGCTAAGGGAGACCTACTTTCTTCGCAACATTTTCATAACTTGCTCTGCTAATGAGAGAAAACGCAAGAATAAACACATCAGCACCACGGTAGCTCAATGGTCTCAATCTATTGTAATCCTCTTGGCCTATTTCCACCAAAAAGAAATTAAATTGGATAAAAGATCATCTATACTCAGATATGTTAAATCGTATGTAAATGAAGTTCAAATTTGCATGTACCAGCAGTATCCCAAAGCCCTAGATTCACTGTGCTTCCATCCACAACCACATTTGCACTGAAATTGTCAAACACAGTGGGCACGTAGTCCTGTTTAAGTCAAGCAAGACGGAGTAAGCAAGTTTAAATCTCCTTATTCTATCCTTCAAAGTGAGACAAACTTCAGAATAACAACGAGCCATCATCTAAACTATGATCTATCAGTTCCAACTCAGATAAACAAGACAGACAAACGACATGAAATTCGAAGCAAAACAGCAGCATATAACTCCACGTTCACCGATTCAAATAAATGAATACTCTCAGTTAAGCAAGGGACCGAGAGAGAAAGTTGCTTACAGTGGGGAAAGTGTTGCTGGTATAAGAGATAAGCATACAGGTTTTTCCAACGGCGCCGTCGCCGACGGTAACGCACTTGATGAACCTGGAAGCGCTCATCCTTGCAGACGGCGAAGTGCCTTAAATTGAAACCCTAAAAAACTCTTCTTCCTCCGCAAAACAAAAACAATTGGAGGTTTGTTTGCAAAGGATTGGATAGCAGAAGCAAAATAGCACTCTATAGCTTCCTCTCCTGAGCTGGAAGTTGCAGAAGCAAGATCACATTCGCAGAGAGAGAGAGAGAGGAAGAAGAAGAAGAAGATAGCTGAAGGTCAGCTGGAAATGGAGAAGTTGTGTGAGGTTTAGGACTCAACCACTCCTCTTCCCTCTTCTATCTATAACTTTTGGAATCCTTCTGCTTTAACTGGTTTTTAATTTTGTAAGCTTGGGTTGTTGGGGTTGTTTTGTGTAATAAATATTTTTTTAAAATAGGTGAATTTTTTTATTAAAAAATGAAAAATTAAAGAAGAAACAATTGAAAAACTCACAATAAAAGAATTGTATAAAATCTTATAAATGTAGGGCCCGTTTGGTTTTAACTTCGGAATCGGAAACGGAATGGAAACGAATCTAGTCAATACGTACATCCTTGTTCATTAAAATTTTTGGAATCATTCCTTGTGGTTTGTAGTAATTGGATGAGAGTTTGATTACATTTGATACCCTATAGGGTAACAAAATGTGAGGAAGCAAGTGCATTTTTCATTAAACCATGGGGAATGATTCCATAAAATTTCATGAATATGGATATACATATGGACTAAATTCGTTTCCATTCCGTTTCCGTTTCCGGAGTTGGAACCAAACGGGCCCGTAAAATGATAACTTCGTTTATCAACCGGAATATAATTATAAACACTAAATTATTATTTTTACATAATTCTTAGGTCATACAAAGAAGGGCTTGTGAACAAAAATAATTTATTTAAAAGGTTTTGTCGCATTCAGTTAAAATTTAATCATATACGATTATACGGAATCCTTTTTGTAAATTTATATTTTCATCAATTTCGATAACTTCCTTATGTCAAACACTTGAACAAGTTTATTAAAAGCAAATCATTTCGTATTTTCGTTCAATCAAATACTTATTTTAGTTGCTCTATAAGTTCCAGTTTCAGCTTCATTTACCAATAAGTTTCGGCTACCAATAAACTTCAATTTCAACTTCAATAAACCCGGGGTTCCAAACATGTTCAAAGTTGATTCTATTGCGCTCTTTGTATGTGTTGTTAAAGACATTTAATAAAACTTGATTGGTTCCAAACACATAGGAACATTATAGTTATAATGTTATAACTTGAAAAAAAATCCTTACTAGGTAGACAATTAGCGTGTTTATTTTCAAAACTAAAAAAGATTTAATACTTTCTTCTACTTTAACGGTTTGAACATGTTACAATGTTATAAAATAAAACACGAAATTCGGAAGATATCACTTAAATTTTGATCAGCAAATAAAATATCTATATGTAATTTTACAAGAAGAAATATATATACTGTTTTTCATTATCGAATAATATCTTTCAAAAAATTTCAAGAGTGTTATATTTAATGTAAATAATTTGTTATTATTGTTAGGAAAAATACTAATTCATCACCAACAAAAAATAAGACTCAATTTTTAAACTCACCAAGTTGAATTATGAAATTGAAAATTTAACCACCTACTTGTTTCTCGTTTTGTTTCTAACCACGTAGTTAAAAAAAATATTTTGTCGATTATTAATTTTGTTTATTTTTTATTTTTTATTATGTCAAAGGTTGTTGACAATACAATTATGGATTGTCATCGATTGTTGACGGTGTAATTATGGACCGTCAATGGCGATTGACAATGTAATTATGATTGTCATCAAACATTTTGGGAATAAAAAAATTATTATTTTCGAATTAAGTGACTGAATGGGGGGAAAATGGTGATTATATTTTTAATTTCACAACTTTATGTTGTTATTCCACCAAATTTTTTCAAAAAAATAATATGAAGGACTATAAATGTATTAAAAAAAAGTTAATCAAATTATGATTTATAAAAATAGAAGGAAAAAAAGCTCGATACTTAAACTCTTTAGTTATGAATTTAATGCTTCAATATAAAAATAAAGTTTAGTTGGATTTGATAGTTAATATATTAATTCAATTATCAATAAGATAAATACCTCAACTAATATGAAATATTTATCTATCATCTTAGCAACAAGTCTTGATAAATGATTTTTATAATTGATATTTTTCTCTTGTTTAACTATACTAAGTACTAACCCAAAAAAAAAATTGATATGGTGTGAGAGGACTAATCACATTTCTTCAATTGGAAGGGAAATGGAGGTAAAAGCCAAACAAACTTGTTTTGTGGACATCATCAGTTGATTAGACCTCGATTTTAATGATAATTAAGATGGATTAACTTACAAGATTACACATTTTCAAATTCAAATTAAAATTTCTAATTAAGTCAACTCCCATTCCCGTAAGCTATTGCTTTTGTTAAACATTGTGTTTAGGAATTAGGCCTACAAAGCACAAATTAGGTAATGTTTAGGTTAACTACTTCATTAGCCCTGTGATCCTGTCATAACAGGCCATGTAAGACGTAGCTTCATTGGCCTACGTACCCATGTGGGCCACGTGCAAATATGCAATCTACTAAAATGCTTCCAAAATAATCAAGAACCATATTTTATTCATATCTTCAAATGTCATCAGCCATACACACAGATAACTAAGATCTTCCTGCTATATGCAAAATAAGCAGAAAGTTACATCCACTGGCTCTGTGCTTTTGTAGAAGCATCAATGAATTCAAGTTAGAATCAATTTCACATTCAGATTTTGGCAAATTGAAGTTATGATTCATCTGTATAACTGTATCAATATGAAGATCAGGATTCTTCATCCGAGCTAACGATTTCTAGCTCAACCATTTTCACACTCGGCTTGGTTTTAGCAGATACTGAAACCTGCCCACCATCTGTCTTTACTCTTTTATTGTCTGGTTGATTCATTTTCATGGTAGATGAGTCCGAATTTGTAGACCTAGAAGCAAAAATCTCTAGAATTGAGAAATGGGAATTTATTACAGCAAATGACTTACTTAGATGAGAGATCTTATCACCTCTTTATTGAGTTGTTGGTTTTGAGGTTTTGCAACGCTGGTCCTTTTTTCTTCTCTTGGTTCGTGTGGGCTGGATAGAACAAACAAGGTTATTCTAGAAAAATATAAAGGAAAACGCCACGCAAATAGACAAGTATTTATTATCTCAAACCTGTGACATGAGTAAGAAACCTTATGCCTTGTGAGATGGTATTTGTCGTTATTTTATTCGAATTGCTGTCACATGAAGATATATAAAGATGTCTAAGGATCTGAATAGAATTGAACATCATATTTGAAAGATAAGATGCTGACTATCTCTATACCTTAGAGCTCTCCTTAAGCCCTCCACGGATAGCACCTTTGTAGTTTTTTTTGGTTTTAAATTTGTTTTGTCAGCAAGAGGATCAACCATATAAATCCCTTCTCGCTTGAGGGGATCCCTGAATGCTGTTCTTATATTCCTGGAGATTCAAGGAATGTGTAAGATTGAAAAAAGTATTGAAAGATACTACATACATGTTTTGACATTAGAAACTAATAAGCTTACCCTCCTTGGAGCTCTGATCGTATATTGGTATATTTCTCTGAGGTTTTCTGTGGGAAGAGAAGAAGAAAAGTGACTGTCAAATATAGAAGACTTCAGTTTTTAGTAGTGTAATATGTGAAGTAGCAACTGAGTAGAGATCTTACAGATCTGTGATAGCTGCAATATACCCCTTGACGTCTGAAGGAGAATAGCAAACAAATCAGCATTAAATGACAACCAAATTTAGACAACTTAGGCATTTGACAATTGACAAATAAGCTAGTATGTAAGTGGAAAACATTATAAACAGATAGATCTCTTAGAATAATCATATGAAATTTATCCAGGAAAATTTGTAACACAAAAAGATGCTATACATCACGTAACAAACACCAAGCGCGCATCGTTTCTGGTATAGCATATTATCAACTACCAAAAAGCCAAGAGAAGTGATTCTCCTGATTCTTTTACTGAATAGTGAAAAGTTTAAAGTGTGAAAATCAGTTTTGTAGCTACATACTCCATGGTAATAGAATTGGTGCTTTGTGGCATTATGTGATTAGACAACATAGTTCCTACTTTGAAGTATATGTAGTACCATAACCCATAACTAAAGTAATACAGAATAAAATAAGTTATTGTAGTTAACATACTTGTTAACGACCATTGTACAATTTACGCCATCTTTCCTCTTTCCATGGCAAACTCCATAATCAATTGATGTACCAATCTTCAGAACTTGATCAGCTCCAGCAACGCTCAGACTAAAGCCTGATGCCTACGTATGTCAAGCAAATAGAAATACGGAAGATGTTAGAATGTTCTAAGTTGTACACATGCATATTTCACTAGCCAAGCATTACTCACTGATCCATCTTTCCGAAGTCCGGCATTGAAGAAAGCAAAGACAGTACCAGCTGACTCTTTAGAGTGCATCTGATAAGCTTTACCAAACAGGAAAACAGATATAGTTTGTTCATCCAAACACCCGATCTTCCACATGGAATAGCTCTGCCCAATTGAACTTGTCTTTGGACCGCCCTTCTCAGTTAGAACTCCAATTGTAGCCCAACAACCCATTGCACTATCTCCTACAATCAAATTTCTACATAGAACCAACTGTAAACTTCAGTAATTATGTACAATATATATGCCCTTATGTTGAAGATTTAATCTTTCATTTTTAACTGTCAGCATGAGCAATGTCCAACATAAGGTATATCAATGCGGAGAAAGAGCTTTACTTTATGGCTGATAGACGAATAAATCGAATGTCTGCAAAGTGGTTGCTGAGTTCTATAGAAGACACCAATTGCTTCCTGAAATTTGAGGGGGAACAAATCAAATCAAACAAAGCTACAAAAATGCACCTTAGCAGAAATGTCATCAGTGAAATTAGGGCATTTCCCAGATTCAAATATCCTAGTACCGTATTCTCAAGCCCGAAAACTTTTCAACGCCAGGTTCATTTGAACTTCTCACAGAATTCGATTTGAAAGCTTTCTTAGCCGCTTCGGCGTCGTAATCCATGCAATCCTGGACAGCGCTCTTGAAGACTGACATATCAGCATCACCGTCTCGCTTTGATGGCCCTTCATCTGACAGATACCCTAGGAGATATGGGGAAATGCAACTATTAGGGTTATGAACGTTCGGAACCGATAAAATCGATAGTTTAGGGACATTGTTGATTAGTAGTGAACATTAAATAATGGAGAATTTGATACCTGGGGAACGAGGGTGAGAGGATGAGGGAGAAGGTGGAGGGGTTTCCAAAACCCTCTCTTGGAGAGACAGAAGGAGATCGAGATCATCCTGTTGGGATTCAGACATTGTAGTTTTTGGAATGTCGTTAGTAAGGGATGGTGAAGTCTCAAAGTCCCCAGAAACGCAGGATTCACTATACAGTGATTAGCCATTGACGACATTGCTTCAATTTTTAGGGTTTTCAGGCGGGAGGTTTCAGTTTTAGCGGGAAATCATAAAAGGAGAAGGTTTTAGGAAAACCATCCTAATTTATGGGCTCGCTTTGAAAAGGGTAAATTACAGGTTATAGCTACAACTTCAAGGAAGTAGGGATGGCAATAGATCGGGTGGTGGGTGGATGACCATGTCCACCACCCGACCCGCGAAAAAATATCATCCACCCCACCATCTGCCACTTGTCAAACCCACCACTTGCATCCGATCCACCCGCATCCAACAGATGAAGCGGTGGATCGGGTGATATTCGAATGTTCTACGTATTTCCTTTAAATCGATGTTAAAGTCGGATTCGAATGCGGAAAATTAATATTAATAAAAATAAATTCAATCCGAAAAAGTTTTATCCATAAAAAAAAACATGTACAAATTTTGCTAAACAATCGATAAATCACCATTTTACAAATCAAAAGGGAACTAAAAATCACTAAAAAGTAAATAGTCAATAAATTTATAACGGGTGAAACGGGTCGGATGGATGGATGGATGATGGATCGGGTGATGGGTGGATGAAAGGTCCATCCAAATCCGACCCGATCCATCACCCGCTTCATTCGCCATCCACTTTCACCCGTCGGGTTTTCACCCTTTTATTATGGATCAGGTTATCGGGTGTCCGTCGGGTTCTGATGAAATTGTCATCTCTATAAGGAAGTGTCAGAAAAGGAGCTAAACTTTTAAAGTTACATTTTTTTTATACACAGGAAAAGATAAATATGGTCACTTTCTAGAGATGCATCACACTAGACCATCAATTAGTATTTTCATGGTCAATGATAGACTTCTAAGGGCAACGTAACACACGATTTCACTAGACAATGCTAGCATGATTGTCGATAGAGTACGAATGACAACGAGTCATAATGTTTCTCCTTTTCTGTTCGTGCATTAATCTATAAATCGCCCTAACTAAATATCTCCTGAAATGATATGGCTTGTGTTAATAATAATAGTTAATTTCCTTGTAGAATTGTCTTTTCTTCTCAAAAGTTAGGTCGTGAGATAATTCACACAATCAACAAAATTAGCAAAATCATAGTACCAAGGTATATCGGAATAGTTAGTGCTAGCTCTCGAGCAAGTCTCAATACGAAACAAGTGATCGTCAAGTAATGCAGTGACAATGAAGACGACATCGGTAGAGTTTGTGTGAGGAGATGGTGTGAGGCGGTAAAGGTGATCGACGACAAGATTCTCCAAACTTTTTTTTGTCCCGTACCTCCCAGCTATACTCTTGTAGAAGGTGAATCTAATGGATATGTAACACCCCGAATCCACGGGATTCGGAGCGCTACGGGTTAGGACCTCACAATGGGTCCCGACCCTTAGCCTGACAACAATTTCACTGGATCTTACAACAAGACACAAATAAAGGCAATACCGAAATTCATTTTAATGCAATGATATGAACCCCAAAAGAAAACAACGAAAGACTTCAGCCGAGATACAACGCTAAAGGCAACCGCCATACACGCGACATACATAATACCCTAAACAATACATAAAAACAACCCCCAAAACCCATCCTAAAATGTACGGACCCCGGCTGCCCACTCTTCCGGATCTCTCGGCCACGCCCCTAACCTGCAAGGCAACTACAACAATATCGGTATAAAACCGTTAGCTAGCATTCAAGGCATTAGAATCATGGTATTGACACACACACACATAAGGCATCATAAACACACAACATGTTCCAAAACACACAATCCGGTTTATTATCTTTTTATTATTAGGTCATATCCCGTTCTAATTCAACTTCTTTTGTGACACGAGAATCTTAAAGATCTCGCCCTTGTCCCCTTTCACCATACGGGTTTGTACTTGATGCGGATCAGCATCACCCGATGGGCTGGTCGCAAGGCACCTCCCAGTCATCCCCATTTTGGACTGGACAAGCGGTCACCGCCCGTTATCATACACTTGGGCCAAATATAAACATATAAAGTCGGTGGTCCTATTACCGGTTTAGATGTTATAACATAAGCAATAAACACACACATAAACAATAAACACACACCACCAAATACGCATCGAAACTAATACAAAGAATACAAGCTAAGTAAGTCCGGAGACTTACCTCGTTCCAAAGATAATCCCGCTAACCACCGCTCTCAACTTCCCGTAGGAAGGCACTCAACGCCTGGTCAAGACAAGGCACACAATACATGCTAGGAGTCCTTAGACTTCTAGTATCAATGATCTCGCAAGATCATAAACCAAACCATGCTAGGATACTCTCGTTTAGTCCACAACCTCAACAATCATACAGACTCAACCCCTAAATTCTCACAAGCTCAACATACAACTTAAAGTCATAAACAACCTCACAAGATAATATCAACTCCTCAAGCCTTACAACATTTTACAATCCTCAAACACTCACCTAGGTCCATAGCCACTACTTGGTATTCACTCTAAGTTATGCCATAACCAACCTAGCATGATACTACTATTACTACTAAACATAACTAGATCGAGGGGAAAGAATACTCACACGACGTCAAAAGACGGAAGTCGTTTTAACGGATGTCGACTTGGACTCGTTAGGCCTTTATCGGGACGTTTCCGAACCTAACATCAAAACTATACAAATTTAGCTTATACGCTAAATTTGAACGGAATAATTAACATATACAAATCTAAGGAAAACCCCACTTTTAAAACCCAAGTTAAAAACCGTAGATATAATATTCCGGACAAATTGTATAACATCATAAACTCAAGGTAAAACTCGTTTTCAAAGCCAAGGTTAATACCCACAATTAAATCTTTGCCATAAACCGAGATTAATCCAAAAAAAAGGCATAATATGTAGTATATACAAATATAAGAATATCCCCCTAATTGAAACCCGAATTTAAAATCGACAAATACATTTTTAGGGCAAAAATGAACAAATTCATAAACTTGGGTCATATTCTGAAAATGTAAATAAGGGTCATAATCTGTAATTTTCTAGCAAAGGATATAAATGCAAGATTCCAAAATGTGGGTTATAAACTACAAACACATACAGTGGGTCACAATTTGCAATTCAACCAAATATTAGTGGGCCCCGATTTAATTTACCCTAAAAGGCTTCTTTCAATCCAATGGAACACACGCTGGGGAAGAGAACGCAAAAGGGCTGGGGAGATAGATGCAGAGGCGGCGGCGTGGTTCTGCAGTGGAGGGCGGATCCGGGCGAGGCGAAGGCGGATAGGGCTCCGGCAGGATCAGCGAGGGCTTCGTCCGGCGACAGCAGCCTCGGTCTCCGGCAGCTTGGTTTGAACCGCCTCCTTCAACGCGACACTGGATTAAGAGCGAGCGCAGATCTGCTGCTCCCCGGGCTTGTCCAAATCCGTCGACAGTTGATCTCAGTGAGACTCAGTAATGCAGATCCGGTGCAGGCGGCTAGGCGGCGTTGGTTGCTCCTATCCGGTTCCCGGATATGGAGAGCTGCCATGGGGTGTGAGAAGGTGGCCGTTCCTGGGCGGAATAGAGGCAGCACAGAGGCAAGACAGAGGGCGAGAGAGATAGATTGATGGTTGCAGGTGTTCGAGGCAGCTCTGGTGGCAATAGATCCCGACAACAAGGCTTGAATAGGGTGGAGATCGGTGGTCTGGCGGCCTGCTGTCCAAAGGCACGAGGTGAGTTGTGGCGGCTTTTTGTTATGTTGCAGCTCCTTTATTTTCTAGCCATACATGAATGAGGAAGGGGAGCTTGGGTCAAGCTGCTTCTCCCAGCGAGGACAGGAAAGGTGGAGTGGTGTGAGAGATTTGAGAGGCTCAGCTATCACAGAAGGGAGATGGGTTACCCAACTTACAGAGGCGTGAGAAAGGCAAAGATCAGACGGGTGCAACGAGGGGGCGAGTAAGATACGGACTAGATCAGCAGTGCAAGACTGCAAAGGCTGGATACTCCCTCTTCAACACGCAAAGAAGGAAGATAAAGAAAAAGGTAGAAAGAAAAAAAAAGAAAAAAAATAAATAAATGGGAAAAGATGGAAATGAATAAACTCGATCAAAATAAATCGGAACGGGGTTTCGGAACGGAAAAACTTTCCGAACTATTCCGTAAAATAAAATACGGAAAATATGTAAGTATAGAATATATAAACTCATAAAATATCTCGTGCGAAATAGAAGTCGATCTCGTAACTAAATATCGAGATTTTAAATAATAATAAAAATACCGTTAACATGTTAATAAAACATATACTCATAAATTAACATTCACGACTTAAAATACTCTTAAAACGTAATTAAGGTATATATAAAAAAAAATATGTAGCCATCGGAAGAAATATGAAAATGCTCCAAATAAACCGGGCGTTACATTAGATCCCCCTAAAAACAAGTTTCGTCCCGAAACTTGCTATGCGTCGAACTTCTCGGTCCCTAAGGCCGAGGTATGAACTCCTCAAACTAAGAAGACTTCTAACTTAAACACACCATCTATTCCAACTACCACTGTAAGATATGTACATACACACACACATATATAACCCGTCGAAAAACGCATTCCTGCACGGGGCACAAACAACATATAACAACACACATATACACGACTCAACCAAGGAAAGAACTAGGTCTAATCTGTCGATTCTATCGATGTTACTAGGTCCGCGTAAAACTCAACCAAAGATACTATCCTACGTCTTCAAGTTAGCCTCATTGGTCCCTCGTCCACTACTAGATCGCCATGATTGACAATACGTCTCGATTCATGTATGTACTCCCTCGACTGATATACATGAAACACCGGGTGAACACTCTCTACTCTTGGTGGTAACGCCCACTTGTAAGTCACTTCTCCAACTCGCACTAAGATCTCAAAAAGGTCCGATATATCAGAAACTAAACTTCCTTCTTGGTCCTTTTCAATGCAGCATTTCCATTATGTTTCTCTTTGATCGTCTCTAACTAAGAAGATCGAATCTTCCCATTTACACCTTGGCTTTGGTCCTTGTCAATCCAAACTTGATGTTACGCTCCTCCATTCTTGTTCCAAGTAACAAAGGAAGTACTTACTTCACCCGCTTCTACTAACGAGACACGTATGCTATTACTTTTACCTCGCTCTACAATACTCGATCAAGACCTGGTCTTGAAGAATCACTTGTACACTTCAAACTTATAATACCTCAAGGTAAATCGAATCAATTGCACCAATAAATCCCCTCGTAACTTTCAGCAACTCTTTTGTCAATTCTTCGTCACATTCAGTACTTCATTGTCATCCGGAGTAGGTTACCATAATTGGTGTTATACAACCTCTCTCTTCACAGATCTGGTAAAGCTCAGCACATCCAAGAAAACTTGTAACCTCTTTCACATCCGTTGGGATTTGCCATCCCGAGGCAACATGTCATACATCTCTCTTTTCAAGAGTAGATCCAAAATATCTCATCCGGACATCAGTAAGTCCATATAGAATAACTACAACTCGTAGTGACTTTGATTGGTCCAAAATGCCGTACTTGCAATATCTCATCATCGAATTCTCAATTGTTGACAATCAGACCTTAAATCATTCTCATAAGAGAGTACCGACCCTTGTAACCGATCGAGTAGATCATCCATTCGTTGTAAGAAAGACTTGTCCGTCGACTCACGGTATTCGATGTTCAATTGGAGAGAACTGTCTGTCTTTTTCACAATAATTTTGGTGTTCTCTATGGCAGTGCATTGGTTTCAATGAACCTTTATCAACAAGTCCTTGCAATTGCTCCTTTGATTGCATCTTCAATTCGAGTATCCTTATGGGTATCATTTATTGATGTCTTTTGTACGGCGCCTTAGAAATGGGAGTTGAGCCCAAATCAATCTTAGCCGTAAAGTTCACATTCCGATGCATTGGAATCCGTTCTATCTCGGGTTCTATTCTTTCTCTACCCATCACATATCGTAATGACTGACACAACCTGGTCCTAACACTTGACTAGGGGTCTACCCGATCTGCTGGGGTGACGTTCTTCAACTCGTGTATTGCACCTTCTGTAGCTACTATGTTCACCGTCCTCTTTCAAAGATCCTTCATCTACAGAACTCGAGAGACTTGCTCGAGTCTTCCGACTCTTGTAGCCTAATTTAAGTATTCTTTTATCTTAACCTCATTCTCCCTCTTTGATGACATGATTGTAAAATTTTATTCTTTTATTATTATTTTATTTATTTTATTTTATTTTTTTAATTTAATTTTTTTTTTTTTTAAAGGTTTCTCATTTATGTGCAGTCATAAGGGTCCAAACTGCAGGACTTAACCGTGCTTCAAAACAATTGCTCTTATCTTCTTTGCTTTCCATGACATCCCAACATATGGAATGAGCTCTTCGTCTTCTACATAAGCTTTCACCATAGGCATCCTTTCTTCAAGTAGGCGTAGAAATTTATACTTCATTTTCTTATGTAACGTCAAACCGACCGTAGAGACTCTAACCTCAACCTTTCATGTACTCCTTATACATCTCCTATCGATATCAAACTTCAAAACCTCAGTCTTCTCTTACTCTCGTTGGCCACCTTATATACCTCTTGGTATCCATGAACAGCTTCACAACCGTACTTGTATGCCTTCAGGTAAAATTCCCAACCATAAACACAAAAAGATTCACTCATTACTCCACTAATCACTAACATCGTAATTCCAAGCTTGAAGTGTTGCCCTAATCTAGGTCCTCTCTTTCAAACCAGAGCAACCATGGCTCTTTTGTGTGAGTTTGCCGCCTCTCTTTCATCTTTTGCTCGCTAAAACATACCCTCCATTTCATTAGAATGAACATACTATGCATCCTCTTATTATACTCCCGTCTACGCATCACAAACAATGAAAATATCACCTTCCTCTTGATCTACTAGTTGCCTTTACCATGATCAAACCTTAAAACTTCTAATCCGGGTCGATCTCCCATATGTTGTTCTCATGACCTAAGAAGGTCGTAAAGGATCATTAACATCACTCCCCGGGAGGTCAGTTACAGTCATATGCTTGAACCCACCAATGCTACTTGATTATAACATTTTCACTTCCGTTGATATTACTCCTTATTGTTGAAATTGAACCATCGCGAATACTTTAAGCTCTTATTGTCGATCATCTCTAGGCCCATAATTTTGTTTACTCATCCCCTCTACACTCACCAATAGACAACCCATACCTGTGCGTTCTTGGTTGTCACCAATTAGCTTTTAAGTGACCTTCTCCAATGTCAATGACTTACCATTCTCATGAAAGCTACCCTCCTCGAGGTACTCTACCTTAAACTCCGTTAGTTCGTTCTTCATTCCATCCTTCCTCTTCTTTATGAGGTAACTATATCTTCTTTGCCTTGTTGGTTCACATAACTCCCTTTCATAGGCTTATCCATTCTTCCTTGATGTCTTTCAAGTGCACCTTCCCAAATATTATAACCCTAGCTAGCATCCGCTCGTGTTCCTCTTGGTCGGTATCTTAAGTCTCTCGATCAAAGCTCCTCGTTTCGTCTTTCATCTTCTTGGGATCATCATTTATACACACTTCCCCCTTTTTGGCGTTTCTTAACCTTATCATCATAACAGGAAACGGTTGACCCTCTTAAAGACATTCTACTATGTGAACCTTCACCATATGATTCTTCTCGTAGACTCACATATACGAAGAAAGTCACCCACTTGGAATCTCGTAAAATAGACGCTTCACCTCTTACAGGTCTCTTAAATCTTTTGGTGATTGGTTCATCCACACCTCTCATCTCGACTATCATGCCTAGGAGCGTCTAAAGAAAACTTCACATCTTAATGGAAAGTCACCTTCAACCTTGTTAGAATATACCCATCTTCTCCTCGATTCGCATCTTTAGTTGTCCACGTGTCTTCTCAAAGAATTTATACTCGTTATATCTGTTGGTCACGTTGTCGTTCAATCCCGGTTTCTTTATAACCACTTCTACACTTTAATGTTGCTTCCTTTTCTTGTATTGCTTCCATCTTGATTCTCTTAAGTCGTCTCGAGTTCTTCTTTCTACTCGTTTGTCCTTTGTTTATGTCATATCTAATCCTCCTCTTCGACATCCTTTTAAAGGAATCCGAGAACGTCATGGTGTTTGTTAACACGAAATGCTCAACTCGATAATTGAGTGTACTCCTCCACATATGAACGCTATCTCAAGCCAACCACATTGTCTTTAAAGGTGATGATACTATACTTATCATCTTTTCTATTAGGTCCCGTAACTCCATATGCTACTACTATATATAATAAGAATACGTATACATAACTATATAAATCCTACGTCCATATCACTACCAATATAATACATCCAACATTTCATCCACAATATAAGGTCCCAAAAATATAGCCGTCCACATATATAACTATAAACATATATCCAGTTCACCATGCAACATACAATCACAAAGATACACATCCATTCTATCATGCATAACTACAAACCTCATATAATATACATATATACATATATACATATACATATCAAGTCCAATAAACTAAGCTACCGAGATCCGCGGAAGGAGTGGTGGTCCGTACATTCTACCCCGACTCATGCATGTGATTTGGAAAACGAAAAGTCAGAACCCATGTGGGTTCTGTTTATACCTCTATTCAGCCTTTAGAAGATTGCGAGTGCCATTGTTGTCAACCTAGGGCTCTGATACCACTTTTGTAACACCCCGAATCCACGGGATTCGGAGCGCTACGGGTTAGGACCTCACAATGGGTCCCGACCCTTAGCCTGACAACAATTTCACTGGATCTTACAACAAGACACAAATAAAGGCAAAACCGAAATTCATTTTAATGCAATGATATGAACCCCAAAAGAAAACAACGAAAGACTTCAGCCGAGATACAACGCTAAAGGCAACCGCCATACACGCGACATACATAATACCCTAAACAATACATAAAAACAACCCCCAAAACCCATCCTAAAATGTACGGACCCCGGCTGCCCACTCTTCCGGATCTCTCGGCCACGCCCCTAACCTGCAAGGCAACTACAACAATATCGGTATAAAACCGTTAGCTAGCATTCAAGGCATTAGAATCATGGTATTGACACACACACACATAAGGCATCATAAACACACAACATGTTCCAAAACACACAATCCGGTTTATTATCTTTTTATTATTAGGTCATATCCCGTTCTAATTCAACTTCTTTTGTGACACGAGAATCTTAAAGATCTCGCCCTTGTCCCCTTTCACCATACGGGTTTGTACTTGATGCGGATCAGCATCACCCGATGGGCTGGTCGCAAGGCACCTCCCAGTCATCCCCATTTTGGACTGGACAAGCGGTCACCGCCCGTTATCATACACTTGGGCCAAATATAAACATATAAAGTCGGTGGTCCTATTACCGGTTTAGATGTTATAACATAAGCAATAAACACACACATAAACAATAAACACACACCACCAAATACGCATCGAAACTAATACAAAGAATACAAGCTAAGTAAGTCCGGAGACTTACCTCGTTCCAAAGATAATCCCGCTAACCACCGCTCTCAACTTCCCGTAGGAAGGCACTCAACGCCTGGTCAAGACAAGGCACACAATACATGCTAGGAGTCCTTAGACTTCTAGTATCAATGATCTCGCAAGATCATAAACCAAACCATGCTAGGATACTCTCGTTTAGTCCACAACCTCAACAATCATACAGACTCAACCCCTAAATTCTCACAAGCTCAACATACAACTTAAAGTCATAAACAACCTCACAAGATAATATCAACTCCTCAAGCCTTACAACATTTTACAATCCTCAAACACTCACCTAGGTCCATAGCCACTACTTGGTATTCACTCTAAGTTATGCCATAACCAACCTAGCATGATACTACTATTACTACTAAACATAACTAGATCGAGGGGAAAGAATACTCACACGACGTCAAAAGACGGAAGTCGTTTTAACGGATGTCGACTTGGACTCGTTAGGCCTTTATCGGGACGTTTCCGAACCTAACATCAAAACTATACAAATTTAGCTTATACGCTAAATTTGAACGGAATAATTAACATATACAAATCTAAGGAAAACCCCACTTTTAAAACCCAAGTTAAAAACCGTAGATATAATATTCCGGACAAATTGTATAACATCATAAACTCAAGGTAAAACTCGTTTTCAAAGCCAAGGTTAATACCCACAATTAAATCTTTGCCATAAACCGAGATTAATCCAAAAAAAAGGCATAATATGTAGTATATACAAATATAAGAATATCCCCCTAATTGAAACCCGAATTTAAAATCGACAAATACATTTTTAGGGCAAAAATGAACAAATTCATAAACTTGGGTCATATTCTGAAAATGTAAATAAGGGTCATAATCTGTAATTTTCTAGCAAAGGATATAAATGCAAGATTCCAAAATGTGGGTTATAAACTACAAACACATACAGTGGGTCACAATTTGCAATTCAACCAAATATTAGTGGGCCCCGATTTAATTTACCCTAAAAGGCTTCTTTCAATCCAATGGAACACACGCTGGGGAAGAGAACGCAAAAGGGCTGGGGAGATAGATGCAGAGGCGGCGGCGTGGTTCTGCAGTGGAGGGCGGATCCGGGCGAGGCGAAGGCGGATAGGGCTCCGGCAGGATCAGCGAGGGCTTCGTCCGGCGACAGCAGCCTCGGTCTCCGGCAGCTTGGTTTGAACCGCCTCCTTCAACGCGACACTGGATTAAGAGCGAGCGCAGATCTGCTGCTCCCCGGGCTTGTCCAAATCCGTCGACAGTTGATCTCAGTGAGACTCAGTAATGCAGATCCGGTGCAGGCGGCTAGGCGGCGTTGGTTGCTCCTATCCGGTTCCCGGATATGGAGAGCTGCCATGGGGTGTGAGAAGGTGGCCGTTCCTGGGCGGAATAGAGGCAGCACAGAGGCAAGACAGAGGGCGAGAGAGATAGATTGATGGTTGCAGGTGTTCGAGGCAGCTCTGGTGGCAATAGATCCCGACAACAAGGCTTGAATAGGGTGGAGATCGGTGGTCTGGCGGCCTGCTGTCCAAAGGCACGAGGTGAGTTGTGGCGGCTTTTTGTTATGTTGCAGCTCCTTTATTTTCTAGCCATACATGAATGAGGAAGGGGAGCTTGGGTCAAGCTGCTTCTCCCAGCGAGGACAGGAAAGGTGGAGTGGTGTGAGAGATTTGAGAGGCTCAGCTATCACAGAAGGGAGATGGGTTACCCAACTTACAGAGGCGTGAGAAAGGCAAAGATCAGACGGGTGCAACGAGGGGGCGAGTAAGATACGGACTAGATCAGCAGTGCAAGACTGCAAAGGCTGGATACTCCCTCTTCAACACGCAAAGAAGGAAGATAAAGAAAAAGGTAGAAAGAAAAAAAAAGAAAAAAAATAAATAAATGGGAAAAGATGGAAATGAATAAACTCGATCAAAATAAATCGGAACGGGGTTTCGGAACGGAAAAACTTTCCGAACTATTCCGTAAAATAAAATACGGAAAATATGTAAGTATAGAATATATAAACTCATAAAATATCTTGTGCGAAATAGAAGTCGATCTCGTAACTAAATATCGAGATTTTAAATAATAATAAAAATACCGTTAACATGGTAATAAAACATATACTCATAAATTAACATTCACGACTTAAAATACTCTTAAAACGTAATTAAGGTATATATAAAAAAAAAATATGTAGCCGTCGGAAGAAATATGAAAACGCTCCAAATAAACCGGGCGTTACAAGATAAACATTCGTTTTGCATCAATATTCGTGAGTTGGTACCTAATAGCAAATGGTCTGCATAAACAATCACTTTATCACCAACTAAATAAGACGTAAACTTATCAAATACATAGACAATAAGGAGGAGCTCATTCTCGGCAGTAACATAGTTCACTTGAGCGTCAGCGGGGGTTCTGTTGACATAGGATATAACATGTAACTTTTTCCTTCATTTGGCTTAAAACGGTGTCCACCGCTTAGTCACTAGCATCGCACATCACCTCGAAAGGGAGTTCTCAAACCGGTGATTACATGATAGGGGCGGATACATGTGCATATGTCAATATGGGAAAATATCAAGACATTCTTGCCAAAACTCAAAATTAACATCCTTAAATATTAAGTTAGTTAGTGGCTTATATATCTTTGATAAATCATTTATAAAACCAAACATGACCAAGGAAACCCATGACTTCCTTTACCGAAGAATTGGCTTTTATATAAGCTCGATCTTATCCTTATTAACTTCAGTTATACGTTGGGAGACAAGGTGACCTAACACAATTCCCTCACTTATCATGAAATGGCACTTCTTCCGATTAAACACTAAATTAGACTTCTCGTATCGCTGCAAAACTCGGATGACATCGCCATCTCGAGGATCCTGTTGAAGGATCAACTCTAAGCTTCCGCCGCTCAAGTTCTAAGTTTGATCCAACTCAAACGATCCAGAAGAAGTAGTTGAAGTTTCTCCTCGATCTAGATCGCCCCTATTTTTATCATTGGTATCAGAGCTCGGGATCAAGGTCAAGTTCTTTACTTGTGTTCTTGATTGTTCATCAAAAGTTTTTCTCTCTCTTCGGTGTTCTTTGAAGATCTTCGGTGTTCTTTGAAGATCTTCAAGCGTTCTTCGGTGTTCTTCGAAGATCTTCAAGCGTTCTTCGGTGTTCTTCGAAGATCTTCAAGTGTTCTTCGAAGATCTTCAAATTTTTCTTCAGTGTTTTTCAAAGATCTTCAAGTGTTCTTCATCGTTCATCATGTTCAATAACGATTATGATTCTTATGATGAGGATGAAGAATGGTTACCTCCTCCATATCCGCCGAAGGCCAACAAACTAGCCGGAGGTACCGACGGAGAGAATACTTTAAGGAGGAGGAGTGGTTGCCTCCTCCGGACCCATCAAGGCCTCCCCGGCGGCGTCCTAGTCCCCAAGAGGAGTGGTTGCCTCCTCCGGACCCACCAAGGCCGACTTATGCCATGGACAGGCATCAACGGTATCACACCGACAATAATATTTTAAGGATACCTATGTTGCCCCAAGACGGAGTGCCAATAATGAGCAAGTTGACAATGTTGCCCCCCGACGGCGTCCTAGTCCCCAAGAGGAGTATGTTGTGCTCAAGACAACAAATGATGCTCTAAAGCGTGAGTTAGAAGATTTGAAGGCACAAATGGGTGTCCTAACAACGGTTGCCCAACAAGAAGAACCGTTGTGTGATGGTCTATTAGAAGAGGCAAAGGAAGAAACCGTCATCGATAATGTTGAAGTCATCACCGACAAAAAAGAAGTCAACTTCAACAAAGTTGACATCATCAAGGGTGAAGAAGTCATCAACCCCAACAATGACACCATTCTGTTATTGGACTACAAATTCGAGCCGGTTGACCCGAGGTTTGACTTTGTTATGTTTAATAATATATTTACCGGCTTACCCTTTCTTCTTTCCGGCATGCCTCCGACGTACAATGTCACAAGCTTAGATGGCATGGTATACAAACTCACCGGCGAGACCATCCACATGTACTACAAGTTTGAGCCGCCGGATCCAAAGTTTTTCCTTGCTAAGTCGGACAACTTGCCACCCACCCAAGGTTTGATGCACAATTTTCTAGAGTATCGACATCATCACCCGAAATCTATCAAATATCGGTGCTCTTTCCGAAACCTTGTCGTCATGTTCGACAAGCTTGGCGGCCCCACCATCCTTGTGAAAGACTACAAGTCCAAGCCACCCGACTCCGACATTGTGCATCCAGTCCTGCATTTCAAGGGTCTTGTTCCTCAAGTGACTCCTTTCTTTTTTGACGGTGAAACGAGGACGTTTCACATTTAAGAGGAGGAGAATGATACGCCCCCGGATGGTGATTTCATCCGTGTTTCCGGCTAGAAGGACCCGCACATTTTGAAGACATTTATTATTAAGCGGCTATTTAATAATTAACTTTTCATATTCGGAACTTTAATTCCGGAACTTAATTCCGTGACTTAAATTCCGACCTTTTATATTTTAGGCTTTTCATATTCGGAACTTAATTCCAACTTTAATTATGTCATTTATAATTGAACTCTTTGTATGGCCTCCATCTACTATATAAGGGATGCTTGGCTCATTTGTAATTCATGTTCAATTTGATTAAGTATTGAGAAGTATTTTCCTCCTACTTACTTGAGCATCAATCCCTCTTCCAATCCTCTTAAAGTTCTTCTTTTGGATCTTCGATCCAAACTCAACCACATTCGAGGATTCTTCAAGAACCAACTCAACCGACCCACTTCAAGGCTTGATCGATCAATCTAGATCGACTCAACCGTTCAACTTCCGCCTCCATCTCCAAGCTTCCGCAACCCATCTTCAAAGCATCCGCACTTCAACTAAGGAGTAGTTGAGCTTCAGCTTGATCTAGATCCGGAATAATTCATTGACGTGTCCAAGGACACATCAAATTGGTATCAAAGCAAAAGGATCTAAGTTAAGTTATCTTTACTCTTGTTTTTGTGTGTTGTCATATTCATCCTTTTTGCCTTTTGTTCATCATCATCTTCATCTCGTTCTTCGCATCTTCATCCACGTTCTTAAATTTTTTTTTTTTCTCGATCCATTTTGCAAAGCAAATTTAGGAGATTTTTGGTTTGCCATCAAACCATCAATAAAAAAAAACATTTTTCCTCACCCGATCCGACATTTTTGTTAATCAATTTCACCATTTTCTTGGGATTTTTTTTGTTGACAAAATCGGATATCACGTCTTTTGATATTCCAAAAACCCATCTTCAAAGCATCTGTACTTCAACTAAGGAGTAGTTGAGCTTCAGCTTGATATAGATCCGGAATAGTTCATTGACATGTCCAATGACGCATCAGGTTAGTTAAACATTCATAAAAAGAATAGTCATGCACTAATAAATCATCCATAAAAACTTCTATTATGTTCGCATTAAGATCGGAGAAGATATTCATCATACACCTTTGAAAGGTGGTGGAAGCATTACATAAACCGAATGAAATTCTCATATAAGCAAACGTGAAACGTTTCATATGGACAAGTGAAGGTGGTATTTTTCTAATCGTCAAGATGAATAGGAATATTAAAGAAACCATTGTAGTCATCAAGCCAACCATAGTGGGAATTTTTAGCTAACTTCTCAAGCATTTGATCAATGAATGGGAGAGGAAAGTCATGCTTCCTGAATACTTTGTTTAACCTCATGTAACCAATGCAATTTTGCTAGTCGGTAATGGTTAGTGTGGGAATGAGTTAATTCTCATACTTGAAAGTGAAGGGATGAGGCTTGAGTTCTAACTTGGGAGCAAGATAAGTCGTCGGTGAAATAGAGTCCTCCACTATCGGAAGTGGACAAACACAATACATGGTATTAGGCTTCTTGGAACAAGGTCGTGTGTGACTTACTTATAACCTGTGTGGTACCCGTGGTTTGTCAACTGGAACATTTCAGGAGCGGTGCACGGGGTCGACACGGTCAAGACTAAACACATGACTCTTATTTTATTAAAGAATGGCGGCATTATATCATTATCAATAACTAGTTCATTATGTGATCCCCTTTACTAAAAAAAACTAGTTCATTTTGTATGTTTTATGTGTGGTGAACGTGTTGTTTAATTAGTGTACTTCATATTTCATTAACGAATGACAACATAACATCATTACTAGTTGTGTCATGACTCGTATTTATTATGGACAATTATTGTTTTGTATTTTTTGTATCTTCAAATACCATGTTGTTAGTGTTAACAAGGTCGCGTGTAACTTACTCATCACCCATGTGGTACCCGTGGTCGTGGTTTGTCAACTAGAACATTTCATGTGTAGTGCAGGGGCTCGACAGGGACACGAGGACTAAAACGTGAGTCTTATTTTATTAACGAATGACGGCATTATATTATTATCAGTAACTAGTTCATTTTTTTGGTGGGAAGGAGAGTCAATGGTCTCCGACGCTTCTAATGCACTTCTTATTAATAAAAGAGGCTAAGCAGTAATCACTCGGGGGATAGCCTGACACCTTACATCGCAACGTAAAAGATCCAATACACCATCGGGGGTGTCAAGCAATACACTCAAGCCAATAGGGAAATCAAAAGCAATATTAGCTAGATAGTGTGCAATATAGTTCGCCTCGCAATAGGCATGACGGTACTGGATATCCCAGTCCCTTTTGATAAAGTCATGACAATTACTAACCAAACTAGCGAGTGGATGACAACGCGGGATCGTCTTATCCAATAGTGTGATTGCCAATGAGAGTCAGTTCTAAAATCACTTTACGGTATCCACACTCCCAAGCAAGCTTTAGACCATGGTAAATATCCCAGAACCCGGACATTGGTACAATGCATATACCTAGGTTAACAATGAATACCCATTGTCATTCACCCACATTATTCCTATTGATCCCCGCTGCGGTAGCATGACCATCATTTCTCACTGAACCATCGGAGTTGATCTTCATCACATCCATCGGGGGACGATTCCATTTGATTTGCTCGATTCTTCTGCTAGGCTAAGTGTTGTGTGATTTCTTCGTTTTCCATGCTCTCACATACTCCATGGCTTTTTTGATGACGAAGCTATGGGCATCTTCTCTAACTGGGACCGAGTTGAAGACTTTCTCGTTTCTCCACTTCCAAAGCCACCAAATACCAACAACAAAAATCGAACTCCAACTACAATCATTTTTAAAGAATATAGTAGAAGTAATATTACCTCAGATCCATACGGCAAAAGGTACTTGGAGCTTGCGCCAAAACCGATCACTGTGCCCACACCCTTTGAAAGGATGATCGAGTTTTAGGCTGGGTTATGCAAAAAGGGCAACCTCCGTTGTTAGACATATGGCGTGATCTCCGTTCGTCGTTACCCAATACCCCCCCTCCCCAGGATTTTCCAAATAAAAGCCGAATTCTCTCATGTACAAGCAGATGCCAAACCTGTTTGTAGACAATAATATCGACCTCCTAAATTTTTTCATCTCCTCTGAGCATACTATATGCAGACGCTATAATAAAATTCCTATCGCTACTATGTATCTAACTCAGTTTGTCACTCTTGTAGGAATGATCTTCTTCATCGCTGTTCGGGAATTGTGTTGAGATTAGGGCAACAACAGCTAACTTAAGGAGGATATGTGCTGGCAGGAGATTGTTCATAATGTTTCATCTTCATCCCTCTCCCTGAATCCTGAACTACGCCCTCGAAAAGCCTCGTTAAAAGGTTGGGCTGATAGCTCCATTAAAGGGTTGTCCCCAAGCCAAATGTCCTCCCAAAAAGCAATGTGGTTTCCGTCACCTAGATTCCACTTATGTCCCGGGTACACCACCTCCCTTGTGCCTCACTTAATATTATTCCAAACATGGGAGGGCGTTGAATGTGAGCTCCCATTGGATCTAACATATTTCCCTTTAAGAGTTCTCGACCACAAACTAATGGCGTTGATGGGCCATGCCTTCGACCCCTCCATGTACCCGTTCCATCCTCTCCCTCCTCCAGATGATTGATTGATGATTCGGAGCTGCAACTTTTATTTCTCTTCTCATTTTGCGTCATTATGTGCATTGTAGTTTGAGGAAATTAGGACTTGTAGTTTTTCAACTGTTGACTCCACCTCACCCACTTGCCTGTTTATGTTTTCAAAGTTTGTTTTACTCCATGTTTTCAGCTCTTAAGTAGTCTCATTTTTTTTTTACAAAATTGTACATATGTGTCCCTTGGTACTGTGTTCTCCACGTTTGTTCAATGACATTCTTGCAATCTCTTCTTTGCGACCACATCATTTCAAAGCGAAAAGGTTTACTCCCTCCGATAAAAAAAACTGACGTTAAAAGCTGTAAAATTTGATTAAAAAAAAGTGACGTTTTACACTCTATTTTAAAAGTAATATCCACAATTTTAATCATTATCTCAAAAGTAACATCTATTAAAGTAATTATTCCCCCTTTATCTCCTCCCATTAACCACGTAGACTCTCCTTTTCAATAAAGTGAATTTTCTTTTGAATGTGAATTTATTACAGTCTTTTTTTGTTCTATATCCAGTACACTAGTACATGAATTCCCACCAAAAAAAAAAACTAGTACATGAATCATTTCACTATGTTTCAATCTTCTTCACATCTTTACAATACGGATCTTTTTGTCTCTTGATTATCTTTGACACACCTATACTAGCTATGGATATAAAAGGTATTTTTCATATCTTTAAATATTGATTTAATTAAGTGATGTTTTGTTTTATGTCTTCGATCTTTCATAAATAATTATCGTCTCTTATGTAGATTGTTTGAACTCATCGATCGAGAAGCACGACGATATGAACCCATCTGTCGAGAAGCGTGATGATATGTCGAATATCAATCACAATCGCAACCCGAACTTGTCAAATGAAGATGTTGTTACTAGTAGTGTTGTTCGTGACTTTGATTTAAACAAGTTTCCTATGGAAGTAGTAGATGACCGCAAAGTTGTTTTGGAGATGCTTGGAAATTTTTTTCCAGATACGTATTGGACCTCAAAGACCAACTAGCTATGACTTGACCCTTACTAGGTCACTTTGTTTGAGCTATTTTATGTACTTTCATATTACGTCGATCGACTTTGATTTTTCGTATGCATGAATTTGGTATTCTCTACTATCTTGTTTTGGAGCTTAACAATACTATTGTAATGTTAGTGGTAGTTTGAGTTAGCTATGAAGTACTACTTTAATAGTTTAATGTTTGAGTTTGGGTGTTTGAGTATTTCATGTATTTTCAATGTCACACATCGAGCTATTTGAGGATAAAATCCATTAACAATGAAAATTAGAAAACAAAAAAGTAACGTTTAACAATGAGACAAAATCCATTAACAATGACAACAATCAAAACTCTAGTAAATAAACTTAACTAGAAAAGAAATCAAACACACACACATATTACCCTAGTAGAGCCCTCACATTTCCAACTAACTCAAAATCACAAGTAATTTGTTTAGGGAGCATATGAATTCTATCTAATGCTTCCTTTTTCATATGTGGAATTTTATAAGGATTAGACCCTCCCACTCCCATGATTTCCTTCATGCATATAAGCTTAAGAAGACATATTTGATCTTTTTCGTCGGGTATTCTTCAAATGCCTCCTCAACAGCATGAATAAGTTCATTCACGGTTTTTGAGCACTTCTTATATTGCAATGATTGAATCGCATTAAAAAACCCGAGATCAAGAACATTTAAATCCGGAGAGTTGACTAGTTGACATAACAATCTAATGTCAATCCCATTTTGTGATGCAGCAAGCCGAAATTCCTCATCGTCTGGCCAAACATGAGTTCTTGCATTGTCTTGTTGAATAAAAATTGTTTTGCTTGAGTCTACACTTGGCCACATGTCTTGAATAGCTGGAATAACCTTATCAAGTAAAACGGCACGAATAGTTTCTTTCTTCACAGATAAGATCGGTTTAGTCACAAGTGGAAAAACTCCTATTTTGCCTGAAAATATTTTGTTGCCACATGCATCGAACCTTAGTCTCGCAATTTCCGTTAGAAACATTACTTTCCCAATAAAAATCTTACTTTGACATGAACGTAATGGATCTTCTTCTTGTGGCAATAGATAGTAAGTTCTTTGACTTTTTCGTCATGTAGAACCATTTTTCATCAATATGCACAATGTTGTACATATCAACAAACTTTGGCTCATATGACAAACTATTTTTCTCCAACATAGATAAGCAAAATTGAAGCCGTGCTCGTTTGTGCTCATCCTTTAAACGCGGCTTGATGGCATTTGAGTGACGTCAAATTTCACCCTCCTTCAAGCGATTATATACAATTCCATTAACTCACATGAAGAGTATGAGAAAGTGACCGTATTATTCTCCTTTGATTTTATGGCAAAGAAGCTATACAACTTAGGCCCACATCTACTCGCTTACGACCAACCACTTTTGTCTTTTTGTAAGACACATTAACCGCTACACCATTTGGGGTATCCTTTGCTTGTTTCCAGTAAAGCATTGTAAACAATTTGTCTTTCCTCGTTTGATAAAAATTCTTAGGTTGCGTCGTTGGCTCCTTACAAGAGAAAAGCTAAGTTAGTGAATTAGAACAAGTAATATTAATACAAACGAAAAAAATTAAACATGTAACACATCAACAAAACTAGGTAAAACGTATCCAACATACCAAAGATTCACCATTTTTAACCAACACATATTTCTAAATTAAAGATTATTACTGTAAATTAAAACCAACTATGAACACATATATTTATACTATGAATATCGATCTAGAGTAAATTGCAAATTAGTTTAGATTATTGCAATTGCTAATGAGAATACAATACTACGTTTATCATAGTAGCTAGTAGTTTTATGTGATCTTTCTTAACTAAGAATACACAATAAACACACCTAATTAGACAATTAATATTAAATCTAAACAACCCCAACAAAATGTAGAATACAATATAAAATGAAAATAGTGTCCAAAGTACATTCAATAACGACGTACTTACGCGGGTTAGATGTTGTGTGGTGCTCATTATCTCTATCAATACGATCGAGAGTTAGATCGATAATCATGTCATCAAGCTTTCCTTGGACCTCTTCATTGAGCTCTCCTTGAACCTCTCGATCGAGCTCTCCTTCGACTTATTCAACCTCCAAACTTTGTGATTCATCAAATCAAATGAAATTTCTTCATTTGGAAGAGAATTCAAATCAAAGATGTGACAAGCCATTAAATTTGTAAAAGTTGTTTTGAGTAGATTATAAATCAGTGTATTGTACTAACACCAAGTATATATGGATAGTGTTTATTTTCAAAATTTAAAAGATTGGCTCCAAATGAAAATTTTAAACAATTTCTAAATGGAAAGTAAAAAATTAAATTTTGGCTCCAAAAAAATGAAAGGTAAGAAGCAATTCGTATAGTGTATGAAAAAATAGAAAAAGAAAAGCAAGTATTAAATGAGGGCCATCTTGGACTAACAATAGATGAAAAGCATGCGTTTTTTTTCTTCTCAATATTTGTGACAATTTCTAAATGGAAAGTGAAGAGATTAATAATTATGGAGTATTTTAGAATTGTAATTATTGTTCTTATTATGTGTGATAATATCTTTATCGTCAGTTTTTTTTTTATCAGAGGGAGTATTTTTAATTTGCTGGCCAAAGTTTTGGAGATTAACAGATATGCGGCAGTGGTTGGAGGTTGTAAATGCATGATTCCATGTGAATATTTGTGGGTAGGCTTGTAAAACTTCTGGGTGAGCCATAACTCTATCGAGTTTTTCAAAGGTGTTATTATCACCTTATATGCATTTCCTCCATGTGAATTCATTCCCCTTCGTTGTTAGATCAACCATGTTGCACTGTTGTGTGAACATATGTAGCCTCTTAGTTCTATTAATAGATATTCCCGCACCTACTTTTCAGCTCGGTTTAGTAGCTCGTTACAGTCTCCGACGATCAGTGTAGGAAGGTTATTGGAGTTGAAGAAGATACTACTTGGAGAGTTGAAGAAGATACTCCTCCAATTTTGTTTCTTCCTCCATGATTCCCTTCCCTTACCTTCCTCGAGCTTTCAGCCCCAGCCTTCTCCTTCATCCTTTTCCCAATTCCATGTTATGCATTCTCAGCTTGTTCTTGGGGTTCATTTTTTGGTGTTTTCTATCCTACATTTCTTTGGAACCTCACACACTTTTTCCTTGAAATTTAGGGTAGCCTCGCTCATTTTTGTACCTTGTATATTCTTTGCAATAGTGATGTATTTGATTTGGTTAGAGTGTGATGTTTTTGTAGGCATTTTGTACGGAACTGACTCTTGTGGGAAGACAACAAGGACATTTGAAACCAATCGAAAAAGAATCGCAAATCAAAGGCAGAGATAAAAGTAGACTATACGAAGTTTTATTTGAGTAGGATTGATGATGCTGTAAAATTTCATTTTTCTTATTTATCTTATGTTCAACGCTATAGTTTAGATGAGTGCAGAGAAGAGTGCAAAGGAGAATCAGTTTTGATGAGTATCTGAGTTGATTTTCTTCCTTGGATATCTTTCCTAGCCCTGACGATTTCTCCAGTGATTGCTTATTCATGTTCCTCACTTCATAGTTGTTGTAATGGATAATTGTGCGAATTCTCAATCTGTTGTTTGCCAGATTTTCCACTTCATCCTTTGAGGCAACTTTTACAGCTTGTCCCTTCTTAATTGATTTGTTCAATCTTCGGTCCTCATTGTAAGACAGAAATTGGGGCTCCAATATCCAGCTTAACATTCTTCGAATTCCTATCTTGTTTCACAAATCTAGGCTT
Source organism: Fagopyrum homotropicum (assembly GCA_033239125.1). Lineage (NCBI taxonomy): Eukaryota > Viridiplantae > Streptophyta > Magnoliopsida > Caryophyllales > Polygonaceae > Fagopyrum > Fagopyrum homotropicum. Next base: position 154,481,692 of record BSWB01000003.1, read on the forward strand.
TTCCATCCTAACCTATTATTGTCCCACCGTTGCTTTGGATATCCCCCAGTTGTTCATCCCATATTGGGATTGTAACCTCCCATTTGTTTTCTCTCTCTGATACACCTATTTGCAGTCTTTTGTGCAGCAGTTTCGTCGTCTTCTTGATCTGTACTCTATGCCACGCCTTCGTTAGAAAAAAAGCTTCGCTAGACTTTATCCTTCTTCTGTAGAATATCGGCCCACGTCTTCTTGATTTTCTTGTGCCTTCCATCCCTTTTTTGTTTTTGATCATCAACGATTTGTTTATCCCAAAGAGGTAAAAGTATCCCATCATCATTATCTCCCTCTGATTCGGATTGTTTACGGTAGTGTTTCCTTCTCTTACGCTTCCATTGATCGAATTCTAGAGTGCAACAACTTGAAATTGTGGATTTAGGTTCGCAGTTTGATTTCAGGATAAGATGAGATTTTTGAGGAAATCGGTTTGTTTTGGGGATTTTTTTTATAGCGCGACGGGCGCGTTCTCATGTTTGCGTTTTAAATCTCAATTCATCTAGTACTCGATTACTTATGTATGCTTTGCGTACGAAGCTTGACTCCTATCCTTTATCCTAATTACAAATTATTTTTTTTTCAATTAAAACAAAAACAAATCAAATAATAAAAGTGATTCAAACGTTCACAAAAAAAAATTAATGTATACTGTTAACCAGTTTAGGAAAATAAATATTTATATTTAAAAAAGCCTTTACAAATAAAGATTACAAGCGTTTATAAATAAAAGTATAACAAAATTTATGGCATAGCCCGTCAAGCCCTAAAAACAAAATTTACGGTGACCAATTTGTTATCCAATCCTCTTTTAGCAATTTCCTCATTACAAATCGTTAATCTTTAAACCATCAAGTTTACACACTATATATCATGATACCCATTTTCAGCAGTTTCGTCTTCCGATGTTTGATGTTGTCTTTTGGTTGCGTTTCGAGCGTTTGTCGAGGAGGGACGTGAATTTGTGATCGACTCGGACTCTGTTGCAATCTAAATCTGAGGTGTCCACAGTAGACCTGCTCATACCCTACTCGGACCGGACTTTATAAAATATTAAACCCGTTTAGCCGGGCCTGAGTCGGGCCGAGCCCGGCTAGCAGGCTTGAGATGGCTACCGTAACCACCCGGTTGGACGGGTGGCCGGGCTTACGAGTACCTGTTTTTCATTTTTTTAAAAATATTAAAAAAAAAATTGATATGATTTTTTTAAGACAAATTTATTACAATGGTACTAAATATATTATATTTATACTTAATAATTATAATATATACAATATAATATATATATGCGAAAATTGTCTAAACAGTACCCCATCTTTCGGGCTGACTAAACTTTAGTACCCATCCTTTTAACTATCATAACGGTACCTCATCTACTTACCCCGACCGAAGATTAGTATATACGGTACTGTTCACACGTTAAATTTGAAGAACGGCGTTAACTATGAGGGGCAAAATTGTCCACTGAGATTCCACCATTGTTGAATCTCCAAGAATAAGGCAAACGCAAGAACGAAGCTCCAGCTTCACTCAAAATGATCAAAGCTTCCGCAATTCGTTCACAATTTCACATCCCAAACCATCCCAATTACAAATCCACAAACACACCTCCAAAATCAACTGATTCAACTCATTTGATCCCCAAATCTCGCCCAATTCAACATCAACCCTAATTCCCACAAAACCCAAAACCCTAAGCACCCAAATCGATAGCTTAGGATCAAAACCGATACCATGAATTTCAAGAAACCGCCCACTTTCGAGAATAACTTTGGATCGTCCAGTAACGTGCTTCGTTTGTAATCCAAAACTCAAGTGTTTGGATCAAAGTGCACAGCTGCAGCACTCCATTTTGTCAGCACCTAGGTTGAGCTTACGTTCCGAATTACTAGACGCCCAATTCCTCCATTTTCCCACCGTTCAGTCATAAACACATCAATCATTCATCCATAAGTCTTAAAAAGAGCAACAAAGCTGCTAATATATGAATCAAAACAAGTACTAGAGATGGCCAACTCTTCTGTTAGAGACTTGTAATGTGAATTTAATACCAAACCATCCAACATTAATTACACATTCACATATTGAATTCAATTTCTTTGTTCATACTTCAAACCTACACCAATCTAATTTCTTACATTACTTACCCGTTTAATATTTCATGTCGAATTCCTCGTCCCACAGCTCGAAATCTCCCCGACCGAACCATAACCCTCCAGCCCCTGTTTTCCTTGAAGAAATGAGCCCCAGGGAATTCACATCTTGCTGGTTGTGTTGCTCAGCACTCTAGACATGGTCGGTAACTAGATTGCCCATAAATTGAAGTTCATAATAGTAGGAGGCCATGGTGATCTATGCACCTTTGAATCCCTAATCCAAGCTAGGGTTTATGCTAGTAGTTAGATTGGAGGGTAATTAGTTGTTGTAAAAGTCATTAACATGCTCTGAGAATTGGGAAAACATGGCCTTTCCAATTGCAGCTAGGGCAAGACGTGTATTATCCATGGAAATCCTAATTGGTGTGCCCTAAAAACACATCATTCATAAACCTTTCGTTAATTTCACCCAATTCAATCAGACAATAACATAAACAAAACTATAATTGCTCATATTGCAAACTCAAGTATCTGGAAATTGCCTACGTGTTAGGCCTTGTTATTAGATACATCGATCAAAGGGTTATTGTTGACATAGTTGATCTCGCGCTCGATCGATTTCGTAGAGAATCGGATGACTTCGATTTGAGGTCCCAACGCTTTTGGGACTTAAATTTACAGGAGAATTTGATATGTCTATGAGAATATTGATTTGGGTGCTTAGGGTTTTGGGTTTTGTGGGAATTAGGGTTGATGTTAATTTGGGCGAGATTTGGGGATCAAATGAGTTGATTTTGGAGGGTGTGTTTGTGGATTTGTAATTGGGATGGTTTGGGATGTTAAATTGTGAACGAATTGTGAAAACTTTGATCATTTTGGGTGAAGATGGAGCTTCGTTCTTGCGTTTGTCTTATCTTGGAAATTCAACAATGGTGGAATCTCAGTGGACAATTTTGCCCCTCACAGTTAACGCCGTTCTTCAGATTTAACGTGTGAACAGTACCATATATACTAATCTTCGGTCGGGGTAAGTAGATGAGGTACCGTTCTGATAGTTAAAAGGATGGGGTACTAAAGTTTAGTCAGCCCAAAAGATGGGTACTGTTTAGACAATCTTCTCTATATATATTTTTATTTTTTTACCCGGACCGACGGGCCGGGCTTTTCGGCCCGTGCGGGCTTCCTCCTTTATCCTTACCCATTTGTTTTTCCGGGCAGGCAGGTCGGGCAGGCTGCCCGGATCTGTATGGGTCTATTCCCCAAGTTTCCCATCTATGTACTCCTTCGAAGATGAACGTTTATGTTCGTTGTCTCTTGTTGGCTTGAACATCATGCTTTTCGTGAAAGTTTTTTTTACTTTCGGTTTCATTTTGATGTATTTTTGTGTATTTCTTTTATCCTTTGTTGTGTGACCCTTCGTGGCGGTTAGTCTGTCTGCTGATCTTTTTCGGCCTTTCGATCCACTAGAGACGGACGACGCGCCATCTATTAGTTCGAACCACTTTCCGTTTTTTAAAAAAACTAAAAAATGGATTTATACGGGACAGTGGACCGGACCATCACGGGCGACCCACGGGTTATCGTCGTTACAACTCTGATCATATCGGTCCGGATTGTAATACCGACCCGGTCCGACCGCTTGCACAGACTTACTTACCTTTGATCTCCGCCACCCTCAGCGGCTCAACACTCACTAAATAAAAAGTCACACAGTACGCGCTCTCCTACTTACCTTCGATGCTCTTGAAATCATTCACAATACCAATCCCGAGTTATGACGGGAGGAGGAAACAATGAATTCAATACTGCATCAAATACAACAAGGACTTCAATGGTGGTTGGCGTGGCTGTGGTCGATGGTGGAGAAGTCGCCGAAGCCTTCGACCTCGGAGACGAAGCGGTTGTAGATGGTGATGATCCGAAATACGTGGAAGAGAAGAAGACATAGAATGGCTGCGGAAAGAAAGAAAACAAGAGAAGGGGAAAAAAGTTAGGGTTTTTACGGCAAAAAAAAGGATTTGGGGTATAGTTAGATAATGAAAAACTTAAAAGCCTAGTTACTATATCATATTCTCAAAAAGGCCTATTAACCAAATTAGCCCTTAAATTTACTACAATGCTACTAAATATACTACTAAATATATTCTATTTATACCTAATATTTATAATATATACAATATAAATATATATATATATAAATATATATATATATATATATATATATATATATATATATAGAGAGAGAGAGAGAGAGAGAGGGGGGGGGAGAGAGTCGTAGTTATTGTTACGAATGTGCCATATCGTTTAATGTATTATTCGTAGTTATTGTTGGTTGAGTGGATTATTCGTAGTTATTGTTGGTTGAATGGATTATTCCTAATTATTATTATTCGTAGTTATTATTAATTATGATATATACTCTAAATCTCAACCCTTAATACTCACAATCCGATGGTCTAAGATTGTTCTCATGATTACACGATAAACCTGTTCTCATGGGAACAACACCAGATATATATATACCCGGACCGACAGGCCGGGCTTTTCGACCCGTCCGGGCTTCCTCCTCTATCCTTACCCATTTGTTTTTCCGGGCGGGCTGCCTGGATCTGTATAGGTCTATAAGTCTATTCCCTAGGTTTCCCACATGTGTACTCCTTCGAAGATGAGCGTTTATGCTCGTTGTCGTTTATGCTCGTTGTCTCTAGTTTTGCTGGATTATCATGCATTTCGTGAAAGTTTTTTTTACTTTCGGGTTCATTTTGATGTATTTTTGTGTATTTCTTTTCTCCTTTATTGTGTGACCCTTCATGACGGTTAGCCTGTCTGCCGATCTTTTTCGGCCTTTCGATTCACTAGACGGACTACGCGCCGTTTATTGGTTCGAACCACTTTCGGTTTAAAAAAAACAAAAAAAAACAAAAAAGTGGGTTTATACGAGACAGTGGACCGGACCGTTACGGACAGCCCACGGGACAACTCTGATCATATTGGTCCGGATCGTAATACCGACCCGGTCCGACCGCTTGCACAGACTTGCTTACTTTGATCTCCGCCACCCTCAGCGGCTCAGCACTCACTAATAAAAAGTCACACAGTAGGCGCTCTCCTACTTACCTTACTTTCTTATTTCTCTCTCCACTTTGTCCGTTTCTAATATTCTCTTTTTCAGAAGGAGGCAATCGAAGGTAAAATTCTTCAATCAACTTGCGTTTTATTCAATAGGGTTTCTTCATCAAATCACACCTCTTCTCCTCCTTTTCTCTCGTACGCAGACGTTCTAACACATTGCTGGTGAATCGATCGACGTTGATTTGGCTGTTTTTTAATTGGAGGAATCGAACTCGATATAGCGCATACCGCTTTTAGATTCGATCAGGCTTTGTTCGTGCGGAAATTAGGGTTTGCGATTTCAATTTGAGGAGAAGAAGACTAGCAACGACTGTTTCGGTGATTTTAATCGCGTTTTCCCCTTTTCGTTCGACAAATTTTTTTTTTTCCGCTAGGGATTTTAATACATCGGTTGACGATGATTGACGACTGACGGAAGTCGGTTGATTTCTCCCCGGAGGTTTGTGTTTTTGTATGGAAACTCGGAGCCGCAAGCGAGCGGAGGCGTCCTCATCAGCCGCTTCTCTTTCATCGTCTTCTGTAGGTCCCACCACCCGTGCCACCAAGCGCTCTCGTCTCTCATCCTCTGCAACCTCTTCTTCTCCTGCTCCGGTTACCCGTTCTCGCACATCAGCCTCAAAATCGCAGGTACAACCGCCTTCGGTTATGGATGAATCCTCGTCCCGTCGTGAATCTGGTAGTGGTAGGAGAGGGAAGAATCAGAGCTCTGAAAAGGATAATTCGGATAAAGGAAAGGAGAAGGCTCATGAGGTTCGGATTAGAGGTAACGAAAGGGATAGGGATGCTGATAGAGGGTTAGGGTTGAAGATTGACGGTGGTAGTGGCAATGGCAATGGTGACGAGGATGACGATGACAATGATAGTGAAGGAGGTGTTGGGATTCTTCCCCACAATCTGACGTCTGCTAGCAGTGCCTTGCAAGGCTTGCTTCGGAAACTTGGAGCCGGCCTGGATGATTTGCTCCCTTCCTCCGGTATTGGCTCAGCTTCCTCTTCTCATCAGACTGGCAGGTTGAAGAAGATCCTTTCTGGGTTGAGGGCTGATGGGGAGGATGGAAAACAGGTCGAGGCTTTGACCCAGCTCTGTGATATGCTGTCCATTGGGACTGAGGAATCTCTTAGCACTTTCTCAGTTGACACATTTGTACCTGTTCTAGTGGGTTTGCTTAATCACGAGAGCAACCCTGACATCATGCTCTTGGCTGCTAGAGGAATAACTCACTTGGTGGATGTTTTACCGTCTTCATGTGCTTCTGTGGTTCACTATGGCGCAGTATCATGTTTTTGTGCTCGATTGTTGACAATTGAGTACATGGACTTGGCGGAGCAGGTGATTTTCTATATTAGACTGATTTTTTTAATTTAAATTCAGGGTTCTGTGCTTGTTTTTTTTTTCCTTGTTGGTACTTGATTCTTGTTAAGTTTGGTGATTTGATAGCTACCTATACTGTACCGCAATGTGTAATTAATGCTTTGGTTACTTTTGGTCGGATTAGTCTCTGCAGGCGCTGAAGAAGATATCTCAAGAGCATCCTACCGCATGCTTGCGAGCCGGGGCACTAATGGCAGTGCTTTCTTATTTGGATTTCTTTTCAACCGGAGTTCAGGTAACTATAGTTCCAGCTGGCTGAGGATAATGAACATGTCTAGCAGCACTTTAACTGATATCTAATCTTTATGTACATGACTCACATCACATTCTTATTATCCAGAGGGTGGCACTAGCTACTGCTGCAAATATGTGCAAGAAGCTCCCTTCTGATGCAGCTGATTTTGTAATGGAAGCTGTTCCTCACTTAACAAACCTTCTGCAGTATCACGATTCAAAGGTTAGGCTGTTGAATTGGAGTTCTGTTGCTTTTGACTAGAACACTGAATTTAATCCGAGCTATAGTTCTGATTGGCTTAATCCTCATATTTGTCTTATTTGGTTGCTTAGGTGCTGGAGCATGCTTCTATTTGCCTTACTCGGATAGTGGAAGCTTTTGCATCATTACCAGAAAAGCTAGATGAACTGTGTAATCATGGATTGGTCACTCAAGCTGCATCCCTCGTTTCCACTGGTAATGCAGGTGGCGGTCAGGCATCCCTTAGTATATCTACATACACTGTAAGTGTAATATTGATGCGAACTAATTCGGTATGCTTATTGCAAGAATATCCATGACTTTTCTTATCATGTAGGGGCTGATACGTCTTCTGTCAACATGTGCAAGTGGATCAACTGTGGGAGCCAAAACCTTGCTTCTTTTGGGAGTGAGTGGTATTCTGAAAGATATATTAGCTGGAGAAGGCCAAGTGGGGAACTTGTCAGTTTCACCAGCTCTAAGCAGGCCATCTGAGCAGGTTTGCCCCTCTCTGCTTTGTTGCAATTTCTTGATTATGTTTATGGCAAATCTCTGAAACTTTAGATTATGACATTTGGAATTGAATAGATTTCTATATACCTTGGCAGAACTAGGTTTAGTACCATTGACTGGTTTGGTTGTGTTACTGTTTGACATTGTAAATATTATTTTGCAATGTATTATTTTCATCCATAAGAGAGTTGCAAGTTTGGACTATTGTGTCTTTTATCGCTGGGCTGTATGTTCAGGGCAGTCATGGCAATCATTCTGTGTGACTGTATATAGAAATTAATGTGAACAAAGGTGTTATAGTACCTCTTCTTTAGCATTTCAGAATTTTAATCTCACAAATGGATGGAGTTGTTTTGTCATCAATACTTATTTTGAGAAGTTAAAAAGTTCTACACATTCACAACAATGTATTGACATCACTTAAACTTCCATTAGATTTTTGAGATTGTGAACCTTGCAAATGAACTTCTTCCGCCGTTGCCTCAAGGCACCATATCGCTTCCAGCTAGTTCCAACTTCTTTGCCAAAGGATCTTTCTCAAAGAAATGTACAAATAACAGCTCTGGCAAGCCAGAGGATAATACTGGTAGTGTTACTGATGTATCAGTTCGTGAGAAGCTTTTTAATGAGCAGCCTGAACTCCTGAATCAATTTGGAATGGACCTGCTTCCTGTGCTAATTCAGGTAACATTTTTACATGCTTATTTTCAAATAGAGCTGAATATCCCAACCTTTGGTTTATGATGCATCTTCTCTTCTCAATAGATATATGGATCCAGTGTGAATACGCCTGTTCGGCACAAATGCCTCTCGGTCATTGGGAAGCTGATGTATTTTAGCAACGCAGATATGATATCATCTTGGAACAGTGTTACAAATATTTCAAGGTACAACTTAATCTCTGCTGGTGCCTACTACGACGAATGCTAGTTGTCAATAGTGGTTGTGCTTTCATCTCTAATTTCGTGATAACATTTCAGTTTTCTAGCTGGTGTACTGGCATGGAAGGATCCACAAGTACTAGTTCCTGCCCTTCAAATAGCAGAGATTATCATGGAAAAGATCCCTGAAACATTTTCCAAGATGTTTGTGAGAGAAGGTGTTGTCCATGCTGTTGAGTCATTGATAATTTCCAGTCCACTCTCCGGTTCAGCTCAAACATCTACCTCCGAGAAGGATGGTGATCCAGTTTCAGGAACATCAACGCGCTCTAGGCGTTCGCGGCGGCGAAGCGATAAATCTAATTCTGATGCCAATGCCAATGCAGTAGATGAAGGTAAGGTTTTGGCTCCAGGTAGTGTTGGTTCACCTTCTACTCCGGTGGAGATTCAAACACCTAGTTCTAATCTGCGTACTACAGTGAGTACTGCTGCCAAACGATTCAAGGATAAGTACTTTCCTTCTGATCCCGGGGCTGCTGACGTGGGTGTTTCTGATGATCTCTTACACTTAAAGAACCTGTGCGCAAAGTTGAATGCAGGTGTGGAGGATCAGAAAACAAAAGCAAAAGGGAAGTCTAAATCTTCGGGTCACATTGCAGATCTCTACCCTGGAAAGGAGGAGAATTTAGTTGGAATTGTATCTCAAATACTTGCAGAACTAAACAAAGATGATGGTGTATCTACTTTCGAGTTTATAGGCAGCGGAGTTATTGGCTCTTTACTAAACTATTTTTCTTGTGGATACTTCTCCAAGGCAAAAATTTCGGATGCTAATCTCCCCAAACTTAGACAACAGGCACTCAAAAGATATCAATTCTTTGCTTCAGTTACCCTATCCGCTGGTATGGTCCATGGAAGTGAAGCTCCTATGACTATTTTAATTCAAAAGCTGCAGAATGCTTTGTCTTCCTTGGAACGATTCCCAGTTGTTTTAAGTCATTCTGCTAGGCCCTCAAGTGGGGGTGCAGGCCTGTCTTCTGGTCTTGGTGCATTATCACAACCATTTAAGCTGCGCCTATGCAGAGCTTCGGGGGAAAAATCCCTCCGTGATTATTCAAATACTGTTATTTTGATCGACCCATTGGCAAGTCTAGCAGCTGTGGAAGATTTCCTCTGGCCTAGAGTTCAAAAAGGTGATTCTGAGCAGAAACCACCATCATCTGCTGGAAATTCTGAATCAGGGACAGCAGCAGCTGCTGCTGCTGCAGGTAGTTCATTGCCCTCCTCTGCTCTTGTATCAAACATTCATTACCATTCTACTAGATTAAGGTTTGATGTGAATACAGGAGTAGGTAATTTGTCTCAAGAGAAAGCCAGCAGCACATCAAAGGGCAAGGGTAAAGCTATTTTGAAGCCCGCACAGGAGGAGCCTAAAGGCCCTCAAACAAGGAATGCTGCCCGTAGAAAGGCTGCTGTAGATAAAGATGCCCAAAAGGAACAACCAAATGGAGATTCTAGTTCTGAGGTATGCTTGATTTTCCGTTTGTTTCAAAGTTGTTTTGGTTTTAGCTCTTTACTAGCATTTAGACGATTCTTCAGCCATCATGTTGAGCGTTCTAGCGTACTATATGACAAAATTGTTGGCAAATACGTGGATGCTCTCTGGTTGCTCTTTTTACCAGGTTGCTCAATTGGGTGATTGAGATTTTAACCCGTAGAAGTATAATGTGTTGCACTATTTTGCTTCTTGAAGAGGACTATCAGTTCAACAGCTGTCTTCCACTCTTGTTTAGCTTGATATGCAAACCCACTGGTTTCATTTGCAGGAGGAAGAATTAGGCTTGTCCCCTGTTGAAATTGATGATGCCCTAGTTATAGAAGATGACGATATCTCAGATGAAGAAGATGATGACCATGAAGATGTAAGCTATTTGATTTGTTGTAGTTCTAGTATTTTAAGTGTCATACAAGTAACATGTGTAAGTAGAACATTCATGCATGCAGGGTATCTACTTCCTCTAGATTTTAATTCAATGTCCTATAAGAACTACTAATACATGCCATTTTGTGGATGTAAAGTTGAATCCAAATGGTATCGACACACATCATGGTTCAGTTTACTGCTTAATATTTGTTCTTATGGGTGTCTGACTGAAAGTATAATGGTCAATGAAAGGTATTTATGCAAAATTTACTCATTTACTTTGACATTGTTTTTGTTTCAGGTGCTAGATGATTCCCTGCCCATCTGCATGGCCGATAAGGTACATGATGTCAAATTGGGCGATTCAGCTGAGGATAATGCTACTGCCCCATCAACCAGTGACAATCCGACAACCCCTGCTTTTGGCACAGGCAGCAAAATGACTGTAGGTAGAGGCTCATACTCTACAGAATTACGTACTGGGGGTTCGTTTGGGTCAAGGGGTGCAATGTCCTTTGCTGCAGCTGCTATGGCTGGGCTTGCATCTTCCAGTGGTAGGGGAATGAGGGCAGGCAGGGATCGTTATGGCCGTCTGCTCTGTGGTTCTAGCGAAACAACCAGATTGATATTTTCTGCAGGCGGAAAGCAGCTCAACCGAAACTTGACCATTTACCAAGCCATCCAGTGGCAGCTAGTTATGGATGTGAATGATGATGCACGCTGTAATGGGGATGGCTATGTTTCTAGTGATGGAAGCAGATTATGGGGTGACATTTATACAATCACTTACCGTAGAGCAGACAGTCAGGCTGATAAGACTTCTTCTGGAGCATCAAGTTCTGTTGAGAAATCGAAGTCCAAGCCTGGTGGAGCTGCTAGCCTGAGTTCTGATTCATATCAAACATCGCTTCTAGATAGCATTTTGCAAGGCGAGCTCCCTTGTGATATGGAGAAGACAAATCCAACATACAATATATTGGCATTATTGCGTGTGCTAGAGGGGTTGAATCAGCTTGGACCTCGTTTGAGAATTCAATCAACCTGTGATAAATTTGCCGAGGGGATGATATCTTGTCTTGATGACTTGGGAACAAGGGGGATCAAAGTTCCTACTGAAGAATTTGTGAACAGTAAGCTTACACCAAAACTTGCACGACAAATCCAGGATCCCCTTGCGTTATGCAGTGGCAGTCTCCCTTCTTGGTGTTACCAGCTGACTAAAGCATGCCCATTTTTGTTTCCATTTGAGACTCGAAGACAGTTTTTCTATTCTACTGCATTCGGGTTGTCCCGTGCTTTATCTTGGCTGCAGCAGCAGCAGGGTGCTGACGGTCAAGGATCCTTGAATGAGAGGGAGGTTAGGATTGGAAGATTACAACGCCAAAAGGTACGAGTCTCCCGAAACCGTATTTTAGATTCTGCTGCCAAGGTCATGGAAATGTATTCCGGCCAAAAGGCTGTACTTGAGGTAGAATATTTTGGGGAGGTGGGGACAGGATTAGGTCCCACTTTGGAGTTCTACACCCTTTTGAGTCATGACCTGCAAAAGGTTGATTTGAGAATGTGGAGGAATTCTTCGACTGAGAAGCCATCTATGGAAATAGATGGAGACAATCAGCAAAAGGATGAGAGATCTGATGGTGCCAATCTGGTCCAGGCTCCTCTTGGGTTGTTTCCTCATCCTTGGCCTCAAAGTTCCGATTCTTCTGAAGGTAGCAAGTTCTTTAAAGTTATTGAGCACTTCCGGTTGCTTGGACGTGTTATTGCTAAGGCTATTCAAGATGGACGGCTTCTAGACTTGCCATTGTCGACAGCATTCTATAAACTCATACTTGGTCAGGTAAGCCATCTTGTTATCTATAACGGGGCTTAGAAAGTACATATTTTGGTCTTTAAATTTTTTAGTACAGCTCAAAAGTAAAAAGTTATTGCACAAATGCGTAGTTGAATTTCTTGTTTCAGTTTAAAGTGTTTTGTGATAGATGAAACTCGTGTCATTTACAGGAACTTGATTTGCACGACATCCTGTCATTTGATTATGAGTTTGGTAAAGTTTTGCAAGAACTACAATCATTGGTCAGTCGCAAACAATATTTGGAATCTATAGGCGGTGACAATCCTGAAGCAATTTCTGAACTATGTTTTCGAGGAGCATCCCTTGAGGATCTTTGTTTAGATTTCACACTGCCTGGGTATCCCGATTATATCTTGAAGCCAGGAGATGAAAATGTAACGCCTCCCATCTTAATTATGAATTGCATTCTTCTTCATAAGAAGTTTCTCTATTTAGTAGGCTTTTACAATTATTTTTTGGGTTGTCTCAGGTTACTATTCACAACCTGGGGGAATATATTTCCCTTGTAGTTGACGCCACTGTAAAGAATGGAATAATGCGACAAGTGGAAGCATTTAAGGCAGGGTTCAATGAGGTAACTCACTGTTTGTTATTTTCTTTAATCTGCTACCATGAAATGTAAAAAGTTCTCCTATTGCTGTTACTGTTGTAGAGTATGACTGTACGAGTTATACTTTCTTGGTGAATGTTTCCAAGGAATCCGGTACGAGGAAATGGGTTGTGTTTGGCATGGATTAGATGCTTCAGTTCTCTGGCCCCATATAGCTTAGTGCTTACTAGTTGACAAGGATCATGAAGTTCCTAATGAACTCCCTTATTTAATTTTTGCTTGTTCATAGAAGAATGGTTATTAAATTGCTAGGATCAAAGTCTTGTAATCGGTTAGAAACGTTTATTTACTGATGTAGTTACACAGGACTGAAGTGTAATGGTTAGGATGGCCTGCTAGGCTTTTGGCCTTTGAGCATAAATTTATTTTATGCTTTTGATGCCACTAAACACGAAAGTTGGCCGACTTTCTCGCTTGATTGGTTTCTTCTCGAAACTTCACCGTCCTCCAAATGAATGGTCCAATTTCTTGTTTCCTACAGTTTTCAAAAGTGTAATTTATTCTTTACCCGTTACCACTGTTCATTCTATTCTTGCCCAGGTAAAAGAAAACCCAATAGTTTTAGGAGTGTATTCATTCACACGAGGTGTCTCAACTTGAAGAATCTTCTTGTTCTTGCACATTATAGAACAATGACAATTTGTACTCTGATACATTTATTTTTAATGCATCTGTGTGATGAATTTTATTTTGGTGCTTGCATATCAGGTCTTTGACATCTCCTCCTTGCAAATATTTTCTCCTACTGAGCTAGACTGCTTGGTTTGTGGCCTCCGAGAGTTATGGAAGGTATTTCTGCATTAATTTACTTGGGGGCATCACTTTGGTATTGATTCATGCATTTTCGGTACTCATTTGTTAAACCTTTCTGTACAGGCCGAGTCTCTTGCTGATCACATTAAATTTGATCATGGTTACACAGCAAAGAGCCCTGCGATTCTGAATGTATGCACTTATGTTCTCATTTCTCAGATTAGATCTAGTAATTATTTAGGGGTATTCATGTTTTGCACCTAATCCACACCTGCGACTTTTCAGCTGCTTGAGATCATGGGAGAATTTACACCAGAGCAACAACGGGCATTTTGTCAGTTCGTCACCGGTGCACCTCGTCTACCACCAGGTGGCCTGGCTGTTCTTCACCCAAAGTTGACCATCGTACGAAAGGTTTGTACAAAATCCCGGAAAGCTACAATGAAATTGTGTTTGACTTGCATTAAATAATTACCGCTTGTTGGTTTCAGCATTCCTCGACATCAAACACGGTAGTCAATGGCAACGTGGTATCCGAGACAGTAGATGATGATTTGCCCAGTGTGATGACATGTGCTAATTACCTTAAGCTTCCCCCATACTCCACCAAGGTACATAAACTCTATCTGTTTACCACCATATAAGAAACCTACCAATTTGTCGAATATTTGTCAAGTATTCATATGTCACATGTTCACCAGGAAATCATGTACAAGAAGTTACTCTATGCAATCAATGAAGGACAGGGATCCTTCGACTTATCATGAGGTTGGCCTCGGTTTTTCTGCCATCAAACAAACTTTTTGTCTCATCACAGCAAGTTCAAGTTCAGATCATCGACAAACCAAAGAAGGTAAGCTTGCAAGTTCTTCAACTCAAACCCTTGGTTGAATGATCTGATCTTGAACCTAAAGAAGAGTTATGTTTGCTGTGCTTGTTACATGCAGGAATTGCGACATGACAATATTTTAGGCGTTAGAGTCATTTAGCTAAACGTTTACAAGATGAGAGGAAAGAGGGCCGATTGGATGTGTGGAGCTGGAAATGAAGTCGGCTCGCTTAGTTTCGTTTATTCAGTTTCAATGCTATATGTACATATAATTTCTATTTGCTATTGTTTTCTTGGTTTTCAGAATTGTATCACCTGGAAAGAAGGGTACACATTATATTTGAAGGCGAATGATCGCATAATAAATGTCTGGGAATACTCTTGTTTTTCATCTCTGCCATAATTGTCCATTATTGGACTTCAATTATAAGTAATGCGTGAAAATTTAGTGCTGTTATGTACCAGTATACATCAATTTTTTAGGGTAGTTATTAATGGAATTAGTTCTAATACAATCCAAATTTATTAATGAGGCTTTTTACCACAATTACTCTATTAGTAGCTATATTATAAACTCATTAAGTAATGAGTAAATATACTTATAGCATAAATTTATTAAATAAATACTCCCTCCGTAACACAATATTTGTCATTTGAGGGTTGGACACATGAATTACATTTGAGAGTTGGACACATGAATTAAGGAATAGTTAATGAGTTTAAACAATCAAATAAAGTTTTTAATTGTTTGGATGATAAGTACAATCTTTAATGATTTTATTCATGTTTCCTAGAAAAAACTCATTTTTCAATAAATTTTAGCCAATTAGAAAGTATAAGAAGTTAAATTGAGTATAATTAATTCATTGATAGTAGTGTAATCATTCTATCTATGCATTAATAT
This sequence comes from Fagopyrum homotropicum, assembly GCA_033239125.1. NCBI lineage: Eukaryota > Viridiplantae > Streptophyta > Magnoliopsida > Caryophyllales > Polygonaceae > Fagopyrum > Fagopyrum homotropicum. The sequence continues at coordinate 154,497,068 of BSWB01000003.1, forward strand.
TATAGAAGTGTCAAACATTTTGTTAAACTAAACTAATTGCTCAAATGACAAACATTTTGTTACGGAGGGAGTATATTTTTAATAGAGTAATAGTGGTAAGTTATTAGAGTGGTAAAATTTATAGAGGTCTACTAAACAAAAGCTTTTGGCAAAAACCTACTTTATTCAAATCTACTTTATCTTGTGAAAAAAACCTACTTTATTCAAATCTACTTTATCCAATTCTTTCGATTTGCAAAGGGTAGAGTATTGTAATGTTGAGGCTAAAAAGTTTTTATCTAGAAGATGTTGAATAAGAAATTATATTATTATTATTATTATTATTATTATTATTATTATTATTATTATTATTATTATTATTATTATTATTATTAGTCTTGTGAGTTGTGTAGGCATGCTGTAATTATTGTTATGTGTTGTAGTTATTGTTTCCTCCTTTTCTAGGTGTAGTTATTAGTTCTTTTATTCTCTAAGTTCATCCCTCTCTCCATCTCTCTTGTATTATATACCCTTATTCTCTATCAAGGAAATATAGAATTAACCTTCCATTTCTGTCATGGTATCAGAGCGAAATTGATCTTTGTCTTTTTGCTGTAGCCTTCATTGCTACCCTTTCTCAGCCTTCTTCGCACTCTCCTTTTCTTTATCTTTCCTCATGGATGATTTCTCCAAACCTACAGAAACTATAGCGGTTGCTGCTCAAGCTGAAAATAAAGACAATCGTTGGTGTACTCACTACAATAAACCTCGCCACACGAAGGAAAATGCTGGAAACTACATGGAAAACCTCTCAGCCGTGAGTGGGGAAACAAAGAACACAAATCTCATCGAATCTTCTGCTCCCACTAACTCTGATGCTTCTTCCCTTAGTTCAGCCGAAATTTCTAGACTGTAAGGTCTCCTTCGTTCCCTTGAGAAACCTGCTGGTAACCCTTCTATCAACTCTTTACAACCCTAAGGTAATGTTGCCATTCTTTGTTTCCATTCGAGCTATAATTCCAGACCTCATTGCTGGATCCTTGACTCGGGTGCACAAATCATATGACACCATCTTTATCTCTTTTTCATACTTATTCTCCTTACACCTCCAAAAACACTCTCTTAACTGCTAATGGTTCTTCTGCATCCATTATTGGTGAAGGAAGTATTAATCTATCATCAGATTTGCAGCTGTCAAATGTCATTTATGTGTCTACATTATATGCAAACTTGTTGCCTATTCCCCAATTGATCAAAGACCTTAATTGTCATGTTCTTTTTTCTCCAACATGTTGTGTTATTTAGGAACAGGATTCGGGGAAGATGATTGGGCGTGCTAATAAACGTGATGGGTTGTTCTTCCTGGACACACGTGCTCAACACCATTCCAATCCTCCTGCTTCCGTTGCAGCCATGTTAAGCACCACAAATCAGTCCAGTATTTGGTTACATCATAACTGTTTAGGCCACCCTTCTTTTCCTGTTTTACAACACTTGTATCCGTCTCTTTTCAAAGGTTTAAAGTTCTCAGATTTTCATTGTGAAATTTGTGTAAAACCAAGCACTCTCGTAATGTTTTTCCTCCTAGCAATCAAAGGTGTCAATTTCCTTTTCAATTGATCCATAGTGATATTTGGGGACCATCTTCTATAGAGAATATAAATGGTGCTCATTGGTTTCTATCATTAATTGATGATTGCACTCGGGTTATGTGGCTTTTCCTCCTCAAAAATAAATCTGAAGTCAGCATCATTATTCCAAATTTTGTCTCCATGGTTCAGACTCAATTCCACACTCATGTTCAAAAATTCAGAACCGACAATGCTAGAGATTACTTCAACCAATCTCTTGGGACTTTCTTCTCTTCCAAAGGTATTATACATGAATCTTCATGTGTCTACACACCACAACAAAATGGTGTAGCTGAACGTAAGAATGAACATTTACTTAATGCCACTCGTTCCCTTCTTCTCCACCATAATGTTCCTAAAACCTTTTGGGGTGAATCTGTCCTCACATCAGCCTATGTAATAAATCGTCTTCCTTCCAAGATTCTGAGTTATGAGAGTCCTCTCCAACAATTGCAACATTTCTTCCCTCATCTTTCTCTTATTCATAATCTCACACCTAGAGTCTTTGAATGCGCTGTTTTTGCCCATATTCACACCCCTTTGTGTGGAAAACTTGATGCAAGGGCTTAAAAGTGTGTTTTCATTGGTTATTCTCTAACTCAAAAAGGGTACAAGTGCTACCATCCTCCTACTAAGAAGTTTTTCATCAGTGCAAATGTCACCTTCTTTGAAACTCAATCCTATTTTTCTACATCTCCAAACAACGGTTGTGATATATGTCAAGATATTGGCATAACACCCGATATCACTCCCATACCAGCTCTTGACTTAAGTTGTACTTCAACTCCACACATTGCCTCAACACCTACACTACCTGATTCTAATAGCTCCGTTCCAACAAGATCAGTGCCTTTGCAAGTGTACTCCAAAAGGACAACCCATACTCTTTCAGAAATCACCCTTGATTCTTCTCCAGATGCTGTTCTTGTTGGTACAACATCGCCACCCTCTGATCTCAGCCCACCTATTGCTCCCAGGAAAGATATTAGGTCCTGCAGAAACCGACCTCTTTATCCATGTCCAATTATGTTTCTTTTTCTCGTTTCTCACCCTCCCACCAGCAATTTCTCTCTACCCTTCAACAAGTTTCTATTCCTAAGTGTGCAAAGGAGGCCTTCACGAGCAAAGAGTGGCGGTTGACTATGGAAGAAGAAACGAATGCTCTTGCTAAGAATAAAACATGGACTGTTGTGGACACACCCAAAGGTACAAATGTTGTGGGCTGCAAGTGGGTTTTTACTGTCAAATATAAGACTGATGGTTCTCTAGAGCGTTACAAAGCCAGGTTGGTTGCAAAGGGTTTTACTCAATCTTATGGGATTGATTATCAAGAGACGTTTGCTCCGGTTGCAAAAATGAATACAATTCGTGTTCTGCTGTCATTGGCTGCCCATTTCGATTGGAATTTACTTCAATTTGATGTTAAGAATGCGTTTCTTAATGGCTACTTAGATGACGTTATCTATATGGATATTCCTCCTGGTTTCTCTTCATCTTCGTCCAATCAAGTGTGCAGATTACATAAAGCCCTTTTTGGTCTTGTACAGTCTCCAAGGGCATGGTTTGGACGATTTGCTAGTGTTATGAAGTCTTTTGGATATTCACAGAGTCAGGGTGATCACACTTTATTTGTGCGACACTCTGCCTCAGGGGGAGTTACTATTCTGTTGATTTATGTCGATGATATCATTGTTTCTGGCAATTATGTTCAAGAACAACAAAGGTTGAAGAAAACTCTATCTGCTGAATTTGAAATTAAGGAATTGGGAAGACTAAAATACTTCCTTGGCATCGAAGTGGCTCATTCCAAGGACGGAATTTTCATATCTCAACAGAAGTACATCACAAATTTACTCAAAGAAGCTGGAAAACGTGGTTGCAAGCCTGCTAGTACTCCTATGGATCCTAATTGCAAGATTGGTGAAGCTAAGGATGACAAGGTGGTTGACAAGGGTACGTATCAATGTCTTTGTGGTAAGTTGATATACTTGTCTCATACTCGTCCCAACATTGCTTTTCCAGTTAGTGTGATAAGTCAATTTATGCATGATCCAAGAGAGTTTCATCTACAAGCAGCATACCGAGTTCTGCATTATTTAAAAGGCAGTCTTGGCAAAGGAATATTGTTCAAAAGAGGTGGAAAGTTGACTCTAGAAGCTTATACGGATGCAGACTATGCTGGTTGTATCATCGATAGGAGATCTACCACTGGATATTGTGTGTTTTTGGCCGGTAACCTTGTTGCATGGCGGATTAAGAAATTAGGTGTTGTGGCAAGATCTAGTGCAGAATCTGAGTATAGGGCTGCTGCCCATGAGATTTGTGAACTACTTTGGCTCACAATCATCCTTAATGATATGAATGTTAGGTGGAAAGGTTCTATGAGTCTACATTGTGATAATAAATCTGCAATCAACCTTGCCCATAATCCTGTCTTACATGATAGAACAAAACATGTTGAAGTTGATAAACACTTCATCAAGAAGAAGATTGAAGCCAGTCTTATCACTATATCACATATTCCAACTCAGAATCAACTTGCAGATGTTCTCACTAAAGCTCTACACAACAACCGCTTCAGTGACCTCATTTCCAAGCTGGGAATGGAAGACCTCTACAATCTCATCTTGAGGGGGAGTGTTGAATAAATTATTATTATTATTATTATTATTATTATTATTATTATTATTATTTATTATTATTATTTATTATTATTATTATTAGTCTTGTAAGTTGTGTAGGCATGCTGTAACTATTGTTATGTGTTGTAGTTATTGTTTCCTCCTTTCCTAGGTGTAGTTATTAGTTCTTTTATTCCCTAAGTTCATCCCTCTCTCTATCTCTCTTGTATTATATACCCTTATTCTCTATCAAGGAAATATAGAATTAACCTTCCATTTCTGTCAGAAGATTCTAAATTTTGTTCGTGTAAAAAGTTTTTAGGTAGAAGAATTCTAAACTTTGTTCGTGTAAATTTGTGTTTTCTAGTTTAATTTGTGGTATTTTTTGTGTTTGCTTGTGTATATTTTATTTAGCTCTTTAGTTTAATTATTTGGCGTGTTAGTTGGTGTACATTTTATTGAATTATTCCTTGTGATTATTGGTGTTCGTTAGTTTATAATAAAATTCACAAAATACACAATACATCATGTTTATTAGGTAATCGAGTGACGAGTCTTCTTTGTCAAATATCCACCGCTCGAAACTTCAATATTAATTTTTTTAAAAAAATCTACCATCGAGAAGCAAAATGCAATATAAAATTAGGAAGTAGGGATAAACTGAAAAAAAATAGACAAAAACTCCGATGACCAAATGAACATATATATTTTGGGAATAATCAATCCTACCAATTTCCACCTCTATATGCAACCTTATTGCAATGAGCATTCGGAGTATAGGACTAACTATGCACGTTCAATTTCTCAGTATACCATGAATCTTGAACTAAGTAGCATTTAATTGACAACCTAAATGATTATACTACACAACTTTTAAGTACGTAAAAGATGTACATATTTAAATGTGACATGAGAAATATTGTATCTCACTGCATATGACACTTTTCATTAAAATTTTCAAAATAACTGCAAAGCAATAGTCAGACAAGCGGAGTTTAGTATAACGTGAAGATGACATGCCTGCCACACGGTCCACCTCTTAAGTACAACTTTCGTTGTGCATGTCGACAAGTTTTGTTAGAGCATCCCCAACAATATCTCTATTTTAGAGAATTATGGGCTTTTAAAGAATGTAAGTCTTATTTTTGGGCCTAACAGATTTACTATTTAATTCTCTAAAATAGAGAATGGGGTGAGAAATAGAGTTGATTCCCTAAATTTAGAGAACTCCCCAAATATTTTGGAGGCACATATATCCCACCTTCCCACGTCAAAAACAATTTCACTGCTCAAAAACAATTTCACTGCTCAACGGGTGACTTTAACTTTCATTCAAGAACGAAGGCATATCTCCAAGTTAGTGTTGTTTGGTTTTCTCCTTTACAGATCTGTTCTATTCGGAACAACTAGTTTTGAATCTCCGTTGATCTCTACTTTTTATTGTTTTATGATTGTGTGAGTTTCGGCCTGTGCAATTGAGACATTCAGATGGTAAATCTTGTTAACAATTTGTCGAATTGTTAATCTTAGCAGGACATCTGGAGTATTGTGTCGTTTGCGCCAGATCTTTGTTTTTGGTTTGATTTGTAGTGTCGGATGATGAATAGCATGGAATTATCGAATTGTTTCGTGTTGTAGACTGTCTGAGATGGTTTTACTCGTCAATTATTACATTGGCATGCAAGGAAGTCGCCGTCTTTGATGACTTGATCAATTTCATTAGAGAAAAAAATACTCGTATACGTACAGACTAGTTGTCAGTGATGCATGTGATTGGCTGATACTGCAATAAGATATCATGAGTAAATGTTGCTTTTGTGGTCTATAGTTAGAATACAAAGATCCAAGATCGTTGCTTGAATTAGAACATGCAACTTGTGTTTCCTGTTTATTGCACTAATGATGTTCCCTCTGATGTACCTTTACCTGATGGACATGCTAGATTAGAGCTTTCATCAAGTAAAATTATAGGGCTTTCATCAAGGTAAAAATTATAGATATACATACAGGGAGATTGGTTTGATTGGGTGCTGCAAGCATCATTGTCATGTTATACCCCTTGTACTGTCCTTGTCATTATGTGCTAACCATGTAATGTTTATGTTTGAACATTATCTTAAGTTGATAATTAATGATGCTTATATATACTGTCAAGCTAGAAATGAGTTTAAAAAAGCAAATACACTTGTTGCTTGATTTTGTGAATAGAATTGGTGTGGATGAACTCTTCATTGGTTTATGTTTATTATAGTATATATGTTTATTGTAGATGAATTTCACCGACCTCCTCAACAACGGATCCTCCCATGTTGATGTCGATGACCCACATCTGACATATGATTTTTCAAATAGTCAATACAATTCTAATGGTTCTACTTTTGAAGAGGAATGTACTACTGAAGCTCACACTGATCAAGAGACCCCTTGTGCATCTAGCAACAAGAAAGCACAAAAACAGTCTTAACGAACTACCAACTTCTCTCCAGAGGAAGACAAACTTCTTATAGCTGCATGGCTAAATACTAGCTTAGATGATCAAAAGAAGAACCAATTCTGGAAAAGAATTACGAAATATTTTGAAGAACATAAGAGTTGGCCGGATGAGCGTACTGAAAAATCATTGATAAACCGCTGGTCAAAAATTAGCTTCATTGTGAGTAGATTTAGTGGACATTATGCTGCAGTCGATCACCTACGGAAAAGTGGATACACAGAGGCAGATAAGGTGCCTACTATTCTTATCTTCACTATCTTCTACTTACCTTAAGTTATTTATTTTCTCAAATATTTTTTTGTTTAATATATATTTACATGATGCATTCTTTACAGATACAAGAGGCAAAAACATTCTACAAATGTAAGGAAGGTCATCAGTTTGGATTAGACCATTGTTGGACTCTTCTCAGGTTTCAACAAAAATGGATAGGAGAGCAAAAGAAAATTGAAACAAGTAGAAACTTCAAGGCTCCTTCCACTAAAGATCAAATTCCAATTAACTTGGAAAATGATCATGATTATGATGCTTGTGAACCTATACCATTGAAGATGCCAGTTGGAAGAAAGGCTGCAAAAGAAGTAAACAAAAAAAAGAAAACCCAACGAGCAAGGTAGTGATGATGAAAAGGAATCTACAATACTCCGTTCTGAGTTGGAAGAATTTAGGGCAAGAAGGCTAGAAAGTGACCGCGTAAAGGCTGAACAATTGAAGTTGCTAATTGATATTGAGCAAAAGCAGGTTGATCTTAGAGAAAAGGAGATTGAACTTCAAGCTCGAACTGAGAAAACTAAAATTATGTCTATGAATACTAGTTCCATGAATCCTCTTCAAGCCGAATATATCATTAGCCTTCAGAAAGAGATTTTAGCAAAAAGAACCGGTAAGGATGGAAACGAGTAGTCTACTGTGTTATTTGGCGATCTTTGAAGATGGAGATGCACTTTCAAGGACTGCCTTTTTATCCTCTAATTTGGTCATAATTGTAGAGACTTTGTTATTGTTTTTCTCTCGTGTCATACACGACCATGATATGTAAAATTGTTGTTTGATTGCCATGAAACCCTATTTGTTTTGTTTTAGGAAATAGAATGATGATTTTTATTAACTAATATTTTTTAATTATGGAGGTGCTACTAGCTTTTTATTAGAACTATGTATCCTTTCAAGGGTTGCTTTTTCTATCATTTTCACCACTGTACTTTCAGCCACTGAGCTTTGTTTACAAATGAAAGTTTCATTCGCAAGCACAGGTAATCCAAATAACATCCAAACAAAGTCATTCACGTATAAAACAAATAACTAAATGTATTTATATGGTGATTAAGACATAACCTAGAACATTAAGCTATTTGTAATGGCTAATCACTTAATCATCTACCTATAAATTTATCCAAGAAGGAGCCTTGAATTTCCTACTGGAATTCATAAATCAAATGACAAAAATAATTGAATTTGCAACTTTCAATGTTAATAGTAAACTCGACAAATATTATTCTTTATTAATTTAACGACAGTACGATGAAATTGAAACTTGAAACAAAACAAATATAAATTTATGCAAGAAGCATATCATTAATTGGCTCCGTGTCTTTTCCATAAGTGTTCGACTAGATCCTCTTGGAGTTGAGTATGCATTTCTTTATCTCTAACTCGATGACGATTTGCGATGAACTCCATTATTGTTGGTGTGCGCTCGAGCAAAAGTGATATTGTGCAATCACATCAACATGATCATATTGTTTTTCGATATCATGTATCTCCCTTAGTCGACGAATACTCTCATGTTCATCACGCTCGTCTTCGACAATCATATTATGCATAATTATGCATGCCATCATAATGTGTTTTAGGTGATCCTTATTCCACAGTCTTGCCGGATTTCGAACAATCGCAAAACGTGCTTGAAGGACTCCAAATGCGCGCTCAACATCTTTCCTTGCTCCTTCTTGCTCTTGAGCAAAGTGCTTATGCTTATTTCCTTGTGGAGCTGGAATAGTCTTTACCAATGTTTCCCATGATGGATATATACCATCGGCAAGATAATACCCCATGTCATATGGTCTCCCATTGACTTTATAACTAATACGAGGGGCACTACCTTCATCCAATCCACTAAATACATAAGACCGTTCTAATACATTGATGTCATTAAGAGATCCAGGAAGTCCAGAGAAAGCATGTCATATCCACATATCATATGAGGCTACAGCTTCTAAAATAATAGTGGGTTCATGAATGTGTCCAGTAAACATACCATGCCAAGCAGTTGGACAATTCTTCCATGTCCAATGCATACAATCAATGCTTCCAAGCATTCCTGGAAAGCCACGTTCTTCACTTATTGCAAGTAATCTCTTAAGGTCATCACTACTTGGCGCCCTCAAGTACTCGTCGCCAAAAACGTCAACAATTGTTTTGGCAAATTTTTTGAGACTTTCAACAGCAGTGCTTTCCCCAATCTGCACATACTCATCAACATAATCGGCTGTAACACCATATGCGAGTTGCCGAAAAGCAGCTGTTACCTTTTGAAGCGATGACAAGCCTAAACGTCTAGCAACATTCCTCTTTGAACAAAATAAGTATCGTATGCGACAACGGCATCATGAATGCGCATGAAAAGAGCTTTATTCATTCGAAATCTCCTTCGAAAGAAACGAGCCCCATACTTTGGACAATCAATAGAATAGTCACGATAAAGTCTTTCATGACCCTCAATTAGATCACGGTTAATAATACGGTGACCCATAATAGAACCACAATTACCTCCTCCCGAACTTTGTTTGGCACGATCTTTGTCTTCTATTTCAGCAAGTAACAATTCTTCATATTCGTTATCCATAGCATCGTCGTCATCCATAGCATCGTCGTCATCCATGAAATTATTAACTAGGTAACGACTCGTCAACGAACGATGAGCCATGAAACGGATTATAAAAGTGATGCTTGTGAATTGGGAAGTACAGAATGTGGAGATTATAAAAAAGTGAGGCTGAGATGACAAGAGTGACTAGAATTGTTTAATTTTAATTGTTAGAATAATTTTCAGAATTTAGATTGTTAAAACTAGCTATATATTTGGTGAGATGAGATTGAGTTGGTAAAACTAGCTGTTGGTGTTGACGAGAGATATTAAATTTAGCTAAATACTTAAAAAAATTAATTACTATAAAAATGGTTGAAGTCTCTAAAATGGAGAAACTATTGGGTTTGATATCAAAATAATTTGGAGATTATTATTTTTGCTTCTCTATTTTGAAGAATGATTTAAAGATTCTGTTGGGGATGCTCTTATGTATTGCATGATAAGTTTCCACCTTTTGTTAACAAATTCTATACGAAATCAACAATATTTTTTTTTAAAACCAATCAAAATGGTGAATGAGACACGAGAATGATGAATTATAAGAATATAATGGTTGACGATTCACAATGTACTAAACTTGTAACGACCCAAATTCACCGAAAAACCGAACCGAAACCGAACCGAACCGAACCGAAACCCGAAATCGAATCGAACCGAAAAACCGAACCTTAGCATGACAACAAGTTCATTGGATCTTACAATAAGACACAAACAAATATAAAACCAACATCAATAAAACCAAGAGATTATATTCAAAGTACATACAAACCCCCACAACCGAGTACCAAAACTATACAAGACATATATCCATACATGCACAACCCCCAAAACCCATTTTACATGTACGGAAGCCCTCGGCTGATCACTCCTGCCAGATCACTCTGCAATCCTCATATCTTGCAAAGCGTCTACAACACGGTATAAACCGTTAGCTAAATATTCATATATAAGATCATGCATAAGCACATACACACATCAGAAATACAATAAACACCAAGCATGCTATCACACATTTCCCGTTTTATTAACTGTATAATGTTATACACTCAAAACAAATTTATGGTTGTGACACGAGAAGTATATCATTCTCGCCTTTGTTTTCTTTACCATATGGAGTAGTCAAGCGTACCTCCCGTATACCATAAGGAGTGGTGCAATATCCTTCCCGTATTCTAGTATTGGCCTAGTTCTAGAGAACCCCTCAACTTCCCTCGGGAATACTGAGCAAGCTATCACCGCCCGTTGCAAAGGGGTCAATCATACGTCGATAATCATCACTATCGCATGCCATAAAACATAGAACAAACATCAATCATGCATACATCAAATATAGGAATGCAACTAAGTAAGTACTACAAACTTACTTGTATCCGAATATCCTCAACTATCGATCTACTCTCAAATTCCAGCAGGAATATACACCCACTAATACATAAGTCATACATAAATCAATCATCGGAACACATGCTAGAAGACTCTACCTCTAGCCTCTAAGATCTTCATAAGATCATACACAACATCCGCAACCCATAACCAAACCTCAAAGCCTCCAAAGGCATTCATCCATAACATATCATCCTCAACATACAACTAACCTAGCATGCTTCTAAGCCAAAACCAAGGACAAGAGGAAGAAAAACTTACCAAAGAACTTGGTAAGTTCTTAAGAAGGCGCAGACGCGGGCAAGACGATGTACGGGCGCGGTGACAAGGATCCGACGCCGCGATTGCGGTCAACACAAACATTGGGACGGCGACACGCCGGAAGGTGCGGGTGCGGTTTCCACAACAGAGCACAACTCTAATGTGTTCTTCAACAGAATCCTCACTTACAACTCTTCACTCCTCTACCGGGAGTTACCAAGGCAACCAACCACCATCCATATTATTGACTAAACATCCACAATCACCAAACAACAACAATATCAAGAAGAAGAAGAAGAAGAAGAAGAAGAAGAAGATAAGAGAGGAAGAATGGCTCACCAATCTTCCCAGCTAAACAGGGAGGAATCAAGCTGCAATCCTTGCCAGCTTCGCGTAGGTCTTCATAAGCAAGAAGATCCAAATGACACATCAAAAAAGAAAAGAAGGAGATAAAGAAAGGAAGGGAAGAAGAATGCTCGTGAGAGAGAGAAGAATAAAGGAGTTCTGGAACGAGGATCACAAACCCTCACACAATGAGGAGACATAAAAACTTGATGAGGAAGAAAGCGGAAAGGAAGTCGGTCAAAAAGACGGCTGCTTCTTCTGCTATGCCGCGACTGCGGCCCGACAGAGCCGCACCCGCGGTGGCGCGTCAACGGGCGAAGTAAAGCGCGGTCGCAGGATCTCCTAAGAACATGGTAGTTACAAAACTAAATGAACAAATTATGGAAATGCCTTCATGTTTAAAGATATAATCATTACTCACAGTTATAGGTGGATGAGAGACGATGTGACATGCTACTTGCTAGGAGGGTGAAAGTCCGAATAGGCGGACTTGAGATGAACACTAGGAATAGCATTTCCACTCCTATATGCAACCTTATTGCTATACATTAACACATGACTAACTATGCACATTCGGTTTTTGAGCCACATATGAATCTTGAACTCATGACTAACTATGCACAATTTATTCTACCGTGAAGACGGCATGCCTTTCCCAACTATAGCTTTCGTTGTGCCCGCCGATAAATTATGCTATTTATTGAGAAATATATTCTATTGACAAATTTTACGAAATTAATAATACATATTCGAAATCAACCCTTAGTAAATTGAAAGAGACACGATAATAAATTGTGAAAATATCTTAACCAACTTTATTTATATTGCGAAGACTAAAATAAAATTAAAGAATTGGATTAAATAGGCTCCTCTGGCCAAACAAAATTCTTCGACCAAGTATGATCAAACAATCTTACGGTAGATTAAGCCATATGTCCATTCTGTACACTTCTCCCAAAATTACAGTTATGCTGTGCAAATTTTATAAATTCATGCTCATAACTACTATTACCATAAAGTTCGAATTATCTACGCTACGCTAGTGGCTACTATTTTGTGAAGAAGCGTAGAATATATGGTAGTGGGGGCAGGGAGCTGCCCATCTTAAATCCAATCCAAAACCCCCATTGCAACAAACTCAGGTTTCTCTCTCATGGCTTCTCCGGTGGTCGACTCCGATTATCTCACGGAAGTTGAAAAGGCTCGGCGCGATCTCCGCGCTCTCATCTCTAGCCGTAACTGTGCTCCGATCATGCTTCGTTTGGCGTACTCTCTCTACTCTCTTTGATGATGCGATGAATTGATTGATGATTTTATCTATTTCAGTATACAAAATCAACGGTTTCCGTGTGTTGTGTTCCATTAGGTGGCACGATGCTGGGACGTATGATGCGAAGACCAAAACTGGAGGAGCTAATGGTTCTATTAGGAACGAGGAGGAGTTCTCCCATGGCTGCAACAATGGCTTGAAGAAGGCTATTGATTGGTGTGGTCAGTTTCCTCATTCATGTTGTTATTTTATTCAATCGACCAGGGATTTCGCATTGAACTATTGTTGTATTAGTGTAATTCGCATTTACAGGAAGCAGAAACTATACATCTGTAAAATTTGGCTTAGTATTGAAGTTGAGAATCTTCGTGTTTATGATTCATATGATTTCTTCTATGAACTGCTCTATGTCTGGTTTGGAGGCACAATACGTGCTCCGTTTCTTTTAAGCAAACTCGGACTGTCATCAAACTAGTGCTCCGTTGCTCTATGTCTCGTTTGACATGTTGTATGAACAAGAGGTTTTTATGTGTCCGAGAGAATCTCGGCATTTGTTGGTATTATAGTTGCATTTCAGCATTCATTACTATTAAAATTCTGTTGTTTCTTGTATGGAAGTAAAATTTAAAGTGAAATGGACATATTTTTGGGAGCGTAAATCATTACAGACGTTAAATTTGATGCCACAGATTACGCAAGATTAAAAATCTTCTCCTACGGATTGAGGTGTAGTACAATATCTTGCTAGAAACAAACAATCCTCTTGTGCTTACCAATGTGTACAGCCGTATCGTAATTCCTTCATTCCAGTTTTAAAGTAGTGAAAACCTAATGTTTTGCTGGTTAGCTGCTAGGAACATCATATTATTCTATCATCCTAAGCATTGATGTTATTGACATGAATATTTTCTGTTTTTAGTTTAATGGGATAAAACATCCATTAATATGAAGTTCTAACTTTGGAGCAGTGGCAACTGAGTAAATGACAAGCTTGCAATTATAGCTATATTTCTTGATGTAAAGCCTATATTGTTTAACAAAAGGTTGGATATGAGTGCATGCTATCTCTTCTGTTTTATTTTAGAGCACACACATAAGATGCGATATCTATATACTCTATGCTGTACAGCAATTTAGATTGAAGGTACACAGTTTCACAAACTTATTTCCTATAATATGAACTCTTTTTTCTCGCGGTTATATACCAATGAAGAATTTACTCTGTTTGCAGTAGTTTCTAATTTAATTAGTATTGTTGTTCTGTTTGATTATTTATTTCCAGAGGAGGTGAAGCAGAAACATCCAAAAATCACTTATGCTGATCTATATCAGGTAATCTCAGATTCCATTTCACTTTCAAAGTCCCATCCTCTTCATGCATTAGTATATTTTGATTTGGATGAGAACATTTGTATTGTTGGACGACTACCTGTATTACGATTTTGTCAAATGAGGTTTCTGGACATTTCTATTTGAAGAATTATCTAACCTGTATTCGGCTCTTTGTTTCCAGCTTGCTGGATATGTTGCAGTTGAAGTCACTGGAGGGCCAACCATTGATTTTGTTCCTGGTAGAAAGGTTTGTTAACATGCAAGTGATCAAAGGCCTACCCTACATACATTTTGGCAATTACATACAAGCTTGCACTATTTCTGGATGTTTTGGTGTCTTGTTTACCTTCTACTTGCCTTTGCGTAGGACTCAAAAGTATCAACCAAAGAAGGGAGACTTCCAGATGCTTCAAAAGGTTTATGGGACTCTGAAATTCCCTTTTATCGTTCACATTTTTTTTTTCCAGAATGCAGAATATCCGAGAGTTTTAATGCCATGGATTATCCTTAACTGACTAACATATTTAATTGGAGAATGATCCTGTATGTAAATACCGTTTCACAATTATAAACTGTTCATAACGAGTGTCAAACACACTTAACACTCTAAAGCACTTTAAATCAAGTGGCTTCCTCGACCAATACACATCGCACATCCATAGCCCTCACTCCTTTTGTTTTCAAAATGAAGGCATGCATAAAATATGAGGAAGGTATGAACATCAATTACTGACATGTTCTTCTCACTTGTACACTGCAGGCCCTCCACATCTTAGGGACATATTTTATAGGATGGGAATGACAGATAAGGAAATTGTAGCACTTTCGGGAGCTCATACCTTGGTAATTTTTTCAGCAATTTCTCTAGATGTGTGGTGTAAGTGCATTGAATTCATTGTTTGACCCCTTTCTAATATATAACAGGGAAGGGCACATCCTGAGAGGTCAGGATTTGAAGGTCCTTGGACCCAAGAGCCACTGAAATTTGATAACTCTTACTTCCAGTAAGAAAATTTACCCTTCTATTAGTGTTGATTTAGTAACTTGATTAGCAATAGTAAATACTGCACCAATATAATCCTTGAGACAATGACTTGATTTTTTTTTGTATGCTAATAATAACTTTACTGTATAAAAAAACAAGGGTGCTTCTCGGGGGAGAATCAGAGGGACTGTTGCAACTTCCTACTGATAAGGCTTTGGTGGAAGATCCTTCGTTTCGACCTTACGTTGAATTGTATGCAAAGGTAATGTTATTTTGTTAAGACCTCTATTCATATAGTCTATATCTATACTGTTTGTATATTGATATGAAAACCATCTTCAATTTCACAATTGATTTAAAACGAACACTTTTACATTACACTTCCCTGAAATAATAATTTTACTATAAGATTCGGGGACACATATCAAGGAACTAATGAAGTGAACCAACATTTCGCTTTTCCACCTTGGAAGTAGGAAGTTTTAAATGCTGGGAATGACAATAGTGTAAAGTTAAATTATATCTTCATTATGCTTTCAAACCCCACCCTGGATCATTATGAACCATCAAGTACTGAATGAAACACAAAGTGCCAAGTACAATTGTTGTTGTATGATTCGTGATTTGATTAGGTATGCCTTGTTTCGCTAGATGATTTTTTTTTCTCTTGGTTGGTTATTTCATTTCTCCTCGGTTATGTTCAGGATGAGGACACCTTCTTTCGAGACTATTCAGCGGCACACAAGAAGCTTTCGGAACTAGGCTTTACCCCAGCTGCACAGAAGCCTGTGAGAGACAGCACCGTCTTGGCCCAAGGCGCTGTAGGAGTTGTGGTGGCAGCTGCTGTGGTGATCTTAAGCTACCTCTACGAGTCTCGCAAGAAGCTGAAGTAAATGACAGCTTGGATTTCCAAATATCAAATCTCTGTTGCTATTCACTTTCATCTATATGGATGGGTTAGTCAAGACTTCATTCCTCAAATTAGTACCAGTATTTCTTAGAACAAGCTCATCATACTTGTACCAACTACTTACTTGCCTATTCTAATAATCTTCATGGCTATGTGAATTGGTGAAAATTCAAACTATTATCAATAACCAAAATACTTTTAGGATCCATTTGTTTTGCTGAACACTAGCTGAAGAAATTGATATCAGATCCATCTACCAAATAGTGTTTGCTTAGTCACTAAAGAAAAACAACCATTTTCATCTAGTTTCTTTCTTTTTAATCATTATTTGTTTGTTTTCAATTCCTAAACCCCAATCAAACTCTTCTTTAGACTTTCTTTATTGTGGCCATGGTCTCTCATGTGATTGTCTCTATCAGGCAATAGTAATACACACTTTACGAATTTTAGAAGGAGAAATTTATTAGTCATCCACATAAACCTTTAATTATTGTTTGAACAAGTCATATATATATTTTATCCTTTTTATCATCCATGTGGGCCTCATATTTTCAATCAGATCCCTGTTATTGTGCTTAGGTTCAGGGTCCTCACATGGCCTTAGAGACAAACCCAACAAGGGTAGGTATGTATATATATACATATATTATTTCTCTTCCTTTTTATTCCTTTTCTTAAGGAACTCTCTTCCTCACTCTTTCAGTATGCCTAAGCACATGACTTCTCCATAATACCTAGCTGGCTGCCAGCATTTCCATCTGATTTTCAGATCATTTGCCAAAATGCCAACTCCTTAATTAAAACTTATGACCCGTTTGGTTGCTTAATCGAAATGAAAACAGAACGGTAACGGTAAGAAGAGGAATTTTAAGATTCATTTAGGTGAAATTTAGTCTAAAATTCATTTTCTCTATAAATATTATCTTTTCGTTTTCGTTTATTCTCGCCTTTCTATCAAGCTTCTAAACAAAACATAGAACATGCAACTTGTCATGTATGTGTCTTATTTTCTTAGTTATAATTCTAATTAAATGTTTATTTGCTTTTCCTCCCTGAAATTATGTGAAAATGTGGAACCTATGTGGCATAATGCATGAAAGAGCAGGTCATGAAAAAGACCCCATGACCAATCAATGAAGGTTGAAATACCTAACTGATAGTTACTTCTAATTGTCATCTCATCACCTCATTTTCAAAAACTAGAAATTTAAACAAAAATAAAAATATATATGGAGGTTGGCAGAGCTATAAAGATGTTATAATATATATTATATCACTTATGGATCAGTCAATTTTTTATTGTATATAACTTTTATAAAAAGTCTTGATTTGGTAGTAATATTAGTATATTATACTGTTTGCTTGTGTTCAAGAAGTAATCTATACATTTTAAAATAAATAAAATATGGGTTTCTTTGCTGGGTTGGTTACAAATATAATAATAAAATAAATAATAAAAAAATAAAAAAAGAGAATGGACATGTGGATAAGATCTGATGGGTTATTGATATAATGAAATCTGATCTAAAGAAGGCAGAGAATTGAGAGGTTGATAATATGAAAAGGGTCCCCTTCATTTGTGCAAGTAAAAGCCAGAAAAGCACTTAGCCAAAGGGGACAGGTGATGAAGTAGGTAAGAAACAAACAAAAATCTCTAACATATACATATTGCCTCTCCAACAAGTAAAAGGGCTATATAATTCAAGATGTAGAGTTTGTGGAGGAGATGGTGGGTAAATTCTTTACCTAAATAGATATTTTCCCTAGTTGATTGGAGAAGTTCATGGAAGAAGTAGTTCTTCCTAGGAAAATAACCTTTATTTTTGGAATAAATGAAAATAAATTAGGTTTTAGGATCATTGTTAAGATGATAAATATGAGATGAGTTAAGATCAATATTTGATATAATGATACATTGTATATTCATATGCTATCGTCGAAACGGGATCTAATACGTAGATTTGATTTATGAGTGAATTTGCTATGTAGCATTACTTCATTAATTTTGTTTAGTAATTGTGAAGCTCAATAATTTTGTTAGAATATGACCTTTTTAAAAAATTTTAGACTAATTTAACCTTCTACAAGAATTTAAAAGATTCCTAATTATTTATTACCTTTTAATTGACCTACAATCCCTAATTGAAGAAGGTGTATTTTGAATAAGTTACCAATTTTAATAGCGTAATCAATTAGTAAATCATGAAGAATATAAAATTTTTTTACGTGAATTGATAAAACGTTACATGCTTGTACTTTTCATGTAAATCATGAAGAGTACAAGAAAATTCTTAATAAAATTTTACAAAAAATTTATAAGAATTGATCAGCGTAATCAATTAGTAATTAATATTGTACAAGAAAATTTTACAAGAAGATAAATCGTGTACAATAAAATTTTACACGAAGATAAATCGTGAAATCCAACTTGTTCAGTTGGTATTAGGGTGGGAGGGAGGGGCAACCAACCAGAGATCGATTCTTGGTAACTACATTCGTTTTTTAATTTTTCGTATTTCTTGTAAGAATTATAAAGTTACAAGAAAATTCAAGAAATATAATTACAAGAAAATAAGTATCATCTACAAGAATAAATTATAAATTTACAAGAAATTTGTTTCATTTACAAGAATACTTAAGTTATAAGAGTAACGTCTAAATTAGGATAAAATTTATTATAATTAATAAGGGTAAATCTGCCATTATTTGTTTAATAAGGTTATTCACTTAAAAATTTATAGGCCTAGGTTATTTACTAAACAAAATTAGTCAATGGGTACATTTTATCCAATTTTCTCTTGATTTATATGATGGCAGTTGGTGGGTAAAACGAGAATATATTTGGTTGGAGTTTTGGCGAAAAATGATCTTTAAGATGTTTTTTTAGTGAAAAGTTAACACAAATTTGTTCACCAATACATTATTTATATTTTGAACAAATAGTTAAGGCTAATTTTATAAATTATTCATCAAGTTACCTAATTTTATATTTTGAGTGCGGAATTGAGTTATAGTTATGGAGAGAACATTTCTATTTTGCACTCTATATACGGAATCAATGTTAGACATTTTTTTTTTTGTATTTTGCACTCCATGTAAGGAATAGATTGAACTTATTTATTTTCTATTCCGCACTCCATATGCGAAAATAATTAAACTCAACTTCTATCCTATAATATAAATCTTCTCATTTATTTTTTTCTCATTTCTGCACTTCATGTGTTGAATCACTTGAACAATAATTCTGCACCTCGGATGCAAAATTAGGAAAATCGTTAAAGAAAAAACATGAGTTCGTTTAAAATTCCCAAATGATTAATACCTTTGAACAATTTTCTTCGTTTAAAATTCCCAAATGATTAATACCTTTGAACAATTTTCTATTTGATCATTCAATGTTGTCGGTCAATTGTAAATAACTTTTAGTTGAACATATAAGAACAACTCGATTAATCATAGAAAAAATGAGTCAAATTTCTCCTCACCTACTTTCTATGAGACACCTCCTCACTCAAATCGGCCTCACAATAACCCGTTATTATGAAGAGAGTGAAAAAATTTTGATTCATTTTTATTGAACTACTAATTGAATTTTGATACATTAACAATTTTTTCATATAGGAAATAACACTTATACTAAATAAACTCGTATTTTTAATTATTAAAAAAGTGTCACTAGTATTGAAAAAATAAATAGAATTTGTTTTAAAAAATGAACCATATATATATAGAGAGAGGGGGGTTGACTCTCATGTAAACAACTCTTACCAGGTAAAATGAGAACAAATTGTATCTGTTACATCGTTAAATAGATAACTGAGATTATGCGATATTAAAGGAAAAAAAATCGTGTTATTAATGGAAGAAATATTTGCCGGACCTAACTCTATATATTCGGCGGTATAGTCACATATATTCGGTATTTACATGTTTACATTGTAAAAGTTGTTTACATATAAGTCATGATCTACCCCCTCTCTCTCTATATATATATATTCTCGATGAAAATGGTACTATTGCGTGTAAATATGTAAGTCAAATCCTAAAAAGCATAGAAAATCTATTTTTTTTAATCTCTTGAGGGACCAAAAATAGCTTTCTCACCCAACATTTAATGACCAAAAATCTTCTACCTTCTCCTTCTAGAAAGCTTTAATACAGTACAATCAAAGTATGCCCACAACCACTCTCTTATCCTTTACCCACTCTACTATTATATATCTTCCTTTCTCAATCTTGTGCACATGGATAACATACTAGCTTTCTATTAAATGCAATGTTGCCCGTTACACCTAACTTTTTCACAACTCTCTATCGTCTTAAACACATCACACATACTAATTTCTTGCTAGTTAGGTACCACTACGTACTTATCACATTGTCTTGTTTTTCATTTTCCTCCATATTAATTGCAGTAAACATAATGATAGATTTTGGTGGAAAAGACAGGTAGAACCACAATTTTATTGATAGTATAATAATCTTTATATAGCTTTACAAGAGAATAATGACTAATGATATATAGAAACCAAATAATAAAGATATTATCACGAACTTATCACGATCATGATCTTGATCTTATCACATAACAAACTGCATATTTATATATAAAGCTCCTAAACTCCTCGTATCAACAATTTTTGTGGTTTTCTGTAAAACATTTTTAAAAAATTGGGTTGGAAGGGTCTTTTATTGTACATGTAGATCTCATAAAATAATGGCTTAGGTTAAACAAGTGTTTTGGGTATTAAATTTTAAGTATAATAATTTGGACATTACGTTTTGGGTTTTAAGTGTAAAATTTTGGGTATGAGATTTTGAGTATTATAATTAATATTTTTAAAAATTATAACAATTATGAGATTTAAGTTATCGGCCGATAATAAGGCGGTAAGGGAGTCAAGGGACAACCTTTCTACTAATGTTTTAAACTAAGTATAATTTTGGATTTTTTTTTACTATAATAATGTTTTCATCCGTCAAATATACTTTTCTAATACACTCAACAATGACCCAGCTACAATCTGCACATTGATCACAAAAATCGGTAATGAGGATGAATATATCCTCTTTGATCAAGTCTAAATGTAGTCATATGATCAAGGATATATATATAATATTCTCACTAACATGTAAATAGATCTTATAACGTGAACATGTAAACACCGAATATATGTAACTATACCGTCGAATATATGAATCAGGTCCGGCTAATATTTCTTCCACTAACAACATGATTTTTCCTCTCTTTAATATCTCCTAATCCCAGCCATCTATTTAACGATCTAACGAATACCATTTGTTCACATTTTACACGGTGAGAGCTGTTTAAATGATAGTCAACCTCCCTCTCTATATATAAACACGGTAAGAGAACCTCTCTTACAATTGTGCACCTTACATGGGATTATACACATCGAGTACGATTGTGCAGGGTAATTGTGCACCTTATATGCAAGATCACGCACCCTTATAAAACGAACAATTGTGTGTACTAAAAGCGTATAACTGTACACCTATTATTCACGTGCTAGACAAGTGACGAAATCAAGACTGTTATTTTCAAAACAAATATTTTCATAAAGTATTTTCATTTCTTATCGTAAAAGGATTTTAATTGATTCGAGTTCCATGATTTTGTACGTTTTTGTAATTTGCAGACTGAACTACAAAGTGGTAGTATTTTCATGGCCAAACAAAATACAAAGCAAAGTCATGATTTCTTTCAATTGAAACCTACATCTTAATTGAAATGATGTTTGCCCGCATAGATTGAAAATGTCACCATTAGAAAGAGCAAATGAGTAATGAGTAAAAGTAGGTTAAGTAATTACCACAAGTCCATGTAACTTTTGTTAGTTCCAACAACAAATGTCAATGCTAAATGTTCTAAATGTTTTTTTTACAGGTGCAGTCAAGATTGGAAGATAGTAATTTTAGTATAAATTGATAGATTTTTTTATAAAATGATCATGCTATTAGTATTTGTATGATTATGGAAGATCTTGATTTTTTCAACATTTTGGTAATGTCAAAATTTACTATTAATATTGTTTTATAAAAGCTAATAAAATGGCCAACTTTCTACTATTAGAATAAAATTGGTATAAGATCGAGCATATCATAACTTCCAAACAAAAAATCATATCATATTTTTCCACACATTCCCTCAACTATAAAATAAATTTATAAATCATTAAATTATAATTCAAAATATTACTAAAATAAATTTAACTCATAATGATTCATTAAATTATAAATTAAAAAAAATCAAATGACTTTTAAATCTAAATCTACATTTAATAAAGGTGACAATCTGCTAAATTAATCACATAATAAAATAAATTTTAAAGTGATGTTCAGGTAAGACACATTATTCCGACAGGGCCGTTTGGCTGAACGTAGAGCTGACACGTGTCCCAAAATTTTTAATTTTTTTTTTAATTATTTTTTCTTTCCAGAAATGAATGAAAATGATGGTTCAAAAGTTATTAGGGATAGATCATAACTTATAAGAGAATAGTTCATGAATTATAATAGAATAGTTCATAGTGCAAAACTTATAAATGATAGTGCATAACTTATAAAATGATAGTTCATGAATTATAATTGAATAGTTCATAACATATAAACGATTAATTTATAAATAATTTGATATAATATATTAAAAAGTAATAGTTCATGAATTATAGAAGAATAGTTCAAAGTTTAAAAGAGAATAGTGCCGAATTTATAACATGTAGTTCAAAAAAATTTCATTCGTTTTTTTAAGGAAAAAAAATAATAAAAAAAATAAAAATAAATTTGGGACACGTGTCGGCTCTACGTCAGCCGCACGACGGCCCTACCCGAAAAACTCAACCGCACCTAAACAGTAACCCCTATATATAAACTTGGAAAATTTTTTTAAAAAACTTTTAAAATCACCTAACCTGTGATTCAAAATATTATTTTTAATAATTATTTTACAGTAAAAAAATAAAATATTTTCTATATATTACTAACCCTATAAAGTAGGCAAACTCGAAAGAGTTGTTAGCTAAATTAAAAACCTAAATCTAATAAATGAAAATTGTATGAAAATGATGGTAATATCACCCAGAGAGTATGAACCCATCTCACCAACTTGCATCTAGAACCAAATCTCCCTCTCTCTCTCTATATAAATCCCTTTAAGATGCTCAACATGCCTCTAATTTGTTGCTCCACAGAATCCTCAAGCTAGAAACCAAAGAGAGATTTGTCTGTAAAATTTGATCACAAAGAGAAGGGTAGATACAAAAACAACACAAACCCATTTGTTATTGGTAGGTATACTCAAATGGGTAGATCTCCATGTTGTGAGAAAGCTCATACCAACAAAGGTGCTTGGACAAAGGAAGAAGACGATCGCCTTACCGCGTATATCCGAGCTCATGGCGAAGGTTGTTGGCGTTCTCTTCCTAAAGCTGCCGGGCTCCTCCGATGTGGGAAGAGTTGCCGGCTCCGGTGGATCAACTATCTCCGGCCGGATCTTAAAAGAGGAAACTTTTCTGATGAAGAAGATGAACTTATTATCAAGTTGCATAGCCTACTTGGGAATAAGTATGTTCTTTCTTTCTTTCTTTCTTTATTGGCTCATTTGCACAAGAAACCTTGAATCACCAATCATTTGAATGAGGGTTTTGGTTTTTACTATTGGAAATGGTAAAATTCTATATTAGAGGAAAGGGAAAAAGGTCAAAAGTATGAAAATTTGAATTCCTAAACTTCAATTTTGAACTTCTTCTTGATCCTTTGGGTTCTATGGATGAACTCATCATCAAGTTGGATAGCCTATTTGGAAACAATTATGTTCTTTCTTTCCTTTTCTTTTGTTTTTTAGTTGTTTGTGTTTTGTAGTAACAATTCTCTTTCTCTATTGGCTCATTTGCACAAGAATCAACCTTGAATGATCAATCATTTGAAAGAGGGTTTCTACTATTAGAAATGGTAAACCTTTGAAAGTTCATCTATAAAAGAGGAAGAGAAAAGGGTCAAAAGTATAAACTTTTTATTCATAAACTTCTTGTTGATCCTTTGTATTCAAATTTGATTTGCTCATATATATTGGATGTATATTCTATGGTTGACCATAAGTTTTACCTTATATAATGATCAATAAAATCATTAAGATCTAGTTATATTATATGGTTGACTTACTATGAACAACTTGGGTTCAAAATAAACATCCTTGTACTAAAACATCTTGGATCTTATTTGCAGATGGTCATTGATCGCGGGAAGATTACCCGGAAGAACTGATAACGAGATCAAGAACTACTGGAATACCCACATCAAGAGGAAGCTTCTAAGTAGAGGAATCGACCCCGCTACTCACAAACCACTAAACGAAGCTTCATCTCCTACGAACACAACAACACCAACTAATAGCAATACTCGAACCGCGACCACCAAGACAACTACAACCATTTCCTTTGCATCAAATCTAAAACAAGAGCCATTACAAGATCAAAATCTCATAACAACAAGATTGTTATCATCATCATCATCATCGCCCGGATCCAAATTCCGCGGTACAAATCCAGGGTTAGGGCTCGAGATAATAGATCAAAGCTTGGATTTGAACCTTGACCTCAAAATTAGCCCTCCTTCTCATCATCAACATCAGCCAGAGCAATTGAAGACTGGAGTTATGTGCTTCAAATGCAATTTGGGGTTGCAAAATAGCCAAGATTGCAGCTGCAATATTTTTGGAAATAAAACTAATGCTAGTAATGATCATAGTAACATTGGAATTCATGATTTCTTGGGGTTGAGGGTTAGTGCTAATTTGGATTTTAGATCATTGGAGATGAAATGAGATTGTAATGTCTATGAGAGATCTGAAATGATGTTTGAAAAAAACTTTGACGTGTAGATTAAACAAAGGCAACAACGTGGTTTTATGATAACTAATTTGAGTTTTCGTATCCTATGGAAATCGATTATATCAAATTTTAGTGTTTTTTTAAAAATAAAAGTAATAAAATAATTTTTTGTATAAGTTTAATCTTTTAATTAGCTTTCAACAAATCAAATAAGGAAGGTAAATTATATGTAGATTAAATTATAAAAATAATTTTACATTTTGTCATTTGTACTTCATGTTTTTAGAAAAAAATATTATAGAAAATAAAGAACAAATATGAGTATTTTAATATAACCTTTGTTTATATAAATATTTTTCAATAATGTTCTAATTATAATTCAAAAATATATTTTCGATCATATTTTTATAAGAATATAAAATTCTCGAGATGGAATATCCGAATAGTATTTCTTAGAAAATAGATATTATATGTTATTTATAAATTATCTTAGTAGAATTAATCTAATAAATAACTTTAATAAAATTTTCTAATTGTTCGATCTTTCAGCTTATTCAATTATTTAGTATACGTATAGTTTACATCACACCTCCTCTACGGAAAAGTTTTAAAACTCGATTCACCTAGGTCATTGTGGAGTCTTCTCACTCAATCTTATTATATACAAGTATATATCTCTTCTATGTTTCTAGTCTAGTCTACGAGGTTCGGTCAAGTTCTACATGCTTTCGTTGTCTTTTGGGGCGACCCACCTCCTTCCGAAAGGTTCCACCACCCTTCCGTAGGTTCCACTACCTCCTTCCGCAACCTTCTTGAATGTTTCTCATTTTTTCGAATATTTCTCCACATTCCGAAGTAACTCATTGTCTCAAAATCGAGCTTAACCCATTTTTTCGGTTTGAAAATCTTATAGTTTTCATAAAATGTCCAATTACTTTAAAACCAAGAAGAATTCTATTTTTTTTATTCTCATAGAAAAGTTTTTATCCTATAATACGTGTCGATTAAGGTGTTTTCTTTTTCTTTTTTTTTATTAAATTTTAGTTTATCCGTATAATATTTTGACCTTTCAATATATTGAGATAATACTTTATGTCTTCAAACAATGAAAAAATAGCTCACATGATGTAAAAATTATACTTGTTTATAACATAGTACGCCTTGGTTTGAATAGTGATAAACATAATACTCTTAATTTTTTTATAACTTATGATAAACATTGTAACAATTTTATAATTAGGAAATGGAGAGAGGGAATAGATATCTTATTTGCTAAATCAAACACGCAAGGAAGCTCGATTTGATTGAGAATTTAAAAGTACGACAATGTGGAATTTCTCAAAATTTTAGAATGTAAGATATTGACATGTATATGTTTATATTTAAATTGAAGTTGGATCAAAGCCGACAATTAAGTAGGGTTTCTCACCCTTTTTGAAGGGTAAACACAATTCTGGTTAATATATAAAAAATACTCTAACTATACAAGTAGGGCTTCACACCCTTTTCGAATGGAATCTGGTCAAGATATAGCAAATACTCCTACTATATCCAGGGAGCCCTTTAACACATGTGCCCAATTTTTTAAGGAGCTCCACAACATCATCTCCAAGGACACTAAACGTGAAAAAGAAAAATAGGAGAAAGTGATATTCCTTGAAGCTACAAATGTCATCATACTTATTTCTTTTGTTTTTAGCAGCAACCCTTATAGCTTTAGCTGATATGAAACATGTAAGGTGGAAACATGTAAGGTCAGATGAAGAAGGGACGGACTGGTGATGTTTGTCAGAGTCCGATACAGACGGACCGGTAGAGCGGGGGTCGTGAGCATACGAGCGCACTTGCGCATTAGGCCCAAGCACAACACATAAACTCGGCGATGTTCCATCCGAAAACCAATTGGCGATAGGAGGAGTAGCTCACTGAGCGTATATACTAGGCTCGGAGTGTCCCCATCTTTCGATGTGGGACCTTATTATCTTCAACAATGTCGACACGTGTGCCTTTACCCTGAAATCAATTATAGGAAATAATGTCAGCCGGGCGGAGCTCCACTCCCTTGCCATCAACCATGCCAGTAGGAGCCTCCTTCCGAACAAAAACTCCTATCCTTAAGCCTTCATCAAATAAGACATCACGAACGATGTTCTGTCGGTGCTCACCAATCTGCACAACACAAGGTAGAGTGTGGCCACCCAAAGCGTCCAAAATGTCTTTCTCATATTCTAGACATTTGGAACCCCTTAAACATCTCGATACCAAGGCGATATTTAATGATAGTCCGAAAGGTAGCTGGGTTCATCACTTGTCCAAAACAAGAGACCGGGATGACTTTTAACCATTGTTGAGCCAGAGGTAATTTCAGGTTTTCAATTAAGACCTTTTGTCTTACAAAAAGGTCAAACTCCCCCTGAAGACACTTATCCACAATTTTGTAATAACTTTCAATCATTTTCTTCAATAAATGGGGGCTGGTCGTATCACACTCATGTCTAAGTCATCATCCTTACAAATGTTAACCCAACTAAACAATAGACTCAAAAGTAGCACCATTATCTGACACACCAAAATGTCTGAAAATCTGATCCCGCAAGCAACGGGATTGAGTTCTCGACGCAAGGAATACATAAGTCATTCCCGATACTTTGTCTTTGGTATGATATTGGAATGAAATATTTTTGATACGTGCTTTTTAATTTATATGAGCAACTAATAACTTCAAATATAAAAATGAAACAATCGCCAACCGAAATAAATAGGTATATTATTTCTTCTATAAAATTTATTTTTGTTTAATTGAACCAATTATATTGTTTTCGAGCATTTTCCAATAGTATCTCATCTTGACCGAAATATCCGTATTATAGTTTTTTTTTAGTATTTATTTTGTATTGATATTTTTTCTACAAAAATTAAATAAGTGAATATAAATATATGCATGAAGAAAATATATAAATGTGGTTTTAAATTTGAAATGAGTAATATTTTGAAATGGATGATAGTAGATACCCACCTTCAATTTATGGAATCAACTTCTTCTATAGAGTTGAAATGAGTTATTCACAAAATCATTCTCATTCCAGTTCCAAATTATGCCAACCACGGGATATGATTATGACTCATTTTGATTTCAATTCCGATTCCTGATTCTATAAGATCGTTAAATTCATATTTTACAGATAAAGATTTAGTCATATTTATCTTATGTAATCATAATATTATCATTTTATTAAACAACTTCAAATATAGTTTAGTAGTATGCATAAGAGAGTAACATAGCCATGTAGAAAACAAAAGGCCGGTTGCAGTTTCTATATATGATTTCAAGGTCCAATAAATTTAAAGTTTGGGCTTCTATCCATATCTCAACGACCATTTTTTTTATATTGATTATAAGTTGGGTCCAGAGCCCAATTTGCCTTCACATAGAAATAGTTGGAATATTATATATGATGAATAAGCCCTTTTACTCCTTTTTAGTTTTAGATTATAATGTTTTTTTACAAAACAATAATAATATTGTTTAGATTTTTTTAAAAAGATTTTCGGGTCAGGCTATCCGAGTAACTACTAAACTGTGTCCTCAAAAACGATGAATTCCCACATTATGGGTGCGTTCGGTGTGCCAAAAAAATGAGGTTATTTGGGGTGTGTTTGGTTGGGGATTAAAGGAGGTTAATTTAGATTAAAATTTAGGAGGTTAATTTATGTAAGTGTTTGAATGAAAATGGAGATTATGAAGAAGATTATATGAAATTAAAATGGCCAAAAAATAACCTTATATTACCAAGGTTAAATGAGATTAATATTTAACTATTAATTAGGATTCACTCAAATTTATAAATCTGTATCAATTAAATCCATTAAAAAATCTTCAACCAGACAACTTGATGTAGATTATTTTACATCAAACTAGATTAACCTTTAAAATAACCTCCATCTCCTACCAAACACACCCTTGGTAGATTATTTTACCCTGATTATTTTGGGGGATTATTTTGACAAAAAAAAAAAAAATACCCATATACAAAGAGATTATTGGGATTTTTGGTAGATTATTAAAAATTTTCACCCCTCCAAATAATCCCATTGTTCCACCAACTGAACCCTATATCAAACCACTTGAATTTAACATGATATAAGAGAAATGTTTTTTGTCAAACCTGACATATAAGGTTGATGTCAATTGATATTATAATGAATTCTCACAAAACTTATACGTTAGGTCACATGACTAATAAATAAGATAATTGATGTTTGATAAAAATAAATTTTTGGATCGATTTGTATGGTAGATTTATCAAAAAAATTTGTACAAACTATTAAAGCTACCTTTAAAGGGTAAAGTTGTAAAAATTTCGATAATCACAAAAAGCTATCATTAGAAGTTTTTTAAAATTGAACCAAAAAATTTCTAAAAAATCTAAGAAAAAAATATTAATCTATCAAATAAGCTTTTATAACGAACACCTAAAACTAAATCAATAAAAAATGTATAATCCTATAGTTATATGACTTTGAATGTGCCCACAAACCCATTGAGTCATACTTTCCATAGCCATGTACATGAAAAGAGTAAAAGAGAATTATGATGAAAATGATTCATCCATCCTCATCCTCATATGACTAATAAAGCTGCATCATGGACTCCATTTTTCCTTATCATTTATACTCTAAAGCAAAAGCTTATTGTGAAAAAAAAAGAAGAAATGATGCTCTGTTTTTCTCATCTTTTTTATATTCTTCTACCAAGCTATAACTCTTGCTTAGGACCCGCTTTGTTCCCACTCCGAAAACGGAAACGAAACGGAAACGAAGTTAGTCTATATGTGTACAAATATTCATGAAATTTTATGGAATCATTCCTAATGATTTAAAGTAATTGTAGTTGAATTTGATTACTTTTGATACCCTACGGAAAAACAAAATGAGGGAAACAAATACATTTTACATGCAAACACAAGAAATGATTCCAAAAATATTCATAAATTATGTAAACATATGAACTAGATTCATTTCCATTCTGTTTTCGTTTTCGGAGTCCTAACCAAACGGGGTTAATTTATTAATTTTTAAGTGTGTTTTTAGTTGGATGTAAAATTATGCAAGTATTCTTTTTTATAAAAAATGTAAATTTGCTAATAAATAGTTTTAGTTATCAATTATCATACATAAGAACTAGTATCAGGATTTCTTTTATAGTTAGCTTTCAATGATAAATATACTAATAATTTTATAATAAAATGAATTAATAATCTAATAATTAATTGAAACCAAAAAAAACTATATTATTTTCAATAAATGTAAACCAACCGAAATTTCTTTTTATTTCCAATACATTTAACCTAAAATTACGCAGACCAATATCAATTGATTCAGTTCACCTCACTCAAGCATTTCATTTGTAGATGTTGAAGACTTGAAGTGCAGACTAATCATACTGTCAAAACAAGAAGATCCATCCATGGTTACATCTGGATTAGTTACGATCTTAATTAGCTTAACAAGGCGATCATGGGATCGACATCATTACAAAGCTACGATTATAGAGAGATTCGATAATTAAAGACCAAAATTCACAACTTTCGAATTTTGAAACAAGGATACGAAAATCCAAATCCTAATTAGCACGATTCATGATCACATCAAATCCCATCTCAGTTGGATCAGTAGCCTGCAATTCATAAGAAATTCCTTCCAACGCTCTTCTCAGTCCATCCTTCGACGTCGCATACAACATCTTGGCTCTTATCGTCGAAGCCGATGGTGCCCTAATTTCAAGAAAATGACAAATTCGGAACGAAATAGTGGAATTGGATAGTTGAGTCTCAAATTGACGAAAGTAATTGCAGAAAATTACCAGGCGATGAAGAAGATCTTGCTCTTGCGGCAATTATCGTGAGTAACGAAGTCCAGATCGAAGACTGCGTAGCGACAGTCGTCGGAGGGGAGAGAGGCAGCGAAGTCGTCGTAGCATTCGCCTGGGGCTCCGACTTTGTCGACGGTGACTTTCGGTGACTTGTCGGCGTCGATTTTGAAGACGATGTAGCGATGCACTTTCTTCCATTTCATCTCCATGAATGAGTTCTTGCATTCCTCTGCTACTTTCATCCCCAATGTCGCCTGTTCGAATTCATTCATTTGATTCTATTGAAAATGAAATCTAACATGTTATTGTAGTAAAAGAGTTTAGAGATTACCATCTTGAAAGCCATGGCCATGGTTGACGATTTGTAGTGAGAATTTGGGAGTGAAGGTCTTTTGTGTTTGTAGTTTGAGAGTGATGAGAGCAAAGTGAAGAATTGTGCTTGGTCTGGTCTGATTGGAGGGGTGATGTTTGCGTATATATATATACGATGTGTGATGACGATAATGCCCTTCGAGGTTTCTCTTTAATTTTTTTTATTATCTTTAATTTAGATCGAAATTAGGTTTCATTTTCAAGACAACAGTAAGGATAAAAGTATAATGTAATGGGCCTTTATTTATTTATTTATTAATAGTGAAGTAAATTAGGCATTTCTTGTAATTTGGTTTTTAAGTTTCGAATGTCATAATTCTGAGTATAGTTTTGTTATCAAATTTTAATTATTATAATTTGGGTATGGAGTTTTAATATCAAACATATGTTATTATTATTATTATTACTACAACTATTATTATATCGTAGGACAAATAAATTACACGAAGTTGGATGAAAATCGACTAACAAGTTGAACTCCAAATCCTTTTTGAATGGTATAAACAATTCTAGTCAAAATAAAACAAACATTCTCAGTACACATGGAAAGCCCTTTAGCATATGTGCTTAATCTTTTGAGGAGCTTCACCGCATCATCTCCTAAGTCACCGAAGGTGGAATAGGAAAAAGGAAGAAAGTGATACCCCTTGTAACTACAAATGTCAACATATATTTTTTCTTTTGTTTTCAGCAGCAACCCTCACAACTTTACTTGGGTGAAACTAGTAAGACGAGATGAAGAGAAAGGAGATGAACCAGTGATGTCGACACATGTGTCTTTGTCCTAAAACCAATTATAGAAAAGGATGTCCTCGGGGCGGAGCTCCCCACCATCACCATCACCATTAACCATGCTAGTAGGAACCTCATTCCGAACAAAAATCCCTATCTTTAAGCACTCATCAAATATGGCATCACGAACCATGTTATGTCAGTGCTTAATACCAATCTGCGTAGCACAAGCCAGAACACGGTCACCCCAAGCGTCCATAATGCCTTTCTCACATGCAAGACATTTGGAACCCTATCTAAACATCTCAATACCAAGACGATACTTAACGACAGTCCAAAAGGTAGCCGGGTTCATAACTTGACCAAGACTAGAGACTAGGACGGCTTTTAGCAACTGTTGAGCCAAGGGAAAGTTCAGGTTTTCAGTTAAGGCCTTATACCTTACCGAAAGTTCAGACTCCCCCTGAAGGAACTTATCTACAATATTGTAATAACATCCAACCATTTTCTTCATCAAATGGGATTTGGGGGGGGGGTTGAAGTTGACCCAAAAAAAATGACAACAGACCCAAAAACAACACTATCCCCTAAAACCCCTGAATGTCTCAAAATCTGATCCTGCAAGCCACAAGATTGGATCCTTGACGCAAGGAAGGCATAATGCAACGTGTCAGCACATGTGTAGATACCGAGACCACCATCGCTAATCGGCATAGTGGACAGACGCCACTGAAGATCCATTGAAGATGACCAAACCCGGCCCCGTCTGCGGTGACAATATAGTCGACCGCGCAACGCAAAGAGTAATCAAAGACACTCTGAGCCTCAGAAAAATGTGAGGGTGGGGGCAGTCCGCATCGCAAAGTAAAGTCGGTACACCCTAGAGCATGCACGAAGAAGCAGGAGCTCACATTGGGATCCTCCATTCTTATAATAGCTTTCATCAACATGCTAGTTTTCACAACTCTCTTCAAATTCACCTGATTACAAAAGGCCGGATCAAAACTAATGACACCACCCATAAGCTTCACACCATCCACCTGTCGGGAGATGTTCACAACGAAGATCCCCACCTCGCTACATCGCAGATCAATACTCGGCCAAAAGATCTCAGTTTTACCGACATTGAGGTGGAGGCCTAAAGTGGGGGCCATCGCCACGATGATGGTGAGCACTTTACTAACCACGTACCAACGTATCACTTAAATTATTAGACCACATTTGATATATCGTGAAAATCGGATTACAATTGAAAATCAAGATGAAATTAAGAAGGAAACAAGTCAGTATTATGTACATGCTGGATTATTTTATGTGTCAAAATTACTAAGTCTTCATCTTTAACTAAAATTTTAAAATAAAGTTGTAGAAAAAATTAACCTCAAGTTCCATATACAACTTTTAAATCAAGATGTGATTTAATATGTTATGATTATGCATAATTTTACATATCCACATTAAGTTCCATGTACAACTTTTAAATGGTTACACACCCATATAAAAATATTAAATATAAACTTAATCATGTAAGGACAATTTTGATAACTAGGCCTTTTTAAGAAATCAGAGTAGTAACTAGGTTTTTTAATATTTCAATTAAGTAAATACTATTGTATTACCTGCACTTTGTGCGGGTTGAGTTTTAATAAATACTTAATACTTAGATATTTATATGTATATTTTTGTCAAATAAAAATCCATAAAATAAAATTATTATTATTATTATGACTTTTAATTCTCTTTTAAGTATTTATCTCTTCTAATTAATTATATATTTAAACTGATTTTGTTAAGATATGCTTGTTGGTAAAAAAAATCCGTAAAATTTTAAAAACTAATTTTATAAAACTATTTATTTAAATATTTTTAAAAAATATAGAAATCAATTTCCAATTTATATTAACATTTATAAACCCTTTTTATAATAATTTTTGAAACAATTTGGTTTACTAGGTTTTTTCTAGTTTTGTTTTTAGTAAATGTACCCTTGAAAGAAGAGTGCGTAGAGTTTGAAAATAAATACAGCGGTGACAATATGCAATTCGGTTATATAATTCAAATATATGAGTGTATTTAAATTCAAATAGCGAATAAAAATTCTTTTTAGTTGATCCATTCAAAAATTATATGTGTGTATTTAAATTCTTTTTCCAATGGATCAGTGAACTTGTATCATGCATTGTATATGCATATAGATGCATAGTTCACTAGTTCAGTGCAATTCAATTCAACTAGATGGGTTCATGATACAATGCATGATTCAAGTTAATTGATCCATTCAAAATTTAATTTTTTTTAATTGAAATACATAAATATAGTAACAAAAATTAATTGAATTTATCAGTAATAGGTAATAAAAAAGTATAAATTAAGTAATTCATTATAAATTTTATATAGATTTGACTTTTATTGCAAATAAAAGTTTAATTAAAAATACTTTAAACAATTTTGATATTTAGATCAAACTTTCTTACGAATTTAATCAAAACATAACTAAAAAATATGCTTAAATTTCTAAGAGTGTATCTGGTAGGAGATTGAGGTTATTTTGAAGATTAATCTAGATGGAATTTAAAAGGGTTAAATTTTATGGGGGATTTATTAAAGATTATTTGATATAAAATAATCTACATTAAGTTGTCTGGTTAAGCTTTTTTAATGAGTTTAATTGATGCAGATTTATAAATTTGAGTGAAATTCTAAATGATGGTTAGAAATTAATCTCCTTTAACCTTGATAATATAAAGTTATTTTTTGTTCATTTTTAAACCCAATTAATCCATTATATAATCTTATTCATAATCTCCATCTTCATCCAAATACTTACATAAATTAATCTCCTAAATTTTAATCTAAATTAACCTCTTTTAATCCTCAACCAAACACACGCTAAGACTAACCGTCATTATTAACTACCTTTAATTTAAAAAAAAATCACGTATTCAATGAGCTATTTATAGTAAATCAATCTAATATAAGATATGATAAAATTAAACTAATTAAACATAAAAATTAGATTTTTTTTAGCCTTTTTATCACGGCCCCTTGAATATAGATTGAGATTCACTTTGCGTATAAGTTAAGCAAAATAGAGAAGAACATGGTGAGATGCATCCATAAACACACACACTCACCATGTCCAAAGAAAGTAAAGCCTATTTATACGGCAATATGATCTCCTCAAACCAAACCGGGATATCCCCTCGGTTTAGATGCTAATTAGAGTACTTGGCATGCAAGATAGTAGTTATGAAAGGTCATTATAGTTTGATGAAGTCATATGCATATAAGAGACTACGGCCCGTTTGTTTCCAACTTCGAAAACGAAAACGAAATGGAAACGAATTTAGTCCATGTCTATATCCTTATTCATAAAATTGTATGAAATCATTCATTGTGGTTTAAGGCAAAATGCACTTGATTTCCCACATTTTGTTACCCTATATGGTATCAAAAGTAATCAAACTCTACTCAAATTACTTCAAACCACAAAGAATCATTCAAAAAACTTTCATGAACAAGAGTATACGCATGGACTAGATTCGTTTCCATTTCGTTTCCGATTCCGGAGTTAAAACCAAACGGGCCCTAAGATTAATGTGATTTAGGTTAAGCACTAAAACTGGTTGACAACATGGGGAAAGTTCATCAACTTTATATAATAGACGGTTATCACTTTATTTTAGAGATAATAAACAAAAGGAAGATAGTGAATGTGTTCGGTTATAAAGGTTGAAGAGGTGTAAGGGGTTCAAGGACATGCAATTTTCAGAAAAAGAAAAAAATCAATCTTCGGGTTTAAGGTGAACGGAATTATGGAAGAAATGAAGGGGGTGGATTGCAGCAGCTGAACGGAGTCGTTATAGAGCAGGGAAAGATTGGTCAAGAAAGTTTAGATGTGCAATATTTTATCTTAACGGTAAATTGTGAACTATTGTGGTGAATACAGTTGTGAGTTACTTTATGAAAAATTTCGGATGATGTTCCTTTACTTCATTTTTCAATTATGTATGAGTATTTTTAAAATTTTGCATTGTGTCCCTGATGTTTATAATTTTTCTGAATATATCTTTTAATCATACATAAGTTAACATTTTGAGGGAAAAAAAAGAAGATAATTTTCTGAATAGCTTATCTTTTCTCCCTCAACATGTTATCAAAAGTTAACTTATATAGTCAAAGGGTATATTCCGAAAGGCATAAAGTTTAAGGACATTGTCCGAAAACCTGAAATCCCTTAGACATAATAAAAAAGATTAAGATAGAAAATCATCCAGAATCTCACTTACATTTTCTTTTGTTAATTGGTATTATCATAAAATCTGAACGAGTTGATGTATCATACTTCTTATAAATGTTCGTTTTCACGCACACGATCTTCAATTACGAGTTTGTTGGTGTCATCGGGATAGTAGTATGAATGCACAAATATTAAAGATAATTATCATCACTACAAAGAGATAAGGGTTGGTATATATATATTCTTCATCATGAATTGTGTAGGGTTTTGGAATGTACTCCATAGCTTGATTAATAAGAAGATTTGGGAAAATCACAAGCACTAAAATACAGAAAAATGTCCTTAAACTAATGGAATTGGGGAGACACTTACCTCATGCAGCCGTGATGGACCCATATCCTTCAATCTCCTATCAAGTATCAACCACTACATACAAGGTAGTTCAAGTTATTGAAACCAGCCCATTGAATTATGCCTATCAATCATTGAGTTTATGGAATCCAATCTTCATTTACACACGATCCATGTTTGATAAATGTATAATGTCTCCCACGTTAAGGATGACGACGAGCTCAACAGATGAGCCTCGTACGTTCGATATACAAATAGAGTTGTCGTATGAGCCGAACTATTTGAGCTTGATTCGAAAAAGCTTATTCCGGTTCGTTCTTTTACTAAACGAGTAGAGTATGATGACTCTTTTAACCTCCAATAAATTTAGTCTTGATTCTTTCTAAATGAGTTGAACATGATTATACAGAAGCTCGACCTGTTCAGTTGGAATATAACCCTAATAATTACTAGATCTCTCAATCTTCAATAGGTTTGTTATGTGAGCTGACCTAGCTAATTGAACTCGGAAAAAAGCTTATTTCGAGTTCGTACACTTACTAAACAAGTCGAGTGTTGAAATTTTTTTTAAAGCTCTACGGATATTTAGCCTCACTTCTATTGTAAATGCGCTGAACATGAGCATACCAAGGCTCGACTCATTCGATTCGAATAATAACTCTAAAAATGATTAGATACGTCAATCTCCAGTAGGATTGTTATAAGAGCATGGCTGTTATACGAGCGGAGTTGCTAGAGCTTCAGTTGGGCTCAATACACATAATTAAGACAGAATCCACCGGATATCTAAGATGAAGAAACTACTATATTTTGTGCATATATACTACTCCCTCCGATCAAAAATAAGT
The DNA here is from genome assembly GCA_033239125.1 of Fagopyrum homotropicum. Classification (NCBI taxonomy): domain Eukaryota; kingdom Viridiplantae; phylum Streptophyta; class Magnoliopsida; order Caryophyllales; family Polygonaceae; genus Fagopyrum; species Fagopyrum homotropicum. Next base: position 154,534,412 of record BSWB01000003.1, read on the forward strand.
GTCGTTTTAGCATTAGAAATTTGATCAAAATTATCTGTCGTTTTAAGTTTTCTAGGCCAATAAATGAAGAATAATTATAAGAAATGTTCTTGAAAATTGGTGTAAATGATTAATTTTAGTTCTAAAATCTTTCTTATTGGTTTAAAAGAAGGTTGAATATTAAATATGTGATAAGATTTAGAAAAACTTTACAAAATCTATGTTATTTAATATTTTTCTTAAAAATTGTGTCAAAGGCTAAAATGACAGTTATTTTTGATCGGAGTAGTAATATACATGGAGTTGTTTGTAGGGAAGAAGTGTGATTGCTTCAAGTTCATGATTCCCTAGGACAAGACCTAAAGAATCATGTAGTGAAGCAGACCATATGAACAAACAGAGGTGATTATGGGGATGTCTGTGTTCATGTCTTCTATAACCTTCCAAAAAACAACATGATCGCCATCCAACCTAGCAAAATTTGAGAATCTCAAAATATACCAGGATGTTTTGACCGTAGTGATGAGAATTTGTGACCCATTGAAAATACTCTTGCAAGAGAGATATGTATAGACAAGGGGACTTTTACACCAAATGACAAATGGTATGTACCAAAACATTCAAAGCAACCTGCATGTCAATGTTTCAACTTGTACATATGTTAGATCATGTAGTGTTAGAAGTACCGTAAGGAACGTCTAGTTAGGAGTCTTTGACATCGAAAACAATAAAAAGTACGCAAATTAATCCTGACTTACGGTGAAAACCTCAAATTTACCAACTAGTAGATTGACATCACTGATTTCCTAGCTTTGATAGGCCGGGCTTCCATAAAAGTTTATTGGTTACTTGTCTTGATTACACCGTAACGTACCCTCGTACTAGGGGTGAGCAAAAATATCTGATCCGACTATTCCGATCCGCTAATCTGAAGATCCGATCCAAAAAAATCTGAATCTGAAAAATTTGGCAATTGGTGATCTGAGTCCGATCCGATCCGGATATTTTTTGGATACGGATCGGGGTTTAGAAAAAAAAAATCTTATATTCTAGATTACACATTCCTAAGATAGTGCACACAAACTAATCTTCAAGGTATTCCAAGGAGGCCAACGTGATCTTCCAATAACAGTGTAGTGGTCTTGTTTAATTGTAACATAGAAGCTCTGATTAACATCTTCATTGATTTGATGTTTCCATTCATGTTTGAATCCAAAAGTCCCTCGAGTTCTTTAAGCTTGACTCTTGCTCTAGCAAAGGTAGATTTTGGACTGTATTAAACCGTAAACCGGGTTGGACTGTAAACTGCGAATATCCAATCCGATCCGGTTCAGTCCGATCGGGTCAAGTCCAGTCCGGTTCGGTTTTGGATCAGAAAATCTCACCAAAGTTGTACAATTTAGGTACAACCGGTCCGGTTCGAAATATTCAAAACTGCACAATTTAGGTACAAATCAATCCAACCTGAAACCGGATTGGTCTGGACCAGATCGGACCAGATATATCCGTACCGTACGCACAACCCTACTTAAAAGACACTTGGGAAAAAATGTTGAAAACAAGGCTTTGTATAACAAGTGTTTTAGGGAAAATGGGCCAGTATGGGCCGTCTATATTGGGCTCAGATGATTCTCCTAATCTTGACTTAGACATTTAGAATTGTCCGAACTAGATTAGGAGATAAATTATAGATTTAATAAATCTTTTCTAGTTATATACATGATAATTTCTTGGAGGAAACTACACAAAACCACCATTAATAATCACTCTTTTACAATAAACCACCCTTTATAAAAAATTTAACATAAAACCACCCTTAATACTCATATATTTGCAACAAACCACCTCTTATAATTTTTTTGGCATAAAACCATCCTTATTTTGGAATGTTTGCAATTAACCACCTTATATTAGTTAAACTTACATCAAAAAATTTAAAATTAAGGCATAGGTAAGATAAATTTCAATTATTAAAATCAATATCATATGTAATTTCAATATTTAGTTAAGTATTATAGTTTATAATCGAAAAATAATTAAAAATATATATATCATCAACCATATGCTAAAAAAAAATCCAAAATTTTAAAATTAGTAACCCGTATACAAATTATCGCCTACAAAATCAATTTTAATACGGTTCAACTCCGGATAAATTGATGACGTGGTTGCCGAATATATTTATTTTATAAAAAAAGTATCATTTGTTTTAGCTGACCAATAATTTTAATTTTTCTATTCTGAAAAATCCAAATAAATAATTTTATGGGTTTAGAAATTCCAAACATAGTTATACATAATTACAATACAAAGGTTTAAAATTTTTTTAAAAAATATTCGCGATGAAAGAAAATTACGGATAAAAAAAATCTAAAACAAAACTAGCAGGAACAAATCTATAACTTTTTCACTGATTTTTTTCATTGTTTTATAGGTTTTCGTAATAGTTTCTTTGCTTGTTCTAAAACAAAATTAGCGATAATTTGTGTACGAGTTACGAAATTTGGATTATTTTTGGTACATGATAATAATTTATATTAATTTTCTATTATAAATTATAATAGTTAAACAAATACTCAAACCAACTATGATATTAATATTAATAATATAAAATTATCTTATCCATGCTTAAATTTTACATTATTTGATGTAGTTTTAACTAGTATAAGGTGGTTAATGGTAAACATTTAAAATTAAGGGTGATTTTATGCCAAAAAAATTATAAGGGGTGGTTTGTTACAAATATATTAGTATTAAGGGTGGTTTTATGTTAAATTTTTTATAAAGGGTGATTTATTATAAGAGTGTATTATTAAGGGTGGTTTTGTATAGTTTTCTCAATTTCTTAAGATATATCTTTAAGATTGTGAAGTCCGCTTTCAGACCGGTCGGAAAATCCACTTTTGTCTGAAACTGAACCGGTTGCTTTAAATTTCAAAAGGCCTAGAATCCGGCCCAAGAAAAAGTCCAACCCAAATTAACAGAACCTTAGTCAACCGGTCCAACCGAACCTAGACATGAACGACTGGTCCAAGTCCAAATATAGGCAAAAGTGTTTTTTTGGGTCCAACTCTGGCCGTCCAAATCCCTTACTACTTGAGCAATGATAATCTATGTTGCACGGAAATGAACACAGTTATAAGAAAATGGACACGGCGAGAAAGAGGAAACGATAATCTTACAAAATCGTAGTAAATGGGACAATATGAGAAAAATATATATAAATATATTATTTTTAAAGCTTTTGTGAAATTTTTTTTATATATCATATGAAAAATATATGGATATATGATATAAACAATGACTAAAGAATGTATTATTTGTTGTAGAAGTATTGACAAATGACAATAAATAGGTTGTTGAAATGTTGTTGTTCCGTCATCCGACCCTTGTCTCTATTTTCTTTCATTATGATTATGATTTCATAAATTAGTTTATATCTTTGATTATTAAGTTGGTTTAATCTTTGTTGAATGTTGTGTTATTTCAATTTTTCTACTTTTTCTGATTTGTAGAATTTTTAAATGTTTGTCTTTGTTGATTATGTTGTTCGATTGTTGTTGAGTTGTCAAATGGATAATTAATTAGTTCTTTAATTTTAAAACTAAGTATGTTTATGAAATCCGTAACCGTCACGGTTACGGGTTCCGTTACTGTGATGATTTTATCACGGATTTGAAACCCGTAACCATGACAATCACGGATTATGTAACCGTCGTGCGTTTGTGAATTTCATCGCCGTGCGTTTACGACTTCCGTATATCATTGAGTTATATATATATATATATATATATATATATATATATATATATATATATATATATATAATTATATAACTTCAAATTGATATAATATTTGTTTTTATCTACGTGTCCCCGTTTCCTTTGCTTTAGTTAATTGTCATTTCCCCGTTTTTCGTCGTGTCCGTGTCCGTACATCATATGTTTTATAATACAAAATCCCCTCGAGTTTCAGCTTAACGCGCACGTGCAGACCATTCCCTAAGACTTTAACATGTTATTGACGCGGTTTAGCCTAGTGGCTCGACTTTCGATCTTACTTGTAGACTAGCTATAGAAAGAATGAGACTCTTAACCCGTTGAACTTATATGTTATACTCGAACCTTACCCATAATACATTTTTATTGTTGGGTTGACCTACACGTTATATACTCATATCTAACCCAAACAAAATTCCTAAAAAGATATCTAAAATATCTCTTCAATGATGATATGAAGACCCTTCATTTGTGACGAAGTAGAATCGTTCCATAAATGATGATGATGTAAACCTAACTCCATAGGTAATACAACAGAAACCCCATATCACTTTATCAAATAGTTTGCACGCCCATCTCTGCAAATGACTTCATTGGCCCAACGCCAACTCCACCCAACTCCGGTGGCGTACAACCGTGTACCGCCGCCGTCACATCACGTATGTTTCAAGGAATTCAAGTACATTCAGTACTTGATAGTTGCTATGACTATGTAGGGTTTGTTTTTTTCCCCAAAAAAGCTATCGTGCACATTCAAACGACAAACATTAGTGATTCCTACCTTTCTCTTTTTTGATCTTGGTTCAATTGTCTTTATTTAGTTTATGTTACTTGTCATATGCTATTTGATCGAGACATGTGTTTATATCTTTTAAGGTTATAGATTATTAAGAATTGTGCCCCAAGGGAAATTATATTTTAGGGTTTTTTTAAATAATGAGAAGGAATATAATGTGTTAGATGCGTATAAAAATGATAGATATGACCGTTATGAAAAAATAAATAAAAAAGACGTTTAATAGACTAATATCTGGATGTCTTTGAGTGACGGATGGACAATAACGAAAAGTGGTTGACTTTTGGCGGCTTGCCGGTGGTAGGTTTAAAGCCACCGAAAGCAAATCACATTCAAGGGTAGGGAGGAGGAGGATATAATTGTAAGGATTGTTCTCGGTGAGGAATGAGACATCGATTTTTGGTTTAGGGTTGTTGGAAAAGTGGGTCACGAGTGGTCCTCCGTGAAGCATGTTGGTAAACGCAGTGACCACGAGTGTTGGGTATGCCGACATGGATTCCGTGGAGTTGCTAGCAGAGGAGGTTATATGTTTTGTATGTTAGATCTATGTTTTCGAAGAGACTTGGGGCGTGCAACACACTCTTTTTGGTTGGTGGTGAGAAAAAAAGTTTTGAATCTAGTAAAATTGTGGTTAAATATTAACTAAAAATTAGAAATATGAAGTTAATAAAGATGTGAAGACCATATATAGATATAATCCGACTTTAATTTACAAAATATAAACTAGGATTTATATAACTTTAGATAAATTTTAATTTTACCGAGAAATAGAGTTTATGGAAATGGCTAGAATTCAAGTATCACTACAACTTGTTAAAGTATATAAAAACGAAGCAGGTACACGGAGTCATGTGCACATGCGTATTAAGTTTAAATCCAACACATAACCCAAAGACCTTATATATTAGCCTCAAAATATTCTAACTTTCGACGTAAAAATTTATTATCTTCAATACAATTCACTTGAAGAAATATATGATATTTTTTAATGTATATGTTAAGAGTATTAAAACTTTTGTCATGTAGTGCAATCTAATTTAATCCAACTATATGGTGAAGTTTTTATGTTTTTTTTCTCACTAGTTACACATCTAGATTTCCTGGAAATCATTTTGTTAACATATTTTCAATCTTATTGATGATCAAAAAATATAATTATTACAATTTAATGAATAAAACAAGGGTTATATATAATTATCATGTGAATTTTAATATATATATATATATATATATATATATATATATATATATATATATATATAGAGAGAGAGAGAGAGAGAGAGAGAGAGAGAGAGAGAGAGAGAGAGAGAGAGAGAGAGAGAGAGAGGGGGAGGGTGTGGTTCCCATGAGAACACCCCTAACGTGAGAACATGAGAACAACCGTACACCGTTGGACGTGAGTATTAAGGGTTGAGATTTAGAGTAGATATAAAAAATAATAATAACTACGAATAATAATAATTAGGAATCCAACAATAACTACGTATAATACATTAAACGATATGTCATATTCGTAACAAAACTAATAATAATAACTACGAATCTGTTTTCATGTTCTCACGTTAGGGGTATTTTCCTAGGATCTATACTATATATATATATATATAAAGTATCATGTGCATTTTATACATTTATACACTTTTGTTTTTGGTGTGCTTAGACATTATTGCAAGTTCCTTTCTTATGTGAATATCATTAAACAAATGATGAATCTAATTATGCAACTATTTTTTAAGTGTATTTCCCCACTCATGTGTTCCAATATCTTTTTAAAAAGTTTTAAAAACAAGATTATAAGTTAGACAAAATAGCATAAAAGTCCACTATTTTTCCTTATTAAAATTTAATGTAATATATCCAAAAATTACCTCAAATTTCAACGTTTAATAAACGATAATTAGCATTTAAATATGTTTGATAAACACCAACCATTACACTGGTTATCAGTTCATTTTTGAAAAAAAAAAACAGTGGTTATCAGTCCGTCAATTTGGACCTATCTGAATTTACTTTATCTTTTTTGCTGTAAAATATTCTTCTTTTTGTAAAAAAACAAAATATAAAAGATTAAATAACAAAATAAAAATGTTTTTTTTATGGTATTAAAAAATGTATTCAACCTCTTTAACACCGACCCATGTTCAATCAATTAAATTTTAGTGTTTAAGTTATGAACTTATAATGACCTTTGATCTATAAAAAATACCCAAGATTTTCGATTTTCGATTTTCTATTCTATGTTGGTTAATAGATGATAAAGGTTTGCGTTAAAAGTTGAGAGATTACGAGTACGAGGACAATCGATTACTCATTTTATGAACGAGCACACCTACTCATGTTCTTTGTTGTTTGATTCGATGAACTTCCATGTCATTTATTCGATAAGTATTTAGCCTTGTAAGGTGGTCGTTGTTGATTCACACGGGATTCCACATGCCTCGTGTTACTCGGGCCAGAGCGTAAGTTAGTTATGATCATTACTAGATTCTCGTCGTGAGTGTTTCATAAAACTCAACTTCCATTATCGAATTATTTGAGATTGTTGTAAGATTATAATATCTTGAATTAGTCATGGGTCCGGTTTAGGGCAAACTAACCAAAACCGACGGTTTAGGTTTGCTAGTTTGGCCGGCGGTTTTGGTTTGTCTAAAAACCGCTGGTTAAACTACCTAACCAAACTGGTTAGATTTTTTTTTGCTTATTTTTAATGGGACACCAAATCGGCATTACAAAATATCAAACCGCCGGTTTGCCGGTTTAGCAAACCGACCGGTCAGTTTGATTTTTCTTGATTTAGGTTTAGGACCGATGTCTATCTCGAATAATCTGTGTTGGAGATAATCAATTTTTACATCGAAAGTTACCAATTGATTTTAGGGTACGATGGAATCCTGCCACTTTATATGTTAAGATTAAATCTAATGAACATGTATACTCGTAAGTAAACGACCCCGTCCTACGTACCGTCTGTATCGGACTTTCACACTTTGATCTCAACAAACTCCCATAGTGCTGAAAGTAGGTCAACTCCGTCGTCTGAAGGAATAATCGTCAATATAAGTATGCACTCGAACTAATTGTGGGCGGCAATTTGCTTGAATTAAAGAAAACGATTGGCTTATTCTTCACTAATTCACAAGTGGGAGGAGGCGATGGCTATCTTCATCCTCGAGGAGCACCGTGCGCGCACGAAACACACACGTTACTTAACTTTACAATACTTTTGCAATAAATATTTGTTACCATAAAGTAATTTCCCCCGTCACTCATACCCCATTTGCAATTATCAAATATATTTCATTAATTACATTTTCAACAACTCCATGATCACCACAAGACTCACTCACTCAACCAAAAGCGTCGCACGCATAATTGAGTGTGTTCTTGAAGACCCAATGCTGACTAGGATTCCCGCAGCATGGAAAACGCATGCCAAGCGTACGACACTAACATACATTTAAGTACATGCATGGGACATGCACATTACCCATAATGCACCTTACCCAAATTGTTCAAAATCTATCTATAAGTAGCTAGAGGTTGGAAAGAGCTTGAGAGAGAGCATAGGGAAAGAACAACAATGGCGATTCAAAGAGGAACCGCGATGAAGTGGCTAGGGTTTGTCACTGCGGTTTGGGTTCAGTGTATCTCGGGAAACAATTACACGTTTTCTAACTATTCCGGTTCGTTAAAGACTATTATGAAACTTAATCAAGCTAAGTTGAACTATCTTTCGGTTGCGAAGGATTTGGGGAAGGCGTTTGGGTTGCTAGCCGGATTTGCATCCGACCGGTTTCCGTCGTGGCTGCTTTTACTCATTGGCTCCGTTGAAGGGTTCTTAGGGTATGGTGCTCAATACTTGGTGGTCAGTCGGAAAATTAAGCCTTTGCCTTATGGTGTGGTATGTCGATCTTCTTTCAACTTCTTTCTTTCTATTCTTCATTTTGATTGATTTTCGTCCATTATTTGAAATTTAATAATTCATTCTATCATTTATGAGCATTAAAACACCATAATCTTCAACTGATATGTCACATGATTTGTATTTATTTGCGTCTTTTCTCTTATGGGTAGATTTGAGTCTAGTCTTGTTCAATTTCCCATGACGTATTGACGTTGGCATGATGAATTCTTGATCGAAATTTCAAATCATTATACATTACAGATGGCGATATTCATGTGCATGGGAGGAAACAGCTCCACGTGGATGAATACCGCAGTCCTTGTGACGTGTCTCCGTAATTTCCGGCGAAACCGGGGGCCCGCATCCGGAATCCTTAAAGGCTATGTCGGACTAAGCACCGCCATCTTCACCGATCTCTGCAACGCACTCTTCGATAACGAGTCAACGGCGTTTCTCCTGATGTTAATGGTGGGTCCCTTCGTTATCTGTGTAACCGCCATGATCTTTCTCCGGGAAGTCAACGATGATGACGTGGTGGACGGCGGAGATGACGAAAATGAGTCAAGATACTTCAATATGGTCAACGCCGTCGCTACTATCGCCGCCTTCTACTTGTTAGCTTATGACTTCATCGGATCACACGGCCGGGTTTTTAATATAGGGTTTTCAACGGTTTTGATCGTTCTTTTGGCTTCTCCTTTGATAATTCCGGTTTATGTTGGATTGAAACAAAGACCCAAATCGAAAGCTGATGTTGAGATGAGCTCGAAGGATGAAAAGGGGATGCTTTCGCCGGCGGCGGTGGTTCCGGCGAGTAATCCGGTGCCGGAGAATGGGGTTGTGGAGAGAGTTGGAAAGCCGAGTCTTGGAGAGGATCATACGATAATGGAGGTTTTGAAGAGCAAAGATTTTTGGGTGTTGTTTGCGGCGTTTTTGCTTGGGGTGGGTCCTGGTATGACGGTGATGAACAACATGGGACAAATGGGATCTTCTCTTGGATATTCCGATGTTTCCATCTTTGTCTCTTTACTTAGTATTATGGGATTCTTCGGTAGGATTCTCTCGGGAACCGGTTCAGAGTATTTCATCACGTAAGTCATCTCATCTCAATCCTCTAATAAGACTCACATGAGACTGGCTAGTTGGGCTCGAGTCATATGATTCGGATCAACCGATTATCGTGTCGTCTTAAACTGATTAGATATGTGTATGGATGCAGGAACAAGGGAATCCCAAGGCCGATATTCAATGGAGCATCACAAGTGCTAATGGCAGTCGGATTCATCGTGATGGCCACGGCCATGCCGGGGTGCTTATACATAGGATCATGCATAATAGGGTTTGGCTATGGTGTTCGGCTAGCCGTGTCAGTTCCAGTAGCATCAGAGTTATTCGGTCTCAAGTGTTTCGGTCTTATTTACAACATCATTGTACTCAATCTTCCCATTGGCTCCTTCATCTTCTCCGGACTTATAGCCGGAAATCTTTATGACAAGGAGGCAACTCCTATGCCAAACGGAGGCGACTATTGCCACGGGGCACATTGCTATCGACTCTCGTTCTTTATACTAGCCGGTACGTGTTTGTTTGGTAGTGTCTTTGATATATGGCAGTCGATAACAACACGAGATCTTTACAAGAAGATTGGAGCATCTAAGAGAGCGAAATTGTTGTCGAATGGGAAATGATTGAATCGATTTAAGGTTTGTTTATGGATATGGTTAAGGAAATAGCTTGTCACATCAAAATAACGATGGAGGATAGTATGCAGATGGGAGGGCTTGTTATTGTGTACGTTTTTGCATTTGTCATTTGTAAAATGTAATTGTTGATGTATGTCTTCGAGTTCATTAGTTTTTGAATGAAGGGTCAATTTTTCGTTCAATCAATAGTGTTGAAGCCAGCCCGACTGCATATCGGGATTACATGTGCGTATACAAGTCGTTCTAATATCTTGTTAAACTCCTACATGAACTCGCATTAGGTCTATATCCAACATATAATATTGTTTGTACCAATTTTCGTAACTTTACTCATATTTATCTCTTTTATATCAAACATTCACCTATCTTAACTTCTAATTTTAACCCATTAAATCAAGTATTATTATTTTAGTATCTTTTCATATTGGTCTAATAAAAAGTTTACCTTCAATGTCAACCTTGGTAAGCTCTATGTACAAAAGAGGCCCTTACTATATTCCCGTAATTAAAGGTAAAGTTGAACTTTATGAATCAACTTTTTTTATAACTTTAATGAGTGATTAAATATAATTAAATTAATTAAAAACTAATAAGAGTAAAATAAAAATATTTAAGCTTCTATATCTTTATAAATTTAGTTTATAATGATAAGCTATCATAAATTGTATAACCTTTATCTTCTAAACAATATTATGAGTAGCTTATCACACCATATAACCTCCATATATAAACTTAACAAAGCTTCCGACACCTATCTTGTTTTATAAAAGAAGTTTGTCGGGATGCAACATATTATCTGTATACAAGCGTACAGATAAATTATGTTTAATTTTAAAATATATTCAACAGAGATTTTAATCTAAGCAAAAAAGAGTAGTCTGTCGACCTTATAAATTAGATCTCTTAACTTTAGACGTCAGTTTATTATATAAAAAAGTGTTTTTTTTTTCTTTTTTTTTTTTTTTGAAATTATTGAATATCCCACTTAATCATCCAAAAGTCAGCATCTTAGCCAATGATTTACAAGTACACCACTAAAGTTAATTAAGGTAAGTTGATAACTAAAGTTGATTAAAGTGGACACAAAGTTGATGTTATTAATCGCAAATTGCGGGTTTGGGTGCTCCATTGAAGAGAAGCATAGGCATGCAACATGCCTTCCATTGCTCGACAAAATGCTAAGTTGCTCCAATTGTTGAATGCTCAAAATGCAAGATGAAAATGATAGTGGATTAGTGGAAAGATAAATGATTAATAGAATTAATTAGTCAAAATTTATCTATTTTAATTGTTTTTCATAATATTAGTTTATATCAAGAAAATAATATAATCCCAACTTGATTATGCCCAAATTTATTCAATTTTTTTTTAAAAAATCGGAGGCGTTAAAACTCCATGTGAATCTGTGATAGATAGGCAAATGAACATAATTGTAGCATGTATGTGGTACAAATAGTTATAGTGAGTCGGATGATGGGTGGTGAATGATCTCTCCTTCATTCGTCCCAATCTAGAAAAATTGCAAAAAAATTGGTGAAATAAGGTATTTTTTGTATCTTAAATACAAATTAGGCACCCTAATTTTATCAATTAAAAATAAAGGTAAATGAGTTGGATAATCATTAAAAAAAGGAAGGAAATTGATTATTCTCTCTCCTATTAATATTCAATTAAATTTTGTTAAATCGGGTAACTAAATATTCTTATTTTTCCTCTTAATTATAATGTAAGATTCCAGGTTTTGCCTTCACCGCCCCCGCGGTGAAGAGGGCCGCCCCCGCGACCGAGGTGATCCGCCCCTGTGGATGACGACAGATCGTGCCCGATCTTTCGTCCGCTCTTTTTATCTTCCTTCCTAATTTATCCAAAATTAATTATGTAATCTCAAACAAGATTAGTTTCTAATAGATTAAAACATTTTCCCATCTTCTTAAAATGTTATTTACTATCTTATAATGCAAAATTAATTTGCTTGGTAATGGTTTACGAAAATCCCGCCGCGGTAGATCAACTTCGTTTCTCTTCTTAATGTATTCTCTACAAGCCCGTTCAACAAGGGGTGTTACTCGGCCCAACAACACAGGACCAGCTGTTTTGGGGTCCCATAATATATACTTTTAGTGGTTTAAGACAAAAAAGTGTTTTTGCCATAACGGTTTTGAAAACAATATTTGGTGCAATTGGTCATGTAACACCCCGTCCTTTTGGAAGCTCTTTGGGATAGGCCTCGGGCAGGTTAACCACAGAGCGGCCACAGGGTGCCGCAGTTACGTCGACCCGCGGGGGTGGCCACTGTTTTCTGTGGGGGCAGGTAAGCACTGGGCCGCGTTGTTTCATTTTGAAACCAACGACGGTTACAAAACCGCTCTTTTATTTTTGAGATCCTATATTCATTCTGCCCATTTTGAGTTTTTCCCTTCATGGAGCTCTTCATCACCTTGGGAGAAATCACGTAAGTATGTTCTCCTCTTCCCCTTCTTCTTCCCTTCCTCCATCGTTGATTCCTCTTCCCTTCTTCGCCTCTTTATCCTCTTCTAGATTCCGTCACAGAAGCGTGTATTGTTCATCTTCACCGGACTGTAGCGAGTTCGTCTCAGGGAGCCGTCCTTGTGGATTCCGGAAGAAATCCTCGTCTCCTTCGATTCCGTTGACGAGTATGGGAAAGTCATTCTTCCTTTTTGTCCCTTTGGTCACCAAGAGGCTATATGATGATCTGACCGAGTAGGCACAGGGTTGCACGAAGGATTGAAAGAGAAAGAAGACCGAGCACGGAGAAGGAGACGTCAAAGACCACTGTCGCCAGTGCCGCGACAACGCCTACACTCCTCCACGACTGCGCCTCACCGCCCCCGCTCCTCTCTCCTGCCGCGGGTGCGGCCGTTGTGTCCTTGCCGCCCCTGCGCCTCTTCACCGCCGCGACTACGGTTTTCCTTCAGTGAGACCCTTAAGTCGTCGTTGTGACTTAAGGGTGTTCTTTTGGTATGTCTTCCCTTCTTCCTTATACCCTTTGAGCATGATGTAGTATCATGATATGTGGCTTATAAGATCTTGAGCAAATCCTATGTAGTAGGTTAGTTTTAGGTTAGTTTCTGAGTGGCGCCGTTGAGGTTTACATAAAATAAGGAGTTGTTAAGATGCAACTTCATATGGATATGTTTTGGTTGTAACACATTGTCTTGACTTATATCAGGCACTGAGGAGAGTTTTCTGATCGGGTTATGTGATAGCTGAGAGTATTCGGTTTCAGGTAAGTCCTTAGGACTTATTTAGCTTCTATGATATATCGGTGAATGCTTGAGTGGTGTGTGTTGTTGTGTTGTGATATTTGTGTGTGTATATATATATATATATATATATATCAATTTATTACTTGGCCCACGGGTAAAGGGCGGTGATAACTTGTCTAATTCTCTTGAGGGAGTCAGGGAAGTGATTCACGACTAGGCCAGACTTGGTACATGGGGAGGGTAGCGAACCACTCCATTGTGTATACAAGGAGGTGCGCTGAATCACTCCAGCTAGATAAAGGACCGAAGGCGAGGGTCATGTCACACCTATAATGGAACAATGTGGATTACCTTAATAAAGATAATAATAAAGGAACTTTGTGTTAGCATGATATGTGTTTTACCCTTCTCTTTACATGTGTTTGTGTTTCGGTATTTTCCTTTATGTTATAGTTAGCTAGCGGTTTATCCGTGTTGTTAGATGCCTTGTAGGATATGGTAGCTGCCGAGTGATTCGGAGGAGGAGTTCAGCCGGGGTTCCTATACGTGATAGGACGGGTGTGGGTTTTTGTATTTTATGTTTAGTAGACTCTGACAGTTTTCTTGTGGTTTCGTTTATGTCTTTGTACCTCGGATGAGAGTAGTGGTGGGTCGCAAACCTAAACCGCCAAACCGTCAAAATCCAAACCGGCGGTTTAGGTTAAACCTAAACCGCCGGTTTGGTCGGCGGTTTAGCCGGTTTATAAAAAAAAATAAAAAAAAATTGAAAAACTGGACCAAACCGGCGGTTTTAACCGCCGGTTTTGAGGACCAAACCGGCGGTTAACCGACGGTTTGATCTCCAAACCGCCGGTTTGGTCCATTTTTTTAAAAAAAAAAATAAAAAAATAACCAAAAAGGTTTGGCCTTTGGCCAAACCTAAACCGTAAACCCACGGTTTGGCCAAACCGGCAAACTTAAACCGCCGGTTTGGGCCGGTTCACAAACCGCCGGTTTGGCTGTTTGGTTCAAACCGGACCCAACTCTAGATGAGAGTTTGTTATCGTATTTGGCATTGCATACTTTTATATTGAATTTTACATTTTATCGTTTGTGTCTTGTTGTAAGATCCAGTATTATTGTTGTCGAGTTAGGATCGGGACCCATCGTGAGATTCTAGCTTATAGCGCCCCGAGTCTGAGGTTTTGGGTGTTATAGGTCAAAAAGTTAATAGTAGATGTACTTTTTTATTTATACATGTTTTATAATTATTTTTCCCGCTTTTTTTTAATTGTTTCTAATAAAAACTATTTAAAGTTAAAAAAAAAGTCTTTTTTTATTGTCATTCTTTAATGTATATTTTTATTAAAAAAATAATTTTTAGTCTCTTTTATTCCTTGTTCTAATAAATTTAATTTTAAAATTAATAAAAAAAATTGTTAACACAGGGCCTTCAAAATTCATTGGATGACCGTGATTTTCTGGGTCGTGAGGGTTATGGGCTATTAATTAGATTATCTATCATATGTTAAATTACTTCAAATTTAAAAATACTAATTGCTTAGGATTATATTTATATCTCATATACAAAAAAAATCTTATTAACTCAACTCTCTATCTTAAAAAAAAATTGTTTATAATTATAACTTTTTTAATAAACTGATAATATCAAACTTTGAGTTAAAAAATATTATAATAAAAATGTACAAATTTTTTTTTACACATATATTTATCTATTTTTCTGAAGAACACTTGTTCGTGCAATTCTTTCATTTTTTTTACAATTAGTTCAACTACAGATGAATAAAAAAGTGTATAAAAAATATAGCTAATAAATGGAATAAAATAATACGTTAACTATCAATAGAAAAATATTAGAACTAATAGTATATAAATTTTAAATAATTTGAACTAAAATACCAAATTGACAAATTAATTGTTACAATCTTTTCACATAAATATTACAAAAATGGTATCGTGCCTAATTTTTTTCAAAATGACAAATTATCAACTGTCATACCTTTTAAAAAATATAAAATTATCATCGCACCTATTTTAAGTAAATAGGTGAAAAGATTTGTATAACTCTACAAATTTATACCATTGGTGAAAAGATTTGTACCATTGGATAAGTAAATCAACAAATTTATATAACTCCACATTTCCACACCAGAAAGACTCTACACACTTGAATCACTCCAAGAGAATAAATATGACTCGTGTAAATAGGTAGATAATTACTAAATTCTTATTATCACAAGATACTACTCGACGAATTCACACTCTTATTATCCAAAAAAATTGTAAACATATATTATAAAACAATTGTAAGATTATTGATGTAATTTCATTATTAAGTTAAAATGTGATGGGTCCGTGAAAACTGTTGGAACAAATACTTTAAATAAGTAGTGCACTGGATTTTTTCGGGAAAATTTCCGGTAGACTCCAACCATCGTCAATACCGGAAAACGGAAGCATTGACTTTGTCTCCACAAGCACTGAATCGTGGTATACTTTTTGCTAAAATTGGATTCTGATTGGATGAGATAATGATTCGTGAAGTTACAGGTACGAAACACAAAACTTGAAGAAAAAAAAAGAAAAATGTGGGTATCCCACATCGACTAAAAGAAATAGAATCTTGTATATAAAGCACGAAAAACGTTTAAAGTCCGTAACCTTTGGGTCACTACTTATTTTCAATGGGGAGCTAACCGAGTCGCAAGCTCAGATGATATTCGATTTATCTTATTTGTGGTAGTAAATATTCTAACATCCATAACAAGATAAAATCTTGTATAAAAGGTTTTTGTTTAGATAATATACGAATAAGATAAAATACGATTGGGATTTAACCAACATATTTTTGGTTAGATGGCTTAAAATAAATCCATTATATTTAGATAATATATTACAATCGGTGGCTACCTTGTTAAAAAATATATTAAAATTGGGTTCAAGTAAAAAACCCTAAATTTTATCAAAACATTAGGGTTTTCTCTTCCGCCGTTCAGAGAGTAACCATGAAAAAACATGCAAGTTTCTCTCTCCCACAAGACATACTCATAGAGATTTTCCTGCGACTTCCATTGAAATCCATACCTACATGTAAGCTCGTGTCCAAAGAATGGAAGAATCTAATCAAAGAACCCAGATTTACCTATCTTTACCCTC
This sequence comes from Fagopyrum homotropicum, assembly GCA_033239125.1. NCBI lineage: Eukaryota > Viridiplantae > Streptophyta > Magnoliopsida > Caryophyllales > Polygonaceae > Fagopyrum > Fagopyrum homotropicum. Next base: position 154,550,956 of record BSWB01000003.1, read on the forward strand.
TCAAATTCACCGCCTTCTTCCTCAGCAAGTTCAATCTCTATTGCCTCTTCGGCACCAGCGATTTCGATTTATACATCACACCCAACGAAAAAAGCAGCATTGGCAATGTCTTGGGGAGATTCAATTTGCTTGCGGACTTGTCGAGTAAGATCGCCTGTGTTAAATCCGGCAAAGATCACTTTGATTGCTTCAATCCGATCACCGGAGAATTATTCAGAATTGAAGATTCTCCGTTACGAGAGGATTTCATGTTCTGGATTTGTTATGGGTTTGGCTACGATTGTTTCGCAGATGATTATAAGCTTTTGTTAGTTGTCGATAATGTTGGTTGGATTGAGGAGGATGAAGGGCATAGGTTTGATCTAAGATCCATTTCAATTGATAGGAAAAAAAATTACAACAATCGTTTGGTTTTTGTTTACAGTATCAGAAATCGTCGTTGGAGTTTGTCGCCGGAAGTTATTCATGTTCCGTATATATTGTCGTTCTGGCGAACTCAAGGCTGCTACTCTAATGGCGCTATTCATTGGGTTGTTGCTTATGATATTCGAACGCAGTTAGTTGCTGCTGTAGATTTGCATACATGTAAGCTGGTTGAAATAATGTTACCAATGGAGATTGCTCATGATGATAAGTATAATAAACCTCTAATGTTAACTGAATTAGACGGAGAGTTATGTTGTTGTTCTTGTAAGAAGTGGATTTTTGATGTGTGGGTGATGAAAGAGTATCGGGTCGAATCGTCTTGGATCAAGATGTTTAGCATTGATAGACGGAGATTAAACGATTACATGCCTGTGCGTTGGTACATATCCATTGTTCTTTATCGACGTCGAGTTGACGGGAAAATTGGGATTTTCATGGGTCAGAAAGATTGTTTGGAGTTGGTTTGGTATGATATCACAAAGGACGAGATAGAAGTTTCAAACAACACTATTTGGCCCAATGTGTAGAGAGACAAACCAGTAATTTGTAAGAGCAACAACACTATTTGGCCCTGTTTTTATTATTATGTTTCAGGTGTATTGTTAAAGTTATGTTGTTGTAATCATATCTTTCATGTTTAAATCTGGTACAAGCATTTTCGTTTAGCTTATATACTCTTTGTTGTAGTTCATTAGGAAAAATGTGTTAAGTTTCGTAACTATTCACAACTTCAACTTTGGTTGTCTTTGTAGAGAACTTAGCGCCTTGTTTTTATTATTATGATTAAAGTGTATTGTTAAATTTATGTTTGTTGGAATCACGAGTTAATCTGCATAATAAGAAAATATCTTTCAGGTTTAATTCCAGTACAAGCTTTAGTTCATTAGGGAGAAATGTGTCAAGTTTCATAACTATTTACAACTTCAACTTTGGTTATGTCTTTGTAGAGAACTTCAAGCCCTGTTTTTATTATTTCGATCCAAGTTTATTGTTTTCCATCATCACATTCTGCAGGTGTATTGTTTTCTATAATCACTTTCTTAAAATGTTAGGATACTTGTTGTTGTTTGTAGTCTGCCCTTATAACCACATTTTTAGTTATACCCCATTTGTTACCTTATTTATGTCTGACTAAAGGCTACATCAGTAATGGTTAGATCATAGGTTAATTGACGAACAAATACCTCTATTTTTCATCATTATTAGAAGGGAATTTCTGAGATAGATACTTGTTGATACACAGTAGGTACTTGTTTTTGCATTTGAATTAGTAGGCCTTTGCACCAAATAAACCTAAAATCGGGTACTCTCAGTTAATCACAATTCTCTTACTGTTTAATTTATTCCAGTATGTATATTATCCATTTCTGTCTACTGTTAAAATTTGGCAATGAACAGTGTTGTTTTATTGTTAAAGTTATGTTTGCTGCAATCATGAGTTAATCTGCATGATAAGAAAATAACTTTCAGGTTTAAATTCGGTACAAAATTTTTCATGTAGTTTATATACTCTTTGATGTCTAGTTCATTAGGGGGAAATGGTGTCAAGTTTCATAACTATTCACAACTTCAACTTTGGTTTTCTTTGTAGAGAACTTAGGGCCTTGTTTTTATTATTATGATTAAGGTGTATTGCTAAATTTATGTTTGTTGCAATCACGAGTTAATCTGCGTAATAAGAAAATATCTTTCAAGTTTAAATCCAATACAAGCTTTAGTTCATTAGGGAGAAATGTGTCAAGTTTCATAATTGTTCACAACTTCAACTTTGGTTATGTCTTTGTAGAGAACTTCAAACCCTGTTTTTATTATTTCGATCCAAGTTTATTGTTATCCATCATCACATTCTGCATGTGTATTGTTTTCTATCATCACTTTATGAAAATGCTAGGATACTTGTTGTTGTTTGTATTCCGCCCTTATAACCACATTTTTAGTTATACCCCATTTGTTACCTTATTTATGTCTGACTAAAGGCTACATCAGTAATGGTTAGATCATAGGTTAATTGACTGACAAATACCTCTATTTTTCATCATTATTAGAAGGGAATTTCTGAGATAGATACTTGCTGATACACAGTAGGTACTTGTTTTTGCATTTGAACTAGTAGGCCTTTTCACCAAATAAACCTAAACTCGGGTACTCTCAGTTAATCACAATTCTCTTACTGTTTAATTTATTTCAGTATGTATATTATCCATTTCTGTCTACTGTTAAATTTTGGCAATGAACACTGTTGTTTTATTGTTAAAGTTATGTTTGCTGCAATCATGAGTTAATCTGCATGATAAGAAAATAACTTTCAGGTTTAAATCCGGTACAAGATTTTTCATGTAGTTTATATACTCTTTGATGTCTAGTTCATTAGGGGGGAAATGTGTCAAGTTTCATAACTATTCACAACTTCAACTTGGTTTTCTTTGTAGAGAACTTAGGGCCTTGTTTTTATTATTATGATTAAGGTGAATTGCTAAATTTATGTTTGTTGCAATCACGAGTTAATCTGCATAATAAGAAAATATCTTTCAGGTTTAAATCCAGTACAAGCTTTAGTTCATTAGGGAGAAATGTGTCAAGTTTCATAACTATTTACAACTTCAACTTTGGTTATGTCTTTGTAGAGAACTTCAAGCCCTGTTTTTATTATTTCGATCCAAGTTTATTGTTTTCCATCATCACATTCTGCAGGTGTATTGTTTTCTATCATCACTTTTTTGAAAATGCTAGGACACTTGTTGTTTGTAGTCTGCCCTTATAACCATATTTTTAGTTATACCCCATTTGTTACCTTATTTATGCCTGACTAAAGGCTGCATTAGTAATTGTTAGATCATAGGTAAATTGACGAACAAATACCTCTATTTTTCATCGTTATTAGAAGGGAATTTCTGAGATAGATACTTATTGATACACAGTAGGTACTTGTTTTTGCATTTGAATTAGTAGGCCTTTTCACCAAATAAACCTAAACTCAGGTACTCACAATTAATCACAATTCTCTTACTGTTTGATTATTTCAGTATGTATATTATCCATTTCTGTCTACTGTTAAATTTTGGCAATGAACACTGTTGTTTTATTGTTAAAGTTATGTTTGCTGCAATCATGAGTTAATCTGCATGATAAGAAAATAGCTTTGAGGTTTAAATCCGGTACAAGATTTTCATGTAGTTTATACACTCTTTGATGTCTAGTTCATTAGGGGGGAAATGTGTCAAGTTTCGTAACTATTCACAACTTCAACTTTGGTTTTCTTTGTAGAGAACTTTAGGCCTGTTTTTATTATTACGATTAAGGTGTATTGTTAAATTTATGTTTGTTGCAATCACAAGTTAATCTGCATAATAAGAAAAGATATTTCAGGTGTAAATCCTGTACAAGCTTTTTTTTTTTATTTAGCTTATATACTCTTTGTTCTCTAGTTCATTAAGGAGAAATGTGTCAATTTCATAACTATTCACAACTTTAGCTTTAATTATGTCTTTGTAGAGAACTTCAAGTCCTGTTTTTATTATTACGATCCAGGTGTATTGTTTTCCATCATCACTTTCTGTAGGTGTATTGTTTTCCATCATCACTTTCTGAAAATGCTAGGATACTTGTTGTTGCTTGTAGTATGTCCTTATAACCACATTTCTAGTTATACCCATTTGTTACCTTATCTACGCGTGACTAAATGCTGCATCAGTAATGGTTACATCATAGGTTAATTTACGAACAAACTCCTCTGTTTTCATCATTATTAGAAGGGGATTTCGAAGATTGATACTTGTTGATGTACAATAGGTACTTGTTTTTGCATTTGAATCAGTAGGCCTTTTCACCAAATAAACCTAAACTAGTGTACTCTCAGTTGATCACAAATCTCTAACTGTTTATTTTATTTCAGTATGTATACTATCCATTTCTATATACTGTTAAATTTTGGCAATGAACAGTGTTGTTTTATTGTTAAAGTTATGCTTGCTGCAATTATGAGATAATTTGCATAATAAGAAAATATATTTCAGGTTTAAATCTGGTACAAGCTTTCTTTTTTAGTTTATATATTCTTTGTTGCCATGTTTGAAAAAGTGTGCCAAGTTTCATAACTATTGACAACTTCAACTTTGGTTATGTCTTTGTAGAGAATTTCATGCCTTGCTTTTTTCTTTATTATGATTCAGGTGTATTGTTAAATTTATATTTGTTGCAATCACGAGTAATCTGCATAATAAGAAAATATCACGTTTAAATCTGGTAAAAGCTTTTTATTTAGCTTATATACTCTTTGATGTCTAGTTCATTAGGGGGAAGATGTGTCAAGTTTTATAACTATTCACGATTTCAACTTTAGTTATGTCTTTGTAGAGAACTTCATCCCCTGTTTTTATTATTACGATCCAGGTGGACTAGGTGCTTTTTTTCATAATCACTTTCAGTAGTTGTATTGTTTTCCATCATCACTTAATTATGAAAATGCTAAGTTACTTGTTGTTCCCTATAGTTTGCCCTTATACCATTTTTAGTTATACCCCATTTTTTAACCTTATTTACGCCTGATTAATTAAATATTGTGTCACTAATTGTTACATCATAGGTAAATTTATGATCAAACTCCTCTATTTTTTATTGTTACTAGAAGGGAATATCTAAGATAGATACTTGTTGATAAACAGTAGGTACTTGTTTATGCATTTGAATCAGTACACCAAATAAACCTAAACTTGGGTACTCTTAGTTAATCACAAATCTCTTACTTTTTATTTTATTTCAGTATGTACATTATCCATTTCTATCTACTGTTAAATTTTGGCAATGTAAAATGTTGTTTTATTTTTAAAGTTATGTTTGCTGCAATTATGAGTTAATTTGCATAATAAGAAAATATCTTACAGGTTTAAATCCAGTACAAGCTTTTACATATAACTTATATACTCTTTGTTGTCTAGTTCATTAGAGGAAAAATATGTCAAGTTTCATTACTATTCACAACTTCAACTTTGATTGTCTTTGTAGTGAACTTTAGGCCCTATTTTTATTATTACGATTAAGGTGTATTGTAAAATTTATGTTTGCTGCAATCACGAATTAATCTACAAAATAAGAATATATCTTTCAAATTTGAATACGGTACAAGCTTTTTTTATTTAGCTTATATACTCTTTGTTCTCTAGTTCATTAGGGGAAGATGTGTCAAGTTTCATAACTATTCACAACTTCAGCTTTGGTTATGTCTTTGTAGAGAAATTCAGGCCTTGTTTTTATTATTACGATCCAGGTATATTGTTTTTCATCATCACTTTCTGCAGGTGTAATGTTTTCCATTATCACTTTCTGAAAATGCTAGGCTACTTGTTATTGCTTGTAGTCTGCCATTATAACCACATTTTTAGTTATATCCCTTTTGTTACCTTATTTACACCTGACTAAATGTTGCATCAGTAATTGTTACATCATATATTAATTACGAACAAACTCCTCTATTTTTCATCATTATTAGAAGCGAATTTCAGATATAGATACTTGCTTGATACACTATAGGTACTTATTTTTGCATTTGAATCAGTAGGCCTTTTCAACAAATAAACCTAAACTCGGGTACTCTCAGTTGATCACTAATCGCTTATTGTTTATTTTATTTCAATATGTATATTATTCATTTTGTCTACTGTTAAATTTTGGCAAGGAATAGTGTTGTTTTATTGTTAAAGTTATGTTTGTTGCAATTATGAGTTAATGTGCATAATAAGAAAATATCTTTCAGGTTAAAAGCCGGTACATGCTTTTTTTATTTAGCTTATATACTCATTGATGTCTAGTTCATTAGGGGGAAAGATGTATCAAGTTTCATAACTATTCACAACTTCAACTTTACTTATGTCTTTGTTGAGAACTTTAGGCCTTGTTTTTATTATGACGTCTCAGGTGTATTGTTAAATTTATGTTTGTTGCAATTATGAGTTAATCTGTATAATAAGAAAATATATTTCAAGTTTAAATCTGGTACAGGCTCTTGTATTTAGCTTATATGCTTTTTGTTGTCTAATTCATTAGAGGAAGATGTGTCAAGTTTCATAACTATTCACAAATTCAACTTTGGTTATGTCTTTGTATAGAACTTCATGCCATGTTTTTATTATTACGATCTAGGTGTATTGTTTTCCATCACCACTTTCTGCTGGTGTAGTGTTTTCCATCGTCACTTTCTGAAAATGCTAGGTTACTTTTTGTTATTTGTAGTTTTTCCTTATAACCATACCCCATTTGTTATCTTATTTAGGCCTTATTAAATGTTGCATCATTAATGGTTACATTATAGGTTAATTTACAAACAAGTTCCTCTATTTTTCATCATTATTAGAAGGTAGTTGTGATATATACTTATTTGTACATTTGAATCAGTAGGCGTTTTCACCAAATAAACCTAAACGCGGGTACTCTCAATTAAGTTCATGCCCCTTCGTCGGGAGATATCCATGGTTCTTTATCAACATTAAGTTGACGGAAAAGTTGGGATTTTCTTAGGTCATAAAGATCATTTGCAGTTGATTTGGTATGATATTACAAAGGACGTGATAGAAGTTTCAAACAACACTATTTGGCCCAATGTGTAGATATACTAGGAAGGTTAGATTTGAGTTTGAAGGAAGCTTGGCCGGGATCCGGTTGCTCGGGATGGATAGAGAGACAAACCGGCAAGTTAGTTTAAGATTACTACCTTATCGTTATATGCTTTCTTATTTGTGAAACAACATTCTTTAGACAAAATCTCAACTTCTTTGTTTGTCGAAAATGAGAAGATTAAGATGTAGCGGAAAACGAAAGGGCTATAACAAGACATGACCATAGACATAAGAAGCAACGAATAGGTTTAGTCATTGTTGAGTCTCCCATGGCTAACTCAGCTAGCCATGATCCATCCGCGACGAAGGTTGACCCTGGATCCGACTCGGTAACTTCGTGCTGTAAACCCGATGACCCGCTTGGCGGAGTGAAGGTGTTGGTGATCATCGGATGAGTAATTGGTGTGGTTGTCGTAGATTTCTGCAACTGCCTGCAAATCATAACATAAATTAATTTATTGTAAGAAAATAAATGTTTTTCTTATGTCAAACTTGTTATTATATGTAGTGTGTAATGTGTATTACTGCGTTGGAGATGAAGGGCAGAATGTTATGACGTAATCCGCAGCAATGCACGTAAAAATACTTGTGACGTCATCGTAGGCATAGCTATACGCTTTCGGGCAAGCCGACTTGAAAATCTCCGAGTAAACCGTGGGTTTACACGTGGCAGGTGAACCATACGCGCCGCTACAACAATACTCAGGGGTTCCAAACGCCACGCATGCGCTCATACACGCGCCTCCGTTCCCCGCCTGCAGCTCAACCGGGCAAACCGGGTTTACGTCCACCAAACATCCCGTGGAATCGCATGTATTCGAACCGGACCCGGTTAACGGTTCAATGAGTATGGGGACGTTGAAGCCGTCGACGAGACTGACGTCATAGAAGTCATGTTCTCCGGCGACACCGAGTGTGAATTCGGCTAAGGTTGCTGGAGGTTGAGGTCCGGAACCGGAACATTCAACGGTGCCGGAGCCGCAGTCGGCAGTGGTGCAGAATCCGGTTTCGAAGTTGCAGCCGGTTCGAGCCCAGAACCGGCCTGACCAGCCGATGGGTGCTTCGAGTGTGAGGGAGGTTTGAGTGGGGAGTTGGAAGCCGGTGGTGATTAGGGTTGCGATGCCGGCGTTGGGTAGGATTCCGGGCCAGACTGTGTAATCACATTTGTTGATGAATGTGAAGGAAGCTCCTGCAAAAAGATAACGAGAGTTGAATACTTGGAAGGTATATTATTAGTATGTAAGAATTTATAGAGGTTTAACTAACCATTAGAGAAGGGAAGTGCAAATGCAAGGTTGAGTAGGAGAGTGTAGTGTAGACAACTGAGCAGCTTCATTTCAAGCGAGCTTCTTGATTTTGTTCAGTGGTGATATACTAGGCTGGTATCTTTTCTGTACAGGTTTAAGATAAGTAGATATATATGAAAAGGAAAAAAGGGGTTGCGGTTTATGAGGGTGCACCAGCAAGACATGGCTTGGTGCCCTGAAAGCAGGAGAAGACTCATGATGAATCTTGGAAACAATGATGGCTTTATTTTATTCTGATTTTTGAGGGAAACGACGATCGACTCGGAACCAACACGCATATGCACTCGAGCGTATCAACCTTATCGGAACCAACACGCATATGCACTCGAGCGTATCAACCTTATAACTAACACGCATATGCACTCGAACGTATCAACCTTATAACTAGCCGGCCTTATGGCAGGTTTTAGGATGAAACATCTTAGACTTATATGTTGGACTCAAGACCCAACACGTACGTGCATTTGGATGTGTCAACCGTCTTGTTAAATTATTTCTTTTTATATCCGGCGGGTCTAATGCGTGGAAGGGATGTATGTAACAAGTGAACATGTGCACACAAGCCTTCGGGTTCCATCCTAAAATCAATTGGTAATAGGAAAGTAGTCGTGGTACATATATGTTAGGTTCAGGTAATATCATATTGTAGTCCAAGATAGTTGCACTTGAGGGGGAGCGTTAAGATGTGTGTGGAATTGTCCCACATCGACGATATGATATTAGCTTAATCTAACATATAAATATACTAGGTTACTCCTCCAATTGTTAATTGGTTAACAATTGATTTTAGAATGGAACCGAAGGTTTGTGTACGTTCACATGGCTAACTCTAAATTTTGCCTAGTTTGGGGATAGGAAAATTTATTTTCATCTTGCCTATTGAGAAAGTAATGTGACTGGTCAAGAAGAGTTCATTGCCATTTCACAGGCATCTCCATCTGTCAAACAATAATGCCAACAATATCAATCATGTTGTAGTCAGTCAAACCATTCAATCTGGTTCAACTAAAGCCACTTTCATTGAAGACTGGAGTGAATTCATTAATATGAACATCAAAAAATATAACAGGACATTTTTCATTTCCTGCAGAACCAAATATTCAACCTTCATTCCAGTCAATGTAACATATTTCAATTTCAAACCCAGAATGAGACATCAGAGAGGGATGTGGAACTCACAAGGTAGAACGAATGACACCAGAGAGCACGATGCGACGTATGTGCAGTTACCGGAACAAAATTTTCTTCAGCAGTTCAGTGAAGGAACATTGCAAGATCAAGTTGCCAAGTTTTAGATCAGAGCAAGAACAATTGACAACGAAATGATCGGCATTAAGGCCAAAACTCGTGGTGAAGATTGGCCACTGGATTGCAAGTGTATCATGGACTTGTTCACTAATGGCAGCTCCCCTGCCATTCTTCTTGTTCCAAGTAGTTTCTCACTGCAAATTTTAACATATTCTTCAGCTATATTGAATTCCTATTTGCAATCATCAGATTTGGTAACACAAAACAAAACATCCAAGCTAGCTAGCTAGCAACAGTTGGATGTGATTCAGCATATTATACAATTATGTCATCACCCTGAAGAACTTTCCAAGACTGATGCTGATCAATATCTTTTCTCGCCAAGCTATTAAACTAAACGCCTAATCTGAAACCAAAACCGGATGACATTTACTCATACAGTGGAATGGTTTTTCTAAATTTGGTATACATACCGAAATAGATTGTGTATGTACACCAAATTTATAAGAAAATCTATGATCCAAAGGGGCAGCATTTGTGTTTTCTGTTTCCTAAGAAAACGCGTGAACACGGACACATAAAAACATAAAGCCTTATGTAAAACTATGAAATTAAAAAGCCGAATTTGAAACCGGATGACACATAGAACCATACAGTAAAATGGTGCTTCGAAATTTGGTATACATACCCAATCTATTTCCTTGAATCATAATTTTTTCGAATTGGGATTGTTGGACTATAAAAATCTATGATCCAAAGGGGCAACATTTCTTGGGAAAAGTCGCGTATACACACGGAAACACAAATTCTCATCGTTTTCGTATCCGTGCAACATAGGTGACTATTTCACATGTTTTTGCTACAGCTAGTAAGTTAAGCTTAGTTATCAACATTACTCAGTTATCAGTCCAAAGTCTCATTTCAAGTATGCTACAAGCCTACAACAATTAGCTCATCCACACACAAGTGAAGTGCACCTTCACTCAGGTAATCAACCCCCACCTAAAACCCCACTTCATATTCCACAACCTGTAAAGCAACCGCAAATTCTGGAACTCAAAAAACAAACGAAACAAGCTACAAATTGACGAATGTACCCTGAAGAAAGCAAGAACCGAAAGGGTAGTATGGTAACATCCATACCTGGTGTAGGGAGGAGGGCAAAAGATGATCACATAGTCGGCCGAGCCACAAGTAAAGGTACTCGTCTTGTCATCATAGGCGTAGCTATACGCGCGGGGACACGCGTGCTTAAACAGCTGAGCATACACCGACGGGCCACACGTGTCAGGCGTAGCAAAGCTCCCACTACAACAATACTGAGGGTCTCCAAACGCCTCACACCCGCTCTTACACGCTACTCCCTCCACGCGCCCACTCACATTCATACTCTCCCTCGCCGAAACCCTAAGCTCTGCCGGACACACTCTATTCAAATCGAAAAGGCATCCGGTAGGAGAACAGTCGCCACCTCCAGGGCTATCTCTGGCGACGACGAGGAGAGGGAGATTGTAGCCGTCAACAAGGCTTACGTCGTAGAAATCGAGGCCTCCAGCACCGTTGAGAGTCCATTCAGCGAGAGTTGCAGGAGGAATAGCGCCTGCTCCGTTACAGTGGACTGAGCCGGAACCGCAATCGCCGGTCAGGCAGGTGAATTTTCCAGTGGAGTCAGTAGAGCAGTGTGTTCGGGCCCATACCCTACCCGACCAAGCTTTGGGGATTTGTACTGTTCTTGATTTGGAGGGAGGGAGAGTGAATCCGGTTGTCGGTAGCTGAGCTGTGTTAGCACCGGAGAGAAGTCCCGGCCAAACTGTTTGGCGGCAACGATTAACGAATCGAAACGACGCCGCTTCAGAATCTGAAACAATGAAACATCACTCCAAATCATTCAATTTCCCCCTCTTTTTTGAAGAAATTAAAAGCTGATTTCAAAGTGGAAGAACAAATTACCTGATAGAAGTAGCAGAGAGAGGATGGAGAAGATGTGAATAAATCGATCCATCAAGAGAAATTCTTGTGTGGAGCCAATCGTCAAAGATCGGTGTTCTTCTATGGCGCATTTCCGCTCTAGCAAAAGGGGTCGATGTTTTGTTTGATAAAATATTAAAATTATGGAATTAAAAAAAACTCGAAATGCAAAAGTTAAATTGTAATATGTCACACAATAATGACATAAATGGTTACTTGATAAAGAAAGTAAAATGCACCACCAACGCACATTTATCAATGTTTACGAAATTATTCAAATTTTATTTTTAATTAGCCACTCATTTTGCATTTTATGCTCTAATATCCTACAAATATTAAATTGGTCACGTTAATTTTGCGTATTTTGAGAGTTTGTTATTAAATATTTAAAAGTTGTAATATTAAAAAAACCAAATAATTTTTAATGGCTTTAACATATATTTTATAATGGAAATTTTTTTGCTAAACTAGATGTAAAATGGAAAGATCGAAAGATTGGAAGATGATTAATCGTCATAGTAAAGAAAAATCGTATAAAGCCCGATTTAAAATAGTTAATACGTTTGGTAAATTGAGTGGTCGAGCTAGATAGAAGTTGACAAAAAAATACGAAGAAATCCTTTTAGTTAAGAGGAAAATATGTAAACCGATGTAGAAGATAAAAAAAATCATGATGAGTTGAGTGTGGCGAAAACACGAACTGGACATCTTGCCGTTCAAGTGTATGTTAACAAAAACTTTAATACGAAACCCTTTCAAACATGACAGCGATTAACAAAGAGTACGTGACTACGGACTTGCTCTAAACAACCATTTAGTTCACACCCAAGCAAGGCTTCACATGAAAGGACACATCGAGCAAACACAAGAGTATTGGGTGGTTTTGTATGAAATAGTCTAATTTAAGGGTGTTTCGGTAATATCTTTTTTTTAACACCAATCTTTGTCAATTTGTATGACTTGAATTGGTTTAGACGTGGACTTTATCCTAAATAAACAGGGTTACTATTCGGGCGGACTCGCGCCTTCGTAGAGGCGGAGTCCGCCTGCGCACCAAGGAGACACGGAGGCGCACTCCGCCTCCGCGTCTCCTTGCCCGTTATAGTTTCGAAAAATTTGACCGTTGGACTAGCCATTGGGGAATATAGCCGTTGTGGATTTTTGGAGTCTATATAATAACATGTGAGACTCATTCACCTTCATCCAAACTTGAACAACGTAAAGAAAAAAGTCGTTAAAATGCCGTCGTATTCCAATGAAGTTGATGTAGAATCCGATGGTGAAAGCTCGATGATGCCGTTCGATATTGAAAAATATAGTGATCCGGAAGAAATTCTCGCAAAATTTGAAGTGTACAAACTCATTTTTATACTTTACTGTTATGTCGTTTTATTTTGTCGGAATTATAGAATTTGCAATGTTAGAATAGAGAATCGAAATTATAAAAATAGCAATGTTAGAATAGAGAATCGAAATCATAGAATTAGCAATGTTAGAATAGAGAATCGGAATTATAGAATTAGCAATGCAAGAATGGAGAATCGGAATTATAGAATTAGCAATGCAAGAATGGACAATCGGAATTATAGAATTAGCAATGTTAGAATAGAGAATCGGAATTATAGAATTAGCAATGTAAGAATAGAGAATCGGAAAATGTAAGAATAGAGAATCGGAATTATAGAATTAGCAATGTAAGAATAAAATGATGTGTATTTTTAAAATAATACTCTATGTTATTTTTATTTAGGATCTTATGGATTACTCTCGTGCTCTCGGTACCAATTATTCGTCAAAATTTGAGCTTCATGGATATTTTGCGGATAGAGAGAACTTATTGGGATGGGCTCGGTAGGTGGCCAACGCTATGAATATGGTGTTGGTCATTAAAAAATCATGGTTGGATAGAAGGGGTTTTCGTATCCTACAATTGGGTTGTGATAGAATACGGAAGTCTATATCCTCAGCAGGATACGGAAGACCGCGAGCCTGCATCTCTCGTAGACGACCTACAAGAATGTGAAGACGCTGCAATACAGAAAATAAAATTTTAAATAATTGAAAATTACAATAAAGAGTGAATTAAATGTTAAAAACAAACGTACTCTTTGATGTGAAACCGGAACAGGTGGGGGACGGTCTATAGGTAACTGGAGTGCAATGGACGTCGGCAAGACGTACGGATGGCAATGGACCGTATACCAAGACATGTACGCATCATCGACGAGCCAAGGAGAGGTAGCTGATATCAATCCAACTAGTGAAACTCTGGTCTCCTCCAGATGGCGGGATGCCCAACGATCGTATGTGAGGGGATATGAAAGCCTAGATCCACGTCCAGTCGTCGGACGAATCTCATGAAGGGGAGGAATCCGGGGTAGAGGCACGGTCTGTACGTATCCAAACTGTCGCAAGAACCGGTCCGGCATATACACCTCCTCTATGTCGGATATCCGTATGAGACCCCGATACCGAGAAACACCATACTCTACGCCAAAATCAAGCACACACTCATCATACGGGGTAAAGCACACATCCTCCGCCCTCATCTGGTCCAACTGAGCTCGTAAGGAGTGTAGCCTCTCTACGGTAATAGACGGAGTCTTCGGGACAGAAAGTCTCGAACACCACCATGCATGACCAAGCATATCCGGATCCTCCGTGTCGTAATCAGCAGTAAGTGAAATAGGTACGACATCCTCCTCGCCAGAAGCCAATGTAGGTGCATGAACCTCTGCATCTGTAGGTGCATCCACAGGTGCCTGAACGGATGCCTCTACAGTTGCATCTACAGGTGCCTGAACGGATGCCTCTACAGTTGTTGATGCAAGTCTAACTCGTCGAGCTACAGCCTCTCGACGGGCGGAAGCTGTGACTAATCTCGTCGCCCTCTTCCTCTTCTCTCTGACAGTCCTCAACGCACGCTGAATATTTTTTTAACTCAATTTTTCTTTTTCTATTATATACATATATATTATAAATGTATATATATATATTTATATATAAAATTGTGCTATTATTAATTTATTATAATCATATACATATGTATTATATATATATATATACTACATTAACTATCATAAAATCGATAATAGTCCAATTACAATTATTCCTAACTAGCCGAACCTAACTAAACTAAGTAGTTTCAATACTACTAACTATGGATAATAGTCCAATTACAATTAATCCTAACTAGCCAAACCTAACTAAACTAACTAGTTTCAATACTACTAACTATCGAAATTAATCCAATTTCAATTATTCCTAACTAACCGAACCTAACTAAACTAACTAGTTTCAAGTATAATGCAAAAAATAAATAAACGATAAAAAAACAATATTAACTAACTTGGAATCGATTCACAAGTGGTCTACTCCTAGAGCTCTCGATATTTGAATCTCCCTCCATTGTTGGACGTATCGTAGAAAAGAAGAAATGGATGAAAACAAGAGGAAAAAAAAATCGAGGGTAAGGGAAGTGCGCGACGGCTGCGAAACGCGAGGGTAAAGGACGCGGAGCGGTAGCGAAGAAAACAAGGTCAAGGGAGGCTGGCCTCCGCGCCTCCTTAAATAGGCGGAGGCGGGTTGGGCAGGCGCGCATGGGCCTCGCGCAGACCCAATGCGTGAGGGCCTGCATGCGCCTTGCGAGTGCGCGAGGCCTTGCGCGCACTCGCAAGGCGCCGGATAAAATCACTCTAAATAAAATTACAATTGTTTAGATTGGGCTCAAAAGTAAAAGCCCACAAAACATAGATTGGGTTACGACCTCATCAAGTGAAGCCCAATATTATAACCTTGGGTCACATCTTAAGCTGCAAAATCCGACCCGGCTCAACCCGACCCGTTTATGACTGGATAATAAGCGAAACACTCTCCATCCAATTGGGCCCGAAATCCGACGAACCCGAAACTTTCATAAACCGAACCCAAGCCTACCCGATATTTATCGACCAAAAAGTGAACCGAATCGAACTTGACCCGAACCCGATCTTCATTGTGCATGATGATCCATGGATGTGTTTGGGCAGAATAATTGTGCATGATGAAGTTCATGGTGAAAGCTAGCAAGGCGTGGCATTTCCACAGTGTTTTTCCACTGATCTTCATACCGCAAAAATTGTCGATGGGGCTCCCTATCTGTATCATTCATTTGCAACTCTTTTTCCCAAGTTATTAAGCTCAAATTATTATGCCTTTTTTTTAATTTGTCTCCCTTTATTAAACATTAGCTGAAAAAAGATTTGCTTCATGTCGATGTTAAATTATTGTTTAATTCAAATATATATATACTCGTCGATCATATTGTTCAAGTCCTATGTAAACCCAGAGAGCAGAATTTGTATGCATACATGTTAGGTCCAAACTCATAGATTATGGTGGTAAAACTACATTGACCCTATCTATGAGAATTATAAGAGAATAATAAAGATATTTCCCATAAGATCAAATCTAAACTATCATAAATAATAAAATAATAGAAGGGATATATTTCGTATTCTCACACAGAATCACCACATAAGTTCAACGAAATTTTATCTTAAAACCAATTGATAATAGGAGGAATAAATCACCGACCTTATATACGAGACTTAGAGTGTCCACATTTTGTATGAGAACTTATTATCTCCAACACACCCCACAAGTGCATCTAGGGTACAAATTACTTAGTTGACACTTGCCCGCGGGTTAGGATCGTGGGCCGAATAGAGGCTTACCATCAGATAACATGTTAGAGTCCGATATAGACGAACCGTAGAGCAGGATCGCGTGCATACGAACACATATGCACGTTAGACCCAAACCCAACACATAAGTCTAATGGAGTTCCACCCTAAAACAAATGGGCAATAGGAGTAGTCCAACGAACTTATATGCAAGGCTCGAAGTGTCCCCACTTTTGAAGTGTGAACTTATTATCGCCAACATGTTACATTGTAACTAGGGTATAGACCTAGTTAGAGGTAGTTGACAATACGCGCAAGGCCAAAACTCAACCCATAATTCTAGTGAAATTCCGTCATAAAATCAATTGATAATCGAAGGAGTAACATCACTCACCTTATATACTAAATTCAAAATCTCTAGAAATTTGTTATATCCAACACGCCTCTGAAACCAATTGACACTTGCGCACATGACTCCACCCTACAACCCGTTTATATTGAACTTTAAATCAAAGTTGTACAAAAAAACATCCAAAACTAAAATTAAAATTAAAATCGGAAATTACTTATAAGCTATAGAAAGTAAATTCAATTTCCTATCTTTTTGAAACATGTTGAAAAAGCATCATAATGAACATGAAATGACAAATTGATGCTGGCCATTGAGAGAGCATTTACATTGTTGTTTCATGGGATCGCAAAGGAATGCACAACGTTTTAAAGAATGTTTGTTTGGTCCCCTATAAGTTGCCACCAAAACCACATCAAACAACAAAAAGGTTACGTTCGAGTGGGACATCTATACGTATTGT
Source organism: Fagopyrum homotropicum (assembly GCA_033239125.1). Taxonomy (NCBI): domain Eukaryota; kingdom Viridiplantae; phylum Streptophyta; class Magnoliopsida; order Caryophyllales; family Polygonaceae; genus Fagopyrum; species Fagopyrum homotropicum. Next base: position 154,567,989 of record BSWB01000003.1, read on the forward strand.
CATGTGGAATATGAAAAAAGATAGAATAAAAAAAAAATAACACACAAATTTACAGTAGTCCACTTAAAATTAATTATGTCTAATTATAGCGAGATTTTGTTCCGCGTATCCTTGATTTATTACGCAAAATATGTCATTCAAGTTAGATTAACGTGGGTATATGATTGTATGATATAGATGCAAATACAATTTATAACTTATAACAAGGAGATATTTTATATGTTCATCTAGATTTGTTAGTTTCTTAAATAAATCACCATTTTGAAACAAGATCTCGTCAAACTACTTAAAACTATCATTCTTGAAAAAGTGTAGTATTCGTTCGAGTTATTAGGCTAGAATAGGGTATCTAGGATCGAATGTTTAGGTTCTTTTATATATACAGATAAATATTAGTTCCGGTGATGAAATTCCTTAAAGTGAGAAGCGACCGAAATTTTATTCATTTTTTTAATACTATGTGCTCATTTTTTACGTTAATTATTTTATTTTGGTGTCTCTATTCATCCCCATGATTATGAGCAAAAAAATTACATTCAATTTTTAGGTTAATAGTTCATTTCTATAAAATCAGAAGAAAAAAATAAAGAGGTAGTGATTAACAACTAAACTCGATAGTACAAAAATATGAATAAAATTTTCTCCTCACCTTCTCTCCACAAGGAGCATCCTCACCCGAATTAGCCCGGAAATTTAGAATGGTATACCAAAAATATACAAGTAAAAATGACACGTATCCGGCCGCACCAGAAAAGTACACCATACCTAAACCGTATTCGTATACTAAATGTATGTATGCTTGATGTTAACATATTTTGGACCTTTTCAAATAATGTTTGAAAGATTTTCAAAATTAGGATGAGGACTCTATAATTTATCTCTTATACGGTTTGTGTGCGTACTAAACGATCCGCTTTAAATCGTTAAGGATCATTCCCGAAAATAAAATAAATAAAAATTAATTAAAAATCATATTTATTAGTAACTAAAATAGAATATTAGTGTTCTTTTAACACATAAAAATAAGCTACTAATTTTGTTATTTCATTCTTTTTAGCCATTTTTATTCTATTTTCATTTAGCCACTCCAATCAAAAGGACATTAAATGACAGCAGGTTTGAAACTAAATCACGAGTTATATCCGCATTTACGATAATACAACTTAATATTAACCTTGTTATAATAAAATGTTTTCTCTTCTCACCTACATTGCAATCTTATATTGCAATCGTGTGAGTCAAAAACAAATATTCATATTACTACAAACATGTAGTGTAATCTTATTCACTTTCACTATCACCTACTAATATTTTTTTTAACAATAATATAATATTTATTCACTAACATAAATAACACCTCAGTAAGAATGGTATTGTTTATCCTTAAATTCTACCTAGAACCTAAAACCACTGGTCATACTAAAGTATATGAACCTAAAGCGAGATTTTTAAGTAGTTTAAACTTTTTGAGTAGATTTGTTAGTAGAGTTTCAAAGAGCTTTGTAAATTTCGAAAATCTAACAAATAACCTAATTGGTGTTTGGTAAAAGTAGATTTGTGGATAAATTTATATGGTAGATTTACCAAAAAACCAAAAATGATAAAAATGTACAATTTGTTAAGGGGTAAAAAAAGAGGGTAAAATTATAAACTTTTTGTAACTTACCCAAAAAGCCATTTTTTCAAATCTTACCAAAAACCTCTTCAAAAATCTAATCTCTCCAAAAAGCTATTATGTCAAAAGTTTTCAAAAATTACAAAGCTTTATAATATTCTCTACAATAACCACCGTCGAACAGACACTGAATACTATATCTATTATCAGTTGGCTTTAGGTTGAAACCTCGTATATTTATGTACATGTATTTTTCACGTTGTTTGGTCCTAAAACAGATTTAAAAAATATAACCATTTTGAAAGTATAAAAAAAGTATTTTCAAATAAAATCACATGAAAAAGTGTGTCGATAAAGAAAGATAAAGTAAAAAAGAAAACATTGGAGTAGGCACATCAAATAATATTCTCGTATGATGATGGTAAAATGAAGATACGTATGTGACAAAATAATTACTGACCCATCAATTACTATGCTTTTTCATTATCATTTGATATCATCCATTTGGCTTTATGTACAATTTTTAAATTTTATTTTCATACTTTCTGTAAAAGTAAAACCAATGCCGAAATATTGATTGCACTCCGGTTCGGTTTAATTCGGTCCGGATTTTTACTGTTCGGGTTTAGTCGCAGTAAAAATACGTGGTGCGGTGAGTACAGTACTTTGTTGTGTGAAAAGGGTAAATTAAACATGGCAGCCAGAGTTGTGCTGCTTCTTACCTGTTGTCTTTGTTCTGCTGACTGGTAATTTGTATTTATTTACTCATTTCACTCTCAACTTGTAACTTGTAAACTGTACATTCCCGGCATTTTACCCTTTGAATTTCGTCAAACACAACTATATTTGTATATTGAGGATTTGGACGGGAGTCCAGTTTTGATGTGTTTTGGTTCGGTTGTTTATAAACTAGTTAAGTTTAAACGGAATTTAATTTCGTTAAACTTTAAAGACAGTTTATACGGCTTGTTTAGAAAGAGCCGAGATTTAGCATGGTTGGATTTCGTTTATAAACAAGTCGGGTTTGAACAAAAATTTTAAGTGAGTTTAAAATATGTTCATAATTGACTTGTTTCAAAAGTGAGCATACTCAAGTCAAGCTTTTTTTTTTTACGAATAGAGCTCAAGTACCTCGGCTCATATAACAACCCTACACTCAATTAGCTTATCGTTTTTCATGTGTTTGGATTGCATTTTTTTTAAATGTTAAACTTGTTTTGTAATGCAGGTATAATTGCATTGCAATTTTATGTTGAATTGCTTCAAAATGGTTAGATGTTGTATGATAAATCCACGAAGAAGATTGACAAAACGCATAATTAGGTACATACGTCCGGCTCAACAACCCGCACAAGTTTATACGTGGTAGACATGGGCGGCATTGGAGGCTCAAACATGCTGGGACAACCCGGACATTTCATGCATAATTGCAGACCATGACGCATTGATTATATATTACCGATGCGAGGTCACGATAGGGATCTCCATCTAATGTTGTGGCGGATACGGTCCATTACGTGTCCAACATACATTATTAAAGACCGTGCCAATTGCCTTGAAATAAGACGCAAGTGAGGAGTAACAAGAAAGCAAGGTAACAGATAAGCTGACATGAACCTAAATATGATAAAATAAGTTAAATTAGACATACTCACATTTGCATACAAAGTCTTCATTAAGTACAACTCAGAAGTCATCTCCTTTCGTACGATCAAATAATCATCTTCTGAATAGTCGGACACCACAACGAGAGATCTATATCCATAATGATCATCCCAAAGACTTCCATAACTGAAATTATGTAAGGTTCCATGAACTTATGGATCTCACCTACAAGAAACCAAATAAAGTATAAGATCACAACATATAATACTATTCACGGAAAAATGGATCTAACTTGCACGAAAACAGTACACCGTTGGACGTCCTTGACCCGAACTTTTTTTTTACACGTAGTTTATTACAAATAGTTAACTTTTCTTTATATCCCTTATCCTCATCAGGTTTAACCTTGACCTTCAGTTATTTACGTGGCCGACCTCGTTGATTCCAACGTGAACCTAAACCATGCTCAAACGAGCATGACACTCTCTTTGTTGAACGAGTTTCAAAAGCTCATCCTTTTGTTCTTACAACTGACTATTATGTCATCGTTGTAGTCCAAGATGTATAATGTCATCATATGTCAAAGCTATCCGCTTTATTTGATCTCCAGTCAGTGTATTTGAATTCATTCTCTCCCTGAAGTTGTTGAGGGATGCTATATATGGGTTTATGCAAACATCGTAATTGTCACCGAAATCATTAACAATTTCCCTTCGAACTTGATTCCAAAATGGATGTATCTGATACACATTATTGACACCTAATCTCTAATAGCAATGAAAAACTCATGGGGGCACAAGGCAACATGTGAGTTTCCCTCTAATATGAATCTTGACATGTCGTTTGAATCTTAAGCTTCTTCGACGTGTTATAGAACTCCAACAATAGCGTAAAATACTCATTGTTGACGTTGTTTCGGAGCATATTGAAAATTGGGATTTGAACGGCCAACTGTATCATCTTTCGGAAAGTCTCGGATGATGATTGAATCTTTTGAATTTGATTAATCATCAACAAGTCCATGTTGTCAAACACCAACTAAATTTCTTTTATGCTTGAGCCTATTGTGAATTTTAGCAATGTATGTGCAAACTCACAACTAAGGGTCACAAAAAGAAAGAAATCATGAGAAAGAACGAAATATACATGAAAATAAATAAATAAATATTGAGAAAGGAAAGTAACTCGCTCTTATGCATTAGTTGTCCTCGAGATAAAATGGTAGTACAAGTCGCACCATGTTCGGACATGTCTCCTTGAATGGAGTTAGCCAAGTATCCTCCAAGTACCCCATCAACCTTGAATGTCGTTATCAATGTGCCCTCATCTCAGTCAAACGCTGCTCATAGTTCTTGGAAGATCTAGACTCAAACAATGTATTGTAATGTGACGTGAACACCGCTTTTGTTTCCTTGGAGAGTCTCATTGACCATGATCGGTGATGCATGTTGCACTTGATAAGAGATGTGTTGAACACATGTTTCATATTCGGGAATACAATACCTAGAGCTTTGATAAGAGACCAAACTCTCTATTGGTAATAGTTACACCCAAAATTAAGTTATTGTACACAGTTCGGACCCTCCCTAATGTTCACTCATATTGATCCGTGTTTTCCTTCACATGAACACAAAACACAGTTGTGAATATTCCAACAATCTCTAGCAACTACACTTTACAGTTTACACCTAAACAATACAAACTACTATGTACATCAATTCGACAAAGAGAGAAAATAAACAAATAACGGAGACTAGATTGAGGAAAAGATTGCTTACTCATTTATATATCTTGCATGTCGTGTCCGTGATGATGACTTAAGGAAATAAGCTGAGCAAATGCCTAAAATCCAAATGCGTGAAGAAAATATCTAAAACTTGATCCGAGTCAGGACATCTCTTGACATGTACATAGTAACCACATTGATCTAAGTTGTAGAGGGCTTGTTGAGAGAACTACTTCCTTTAACTGGTTTCATCCTAACCTTCAATCCAACATTGTATATTTGCCTCATTGAGTTGACATTGTGCGGGTCATCTAATTGTAATGACTTCAAGATAATCATCGGCTTCAAACCAGATCCTAGTTAACGCCCCACATTCCGATATTGTAAACAACTTAAATATGAATGTCCTTTCAAGCTCTCTAGAAGTGTGTTTGTGCAATCCACAAACCGGAGTCAACGTCCATTTCTCTGCTTCACTTTGCACATCTTCAAATTTAAATGGGCACCATTTCTTTGATTTTTGAACTTTTGTAGATAACTCCTCCATATCAAGATCGACGTCTTTCTTCTTCCTAGGGCAACCGAAACGTTTGCATGTTAAGCAAAACGTAACAAACCATCCTTGTTTTTTCAAGAATTTTGTGTTGATTGTCACGAAGTTGAAACGTATAGGAGTAGTTCGTACCGACATCGCGTGGATAATCCGGATTAACCTATTTTCAAAATTAATTGGGATTACTATAGTCGCCACAAAATAGCAATAATGACCATAATCGATTTACAATTTTCTTAAAAAAATTTCATTCTTGCCCGGATGTGTAAAAGAAGTTCATCGGGATCGCTTTATTTGGTATTGTCGAACGAGATCACGTCTTCATATTCGTAATGCAACTTTCTTCTAAACAATTTTTTGGGAAATTGGAAAAGATGGATGACCACTAATCATGTTTATGTATATAAATCCGAAAATTTCAACGTTCAAAAACCAACCGTCAAATTTCAACTTTCGAATTTACAACAATTGAAATTCTACTCAAATGTAAGCATATCCATGGGTCACGGGTAACCCGTGACCCGCGGGTTACGGGTGCGGGTAAGGGTCGAGGAGATCCTTACCCCAGACCCGGCGGGTCGACCCGCCAACGGTCAATTTTGAAAAAGAAAATAAAAAAATTCGAACCCAACAGCTATTTTATCCATTGGGTTTGAAAAAAGGTCAACCCGCCAGATCCGTCGGGTCTAACTCATGACCCGGCGGGTAACCAATCAAGCGGGTTGGCCTATTAGGCGGGTCTGAATTACCCTTCCCGACCCTTGACCCGACGAGTCGGACCCGTCGACCCGAGGATTCGGAACCGTGGGCATGCTTAGGCAAATATGCAGTCATAGTGTTTGGATTTGTACTTTTAAAAAGCGCTATATTCTTCGCCAACATTCGTCATGTTTGCGTCACACGGCATGACCAACATCTCCTTTATAGAGTCAAACTTTATTTATATCCAAAAAAGTGATTAATTAAGGTAACCTAATCTCGAAAGGCAAAGTAGTCGTGGATGGTCACAAAAGATAACCCTAAGGTCCCTAATGTACAATGTTTTAAATCCTATAATATTTGAATACATCGGTTCATAAAACCCGCACAAAATGACCCTAAAATTCATAATGTCTCGATCTGAAATGAGTGTGATGAATACGTTGTTTTCTTGGCAAAAGCATATAGATAAATTTTCTAAAAAAAGTATATTTAGACTCGACTGATTAGACCCAAAAATATAATTAGAACACGACGAATCTGATTAGACCCAAATAATATGACAAAACATAATCTGAAGTAAACGATATGCAATAACCCGATTCTCCGAATTTTGGAAATAACAAATCCGCAAACCAACCCACATCAGTTCGAATAAATCCGACTAGTCATTAGACTCAATTTAAACCCGTTACGAATGATGCGAAACTAAAATTTCTCGATTCGAAAACGCCGGACCCTTTGTTTGACCCCTCTAAACGTACCATCAAAACCTAATTCCTAGCTAGAATATGAGTTTTTGGTTTTCTAATACTATAGTTCTAATGTTCGAGTGTGTTAGTTAATAACATTTCTCTCTTATAACTTCCTTAGTTGATAAGTAATTTTTTATAACGTTTTCATGGATTGTTATATTTTTTTTATATGTGAAAAAATCGAAAATCTAAAAAAATATATCGACAAATTACTGACACTTTCTTACTGCCCCGTGTTTTCGCCCTTAGAAGAGAGAAGATCATAGGTAACTGTGACAAGAGATTGAACTCCTCTCTTACTTAACCGTTGCTTTCTCGACCGTAAACATAATGTATTAGATACCTATTAACGAGATCACCTCACCTTTCCGTCAATAACTTAATCCCATTTTATCTCTTTCTCCATATCCAGAGGAATGTATACATAAAGCAAGAAAACGATCGACTTAAGTCTTGTTCAATCCGTATAAGACTTCATCACGATAATAAAAAAAAAACACATCCTGAACTAAAGCAACATATAGAACTCGTCAACATCTCAAAATAGAAAAATAAATGCGTAAAAACTCGAGACAAAACTCGTAATTTGTACATTTGAAGGAGTAGAAAAATGTCTTCAAAGTTGTTTTTCGTAAAACAAAAGCCAAAAAGATAAAAATATTGAATAATAGGGAGTGATTTACAAAGAAGGCATGTGAATTGTGATGAAAAGTAGCTTTGTAAAGGCCAACCACGCTCGTTTTGGTTGCCATCATTCGGTCTCCTATCTACTCGACTACTCTCTTTTAATTATTTCTCCCCATTTTCTTTATTATTATTATTTCCTCCTTCAACATTTCCTTTATATTTCTTTATTTTTGGCCTTTAATTCCACATTTTTATCCTACTCTCCCCACACCAAATTCAAAGTTAATCAAGTCTAGGTAATTAAAAAAAACCCTAAAAAGTTGGTATATCTAAAAGAATATATATATATATTTAATAATTATTTCTATGAACTTGCAAAAATGATTAGTATCCAGTAAATTATGTAATATTACTTAATTCACAAAAATATAAATGAGTTTGATTATGCATTATTGTGTTATAAATATGAGTTATATATAAAAAATTTTCGAGTATTGAATTCATGATAGTATGTTTTGGATATTAGATTTTGGACATTAATTGAAATTTAAGTATAATTATCCATATATTACATTATGGGTTTTGAATTTTAAATATTAATTAGGATATAGGGTTTTGAATATTATAATTAATAAATAAATGTAAATTTAAGAAATCATAAAAAATTCCGAGATCCAATTTGTCCCGTTAAGGACCTTTCAACTAAAGTTCGAAGCTCAAAAACTTTGTAATTTTAAATTTTTGTATACCCTATCGCATAGCTAAAATGTTGTGATTTACGTTATCGATAGGATGATAAGATGTCTACTTATTCAATTCATTTTATTTTATTTAAAAAATAAATAAAAAATAATTAATAGGACATTTGATATATATTTATTGCCAGTACAATTTTTAAAAACTTTATATCATTTTTTAATTTAATTAGAGGAACGGAAATAAAAAAAATTAAAAATATACTTAGAAAATTCAGCCAAATTAAATACTCCTTCATTTGAAAGGATCAAAACCGGTCTAAGCTGAACCGGGTTTATCAGAACTTTTTAGTTTGTAGCTTATGTTGTCTTATATAAATACCCCTTCTTCCCCACTCACCTACCCAAAGATCTCAAACCAATCACAGTCGAACCAAAATCCATTTACTAGTTCACTTGAATACTCCCAAACCCAATTACAAAAACTCAAAAAAAAAAAAAACCCCAGAGAGATTCATGGCGGATGACAGCGAGAAGGCAGTAGAATCATCAATCGTCGGAAACTACATGGAAATGGAGAAAGACGAAGCTCAAACCAAAAGCCTGAAATCCACAATCTCAGGCTTCTTCTGGCATGGAGGCTCTGCATACGATGCCTGGTTCAGCTGTGCTTCCAACCAGGTTCAAATTCAATTCATTACACAAACAACCTTATCTCTGAACATTCAATCCAGAAATCAAAAACTAAAAATTAGGGTTTGACTGTGTTTTTGCAGGTTGCCCAAGTTCTACTGACTTTGCCATACTCATTCTCACAGCTCGGAATGACGTCCGGGATCATCTTTCAGATCTTCTATGGACTTATGGGCAGTTGGACTGCTTATCTTATCAGTATACTCTATGTTGAGTATAGAACCAGGAAGGAGAGAGAGAAAGTTGATTTCAGAAATCATGTTATTCAGGTAAAAAAAAAAACTTTCACTTGCGCATTTTGATGCGCACATTACACAAATCTTGTAACACACCTTAAATGAGAATGTGGTTCAGGTAAAACTTTCACTTACGCATTTTGATGCGCACGTTATACACATCTTGTAATTCACCTTAATTAGCATATATATATATAGTTTATTAATTTTGTTTCTATGTTTTGCTAGTGGTTTGAAGTATTGGATGGATTGCTGGGGAAGCATTGGAGGAATGTTGGATTGGCTTTTAACTGTACATTTCTTCTCTTTGGATCCGTCATTCAGCTCATTGCTTGTGCCAGGTAACTTAATTAGCAAATATATATATAGATATGTAGACCTCTGTTGTCTCTAGATTCACATAGGGTATAAAAAATGAGATAATGTAATATTTAAAGTGATATATTTTGTATGGATATATATGCAGCAATATATACTACATAAACGACAATCTGGACAAGAGGACATGGACATACATATTCGGAGCATGTTGTGCAACCACAGTGTTTATTCCATCTTTCCATAATTACAGAATTTGGTCTTTTCTTGGCTTGCTCATGACCACCTACACTGCTTGGTATCTCACCATTGCTTCTCTCCTCCATGGCCAGGTATAAGTTGTCTCACGTCTATAACACATGATATGTTGGTTTATAGACGTGACCTTCTGTCTGGAGACTTATGGTCACGTCTTTGGACCATTCGGATATAAAAAAATGTTACTTTGAAATAATAAAAATTACATTTCTTTCTCACTTGGAAGATAGCTTTTGTTGGTATAGCTTTGGTATTTTTCCAAAAATATATTATTGAAATTTTATTATTATTATTATTTGGATGAATAACTAGTAATGAAAATACATAGGTTGAAGGTGTGAAGCATTCGGGTCCTACCAAAGTGGTATTATACTTCACAGGGGCTACAAACATTCTCTACACCTTCGGAGGCCATGCTGTTACTGTGTAAGACATCCTTCTTGCTTTGGTCTCTTTAATACTCGAGGCCAACGAGTCGAGTCTGTTCCGAACTATATTTTATACGAGTTTTTAAATGGGTTTATATTTGAGTTATTAACAAAGTGAACGAGTTCGAACCGAATTTTTTTACGAGGTGAGTCTGAATGACTCGTCCGTCCTCGTTTAGCAACCCTATATATATATATATATATATTACTCTTGTTTAGTTTACACGAGGCTTAGAAAACCTCATTCTCATGAAGTTTGACCGACAAAGCTTACTAATGTATGTGTGTTTCATATTAAAAAATGAACGAAATGATTAGGCTTATAGTTTAAGAAAAGTAACGTGTAAAGTTATGTAAGAATATACTTAATCGGTACGAATTATTCAATATTAAAATTTTATTTTATTAAAATTATATCTAATAACCTTATAATTATTGAAAATTAAAAATGAAAAAAAGAGGGTAAAATACTAAATAATAAACATTTTGAAGCAAAAAAAGTTAAAAACGAAAATGATATTTTATTGTAATATTATAGATTCCCTATACAATATATGGACAAGACATCTCTCTATGTCGATGAAAATGACCCCACACTTTCTACTCCCGACACTTTCTGAATATATGTACTAAAAGAACCAATCTTCGTCATTTACTTATTAAAATTTTACCTTTCTGAATCTACTTCCTGGCCTTCTACTATATTCGTATTCTGAATACGTATATATATGTACATCTTTCGTTATCTTATGTTTACATGAGTAGTTACCATCATCCAACATGTAACGTCTCATCTTAGCTTAGGCGTGACAACGAGAAAAGGACTGTAGGGCAAATTGCGACGGTAAATAGATCATTACGTGGTTTTTCGATTTTGATGTTTACGTAAGTTTGTATGAATATGCAGAGAGGTAATGCATGCAATGTGGAAGCCGCAGAAGTTCAAGGCTATATATTTGTTCGCGACGATTTATGTGATGACGCTCACATTACCGTCGGCATCTGCAGTTTACTGGGCCTTTGGAGACTTGCTGCTTGACCACTCCAACGCTTTCTCGCTTCTACCTCGTAACGGTTTTCGTGACTTTGCTGTCATCTTAATGCTCATCCATCAGGTTAATTGTCTAACTTTATTCTTCTTCCTAAAGTGTTGGTATTTTTGTAACGTTTTAGTGTATGTTTAAAATGCAGTTCATAACATTCGGCTTTGCGTGCACGCCATTGTACTTTGTATGGGAGAAGGCAATAGGGATGCATGAGTGCAAGAGCTTATGCAAGAGGGCAGCGGCTCGACTCCCCGTGGTGATACCGATATGGTTCCTAGCCATCGTATTCCCATTCTTTGGTCCGATCAACTCGACCGTTGGGTCGTTACTCGTTAGCTTCACCGTCTACATCATCCCCGCCCTAGCTCACATGTTCACATTCAGCTCGGCCTCAGCTCGCGAAAACGCCGTGGAGCAACCACCTCGGTTTATAGGGAGATGGGTCGGTACATTTTCCGTGAACGCCTTTGTCGTCGGTTGGGTGCTTGTGGTCGGATTCGGATTCGGTGGATGGGCTAGCATGATCAACTTTGTTCATCAAATCGACACTTTTGGACTTTTCACAAAGTGTTATCAATGTCCTTTGCCTCCACACCCGATGAACGTGACAACAACACCAACACCAACACCGTCACCTCATTCGTTGAACCACACGTTACACCATGGTATCCATGGGCTTTGAATGAAGCTTGGTACGTCGATCGATCTCGTCTTGTTGTGATTTGAGCTCGGAAACGAGCATTGTTAGCTAGCTTTGGATCTTAGATACGTGAGGACTATGCGTTTGTATTTTGGAATGACAATTCAAGATGTTTTGCCACATTTTAACCTCCACAATGGTAGTTTGACCGACAAAGATGACGTTTAGGCTTTGTGTGGTTTTTCGAGAATACATTAAAAGGGTAAAATATATTCCATGCATGCATATATGTGTAATGTTGCGGTTTGCTAGGTTTGTTTTTGGCTTTCGAGAAAGTGTGTAGGAATGAATCGAGACATTGGGTGATATGTTTACGAGATTTTATTATGTTTACGACAGTTTTCATTCAATGTTTTGTGAAATTACACAAAGTAACCATTTATATATCCAAATTTTGGAGTTACCTCGTGAAACTTTTCTAATGCACCCACTTTCATTTAAAAAAACACCACACAAAAATGTAGGCATGTACAAATTTTTTTTTTTTTTTTTTTTTGAAAAATTACTTGTATTATGGGAAAAGGATTTACAGGAGGTGGTGTGAGTTACACAGTCAATCAACAGGGATGAAAGAAGATGCTACAACTTAGATAAGAGCAATTTCAAGCAATCTAGCAGTTGAAAGGGATTGGGAGGATCTGTCCTTCCAATGATGGGAGAGGTGGAGCTTAGTGGCTCTAATAGTCTCATTAGCACAATCCAAAGCTCTAGTGAAAACCTTGTTATGGGCAAGGTTGTTGCGTACTTTCCACACAAAATAGATTGCAGCAACAACAACAGCAACACGAGTGGACTGGAGGAGGTTGTTTTTTGGGTGAGGGTGCTGGTGAAGCCACTGCCAAAGGTTAAGGGCGTATGGAGCTGGGTAAGGAACTCTCCCCCAACGGAAAACAATGTCAAGCACAAGAGAGGTATAGTTACAGCCAGTCCAAAGGTGATCATCATCTTCAGGCCGGCTAGAGCAAAGTAAGCAGGTAGGGCTTTCAACAAGATTCCATTGGTGGAGTTTTGTGAGGGTAGGGAGCCTCCGGAGACAGGCTATCCATGCGATGCAGCTGCATTTGGGGACAATGAATTTGGACCAAATGATTTGGTTGAAGGCAATGGGAGGAGGGACGTTGGGCGATCTGAAGATAGTGTAAGCCTTCTTAGGGTCAAAGTTACCAGTATTGGAAATGGTAGAGATTACAAATTGTTGTTTTAACGGATTGATGATGGCGGAGCAAAAACATTAGTCCACTAACCATAACTGCTAACAACATTAGTGATGGGCCCTAAAGACTAGTTACTTACTGAATATTTAGGGCCCGCTTGGTTTTAACTCCGGAATCGGAAACGGAATGGAAACGAATCTAGTCAATATGTATACCCTTGTTCATTAAAATTTTTGGAATCATTCCTTGTGATTTGTAGTAATTGGATGAGAGTTTGATTACTTTTGATACCCTATAGGGTAACAACATGTGAGGAAGCAAGTACATTTTTCATTAAACCATGGAGAATGATTCCATAAATTTCATGAATATGGATCTACATATGGACTAAATTCGTTTCCATTCCGTTTCCGTTTCCGTTTCCGTAGTTTGAACCAAATGGACCCTTAAAGTGAAATCAAATTGTTGAAATATAATACAGACTAAGTATTAACGACTCAATCATAAAACCAACAAATCCTCCCCTAAACTCAACTTCTTTAGGTGAGTTTAGTGACCTTCAATTATTTATGACATTTTCTTATTGCCCATCCTAGATCGCAGTTGTTCAAAAACATTCAGCTTCACTGCTTTTGTCATAATATCAACAATCAGATGAATGGTGCTGCAATACTCAATTTCACTACTCCATTGTTGACAAGATCCCTGAGAAAATGAAATCTTACGTCTATGTGCTTGCTCCTTCCATGAAACACAGAAATTCTGGATAATTTGATTGTGGAACTATTGTCACATAACATCTTGGTTCCACTACCAATACTGTGAAACCACCTCATCTGCTCAAGAATTTTCCTCAACCATATGCATTGAGAAGCACACAGAGACACTGCCACAAATTCAGCTTCAGTCGTGGATAATGTGACTACAGAACACGTACCCACTAGTACTTCTTTTATCATCCCATGCATAGTCACTGTCATTATAGCCGATGGGACTATTGAGTGTTTTCCTTTTGTACCATATTCCGAAGTCTAGAGTGCCTCTGAGATACCTCATGACTCTTTTTGCAGCTAAGATGTGAACCAGCGTAGGACTTGCCATATACCTGCTGAGTAGACACACCACATACATGATATCAGGCATGGTTACTATTAAATACAACAAACTCCCAATGAGTTGTTTGTACTGGGTTCCATCAGCTGGAATTCCATCTCCATCCTTTGACAGTTTTGCACTTGGAACTATCGGATTTCTCACGGAATTACTTTCCAAGAGGCTGCATTTCCCTAACAACTCCTTCTATACTTTCTCTGACAAATAAATATACCCTGAGCATTCTGAGAGACTTCAACACCTAAAAAGTATTTCATTTTCCAAGATCTGTCATCTCAAACATAGCCTTCATAGAATGCTTAAACTCTTCCACCAATGCTTCACTGTTACTAGTGTACATTAAATTATCAACATAAAGACTGACAAGAGCACGTTGGACCCTTTATTCTTCACAAACAGGGTGTATTCATGAGCCACACCTTTCAAATTCCGCCTTCAAGAAATGAGTTTCAATCTTGCTATACCAACCTCTAAGTGCTTGTTTTAAGCCGTATAAAGCCTTTTTGAGCTTATATACTTTGTCTTCTTCCCTTGCAACTACAAACCCTTGTGGTTGCATAACAAAAACTTCTTCACTTAGCTCCCCATGCAAGAAGACACTTTAGACATCAAGTTGATACATTATCAATCCATGATGTGCAGCAAGTGCAAGAAGAATCCTGATTGTGTTCCACTTAACTATTGTTGCAAACACTTTATTATGATCAATGCCATATTGTTGAGCATAATCCTTGGTCATTAACTATGCTTTGAACTTGTCTACTTCTCCATGTTCATTAAGTTTTGTTTTGTATATCCATTTCACTCCAATAGGAGAGGCTCCTGTAGAAAGATTAGTTAATTGTCATGTATCATTCTTCTGAATGAAAGCTATTTCTATTGATTTTTGTCATTTTTCCTCCTTTACAACACCATCAAAGGAGATGGGGTCGTTCCAAACGATAGAGAGAGCATACTTATTACATTGCTTACTCCTTAGTGACTATTCCCATTTCATAGTTGTTGTGCCAAGTAGGTTTGCTTCTGATTCTGCCGTGTGAAGAAGAAGACAACGCCTCACCAACTTCTTCTTCTTCTTCTTCTTCTTCTTCTTCTCCGTTGCTCACTGCCGAACTATATGTGGGTTGCGAGGCTGCTAAATCAAGATCTCAAGACAACTCAGAATTTTGATCTTGAGTTAGAGAAGAATTTGCAATGGTTCCATGCTACTCATCTTGATCAGAATCACAATCGAAATCAGTTGTGCTTCCTTCAAATCCTTCCCACTGAGGCTGAACATTTGACACAATGTCAGCTGGATTGAGATTCCCAATCCCAACTTTCTATCTCCTTGAACATGACACCTCAAGTTATCAACACCTTTCTAGTGGTAGGACAGTACGCTTTGTAGGCCTTTGATTCTTGTGAAATGCCTAAGAATATGCACTTACAACTCTTGGCATCAAGTTTCTTCCTCTGTTGATCATGAATATGAACAAAGCACACGCATCCAAACACCTTGAAATGAATTCCACTTGGTGTTGATCCAGTCCATAGCTCTTGAGGGGTCTTATTTTTGTTGATGGAGGTACGGCTTCTATTTATCACATGTACAGACCAAGCCACAACTTCTGGCCAAAAAGAGTTTGGAACCTTGGTATCTTCAAACATACACCTCACCATATTCATGATGGTTCTATTCTTCCACTCAGCTACTCCGTTTTGTTGAGGTGTAAGTGCTGCAACGAGTTGGCATTTGATTCCACATGTGTCACAAAAAGCCTTGAACTCAAAAGACATGAACTCCCCTCCTTTGTCAGTTCGCAAACAAACAATCTCAACACTTGTCTCTTTCTCAATGAATGCCTAGAATTTCTTAAATTCCTCAAAAACCTCTAATTTTGCTTCAAGAAAAATGGCCCACATGTTTATGCTGTAATCATCTATCATGGTAAAATTATACAGGGTAAAAATATACCTTTTTCCACTGTTTGAGGTATGTGTGATCGGCCTAGGAGCAACTGGAGTTTGTGAGTAGCTTGCCAAGAACTTCTTTTTGAAAATGGCCTCCTGTGTTGCTTTCCTATCAAGCATGTGTCACATAGGTCTCTACCATCATGGCATCATGGTCTTGTAGTTTTGGAAGCCCCTTCACCATGTTAGACGTCTCAGGTTCCTGATCCCATGATAATGAAGATGGCCAAATCTTCTATCCCACATCTTCTCGTCATTCTTGCTGGAATTTGTTGTTTGTAGACATTTAGAGTTAGAACTCTCTTCTTTGTCTTTGTACATATACGGAAGCACGAACATTCTGTTTGTTCTCATTGTGGTTTGGAACAAAAGACCTTTTTCTTCATGAAAGAGCTTACACATACCTTGCTTAATTAAGATAGCCAATCCTTTTTCCCGCATATGTCCAATGCTGAATAAATTATTCCGGAGGCTTGGAACATAGAATACCTCTTGAATGACCAGAACTAACTGATAGATTTTAACCCTGATGCTTCCCTTTCCATGAACTTGGAGCTTCATTCCGTTTCCTAGCTTGACATCACATGTGAATGAAGTGTCAAGACTAGTAAACCATGTTTTGTCACCACTCATGTGGTTACTACACCCATAACCAAGGTACCACCATGAGGCCTCTTGATTTGCAGAATTATGAAGACATAACATGCCTTCCCCCTCCTCCGGTTCATGATTTGGATCACCATATGCCATCAATAGCATTTCTTCTCTATCTCCCAAAGGTCCTTTAGAATAGTGCGCTTGTTGTCCCCACTCAGGGCACTCATTCTTAAAGTGACCTAACTTGTGGCACTTGATGCATTCTATAGATTACTTACATCACAATCTCCCCCTGCCTCTACTTAGAGATCAGCTAGAACTCCGTCATCTACCCCTACCTTGAGAATGGTCAATATTTAAGACTTGGTCTACATTGCTTGTTCTACGAATGAACTTCTGCTCATGTACCACCGACGAACTTTGTAGTTGATTTACTGAGAGTGTGTGCAGATCTTTGGATTCCTCAATTGAACAAACAATGTAATTGAATCGTTCAGTGAGGGTCCTAAGAATCTTCTCCACAATTTTGACATCTTCAATGTTCTCACCATAATTTTTCATCGAGTATGACACTGCCATGACTCTGCCAAAATAGTCATTGACACTCTCTCCTTTCATCATCTCTAGAACTTCGAACTCTCAGATGAGAGATTGCAATTGAGCCCTCATCACATGCACACTTCCTTGGAACTTCGTCTTCATGGAATCCCATAACTCCTTGGCTTGTTGTCCCCACTCAGGGCACGCATTCTTAAAGTGACCTAACTTGTGTCACTTGAAGCATTCTATAGATTCCTTACTCCACAATCTCCCCTGCCTCTACTTAGAGATCCGCCAAAACTCCATCATCTACCTCTGCCTTGAGAATGGCCAATATTCAAGGCTTGACCTACATTGCTTGTTCTACGAATGAAATTTTGCTCATGAACCAACAACAAACTTTGCAGTTGATTTACTGAGAGTGTGTGCAGATCTTTGGGTTCCTCAATTGAACAAACAATGCAATTGAATCGTTCAGTGAGGGTCCGAAGGATCTTCTCCACAATTGTGACATCTTCCATGTTCTCACCACAATTTTTTCATCGACTTTGACACCACCATGACTCTGCCAAAATAGTCATTGACACTCTCTCCTTTCTTCATCTCTAGAACTTCGAACTCTCGGCTGAGAGGTTGCAATTGAGCCCTCATCACACGTGCACTTCCTTAGAACTTCGTCTTCATGGAATCCCATAATTCCTTGACTGTGTTTTTCTGGGCAATAGTCTTCAGGGTTGTTTTATCGATACTACTGAACAGGTAATTCTTTGCTTTGAAATCCTTAAAACGAATTTCTTCTAACACCTTTGATCTTGTAGTCGATTGAACTATTCCGGCCACCGGTTCATGGAATCCATCCTTGATGACGACCAAATACTCCTTAGATCGCATTAAGTTCTCCATTAATAGGGACCAATGGTCGTAATCCCCATCAAACTTCGGCATGCAAGTCTTTGTAAAATCTTCCTCACTCATTGTGTTTCACTCTCCCATAAGATAATGCTTACGCCAGGAACTCTCTTGTGTTTTCCAACCTAGGAAATAACGCCCTCAATTAATCGTAGTTGATGTACCGCCCTGATACCAAAATGTTGTTTTAACAAATTGATGATGGCCGAGCAAAAACCTTATTTATTTTGAAAATGCAGGGAAACTTAAATACAAAGACTCAACTAACTGCTATATTCTTGCACGACACTTTCTCATTCCTAAGTCATTAGCCCACTAACCAGAACTCCTAACAACATTAGTGATTGACCCTAAAGACTAGCAATTGACTAAATATTTAAAGTGAAATCAAGTAATGCTGAAATATAATGCAAACTCTTAACGACACGTAATTATAAAACCAATACAAATTCGGGTTACAAAGTCGAGAGGGTTTGTCGTTTATTACTCTATGTGTTTGTGGCCTACGCGAAGTTGTGCACCTATTAGCACCAAAGGACATCAACCTACTGACATGCTATTAACGTCAATCTATCAGTGCCCTAGGATGTCAATCTACCGGCGTGCAATTATCACCACCCTACCAGCATGTTATTGTCATCAATAGATCAACCTACATTGGCGTCAACAAAACAAAGAGCAAATAAGAGAGTATAGTCAACATCAAGTCCTTATCACATATTTTCGCTCCTAAATCTATTAGCGTCCTAGAACCTATTGTTGCCCTAGGGTTGAACATATTGGAGTGTAATTTTGCCAAAACTACCGGGGGGGGGGGGGGCAATTACCGCCAACCTAGCTACGACGTCTTATTATCGCCAACCTATCAACATACTAGGAGTCAATATGCCGACATCATAGGGGTGAACCTACCGACGTGTTATTATGCCAACCTACCAGCATGCAATTATCATCAAGTTTCTGCAACTCAATGTTGGAGTTGTTGTCCCAACTTGTAGGAAAATGTTTAAGATAGATTATGGTTATCTTATATATACGTTACCGTTTTTTTTTTTTGAAAGGTTAATTGTATTATGAATGAGATAGATTACAAGAGAAAGAGGGAGCAATGGAGGCAGCACAATAGCAGGCAATAAACAAAACCAAAACCCTAGGCAATCTCAGGAGGGTGAGTAGAGTCGACTGAATCAGGGAAGGGAAATGTTCAAGTGAAAGGCCAGATCACGAGATGAAGGGGAACGGTCCTTCCAGTTGAGCGAGAAGTGTGACTTCACACTGCAGATGATCATCCTAGCACATTCAATAGGAGTAGTGGCAGTGTTGGAGTATATTTGCTTGTTCCTGGCTGTCCAAATATTGTAAAGGTAAGTGACTATCACAGCAATGCGGATGCAGTCCATAGGGGAGGGCTTCTTCCTAGACCAGGAAGTCAACCAGAGCCAGATACGACCGAGGTAGGGCGCCGGGGTGGGGGTGATTGTCCATCTGGACACAATGTCCAAAACCGTAAGGCTATAGCTGCAAAGGTTCCAAAGGTGATCGCCATCTTCGGGACCATTGTTGCAAAGTCGACAGGAGTCATTGCTGATCACATTCCAGGACCGAAGCTTGGAGAGGGTGGGGAGGCGATTAAGAGCGGCGAGCCAAGCAATGAAGGAGGTTTTGGGCGCGTTTGATGGTAACCAGATAGCATCAAAAGGAGATGGGTGGAGAGCAGCAAGAGGCGGCTTGAAAAGGTCGTAGGCAGTGCGACTGGAGAAGGAGCCATTAGGGTTTGTTATGAAGTCAAGCCTCGAGCAACCAGGGAGAGGGATGAGGAGATCATCCCTGACAGAGAGGAGGTTCTTACAGATGTCGATTTACCGTTTTATTCTTATGTTTATGTTACATAAACAATATAGAGTCAATAAGAAAACGAAATTAACCTGCAAATTATAATACTGAACCAAAAGCTAGCTTTTATTAAGTTGGTTCGCAGACTCTACCCATAATTGACTTAATCAGCTGATCACACACTATCATCCACGTGCTCCTTTTCTCCGGTTTCATGAGGAATACGTACGAGGCAGCCTGCAATTGTTAAACAAATAGAGAAACAAAATGACTAACTTGAAGCTCTTGAATTTAGCATCTTCTCAACAGAAGCATACATGCATGTATGTTAATCAAGTTTGTACCCCAATTTAAGAGAAGTGTCGAAGTTCGCGTTATCTTGAGGAGCCGAGGGATCGGAAGAGAAACCATTTCCCTTGATAGATACTCCAAGTTCTTGTTGACGGGAACTAATCTGACCGTAGTTTATGCAAACATATATATGTATTTTAGTATCAACTGTGTATATCAAAGAGAAATGTCCGCAAGAAAACAAGGGACGCAATCTAGACAATTAACAACGTATATGGGACCGTTTGTAACGTAAGATTTTGAAGATGAATTAAGTTGATGAAGAAGATAATCATTTAGATGAAACATTATGGAGATGAAACCGTTTAAAAAGATAATATATGAAAATAAGTGAACAAGTGCTTGGTAAAATGAAGGTGATTGTTGATAAAGTTGCGAAAAAGGGTATGATCTAGTTAATTTTTTTTAGATGAAAATATAGAGAGGCTAAGAACAAAATTTTATGCTCCTCCATCCTTATAAACGAGTGAGTGGGGATCACAATTTCTCAATGATCTCATTCCCTTCTTCCTTCCCTCACTTCATCTCCTTCTTTCTTAACCAAATCCGATTAATTCTATAATTTCATCCCCTCGTTCTCAATGCAATCATAGTAAGACACTTTGCACAAGTATGAAAACAAAGAATTGAACAAGAGACATTAGAGAGAGAATGAATATGATCACCAATCCACATAAACATGGTTGTGCTTACTACGGATAACCATGATTTCCGGTAGGTGTGGGCATCATACCGAAAATGAGTGATTGCTAACCTTAGGGATAATGAATCTTTTACTTTGTAGAGTAGTGTTCAAACTATCTCTACTATTGCTCTATTAAGATTAGGGGTCTACAAAACTAAGTCAATAAAAAAATCATATTTAACCCAATTTTTCTTTTAATAATAAAATACAGTTACGGGTGTGGACTTACGGCCATTTTCTTCCCATGGAAGAAGTTAATATTTTCCAAAGTGAGAACATTTTGAGCCTAGTATATAAGGTTGGTGGGCTATTCCTATTGAAATTGTTTTCAGGATGGAACGTGATTGGGCTTATGTGTGTGTTGAGTTTGGGTCTAACGCGCATGCGCACTCGTATGCACACGATCCTTGTTTTATGGTTCGTATGTGTCGGACTTTATCATGTATCGGAATGGTTAGCCTCTAAAGCAATCTTAACATTAAACAAATATGAACTAGGTTTGTACCCTACTTGCACTTGCGAGGATGTGTCGAAGATGATAAGTTTCTCGCACCTAATTAAGATCTTCCGAGTTTAGTATATAAGGTCAGTGGACTACTCCTATTACCACTAAACTTATGTGTTGAGTTTGAACCTTATACGCATATACTTTTCCTCGTCTGCACACGATCCGACTCTATATCAAATATGTGTCGGACTTTATCAATAAACCTTTGGTACATAGAAGTTAGATGTACCTTTTTCTCGAGAGAAGCAATTTCCTTGTCAAGTTTGCCATACTGAAATATATATGGAATTCAATGATATAGTTAATCAGATAAACACATCATGGAGTAATGCAATGAGTAGGGTTGCGAGAATGTTGAAAGAGGTAAAACTCAATTCAAATTAACCTTTATTTGTCGAACTCGAGACCAACTCCTTTGAAGTTGCTCCTCTATGTTGCATAATTCGTCAATCTCCAAACCAGCAAGTTCATCTCCTCTCATTCGACTGCCACATAATAAATTGTTAAAAAGAAAATTAACTACTGCCACAAATACAAGCAATTTAGAACCGAAGAAGTTGAAGTTACCTTGGGTCAGTTCAGCACAAATTGGAGATTAATTTGAAAAATGAAAAATTTCAATAATATTCCTAATAACTAATCTATGTATTAGAAGATGAAAATTTTTTTATCAAATAATCCCAATAATAATCTTGACTACGATAATCCGTCCAATAATCCCATAAAATTGGAGTGTCGAATGCACCCCTTATTGTTTCGAGTTTTAATAAGGAAAATATATCTATTTTATCTTTACGTAGTTATTAAGAAACCCTTTTCAACCAAGTAGAAAATTTTAAAATCTCTAATCAAGGTGTTTTTGCTCGGTTATCTGTTTGTGTACACAAACAACTAACTGAAGAAAAAACAGTGGTAACCTAATCAAATATCGGTTGTTAGAAAATCCAAGAACAATATCGGAAAAGGATAAACAATGAAGAATGAAGACACCCTAATTAAGGAGAGAAAAACGTCGATTGTTAGAAAATCCAAGAACAATTTCGGAAAAAGATAAACAACGAAGAATGAAGATACCTTAATTAAGGAGAGAAAATATAAGAGGATTATCAAAAAATTACAAGATTAGATCTTGTAAAATAATTGGGCTAGAGAAGTGTTTGAAATTACATGAGAGAGATATTCTTAGTAGGAGTCAAGATATCATTAAGGTCTTGTAAGTCAAGTCAACAATGGTTAAGACAAATAGTTTTGATTTTGAATTTTTTTTCTAGTTATCTTCATCTTGAATAGTGTGTAGGTTAGCTGGGGTTTCCCTCTAGGTCAATGTATCTCCCAATACCTACATCTTTTCTTAATAGCAATTGACTTACAATTCTTAATAGCAATTGACTTACAATTTTAGGTTAAACTTACTAAATTAATTAATAAATTAACTCTCTAATTGTTCTAATAAATTTAAAATAGTGTATATTAAAATTAGAAATCTATATTTATTTTTGTCTATTTGGTAATTTCTCATTGTAAATATATATTTCTTATTTGTATCCTACACAACTTTAAAAAATATATTAAAAAAAGGGTCAAAGTTCACATAAATTTCATAGAAAAACAAAGTAAAATTGTTAAGTAGAACTAGCATGTATAAAAAAATTTGACATGAAGTCTAATAATATGATAAATATCGGTTTATCTATATAATTGTTGAAATGATTCCTGTATAATAAACTATCCTTATAGTAATAAATCATTTTATCACTAAATTGAATTTAGTATAAACAGGTTTTGTTAATTTAAATTCAATATACAAAATGCCAAATATAATATTTTCAATAATATTGACCTTTTTGAAAATAAGTGGTTTATGGGTATTAAGTAGCATATGAGGTTGAAATTCACAATGACACCCCACTGAACTCCAGAGTATAAAATTTATCACTTTTTATCGTAAGATTATCACCTCCTATATTTATGGATAACTACGGTCAGCTATTATATATAATGATTTGAGATAGATCAGAATTATTAGTTTAAATTTGATTAGTTTAAATTTAATCTTATTAGAATGCTATGAATTGTGAGATTTAGAATGAATTCCCCTCAGGGTTTCCGTTATCAGACGGCTCATATTAATAACAAGCGGAGTTTACATAATTACATAAGGACACCCTATATTTACAATATTTACATAAACTATCATACCCCCGCAGTCGAAACTGGAGGAGGCTGAACAGTGAGACTGAATCTAAAAGTCTAGAAATAATTGTCGAGGAAGACCCTTTGTAAAAATGCTTAGTCCGTTGGTGCTGAACCGGGTTGCTGGCTAGATAAGTAGCAAAAATGTTGTCCGTGTAGACAATAGAAGCCTTGGCAAGAGGACAATGTAACTCCAGTAGGAGGTTACGCAACCAAGAACATTCGGAAACAACATTGGCGACTCCTCTATATTCTGCTTCTGCACTGATCTAGAGACGACAGATTGCCGTTTGGCTGACCATGAGATTAAAGTGTCATTGAAGAAGACACAGTAACCTAACGTCGAGCGGCGTGTATCAGGGCATCCTGCCCAATCAGCACCTGTGTAGGCAATAAGATCAGATTTTGGAGAAGAGGAGATGGTGATACCTAACGAAGACGTCCCAGAAATGTAGCGGATAATGCACTTGAGAGCTGCAAAATGAGCTTCCCTGGGATCCTGCATAAAAAGGCACACCTACTGTACTGCAAAACTGATGTCAGGCCGGGTGAAGGTGAGGTACTGTAGTGCCCCGGCAAGACTGCGATAAAGTGTTGGATCACTAATAGCAGGGCTGGATGAAGCACTTAACTTGACAGATGTCTCAGCCGGGGTAGCAGAGGGTTTGCAGTTAGACATCTTTGCTCTTTCAACAATTTCGCGAGCATATTTATCCTGGGACAGGAATAAGCCAGTGGATGTCTGACGAACAGAAATGCCCAAGAAATATGACAAGGGGCCTAAATCTTTCAGAGCAAATTCCTTACTCATAAGCTTGATCAGATGCTTGCGCATGGCGTCAGAAGAAGCCGTAAGTACAATATCATCGACATACAAAAGCAGATAGGCAGTGTCAGATCCTTGATTATAAATAAAAAAGAAGGAGTCACTCTTACTGCTAATAAATCCGATGCGATGTAGAAAGCCTGCAAAGTGTTGAAACCATGCCCGGGGAGCCTGCTTCAGACCATATAGAGACTTCTGTAAAAGGCAAACATGATTGGGTTTGGAGGGGTCGCGGAAGCCTGGTGGTTGAAACATATACACCGTTTCGTTCAGATGGCCGTGAAGGAAAGCATTCTGAACATCCAACTGATGAATGGATCAAGAGCGGGATACTGCAATGCTGAGAACCGTACGGATGGTCGCTGGCTTAACAACAGGACTGAAAGTCTCATCACAGTCAATTCCAACCTGCTGAGAACAGCCGTTAGCAACTAAGCGTGCCTTGTATCGCTCCAGGGAACCATCAGACCTGTACTTGTGCTTAAAAATCCACATGCATCTCACAATATTAGCATCATTAGGACGAGGAATCAGGACCCAAGTCTTATTTCGCATAAGGGCTCGATACTCATTGAACATGGCAGCGGTCCAACACGGGTCTTGAAGAGCTACATTGTGGGATTTGGGAATTGGGGATAAGCTAGTGGTGGAAACGGAAAGGTCAAAAATAGGTTTGGGTTTAACGATGCCGGATTGACTCCGAGTTTGAGGACGGGTCGGAAGTGGTGTGGGTGGAGCTGGATGGATCAGCTCATTTAAAGTGGAGCTGGATGTTATAGGTAGCGAATGGGAATGATGTGGGATGGCAGCTATGAGATCTGGGCCGGTCAGAGGGAGTTGATGCGTATCAGTAGGCTGGGGCGGCAAGGGAGTGGGCTGAGGGATGTGTCCCACTGTTGGGCTGGATGAGCTGGGCTGAGGGAGATGTCCTACTGATGGGCCGGAGGGGCTGGGATGAGGGATGTGTCCCACTTGTGGGCCGGAGGAGCTGAAAGAAGGACCTGGGCCGGATGAAATTAAAGGGTTGGAGTGCACCGGCGAATTTAAATTGGTATTCACTGCTGGGTGATTTAAACCAGCCATAAAATATGGCGAGAAATCATCATCGATATGAGGTGTAATAATATCCGGGGCGACGCGAGAATGGGTAGCAAAAGGAAACACTGATTCATCAAAAGTGACATGACGGGAGATGATCAGTTTGTTTGTGGCTAGATCCAAACATTTGAAACCCCTATGGTGTTTAGGATATCCTAGAAAGACGCACGGAGTAGTGCGGTGTTGGAGCTTGTGGGAAATAGTAGCACTTTGATTTGGATAACAAAGGCAACCAAAGACCCTTAGATGATCGAGAGACGGGGTAGTGTGGTATAGCACTTGAGTGGGAGAGTTGTTTTGAATGGAGGAGGAAGGAAGAATGTTTAGAAGATAGCACGAAATCTCTACGGCATGAGGCCAATAAGAGATTGGAATGGAAGCATGAAATAAAAGCGAACGCATCATGTTATTGATAGTTCGAATTATTCGTTCGGCTTTACCATTTTGGGGAGACGTGTGAGGACAAGAAAAGCGAAAGACTATGCCATGGTCAACAAAGAACTTATGAAAGTTGGTGTTGTTAAACTCCCCACCCATGTCACATTGAAAACTTTTGATGGGTAAATTAAATTGAGTTTTGACAAATTTGTGAAATTGAACAAAAAGATCAAATACTTGAGACTTAAACTTGAGCGGAAAAATCCATAGGAAATGGGAGAAGTCATCAAGGAAAAGTAAGTAGTATTTAAAACCGTCCCGACTTGGGATAGGTGATGTCCATAGATCACTATGAATAATGTCAAAAGGAGCAACAGAACGAGTTGTAGAACGATCAAAAGCTAATCTATGATGTTTACCCAATTGGCAAGCATGACAAAGAGCCTGGGTGATGTCCATAGATCACATGTGCCTTATTACACTTAATGAAAGACGATTTGCGAAGAAAATCTAAAACTGGAGAGCCTGGGTGACCTAGACGGGCATGCCAAAGGCTGGAGGACTCGACAGAAAGAGCATGATGCGGACGAGAAGAAGGACATGTGACTGGATAGAGTTTCCCGGAGTTATTACACCTCAAACGTGTGATCCCCGTGTGTAGATCCTTCACAGAAAAACCAAAAGGGTCAAATTCTACCGATGCACTGTTATCAGTTGTAAAACGTCGAACAGAGACAAGATTTTTAACGATTTGTGGTGCAATGAGGACATTAGAAAGATGTAGAGGTTTGGTTGTGGTTGGGATAGTAGTATCTCCAATACCTGTAGAAGGAACACGCATGTCATTTCCGATAATTATCGAATTTAATGAACCATTATGTGAAAAAGACGAGAGAGAACCTGATGAGTTCGTCATATGTGAGGTGGCGCCCGTGTCTATGTACCAAAAATTGTCCGCCGGATTGAGCGTCATGGAAGCGAAAGACTGATCTAGAGCAGTGGGCTGAGGAGATACAGCAAAATGGGCCTGCTGAGCTGGCGGAACTGGGCCGAACTGGGCCGGAGTTTGTTGAGCGTGCTGAGGCTGTGCAGGAAAGAAATAAGATGGCTGAACTGGGCCTGAGGGAGATTGGGCCGCAGCCCAACCAGTAGGAGGCGGGCCTGATGGAGATTGGGAGATGTTCACCCAACCGAGCTGGGGATGCCAGGCGACCCTAGCAGTGGCGCCGCTGGGGTTGCGTTTGTTGTTTTTCCGGCCCCGACCACGCCGATTCTGTGACGGCTCCGACGCTCCAGTGGTGGATCCAATCCGGTGCTGGGAGGACGAGCCAGAGGAGGGCTGCGACGGTGAGCCGGAGGATTGTCCACGAGCATCAGTAGTGAGGGAGGCTGAGGTGTTTCCGGTAGTCGACTGGGCTGTCAAACGGGTTTCTTCGAGGATCAACTGGGAACGAGCCTTGGTGAAACTTGGAAGTGGTTCGGTCTGTTGAATGAAACTCGCCGCAGCATTGTACTCGGCCGGCAATCCCGAAATAAGTTGAAGAACAAGACGAGTTTTAAGAATCGGAGAGCCAACTCCTTTGAGTTGATCTGCTAGAGACTTGAGTTGAAGACAATAAGCATTAACTGACGAGAAACCAGATAACTTACAATTCGAGAACTCATGTTCGAGATAGACGGCACGTGTATTTTTGTTATCTTGAAAAATGTCTCTTACTCGATTCCATGCCTGAAGTGCAGTGTCGTCAGAGTCTAGAATTTGCAACAAAATATCGCGTGAAACCGTACTGTAGATCCATTGAAGAACCGCAGCGTCAACTTGAAGCCATAGGGAATCATCAATATCCGTTGGTTTGGGAACCTTGTCATCGATATGATCGAGAACATTGTGTGCTTTCGCAGTGACGCGAAAAAGGGTGACTCAAGAAGCATACGGAGTGTCATGGTCAAGGACGAGGGCGATGTTATTCTTGATGTTGGAGATTCCGAGGGCGGAATGGAAGGAGGGTTTCCGTTCTGCAGCCATCGAGGAATGTTGAGAAGGGGAAAGCAAACGGGAAAAAGCGGCGTTGGATGGGACGGCCGTACGTTTGAGATAGGAGCGGAAGAGGGTTAGAGAAACGAGAAGTCTGATACCATGTGAGATTTAGAATGAATTCCCCTTAGGGTTTCCGTCATCAGACGGCTCATATTAATAACAAGCGGAGTTTACATAATTACATAAGGGCACCCTATATTTACAATATTTACATAAACTATCATGAATAACTATCGAGAACAAGAGTTTAAAGGTGATTATCCACTAATTTTTTGGGTTTTAACATAAACTCCTTATGGTATCAGGGTTCTATCCTCTTGATATTTAACTCGCAATCAAGCCCGACAACGCCTTTGATTTGTCACATATATCTTCGGCGTCGTCCAAGAACAACACTAGAATCATCCGTGATGAACAAACAACCCCGTCTCCGGTTTCCTTATTAATTATGTTTAGTCTTCGATCTTAGCCTCCCGCTTTGATTACGAGGTATATTAAGATAAGTGTTGTTAGCTATTGTTAGAATTTAAGATAGATTATAATCATGAATTTGAGTTTGATATTATTCTAATCCTATATATACTTAGTACCCATTTGGTTGGAGGGTGAAATGAAAACGGTTAAGAAAAAGTAAATGAAATGGAAATGGTTACGATATTTTCATGTGTTAAAAGACATCTAACATCCCATTTTAGTCGTTAAATAAACATGATTTTTGATTAATTCGGTAATATTCCGTTTTCATGAATGATTATTAGTAATTTCAAACATGCCCTTATGCATAATAGGAGTTTAAAGGGGTCTCCATCTTTTGTGTGGATTTTAACCTAATCCTATGAAGTTTTCATTTCAAGCTTTTGTTGCTCCAAATACATTACCTTAGCTCTTGGTTCTTGTCATTGAGTTCCTTTCTCAACATGAGATCATTTGTATACCTAACCTGCAAAATCAATATTTAACAAAAATATATGTGGAATGTCAATATATAAACATAAACTGTGTAATTAAACAGCATTAAAACACAAATATCAATTAAAATATTAGCCTACAAATTCAGAATGTGATATATACCTGCTGCTGATTAGATACATTAACAAGCCTCCCTGCATCATTTTTGTGGTTCATATACTTCTGGATTACTTCCTCCATCCTTCATTGACAGTTGCAAGTCAGTTAATAAAATAAAATAAAATTCATAATTTAATTGTTATAGCATAAAAATATATTCATGAAGGTCTATCTTTACAGGGGGCGAGTTCCGGTGAGAATGGATCTTTCTACGAGAACTTAAAACTGTTCACAATTCTTCAGAAATCTGCTCACATTTGTTTAAAAAACCGTTTACAATGTAGTTATCAGTTTGTCATAACAAATAATTTCTGTAAAAAAAAACATTTTAAATTCTTATAATTAAGAGTGTTTTTGGAATTATCTAGGGTTCGATGCAAACATTATTATAGGTTATCATATAAAATATGTTCATGAATGTCATCTTTATATGGACGAGTTCCGATGAAAACATATTCTACGAGAACTTAAAAAGGTTCACAATTTTTCAGAAACCGGTTCACAATTGCATACAAAAACAATTAACAAAGTAGATATAGATTACCAAATGAAATAGTATCCGGAAAAATCATTATAAGTTCTTTGTAGATCGTTTCTTGAATTATCTAGGGTTTCGATGCAAACACTGTTAGATTGCAATAATCAACCTGAGTTTCATAACCCAACTAACATATCAATCCAAGCCATGCCCAAAACACAAACGAACACAAAAACACAAAGTAAGTAAAGAGATCGAGTTTGAAGTCGACCTTGAAGAGTTTGGAAACTCAAAGAACTTTCCAGTGGAAGAGATAACCAGAAGACCAATCTGGGCATCACAAAGAGTAGCCAGTTCTTGAGCTTTCTTGAAAAGCCCTTTTCTCCTCTTTGAAAAAGTCACTTGCCTAGCTGCAGTGTTTTCTATCTTCTTTATCTCTCTTTTCTTTCTCACCATCTCCTTAAACCCTAATTCCTAACCCTAAACACCTCTCTTTGAACGTACGTTTGCAGCAGAGGAAACCAAATGCAAAAGCCAAATCAACCAGGAAACAAAAGAAGCAAAGATTAATGCTGAATAAAGATCGATGCAAAAATTATCAGAAAGAATACAAGTACGATGAAACTGTAGCCACGTACGTACTTACTATTTTAAATCGGAAAATATCGATTAAATGGTCTCTATATATTCTGTATTTTTTATTTAGTTGTGGTGGTAATTGTTATATTGTCGTACGAAGAGTCTAGACTATGGATTAGGTAACACCATTTATGGGTACCTTATATGAACCAATAGAAATACTCATCTAACATGACCATAAATGAAGGTCCTATTCGATCAGTCACAAGAGAAATGAAGACCGACATCTAATGGATACCCGAATTTCCCAACCTATCAACCGGGAAAGATTTGAAAATGGGTGATAGGTGGTTGACGGGTAAAAGTTTTGCACTCATCACCTGAATAGATACGCCTGAAATATCTAAATTTTTATATAATTAATCCTAAAGTTTAGGATATTATAAAATTGTAAATATTGCTTATATTATAATAACGCATTATAATTGGAAACAAGCAATTATGGCGACACTAGAAGTATTTGACCTTGATGGATATGTTATGGGCACTATTGAGGTTCCATCTCCGACACAACCAAATGTCACCACTGCTAATCCGACATTCAAAACGTATATTCGGCAAGATAAATTGGTATACGACGCTATTCTTGATACTTTACATATGAGGAATCCTTCCATAGGTCATATAAAATAGATCAAAGAACGTCTACATACGATGTCGAAGGGCACTGATTCTATCCCGGTGTATATGTAGAAGATTTGATCGGCAACCAGCGCTTGCCTCCCTCGATGCTCTAGTCTCCGTAGATGACCTAACTGACTACGTTCTTAAAGGTTTGGATGAACCCTATCTTCCGGTGGTACATTCAATTAATGCAAGATATACATCTATCTCTTTCGATGAGCTCCATGAGAAGTTGATACACAATGAGCTAGTAAAGGCAACAATAAGTACTCTAATCACAATGCATATCCACCGTCTACTCTATCCCCACCTCTTAACCACCGACCTAACTACAACCCAAACCAATCAAACTTTACCCCACCATCACCAAGTACCAATGGCCTTCCAAAACCTTTCAAAGGGAAATAGTGTTGACAAATAGGTCATGTATTGGCACAATGCCGAGCATATCGAGCCCTTCAACTCACGATTGAAGTACCCTCCTCTGCAAGGTTTCTTGGAATGCAACCCCATCAATCCAATCTCGCAAGTCGCAACAACTGCTCTCTCAACCCCCCCCCCTCTTGACTTGTTAATAGTCGTGCTTCACACCATGTCACAAATAATTTCAACAATAGTTGACAATGGTAAGGGTCTTTCAACCACTCATTATGATTCTTTACAAATGTCTTCACCTGAAAAAGAACTCTCTCTATCAAATGTCCTGTGTGTTTTTTTCATGTCCACCAATATTATCTCAGTTTCAAAACTAGCTAATGAAACTTCCTATGTTGTTATGTTCCTATCTAATGGTTTTTATGCGTAGGGACCTCAAGTCCAACACAACTCTTCTTAGGGGTCCATGTATGGATGACGTTTATGCCTAGCCTCAATAGAAACCCTAGCTCATGTATTAACATTTTAAAAATGTTTTTTTTAAATTTTCAGATGGTGTCCTATAATTTCGGATTTTCCAGTTTTGGTCCAAGGGTTTTTTCGTTATTACATCATGGTTTATCCGTTTTTCGATTTTTGGCCTTTTTCATACCCCAAAATGTCTGATATAGTCGATCATCTTACCTTCTTACTCCGCAAAACTATAATTGTCATTGAAAAAGTTAAAAAAAAAATTGATAATTTTATCTTTTTATCGATTTCAATCTCAACTATCAATCAGTTACGCTTCGGACTCTATTAGGCTCGGAATTTCTAAACCAACCCTAATAAATAAGCTTCTTTTTCTATGAAATTTAAAGCGAGTGTTCGTAGTGAAAAAGTAATATAAAATGGATGGCCAGGGATTCAGGTGTACACATTTTCTGAATAATATTAATTTAGTTATGTAGAAATATAGAATTCTGTTAAATGCAAACGTACCATCTCTTCTGAGCTTCAGCATAATGTTTT
The DNA here is from genome assembly GCA_033239125.1 of Fagopyrum homotropicum. Classification (NCBI taxonomy): domain Eukaryota; kingdom Viridiplantae; phylum Streptophyta; class Magnoliopsida; order Caryophyllales; family Polygonaceae; genus Fagopyrum; species Fagopyrum homotropicum. Next base: position 154,600,314 of record BSWB01000003.1, read on the forward strand.
CCAGGGGGCCGGCCATCCCACAACTTTAATGCTTATCAATCTACACACATATAAGTTATACAGTATTTTTTTTATTAAAATTAATATTATAATAATTTATTGTTTTTTATTCAATTACAAAATAATAAAATTACTATTGTAAAATCTTTTTTAAAATTTGTTTGACTGCATGTATGATGTGACTTTTATTATTATAGCATTATCTTTACAAAGAAATTAAAAAAAAAGTATATGAATATGAAATAAAATTTTTAATATATCCCCTTAAATTAAGATATTTCTAAAATGTTAATTGTATAAATTTATTATTTTGAATAATTTTTAAAATACTTATTTTAATAGTTTTTATGAAACAATTATCAAGAAGATATTGAATTAATTTTGAAAACAAACTTGATTAATTAAAGTTCAATATATTATATAAGAGTAAACTCATAGTTTTAAGATAGTGAGAATATAGAAGATACGATGGATCTAAAACTTTAGATAAATATTAGTGGTTTTAGGGTTATGGGTAGATGACAATAGGTATGGTGATGGGTTGATGTTTCAATTCCGTCACCAGAACTTTTACTTAAAATTTTCACCCGAATCATTATCTGACATGTAGTTTTTTTCTCCCATACCCACCGGGTGAACGGGTGGATCGAGTTTTTCGGGTAAAATTTAACCCGTTTTCTTAAACTAGTATTTAACCAAAGTTTTAAACAAAGTGAAATTATGAAAGTTCAAATTAAATATACGATTTAATCTAGTTTAAGCCTTAACAACTAACATGGTTGAAATAAAAATACAAATCCGAAATAACTTACATAACTCCAAAACATAGAATGAACCAAAGTGAAAAAATCAAAATCGTTAAAATAAGTAGCATTACACAAAGTTGTCTTCAACTCGATCACGCCATTATCTCAAAGTAAACACAATCTATTTGAGTCGTCATCTTTAGTAAAAAAAATATTTGTGTATGTTACAAAAATATATTTACCCTTAAAATTCATGAAACATGAAAATTAATAATGCGTTATGGTCGTAAAAGCAAATAAAATAACAAAAGATTGTGAACTCTAAAGTTGATGAAATTTTAATATAAACATATATTGTATAAGTATTAAAATTATTTATATCGAAGATACTTTAGCCATGAAATCTTATATATCATTAAAATATAAAATTTTTATAATAGAATAGGTGATGAGTGCGAGTGATGGGTATGAATAGTGGGTCGGTTGATGGGTTGATATGCTCACTCGTATCCGACCCACCCCATCACCCGTTGCGCACCTCACTCGAGTTTCACCCCACCCGTTTTTTCGGGGCGGATTTTTGGGCATCCATATATAATTGTCATTCCTAGCTATAAGTTGGATGACAAAATTTACGGTATATAAGAAACCATATTAGTTTAAAATAAAACTTGAGAAAATTGGTGGAATAGGTACCTTTTTGTTTAGCGTATATTAAGTATTAACTAGGCTCCTAGTAATATCCAACAAAAATATAAAGATAAATAAAAATATTAAGGAGATAAATTAGAGAGATAGTTAGGCAGTTTAATAAATCCACAATAATAAACTATGTACCTTAAATATTGAAACGGATTTGAAAAAAAAAGGAAACCGAATGGGAGAGATTCTCGCAATTTATATATGAGTGGTTACATCCGTCAATCACAAACACAATCACCGCTGATTTACTCTCATTTTCATCTCCATTGAAAGAAGATTCAAGCTAGGTCTCATCTTTCTCCCTTCCATTTCGTCTCTATTTTATTCTCCATTGAAGCCGATGCAAGTTATCGTATCTATCCCGCTCCATTGAAGGTTATTGAAGGTCGGTTATATCCATCTCCATTGTAGGCCGCTCAAAACCTCTTCACAAGTTATCGTCTTCTCCGACTGCAAAACAGGTACATTTTCTAACTCGGATTTAAGTTTCTTGCGACATATTACAGGATTATGTACACGATTTTGTCAAATCAAACATTATGTATCACATGTAGTTGCTAATAAATATTATGTACTAGTTATGCATCACACATGCATAGTTGCTGATAAATATTTGCTGATAAACATTATGTACGAGTTATTTAAATAAAGCAAATAATGTAGTTGATTGCCACCGTATTATGTAACAGCACGGAAGGAGCAGCGGAAGAATTGACGTTCAAACGTTCATATGTAGTTGATTGCCACCGTATTGTGTAACAGATCGATCTATATCAACGAACTTCGAAGGACACAATCAATATATTGTCTCCGTCTTATGTATCTCATCGAGCTCTCTCAACAATTATGAAGAAATCAAAAGGAGAAACAATGACTTCTATTTGAAGAACTCAAGATCATAAACTCGGTTGCAACAACAATGGCGTCCAAATTTTCTCTGTAATGGCTCGTTTGATTGATATCCCCAAATTAACGGAGATTGTCCACGGTTTATTTCCTTGTTTAACGGCTGATAATAACTATTGATGTTTTTAATTAAGATAATTAATATGCCTAATTAGGATATAGAGATATTTAGCAAATCTACATAATCTTCTATATAACGCGGGATTAATCTTTTTAGTAAAATATAGAGGGAATTAGTTTGTTAACACGAAACAAAATGGGCTTAGCTTGTACACCCTATTACATAAGTTGTCTGTTTAGCCAACTCATTCATAAAACTTTGATTAGTATTAACTCGAATCATAATAAATGTAAAATAATCACCATACAACATTTAAAAACTGAAATAAATTTCGCTAAATTAATTTTTGGACGTTTTAGGTACTTTTGACCAAAAAAAAAGAGACATGTTAGACGTCATGTGCCTTTAAAATTTAAAATTGAGCACCATAAATTACGGTGGAGAAAAACATAAAAATAATGAAAATAGAACCATGGATAAATCAATGTTATTATAATTTTTTATATAAAGAATTTATAAAATAGGAAGAGAATAATAAAATTGTAAGGATATACTCAAATATAAACAAACACGATATGCCACTATTTATTTTATATAAAAGTATTATGAGTTATTAGGGTAAGTAGGTAGTTTATGTATCTTGTGTATAAAGTAGGCAACTTTTGTTTTCTATTAACAAACTAGGCACCCTAGTTTATGTAAAAAAAATAAAATATTAATTAGTAAATGATATTGCTATTATTATCTCTCCTTTAATATGTAACCGATTTGACTAATAAGAAAATTGAAAAATTAAAATCTTGCGTCAAATAAGGAAATATCTTATAACAACTCCTAAAATAACTCCTCAATTAATTAAAGTCATTTAGAAAATATTATCTCTCCTACATAAATTTAATTATTTTCTTAATTAATGATTTAAACATATATTTTAAAATGTTAAAATAGAAAAGAATCACTAAATATTCTTAGAATCTATGCACACAGTTTCAATTACACAATATTAATACATAATTTCAAATGCACAATGTTAATAAATAAAAACTTGTGTAATCAAAAAACTTGTGTACGAAATACCTTTCACTGATTTATTTTTTGAATAATATGTATGTGCAGTAATCAATACTTGTTGAGTATGAAATATGTATACATATGTACATATTAATGTGTCGAGTTTTGTTTGTGATTGCGTGATAAATACATATTAATTGGAAATGTGTACATAACGGTTAAATTTTAGAAATAAAGTGTATTCCTTATCCATATCACACGTTAGTATGTAAATTATGTATGCTCGAGTCATTTACACAAGGTTTGATTACAAAAATCTTTTATTTATTATTATATTAACGCTTAATTAATACAATCAACTCAATATAATTTGTAATATACTAAATTAATATACAAAACAAACCTTCTTATTGTATATTTTTAAGAAAATATACATATATTTAGCTGCAGATTAAATAAATTTTATTTAATAAACTCACTCTTATTTATATTAATGTAATCAATACAATATAATTTCAAGTACAATAATTCATCACCCACTATTTATTTATTTATAAAAATTTAAATACATAAAATTAATTTAACTAACATTTAAATAAATAAAAATATACAATAAAAATTCTAATTTATAGTACAAAATATTTAGTATACTTTTTTATTGAAATATTCAAAGAATTATAAATTTCAGTGTTTACTTTTTTTTACTCAATATTTGTCTGTGTAGATTGGTAGGTAGTTAGGGTTCTTTCAGTAATTGAGTAGTTATTGACCTCATGATGAACAAGAAAATTTTATTTCATGTCTCCATCGTACCAAAGGAAGATAACTACCAATAGTTATTTATAGCAGTAGACAGTAGCAGTAAGTGGTTGGAGACTTTTAGTGTATCGCAAAATTTAAGTTCGATGTCAATCAGTCATGTGTCAATGCTCATTTTTAACCAAAAATAACAACATATAACGATCGACATTGCTATTTGTACCACATGTTTCATACTATTCATATCCGTGGTCTGGCTATGCCTGACGTACGCGTAATAATAAGTTGATTTCGTTCAAAAAATATAGGAAAAGGGCTACGCATACGCCATGCGTACGCGTAGTCCTACTACGCATGGCGTATGCGTAGTTGCTCATATAAAAAATTTTGATAAAAATACTAAGGAAAAAGGACTACGCCGTAGTAGGGTAAAAATAATTTGCCTACTACGACTACGCCTCACCCCATGTACGTATAACACGAAACCGTGGTACGAATAACAATAACCTACAACGATCCACTCAACATAAATCTATAATAATTTTCGGTATTTGATATTGTACAAATTCCCTTGTCAATTGTGTTTCTTATATAATTTAATAAAAAAAATAATAAAATTTAAATATATGGTCATTAAATTTTACTTGCAATAATTTAAATATATTTTAAATTTTAAATTTTCATTATTTTTATTTTTATTTTTGGGCTCTCATGCATGCTTGAACATGAGTTCAGATCCGATAACGAACTTGATTTGATCCGAATAAACGTATTTGACTTTAAGTCAAAATCTGTTCAGATACGGGTTTAATCAAATATAGATCTTATTAACCCATCCCATAATACCTCATGCATAAAATCATTCTTTCAATTAGGGTTGTACATCTCGTTCGGACCTATGGACAAAAATCTCCAAACCTTGGACCGTGATCGTGTTATTTCGGTATGGTATATTCCGCCTCGTTTTGGAACGGAACAAAATAAAAAAATTATATGGTTTTGTGAAAACTAAAGTGAAAACCCTAAATTAGTAAAAACTTTAATTAAATCTATTTTTTTATCCGATCCGGTCCGACAATTTTTCCCAGTTCTGGACCGGAACACGGAATCCCAAAAATAGTGGATTGTAGACCGGATTTGGACCGAATTTTTCCGGGTGAACAACCATGCTTCCACAACTTTTTTTTTGGTGTGACATGCTTCCACAACTTTGTATATCAAATTTATCAATGCAACATTTTTCTTAACCATACAAGCATATATGTTTTAGATATTTCTATCGTGAATTGCTGGGCCCAAATCAATTAGAGCAAATTGCTCAAGCCCATATCCTAGGGTATCAAGAAATATGGTGAGTGTCCGGTATAAGAGATAAAAAAAAAATTTAAATAATTGAACATTGTTCATTTTTTTTGAAAACTTATGTATATATATCCAGAAAGCAAGGGAGATTACAAAGCCACTAGCTTAGTATAGTAGAGCAAACAGTGCAGGGGTCAAGACTAGATAGATACAAGAGAGCAAAGCACATTGTAATAATTATGGAGGAGGGAAGTTTATGCCGAGAATCTTCGCCCAGATGAGTGAGTTCCTTGAACGGTTCTTCCAGTTGAAGGAGAAGTGAGCCTTGGTTGTGTTGATGATGTTGTGAGCACAAGAGGTAGGGTGTGTGCTTTTGTTGTTGTAGAGGAGATCATTTTGAGCCTTCCAGATGAAATAGATGTAGCTAATCATGGTAGAAGCTCGGACGTTGGAGATCAAGTCATCTTTTTTTAGTGAAATGGTGCTTAGCCAGGACCAAACACATCCCTGTAAGGCAGAGGATGGGGAATTATGAGCCAGGAGGAGATGAGGTTTAGGACCAGTTGCGCATAGCTGTAGTGGTGAAGCAGGTGAGTCTCATCTTCAGGGAGGAGGTTGCAAGTATGGCAAGTGTTGTTGGTGACGATGTTCCAGTCACTAAGTTTGGAAAGAGTTGGGAGGCGGTTATGGCTTGCGATCCAGGCAATGGCGCAGCATTTAGGTGGGCAGGGAGCTTTCCAGATGATGTTGTACTGGTACTCAATCATACACATAGTTGGTGGTGTTAAGGGTAATTCTATGTGTTGATCATTTGCGAGAAAGCTTCTTCCAAGTTCAAATTTGAGACCAAGTGCTCCTCCTATTACAGTTGGGCTATGATGAAGATGTGATAACGAACTTGATTCTAGAACTGAGTCGTTGGGCTTGTGGCTAGCCTGCTAGGGAAGAAAAGACCTTCTCGTTGGGCCTTGTCCGATAAACCCATTGAGCCTACTCTCTGAATGTGATGAATAGGCTGAACTGGGATCAAAGAAAGATAAAAAGGATATGAGCCGGTTTGGTGTATCTGAACATGCGGTCATTGAACTCTAAACCCTAGTATCTCTTTCACCTCCTCTCTTCGTCTATGCTTCTGCTCTTCTCTTTGAGAGTTTTCACATCTGATAACCACAAATTATGGGCATGAAGAAGATATATGGATCTTCATACTCGTGGATTTGTATCGTTTCCCGGTTTTACTCTTACTTTCTTGTTGGATTTCTTTCAAATGTTTACTTTTGTAATTCTTTGTTGTTAGTTTTGTTTTTGAGACGATAGCGGTTTGAATCTTCTTGAGATCCCGGGGACGTATGCCTTTTAATCTGAACCTTGTAAACTAACACCTTGTCCAATCTGTTATTGGATCAGTTCGCTCAATCTAGATATGATCTATAAGAGCTTTTATCCCGTTTGTTAGATATATTACATGTTTTTTCACGAAAAAAAATCCGCTAGACTCGAGTAATTCCGTTGTTTCCTTCTACTTTCTAGTTTTTTTTTTCTTGGATGTTTTACGTTTTTTTCCCTTCTCTATAATCTCTTTCTATTTTCAGTTTATAAGATTTATGGTGAATTGAATCTTATTGAGATCGTGAGAACATAGTAATTGTTTCCAAACCTCGTACGAAAACAACCTTGCTTTGCCTCTCTTGGAATCGATCGTCCCATATCAATTTTGAATCAGATTTTATTAGAACCATTGTTCTCAGTTTGCCGAAGGGACTTAATATATAAAGAGGAAAATACCGGAAATCACCCCTTAAATAGGGCCATTTGTAATAAACAACCGTTAAATTCAAAATTACCAAAAATCTCCCTTTATAACGACTCGTCAACATAATAACCCCGCTACTATTCTGTCTCATTTCTCGTTAAAGGACCCCACTTTTCAATATTTTAATAGTTTTCTCTCAGAACTGTGAACCGGTTGAATAGAACATAATCAAACCGTTTACAAAAAAATTGAACCAACCCTTCTTCCCGAAAAAATGCCAAAAACCCACATTTGAAAACCTAGATCTGGAAGAGGATAGAGGTGGCGGTGACTTCGATTCAGGTGGCGGTGTGGAGGTTGTTCGGTGGTGGAATGGCGGTGGCGAAGCTCAATCACGGTGGCATTCGCGGTGTCTCGCCGTCAGGATAGCGGAACTACCACGGTGTACCTGGAAGTATGATAGTAGAAAGTAGAAACCCTTTTCACGGGAAGTCATACCTCCTGCAGAAATGTGGATCGGTTGAGTCTCCGCATCCAGTGCACCCGGAGACCACGGCATTCCACACCTAGATGGAGGATCTTCAGAGACCTCGAACACTACCATGATCAAAACACGATCTACAAGGACATATGACTACGACATCTTCCAAAACATTCTTTTAAGCCATACTTGAGGAACGACTTCAAATGAAAATTCGTCCCAACTAATAAAACAAGGTCATAGCCAACATTTCTCAAATTTCTGACACCGACTCCAAAGAAAAGTCAAAACTTTCGGACCAATTCTGACAAGTCATTTTACAACAACCTAAAACTTATGTACCAACATCAAAAAAGCAAGTTGGGATCGGGTCACTCTTTTATTTACTTTAATATGATATAAGCATAAACAAATTAACCTCACACTGAAGTATTTCAAAATGTTCAAAGTTTCTGCATTAAGAACAACATTACTGAACTTAAAACTTATAGAGAGGATGTAACTGAACCAGTTCAGTTTTTTTTTTCTTCCAGGAGCTGTCAAAGTCCTTTATACGGGTTACAAGAGCTAGTTTCCACTCTATGACTTCTGCATATATTTCAATCGGGATTGTATATCCTTCAAATAATGAGATCATAATAGATGATATATCACACTCTATCATGCATGCATGGGTTCTTCTTCACTCTTCATGACGTATACGTACTAGGTAGCCTGCCGCCATTGTTAAACAAACATAAACACCAAACACCAAACGAGTCAAATATGAACATATTTTAAACTACTCTAAGACTTAGAGGCTCGATTCGAAATGAACCGAGCTCGTTCGGCTCGTTTCTAGTATATGAACCGACTCCTCGGTTCAGATTCGTTTCTAAACGAGCCGAATATGAATATACCGTAAATCGCTTACAAACTTACCCAAGTCTAAGTGAAGTGTCGAAGATCGCGTTGTCGTGAGAAGCCGAAGGATCGGAAGAGAAACTGTTTCCATTGATGGATTCTCCAGGTTGTTGCTGACATGAACTCTTTCCCTGGGTTACATTATTCACCTGCAGCAGATTAATAAGAAGCAAGCTTCTTACCAAAGGATATGACATGGAAGAAATGTACCTTTTGCTTGAGAAAAGCAATTTCCTGGTGAAGTTTGTCAAACTGAAATGTATATGAAATTCAAATGTGTCATAAATGAGATATAGATATGTATCTTGGATTAGTGAATTGAATTAACCTTTAATTGTCGAATTCGAGACCAACCCTTTTGAATCTGCTCCTCGATCTTACACAGTTCTTCAATCTCCAGACCATCGAGGTCGTCTCCTCTCATTCGACTGCCACATTGTTGTCAAATGAAGTATTAGTTTGTTAGAAACTCACTAATCGAGTTTAATATTCAAAGGACAAATTTGGTAACTAGACTATTTTGAGTTTTTTTTATATTAATTGGACTTTTACCTATTTTTCATTAAGAAAATATACCTCAAACTAGTTTTAACTACAATTAAATGAAAGTGTTAAAAAATTATGGTACACTTACTAAACACAAAACTGAAAAAAGGCCTAATAGGTCAATCTAGTTGGACCGATCATACACTTGCTCGTAGAAAGCTAGACTTGTCTTTATTTTCTTAAAGACAAATCTCATACAGATCTATGTTTAAAGCTTAAAGCACTTGAAGAAGCGATAGAGGTAGTGAGTTTACTTTTAATGAGTTCAATGTCCGATGAGTTTTGGGATTGTGTAGTTTTTTTTGCCTACTAGGTAGAGTTGAATAAAAATACATTGGTTGATCGATCCACTAACACAAAGATTCAATCCGTATAAATTCAAATTTGAAAATATCTATTAATTGATGATCTGAATTCGATTTAAACAAGAGCTTTTTGCGGATCATCGGATACAGATCGGGCTTTTGAAAAAAAATCAGATAAGATATATTGGGTTGACCCGAGAAATAATTATTCAAATCAACAGGATGTTCGGATCGGATATCCAATTTATCCAGTAAAAATACCCTATATAATTTAGGTCAAAATACGGACTCGCATATCTCAAGTATCCGGATCTGATATCCAATTACATAAGACAACCTTTTATAAAACTATTTGATCAGATATTCGTACTTCAAATCAATCCGATTGCACCCCGTACTATCGGGAGTCCAACAAAAAGTTAAGCTAGTCGGATAGAACTTTACTAGAATTTTGAGCGTAAGCCGTAAAAAAAAGTCAAGTGCATCTCATTTGAGAGTGTTTCGGAACATTTACTATGTGAATGTGCTGAACTAGGTGAGATAATAACTCGAAGGGAAAAGCAAGTCTTTGATTTTGCCCAAAACTAATCACCTTCGTTGATATTGATTTCCCTAACGTTACTAAACGAAAAATTTATATATACGGCCTTCATTTTTACTAATGAAGGAGTTCAAAAAAAAATGTAAGTCAACCTCTGACGTCGGTGTCAACACCCGTCTTTTTATGGTGTCGGCGCTCAAAAGGACGCCATCGGAAATTAGTGGTATACGATATATCTTAGTAATACAATAATCATTTTAGTTTAATAAATTAGTTAGAAATACATGAAGTGAAATGTGTTGATAATGAATTTTATTTACAAATATATTTAATTAGTACTATCTTATATATCTTTAAAAAGAGGTAAAACTTTTGATTTAGTTATAAATTTTGTGAGTAGATTAGTAATAATAAAATTTATAAAGTGGGATAGTTAGTTAAGGGCCTGTTTGGTATTATGTGGGTATTTTTTTTTTTAGATTATTGGGGATGGAGATTGTTGAGGATTGTTGGGGATGGAGATTGTTGCGGTTTGTTAAATATTGTTAATTTTCGCTGTTTGGTACGAGATTGTATAAAAAGATTGTTTTGACAAAGATTACCATAATGCCCTCTAAAAATTCACGTGTGAGGCACATGACTAGGGCAAAACGTTTGCAACGTCAATTTTTTTGGCTGAGTATTTTTCGAGCCCTAACTCCTCTCTCATATGGTCGATCCTTTGTCGCAAGTCCATTGTTGCTATCCGCTCCATCGTGCTTCAACAGGTAAGGTAAACTCCTCTCTTCTTCTCGTTTTTGCAAATTTGTTGTTGCTCGCTCCAAAACAACAACCTATTCGATTTTTTGGTTGTTGAATTTCGCTCCAAGTCTGCATTATTTGGCTTCTGCTGCTCGTTCAATTTTTTGGCTGTTGCATCTCGTTCCATTTTTTGGCTACTGCATCTCATTTTTTGGCTGTTGCGGCTCGAGTTTTTGAATTTTGCTGCTCGAGTTTTTGAATTTTGGTTGCTGCATCTCATCTCATTACTGCAGCTCGAGTTTCTGAATTCTACTGCTCGAGTTTTTGATTTTTGGCTGCTGAATCTCTTTTTTTTTTTGCTGTTGCTCTCTCATTTCGATCGATTGGATCGGCAGCATCGTTTGTCAGGTATCGGGAGGAGAAGACCGAACGATTTGCTGGGAAGAGAATGAACGAGAAAGAGAGAATAGAAGAGGAAGGGTATGTGTGGATTCAAAACAATCTAACCCAATGAATCCCCAAGAAGCTTGGGGGGCCAAGCTTCTTTTTACGGGATTCTTTTGCCAAAAGAATCTCGTAAAAGAATACAATACATAACCTGCATATGATACCAAACAGTGACAATTTTGCCATCCCGAAGAATACAATGAAAAAGAATCTAAATGAATCTCCTTCCAACTAATACCAAACAGGCCCTAAGTAGCTTGCAATACTATGTATGGAAACAAACAATCTGTAAAGTGAGGGAATTAGTTAAGTGGTTTTTCGAGGTTTTACAATGTCGGCGGTCAAAAAACTTACAAGTACTAGGCATTGGAGTCATCTGATGGCGTCTAATCTAGACGTCAATGCCTTGTGACTTTTGTCAACAAGTAAATTATAATTTTCTACTTTTAGTAAACATCGAGAATGGAACGTTGCGGTGTTTACTTAAATCTAAATAGTATTTTTTTTAATAACAGAACGCGGTTAGGCCGGTCTAACTCTTAGAGGTAGTCCAACCTATAATATCTTGACGGATGAAAAAACACAAATTTCAAAATCTTCATATAAGTTAGAGAAAATTACACAAAACCACCCTTAATAATCACTATCTTGCAATTAACCACCCTTTATAAAAAAATTTAGCATGAAACCACCCATAATATTCATCTATGTGCAATAAACCACCCTTATCATATTTTTTACACAAAACCACCCTTAATTTTTAAACAATTGCAATTAACCACCCTATACTACTTAAAACTAAATCAAATGATTTAAAATTGAAGCATAGACAAGATATATTTACATTATTAATATTAATACCATTAATAGTATCGATAATTTGGTTAAATATTATAATTTATAATAGAGAATAATCAAAAATAATAATATAAGTTATTACCTATATACAAAAAAAAATTTAATTTTAAAAATTATTAAACTTCATACAAACTAATGAATACAAAGTCAATTCTATTACAACCTCAATTCCGACTAAATTGATGATTTGTTACCGGATCTAATTTATTTTTTAAAAATTTCACTTGTTTCAATTGACCAATAATCATGTTGTTAACATAATTTTCATTTTAAAAAAACTGGAAAAACAATATGGGTTAAAATTTTCCAAAATAGTAATGAAACTTTTAAAATGAAAAGCTTTTAAACTATTGAAACTAATTATGATATCAATATTAATATAATATAATAATGAAATTTAGCTTGTCAATTCTTCAATTTCAAATTATTTGATGTAATTTAAAATAATATAGGGTGGTTAGTTGCAAACCCGTAAAATTAAAGTTGGTTTTATGCCAAAACATTTATAAGGGGTGGTTTATTGCAAATATATGAATATTAAGGGTGGTTTTATGGTAAAAAAATTATAAAGGGTGGTTCTTTGCAAAAGAGTGATTATTAAGGGTGGTTTTGTGTAGTTTCCTCTATAAGTTATTGTTAAGTGTCGAGATTTTTTAACGGGTCAATTGGACAACAATAATATTGAACTTGCTTTTGCTTCAAAGTACATTTATTACCTTAGCTCCTGGCTCTTGTCATGGAGGTCCTTTCTCAACATTGGATAGTTTGAATACCTAAGCTGTAAATTCAATATTCAACAAATATTTATGTGGATTATCCATTGATAAACATGAATTCTGTAATTAAATACCATTATAATAAGAGAATCTTATGTTATATATATTTCAGACTTATTACATATCAAATTCAAGATGTGATACCTGTTGTTGATTGGATACATTAACAAGCTTCCCTGCATCATTTGTGTGCTTCCTATACCTCTGGATTACTTCCTTCATCCTTCATTTACATTATCGAGTCAATGTAAAATATAAAAAAAATGTGCATACGCGTTACAGCAAAACCTAACACATCAGTTCGGTGAATTTTTTTTTTTTTTTGAAAGTTTATGTATATATAACCAGAAAAGGGGGATTACAAAGCTACTAGCTTAGTGTACAGTAGAGTGATCGATGCATGAAGAAATGTAGGAGATACTGAAGAGTGAACGATGCATGAAGCATAGAAGGGAAACAATTGCAAGGATTATAGAGAAGAGAAGTTTATGCCGAGTATCTTGGCCCAGCTTTGTGAGTTCTTAGAGCGATCCTTCCATTTGAAAGTGAAGAGAGCCTTGGTTGTGTTGATGATGTTGTGAGCACAAGAAGTAGGATGGGTGATTTAGAACCAGTTCGGTGAGTTTTCATCTAAATTCAATTGGCAATAAGAGTAGTCCTTTAACCTTGCATATTTAGTTTCAGATTTGTCAACTTCATATGGAGTAGTTATCAACTCCAACAATTTAATACGCAATATTCCGTATTAATGTTTAATCTAGATACGGATATCAAACTCCTCACACTTCTCTTATCTCCATATCCGACACTTTGCTGACAATTTTTTAGATGGAACCTCACTTAATGTATTTGCTGAACTCGGACCTAATCCGTGTTTTTGACATGATATCAACTTATGCTGTCAATTTATTTTTATGTGTCAAATTTACGGGTTTGATATCCGAAATCACAATGATATCCATCAACATACCCTCTTTAGGTATCAACCACATACTCATATCTTAATACCGACATACTATTTCGTGATATCAAGATATGAATATCGAACGACCCCCTAAAGCTACGAGTTTTGGATCTTTGGGGAAGATGTATCAATCCAAGCCATGCACGTCCATCTGCATTATGATGTGGACACATATAACCCTAGCTAATTCCCAAAACATGTTCATTATCTCTCATTTTTCTAATTATCTCTCAAGAATAACACAAAGCACAGACAACCACATACAAACACAGTAAGTAAAGAGATCAAGTTTGATGAAGACCTTGAATTACTGGGAAACTCAAAGATCTTCCCAGTTGAAGAGAAGATAAGAAGACCAATTTGGGCATCACAGAGAGTAGCCAATTCTTGAGCTTTCTTGAATAGCCCTCTTCTCCTCTTTGAAAACGTCACTTGCCTTGCTGCAGTGTTCTCTATCTTCTTTATCTCTATTTTCCTTCTCACCATCTCCTTAATCCCCAACTGCAAACCCTAATTTCCTTCCTTTCCTGATTTCAATTTCACTTCACAGATCAGAACTGAGAAGTAGAATCAAAACCCACCAGACAGAAGAAACCAAATCTACAAACCCAAATCAAGAAGCAAAGAATGTTGAAGATAAAGATGCAAAATTTAGCAGAAAGAAGAAAAGTATGAGGGGACTGTAGCCATGTACGTACAATACCTAGACAGCCATTATCAGTCGATCAGAGATCGAGGTAAGAGATAAGAGAGATTGAATAGCTTGCTTCCAATTGGGTAAAGTCTAAGTAAACACCCACAAATGGTAAAAGTCGTGCAAATAAAGAAGTTTGAGAGAGAAGGGGGTTTCCATGTACGTACACGAGATAAACGATTCTTTATAAAGCCAAACAAGGCCTTGTTTTTTGTGTCACTTGGGAAAAATATCAAATATATGATCTATTTATTTATTTTAGTTTTGGTGGTTGTTAGATCGTCGTACAAAGAGTCTATTCTGTATTAGCTAACACCATTTATGGCTTTTTCTGTACCTGTTTTATGCACCAATAGAAATACAAATCTAACATGAACTTGAATGCATACATTATTTGGGTAAGAAATATGTTTCACGTCCACGATAAAAATAAACTCATAGTCTTTCGAAACGGTGGTGGGGTATTTTTGTATTAAAAATTGATTTTATCATAAAATTCATTGGAGTTGTGTGTTTGATATTGTGTCTTACGTGTACATATCTACGTTTATATATCTACGTTTATATGCACACGATTCTAACTTTACAAACCGTTACACTGCAACATAATAACAGATCAGTTAGTCAAACTGTCCGATTTTCATTCTATAAAACCCTTTTTTGCTCTCTTCTCTCTCCTGGCTCCCCCGGCGTAACTGCACTCTCCACCCTGCGCAGCCACCCCCTGGTTGCGCCCCCCCCCCCCCAACCCATCCCAGTCCACCCATGGCTGGATCCAAGAAAGCCCGTCGACGAAACATCAGAGTCTCTGAGCTATCCGGATCCCCCCATCACCCAAACCTCCAGATCAAAGCCAACCCCAACCATGAAAGGACCCCCGACCCTATCCCTGACGACCTTATCCGATCAAACAATAACCGACTTCTCCCCAGACCCCATACCCCTCCAATCCTATCCTCAGAACTATCTTTTCCCCCGTTGAGTCCAACAATCTCCCAGATATCATCTCCGGCCAACCCTAATGGGGCCTCATGCTCTCAGGTTTCCATCCCGCCTGGAAACCTCTCCTCTGAGAAGAGCAATACCTCGCAGGGAAGGCTTTTGGCCTCCGGGTTCACCCCTGATCCCCCAACCCTTTCGGCTCCTCTGACGAACGAAGTCGTCGTGGGCCCCCCACCCCTTAATGCTAACGGTGCTGATTCCGAAAAGAATGTCCCCCATGCAACGGCTTCCCTTTCACCTACAGACTCCTCGATTCCCCCCACGCCCCTAATCTGCTGGAGAACCCCAACATCCCTAATGCACAAACTGCCCCTCTAGCTTCCTACAAGGACATCGCAACCAGAAGCATTGCATGGAATCACGTTCCCCTACCCTTCATCCCTGGACTTGATTCCAGAGTCATTACTTTCACTAACGAAGACGTCGAAGATACCATGAAAAAATGGGACCTCTCTCTTGTGGGATACCCCCTTGGAAGCCCTATCTCATTCCAAAGAATGTCCAAGTTCATAGCCGAAAACTGGAACACCATCTCCCTACCAAAAATGATCCGGAACGAGAATGGCATCTTCGTGTTCCACTTCTCTTCAGAAGACGATCTGAATGAGATTTTGCTGGGCAGTCCTTGGATCGCCAATTGCTCCTCCACCATACTCCTAAAGCGATGGTCCACTGACCTTCCCCTGGACTACTTAAGCCTGACCTCCATTCCAATCTGGGTTACTCTGCATAACCTCAACTTCCGCTTTTGGTCCAAAAATATGCTCGCCAAGATAGGCTCGGCGCTAGGTACGCCCATCCTGACGGATGCTTGCTCGGCTAATCAAGACCGACTGGGTTCGCAAGGATCCTTGTTGATATCCAAGCCTCTCGCCCCCTCCTTCGCGAGATCACTCTCTCAGGGCCTGAGGGAGCCACTTTCGTCCAAAAAGTAACCTACGAATGGCTCCCTCCACGATGTGACGCTTGCTTAATTTTTGGCCACTGTTGCAAGCCCCCACAGGCCCCTGCCTTGACTCCCACTTCAGCAGGAACAAGCATCACCCCCCAGGATCACCACTCCTCTAAGACCACCCCAAACACCTATCCTGATCCCCCTCCCATTCTCCCCACTCCGGATCCCTCCCTGCGGATCCTCCCCTACCAAAAAGAACCCTTTACCTCCAAACACCCTATCCCACAACAGATTGCTATTCCCTCGCCAACTCCTGAATCTGCTCCCAATATAACGTTACTCTCTCGCAACTCAAACCCTCTTCATGACCCACCAAGCCCCAAACCCCTCAGTCATGGTTCTCACACTCATCCTCCCCCCTCAACTAAACCCACCAATGACCTCTCCAACGCCCCAAACCTCACAACCAACGCCTCATTGACTGCAAGTGCACTCAATGACTCTTGCCCAAATCTTTAATGATTGTTAGAATGTGTGCATGGAACACACGAGGTCTCAATAACCCCGTTAAACAAAAAGCCGTTCAATCCCTTGCTAAGAAGCACAACCTCGACCTCATAGCAATTCTCGAAACTCGTCTAAGATCTGATAATGAGAAAAGGATCTCAAAATCTCTCTTCCCCTCATGGAATCACATTTCGAACTCTCCCCATGCCCACAACTGCCGCATTTGGGTTTGGTGGAACCCTGCAAAGCTCAGCATCACTACATCCCTGATCACCGATCAACTCATTCATTGTAGCATCGCAAACCACCTTACACCCCATAACCCAACCACCTTTGCTGAGATTTCCTTTGTTTACGCCCATAATGCCTTGGAGGATCGTGTAAGTCTTTGGAACTCCATTTCTACAATCCGGTCACTTAACACCAACTGCCCATGGGCCCTCATGGGTGACTTCAATGTCACCTTATCCCCTGATGAAAAGCTCTCCAACAACCTCCATAACTTCACCCAATACTCTACTGAGATCGAAAATTGCTTCGAACTGAATGAACTCTCTGATCTCCCATTTTCTGACTGCAAATACACATGGAGCAACAAACAGGTGGGGAATCGTATTTGGAGTAAATTAGATTGTATCATCTCCAACGAGGCATGGTGCACCGCCTTCCCCAACTCTACTACTCACTTTGGCAACGCTGAAGTGTCAGATCACTCCCCAGCAATGCTGTTTACATACAACATGCTCCCCAGAAGTGCCTTCCCTTTTAAGTTCAATAATCTCTGGACCAAGCATGAAGCTTTCCTTGACACTGTCAAATCTGCCTGGGACTCAGAGATCGAGGGGAATGCCATGTTTAGATTGACCAAGAAGTTGAAGATCTTTAAGCCTCTCCTCAAAAAATTTCCCAATGCAAAATTTGAGGTGCTTCATACCAACATTGCTGAAAACCACAAGCTGCTTGACGAAACCCAATCAAATCTCCAGGCTGATCCCCATATCACTGCTCTCCAGGCTACTGAAAGGAGCCTCACCCTCACCATCAAAGACCTACATGTCAAACTCCAGGGCATGCTAAGCCAACTATCAAAAGAGAAATGGTCCAAACACGGTGACCAATGTTCATCATTCTTCTTTAAAAGCATCAAAATGCGGAGAAGTGCTAACCTCATTACTGAAATCATGGAACCAAATGGTGTCCCTGTCAAAACTCCTGACGAGATCGGTCACTCACTTGTTAACCACTTCAACAGGGCCTTCAACTCCCAGCATCACAACCCCAGTGTGAACTTCCCCCCCATCGGCCTTCCCACCCTCAACATGAATGATATCTCCTCTCTTAATGCGCCGGTCACGCATGAAGACATCAAACAAGCCCTCTTTAGCATTGGAGACAATAAGGCTCCTGGTCCGGATGGTTACAACTCTCTCTTCTTCAAAGACGCCTGGGATATCATCCAGCATGACTTCACAAATGCAATTCACGACTTCTTCATCAACAGAAGACTACTCAAGCAAGTGAATCATACTACCATAACTCTTATCGCCAAGCATGACAAACCCATAGCACCCTCGGACTTTAGACCAATATCTTGTTGCAACACGATATACAAAACCATCTCCAAGATTCTCGCTAGGCACATCAACCACATCCTACCTGATCTCATTAGTCCCAATCAAAGTGCCTTCATTACCTCAAGATCAATCAAGCACAATGTCCTTTTATCCCAAGAGATCCTTCACAAGTATGGTAGGCAACACATTTCCTCCAGAGTAGCAATGAAAGTCGATATCTCCAAGGCTTTTGACTCGATAAGTCACGAGTTCATATTGCATTGCCTGCATTTAATGGGGTTTCCGGAGGCCTTCACTGAGCTGATTAGAGAATGCATCACCACCGCCTCCTATTCAGTCAATGTCAATGGGGAGCTAAAAGGCCACTTCACTGGTTCTTGTGGGCTTCGTCAAGGATGCGCTCTATCCCCTCCACTCTTCGTCATTGCGATGGAATTTCTCACCAGGTTGATCACGGAGAGAACCTCAAACCCTGACTTCAATTTCGATCCCAAATGCTCCACTCCTGCTATATCTCATCTCGCATTTGCTGATGATCTTATTCTCCTATGCCGTGGGGATGCCAAGTCTGTCAAGATCCTTCACGATGCTCTCGAGGAGTTTGGTACACTTTCCGGCCTTGTCATAAACCCTGATAAATCACACATTTACACTGGAGGCATGAATCATGCTGAGATCAATGAAGTTGTTCGCATCACCGGAATGAGGATTGACTCCCTCCCTTTCATGTACCTGGGGATACCTTTGGGTAGCAAGCGGCTGAATGTCCAAGATTACCTCCCCTTGATCCATAAGATCACAAAACGTATACACTCCTGGAGCGCCAAGTCCCTCTCCTACGCGGGTCGTGCTCAGCTCATCAAAACAATCCTCTACGCAACCTGTCACTACTGGTGCTCCATGCTTGTCCTTCCTATTAAGGTTATCACCACTATCATCGGCCTGTTTAGGTCCTACTTCTGGTCGGGTGTGACCAATAGCAGACGCGCCCTTGTGGCCTGGGACTCTATCTGCCATCCGAAAACCCTTGGCGGGCTTGGCTTCCCCGACCTCGCTACCAAGAACAAGGTCGCCCTCTCAAAAATACTATATGAACTTGATCGAGGCAACCCTAGTCTCTGGAACTCATGGATCAATCACCATCTCTTCAAGCAAGGGGACACCATTTGTAGCTGCTCAGCCAGGAACTCTCACACCCCCTTCTGGAAGAGCCTTCTCTCACTCAGGGACGAACTCCCGACCTCTCCCTCCGGCCCCTCGAGGGATATCTCCCTTACTAGCAATAATGGCACCTTCTCCAGGACCAAAGTCTACGATCTCCTCAGACCTTCCCTCCCTGCAATTCACCCTTCCCCATTCAAAGCCATATGGCTTCCCTTAAATACCCCCAAACACTCATACATAGCATGGCTTGCAGCCCTCAACCGCCTCCCTACCCTCTCCAAGATCAAAACTTGGAACATGACCAATGATGACTCCTGTCGGCTTTGCAGCTTAGCCTCTGAAGACGGTGATCACCTCTGGAACCACTGCGGCTATAGTTCTACTGTCATGGCCATTGTTTCGCACTGGACTAAGACTCCCTCCCCTTCGCCCTACCTTGGCCGCATATGGCCCTGGTTGGCCTCTTGGACCAACAAGAAAGCCCTTCCCATGGACTGTGCAAAGATTGCTGTAATGATCGCATACCTCTACCACATCTGGACCGCAAGTAACAACCTGATCTACAATCATGCCCTTATCACTCCCTTCGACTGTGCTGGGATGATCATCAGAAGTGTGAAGACACACTTCGCCCACAACTGGAATGACAGATCGTCTCTCACACGGGACATGACCCTCATTCTGTGCATTCCCCTCCCGTGATCTTACCTCCTTGCTCCTAGGCTCTCCCTTGCTCTCTTGGCACTGATTCTGTACTAAATTTATTGCCTTTCTTGATATCTGCTAAGCCTCGGAATCTTGTAACATATCCCCCCTCTAATACAAATTAAATTTTCAAAAAAAAAATGCCATGTTCGATATTTTCTTCCCAATTTCCCCCACTTTACCAATCGTTGTCTCACATCATTAAGGACCCGTTTAGTTTTAACTCCGGAATCGAAAACGGAATGGAAACGAATCTAGTCCATACGTATACCCTTGTTCATGAAAGTGTTTGGAATCATTCCTTGTGATTTGAAGTAATTAGAGTAGAGTTTGATTACTTTTTATACCCTATAGGGTAACAAAATGTGGGGAATCAAGTGTATTTTGCTTTAAACCACAAGGAATGATTTCATACAATTTGATGAATAAGGATATAAATATGGACTAAATTCATTTTCATTCCGTTTCCGTTTCCGGAGTTGGAAACAAACGGCCCCTTAATATTTGTGTTATGTTTAGGTAATATTTAGGTTGATAAGTATTGGAATAACAAGCTATGAATTTGAGAAATTTTCATGAAGTCATTTTGGCTTGACCAAATAACATTGTTCAAATGGCTAGCTCAATTATACAACTTGGAAACTAGTTGGTATGTTTATGAACTGTGATTGAGAGTCGGGGATACGTTGATCAGTTTATGAACGGGCTTCTTTCCATTATTCTTGTGTCGAACACTCTTATTACGAACAAAAGATATATCAAAATGTGTCAAAAGATGTTCCAATTGAGTCTATTTAACAATCACGTCGTTAATTTCTCTAAAAATATATTCTTCGTGAATTTTACTGAAAATTTAACACAGCTTGTGATAAATGTTTCAATCTTTCATAGCGAAGTTCATTTACTTAGTAATCTCTTTCTAATGAGTCGTTGGCTTGCCGAGCCTAATCTAGAAGCAAGTACAGAAGAAACACGGCATTTAATTTGCTTCCGTTGATTGAAATGTTGCGTTCTCTACAAGGTGTTGGTTTAATTCCAGAACTTAAGTGAAGAAAGATGTAACGCCCCAAATTTTGGCGCGTTTGCGATTTTTTATTCCTTTCGGCTTTTATCGATATTTTATTAGCTTAAATGTTTTTGAAAAGGTATTTTTACGATGTAAAATATATTTTCCGAGTAAATTATTATTTTGAATACATTCGCGTATATCCATTTTATTTATTTTATTTATTTTTTTCGGAAAAGTCGGAATGTTTTCCGACTCGAAAATCCCGTTCCGAATGTGGTAATCGAGCCTACCCTTTTATTCCTTTTTTCCTATTCTCTTTTCTTTTATTCCTTAGTTTCCTTGCCTGCTTCTGTTCCTAGTGACGTGCCCGGACTCAGTCACAGTGACCCCTCGTTATTTGCATCCCCTCTGAATGTTTGGGCTCCTTCACGCAAGCTGGCCAGCCTTCACCATTCTCTATGCTCTCTCACGCTACCATGAGAACAATCTTGCCCAATTGCCCTCATCTCTCTATTCCCCATCTCATGCAACTCTCTGGACAGCAAGCCTCACACTTGAGCAGCCTTGTACCTCACCTCCATTTCTTAGCCTTTGAAGCCCCGCCTGGAAACCAGCCTCTCCCTTCCTTCTTCACCTGCAAGAACAAATGGATCTCCATCTCTCACTTACCTTTCAACACCACGCATCCCCTGTCAGCACCAACACCTCCACTGTTGCCGAGCCGCCGGGAAGGGCACTACTGCCGCCTTCTCTGCCTGTTAGCCCGCCGCCTCTTCCCCCTTATTCTAGCTTCTGTGGTGCCAAAACCCACCGCCAACCGCCAGAAGAGAGCTGCAACCGCCACTCCTCCATCACCAACCTCGTTTCTCACCCATCGGACTCCCCCTTGTCAGTGGCCGCCGGATCTGGTCTCTTCTCTTGAACCCTCTCTGTCAACCGCACACTTGCGAACCGGCGCTTGGAAGAGCCTGCCGCCGGAGTCGAAAGCCTCTCCTTCCTTGCTGCACTGTCGCCTCTCCATGCCGGAGAGCTGCCTCCACTCACCGTAGAAGCTAGCCGGAGGAGCCTCGCCCATGGAGCCTCGTCGCTGGAGCCACGCCGGCCGCCGCACAGCGTTCCTCTTTCCCCTCTCCTGCTGCGCGTTTCAATTGTTGAAGAGGGACTTTAACCTAATTAAAATGGGCCCCCTTCAATTTGGTATAATGACACCTTGTACCCTTATTTTTGGTATAATCGCAGAATATACCCAGTGTTTATTACTTACAGTTTTGGCCCCAGAAATTTATTTTCAGATTATGCCCCATGTGTTATATAAGTGTATAAATTGCCCAGAAAAATGTTTTAGCGGATTTTAACATTCGATTTTAATTGCGGGGATATTCTTATATTTATATATACCATATATATTATGCCCTTGTTGGATTAATTGCGGGTTATGGCTCAAAGATTTAATTAAGGGATTTTAACGTTGACTTTGAAAACAAGTTTTACCTTGGGTTTATGAAGTTATACAATTTGCCCGGAATATATATATTTACGGTTTTAACTTGGGTTTTAAAAGTGGGTTTTCCTTAGATTTATATATGTAAATTATTCCGTTCAAATTTAGCGTATAAGCTATATTTGTATAGTTTTGGTGTTAGGTTCGGAAGCGTCCCGATAAAGACCTAACAAGTCCAAGTCGACATCCTTAGATCGTCTTCCGTCTTTTGACGTCATGTGAGTACCCTCTTCCCCCGAACTTATGACCTTACTTGATCTTGTTATGTTAGTATTAGTATCTGATAGCATGAATTATAGTCTATATTTTGGGGTTTGTTTGGACGTTTTATCTTTCATAATCTGCATGTTAGCATGTATAATATGTGATTATATTACCATTTCATCTACCTTTGCGGGAATCGAGGTCTACACCTAGTTTTGCTGTAATTGCAGGTAAAATGGTATGTTTTGCATCAAAAAGGAGCAAAAGGAGTCATGAGTCATTTGGAGCTACATTGAGGAGCATAAGGAACCATCCAGGAAGCATAGCCATGGATTAAAGATTTACTTTGGACCAGTTTTGAGAGATTTCGTATTCAGTTGTGACTCACCTCGGTTGACCAGAGATTCACCTCGACCGAGGTGATCCAGAGACGCCGACTCGACCGAGGCGAATACCTAGGACGCGGCGAGAATATTTTATTCTTGGCTGAGATCTTTTAAAATTGGAAAGAGATCTTATATTTTTGGGCTTGGCTCCTGGAAGGAAGGAGATATGCAGAATCATATATTTTACCTATATTTATGGGAAAATATCTTTCTAAGATTTATTATCTTTGGAGGGTTATTTTCCTATAAAAAGGGTTGGATTTCCACAATTCCAGAAGGCCGCATACGATCCGCTTAGAGCTGGACATCACGCTATACCGTCGATCAGGGTTTATAGCACACAACAGCAGCACCCTACTCCAGTTGGGAGAGATTTGAAGAACCTTTTTGAAGGTTGAAGGAAGATTGAAGATTGTAGCTTTTATAGCTTTTGAAGGGTTTTTGTAAGATTATCTTCAATTCCCTCACTTGTTGTCTCGTCTTGTTGGATTGCTATCCAAGGAACGCTTTGTTGTGATATTTGATTCAGTTATTGAAGTCTTTTCATTAAATTCTTCTTGTTCAAATATTCACCTTCTTCCCATATATTTGATTAATACTTTCATGATGATGAGTGGCTAATTTCCTTGTGTGATTCTAGGGTGATTGGCTGAAGGTTGTGGGAAAAACAATGATAGAATAATCTTAGATTCCAGTAGGATCCTGAAAGTTCGAGTCTTTAACCTTAACCCTAAGCACCTCGTTCAGTCGATGAACATCTCGGCCGGGGTGGAAACTGGCTGACCGAGGTGACTTATCTGATCCATAACTGAGAGTTAAGTGTTAGAGTTTGCCAAATCCTATTCTTATTACACCTTTCTTGGTTCAAAGCAAGCTTAGGATGAGACTTACCCGGTAATTCCTTAGTTTGTGTACCAACGATCATAAGTGTAGGTAATAAAGGTTCATCCTTTATTGGGGTTTGAGTGTGCTTTCATCCCATCTTTGTGAGTTAGCCTGAGACTTACCCGGTAAAGGTTGATTCTATTCCCTTAGATGGTGTGTTAGTTTGAGGTTATAGTTCTTTATCTTGATTCCTTGAGACTTACCCGGTAATAGGAGTTACGGTTTTGGATTAGCGAGTAGTGAGACTTACCCGGTGATCTACTCCACTTTAGTAACACCTTCCCCACGCAAAAATCTCAGCTTTGTCCGCTTATCTATAGATCTTGAGTTGGAACCACAACTAGATGCTTTAATCCCTAGAATTGCATGTTTGCTTTATTGACTTCTTATTCATCTTTGATTGTGTTAATCGCTCTTGTGGTTAGTATTGACATAAGCACACCGTATTGACTTTGTTTCATCGAGTCCCTGTGATCGACCCCTGGAATTTTCTTGCTTTTACTACGATTGACCCGTACACTGCGGGTTCGCATCCTTGTTTTAAGCTTAAGTCTAGGGTTATAAATTTAAAGCTTGCACACACCGTTTGGAGCGAACAAGTTTTTGGCGCCGTTGCTGGGGACTTGGTCTAGACCGAGCCGGTACGGTTTGCTCTTGGGGCGATTGCCCCGTTTCATCTAACCACTCTACTTGAGTGACTTTTGCAGGTTCTTTCTTAGGTATATGCGAAGAACCCGCGCTGGGAAGGAAATCGTTCCTTACGATCCCGAACCAGAAAAGACATACAAGCGACGCTTAAGAGAAGCGAAGATGGCCCAACAAGACGATCGTGATCTTGCGGCCCAATTGAAAGAGGCGCTAGAGCTGCTACGCCTCAGCAAGGAAGAACTCAGGCAAGAGAAAGAAGAGAATCGCACCAAGACTGCAGCAATCGAAGCTGAGATAGCAGTCATACGAGACCAGATTCTACTTCGACCGAGGGAAGATCCTCCTGTTGATCCTCGACCGATGCAGGATCCAGTAGTTGACCCGCGACCGAGGCAGATTCCAATACCTGACGCCCCGGCCGATGTACTTCCACCTCGGATGCCAGTCCGAGATGTTCTTCTTGCAGGAATCCCACAAACCCTAGGTCAAAGGATGGACCCTAACCAACAGCTGAGGCGTCTAGGAGTGAACCTAGGAGATCTAGCAGATCATGACTACGAACTTCGACCGCAAGTTCTAGCCATGATTCGCCAATGCCAATTCGGAGGGCTAGAGAAAGAGTCGCCGCATCAACATCTTCAAAACTACGAGATCTTAATGGAAACCTTGCGACCCCCCAGAATTGAGAACAACAACTACAAGCTAAGACCTTTTTACTTTTTTTTAAAAGATAGAGCTCTTACTTGGTATCAATCTCTTCCTCCAGGAAAAATTAGCACATGGGAAGAGATGACTACGGAATTCTTGACCAAATTCTTTCCCCCCTCAAAGACCGCTGAAATGAGAGGGAAGATCAACGCTTTCATTATGAAGGACAAGGAGAGCTTGTCCAAATCTTGGGAGCGGTTCAAGGATATCCTCTTGGATTGCCCACATCATGGGATTCTAAAGATCGAGTTGTTGGAGATCTACTTCAAAGGGCTGGACGGAAGCACCCAGTTCAATCTCCAACTACTTTCCGCCGGCACCTTCATGGACATGGCGATTGATGAGGCTTGGGACTTCATTGAGAAGCAAGTCTTGCACATGGAGAAATATACCCACCAAGGAGCTGAAGGTGGAGTTAAAAGAGTCAACTTTCAAGAGACTCAATCCAACAACAATCAACTCACGTCTTTGACGAATGACGTGAAGTAATTGAAGGAGCTCTTGATGGCTCAAACTAAGAAGGAAGAGCAAGGGCAAAGGAACAACAACAATAACGGGTACCGTAACAACAACAACGGTCCCCGAAACAACAACTACAACAACAACAATAGAGGATCCAACAGCAACAACTGGAGGGCGAATAACCAAAACTACGGTAACAATAATTCAAACTCCAACTCTAATGATTCCTCTAACCCTTTCCTCTCTTCCCCTTCTTCTTCTTCTACTCCATTGAAAAGCCAAGGGCAAGGATCAAGTTCGTCTCAGCCAGAAAAGAAAGACGCAGTTCTGGAAGCAATCTTGATCAAGCTTAGCGCTATGGAGAATTCTATGACTTCATTTTCAAGGGCCCAAAAGTCCTTCGAACAACAACTTGCTAATAAGGCGAATGAAGCGCCAAGAGATCCAGGGAAGCTTCCAGCAAAGACGGAAACTAACCCTAAGGGCCAATGCATGGCCATAACGACGAGGAGTGGACCCAAAACTGCAGATCCAGTACCTCGCTCGACGCAGACCACCTCGGTCCAGATCCAGTC
The DNA here is from genome assembly GCA_033239125.1 of Fagopyrum homotropicum. Lineage (NCBI taxonomy): Eukaryota > Viridiplantae > Streptophyta > Magnoliopsida > Caryophyllales > Polygonaceae > Fagopyrum > Fagopyrum homotropicum. Next base: position 154,627,035 of record BSWB01000003.1, read on the forward strand.
GAAGAACACCTCGACCGAGATGCCAACCGAGGCGGAGCAACAGAAAGTAGGAGGGACGACAGAAACTTATGTTCCACCTCCTGCATACAAACCACCACTTCCATTCCCTCAGTCCAGAGCCAGAGCACATCTAGACAAGCACTTTGGTAAGTTTCTTGACTTGATGAATAAGCTACATATTAATATTCCTTTCCTTGATACTATTTTAGGTATGCCCGCCTATCGGAAGTTCTTAAAAGAAATCTTATCAAGGAAGAGGAAGCTGGAGGATGTTGGTGAAGTTAGGATGACATCTAAATCTTCGGAGCTTATCAAAATCATGAAGGAAAAGATGCCACCTAAGTTGCGAGATCCCGGCTCATTTTGTATTCCCATTCAAGTTGGGGATGTCACTTGTGAAGCCCTTTGTGATCTAGGAGCCAGCGTGAGCATCATCCCGCTGGAGATATGCACGAAGATCGGTCTTGGAGAGCCCAAGCCGGTCAAAATTCGACTTTACATGGCGGATCGCTCCATTACCCATCCCGTGGGCATTTTGGAGGACGTTCCGGTCAAGTTAGGTAACTTCTATCTTCCTATAGATTTTGTTGTACTTGACATTCCCGCAGATTATCCTGTTCCTATTATTCTCGGGAGACCATTTCTAGCAACTTCGGGTTGCAACGTGGATTGCAAGAACGCCAAGTTGAAATTCAACGTTGGTGGCGATGAGGTGGAGTTCGCGCTACTTGCAGCCATGAAAGGGGAGCAACTAACTGATGATATCTTCAACATCTACGATGAAGAAGAATCAAGAGAATTGGTGAGCTCTATCCTTATTAACGATCCACTCGAAAGAGTTATTAGCTTCAGTTTAATGGAGGAAGGTATAGATGCTTCTTGTGATGCAGATATACGGAGCTTGAAGGCACTGGAAGAGGATCCAGGAGCTAAAACTGAGAAACTAATCCAGGAGACGAAGATCTCCAGTCTCGGATCCAGTAGCAGTACCTCGACCGAGGCACTTTCTGGACTGAGCGAGGGGACCGAAGAACATCTCGGTCAACGCTTATGCGCCTCGACCGAGGTCGAAGGCGAGATGATTCAAACTGAGACTTCATCGAGTCTAGTTTCTGATACCACTCCACTGGAAAGAGGAAGCATGGATTTCTCCCAGAAAGCACCCCCAGTCGTGGAGCTTAAACAGCTCCCCAGTCACTTGAGGTATATCTTTCTTGGACCGGATTCTACTTATTCCGTTATTGTTAGTGCTTCCCTCTCCGATTCTGAATTATCTAAGTTAATGCATGTCTTGAGAAAGCATCGAAAAGCTATAGGTTACACCACGGATGATCTTATTGGCATTAAACCTTCTTTCTGCATGCATAGAATTCTAATGGAAGATAATCATAAGACTTCACGGGAACCTCAAAGACGGTTAAATCCGATCATGAAAGAGGTTGTGAAGAAGGAAGTTCTTAAGTTGTTGGATGCAGGTATTATTTATCCTATCTCGGACATCAAGTGGGTTAGCCCGGTGCATGTCGTTCCGAAGAAAGGAGGGATGACCGTTGTGATGAATAAGAACAACGAGTTGATCCCAACGAGGACCGTTACGGGCTGGAGAGTTTGCATAGATTATAGGAAGCTGAACACGGCAACTCGGAAGGATCATTTTCCGCTTCCCTTCATCGATCAAATGCTCGAACGGTTGGCCCAGCATTCACACTTTTGCTACTTGGACGGCTATAGTGGGTTCTTCCAGATTCCTATCCATCCGGATGATCAGGAGAAGACCACTTTCACTTGTCCTTGGGGGACATTTGCCTATCGGAGGATGCCATTTGGATTGTGCAATGCACCCGCTACCTTCCAGCGATGCATGATGGCTATCTTTTCCGAGTACATAGAGGAGATCATGGAGGTATTCATGGATGATTTTTCTGTATATGGTTCCTCTTTTGATGATTGCCTATCTAACCTTTCTCTAGTGCTTAAAAGATGTGAAGACACTAACCTTGTTTTAAATTGGGAGAAGTGTCATTTTATGGTTAATGAAGGCATTGTGCTAGGACACCTCGTTTCTAATCGAGGTATTGAGGTCGATCGAGCTAAGATCGAAACTATTGAGAAACTCCCTCCTCCTTGTTCTGTTAAAGGTGTGAGGAGTTTTCTCGGGCATGCAGGTTTCTACAGGAGATTCATCAAGGACTTCTCTAAGATTTCTAAACCTCTAACTAACCTCTTGAATAAAGATGTTGTTTTTGAGTTTTCGCAGGAGTGTCTTGATGCTTTTTACAGGATTAAGGAAGCGTTGATCTCCGCTCCTATTATCCAACCTCCTGATTGGACCTTGCCCTTTGAGGTCATGTGTGACGCTAGTGATGTAGCCGTAGGAGCGGTGCTTGGACAGAAAAAAGATGGACGGACCACCGCCATTTATTATGCTAGCAAAACACTAGATGAAGCACAACGCAACTACGCTACCACCGAGAAGGAGTTATTGGCGGTTGTATATGCTTTCGAGAAGTTTCGTTCCTATCTAGTAGGAGCAAAAGTCATTGTCTACACCGACCACGCAGCCATTCGTTACTTGTTGGCTAAGAAAGATGCCAAGCCGCGCCTTATTCGATGGATTCTCTTGCTCCAAGAGTTTGACCTAGAGATCCGCGATAAGAAAGGATCCGAGAACTCAGTCGCGGATCACCTCAGCCGGCTACCGGAATCCTCCCGTGAAACGGATAACCCACCCATAGACGATTCATTCCCCAATGAGCACTTACACTTGTTGGAGCGTTTGATGGATCTACTTACTTCACCCCACGATGGAGGTGAAGTATGGGGTGAGAGCACCTCCCACCTCATTTGAGACGCATCATGGTCCAGCTAGCGACCTTAAATCAAGCGCTTCTTGGGAGGCAACCCAAGGTATTGCTTTCTTTTCCCGTTTTCTAGTCTAGCTTAGATAGTTTTTGTTTTTGCTTTGCTTTGCTTTGTTTTTGGCGTTCTGGACAGTCAACAGGGAATATCTAAGGAAGGATGGACAACTGGAAGGACAGAAGTTCGAGATTTTGAGAAGACAGAAGCATCTCGGTCACTGTCAGAGCATCTCGACCGAGTTGATTCTTGAGCAACCGAGGCGACTAGGGTTTCTGCAGAACCACCTCGGTCCGTACCACCTCGGTCCAGTCGAGACCATCTCGACCGAGGTGACAGCAGATCCAGGAACAGTATAAAAAGGGGAAAAATTTATTTTTCACTTTTTTTTACCCACCTCGACCGCGGCGACAGTCCACTTCGCTCTCTCTCAAATCTCGCTCGTTTTCGAAGATTTCTGCTTCTAAACTGTGATTGAAGGGTCGAGGAACCGATTGCAACAACAGATCTGCAAGAAAATCGAACGAATCGACCGAAACGAGGTAAAACAAGTCGAAACCCTAACTCGTTCATTCGCTTCGATTTGGGCTTTGGTTGCCCCTGATTCTGCTGAGAAAAGGCATAAGTACCCCTTAGGAAGCAATTGTAGTGATTTTGGGGGGAAAAGAACTGAATTTCTGAGAATTGGAATCGTAACTGCTACGCCTCGGTCCAGTCGAACTGCATCTCGACCGAGGTGTTCTTGAGGCTTGTCAGTGACCGAGGTGGTCTGACAGAGTTGAGTGAAAATGAGTTCAGATCGTCGCTTAGCCCTTAGAGACAGATCCTCACCCTCCCCTTCTTCTTCTTCTTCCCGTCCTTACCGCCCGGTTATCCACGAGAGATGCCGGGTAGACTACGAGCGGATAGCTAGCCGCCCAGTTATCGCACCACGATTTCTGGACGTGTCGGCTTTTGATTGCCTAGGGTTAGACGCTGACCTTAGGAGGATGATTGCTACTGTCGGGCTGGATCAGTTTACTGAGATCCGAGCCCCAGCTTACTTGGAGCCGACCTTGGAGTTTGTTAGCTCCTTCTCCTACCTCCCCACAGACCGGTCTGTGAAGTACCGGTTGATGAACCGGAACTTCATAGTTCCTTTAGAGATATGGAGAGAGATTTTTGGTTTCTCTGAGCCCACCGCCACCGACTTTCCCTCCCGATCCGTAGCTAGGGAGTTCTGGGGGCAGATTGCCCATATTACTGAGCATGCAGACAGATGGCGCCTTGGAGATTCCAGGGAGAAGGTCATCTTTCATCCGGCCTTCAGACTAGCCCACAGGATTTTCAGCGAGACACTTCTAGCGCGTACTGAGACGCCCCAGAAGATCAGACAGGGCGAGCTCTTCAGCCTCTACTGCATGGTCACAAGAGGTTTCCCAGACTTTGGCTTGCTCCTGGCAGAGGATCTGCACAGGATCAAGACCAAGGCGAAGGGAGACATTTGCTGCGGAGGTCTGGTCACCCATATTGCTACCTATCACGGGATGGACCTCAGTGTTTGCACGATGGTGGCGGCTCCGAAGCCGCTGGGATTACAGGAGATGATCACACGGAGGATTCTGGTTCCCCGTGGTTTGACCACTCCATACGTCGCCATGCCTTGGGAGCGGACTACACCTCAGGGGATCCGCTGGTCTGCTCAGTTCACAGTCTTTGACCCTCATTACTGGCAGACAGCTTGGGCTACACTGATGGAGGATCACAGAGAGGCAGCAGCTGCCCCTGCTGAGGAGGAGGAGGATGACGACGACGAGGAGACGTTGGATGAGAGAGAGGGTGGTGTCCCGATGGATACAGGGACAGATACTGCAGGGACGAGCGCGCCACCGATCATCGACTTGGATGATGAGGAGGATACTGAGCCAGCACCTGCTGCACCTCCTGCTAGATCTGCTAGGCGTCGGACATGCCGCCATAGAGATTCTGAGGTTCATCGCCGGATCGACGACTTGACAGATCAGATGATAGACTCTTATGTTGCCCTTACTGTGGACATGCATGAGAGATTTGCTGCCCAGGACCGACACATTGACCGATGGACTCATCAGATGTTAGAGGAGCAACACTATCAGCGCAGGATGATGGAGCTACAGTTCCAGCAGACTATGGGCTATCCGTTCGACCCGGCTCAGTATCCGTATGTGCCACCACCACCACCACCGGATCAGGATTATTGAGGAGCTGCAGGATTTTCTTTATTCTATTTTTATGCAGTTCAGCTATTTATCCGGTGAGTTCTCTCATTTTCTAGACTTTTATTTGACCCACTGGGACAGTGTGTCCCAAGTATGGGGTATTTGTATTATTTGACTACCTTTTGATGTATTTGACTACTTGATGTATTATATCTCATCGGATATTTTATTTATGCATCACTTCGGCATTTATATGATTATCTGAGATTGCATGCATACATACAGATGATTTGATTGAGAAAAACGTCGAAACTGAAAAAAAAAAACTGGTTTTAAAAAAAAAAATTTTGACCTCGACCGGGGCAGTTTTGGCTGAACGAGGTGTTTCACCTCGGTTGACCCAAGAACACCTCGACCGAGGTGTGTTAACTGAGAGTTTTCGAAAACGATTTTTTGTGTTACTTATCTGGATATGATCTCAGTGAAGATCTTGTTTACTGACTGGTTTTAAATTCTTTATGTGTTTGAAAGGTTTTATAATATGTTTAAGTTGCTAAATGCTTTGTTTGAAATTATTAGCATGTTTAATACTTTGTTTTTATCCAAATTATGTTGAATTTGAAGGTTGACACCGCAAGTTAAGTTCTCTCACTTTCTTCTTGGAAAGACCAAGGCAATTCATTCTCTTCTTCTTCTTCTTCTTGATCATGCTTAGCCCCTCATATACATTTTTGCCTCCCTTTACCTATCCGGGAATTTGGAAGCAAGCGAAGTGGTGAAAACAAGTGGAGTTAAAGTTGAGAAGTGGCTGGAAGTGAAAGTATTAGAAAGCAATAATAGGTTTGGGGAAGTCAATCATGAAGATGAGTAACTCGGCACCATTCACATAGCCGGGTGTTTGTGTCTTGCCAAAGTCGGATTGAGCGATATTCCTAACGGGTCATGGTATGTGCATCAAGGGTTTGATGCATCTCAAGAAATTGATGATTGCTAATCTCCCAGGCTTCGGTTATTGTGCACCTCTGTCCATGCATCCCAAAAAGTAAAGTAAAAAGAAAAAAAAGTGTGAAATAAGCAAAGCTTATTGGTGGAAGATGTTGCAAGTCAAAGTGAAGTTCATCCTTTTCCTGGATTCTAGCACCACATTACCTTACATACATCCCTACCCTACACGTTTCTTGACCTTTCTTTTGGGAAGCCCTTGAGACCTTGAGCTTGTTGATTGACTTAGCGGTTTAAATCGGATTATACATGATTAATTTTGATAATTATGATTTATTATGCATACTATGATTCTATGCAAAGATGAACAACTTTCCTATATTTATAAAATGCTTTGATCATATTAAGTTTTTAATTTCAGGGAGTACTCTCTTAGAGTGATCTATGGTAGTTGCACACCATAAAATGTTTTTGAAAGACTTTTTCGTTGATTCTTATGACCTATAATCCATTCTACCTTGTCTTCTATATGAGGAACTTGCTTGGGGACAAACAAGGGCTAAGTATGGGGTATTTTGATAGCATGAATTATAGTCTATATTTTGGGGTTTGTTTGGACGTTTTATCTTTCATAATCTGCATGTTAGCATGTATAATATGTGATTATATTACCATTTCATCTACCTTTGCGGGAATCGAGGTCTACACCTAGTTTTGCTGTAATTGCAGGTAAAATGGTATGTTTTGCATCAAAAAGGAGCAAAAGGAGTCATGAGTCATTTGGAGCTACATTGAGGAGCATAAGGAACCATCCAGGAAGCATAGCCATGGATTAAAGATTTACTTTGGACCAGTTTTGAGAGATTTTGCATTCAGTTGTGACTCACCTCGGTTGACCAGAGATTCACCTCGACCGAGGTGATCCAGAGACGCCGACTCGACCGAGGCGAATACCTAGGACGCGGCGAGAATATTTTATTCTTGGCTGAGATCTTTTAAAATTGGAAAGAGATCTTATATTTTTGGGCTTGGCTCCTGGAAGGAAGGAGATATGCAGAATCATATATTTTACCTATATTTATGGGAAAATATCTTTCTAAGATTTATTATCTTTGGAGGGTTATTTTCCTATAAAAAGGGTTGGATTTCCACAATTCCAGAAGGCCGCATACGATCCGCTTAGAGCTGGACATCACGCTATACCGTCGATCAGGGTTTATAGCACACAACAGCAGCACCCTACTCCAGTTGGGAGAGATTTGAAGAACCTTTTTGAAGGTTGAAGGAAGATTGAAGATTGTAGCTTTTATAGCTTTTGAAGGGTTTTTGTAAGATTATCTTCAATTCCCTCACTTGTTGTCTCGTCTTGTTGGATTGCTATCCAAGGAACGCTTTGTTGTGATATTTGATTCAGTTATTGAAGTCTTTTCATTAAATTCTTCTTGTTCAAATATTCACCTTCTTCCCATATATTTGATTAATACTTTCATGATGATGAGTGGCTAATTTCCTTGTGTGATTCTAGGGTGATTGGCTGAAGGTTGTGGGAAAAACAATGATAGAATAATCTTAGATTCCAGTAGGATTCTGAAAGTTCGAGTCTTTAACCTTAACCCTAAGCACCTCGTTCAGTCGATGAACATCTCGGCCGGGGTGGAAACTGGCTGACCGAGGTGACTTATCTGATCCATAACTGAGAGTTAAGTGTTAGAGTTTGCCAAATCCTATTCTTATTACACCTTTCCTGGTTCAAAGCAAGCTTAGGATGAGACTTACCCGGTAATTCCTTAGTTTGTGTACCAACGATCATAAGTGTAGGTAATAAAGGTTCATCCTTTATTGGGGTTTGAGTGTGCTTCCATCCCATCTTTGTGAGTTAGCCTGAGACTTACCCGGTAAAGGTTGATTCTATTCCCTTAGATGGTGTGTTAGTTTGAGGTTATAGTTCTTTATCTTGATTCCTTGAGACTTACCCGGTAATAGGAGTTACGGTTTTGGATTAGCGAGTAGTGAGACTTACCCGGTGATCTACTCCACTTTAGTAACACCTTCCCCACGCAAAAATCTCAGCTTTGTCCGCTTATCTATAGATCTTGAGTTGGAACCACAACTAGATGCTTTAATCCCTAGAATTGCATGTTTGCTTTATTGACTTCTTATTCATCTTTGATTGTGTTAATCGCTCTTGTGGTTAGTATTGACATAAGCACACCGTATTGACTTTGTTTCATCGAGTCCCTGTGATCGACCCCTGGAATTTTCTTGCTTTTACTACGATTGACCCGTACACTGCGGGTTCGCATCCTTGTTTTAAGCTTAAGTCTAGGGTTATAAATTTAAAGCTTGCACACACCGTTTGGAGCGAACAGTATCATGCTAGGTTGGATCCAGCATAACCTAGATTGAATACCAAGTAGTGGTTTGGACCTTAGGTGAGCTTTGAGGATTGTTGATTGTTGTAAGACGTTGAGTGTTTGGTTGATCTTGTGAGTATCTGAGGCTTGAGGTTGTGGTTATATGGTTGTTGAGATTATGAGCTGGGATATGCTTATCCTAGCATGGTGTTGTTACCGTTGAGTTGTTTGGCCTAGGCATGTTATCCTAGTAGTGTTGTGAGTTATGATCTTGTGAGATCCGAGGGTTTCGAAGTCCTAGACTTCTAGCTTCTGTTGAGTGTGATGTGAGCATAAGGGATTCTAGGATGCGGTCCTAGAATTGAGAGTCAAATGGTCTTGCATAGATCATTTGTATAGAAGTCTAAGACTTCTATTGTGAGTGGGTTGTTGTTGATATAGTTATCTTCTTGTGAGCAGGTTATGGGCTTCCTCCCTAAGGAAGCGAGAGTGTTGTGAGTTGAGTGTGGTGACGAGGTAAGTCTCCGGACTTACTTAGCTCGTATTCCTTGTATTGGCATTGATGTGTGTTTGGTGGTGTGTGCTTATTCTTTATTGTTTATCACAACTAAACTGGAAATAGGATTACCGACCTTTATATTATTTTGGCCCAAGTGTATGATAACGGGCGGTGACAACTTGCCTGACTCCCGCGAGAGTTAGGAGGTTCTCGGCGACTATCCCATGCTGGTAGACGGTCAGATGCATCAGTACCATTCCATGCCGGTAAGTAGGGACCGAGGCGAGTTTCGGTGACTCTCGTGTCACAACCTAAGTTGAATTAGAACGGGATATGACTTAATAATAATAAGATAATAAACCAGACTTGTGTGCTTTGGAGTGTATTGGGTGTTTATGATGATTGACTTGTGTTTGTGCCTTTCACCTTGATTCTAATGCCTAACGGTTTTATACCGATTGTTGTAGATTGTCTTGCAGGTTAGGAATGCGGTCGAGAGATCCGGAAGAGTGGGCAGCCGGGGTTCCGTACATTTTAGGAGGGGTTTTGGTTGAATTGAGTTTGGTATTCTTTATATGCATTGTATGTTGCGTATGTGGCGCTTGGCCTTTGGTGTTGTTTATCGGCTGAAGTCTTTGTTTGTATGTTTCGGGAAACACATCACTTGCATAAAAATGTATTTTGGATTCGGCTTTTATTTGTGCCTTGTTGCAAGATCCGGTGAAATTGTTGTCAGGCTAAGGGTCGGGACCCATTGTGAGGTCCCAACCCATAGCATCCCGAGTCCCGCGGATTCGGGGTGTTACAAAGGAAAACTTTTTTTTATATACAAAGGTAAGAGAATTAGGTGGATCAGTTTTTAGAAACCGATCGACCTAAAACATCCTTGCGGATGAGGTCTTGAATATCTTATGAAATAGCATTGACATTCAGAGAGATATTGTGTCCATGCATGACAATCTTGTCCGCGACCGTATTGATTTCTATGTAAATATGTTGTGCTAATGAGTTGGAAAATCCCGAAATCATGTTAGTAATATCGATGACGATCATGTCCAACTCCCATGGAGGTTTCCATATTCGATTGATCGCATTGATAAGCATTAAACTATCTCCTTCGATCTCGATTGATAAAACTCCTAGCCCCTTGACCTTCTGTAGGCCCTCCCGAAGAGCAAACGCTTTTGCTGCTAGCACAGATTCAGCGTTGCATCTACCGCTTCCTATAGCAATAGGAACGGCACAATGATTTCTAATAATGTAACCAAAAGATAATTGGTTCGTAGAACTTTTCGAGGCGTCAAAGTTAAGCTTGATAAATCCTTCTTTTGGTCGTTTCCATTTTATGTTTTAAGTTTTCCTTCTTTTCTTTTTAATTTTTGTTTGGTTGTTGATCAGGTTTTTGTTTGCTTGCTCCCATTCAGCGATCTGATTAAGAGCTATTGTTTTAAGACTCTGTGGAATCGTTGTTTTATTGAAGATTAATTGATTCCTTACCATCCAAATGTTCCACCAAATGACGGCAATGTATCTCAACTCAAAAGGAGTTATCGTTTCTTGAAGGTCAGAAAGGACCTCTACAATGATCTCATTGTCAATGTCGTAGTTCCGTAAAATGGATGAAGTTTTTGGATGATCGATTGATGTTACCATGTATGGACACTGGAAAAACAATTGTTTAGCACTTTTTGTATGGTGATTACAGAATTCACAATTCATCACAACCGGAATTTTTTACCTATCAAGATTTTGTTTTGTTGGTAGACCATCTAGTGTTAGTTTCCATAGAAAATTTTTTATTTTAGGCATTACGTCAATTTTCTATATCCAAGTTTTGTCCATGGTAACCCCCACCTTTCGTTTTTGAATCATTTTCATAGCCGATTTGGTCGAATACCATCCTTCATCATTCTCTATCCAATACAATCTATCCTTAATATCATTTTCGGGAAGATTATAGTTTTTTATTTTTTCGATAATGCTAGTAGACAGTATATTGTTTAGTCGATTAATCAATTGATGATTCCATCTTTTGTTTATGATGTACGATGATGTACATTCGTTCTGAATTTATCAATTCCTTATTACTCACTATATCTAGGAGAGGTTGTCGTTGATCCATCTATCCTTCCAAAATCTCACCGTTTTTCCATCTCCTACTCGCCATCTAAGCCCTTTGTCGAAATCTTCTCTTAGTTTTACTAGTTTCTTCCATTGCCATGATGCATTTGCTCTACATTGGTAGTTTCAAAGGCATGAGTCTTTATGATATTTTTCTTCAACAATTTTAACCCATATATTATCAGGGTGTGCCATGATTTTCCACAAAAGTTTTATTTGTAATGCTTTATTCATATCTTCAGCATTCCTAATTCTAGTGCATCCTAGGGATCTTGGTCTACATATTTTTATCCCAACTAATAAGCGGGTGAAAGTTAAGGACCTTATTCCAAAAAAATTTCTATTAAAATTGAAACATTACCGAATATTGGCTTGCTTTTCTCTTTCTTTTCTTAAAATTGAAGAACCGATCCTCAGTTGGACGGAGAGAGCAGAGAGCAGACCCCATCGCCCTTAGACTTTTATGATGAGAAATGCTTGATACGATAGAAATGGGGATCTCACTAACAAATTGGAAGTTCCATGGAAGAGAAGCATCTTTAGATTTGGGGTTGAGGATCTGAGTGGTGGCGATGGTAGAAGGGGTATTCGGGTGATAGACGCGTTCTTCACCTTGAAATTGGGTTTATTCTTCACATCGAGTTAGATCTAGGGGGAGAGGCGGCAGATCTGGACGAAGGTTTAGGGTTTTTGAGTTTCTTTGGTGTGGCGGAGAAGAACATGCGCGTGTTTGGCGCGTTCTTTAGGAGAGATTAGGGTTTTTAGGGTATTTTTGAAGAAAGAAAACTAAAGAATAATTGTAATGTATATTTGTATTTGTTTTTGTTTTTGTTTGGGATAAGCAAGTTTAAGTATGAGAATATGTTAATAGCATGTTTTTTTTACATGTTTAGTTTTTAAATGCATTTAGTCTTAGTTTAAACTTAAAATTGTCCTCCATTTATTTCATCATGATCTATAATTGTTTAGTGGGTGTCTACTTTTTCTACGTTGTCTTGTAGGTATGATTTGAAGCATCTATGAACTTCGAGTGATTAAAAAAATGTCTAAAATGAGTCATTGAGTTAAAATTGGGTCAATGTCCAACCATTGAAAATAATAGAATGAGGCTAAGGATCATTAGTAAATAATGAGGCACTTATAAATGTCAAGTATGATTGTTTAGAAGTTCCATATAAGAGTCATTAAGCACACAATGAAGACTTGTGGACACAAGAAGACCTAGAAGACGCTTTTGTGCACTTTCAGTAAAACGAAACTATAGGAGGCCTCATGATGATTTAAAAGACCCGCAAGTACGCATTGAAAATATACTTTGAAGGGATACAACTTTGTAGTTTACATTGAGATCTAAACCCTCAAGGAAGACCTTCAACAATGGCCAAAACAATTGGACCAGGAGTAAAAACACCAAGAAGACCCATGATGACAATAACCTCTGTCGGGTTATTGCTTTCATAAAGAAGGTGAGTTGGACATATACCGACGTTTGCCTATAAGGGCACACCTAATCTAACCTCAATACAAGGTTTACACCGCTTCGGTCTATTGGACTGAGGTAGGCACAAATGGTGTTAAAACTCTTTTGCTTGCATTTTTGTCTTCTTTGTGGGGGACCATGGTCCTAATACTTGATATAAATACATTATACTTCAAATGGTTCGGGACATGCTCATTTTACATATCAAAAACTCAAAAACTCTAGATTTAAGCGAGTTACTTTTATGTTCTTGAGCAAACCTGACAAAGATATTTTCTAAGGTCATTATATCTTATCAAAGTTAATTGCGAACTCAACTACTAAAACGAGTATAACAATGAACTAAGAGTCGAATCCAAGAGTGAATGAGAGCAAATAAAGCACAAATGTGATTAAAACTGTCAATTATATGTAATCAAGGGGGGGTGTGGTTGTTAAAGTGACAGACAAAAGCATGCAAGATAAGTAGAAATGATGATTCAATTTAGAGAAAACACTACACTTGGTTGGTTATCCACTTTCAATACAAATTAGTTCTCTTAGAAGCCTTCAAATATTTGTCCTCATCCCGATCATACATATATATTAAGTCAACCAGCCTCAATATAACTTAACAAGTTATCTAATTTGTAAACCTACAAGATCAAATAGCAAGTTAGCAATCAAACAAGGATAAAGAGGTATATATAAGACAAACAACCCGTTAGTCTTATTATATAGTTATATTCCTTTTATAAAGACATTCGCAACCTGCATACCTATTATGCATTCTATTGGATTAGTGACCCGAACCCGAAACCAACAAACCTTAGCACTTTGTATGAAACTAAGTTACTTAGATGATCAAGCTAGGTAGAAAGCAACACACAAACAACGTTAGAAGCAAGGAATATAACACAAATATAGTTGAATATAAACTTTAATTAAAGAGAACTTACAACCAGCTTTGTATGAAAGTTTCAATCAACCAAATGTAGCTAGGAGACTTTAGCACTTCATACAAAACTATGAAAGCAAATAACAAAGAGAGGTTTTTGACTATGGAAGAGATGGTTATAACACCATCCTAACGCCTCTATTTATACTATTTATGACACTAAATTGCAAAAGAGACAGTCTAAACCGTCATTTAAATGTCATAAAGTAAAGGCCTAAACCGTCAAACTTATTATGATTGTTGCATAACTGCCGCGTTTGGGAGTCTCGGGTGCGGTTTAGTGCAAATCAGTAGAAGACGATTCATCTTCATTCTGGCCTCGGGTACGGGTTCTTATCAGCCTTGGAAACGCTTGTGACTCTTCACTTTCTGTCGTTGAGGCGCGGGCGCGGCGGTGGATAGCCGCGGGTGCGGAAAGGTCAACATTTGGCCTCTTCAAAACTGAGGCCGTAGGGGGGGATCCAAGGGGTCGTCAAGGAAAATTCTGAAGGCGCGGTTGCGGGGTGTCACCGCGGCCGCGGCTAAATGTTGCCGCGGGCGCAATGACACAAGAGCCTGGACGTCGTCTTGTCCGCGAGCAAGGGCGCGAGGGTGCTGAGCACAAATCTGAGTGTGGAGTCACCGCAGGTGCGGACCAATGTCGCCGCGGCCGCGGTGACAGAGAACATCTTGGCGCATGCAAGGCCGCGACAATGAGCGTTGGGGGTGCTAGTCACCGCAGGGCGGTGACTCTTGGCTACAGGTGCGGGTCTTCAGTGGAAGCTTCGTCTTGAACTCTTCTTTGCTGCCCTTCTCCTTCCAACTATTGCTAAATTTGTGTATTTCTTCACTGTTTACTTCTTCAGCTGAATTCACAGTCTGACAACATAATACAACTAGTTGACTCTAAAAACATGCTAAAACTAAATGAGATAGTGATTTCACCACCTATAAAAAAACCCAATGGACGATGACGACTACTTATAGGGCCCTTGCCGCCGCCCTCCGACTACTTGCAATGACGATGGCGACTGCCAGGTCGAAGAAGTCCTTTGTCGGTGCGAGGGAGGAGATGACGTTGAAGGCGCTACGGAGGAGAATGCGTTGGGGAGGAAACGGTCATGGGAGGAGTCGGCGAAGAGGAGGACACAGGAAACCCTAACCGTTTTTCCTAATTTTGTTGAAATTACAAAAGGGATCCTATATTTTATAATTACGTTAATGGTCCAAACTTATAAAATTTGTAAAAGTAACCCGGATTAGATAATTACAAAAACCACCCTAGAGTTACATTTGACTCAAAGTTTTAGAAGTTCACAGATTGTCCCGATTTAGTAAATTAGCATTGTGTAATTGAGACTGTGTATTAACATTGTGTAATGAAATTGTACTTCGAACGAGATTGTGTATTAAACATTGTGTAATTAAAAATTGCAATTGGGTATTACATTGTGTAATCGAAACTGGGTATTAATATTGTGTATTAACATTATGTATTGACATTGTGCTTGAACATTGTGTACTACAATTGAGTATTAACATTAGATTTTAAGTATAACTTTATAAAAAATTAAAAACAAAATACCAAGTTCAACTAGTTTAGTTGGTAAAATGGTGGATATGTCATTCAGAGTTCGAAATCCGCTAATTACAAAGTTTATATTTTCGATCTTGTGTAACTCGCTCAGATTTGAGCTTATATAACTCAATTGGACTTAAGTTTGTGTAAATTAAAATTACCAAATAAGCAAATGAACCAACTACTTTAAACAAAAAATAAATACTTAGTTAACCAACTCACCCAAAATGATTTACCCCTTATTACACATAACTTTATAGACAATTGTATTAATAGAAATCAACTACCACACATGAGCTTTGTAGAACCTCGATAAGTCTATGTCAAGTATTGTACGGACAATGGTGATTATTGGACCCAAACCTGTGGCTATTGGGTCATGTATCAATTAATGAAACCTTACTTTGGAAGCATATGACATATTAACTTTTGTTGGTCCATCTATGCCTCCTAATTTTAGCACAACTTAGATGGTTGGCAGTGGCCCGACCTTCGTCCTAGTAGATGATCACGTGGATGAGTTTCCAATTTTGTTGAAATTGAATACAACTTAACAACGATGATATAAATATGTCTATAATACGACCCAACGGTTTGGTATCGATATTTGATATGAATATCTATATAAAATATGAAAATATGTAGGGATGTTAAGAATAACTTAAAGTTCTATCCTATGCAAATTATACTTGAGGTCATGGTATGGCATAACTAGACATGGCGGTCATATTGGGCTGGTGATGCTCGGGTAGGCACTCTGTTTCAGGAGCCAGCTTTGAGCGACCCAGTCCAATATGCTCAGTCCAATTACACGAGCCGGGTTACTAAAATACAGATATTGGTTAGTTGAATCCCGGGTTGCTTGCTACAGCTTAATGAGAACGATGCGTTTTGAAGAGAGAGAAGAGCGAAGAGAGAAGATCTCAGAAGAAAGAGAGAAAAGAGAAGAGCGAAGAGAGAAGAATCCGATTGAAGATTTCTGGAGTTTGCCTAGAAGATCTGTCGATTGAAGACCTGGAGAAGTGAAGCTTGTTTTTTCAAGCTTTATCAGTCTTGAGAGGAGACCGAATTCCTCTCATATCTCCCTATCTCGCTTGTTTAATGTCTGTTGTTGTTGTTGTGTTTTTTGGTTTTTTGATTGTTGCCTGTCTGAACTTGTACCCTGACCTTTGATTCCTGAGCATTAGTTGATTTCTATGGAACGAGTCTCTCCCTCATGAGACTCCGGGGAATAGAGGAAGTTGAACCCCGTCAACAATTCTTTGTGTTCTTTCTTTCTTTCTTTGTCAATTCAATCGCTTAACTAAACTCGATTTAGAGTATTAAACGATCTACAACGGATAATAAAGAGGTATATGAATATAGATGATATTGGGGTAATTTAGGGACATGATGCTAAAAGATTGAATGAATATGGTGTTCATTCCTAAGGCCGTTCTTTGTATTATTGAGATATTTCGAAGGCTTTTCTTTTAGATTATGATCTCAATATATAAACAGTACGTTTTGGGCTCTATGAATTTGATTTTTAATTTTATTATGAAGTTGAAAATATCTATATCATTGTAATCAAGGATTGAGATTCAATTTTAAAAAATATAAAAAAAATTGGAATCAATTTTAGTTGACATTCTTTAATTACATTTTTTTTTAATTAAAATGTAATTACAATAAATATGATACCAAAAAAAACATGATGTTATTTTAACTATTGACTTATAACTAGCAAACTATTGTATTTTAGAAAAATTGGAATCAATTTTATTAGATTCTCCAAAAACACTCGTAGTGCATCGCCTTCTATATTACTATATTTTTTTACTATTTTTTTACGACATACTTGTATAATGAGAAATTTTAAGCACTCCTACTTGTGAAATATAAATAAAATGAAAGTTATTTTAAGCTTACATAAAACACATTTTGTCATGTAATAGAAAAACAACTTAAAAAAACTAACTAGTTCATATATATCAAAGAAAAAATTCAGAAATATGACTTAATTTAAGCTATGTTTACTTTTTTCTTATATATATATTTTATGAAAATAGATCTCAACCCTTAATTATAATTAAGGGTGTAGCTCTTATCAACTTCATAGTGAAGTTAAAAATCAACTTTACGAGAGTCCAATTCATAAAGTACAAGGTTATATTCCTTCGAAAAACCTTTGAAATGAATATTTGTGGGTCTTTTATTTCAAAACAAGTTATTTTTTATATCTTTGTTTTACTAAAAGTGTACATAACTCAACATAAGTTTTCTTTTTGACCTCTCGTCCATCTTCTACCTAATATTTGCTCGCTTTAACTTGAAAGTATTACAATATACATGAAAACGAGGGTAGATGTCCATTTTAAATATGACTTAATTTAAGTTCAAAGATGTTTAAACTCAGATAAAGTTAATATTAATTTAAACATAAATGCATCTAAATCTAGGGTAGATATCGATCATGCAATTACAGTGAGAATTTTAGTCTTTTTTTTGTTGTTAATCATATTTCGGTTTGCAATTAAAGGCACGGTCGCACAAGTCCAAATATAATAATAACACAGATTTTTCCAAAATAAATTTATTGTAGTTGAAGGTGTATATAAAAGAAGATTTGATATATGAATGTGAAAGGAAATTAAAAATCGGTAGATAATTTTGGAGATGAATTTGTAAAATAAACTAGTTATTTTTGCTATAAACAAAAATGATTGAGGAGTATGCATATGTAAAGTTACTAAGAGCATCTCCAACAGCTTTTCTAAACTCTTCTTCAAAATAGAGAATTAAAAGTAAAAATCTGTCCTTTATATTTTTATCAAATTCAACAGATTCCCTATCTTGGAGAATTCTCCATTTATTTAAAGAATGTCTTCAAATTTAGACAAGACTCCCCACTTTTTCCCATTATTCTCCATTTTGGAGAATAAAATGGAGAATCTGTTGGACTACAAAATCATTAAAATTTTCCAAATATTTTAAAATGGAGAAGCTATTGGGGATGCTCTAAGATGGATAATGTATACGAGAGTGAATAAAAGGGGTTTTTTTATTAATTTTTTTGCATAATTTACAAATGAGTTGATACTTTTCGAGTTCGGGCCGGATTTGGACCGGACATCTTCCAACTTTTTGTCCAGATGTTCGGGTCGGATCTGGGTTTTGGAGCATGTCCGCACCCGTCCACCAACCCGGACCGTCCAGCCGGGTACCCGGATTTATTTTTGGCCTAAAAAAATGTAAATAAAGAGAAAGGAAATTGTCTTCTATAATGTTTCAACCTATATAAAAAACTTGAGCCTTTTCCATAATAATAATCATTCAAATAAAGAAACACATGTTTGCAACCTTGATCAATCACCAACCGAATTCAAACAATTACATGATACTAGCAGTTAATCAACAAGATGCATCTAAAGTACCTAATACAACAAACGTCACACAAAAGCTCTATTGATCAAACAACATTCACACAAATAGACACACACAACGAAGGACATCTGCTAAGAGGAAAGAACCCGAGTGTTGCTCAACGGGAAGAGACACCAAGGAGAAGCGAGGGTGACAGTGACGACTGCTCAGCGGGAAGAGAAGCCAAGGAGAGGCGGGAGAGGCGGGATAGGCGAGAGTAGGGGTTGCTTAGGTTTTAGTCTGAATGTGAGAATATAAGAGGCGTGAACGAGGGTGAGGGCTTGTCCAGCAAAATGATAAATGTGTTGTGCTTATTTATATATATATATTAAGGCCGTTTGTTTCCAACTCCGGAAACGGAATGGAAACGAATTTTAGTCCATATCCTTATTCATGAAATTATATGGAATCATTCCTTGTAATTTAAGACAAAATGCACTTGATTCCACACATTTTGTTACCCTACAGGGTATAAAAAATAATCAAACTCTACCCAATTACTTAAAACCACAAGGAATTATTCAAAAAACTTTAATGAAAAAGGGCATACGTATGAACTAGATTCGTTTCCATTGCGTTTCCAAATCCGGAGTTGAAACCAAACAAGCCCTAAGTGTTATATATATAAAACATCTGGACCGGACAAGCAACCCGACCGAACTTTGTATCTTGCCCGTTTAACCGTTCGGGTTGGGCTTTCCGGCCCGTCTAGATTTTTCACCTTGTCCATACCCGCTCGTTTTTGCAGACGAGTCGGACTGAACGGGCCGACCTGGGATGTATAATCTCTATCACAAGGAGTATTGCTCACTCCTTTTTCATGTCGCGGAGACGTCCATATTCCATAAAGGCATAAACCTTACGGCTTTTGTAACCGAAGTTGTGGTTAACCAAATTTAGACAATTTGTGATTCCTATACAAGATCCGGTTAATGTATTTAAAAACATCAGGTAGGTTGAGTTTGACGAAATTACCCCTGAACGGTAAGCTGAATCTCCACCGTCCAATCTCACTCCACCATTTTCGTCCGTTGATCCTTCTTATCCTCTCTGTTCATTGTGGTTTAACGAGATGAAGGAAGATATTCATAATCTCATAACAGAGAGAAACTAAAAAGCAGTCTCGAAGCTCTTCTACATCTCTTTCTCCCACCCCATCTATCCAACAATCTCTTTCTCCTGTCCACCATCAATTAGGTAAGCTTTCTGTTCCCTTTAATTTTCGATTTTGATTGTTTATTTATTGTTCTTCCCCTGGTTTTCCTATTTTGATTACAAAACCCTAATGTATTGTTCGATTATTCGTTACCTTCGCGATCTGTTGTGCGCGTTGAGCTGTTTGGTGTTCTTCTGAGATATCTCGTTGATATTTGATTGCTATTCGTATCATAAATCTGATGTGAATTGAGCCGTGTTTAGGGTTTCCTGTTCCTCTATTTCTACCAATCGTATGCCTTCGCTTGTTTGAAATAGGATTTTGAAGACGATTTGAGATGGATAGTGGCGTGGGAGTTGTTGACGAGGCGTCTTTGAACCGTCAGGGGGATTCAGAATCGAAGATTGAAAGCGAGGTACCTTCTGATCTCCCTGCTTCAAATGAGCCTGAGGGAGATGATGTTTTTGTGGAGGCGGTGGATGTTAATTCAGATGATGGTGTTGATGTATTGAAAGAGGATTCCTCTAATGGTGCTGTTGCCAGCGTCAGTTCTGATGTTCAAGGAGTTGAGGGGATTGTAGCTGATGAGCAACAAGAGGATGAGGTGATGCAAGACGCAATGGCTGTTTCTGATGGTTTTGTAAGCGATGAGAGTGAAGATATTCTGCTGGAAGGAAATGATGCTAATGGGATTTCAGTTGCTACTGTCAATGATAAGGGAGGTACAGACACTGAGGTAATTCAGGTGGATGACCAGGGAGGTATTGGCAATGAGGAAAATGTTGAATCTGAGCATCCTTCCATTGAAGAAAGGGGAACGGGAGCTTCTGAATTGGAAGGCCATGACCGTGTGGATGAAGAGCCAATCCAGGTGGATGAAGGGCCAATCCAGGTGGACGAAGGGCCAATCCAAGTGGATGAAGAACCAATCCAGGCCCGGGCGGATGAAGAGCCAATTGAGGTGACACTCCCTTTTCGTGTTGTTCTTTCTTTTGTGTCCATTTGTTCTCTTTCTGGTTTCAATTGCTTTTGTCATCTATCTGTGGTTAAAAATAAAACTGTTGCAGGTGCCAACGCCTGAAGAGAAGTTGGAGAAAGAAGATGATGAAGAAAAAGTCAGTACTGAAACCGATGCTCATCAATTAAGAACATCTGATGAGCCTGTTGCAGGCGAAAACATGGATGAAATGAACAAGGAACTGCTGTCTGAGTCTTCAGCTGGAATTTCTGTTGATCAAAATGACACACACGAAGTTTCTGAGGATGTCTCTACTGGGGAAGAGAGAGACAATAGTTGCTCTTTGAACCCAAAGGATGTAACGCCAGCTTCAGATGCACGCCTTCAGAATGGTACCACGACTGTTGATGTCTTGGATAAGCTTGAGCAGCAATCTAGTCCAAACGGTGGGATTGAGCATATTCCAGCTTCTCTTCCTCAGAAAAATGAGGGGGAGAAAAAGTTGGATAATGGTGGGAACATTTTAGTTGAAAGAGGGATCCCGGCTTCAGAACTAGAGACATCAAAATCTTCTGATGATCCTTCATCTTCGAATAAAAAGGAATGTGAAACTATTGCACCCAATTCTGAAAGACAGCATGGCAGCAATGTTCAGGCAAAATTGAGTTCAGAAAAACGAAGTACACAAGGAAGTAAAGCGACAGAAACGAAGCCTGCAGCTACTGGTGATTCAGCTCCAGCAAATTCTGCAAATCCCATTCTTCCTGCTGTTCGTCCAGCTGGTCTTGGCCATGCTGCCCCACTGTTGGAGCCTACTCCTAGAGTCGCTCAGCAGCCTCGGTCCAATAGAGCAGTATCTCAGGTTCAACCTCAACTTGTTGAAGAGGTGGGAAATGGAGAAGTTGAAGAAGGTGACGAGACTAGAGAAAAACTTCAAATGATACGAGTGAAATTTTTGCGCCTTGCCCATAGGCTTGGGCAGACACCTCATAATGTTGTGGTAGCTCAAGTGTTGTACAGATTAGGGTTAGCTGAGCAGCTTAGAGGTAGAACTGGGGGGCGTACCGGTGCCTTCAGCTATGACCGCGCAAGTGCAATGGCTGAACAACTTGAGCAAACTGACAGGGAGCCACTTGATTTTGCATGCACGATTATGGTTCTTGGAAAGACAGGAGTTGGTAAAAGTGCAACCATTAATTCGATATTTGACGAAGTCAAGTTTAATACCGATGCTTTTGACTTGGGAACCAAAAAAGTTCAGGCAGTTGAGGGCACTGTTCAGGGGATTAAGGTACGGGTCATTGACACACCTGGACTCCTCCCTTCTTGGACAGAGCAACGGAAAAACGAGAAAATCCTCAACTCTGTTAAGCAGTTCATGAAAAAATCACCTCCAGATATTGTCTTGTATCTTGACAGATTGGATATGCCAAGCAGAGACTTCTCTGACATGCCTCTTTTAAGAACGGTAACTGATATTTTTGGACCGTCAATATGGTTTAATGCCATTGTTGTTCTAACTCATGCTGCTTCAGCCCCACCAGAAGGGCCCAATGGCACTGCCTCGACGTATGATATGTTTGTGACCCAGCGTTCTCATGCTGTCCAACAAGCAATCAGGCAGGCTGCTGGTGATATGCGGCTCATGAATCCTGTTTCTTTGGTTGAGAATCACTCAGCTTGCAGAACTAACCGTGCTGGTCAGAGAGTTTTGCCAAATGGTCAGGTATGGAAGCCTCATCTATTGCTGCTGTCCTTTGCATCAAAGATACTGGCTGAAGCAAATACACTGCTTAAGTTGCAAGACAGTCCACCTGGAAAACCCTTTACAGCTCGTTCTAGGGCACCGCCTTTGCCTTTCCTTCTTTCTTCACTCTTGCAGTCTAGACCTCAGTTAAAGATGCCAGACGAGCAGTTTGGAGAAGATGATGGAATTGACGATGATTTAGATGACTCGTCTGATTCCGATGAGGAGTCTGAATATGATGAATTACCACCATTTAGACGATTGACCAATGCTCAGCTGGCAAAGCTCGATAAAGAACAGAGGAAGGCATATAATGATGAATTGGAGTATAGAGAGAAACTCTTTATGAAGAAACAATTGAAGGAAGAGAAGAAACGGCGGAAGATGATGAAGAAAATGGCCGAAACGGCCAAGGATATGCCTGTTGACAGTGGGGAAAATGCAGAAGAAGAAAGTAACAGTGCAGCTTCTGTACCAGTGCCTATGCCAGATCTGGCACTGCCTGCATCTTTTGATGCTGATAATCCCACTCACAGGTATATAATCAAACTCTGCAATCCTCTTTGGTTGATGCAAAATTTTGTATAATGTTTGTTTTAAAACAAACTCGAATTTGCAGGTACCGCCAGCTTGATACTTCTAATCAATGGCTTGTCAGGCCAGTCCTGGATGCTCATGGTTGGGATCATGATGTAGGGTATGAAGGCATAAATGTGGAGAGGATGTTTGTTGTTAAAGAGAAGGTCCCATTTTCTTTCTCTGGACAGGTATCAAAGGACAAAAAGGAATCAAGCCTTCAAATGGAGGTAGCTAGTTCAGTTAAGCACGGGGAAGGTAAAGGTACTACAGTAGGTCTCGATATGCAGAGTGTTGGAAAGGATTTAGCATACACATTACGCAGCGAGACATTGTTCAGCAACCACAAGCGTAACAAAGCTACTGCTGGACTTTCATTTACGCTTTTGGGCGACGCCATGACTGCTGGATTAAAGGTTGAAGATAAGTTGATAGTCAACAAGAAATTCCGAATGGTGATGAGTGGCGGAGCAATGGCCAGCCGCGGAGATATTGCATACGGAGGCAGCTTAGAAGCTACCTTAAGCGATAAAGAGAACCCTCTGAGTCGTTCGCTTACATCTCTCGGGCTTTCTATAATGGATTGGCATGGCGATCTGGCAATTGGAGGCAACATCCAATCGCAGATACCAATAGGACGGTCTTCAAATCTGATTGCTCGTGCAAATTTGAATAACCGCGGAACTGGGCAAGTCAGCATCCGGCTGAATAGCAGCGAGCAGATTCAGCTAGCGTTGATCGGTCTCATCCCTCTGATGAAGAAGATGATGAACCATTACGCGACAACTCAACAACAGTAATGAGGAAGAATTGGCGTTTTATTGCAGAGTGAGTCCGGTCTATCTCTCATCATCGTTTGGATCTATCTTCTCCTTGTGGCTTTCGTTCACCTAAATTGTTTTGCTATTTGTCTCTTTAGATATATGCATCTATCATCATCACCTTGTCTAGTGTCCACCAAAACTTGTGATGCAGAATTGCCGGGTTTAACTTTTGCATGCTCTCAGAAAGAATTTTGCTTATTCAGCTAGTTACTTTTACCATGCATATTCACCTTAAAAAAATAAACTTTTTTTTTAGTATCTTATATTACTTTACTGCTCAAAGTTGATTAGAAATCTAGTGAACATTAGGATTGTTTGGTTGAATCTCTTCACGCCCAATATTTGGTTTATTTTCATGGTGGATATAGAATTAACGGAATATGCGGGTGTTCCGAAGGGTTGCTGAGATTCTAAAAACAAGGCCGACTTCGCTAGGGAAAGACATAGCCGTATAGGGCTACACGTTTCTTGAATTGAACATGGATGGGTCATGGAGGGTGTGGGTTATGGAGGGTTGTCACCGGTGAATCTAGGGCTCTGGAAGCAAACCGAGTAATGGACTAGCTATCCGAGGACTCTTTTCCCTCGGTTAGGTTGTTCAAGGCTTCAAGCTGCTCTTCCATTGCATTTGCTTGATCATAGCGAAAATCCCTAATACGTCCCTTGATTTGGATTTTCAGGCCCGGACTATGGCCTTTTGATGACTTCACTTCTTTCTTTTTCATAAACAAAAACACGCATCATTAACAACTACCAATCCATTCTTCAAAACTCCTAATCTAACACAAACAAAGGTGTGATTTAATAGCAAATAGAGCTGATCATCTCCGGGCAGGCCGTCTGGAAAAACGGACGAGTACAACCAGAGGAGAAAGCCCAACCTTACAAAACCTGTCGGGTTGAATCCGGGCACCACTCAAAACCTGTCGGGTTGAATCCGGGCACCACTCTAGGCCTGTCATGCCTAAATACCCGGTCCGTGAGCCCGGATAAAATAAAGTAAAATAAAAAATCAGTATATTATATACATAAAGTATATTATTAAATATATAGTATCGACCCCCAACACATCCTTTTCTTATGATCCCGAAATTCATGTTCTCATCCGTAAGGATGCTTTGGGATGGACTACCTCTAGAGATAGTCTTTCCTAACCACTTTTTTTAAAAAACATAATATATATAGTATAATTATAATAAATTTAACGTATATTATATAAAATAATTAATTTTTAAACAAAATTTATAAAGCCCGTCCGTAGACCCGCCTACCTGGACGGATTATAATAAATTTAACGGGCAGGTTTTTATGAAGTGCATATTATATAAAATATTTTATAATAAATTTAATGTATATTATATAAAATATCTTGATTAACGGGCAAATTTTTATTTTTATCTTTTCCCAAGAAAAGAAGGGGAAAGGGGCTTCAACTGAGTCTGAATGTCAGCGTCTTCCTTTTTTCCCTCACATTCTAGCATTATTTCAAGCTATACTTGATAGCGGCTGGGTGGGCTGACTCTTATAGTTTTCTAACTCCTCGGCAGGGCGAGCGGAACGAGGAGAAGGCCCGACAATCATACCACTGCGGTAGAATAAGTGTGTTCCCTTTAGCTAACAAGCATTGTAGGCCATTCTCGGTCTTCTTCGTTTTCGATGAAAAACAAATACAATATACATCTCCGTTCAGCTGATCTACGACCACCCTTCCCCTCTCCCTCTCCCTCCCTTCGTCGAGCCTTTCCATCTTCAACTCAAAAACCTTCTTCTATTATCTCATAATTTCTTGAAGTGCAAGGATTTTTTGAAATTCATATAAACTTTTCTATCTTCAACTCAAAAACCTTCTTCTATTATCTCATATTTGAATATGAAACCTTTTGTTATTGTGTTCCAATTTGTATTGTCACTAGGGTCAAGTCAAAAAATTTGTGTCGTGCATTGTGACTTTGTCATCGATGATTCCAAAAATCTTGAAAGCGATATATATCACGCTCATAACCCGCACCTAACTTACGTTCAAAATAAAAAGTATTTCATAATCAAACAAATGGGGGTGTAGCTCATATGGTAGAGCGCTTGCTTCGCATGCGAGAGGCACGGGGTTCGATTCCCCGCACCTCCACTCTCCTTTTTTTTTTTAAATTTATTTATTTCAATTGGTAACTAATAAATTGGTACATACACCATCTAATTCATCCAGCATTGGCAAGTGAAATTATATAAATCACCTATCTATAACAATTAATCTTGATTATAAGATAGTTATATAAATCACCTATCTATAACAATTAATCTTGTACCTTCATCAAGCCATCAACAACTGCGCAATTTCATCGGGTTTTCATCCACATAATACAGTCGAATTTATTAATAGAGTTGATGAATCGGAGTAGTCAGTCGTCAGATTTTCATCCACATAATACAGTCATACTCATTAATAGAGTTGATGAGTCGGTCATCGGTTTTACGGGTTTTCATCCACATAATACAGTTAGCTTCATCAATAGAGTTGATGAGTCGGTCATCGGATTTTCATCCACATAATACAGTCGGATTCATTAATAGAGTTGATGAGTCGGTCATCGGATTTTCATCCACATAATAATGTCAGATTCATTAATAGAGTTGATGAGTCGGGTTTTTCGGGTCTTCGTCCATATAATACAGTCAGCTTCATTAATAGAGTTGATGAGTCGGTCATCGGGTTTTCACCTACGTAATATAGTCGAACCCATTGAGAGTATTCCGGTCTTATCCTCCTTCACATAAATTACTATAGATTATTTTCGGTCAAGCCTGCATTCCTTAGTATCTCGTGAATAATTGTCTCAACATATACATCGCTGCTGATCAACTTTGAATAAGAAACTGAGTTTCAAATATCAATACAAGATAAACCACGAGTTTCTCTTGGACGAGACGTCTAATCTGTACTCGATAGACTGGTTAGCTGTTGATGTTCATTGAAACATGATAAAGAAGCTTTCATCGACTACTTACACAAGTATCCAGACGAGCAAGCATGCAGATGAACACTCTTGATTAAATTCCTGAATAAGTTTTTCATCACAGCAAATGAAAGCTCAAATACGAACAAAATTGTCGTAACTTAAAAGGAATAACAACTCCAAAGAGTCATCACCCAAGATGATTGCATCCATGGGTCTCTCTATAGCAACTTAACAACACATCAATTGTTCAGCATAAATCCCTACCAAAACTGTGACCTAAATCAAAACAATCAAAGAGTAAAAGCCGAAATCAGATTCAACCCCTCAACTCAACTCCAGTATGTCTTTGTGGCACTTTAACATCTTACTTCACTTATTTGCAGCTTCTCCATTCTCTGTTTTCTCATCTGCAACCTCCTCAGCTTTCATAGCATCTCCATTCTCAACTTTATCAACACTAACAAACAAAAACAAGGTAAGATACAGCATTCTTGACAGAGAACTACAACTAAATCATTCTCAAGTGCAATTTTCCAGTTCCACATCAATCAAGGATAAATGAATATGCAACATTCTTGACAGAAGAACTCAAGCAACACCAAAATCAATCAACACTGCACAAAACAGCATTCAAAATTAAGAAGAATTGAATGGGATAAGTGCAAACCTTGCAGTTGGGGGAGTTCCCCATTTCTTCCAAGTCTTCTTCTCTGTTGTAGAATCATCCTTGACATTCACAGGAATCACAGGCCCCTTCTTCCAAGCCCCAGCTGCTCCATCTACTTCCTTGACTTTCAAAGCATCCAATTTCTCATCAATCTCCTTCCAATCTTGACCCTTCTCCTTCAAAACTAACTCCCTTGGCCTTGCATCTCCGAATGGGTTTGATGCCTTTGGCTTTACGTCCTGAGAGCCATCGCCATTGCTGACCGGGAGAGTCCTCGGCTGAAGGTTCAGCCTTGGCCTTGCCCCGTCCACCGCTCCAGTAGGTTGTTCCTTCTTGTTCTTCAACCAATTATCAGAATCAGAAGCCCCGGAGGACTCAAACCCAACCCCTCTCCTCTCTCGCTCGAATCTCTGTCCACCAGTGATGGATCCGTTGTTCTCCTCCTTCTTTCTACCCCAATTGTCCGAATCCGCACCACCGCTGCTAGAGAACGAATCCGAACGCCTACCCATTCTCCCCTCGGAAGGAGTGTAACTCTTGTTCGAACCCCAATTGTCAACATCGTCGGCTCTCGACGAGTTAAAAAACCCTACTTTATCTCTCCTATCGCCGCCGGCTCCATTACCTCCAACAGATCTCTTCGCCTTGGACCAATCATCATCCTCATCGGCACGTGAAAGACCATCGTCACCGCTTCGATCTCTATTCCCTCTATCGGAAACCCTAGCCCTTGGATTAGCCGAATCTTGCCCATAGTTTCTAAATCCACCACCAAATCCGCTACGAGACCGCTCCAGTTCTTCAGCAGTGCGTTCGCGAGGGCCGGTAGGGAGATTAATGAGTTCGTTGGTAGTGAGACGTTGGGAATCGGCGGATTTGGGTGCGGTATAGGAGGCAAACTCAGATATAGAGAAAGTCTGAGGCTTCTTCTTCTTGGTCTTGGTGGCGGCAGCAGCGGCGAGGGTGGGGAAGTCAGAGGAAGGAGGCTCTGGATGAACGGAGGCGGCGACGGCAGATTGAAGGGAAAGGCGGAGTTCTTCATCGTGCTCCTCGGCGTCAAGGGCCCAGGCACCGGGCTTGGATTTGGTGCCCCAAACGGAGGAGGAAACAGTGGCAGCCATGATTGTCGTCTGGAGATTGAGGTTCGTCTCTCTTGGCTCTCTGGTATTCTCTCTTCTTCTACGGTGGTTTGTGGTTTGTTTCCTTGGGTGTGAGGGTATGTTATACTCTGCTTCTGCGTGCGTTGGCAGCGCCCAGATTCGATTTTATCGATGTTATCTTTTTCTTTTTAATGCATAAATACAATCTCTACAAAATATATTTGGAAATTCTTCGTGGCGTGTATTTTACCAAAATTAAATTGTGTTAAAAAAAAAAAAGAAAATTAGAAGTAGGATAAGCCTTTACTAATTGAATTTATTTTTTTTTTTACTTTTTTAGTTTAATATTTAAGTGCGCATTTGGTTTACTTGCCCCGATGCTATTGAAATTCTGAAGAAACTTTATGTCTCCTAGGTCTTCTGATATTGTTTTTAGGAGGATCTAATTCGCTATTTAAAAAGGATTGACGGCACAACTTGTTGCCCGTCTTCCTTCTAATTCGATGTAAAAAAAAAAAAAAAAATTAGCGTCAGTCCAAAATGGGGTAAAAGGGACCTAATTTTCTCCTGCTCATGTGGTTGAAATTTGTATTGTGTAGATATTGCTAATGTGTTTTATTTTGAAATATTTTCTTTCTAAAATTATTAATTAGAACACATAATTGATATTCACCGACGACGGATTTATTATTACCTAACCCGGAGACATTGTGAGCTCGTGTCGGGTTTAAAATTGTATGTGCGTCGGTTTCGGAAATATTCTTTTGTAAATACGATGATTTTCGAAGGAAAAAAATTGGCGATGAAGTGATGTACAGTCTCAATACGCGTCAATTACCAAAATGCCATTATTTGTTGATATTAATGATATTTAACTCAACAAAAAAATCTTACAAATATCAACTATTTTCAGAAACATAGCCAAATATAAATAATTCCTCAATGTGCAGATTTCCTAATATTCGTAAGGAGAACTATTTATAAAAAAAGATATGTTTCCTTATTTATAATTCTCCTTTACATTCCTTATCCTCTGAAGATCCAACTAAGCTAGCTGGTAAAGCTTCTTGAAGACATTGAAATGAAGATTGAACTTGGATCTTAGAGTCATCTTCAACATTTTCTCTGATTCGATTCAATATCCAAATCTAAAAGAAAGCAAACCCTAATCAAATACTCAAAACAAAACCCTACAATGTAAACACAAAATCACCAAGGAGATCAGAAGATTGAAACTACACATTCTCATCATAAAAGACAATAACTTGAATCGAAAA
This sequence comes from Fagopyrum homotropicum, assembly GCA_033239125.1. Taxonomy (NCBI): domain Eukaryota; kingdom Viridiplantae; phylum Streptophyta; class Magnoliopsida; order Caryophyllales; family Polygonaceae; genus Fagopyrum; species Fagopyrum homotropicum. The sequence goes on from BSWB01000003.1 coordinate 154,656,623, forward strand.
TTCAAGATGAAATCCCTTGATTTATCCATTTGATGTCATTGTAAGCAGTAACTCACAAAACAAACTAAAGATATCATTCCACACTGTGGAAGAATGACTTTCCCTGAGCTACCAAAAAACTCTTTCTTAACTTACAATAGTGGTGTTAAGTTTGAAAGAGTGATTGTCGTCTATTTCTTCTTCTTCGACTTGTTTGACTGTGACTGTGTATAAGCAGTACCCTGTACCATGAACAAACGAGATGCTCAATGGAATTTCAACACTAGGCCACAAGTGGAATTAGTAAAAGTTTAGAATACACACTTTAAGCCACTCGTCCAATGAGGCGTCAGTTGACCGAGTTCCAACCTCCACCTTTGGAGCCTTCTTGGATTTCTGTTATAAGAAAACCCAACACAGGAAAATATCAGATCCTACTGGTCTAATACGTGGGTGGTTTGCCCGTTAAAGTGAACCTACGCATACAAGCCTTCGGGTTCCTTACTAAAACCAATTGGCAATAGGTGGATTAACCCTATGACTTATATGTTAGATTCACGTAATATCCTATTTTCGATGGGGGACATTTCCACACTCAACAAATGTCATTATCAGGAGTACTGTTCCATCGCCACTGAGATCTTAGAGAATGAGAAACAATCAAAGTAGCGAGTCATCAATTGCTGATGAACTCCTGCAGATCATATTTATGTTGAATCTAAAAATACCTTTGAGAGGCTTTGGATTTGACCACGAATCCACAATCCTAGACCAAGAAGAAGCCCTATTCCAAGTGTAACCAGGAAGAGAGTCTCAACGCTTAGAACACCACTTGGCTCAATAACCTCGATTGTACCATTAAAAAACGTGGTTTGATATGGCTTCTCTTCTATTTCGTAGACAATTGTTCCAACGAGATCAAATGACCCAGGCTGCAAGAAGAGATACCCACGATGCATTTATTCCACAATCTCCAGTTAACAATGCAAATGATATCAGAAGAAATAAATAAGCTAGATGGAAACAGTTACCTGCAGAAATTTGCTGACTGCAAATACGTATGGAAAAGTAGCTTGAGTAGAGGGTGGCACAGATGCATTGTTAAATACCTACAATTTTAAACAGGCGTGAGAAAAAGATCCTCAGACGGATCAAGATAATATAAAACAAGTATCTATCAATAAAGTATTATAGAACTGACAAGTATGCTCAGGAATATTAGGAAAATACACAGAGAAAAGGAACTAATCTATACTCAATACAGAGAAGGAACAAGCTGAAAATATATATTGCAAGGACAGAGTATCCACTTATTGCTGAGACACAAATAAAGATGACTAGATTAGTTAAGTTTGAACATATCAATCGTCATCTAAAACACAAATGTTGACCTCAGTCCAAAACGGTTACAAAAACAGAGCTTTCAAAGATAGACATACATCAATTGGTTAAACATTTTTGTATATGCACACATCTATAATTAAGTATAAACCATCAAATGCTTAGAATAATTTTACAGAAAGAATATCAATGGATAAGATCAATATAGTTCCTCAAGATAACTAGTTCAGGACCTTGACGCATCACTTAGTGTCAATAAAATAGGAGGAACCAGTGCCAAGGCCAACAGCCCATGAACCATGAGTCCATGAGAGTGAATATCATGGTCACACGGCAATTTGGCAGAACAAACCTCATCAGTAGGAGATTTATGACATGTACTAATTAGGGGAGTAAAAGAATAAATGATATCTGAACCATGCAACTATTTTTAGAACAAAATGTAACTGTAGACATTGGACAGTAATAGTATATATATGCCTATAGATGGTGTAGTATCTATCCCCATTACAATGACTGACGTTTTACCAACCGGTGAAAAACAATTGGCACTATTAACAATGGCAGCATAAACTATGAGATGATCATTGATGTGCCAAAAGCTTAAAATCACCTGTGTAGTCAGATTCTGAACCAACATCCGATGGTCGTATGGAATATGGATACTGGCCTTGATTGCGACAACATTCAAACTGCTGTCCCCTATGAATAAATTAAAAATGCAGGAAGTAAGGCAACCTTAGAAATACTGAAACCAATAGTCCATTTTATACAACACTATATATAATAAGCTAGGGATGTTATTTGAGCCGAGTCCGAGCCAAAGTTTTTCTCAAGCTTAAAAAAGTGCTCACATTGGGAACACTTCGTAAGTGAACGAGCTCCAGCCGAACCCGAATAGCTCAGCTAAATAACAACTCTATAGTGTTATCTAGCCGAACGAGCCGAGCTTTGGCATGTATCATGATCAGCTCGTTTATGAACGAGTCAAGTTGGAGCTTAAAAATTTGTTAATATTCAGCTTGTTAAAAAGTGAACAGGTTCGAGCTCTTTCTGAGCCAAACCCAAGTAGCTAGGCTCATATAATTGCCCTAAATATGGACTAGCCCTTTAGTTTCATCTATCTCCTCTTTTAGATCAAATCAAAACAACAGAAAGATTATCTTGTTCAATTACATAGCCATCTACGCTACCGCCCTCCAATTATCCTGAATTTTCTTTTTTAGCAGATAAACTATGCAAATCCCAACCCAAGATGAATACTTCTCCAATGCCACAAGTTCTATCAACTAATAAGTGGGCATAAGTTCTAATGTTCTATAGAATTACGATCCCTCGTCAGATAATAATAGGTGCTGATATTTATTCGCTCAAAAAAAGATAACTGTGGATACCCTGAAAAGTCAAACCCAGAGCTTAAGACGGACTCCCTTTTAAAAATGTATACTGCAATGAAAAAGGGAAATTACCATCATATTTGATGCCAACGAGTAGCTCTGTCTCTTCACCAGCCAGTACCACTGCAGAAACGTATCCATCGTAACAAATGAATAAACTTTGAAGAAGGCATTTGAAAATTGAGAAATCAATTAAAATCCAACAGTATCGATCGCAGATCATAGGTAAAACAATAAATTTAAGTTACGGAGATCATACATTTTGCGATGTTCTTAGGGAAGACTGACACAGTTTCCACTCCCGAAGCCGTACTGAAATTTTCATCTTCAAATAATGGGGTTTCATCGTCTTGATTCACAATCTCAATATCCCCAGAATCGTCAGATTGACACCTGACAACTGTCAAATAAACCAGAATTAGCAAGATGGAATATCATGCATCGATCGCCCCCAACCACTCTTGAGATCCTGAACCGAATATAGACAGTAATCGAAGGCACAACACATCAACAAATTATCTGAAAAGCAAACTGGAGATGAAATTGGAAATCGAATAGGTGGGGAAAGACGAAGTCAAATAAAAACCCTAGGATTGATTTGCAGACCTCCGCATGGATTGAAATTGAATTGAGAAACAAATAGGAGAAACCTTGTAGGAAGGGAGAAGCGAGAAGCAGTAGAGCGAGGAGGAAAACTCTAATCTCCATTGATGGGGTTCAGCACAGATCTGAATCGGAAGGGTGAGTCAACAGAGTCTCATAAAATTGTTCACGGCGTCCGTTTTATAGATGCTGTGTTCGGTAGACTGGGTTACTTAATGATTATTTCAGTAAAGATTAAATCTTTTTTAAAACTTTTTATAATTTGAATCATGTATTATTTATAAAAAAAAATAATAGTAAAGTTAATTTGATACAATGTATATATTTGATAATTATTATTTAAAAAAAGATAATTCTAAAATTTTTTAGAAGGCTGTATTTATAATATATTAGCATAATACAGATGCTTTGCACAGATTATATTGAGAGATAATAGTAAAGCTAATTTGTATAAAATGTATATATTTGATAATATTGTATTTATATAATTAAATATCCAAAAATATAATAATAATAATAAATATCGAAATATATATGTCAAAAGATATTTATATAATACTACGATGGGTTAACAATGAATAAACTATATTTAATTGAACATATTTATTTTAAGATTAAATTACAATTAGTGGATATAATTAAATGACTATAAAGTAAGAATGTTAAAATATTATGCGGAGTTGATTATTAAATTATCTTTTATAATCTGGCGGGTCTAATACGTGGAGGGGATGCACGTAAAGTGAACCTTACACACAAACATTTGCGGTTCCATGCTAAAACCAATTGGCAACAGGAGAAGTAGTCATAACTCTTATATGTTAGGTTCGGGTATTATCATTATTGTCGATGTGGACAATACTCCACACATCCTAATAGCGATAAGGTTTTTCGCTTATATAAATTATTCGATACGATATCTTATGAAGTGGGGAAAATTTTAGGCTTCCATATACTAGTACAAATTGTCATAACATTGGGCTTCCAAACACTCATTTTAAAATTCATGTTTTTTTTTTTCATTATCTTCATAAGCTTTTGATAAGCTTTCATACATTTGTAATTTTGGTCTCTCAAACGCACCTTACCCCTTCCACCTCAAGCAAACAAACATGTTTCACAACTTATTCTCAAACAAATTAAACTAACAATTATAAAAAAAAAATGATCTAGACTCTTTTTTTGTGGTTAAGGTTTTTTAAGTTTCATTTGACATTTTTCGGTTTCTAAAAATGTTCGTTTCGTACCCTCGTTTAATTTCAATAATATATGAGTCAAGTTGGTATAAGTTCTAAAGTCCTATAGAGTTTATCAGAACAAAATTCGGTTTAAACTCGTTCATTTTTTAAACATTTAAGGGCAGATCCACGTTCTAAACGTTTAAAGACAGATCTAGCGGTTAACGGGCTCAACTACCACAGGGAAGGAATTGAACATAATAGTATTATGCTAAAAAAATTATTTATTATTACAGCTCAATTAAATTTGATAAATGACAATTTTTAAGCCTCTTTTTAATACTTTATATATAATATACTAAAGGTATTATATGAATATTTTCAAAAAAATTGGTGGAATAGGCCCTTTTTGTTTAGGGTAGACTAACTAGGCCCTAACAAAATCAAATTAAAAAATAAAAATAAAATCGGTAATTAAGGCTACAATTAAGGAAGGTTATTTGGGTGCTTAATTAAAATTGAATAAAAAATTGGCGAAAATTGATAAGTGGGTAGTTAGGGTTACAATTAAGGAAGGTGAGTTGGGTGGTAATTAAAATTGAAATAAAAAAAATGCCAAAAATTGATAAACCATTTTATATATTTTAGAAACTTTATTTTGATGATTCTATATATCCTATTGAGTGGGCTATTTTTCGTCATTCTTAAATCAAATCACTGGATTTCAAGTCAAAAATATTGTCTTTTCTCTCACCGTCTCCATTGAAGCCGATTGAAGATATCATCTATGTTATTCGTCTCCACCGTCTTCCAAGCTTCGTTTTCGTTTCTTCATCTTCGTCGTTTCCCAGTGGTTTCTCCATGCTGACACCTCGTCATTCTCCATTATTTGTCTCCTCTAAATTCGATAATTTTTCTATGTAAGTACATAAATTTTCCACAAATCAATACATAATCACGTATAGTAAACGACACCTGTGTTGGCGTACATAATGTATATAATAGTGCAATACAGTTAAACATATATATAAGCAAATTACCTTTTTTATGTACATATCGTACTTTCGTATGTACATATGTACATATCTTACACATACGGAAGTAAGTTAACATATACATAAGCAAATCACATTTTCTTATGTATATATCTTACACCTCAATTTATATTGCAGATTTTCTTATGTATATAGCTTGCACATACTTGTATCGACATCTACATACGAACTATGAAGAACTTCATAGTAGAAGAAAAGCAACATCGTATTTTTTTGAAAAAGTAGACGCTCAATTCACATTCCACGTTTGAAGGAAAACGATAACAATAAGTTTCTTAATTAACAATTTAAAATAATTAGCTTATTTAATTAGACAAATTAATAAAGTTAATTAAGGAAAGAAATATAACATATAAACAAAAGGGACTAGTTTATACACTTTAATAATATACTGCCTAATTAGTCAACTCATCCAATATTTTTTTTTTGCTCTCCAAATATATATTTTTTTAGAGGAAACTAGTGTATTATTTTACATATCCAACTCCGCAAGATGTAGGATACCTTGCGGAAAATGAGACTCGGAGGAATCGTTGTCATATAATGAGAAACGGTATTCGTACATGCGAACACGAGATGTGAGAGATGAAAGTCATGCAGCAGGGCACCAAAGTAGGCTCGATCCGCGGAAGCCTGATAAGCCATAATCTTCTCCATGCAAAGAAGAGCATCAGACTCGATCTGTATGGAAACAACAATGACGAAACCAAACCAAACCAACCCTTGGTTGAGGATCAAGTTGAAAAATCATATTATTCCGCACCCATGGATCGCTCATATCATTCCGCAACCATGGATCGCTCGCCTAACTTTAAGACACTAGATCTGCTACTATAAAATGATGCAAGTATGACCATATCTTAGAGCTTCGTTAAGACACTAGATCAGCGATCTGCTATTGTAAAACGACGTGAATACGAATATACTTTTAGAGCTTGGTTAAAATCTTCGCCTAACTTTAAGACACTAGATCCGCTACTGTAAAACGATGCGAATATGAACATAACTTAGAGCTTGGTTAAAATGTAGGTTGTAATATATAGCCGAGCTACTCGACTTCAACTCGAAAAAAGCTCGGTCTCAAACTCGTTTACTTTCTAAAAGCGCGGAATATGAACATATTTGGCGATCCAAGAGATGGGGTAAGAGCTTTTCACTCTTGTATGCCCTTAACTTTCTGTAGGATGAAGAAAAGTATCCATTGGATGTCATTGTAATTGATATAACTCACAAAACAAGCTAAAAACATAACTCCCTGGCTACAAAAAGAAAAACTCAAACTCAACTTAAAAGGAGTCTGCATTGATTACTTCACGGTGGTGTTAGTTTCAGAAGAGTGTCGTCTACTTCTTCTTCTTCGACTTGTTTGACAGTGACTGTGTATAAGCAGTGCCCTGTACCACAAAACAAGAACACACGGATCACTCAATGGAATTTTCACACTAACCCACAAAGCGAAATTCAGTAAAGTTAGAATACACACCGTAAGCCACTCATCCAACGAGTCGTCAGTTGACCGAGTCCCAACTTCCACCTTTGGAGCCCTCTTGGATTTCTGTTATAAAAAATAGACATGGGAAATGATCAAAACTCATACAGCAGAGATCTTGGATGTTGCTATGAGGAGTAATGCTCCGTCTCAGAGATCTTGGTCGTCAATTGGTATTGAACTTCTGCAGAGCATTTTTCATATTGAGTTTAAATATACCTTTGAAAGGCTTTGGATTTGACCACGAATCCACAATCCTAGACCAAGAAGAAGCCCAATTCCAAGTGTAGCCAGGAAAAGAGTCTCAACGCTTAGAACACCGCTTGGCTCAACAACCTCAATGGTACCATTGAAAAACGTGCTTTGATATGGCGTCTCTTCTATTTCGTAGACAATCGTTCCAACAAGATCAAATGACCCGGGCTGCAGGAAAAGTAAAATCGATGCAATTATTGCACAATCACCGTTTAACAACAGATATGATTTCAGAAGAAACAAATAAACTAGACGGAACTAATTACCTGCAAGAATTTGCTGACTGCAAATATATATGGAAAAGTAGCTTGAGACGAGGGTGGCACAGATGCGTTGTTAAATACCTACAATTGTAAACAGCCATATGAACAGCAGGACGGATCAAGACCAAAAACACAAGAAAAAACATTTTTCACAAACTATTGCAGAACAAACACGTGTGTGTAGGAATATTAAGAAAATACACAGAGCAAAAGGCACTAACCCATTTTTAATACACAAGTAACAGGCTGAAAATATATGTTCCCAAGGACAGATTATTCACTCATTAATAAAACACAACTTAGAGATAACTAGATTAGTTAAGTTTGAACCTAACAACCATCATCTAAATCATTATTGTTCACCTCAGTCCAAAACACTCTCAAAAACTGAGTTTTTTTTCAAATATACATCAGTTGGTTAAACACTTCTGTTTATGCACACATCTATTATCAATCCTTAGAAGATCATTAATGCCAAAGAACTAGGAGGAATAGGCTAGCCCATGAGTTCATGAAAGTCAAACAAACGGTCACACAGCAAACCAAAATAAATGATAACTGAACCATGCAATTTTATTTTACAAAACCAGTGAAAAAACACTGAAACATTATTAACAGTGCTAGCATAGCTAAGACAAAATTTACTCAGAGTAGAATTTATTACTGTGCCAAAAACTTTAAATCACCTGAGTAGTCAGATTCTGAACCAACATCCGATGATCATATGGAATATGAATACTGGCCTTGATTGCAACAACATTCAAACTGCTATCCCCTGTGAACAAATTTAGAAGTAAAGCAACCTCAGTAAGGCTGTAACCAATAGATCTATTCACAAAACAATAAACATTTAGTTTCATCTATCTCCCTTTAGATCAAAGCAAAACAAGGGAAACATTATCTAGAAATATTTAAATACATAGTCATGCATGTTCCTGCTCTCCAATTATCATATTATTTTCTTGTTTAGCAGATAAACTATGGAAATCCCATCCCAAATGAATACTTCTCCAACCAATAAGTTCTATTAACTATTCAGTAGGCATAAATTCTCTAGACTTTTATGATCAAGCATCACATACTAATTGCTGCTGATATTTAATTAGTCAAAAAAAAAAATTGTGGATGCCCTGAAAAGTCAAACCCAGAGTTTAAGACGGTTTCCCTTTTGAACATGTCTACTGCAATGAGAAAGAGGAAATTACCATCATATTTGATGCCAACGAGTAGCTCTGTCTCTTCACCAGCCAGTACCACTGCAGAAACATATCCATCATAACAAATGAATAAACTTCCACGAACACACTTGAAAATTGAGCAATCGATTAAAATCCAACAGGATTGATTGCAGATCACATGTGAAACAGTGAATTTAGGTTACGGAGACCATACATTTCGCGATGTTCTTGGGGAAGACTGACACAGTTTCCACTCCCGAAGCCGGATCGAAATTCTCATCACCATAAATTGGGGTTTCATCATCTTGATTCACAATCCCAATATCCCCAGAATCGTCAGAGTTACCAGCAGCACCTTCATCCCGTGCCTCGGATTGTGACCTGGCAACTGTCAAATCAACCAGAATTAGCAACTTGATTCAGAAACAGCATGCATCGATCGCTACCAACCAGTGTTGAGATTCTAAACCCAATACTAGAAAGTGATCGAAGCCCCAACTAATGCATGCAGTAGATAAAAAGAAGAATTCGAATAAGGGGGGAGACGAAGTCAAAGAAAACCCTAGAATTTGAATCGAGAAACAAAAGTAGAAAAGGCAAAGAGAAACCTTGGAGGAAGGGAGAAGCGATAAGTAGAAGAGCGAAGAAGAAAACTTTGATCTCCATTGATGGGAGTTTGGAACAGATCTGAAATGGGTGTATGGGTAACTTCACGATCCCGAGTCACATGCTCATTAGAATGGCAGACGGCAGCCATTTTATACATATGCAGGCTATGCAGCCAACATGTCTTGCACTTGTCAATAATTAAGCCCCATTTGGCTATAAATGATTCACGTACAGCCCAACTTCAATACCACGATCTTCTAATTTCATACATCATACACTAATTAAATGCAAAGCCTAATGATTATTGGGAGTATCATTGACTAAACTTTAATACCCGACATTTTATACTATCAGAACGGTACCTCAACAATTGAGCCCGACTAAAGATTAATACGTTCATAAGTTAAATTCACATATGCCGTTAAATCTCAGGGGCAAAATTGTCCAATTTCAGATAAATCCTAAGCCCCAAATTTCATGAGCCCAAAATATCTATCAATTTTCCAAAATCAAAATCATGAAACTCTTTCCCTAACAATATAGCAATCAAGATCGCAAAATCCAAAATCATAAAACCCCAAATTTCCGCCAGCAATCAAAAGGCTAAATTGGCACTTAGGACCTTTTACACTATAGAGTTGAAATTTAGGACCCTATCAATTACAAATTGAGGAATAGGACTCCTACTTTACTAGACTAATTCATAAATAACACAAAAAGTTGACAAAAGTGATGACTAATGAGTGATGGTTGATGTGAGTGTTGATTGTGACCTTTTGATTGACATTTGGAGGGAATTTGAGGCCAAAAAAACGCAGCCTTCTACCCAGAAAAAATCCGCTTACCCAAAAATTCGCTTACCCAATTAATGCAACAATCATACCCAAAAATAAATTTCTCAAAGTACAAAAACATACTCGAAAACAATATACCCAATAAATCAAATATCAAAATAAAATAATATCCATAAATTGGATAATATTTTATATTTATACCCAATTTAAACATCACTTAATACAAAATTCATACCCAATTTAAATTTGTCATACCCAAAATTTTCAAAACTCGATATTGTACACAAACATCAATATCAAATGACATTTGGTCATTACCCAAGAATTCGCTTGACATTTGATCATTATAACACATTTTGTTAACCATAAAACATACCCACGACATCACTTTAAATATACTTAATAATAAGAAATATACTACAAAGCCAATACACATATAAAAACATACCCAATTTGAATTTGTCATAACCAAAATTTACACAAATCGATTAAAATAAAGCCCCAAAATTTTAAAATCTACACAATTTAGAAGTACCGATCTTGAGCAGAAGTTTGTGAAATTTGTTGGATGACCCATGAAAAGCACTTATATAAGAATTACTTTTGCTTGTAATTTTCAAAATAAAGCCCCAAATTTTCACATATCCCTACTAAATCACTTATTGTTACAATGATGAATGCCCTTTCAAGCTTGACGCATAAAAATGATAAAATGCCTGTAATTTTGATGCTTGTACTTAATATTCATATAAGAATGAAGACCTGCTATATAAGAGTTACTTTCGCCTCTGAAAAGAAGGAAGACTCGTTATGAATAGAAAGTTGTTTTAGACTTCACATAACAATTTAAAGTTACACCATTACTTGTGACACTTGCATCCGATTTGGATTTATATATCTATTAGCATGAGTTTGTGTACTCATTTGATTTCTTTATGTACGTACATCAGAGAGAATGTTGGAAGCCAAGTTCCGTTGAAATGATTGGCCTTTTAGCATGTGGCTTCTTTCTTGCTGATTTGGTTGCTCATTTACAAATATGAAGTATATTTTTTTTATAACTTTCAAGGGCTTTTCTTCGGTGGAGAAAAATTAACTAAAGACTTGCTAATAACGAATATGTTTCAGAAAGTGAAGCTTTTTCAACTCTATGCATCAACTAAGATCAGTTCAACAACAAGAATGTATCAAAACTCAATTGACAACATTATGCAATTTATGCAAGAGTATCAACACAAGGTAGCAACCGCATGAAAAATCGAACCGTTTACTCCTTGAACTCTAATCTCAAACTAGTAAATAGCTTGAACAAGTAAATGAAGGAGGTCTAAATCTGATCATGATAGATCATGTCATTAAGAATTCTATGCTGGCAACCGCAGTTCGAAGATGACTTCATTATTCAGAGCTTAATCTCCTACAAATCTAATGAAGCGTCATAATTTTAAATGTAAAGCAGAAGACAATTAATTCCAACACTTCAAACAAAAGCATTTTACCTAAGCATCTATGATCATCTCTATATATAGATTGTTAAATTGATATGGATACAAAAGTATCACCTCACAAATTCCCCACAATCATCCAACAACCACTAATTTAGAAACATATTCTCCCTGTTCCAAGTCAAATCCCTCGAGCAATATATTTTCTTCTGTGAGCTACAAACAAATTGTCTGGAAGCCAAATCCAGAAAATTTTACAAGCTGGCTGGCGGTATTTCTAAGCTCGTCTTACCCAATCAAAAGTAAATCCCAACTTAGCACTAAGAACAAGTATAGTAGATAAGTAAGGGTCGAACCCAAGAGTTTGAGGTTTTAGATGTAATTATTGATTCAAGTAACAAGTAACAGGAAGGGGGGGTGTTTGGTTGAAATAAGTACACACAAAAGCTTTAAGAGAAACAATTTACGCAACAAGTAAGACAATGATGGGTGAATCTACACTAGGTTGATTCTAGGCATGCAATTGCTACTTTGGTGCGTTCCTTTTACAAGTTTTAAGTAATTTCTCGCCTCGATCATACATATGTGTTGAGCCAACCGGCATCAACACAACTTAACAGGTTAATGTTCCGTAAACCTACAAGAACAAATAACAAGTTAGCATTCAAACAAAGACTAAGGGATATAAAGAGAAGATTAAAACCGTTAAACTTATCTTTATATTTGTGTTCCTTTTCTTCAAGTAATTACAATCCGTTATTACTTAAAGTTGCTACTAGATTAAAGACCCGAACCCGGAACCTATTAATCCTAGTTGTTTACATGCACTTTAGAACCTAAGGTGATCAATCTCGAGCAATAGTTAACATGTAATTAAACAATGGAGATCAAGGAAACACAAAGCATTACTGAATAAAAACTTATATTAAACAGAACTTACAACCAAAGTAACAATGCAGCTTCAAACCAACCCAATATAGCAAGGGAGTTAGCAACTCATTACAATAGAAAACTCAAGTCTAAAATGGATTTTGTGAGGAAAAGCATGGATCATTCTAGCAATCAGCCATGGACTATTTTTACTACCAAAGACACTTAATTAGGAGTAAATAGCCGGCCTAAAACAACCACCTTTAATGCCATAAAGGTGGTGTAAACAGCCGGAGTAAAGCTTCTGGCGTTACACCGCAGGGGCGGCCTTCAGGAACTGTAGGGGCGGTTTAGGCAGAATCGCTTGAACTTCTTCGTGGCCGCACGGGCGGCCAAGGGATTCCGCTGGGGCGGATCTTTAATGCTCTCCAACGTCTGACCCTTCGTCTTCTTGGCGTTTCTGATGCCAAGGCGCAGGGGCGCCCCTATATCAGCGCAGGGGCGGTGACACAGCCTCTTCGTCTTCCAGCTCCCTGGTTGAGGCGCAGTGGGAGGCGCAGGGGAGTTGGTCTTCGTCTCTTCAGGGTAGGTCACCGCAGGGGCGCCAATGGAGTGGCGCAGGGGCGGTGACACACTTCTTGGCTGGCGCTGGTGAAGGCGCAGGGGGCACTCCGGTGGAAGGCGTCACCCGCAGGGGCGGGGACAAGGACCCGCTGGGGCGGTGGTGCAACAGAAGTCTTGCTTCGTGCATGGTCTTCACTCCTTCGTGCTTATAACTCCTTCTTTAGCTTCTTTTATACTTCTTCTTCTGGACCAAGGAGTTAGTAGCATAAACCGACACAAATGCAATAAAAAGACTCTAAAAACTACCCTAAATGATAGTGATTCCATCACCTATCAAACTCCCCCATACTTTGACCTTTTACTCGCCCCGAGTAAAACAAAATGACAGCAATTAAACTCAAGGTCTCATGAAGCAAGGGAAAGCAAGAAAAGATAATGAAAACAAGAGAAAAACCAAGAAAGAAAGAAAAGAAAGAAAGAAAGAAAAAAAACAAAAGAGAGAAAATGTGAGAAAAAGAAATACTACCATCCTTATCGCCCCAAGAGTGGTCTACCCAGACAACCTCCTTATGACTCTCCTTCTTATGTCGTCAAACGCCGGAATGGAATCCTACACTCGGTGTCACTCATTTTGTCAAGGCGCCCTTTCGGATTTTCGCCTTGCCACTCTTCTTCTTTTCTCACTTGAACTCACATCCCTCAAGTCCAATTTTGCACCAACCTAAGGTTGGTCGGACTACCTTCTTTTTACCTAAACCGCCCTTTCGGGTTTTAGGTTTATCCAAGGATTTTCATGCCTTTTTTCATTTTCTTTGGCTTTTTCTTTTTCTTTTTTTTTACTGAATTGGAAACTGAATTACAAAATGCAAAAACAAACTCAAAAACAACTTGATGAAAATTATACAAGCAATGATATGTCCCTCCCCCACACTCGAAGTGCACTTTGCCCCCAAATTGGAAATGAGCAAAGATAAATGTGGGAGAAGGAAGAGAAGTGTACCCCTCAGTGGGATGGTCCAGCTGGACCATCCGGACCCTCCTCCGGCGGGTAAGGGAAGTGGCTGAAGAAGTGCTCCTGCCGGCGATAGAGTGTGTCAATACGGCTCTCCTGAGCCTCCATCCTCTCCCTAAAGGAGGCCTCATAGCTAGCTTGCCAAGCCAGCTGTTGAGTCTCCAACTGCTGCTGATGAGCCCTCTGCCAAGCGTCTTGACGGTGGTCAAAGTGAGAGGTCATCGAGGAGGCGAAGCTAGACTGCCACGCCTGCTGCTGCTCAAGCATGGACCGCTAGTACTCGGTCTGCCATGCCTGGTGCTGTGTAGTCAAAGTAGGCATTTGAGCCTGCAGACTCTCCATATCGTGATTGTCATCAAGTGTTGCAGTCGGAATCTCCTCATCAGTAGCATGACCCCGGCTAGAGCCTGCTGCATATCTCCCATTAAAACTCCTCTGAGGTCGTCTCGGTGGAACTAGGTCAGCTGGAACATACAAATCGGAGAGCTCTTCTGCCAATGGAAGTCAACGGGTAGGTATGTGATGTGACTCTCATCTGCAAGGGAGATCCAGAAACGATACTCCCCGTCTATCCTGAGGAGCCTGCATCTCTTCATCAACCCTTCAGTGTACAGTGGCGCCTCCAAACCTTCTTCCAATGGAGGGAGATCCATCACCTGTGCAGCTAATAATGATATGATCCCACCTCCAACGATGTCACGAGGCTCATTCTTCCTAATCCGCTTTAGAGCGGTAAGGAAGAGATATGCCCAATCCGGCATTTAATCGTTTGTGGAGAGACAAGCGTATAGCAATGGAAGGTCCTTGAGAGCGACCTTATTCTCCTCCTTGTGTCCACTGAAGACACTCATGAAGACCTTTGAGATGAGCCTCAAACAGGGGTGAGTGAATTTGTTTGAGTACTCACCTCCTGCATGAAACTCCGACCTAGTGGCGGCCTGCCAAAATTCCAACAAGTCAGGCGTCGGAATGGAATTCATCCAGTCATCGGAAGCTGCTATGGTCACCCCTAATGCCTCCTGTAGTTGGGTGTAATCCAATGTGTACTTCCTCTTGTTGTACTTGAATGAAAGTCCAACACACAAGTGGTCTTCCGTCTCCATTTTAAATGTGGCGATGAATTGCCGGCTGAGGTCTGGGTGTGTTGGAGCGCTTCTGATCTGAAAATCACCCAACCCGGCATCATTGAGAAATTCCTGTATACTCTCTAACATGCCCAAATTCTCCAATGTTGGAACGTCCAAGAACCGAATTGCAGACACTTCCCGACTTTGAGCAATCCTATACCGGTCCTTCTCACTTTCCGACAGCTTGTATTTCTTCTGATTCTCTATGTCTTGCAGTTAATCAAGCAAAGTAGTCAAAAAGTTCAGAATTTTGGTCAAGCGACGAACCTACTGTCGTGATTTCCGTAGGGGCGGCTGAAACAGACGCAGGTGCGGCACGACGCGGGGGCGACAGCTTGCAGGCGCAGGGGCGGGCAAAGATCAGGAGGCGATTTTTGGAGTTCGGTGAAGGCGGTGGCGATGAGGGCTATTCCGGCGTCATGGTTGCTGTCACCGGAGGAGGGGTCGGTGGTTGAGAGTGAGAGGGTCGAGGTGGCGTTTATGTGAAGGAGGGGAGAGGGTCAATGTGGTGGTTGAGTGAAGGTGGTGACGCGGGGCTTGCCCGAGGAGGCGCAACAGCGTCCGGACAGTAGTGGTGCGAGGCTTCTGGAGGCGCAAGGGTGTGGGAGGCGAAGCGGCTAGGGTTCGAAGGATGAATGGAGGGGAGTTGAAGAAAGGGGTAGATGTAGGTTATTTTTGGGAAGTGTATTTTTTTTCTTTTCTTAACAGAACCGCAGGGGCGGCGTTTGTCACCGCGGGGGCGGTGACAAGGGAGAGGGGGCACGCAGCCTCCGCGCCGGGGGCGGAGCTGAGGATGATTGTCAAGGGTGCCCGCCGCAGGGTGTAGGGACGTCACCGCAGGGGCGGTGACGAACGTGAGCAGACGCTGGCCAGGTGCGGGGAGCGGTGCTGGCCCTGGGTGTCACCGCAGGGGCGGAGACTTAGAGCCGCAGGGGCGGTTTTCTTGATAGAAGCTTCTCTCCTTATTCCTTCGGGTTGCCTCCCGAGCAGCACCTTTGTTTTACGTCGTTGGCTCGACGTAGGGGCTCTTCCTCTATGATTTAGCTTCTTCCAACATCCCCTTTGGGTTTACAACCGTTTGAGAAGGTAACCCTCCGGAGGATCTTGTTTCAATTCGAGTAATGTCTTCCGCCATTTGACCAACCTGTTTTTCAAGGTTCTTGATGCTGGATTCTGTTGTTTGGACATGAGTAGCAAAATGTTTAGTCAAAACCTGCAACATATCCTCAGTTGTTTGATACTTACCTTGACGGGGTTGTTGTTGTTGGTTTTGTTGATCCCTCCAACGAAAGTTCTATTGGTCACGCCAATTTGGCATGAAATTTTGTGCATAGGGATCGTTCATAGGTCTTTGCTGCCGTGGTTGTCCATAACCCATTGCGTTCACCTCAACATTATCATCCTGGACTTGTGGACACATGTCCGTTGGATGGTATGGATCAGCACATACTCCACAGGCTTTGAGCTGTTGTGGGGTTCCCATAAGTGTTAGCCTTTTCACCATTTCCTTTAATTCTGCGAGCTCGGTGGAAATCTCGCTCTTTCCGGAACTCACAACATGAACTCCTTTCTTGGACGGGGTCCTTCCAAAGTTCCGAGTCCCTTCCGCTACTCCACAGGCTTTGAGAAGTATATCACTTTAAATATACTTAATAATAAGAAATATACTGCAAAGTCAATACACGTATAAAAGCATATCCAATTTGAATTTGTCATAACCAAAATTTACATAAATCGATATTGTACCCAAACATCAATACCAAATGACATTTGGTCCTTGTAACACAATTTGGATAACCATAAAACTTACCCAAAAATATCACTTTAAGCATACTCAACAATAAGAAACATACCACAAAAACAATAAACATATAGCCAATAATGAAAAAAATACTACAATTCATATTTGGGTAACGAAAACCATTTCACCCAAAAAAATTAAACATTCATGGACTTGATAATTTCATCAAACTAGCTACATTAACAAAAAATAAAAGGTAAACATGTAAAAAAAAATACTTAATCAAAAGTAAACATCTAACCACCATCATTTCAATTAAAGAAATTATTATCCCTATTTTTTAGTTTCCATACGTACTTTTTCTTTCTTTTATATAGAGACCTAGTTTACAAAAAATAATTTTAAGGGATCCTATTTCTCTAATTAATTTTAAAAAAACTAATCACATTAATTTTAATATATAAAATTGATAGACTACCCCTCCAATTATTTCATTCCAATTGAAATGAAGTAGAATTTTTAGAATAAAATCAAATCCATAATTCTTGAATATTGAAAATATATGGCAAAATTAGAATCATCTTTTATTGTTAACTATTAATTAATATTAATTTTCGTAAAGTTGCACTAAAACGGGTAAACGAAAAATGCATGATAGAAGAAAAACAAGGAGAAAAAGTTGCTAAAAAAAGAATAATCCATTTAAATTTGGTCAAGAGTTTCCATTATATAAATTGCCCTTCACTCTCATAATCCCATTCGTTCTCTTACCTCGATCGATCCATCACTTTTGCAAATTTCAGTTACAGGAACACAACAGATCCAATCTTCATCCATGGCGATTTCGCATGCTGCATCGGAGAGTGATCATGACTCCATTAACTCCACCTTCGCTTCCAGATACGTCCGCACTTGTCTTCCCAGGTACTCGTCGTTTTATTTTCTCCATAATCAATTTCATCCAATTTTGCATCCGTTGAAGCGCGAGATCGTGTTTCTCCAGATTTCAAATCCGTCGTTTTCGATTTCAAACTCGTTTATGAGGATGATCAATTCAAATGCACTTTACAGGTTCAAGGTACCGGAACAATCGATTCCGAAGGACGCTGCGTATCAGATCATTAACGATGAGCTGATGCTCGATGGAAATCCAAGGCTGAATCTGGCTTCATTCGTAACCACCTGGATGGAGCCTGAGTGCGATAAACTTATCATGGCTTCTATTAACAAGAATTACGTTGACATGGATGAGTATCCTGTCACCACTGAGCTCCAGGCATGTTAATTTATTTATTCGTTGAGATCTTTCAATCGATGTGCCTGTATGTATTATTGTTAACATGAGAAAAATCGAATGGGGGAAATACAGAATAGGTGTGTGAACATGATAGCAAGGATGTTTAACGCGCCACTCGGGGAAGCAGAGGCGGCGGTAGGAGTGGGAACAGTAGGATCATCTGAAGCCATCATGCTCGCCGGTTTAGCCTTCAAGAGAAAGTGGCAAAATAGAAGGAAAGAGCAAGGTCTTCCAATTGATAATCCTAACATTGTTACTGGTGCCAATGTTCAGGTAATCACCAGATTCGTCTTGACTCTTGATCAGTTGTGATTGGAACAAATTTGGTTACATATTGTTTGTATGACTAGGTTTGCTGGGAGAAATTTGCAAGATACTTTGAGGTAGAGTTGAAGGAAGTTAAGCTAAGTGATGAATGTTTTATTATGGATCCAACAAAAGCTGTTGAGATGGTGGATGAGAACACCATCTGTGTCGCTGCAATCCTTGGTTCCACTCTCAATGGTGAATTTGAGGATGTTAAGCTCCTTAACGAGCTCTTAACAGCAAAGAATGCAGAAACAGGGTAAATATAAAATATGTGCCTAAAACTAGCTAACCAACCTACACAATGCTTTTGTATCATAAGTCATCAACTGATAAATATCTGAATTGGTTTAGATGGGATACTCCAATCCATGTTGATGCTGCAAGCGGTGGGTTTATTGCCCCGTTCTTGTACCCAGATCTAGAGTGGGATTTCAGACTTCCTCTTGTGAAGAGCATAAATGTAAGTGGACACAAATATGGACTGGTGTATGCTGGTATTGGATGGGCTATCTGGAGAACCAAAGATGATTTGCCTGAGGAACTCATCTTTCACATCAACTATCTTGGAGCTGATCAACCCACCTTCACCCTGAATTTCTCTAAGGGTACATATATCTTCATACCAAGAACTAATACTATGTCTACATTATAACACAATTATGCACTCTACACAGGATCTAGTCAAGTTATTGCTCAATATTATCAGCTCATCCGATTGGGATTTGAGGTCAGTGTTTTTATAAACCATCGTTTATCTTGCAGACATGTATAAGCTAGGTAGTTTTACACAATTGACACTTTTAACTGCAGGGATACAAGAATATAATGGAAAATTGCAAAGAAAACATGTTGGTTCTAAAGCAAGGACTTGAGAAAACTGAAAGGTTCAACATAGTCTCAAAGGAAGATGGAGTTCCATTGGTAGCCTTCTCTCTTAAAGACAACTCTTACCATACCGAATTCGAGATCTCGGACATGCTGAGAAGGTACGGATGGATTGTCCCGGCATACACAATGCCTGCAGATGCTCAACACGTGACCGTCCTTCGAGTTGTCATCCGTGAGGACTTCTCACGTACTCTAGCCGAACGTATTGTCAAGGACATCGAGAAGGTGATCGAGGAGCTCGATCAACTCCCGGCTAGAGTCACCGCCAAGCTGGCTGGCGTCGACAGTGAAGAAAGGGCGAAGAAGACTGACTCCGAGGTTCAAAGAGAGATCACTGAAGTGTGGAAGAAGTTTGTTGAGGACAGGAAGAAGGCTAGTCAAAAGGTGAATGGTGTTTGCTAAGTAAGTTTGCTGAAAGTAATCATCGATCGCTTTAAGAACAGTAATTTGTTTAATATCATCACATCACATTTGATGATCTTAATACTAATAATTATCGAAAATAAAGTGTCACAGCCCATCTGCAATGTAAAGATTGTGCTTAAGCCGATGTTTTTGTGTTTTCCATTTACATATTTGCATTAATTTCTAGTTAGCTGCCCTAATGGCTAGCTTAATTGATATGTAGCCTTCCATACTAGTTATGAATAAAGTTGATTCTTACATTTACATTGCATGATGTTCTTAAATTTACCTACCCAATGGTAGGTTGTTATTTAAGTTGACATGTCTACTTTGTTTATAAACGAGTCAAGTTAATGTTGAGTGTATATTTTAATTTATATTTTTGCAGTGAACAAGCTCAAGTCGAGTTTTGTTTGAATCTGAATCCGAATAGTTCAACTAATATAACAGCTCTAAGGGGTCGTTTGGATACAACTCCGAAAACAAAAGGAAGTGAATCTAGTCTACTTATATATCGTCGTTTATTTATAAAATTAATTTTTATGGTGAATGTTTTTTTCATTCTAAGCTTAAAACTTATTTTATTTCTTTCATTTTGTTTTCTTATATCAAATCCGATCAATTTCTATGATAACATGTTTAATTTGAGCCATTAAGGTTTATTTTAGGTTTTTGGGGAAACTCCCATTGCTATTCATTTGCATTTCAAAAAACACGAGTTTTAGAATCTATCCATGGAAGGTGTTGGGTGATCTGAAGGGGTTTTGGAGAATTCCATTCCATATGTACTCCATTCTAGCTTCTCATTTTCATTTCTCTTATTTCCTCTTCATTGTCATAACTTCCCCTTTTTTTTTCCTCTCCTAGGATCTCTCTAGGCGATACATTTTTATATCTTGGTTCAGTATTTCCGATTTTTGGTTCGGTTTTGGTTAGTTTTAACCGATGCCCAACCCTAATTATGTTATAAGATTCTTGTTGGTGAGTGAACCATTTGTTCTGTCCACGTTCACTATTTTGTAGACTCCACCGGTGGGTCCTTAAAGGGGAGTCTTGAGAAAGAGAGTCTTGCAAGGGAGAGTTCTATACCATGAATGAATACTCTAACACATTATGATCACGTATTACCATATTATCAATGAGGACATTTCCACGCTCAACACATTAAACATCGGTGACTAGCATCAACTGAGAACCTTGTTGACCAATTTCTCCAATTTCTTCTTCGCTTGTTGATTTTTCTTTCTTGTCGACGATTTCTCCACCTAGGGCCCGTAACAAATAGTTTCATTTCTTTGCTACATCATTGTCTATTGTATCACACTATTTACACATGTCATAAAAGACGTTTTAGTCTTTTCTGATTTTTTTTTTAATCAAACTTAAATCGAACACGCAGATGAGTTTTTTCATAAGCACTAAATCTAATTAATGGTAATAAGAATGTTATGAATTTTCTTCGAACATAATCCGAATAACTCGACTCGTAGAAGATATTATACTGGGTAATAAGAATGTTATAAATTTTATATTCTTTTTATTGGATGATTTTGAGAACATAAACTTGCCACTTAACCAGGCCAATGCCTTAATTTCTCGAACCCCAAAACGAAAAAGCAATAAATAAAAAGTATTCATTGATAAGACCTTTCGTCTTCCGTAGACTCCTCATCTCCCTTCCCCTTTAAACTTGCATGCAACAATTACTGTGAATGTAAATCTAACAATCTATATTCCTTAGTCGTAGAATCGACCAAAGACACACAATCATAAGCACACAAGCAATTTGTTGACGCAGTTCGGTAGTATATAAAATACTCCTACTCTGCGAGACCTCAAGAGGGGAGATCCGATCCCAGGTTTCACTAGGTATCCAAGAACACAGATTACAAACACTGGACAAGAGATATACTAGCACCTTTCTATAGATCTAGCAAAGAACAACAACAAAGACAAACTCAGGAGATACAAAGAAGCAATGGTGAAGAAAAAGCCCCCTCAAAGGCACCTTGACGAAGATCTGAGTTCGATCTTCGTCTACACTGCAAGCCAACGAAGCAGATGCGAGAGATAACAGATCTCTTCTTATTCTTCTCCGGATCCTTCTCACTTCAGAGCGAGATTTGGAAGATCCGACCTTCTTCTTCCCTTTTTCTCTCTATTTCGCTCTCTCTTTTCCTCTGTGACGAGCACTCAAGCTTTCAGATCTAGGGTTTGGGAAGCTGCTTCTGAAACTTAAGTACCAAAGCTCATCAAGGTCAAACGCTTCGTTTTGCATCAAAAAACCCTTAAGCAAGCTGGTGAGCCGAACCAATCTGCCGGCCTACAACTCACAAGCAGGTCCTTTCAATCATGGATCAAGGAGATGGGCCAGCTTCATTTTTGGGCCGGCAAGCCCAAGTCTTCAATTCAGCCGGACAATTAAACCAACACACATAAGACACATTACATACACATTACAACATTTGTACCTCCTAATATCATATAATAGCCTACACATGTATAAGAACATTGTCACCATATATATCACCAAGCTACATCACTTAATCTAAGTGGCAACATTGGATCAAGATAGGCATCAATGTCAAATACATAGCAAGCTTATCATATGAGTCTTATAACTCTCTACTTAGACTATAGTATAGGTGCTAGTGTAATCTCTAAGTCCTAATGCTAATAATGTTACAAGAATCATTTAACATAACAAATGCCCTCCTGATTCTTGTATCATGTCAATCTGGTTCTGTTCCCCAATAGTGTGCCATGGATCATCCTTCCTGTCCGTCATCAGTCTAGGACCTGCACAATCACTCAAGGAGCATCAAAAATCTGTAGAAAATTTCTACAGAAGGCAAATTTATCAGCAGTCACTATTTTTGTTCCAAAGTCTGCTGGATTTAAATCACCCTTAATTTTCTTAACTAAGAAGTGTTTCTTTTTAACCCTATCTCGAATGAAATGATTTCTAACATCAATATGTTTAGATCTTTCCTGATAAACAGGATCTTTACACAAATACAAGGCACTTTGACTATCCATATGAATCACAGGAATGCATGGTTTATGAGATATTTCACTAACTAAACCCTTAAGCCAGATAGCTTCTTTAGAAGCTTCAACAACAGCAATATATTCAGCTTCAGTAGAAGATAAAGCAACCACAGATTGTTGTTGAGATTTCCATGAAACACAATTACCAGTCCAAGTGTAAAAATATGCAGTAGTAGATTTTCTATTATCCTTATTGCTAGCATAATCAGAATCTACATAACCAAACACTTCACCAATATTATCATGCTCAGAAAACATCAAACACAAGTCTTTAGTTCCACTTATGTATCTAAGAATATATTTCATAGCAGTCCAATGTAATTCACCAGGATTAGACATGTATCTACTCAACACACTTATACCAAAAGCAAGATCAGGTCTAGTGCATAACATAGCATACATGATAGAACCAACAGCCACATCATAGGGAATTTTAGCCATTTTTTCAATTTCAGCTTGATTACTAGGACAATGTTGCTTAGTTAAATCCAGGTGCCCTCCTAAGGGTATAGAAGTAGATTTAGAATTTTTCATATTGAACTTTTCTAAAACTTTTTCAATATAGTCGACTTGAGACAACC
The DNA here is from genome assembly GCA_033239125.1 of Fagopyrum homotropicum. Lineage (NCBI taxonomy): Eukaryota > Viridiplantae > Streptophyta > Magnoliopsida > Caryophyllales > Polygonaceae > Fagopyrum > Fagopyrum homotropicum. Next base: position 154,680,054 of record BSWB01000003.1, read on the forward strand.
ACATCCTTTTATGTTTTCTATCCCTTATGATTTTAACACCTAAAATTTTCTGTGCAGGACCCATATCTTTCATGTCAAAGTTTAACTTTAAATCTCTTTTTGTACCAGCTATTAATACAGCAGATTTACTAATAAGCAGAATGTCATCAACATATAATAGCACAAACAAGGGATTCATGGAAGATATGCCTTTAAAATACAGACAGTAATCATAATTGCTTCTTAAAAACCCTAAGTTTTTCATGCATTCATCAAACTTAAGATTCCACTGTCTGGGTGACTGTTTTAAGCCATAGATAGATTTTTTAAGCAAGCAAACATGATCAGGTTTAGATTTATCTACAAAACCCTCAGGTTGTTTCATATAGATAGTTTCATCCAAGGTACCATGTAAAAAGGCAGTTTTTACATCCATTTGTTCTATATTCCAATCATGCACAGTAGCAAAAGCAAGCAACAGTCTCAATGTTTTATATTTAACAACAGGAGCAAATATATCAGTGTAATCAATTCCCTCTCTTTGGGTAAAACCCTTAGCAACTAACCTAGCCTTGTATCTAGGTGGTTCACTTAGTTTAGTAGCTTCTTTTAGTTTATAAATCCATTTACAGGGCACAATTTTTGCATTTTCAGGTTTAGCTATTAACACCCAAGTTTTGTTAACAATCATGGAATCTATTTCATCTTGCATGGCTAGTTTCCAATTTTTAGATTGAGAACAGTTTATAGCTTGCCTATATGTGTCAGGAGTATATGGATTATCAACAACATCACCAGTCAAGAAAGCATACTCAACCATATTAAAATCATGTGTAAACAGAACATATTCAGAATCATTGTATCTCCTATTAGGTATTCTAACCCTAGGATTTCTATCTCTTGTTAATTGATAGTTATTATCATCATTGTCATGCAAGTAATCATGTTGATCATGCATAGAATCACCAATGTCATGCAGTGAATCATTATTATTATCATGCAATGCAACATCAGAGAGATATGAAGGAGAAGTAGAGATATCACCTATATTTTCTACCCCCTTGATTCTGACCTATGGTTCTCACTGCCTACAGCAGTGTTTTCATCAACATTTTCATCATTATTAGGAGAATTATCAACATCATAGTTCTCTTCACTAGTACTAGGTGTTTGATAATATCCTATGTCAAACTCTTCATCTATGAACTGATCTTCTCTATTATTGTCATTTGTGTAGAAATGAAAACTTCTAGTTAACTCAGTATCAGTTTCAGTGTTCCTGTTATTATCCACAGTGTTATTATCTCTAATTTTAAAATAGAATTCTTTTTCATTAAAGGTCACATTTCTAGATGTTATTACTTTATATCCATGTGATTGTATGAGTAACAATTTATAGCCTTTAACACCTTCAGGATAGCCTAGCATTACACACTTTTGTGCTCTTGGGTGCAACTTCCCTTGTGTTATATGGGAATATGCAGTACACCCAAAGGGCCTTAAGTGGGTAATATTAGGCTTCCTTCCAGTCCACAATTCATATGGTGTCCTAAAATCTATTACAGATGAGGGAGACCTATTAATGAGGTAAGTTGCTGTAGTAACAGCTTCACCCCATAGACTATGTTTCATACCAGCACTTATTAACATACATCTAGCCTTTTCTAAGAGGGTTCTATTCATCCTTTCAGTTGTACCATTTTGTTGAGGAGTGTAAGGGACTGTTAGATGTCTTTTAATGCCATTTGTTTTACAAAATTCATTAAAACTAGCATTACAAAACTCTAGACCATTATCAGTTTTAAGGCATTTAACTTTTAAATCTGTTTCATTTTCAACAGCTATTTTCCAGTTTTTAAAACTTTCAAAGGCTTCATCTTTAGTTCTCAACAAATATATCCATACTTTTCTAGAATAATGGTCAATGAAAGAAATAAAATATTTCTTTCCACCTACAGTTTCTACATGAGAAGGACCCCATAAGTCTGAATGTATGTATTCTAGAGGTTTATTGGCTTTGTATAAAGATTTGTTGAAACTATTTTTATTAGCTTTACCAAACACACAGTTTTCACAAAAGCTAAGGTTTGTCAGTTTATTGGTTAAAATACCTTGTTTATGTAACTGATTTAATCCATTATTTCCTATATGACCTAATCTGCTATGCCATAGAGTTGTTTGTTCTAGGTTGTTTTTATTAATATCAGTAGTGGAGAGATTTAATTCAGGTGATTGTTCTACAAAGTACAAACCACCCTTTTTAAAACTCCTAATAAGAGTAAGACCATTCTTGACAACTTCTCTTATACCATTGCTAGTATTTATAGTACACCCTAAATCATCAAACATAGACTCAGATAACAGGTTTCTCCTAAGGCCAGGAACCCATCTAACATTTTGAATAACCCTAATCTTTCCATCATACATGCACATAGGTATATTTCCTATCCCTTTTATTTTTAAAGCAGTATTATCACCTAACATGACATCACCAACATTAAAAATTTCTAAAGAACAAAACAGAGTTCTATCAGGGCAAGCATGCATAGTACATCCAGAATCTAATATCCACTCATCAGATTTGCATTTAAAAGGAATAGTACACATCAACAGTTCACTAGAGTACTGAGCATGGAGATCTTCAAATAAAGAAACATTATTTTCAGCATTTCCTTTATTAGATTCGTCCTTCTTTTTCTTTCTACAGTCATTAATAAAGTGACCAAGTTTTTGACAGTAAAAACATTTTTTATTTTTCTTGTCATTTTCATTACTAGGGCTCTTATCATAGGAATCATCTTTCTTGTCCTTTTTATTTGACTTATAGTTCTTTTTAAACTTTCCTTTAGTAACTAAAACTTCAGACTTAACTTCTGATTTCTTATCACTAGGTTTAGTCTTAAAAATTTTCATGGATTCATTCTTATCAACAATGGATTCTATTATTTTTGTTTTAGTTAAAGTTTCAGTACTGTACTGTATTACATCTCTAAAGGTGTCAAATTGTGAAGGCAAAGATCCTAACAAGATAACAGCTAGGTGAGTATCTTTAATAGTGTCATCACATCTTTCTAAGTCCATTTCCATTTTCAGAAATCTATCTAGGTTATCATTTAAGGTCACATTCACATCCATCTTAAATGTAAACAACCTATGTAAAGTAGATATCCTAGAGGGCAAAGATTTTTTATTATACTGCTTATCTAAGGTATCCCATAAAATTTTAGCAGATGAGATACTTACAAACTGACGAGCCACGTCGTCAGTAAGTCTTATCATTATTTCAGCATGAGCCTGCTCATCCATTTCCATTTTTCTGGCTGCAGATGTTTCTGCCAAGTAGTCACCAGTTATGGCCCTCAAACATTTTTCCTTGGTCAGTATTGCTTTCATTTTGACCTGCCACATGATGAAGTCAGAGACTCCATCATATGGCTTGAGTCTGATGCTAGCTTCTGACATTTTTATCTCCTGTAAACAAGAAGCAAAAAGGTTAGAAAACAGTCGAGAAAAGTGAATACAGATAGGAGGTCAGATAAGAGAGTAAAGATAAACACAGTAATAAAAACAATCAAGATGAACACTATTAGAACTAATCAGATTAAGTCCAACCACACAAGGCAGAACAATAAGCGGAAGCAAAAACAGAAAGCAAGATATACACAGATATCAAGGAAAGCAAAGAAAAACCCCAAAAATTAGGGTTTCTGACAGATTCGAAAGACAAAAAACACAGAATGCTCTGATACCACTTTGTGAATGTAAATCTAACAATCTATATTCCTTAGTCGTAGAATCGACCAAAGACACACAATCATAAGCACACAAGCAATTTGTTGACGCAGTTCGGTAGTATATAAAATACTCCTACTCTGCGAGACCTCAAGAGGGGAGATCCGACCCCAGGTTTCACTAGGTATCCAAGAACACAGATTACAAACACTGGACAAGAGATATACTAGCACCTTTCTATAGATCTAGCAAAGAACAACAACAAAGACAAACTCAGGAGATACAAAGAAGCAATGGTGAAGAAAAAGCCCCCTCAAAGGCACCTTGACGAAGATCTGAGTTCGATCTTCGTCTACACTGCAAGCCAACGAAGCAGATGCGAGAGATAACAGATCTCTTCTTATTCTTCTCCGGATCCTTCTCACTTCAGAGCGAGATTTGGAAGATCCGACCTTCTTCTTCCCTTTTTCTCTCTATTTCGCTCTCTCTTTTCCTCTGTGACGAGCACTCAAGCTTTCAGATCTAGGGTTTGGGAAGCTGCTTCTGAAACTTAAGTACCAAAGCTCATCAAGGTCAAACGCTTCGTTTTGCATCAAAAAACCCTTAAGCAAGCTGGTGAGCCGAACCAATCTGCCGGCCTACAACTCACAAGCAGGTCCTTTCAATCATGGATCAAGGAGATGGGCCAGCTTCATTTTTGGGCCGGCAAGCCCAAGTCTTCAATTCAGCCGGACAATTAAACCAACACACATAAGACACATTACATACACATTACAACATTTGTACCTCCTAATATCATATAATAGCCTACACATGTATAAGAACATTGTCACCATATATATCACCAAGCTACATCACTTAATCTAAGTGGCAACATTGGATCAAGATAGGCATCAATGTCAAATACATAGCAAGCTTATCATATGAGTCTTATAACTCTCTACTTAGACTATAGTATAGGTGCTAGTGTAATCTCTAAGTCCTAATGCTAATAATGTTACAAGAATCATTTAACATAACAATTACCACACAAGCAAAGTACTAAATTCAACACTCACAAGAAAAAAATGGGATCTTCTGTAAGCAGCGAAAGAAACAACAATGGCTCCAATGACGAAGAAGACACGAAGCGAAGCAATGAAACCAATCGTTTCGACATGCAACAGAAGGAAGCAAAGAGAGTTGACCCAGTCGAACTCGGCGTCGCGATCGCCGCCATCGTCGGAATCGGGATCGTCGCTTGGGGTTTAGGTTCTTTGCTCTCTTCATCTTCTTCAGGGAAGAGGAAGATGATGAAAGCTCCAGGAAAAGACTTCTTTATTTACAGAGATGACTTTGATAATGATCCTGCTGCTACTTTTCGTGCTCTTAGGAAGATGTGATCATCGATCTTTAATTATCTTAATTACTTCCTTAATCTTTTTCATGTGGTTTTGTGTTTTAGTTGTGCGATCACGATATGATCTTACCTATTTTGTGTTACCCTACTGTCAATTTGGCTATGCATGCTTCTATGTTTTCTTGGGTTTTGGTTTTCATCGACCTGTGGGGGTTTTACGTGTATCAGGTTTGTTTGGTATTATATACCCATCGAAGGTATGGGTATGAATATGGGTATCATGATATTTTAGGGCTGATATCTGAAAATTTTAATTTGATATATGTTTTCGAGGGGTTGGGAGAGACCAACTGCTTTCTTCTTTTTCGATATTTTTCAACTTTCTTTCTTCTTCTTCCTCTCACAAGAGCAACTCTTCTCCCACCTCCTGCCGCCACCACAGGGATAGTCACCGCCGATCGGAGCAAGAAGCTGTCACCGTTATTGTCCCCTTTGCGCCTTGTATTAGATCATTATCACTAATTTTGCGCCTTGTATTAGATCATTATCACTAATTTTGTTAGAATATGACCCTTCTAAACTAATTAATTTAGTATACAAGAATCTACAAAATTATGCATTAATTATTGTCTTTTAATTTGTTGTATCATTAATGAGTAAATAGTATCATTAATGAGTAAATAGTTTTGATTATCATAATAAATTTGCAATCATCGTATCAACAAAACCTTCAAAATTGCTTTTGTAGATCTAAATGGTGACTACTATTTGTCCTTCACTAGTCTTCACCTTGAACATTCGTTTTCTTGATAAAAAAGGTATGTTGTATACTTTGTAGAGTTCTATACTTTGTAGAGTTCTATAAAATGAAATCGTTGAATGAAGGTAATTCTTGTAAATCCTGTAGCCGCAATCATGTACCTTTCTTGTGTATTTTTTGTTGTGTGTTTGATAGTTTCTTGTACTATTGTATATTCCTATTACCGGATTACTTTTTTTATACTAATCTTAGTTCATGTAACATGCTAATTTTATAAATTATTGTTAGACTTGTATCATCATATTACTTGTAGGTAACATGTGAGATTCTTATATATGGCTTGTACTTTTCATGTAAATCATGATAAAATGGTGATATCTTGTACATACTGTAGATTTTGCAGGGATCTCTTCTTCTCCAGACGTTGGGCAAGAATGATGTTGAACTTCCATTCCACCTATAAGTTCGGGTGCGGCTTAAACTACTAAGTGAGTTTTTCTCCCACACTGCTCTGGCTAGACAGAAATTAGGTGAAACAATTCAACTGCTAAAACAAGAAGGAATAAGGGTTGAGTCTTCAAATTCTCTCATTGGAACGAATGTGTTTGGATGAAAAACTTCAACTATGTGATGTTTTGTTTTTATTAATGATATTACATATATTATTCTATCACTTATTCACCTTCTTTAATTAGATTATTGTATAATAATTTCCAGATTCTCTTGTAAAAAAATTGGATGAAATTGAGATATAGTAATAGGGATAAATATGATATTATTGATTAAAAGATGCTATTTAGTTAATAAATTATAGACCTATGTTATTTAGTTAATGAATTTTATGTTGGGGTGTATTTCATCCAATTTCCTCAAATTTAAATAGGATTGAAAATCCGGAGGACCTTTTCTGTGCCCTGGACAATGCGCTCCCATGCCCCCTCCCTTCCCCTCTTGAATTTTTCTTCCTTGCGCCGTCTCCATCCCTTCCCCATGGGTGGGCACAAACATTCAAAAAAATTCTTTATATCAAGCTCTCAGAGATTAACCTTTCCAAACCACCAACATCCCTTTCCCCTCCCCACTCCGACTCAATCAATTCTAGTCCCTAAGCATGTCCACGGGTCGACGGGTCCGACCCGCCGGGTCACGGGTAAGACCCGGCGGGTCGGCGGGTTTGCCCTTTTACTTAAAAACTCGATTTTTTAAAAAAAAAAAAGAAGAAAAGGCATGACCCGCTAGGTCAGCTATTTTAGCTGTTGGATCCTATTTTTTTATTTTTCAAAATTGGCCGGTAAGGATCACCTCGACCCTTACCTGTACCCGTGATCCGGCGGGTCACGGGCTGTGGACATGCTTACTAGCTCTTTAAATCTATCTTGGAGGAACTAATTCGAAGCAACAACCTCCGTCTCTCTAAATTCCTCCCATCCTTTCCATACACTCTCCGATGGACAATCTTCCACCCTCTCCATTTTCTCGGCCTCCTTGCTCTGCACAACCTAACACCACATGTCGGCCTCCGTCTAACACCCTTTACTACCTCCTTAGAACCTTTGCCTTTGCTATCCTTGGAACATCTTAACCCTCGTCTTTGACTGCCTCCTTAACTCCTCCAACGAACCCCACACCACCACCTCATACTTATACACATGCTCCTCTAGACTCTTTGGCTATACCACCTACTTCTCTAAAGTTCACCCTCACTTCACATTTGCTCCCTCCCCTTGTACCTCAAGTGTCTTCGGCCCAATCCCCTAACCCTATGTCCTTCCAGAAATGTTATCTTTAAAGCCAACTTTTGGAATCATGTTTCTCTCTCATACGTTCCTAGAATCGAGGGCGACATCATTCCTTTTTACCAATAACATTGAAGAGCTTTCCGACGTACGGAATCTCACTCTTGTTAGGATTCCCACCGGCCGCCTTATCAACTTCAAAAGAATGGAGTTTTTTGTCTCTTCTGCATGGAATATGGTCTCCCCACCAAAAATACTTCTCAATGACAATGATATCTTTGTCATCCTTAAAAGATGGACTACTAGAATATGCCTCGACTGCTCTTGTCTCTACTCCATTTCTATTTAGGTCACCTCTGAACTGGATTACATCTTACGGCCTAAATAAATGCTTGGTTGATCTAGATCTACTATAAGCACTCTCATCCTTGCGGACTCTCACAATCCAAAAATTCCCTCTCCATTCCGTTTTCAAGCCCATATTACCCCGGAAGAACCCATGCTTACCCCATAAATGAGCCTTGACAACAAGAGATACATAGATACATCCTTCATAGTTACTTATGAATCTTAAGCTTTGCGCTTAGAACATCCGTTGTCTTAACCAACCCAACAAAAAGCTAATAGAGAGATCATCGACAAGCGTTGTCTTCTTGAAACTCGTCTTACAAAAGAAAAAGAAGACAAGCTAGCATCAAACCTCATCCACAACTGGAAGCAACACACTTCTAATTGTCTTTACTCTAACAACTGCAAAATTTGGGTCTAGTGGAACCCCTTAAACTTAATCTCTCCCTCTTTTCCTATTGGATCAACTCATCCATTGTCAAATCTTTCCTAACGAAAAATCCATTCAACTTGATTGCACTTTTGTTTATCCCCACAATGTTGTTGAGGATCATGCTCCCATTTGGAACGGTATTAATCTTCTCAACTCTCTCACTTCCTGCCCATGGGTTGTTCTTGGAGACTTTAATGTTACCTTTACTGATGAGGAGATAAGCCGCAGTTCCCGATCAAGATTGAAAGTCCTTAACTGAGATAAAAATCGGGTTGTGGTATAGGATAAATCGGCCAATTTTCTCCAAGAATAAGTCGATTTTTCGCCAAACTTAGAATACGGATTAGTGAATGATATGGAAAGAAAAGAAGATGATTATGGAATGATAAATGAAAAATTTAGGAATATATGAACCAAGATAGTTCCGCAAAAAAACCTTGACCAATGATGTGTCAAAACCCTTAAATGAAAAGATTACCTCAACCCACACTTCTTTAACCTTACACAAGTCTTCTAATTAAGATAAGCACAAGGAGGCACTATGATTGACCAGGAGCACCAACCTTCAACAAAATTAACACGCACAAGCACAATCTAGCAAGAACTTTACAACGATTCAATCAAGACTCTCTCTTTGATTGATTAGGAATGAATAAAATACAAACTTCGTAAGCAAAGCTGTACAAAATATGTGGAAGATATATTAAATCTAAGCTAATCTACCAAACAATCTCCCCCACTAAAGCTATTTATAAGAGAGACTAAATCTACTAAAACTAGGAAAAATCTAAAAGATATGATCTATAAAATATATCCTTTAAAAAATAATTTAAAAAAGATATCTTTAAAAGATATAAAATATAAAATCTAAAAAATATATCCTTTAAGATAGTATGAGAGATTTAAGGAATTATAACAAGATATAATTGCCAAAAGATAGAAGATCATGGCCGGATCTTTTGCAACTCGTTCCAGTGAAGGAAATCAGACCAAGAAATCGATCGAATTTTCCTATAGGAAAATCGGTCGATTATTCTGGTAAATCGGTCGATTTTCTTCATCTTCCATGCAATTTTTCATTTCATCGATTCGTCCCATGTTTGCAAATTGTAAGCGCTCCTTCCTTGAGTTTCTCTCACTTCTAGATTGGTGAATGATCCATGTAGTGTAGTCGTAGATGCTAAGAATGGTTCCACATCATTTACGACCATCCCTACTCGGATTTCCAATTCACCTGGAACAACAAGCAAATCGGATCTAGAACATGCTTGATCGTTCTCTTGTTTATCAGGTTTTGAACTCCTCCTTTCCTAATTCCATAGTCTCGTTTGATCATCCCAATGTATCGGACTATTCTCCCGCCATTCTCACCAATGACGTGCACTTATCATTGAGAATAAGAATTCCCTTTTCTCTATTGGAGATAACAAATCCCCTAGCCTCGACGGGTTTAATTCCTATTTCTTCAATATCGTTGGTGAAGACTTTTGTATTGTTATTATTGACTTTTTCACCATGGGAAAAATCTTTCGACATGTCAGCCACACCGACATCTCTTATGGTCAAAGTTAATAACCCTACTCTCCTACTATTTTCGACCCGTCTCATGTTACAACCTTATCCTACAGAACCATTGTTGCTCACTACCAACAAAGACCAACATCGACCCAATTCTTGTACTAAGAAGCTATTGATAAACACCTTAGCATAAGAAAATGAATGCAAATGTTTATGCTACTTTTATTTATTTAAATTATCTATAACATTCTATTTTTAAGCTCTTTATAAATATTATAGGGCAATTTTGTTAACTAAGCCTTTTTGAAAAACTTGAATAGTAACCAGACTTTTTAATGTTTCAATTAAGTAAATGTACCCCAACCTTTTGTATTTATTTTCAAACTCTACACACTCTTCTCTCAAGAGGTACATTTACTAAACACAAAATTAGAAAAAGTCTAGTAAATCAAATTGTTTCAATAAAATTATTTTTAATTAATACGATAATATTTTATTTTCAAAAATATTATTATCAATTTGAAACTCACCTACCGTTAATTATTAAATTTAAGTAAACAAACCCCCTAATAATGCATGAGGACCACCATCCATCCAATTCTTTTAAAAATAAAAAGAAAAAACGCAACTTAAGATTTTTCTTTACGCCAAGAGAGTCTTATGAGAGTCTATGGGCTATACGAGTCAACGAGTCAATGTTGGAAATTATAATAAACCCCCTATGGACTAACTTTCCACTAAAACGACGTCAGATTTAACGTTTTGCACATTTTCTCCTTTTAGTGTTTTCTTATAGGTGTTACACGAGTCGAGTATTAACGTGTTCAACTTTGACTCGTTTATAAATAAGTCGAGTTCGAGTTGAAAGTCAATTTTATACAAATTTTGAAATGTGTTTATTTTCGACTCATTTAGAATATGAACGAGCTTGAATTGAGCTTTTGACGAATTGATCATGAGTTGAGCACGAGTAGCTAGCCTAAAATAATGCTCATATTCGAATGAGTTGAGTTTTACTTGAACGAATTAAGTATTAACTTGTTCAAGATCGATTCATTTATAAACTAGCCGAATTCAACTATTTAGAAAATAAACAAGCTTAAATAGAGCTTTTTGAACACGAGTCAAGTCCGAGTAAATTGGCCCGTACTTCATCTTTAAGCTTCCTTCTCAATTCTCTTTTCCCAGGCCTATAAATTTGCATTCAAGCCAGACTCATCTTCATCCCTCCTTGGCCTCAAAGAAGACAATCCATATAGAGATCAGAGAGAGAATATGTGGGGAAGCAGCAATGGCTCCGACGTCGATAATAGGGATAAGGACAACAACGAAACCCTACAGCAAGAAAAGACCAGTACCGGCGCTTACGTCGCTGTAGCAGCCGCCGCCGGTGTTCTTGCATGGGGAGTAGCTTCTCTCCTCTCTTCTTCTTCTTCTTCTAGTTCTACCGCCGATGAGCAGAGGAAGAAGATGAAGGCGCCGGGCAAAAAGGGTTCCTACATATACCGAAACGACTTTGAAGATGACCCTTCTTCCTATTTTCGTGATCTCAGGAAGAAGTGATCATCACATCCATCATCTTAAGTTTTATGTGTGTTTAATTATCAAGTAATCATGTTCTAAGTAGTTCCTCTTATGATGATGATGATACCCATCTTGTGTTACTGTAGTGATATGTGCTTCTTTGTTCGATGTTATATATAAGTATGTTTTTCTTGTAATTATTTGTGTACTAGAAACGCCTTTTCGAGATGATTTGAGAAAGCATCCTTCATATTGAGATATTTCAACCTTTTTAACCGTTTATTATTACTTTTTTTGTAAAATCTCATCAACATTTTTTCAAATTGCGGATTCGGCTAGCCGACCTTAAGACTTGTTGTCAAATGTCAATCGGGTCAAACAATTACACTTGACGGGACATGTGGATGATTATGTTTCCAAATGATAATAATGGGATAATGAATTCAGTATATAAGCTAAGGTTGATGACTAACTTTCCTATTTGTCTATTGACAATTGATTTTAAGATAAAACCTTATCTTATACTCTTATGTGCTAAACTTGAACTCAACGCACATACACGCTCGAACATGTGATGGACCTCACGTCATATCTAACCCAACAAAATCTTTTCTCGTTTTAGTGTGATTTTGTCTTCCTATGGGTAAACGAGTCAATGGCTCAATGGTTTAAGTTTCCACTAGAACGACGTCGGATTTAGCTTTTTGCCCGTTTTCTCGTTTTAGTGTGATATCGTCCTCATATGGGTCAACGAGTCAATGGCTCAATGGATTAAGTTTCCTCTAAAAACGACGTCGGATTTAACTTTTTGCACATTTTCTCGTTTTAGTGGTTTCTTAGCAAGTGACCATACTTCGTCTCTAAGCTTCCTTCTCGATTTTCTTTTCCCATGCCTATAAACTTGCATTCAAACCAAACTCATCTTCATCCCTCATTTACCTCAAAGAACACAATCCATATAGAGATTAGAGAGAGAAAAAAATGTTGGGAAGCTGCAATGCCTCCGGCGTTAATAATGAGGATAAGGACAACAACGAAACCCTACAACAAGAAAAGAGCAGTGCCGCCGGCGTTGGCGTCTCTGTAGCCACCGTCGTGGCCGCCGCCGGTCTTCTTGTATAGGGAGTAACTTCTCTCCTTTCTTCTTCGAGTTCTACCGCCGATGAGCTGATGAAGATGATGAAGGCGCCGGGCAAAAAGGGTTCCTACATATACCGAAACGAATTTGAAAATAACCCTTCTGTTCGAGATAATAAGGTCTCACATCGAAAGAATCGATGGGGACACTCCGAACCTAATATATAAGCTCGGTGAACTACTCCTCCTATTGTCAATTGGTTTTAGGATAGAACCTCATCGGATTTATGTGTTTGGCTTGGGCCTAACGCGCATGTGCGCTCGGATGCACACGTCTCTGTAGCCACCGTCGTGGCCGCCGCCGGTCTTCTTGTATAGGGAGTAACTTCTCTCCTTTCTTCTTCGAGTTCTACCGCCGATGAGCTGATGAAGATGATGAAGGCGCCTGGCAAAAAGGGTTCCTACATATACCGAAACGAATTTGAAAATAACCCTTCTGTTCGAGATAATAAGGTCTCACATCGAAATAATCGATGGGGACACTCCGAACCTAATATATAAGCTCGGTGAACTACTCCTCCTATTGTCAATTGGTTTTAGGATAGAACCTCATCGGATTTATGTGTTTGGCTTGGGCCTAACGAGCATGTGCGCTCGGATGCACACGACTCCGCTTTACCGGTCCGTCTATATCAGATTTTGACATGGTATCAAAGCGTTTAACCTCAATTCAGCTCGCGATCCTAACATGTGGACAAGTGCAACTCGGTCTATATCCTCTAGTTGCACTTGCGGGGGCCTGTTGGAGATAATAAGGTCCCACATCGAAAGATGGGGACACTCCGACCTAATATATAAGCTCGGTGAGCTACTCCTCCTATTGCCAATTGATTTTAGGATGGAACCTCATCGGATTTATGCGTTGAGCTTGGGCCTAACGCGCATGTGCCCTCGGATGCACACGACCCCCGTTTTACGGGTCCGTCTATATCAGATTTTGACGACCAATTGACAATAGGAGGAGTAGCTCACCGAGCTTATATATATGGCTCGGAGTATCCCCATCTTTCGATGTGGGACCTTATTATCTCCAACAACTTCTTCCTATTTCCATGATCTCAGAAAGAAGTGATCATCAAATCATCTTAATTTTTATGTTCTAAGTTGTTCATCATCTGATGATGATACCCATCTTGTGTTACTGTAGTTGTTGAATTGTAGGTTGTCGGTCGATGTTATGTACTAAGTATATACGTATTAGAGTTTATTTTAGATTTCAAGAAAATTTTAGTTAGTTGTATGTTGGGCAATTTTGATAATTAGGCCTTTTTTAAAAACTATAGTAGTAACTAGGCTTTTTAATGTTTTAATTAAGTAAATATACCCCAACCTTTTGTATTTATTCTCAAACTCTACACACTCTTCTCTCAAGGGGTACATTTACTAAACACAAAAGTAGAAAAAGTCTGGTAAACCAAATTATTTCTTGTTGTTCTTGTATGTTTTAGTTTTGTACAAGAAAAATAGTACTCTTTATGTAATATCCGGATTTCAGAATTTTTATTGTCGATTTAGTTTAAAATAAATCGAATGATTTTAAAAAACGATTTAATTGAAAATTTTAAGTATAGCGATATGGATTTAACTTGACGTTGGTTACGAAATTTGAAAATTTCGTTATGAATACAACAACGTGATACGTTTCTGATACACTATCCATATCGACAAGAATTCTTCTTTAGAACTATGGAGTTAAACGTGTTCGTGCGGGTGCGGGAGCAATTTCCTGATACGTTAAGATTGTTTTTTGTTTTTTTTTTTCATTAAGTAACCAAATAAAAAGTTGACATATACGAATTTTTTAAAGTTTTGTAACGATTTATTTACCAAAATAAATTTTAATTGAGTTACTTTGAATTTTCTGAGTTTTGCGTAACTAATTTAGTTAAAGTTGTTGGAGATTATATTTTTGTTTAAAGAATAGATTATTCAAACATAATATTTTCAATTGTTTTAAACTAACAATGCTTTTTTTTTAAAAAAAAAAGAAAGATTTATGGACCTTCACAATTCTAACTAATGAGAAAATTCAACTTTTTTTTTAAAGAAATTCCCTAGTTTGTTGAGATATGGAGTATTCGTGTTAATAGTAGATACATTCAACTTTGAATTTGCATCAGGAAGGCGATCCTCATCCCTTGGCCTCAAAGAACACAATTACAGGTTTTTAAAACTTACTTTATTTTTATTATTTCTTTTACGAAAACGGAAAGCTGTCTGAAAAAAATCGGTAGACGGACTAACCGTCATACACAAATATGAATATTGGGAAACAACTGGGGACACTTACATGGTTAAAGTTGAAAAAGTTAAAAAAGTTGTTCTTTTCGTCGTGATTTTCATCTTATGATAATTTAATAATATTAAAAGTTAATAAAAAAGTTTTTTTATTTTTTATTTTTTATTTTTATCCATAAAATAAACTTCATTCCTACCAAATACATCCCTGATTACCCCTCAATGTTTCGTCTTGCAAATTCGGTGTTCAATGTTTCAAAACGTTATTGATGTTTTGTGTTTGTTTGACATTCTTTTTCTCTTTTTTTGGTTCGTCAGAACATGACGGTTAGTCCATCTTCTACCTTTGTGGCATCTGGTTTTGTTAGTTTAAACCAGTGAATTAAATTTATTTCCTTTTTAAAAAAACACATCCCTGGATAAAGTACGAATACCGATCCAACTTTGGCCAAAAATTCTAGGACATGTTAGTAGTATTAGATTTGTGGTTGTGGTTTATGGTTGTAATTGAGATTTGTGGGTGTGGTTTTTGAGTGAAATTTTTTTAGATTTTCAAACACTGTTACAAATTGGATAATGTGTTTCGTATGAATAAATTTCTGAGGATTTTTAGATCAATAGTTATTGAGGGCTTTTGTTTCGACTCTTCCCTTTCACCAACAACTGTCATTATTCAGGGCTTTTGTTTCGACTCTTCATTTTCCCCATATCTTTGACAGTTGAGATAAATACATGTTTTGACTCTCCATTCTCCTCTCTTTATGTTAACAAGCAGACCATTCTTCCCAGCCATAATCCAGATCCATAGGAACTAGGTTTCACTCGAGTTGCTTCTTCTGCAGTTGAGAATGGCTAATCCCTTTGCCGTCATCTTCTTTGGCGTAATTGTGGTTGTGGCTGTATGTAGCGGGGTGTCCTACTTTACGTCTGACGGGACTCAGACGACGGAAGTGGTGCCGGAGGTCATTGACAACTGTAAAGGGTGTCCTCCTCATGAAGAATAGAGCTATGCTATGCATAAGCATAATGCACGATGAGCTCATTTTGTGTAACCCTAAGTTTCATGTTGGTGTTTTCTTGTGATGTCCTTTGATTAATCGATGGGCTCTTTTCTTGTAAACATTCATCACAAAATCTTTCTTGCTTGTTTTCAAGTAATAGTAAGACCTTCACAACGAGCACAATACGACTATGTGGTTTCTTAGCATATAATAAAATTGATTTCTAGCTTAAGAAGTCATACTTTAGTTAAAAATATAGAAGAGAAAGTTGTTTGGTTCCTTCCTACTAAGCAATTGTTAATAAATCAGAGAGACAATCGGGTGAACCGGTTCAACCCAACCTTTTGGTCCCATGTTTCCGAATTTTGGTTCTTAGTTCGGTCTAGTTAGATCATTCTCTACCTTGTTAAATGACCGGTCCCTGTGGTACGAATTCTGAACACGCCATGTATTTTTTTTAAAAAAAATTAAAAATTTTCACCTTGTCCATTACCCGTTTTATCTTTGGGAGATATTTTTCATCATCGTGTTTTAAATTTATATTTCCTCCGCCTTCTCTCCTTTTCTCCTGTTTGTTTGGTTGTCTCTTTTGTCGTTGGGTTGTTCCCTTTGACGGTTAGTTCCATCCACCGATTTCTTCGACCTCTCGATTTACCGTTTTGTTTATGCAGTGATCGAATCTAGTTCACTTATATCAAGCACTATGTGATCCTAGTGTATAACGTTATTGCTATTTGGTTTTAAAATGAAACTTCGTGAATTTATATGTATAGGCTCACCCCGTACACCTTGCACGTTGTTTGATCCGCCAAATACAAATTTAACAAAAATCAAATCCAAAAATAAACACCACTACTCTCAATTTCCAAGTGATTCTAATTTAAGCCTTCAAATTCGTGATTTCTCAAACCATAAGAAAAGGAAGAGGTGAAAATTCATTTAACTTAACGAATGGCCATTAAACTTAACTACATTTACTCATACAAAAATGAAGCTTCATTCTTCGTTTCATGCACGTTGTGCATGTAATCTACCATCAACCACCAATACATGCACGAATGCCAAAACTTGAATCAAACATATTCATCAAATGGCGGAGATAAGATTGTTCAGCTTCACGGCTTCACGAGATTGGTTATATCGGGCGAGCTTCTCCTTAGCCGGGCTTAAATCAACGTTAACCGACATAGCCGACGACGCTCGTATGCATTGTTGGGTTCCTAAGTCTCCTAAACCATCAAAGCCTTCATTGCTTTTGTTGCATGGCTTTGGTGCCAATGCTATGTGGCAGTTTTCTGATATCTTGAGCCATTTTACCTCAAAATTCAATGTGTATGTCCCTGATCTTCTCTTCTTTGGCCGATCTTACACTTCTTGCTCGGATCGAACCGACGCCTTCCAAGTACGTACGTACCTTTCTACATTACATAAATATGTCCATATCGATTTGGCTGAGGTCCCATGAAAAATTATGACTTAAATATGAATCACACTCATATGTATGTCTCTCGGCAGATGAACGATCCCCATTCAGCTAGGGTTTCCATATGTCCCAAGCACGAGTTCATTTGTTCTTACATCTTAAAGCATGCTCTCATACCCATTTATATATATATATATATATATATATATATATATATATATATATATATATATATATATATATATATATATATATATATATATATATATATATATATATAAAAAGATCAAATGAGATCAACTTTATTGTGTAATTATGAGAACAAACCTTATTATTTAATATATTATTCGTAGTTATTATTAGTTTTGTTAAGAAGGTGTCATATCATTTAATGTTTTATTCGTAGTTATTAGTAATTATGATAGCTATCCTAAATCTCTACCCTTAATACTCACCATCCGACGGTCTAAGATTGTTTAGTTCACGTGATCATTCTGAAACGCTCCTCAATAATATAATCTTTCATGACGTAGTCATTCTTAATAAGCCATTATTTGACCTTATTATCACTTAACTTACGTAGATGTGTTTGTTTTCGTCCATTTAATCGTTTTTATCATATTTTTCGGATCCGTTCTATCGATATCAAAATATAGATACGACCTTACTCATCGTCATATAACATCTAACGTGATTATGTACTATTCACATTAATGATATGTTAGGCACGTTGCTTAATGAAGTTGATGAACGAGCACGGGGTGAAGAGGACGAGCATAGTAGGGATAAGCTACGGAGGATTCGTAGGGTACAGCATGGCGGCACAGTATCCGGAGGCGGTAGAGAAGGCGGCGTTTTGTTGCGCCGGAGTGTGTTTGGAAGAGAAGGATATGAAGAATGGTTTGTTTAAGGTTAATGACTTAGAGGAGGCTAAAACTATCTTACTACCGCAAACGCCAGAAATGCTAAGGGAATTGATGAGATCTTCTTTTGTTAGACCTAATAACGTCGTTCCCAATTGGATTCTTACTGATTTCATCAACGTAAGTAGAAACCCTAGCTAATTGTAATGTATTCAGTGCCTTTGTTAAGAGGATTGAATGCTTAGTTGATTGTGTAGGTTATGTGCACACAATACGCAGAGGAGAAGAAAGAGTTGATTGAATCGATACTCACCGATCGACAACTTTCAAGCCTTCCAAAAATTACACAGGTTGGTTCTTTGATTAAGTTTCAGTTTGGTTTCAACCTCAAAATTAAAAATTGAATGAAAACAAAGTTAGTTAGGCATGATCATCTCCGGACATACGGCCAACCCGGAAAACGGGCGGAATGAATAGAGAAGGAAGTTCGACCGCGCTAAAAAGCCCGGTTGGATTTAGACACCTCTCTAGGCTCGTCTGGCCAAAATGATTTGCCCGGGTTTAGATAAACGGGCCAAAAAAAATTATAAGGCCCGGCCCGGTCCGAGTCCGGCATGAGCCCGAATATGAATAGGTCTACTTAGATATAATTTTTTTTAAATGGAAAGCGGTTAGGTTGAACTATTTTCTAAAAGTAGTCCAACCTAAAACATTCTTTCAGATGAGAAGACGAAGTTCGGGGTTGTCTGGACAATTAGTGTTGGGGTTCGATGTTTCCTAGTGTGTCAGTGAGTCGGCAACACAGTTTATTTCTCTGAACACATACTTGACATGGACTTCGTCAAAGAAACGAAGATCCAGTCCAGAGTTGAAAATAACCATCTCGATCTCCCAGGAGCAATTCCGTAAACATTGGATTGCCTTGATAACATACAGTTTAATTATCGAGTTAAAATTATTTTTCTTGGCATCCATTTTTTATACTTATCACTTCTCCATTGTGAATCCGAATCACAAAACCAATAGATGTAATTCCCGAGTCGAGTTTAGATCCATTAAATTAAGTTTATGGAATTCTAGGCTAGTTTTATTTCATTTAAGTCTACTTAGAAATTATTGTTCATTCATAAGTTTAATCTATGAGTTTCATGTTTTCTTATTTTAATGAAAAATGTGTTTATTTTTTTCAATTTTGATTTATTTTACAGGGTATCAAAACTAATCAAATTCTTATTTAACTATTTTCACTCTCAGAGAATAATTTCAAAACTTTTCATAAATATATATATATTATTCCGCTTCTCTTTCTGAAGATACAACCAAACGGGATAAATGTAACTGCATGAAATTTTAACGTTGATTGTATTAGTGATGGGCAAAAGTATCCTATCCTACTACTAATTTGATCGACTAATCCGAAGACCTAATTCGAGACAATAAAGTCCGAAATGATCCATTAGTTGAAGTTTTAAATCTGATCCGAAAGGTTTTTCCGAATCATTGGATCGAATACAAACCGAATTTTGAAAAATAATTAGATCGGATATTGACCCGGGATCATTTATTAGGGTCAATAGGTTATCCGTTGAATACCTAGGTTGAATATTCAATGTATTGGGTAAAAATACTGTATAATCAAGATTAAATATAAGAACTCGAATATCCGACTTGGACATCCAATACAAATGTGTCGGATACCCGATACTTTCAAATCGGATTCAGATCCTCCTTTGATAAAATGTGTGAGTACCAGATATTGTTTTAATTGGGTATTGATCGATTGAAATTACAGCCATGCTTGATTATATGGGGTGAGCAAGATCAAATATTTCCTTTGGAGCTTGGGCATCGATTGCACAGGTAAATATATATAATATATATATATATATATATATATATATCTCATATCGATATTTTTGAATCGTTGATTGTAATCTCTTTACATGGTGGAAGACATCTGCAGGAGAACTCTAAGCTGATAGTAATCAAGAACGCAGGTCATGCAGTCAACCTTGAGAAAACGAAGGATTTCATCAAGCATTTGAAGGCGTTTTTAATCGACTCAGAAGACGACGTCGTTTCATCATGATGCTCCTCTACGAAGATAACTTGTTTTGACAGCAACTGCGTACCGATACCAACAAGATCACCGTAGAATTACAGTACGAGATTGAGCAATCTGAAAATGTAAATCATATTTTGTGTGAGAAAACGAATGTTCTGATGATGTATATACACTTTGGTCATCATTTGAAAACCAATACAGGAATTGATGTTCTGAATTCTGGTGATGCATACAAAGTAACATTACCTTATGTGTTACAGCAAAAAGAATAACATTTGAGCCACTATATGGGAGTGATCTTGATAAAATAAAAAACCAATAATTAAGATAAAAGTTTTAAATATATCGTTTATACGAGATAATTAGGGTCATATTTTTAACCGATCTAGTTCTGATATGCTCATGTTCCACTAGTTTAGAATGAAGTCAAGTCTAAATTTTAAATCGAGTTCAAAAGTGTATTCATACTTGAGTTGTTTAGTCGGATTTATTGAAATGCTTTGAATGTCACACTTAACAGATTCAGCCAGGGATTGAGAGGGTCTCGTTGTCAGTCATATGTTGGGTCCTTTATTGCTTGACCCAATCATTATCGGGTGAAGCACTATAAACTTATTTATTTTTTTTTGTTGTTAAATTATGTTATTTCAACAAAGCTAATGAGCCTCAATTGAGTAGATTGACTCGTATAACAACCTTACTAAACTATGAATCATCTTTTGTCCTTAATGATCTGAGCTTATTTAGTCAAGTAAATAGTTTGATTAACTCAATTCATATATCAACAATAAGTATTGACTCATCTAGCCAAATATAAAGTAATTACACAAGCCAAACATACCGAGTATTGGTATATTCACATTCAACTCGATTATAAACGAGTCAAACCTAAATTTTGGTTCCAGTTTAACGATACGATTACACTCGTTACTCAACTTGTTTAAATAATTTAAGAAAGTATATTTGAAAAGGGTTTTTATTGAGAGAAAGTAAAACAATAGATGTTATAATGAAAAATGGTGTAAATAAAAGGTAGGTTTATGAAAATATGGCCTCAAACATATACAAAGATTACAAACCACAGAAAATGATGCTAATAGTCGCAGAGAAGGGATAAGGGGAGGAAGACGATCGAAAATGGCAATAGCCGCAGGAACGAAGATATTGGCGTCGGGTAATTACATGCTTAATCACCCATCTATCAACAAGATTAAGCACAAATCCATATTCATGGCGCCTAAAGCTCAGAAGCAAGACAACAATTCATCAAAAGAAGGCTCCGGATTCTCTCCGTCATTCTCCTCAAAGCTCTTAGTTCAATCCGCCATTACATTGTTCGGATTGGGATTTGTCGATGCTGGGTAAGTCCAATTTGCGAATCTAACCTGTAATTCATATGAAATTCGTAGCTAATTGAATGAATTTGTACAGGTATAGTGGAGATTGGTCGAGGATAGGAGCGATCTCGAAAGACAGTGAAGAAGCTCTGAAGATTTGGGCATTTGGAGTAGTTCCTCTGTGTATTTTGCTGATTTATGCTTTGTCTGCAAAACAGAAAGAGAGTTAAGTTAGTTCTTTGATTTCTGATTTCTATGGATGATTCATCGTCTACCTTCTGAAATGGTACTGCAAACGCATTAGATCTGCGGATAAACATCCTCGGCAAAATGTTTACTGTGTTTGGGTTTCGATTTGAAAATCATATATCCCCTATGATTACGAATATATGTATATTGAGATTGCGGAATGTCCCACATCAACGATATAATTTGATATATTGTGTGAACTTTATATATAAGTGATAGTTGATGAACCCGAAATGCTGAATAAATCATAAATATAAATTAATAGGAATATTTGTAATTGAGAAAGGGAGTATTGAGATGTCGTAAATTTATATGGGTTTTGTTTCATCGTCTACCACTCAAATATCATCCTCTACACATAAGAGTACGAAAATAGGAATGACTACAAGTTGAAATCTCTCATTTTTTAAAAAAATTATTTAAATAAATCGATCCATCAATTAAGAAATGGTCATCTACAAACATGCATAGAATCTCGAAAGAGCTCTCAATATGGATATTGGTGAGTTGAAAGTTCTCTCTTTTGGTGTGGACTTCCAGCCACAAGAGTGATTCCATAGATTCAAAAGTTTCAATTATATACTTTATACGATATAATTAGGGACGTTATCTTTAACTGAGTTTTGATATGCTCATGTTCAACTAGTTTAGAATGAAGTCTAGTCTAAATTATAAATCGAGTTCAAAAGTGTATTCATACTCGAGTTGTTTAGTCATATTTGTTAATATGCATTGAATGTCAAACTTAACATATTCACTAAGGGGTTGAGGGGTCCGGGGTGGAGTCGCCCCCGAGTATAGAACGAGGTCTCGTTGTCAGTCACATGTTTGATCCTTTATTATTTGACACAATCTTATAAAAGTAAATATATCGAAAGAGCTCTCAATCTCTTAATCCTTACTATTTCTGGACCTTATAAGTTTCCCATGTTGAGTTAGATTAAGCCGCATAAATTCCATTTCAAGATAATGAACAAATGCATTTGGCAAAATACTCTTATAGACGGGCCAGTTTGACATTCATATCTCGATATCAAAGATAACACGAAAAAACGAGTAATTTCGAGAAGATTGATCAATTAACTTATTTTTTGCATCATTGATACAAACTAGGCCTCAATTAATTCAAGATTAATAATTTATTTTAAAAACAATTAATTAAGAGGTAGACAAAAGAATTTGAGGAGGTTAAATAAAACCCTATAAAGATTAATAATTTATTTTAAAAACAATTAATTCAGATCTAGTTACACGAAACCCAAAAATTCCGCAACCATCGTTCGTATTCTTCGTCTCGCCCGCCGCCGAGTCCGTCGGATTTGAGAAGCCCCAGCTTCCTTCATTTGCCAGCCGTCTTCCGTCATTCGCCGCCAAGTCTGTCAGATCATCTTGCATCACTCCGTCTTGCACCGTCGAAAGGTGTTTGTCTCTGATGTGGGGATTACGACGGTTTCTGCCCCTATTGTCGTCTCGCACCAACCCAATCTGTCTCACACCGTCGCCCCTATTGTTGGTGCTTCCTCTGGCTCGCTCATGCTACTAGTGGTTCCTCTGGCTCGCCCCTATTGTCGGTCCTCTAGCTCGCCCCTACTTCCTCTTCCTTTGGCTTTCCCAGTCCAACTCCCCCGGCGGCGACATCCTCCCATAAAAGAAACCCTTGGTCGAGTCTAGATTTGTGAACATTAGCCGACGCCACATTTCTAGAGCTGAACAACCTGGCGAACGCCGCCGTTGCTACAAGAAACCCTGGATCGGGTGTGAATGAAATTTAGTTAAATTACATAAGAACTCCCATATTCTTGATTTGCGTTTATGGCCCGATCTTTTTGAATTTGCAAATATGCCCCCAATTGGATAATCACATAAAACTGCCCAAATTTTTATTTACAGGAATGTCCCAAATTTTTAGAAAAACATCAAATACCCTATTGAATAACTACAAGATATGGTTTAATTTTATAATTACATAAAATGTCCCAACACATTTAATTGTGTATTCGACGGACTTTTGGGCTTGTGCAACTCGTTTGAGCTTGTGTAACTCAACCTTGTGTACACAACGGACACGACTTGTGTAATTGGAAAATGACCAATTTTATTAATAACATAATTTAACATTGTAATTGAAATTGTGTATTAACACTGTGTGTTAACAAGAGAATACACAAGTTCAATTGTCTATTAACATTGGCCATGGACTTGAGTAAATTGAAATTACCGATAGACCATTTCAATTATCTTTATAAATAAATAAGAGGGGCCTAATATGTGGCATAATAAACAAATTAGCCTACTTGACGCTACATTTGGCAAAAAAAGCCTACTTATCAACTCACCCAATTGTCAATAGAGAATAGGGGTGTAATACGAGCCGAACGAGCCGAACGAGCGGCATGCTCAAGCTTGGCTCGTTTATAAACGAGACGAGCCCGAGCCGAGCCTAAAATTTATACGAGCTTTAAAACGTGCTCAAGCTTGGCTCGTTTAGAAAGTGAACGAGCTCGAGCCGAGCTTTTGACGAGCCGACCCCGAGCCGAGCCCGAGTAGCTCGGCTAAAATAATGCTCCTATAGTGTTATTTTAGCCGAAAGAGCCGAGCTTTACCCGAACGAGCCGAGCTTTGACATGCTCAAGCTCGGCTTTTTTATAAACGAGCCGAGCCTAAAAATTACACGAGTTTTAAAATTTGCTCAAGCCTGGCTCGTTTAGAAAATGAACAAGCTCGAGCCGAGCTTTTGACGAGACGAGCCCGAGCCGAGCCCAAGTAGCTTGTCTCATATTACAACCCTAATAGAGAAGGAGTTTTGAAGAGAAAGAATAGAAGTAGGAGGAGAAACATAAGATATGAGATACCACTAGTGTTTGGAGCACGTAAAAAAGGAGAAAAAAATGCATTAGGAGTTTGTTTGGTATTTTCCCCGATGTTTGGTATTTTGTGGTATCGGTATCAAATTGATACCCTGATGTCTGAATTTCCCCTTTTATGATATATCGAGATTTTTAGAGGTATCGGAAAATATCAGCTGCTTCCTTCCTTCCTTCTCTTTTGACATTTTTCAACTTCCTTTCTTTTCTTCTTCCTCACACAAGAGCAACTCTTACTTCCTTCCCTTCTCTCACTTCCTACCTCCGCCAATCGGGATAGCCACCGTTTGGTGCTACTGTCGCTGACCGGAGCAAGGAGCCGCCACTGTTGTTGTCCTTTCACGCGAGTTTGTCAGTATCTTGTGTCGTCGTTGCCCTACTCAGCCGCCTCCGTTCGTCCCTCATTTGGCCACCTCTGACGTGCTGTAGTTGCCGGAAACGTTGGTGGTTCATCCATAAAAATTTCTAGGTTTTTGAAAATTTCTTTTCTTGATGCCCATATCTTGATACCAAACAGGGATATCAGATATCAATTTGATACCCATACTTGATACTCATAATTGATATCTTTAGTCATTGTATCGATACCAAACGATCCCTAGGAGTATATCAGATTGATATACATATACTGGCATATCAAACACTAGATATTAAAAAAAAATTAATTACACATATATGAATATCAAATAAACCATAAACTTCATCCTCAAACCTTCCCTAACAAACACAATCTTCTTTATTTAAGTTAAGTTTGTGATACTTACACAATCATAGGTCCGGACCTAGAGCAATTCAGCTCGAAAATGGACCAAATTATTCGGTTCAGATCCGGTCCAAGATCAGATGGACCGAAAAACTTGTGATACTTACAATAAGTTGAACAATTTTTATTACAAAATTAGTTAATTATGTAAGTTGATAAATTTTTAATATGTTTGTAGAGTATTTTTTAATATATTAATTTGATGTAGTTATTACTTTAACAGAACTCTCATATAAATTTATAAGGTCAACTAAATTAATTTATCAAAGCCGCAAATAATCGTGATATGAATCACATTCTTGTAACTAATCAATTTAAAAACTGATGTTTTTTAAAAAGGTATTATTTAAAGTCGTAATTTACGTCAACTTTTCTCGATAAAGTTATATTAAAATTTTAAACCTATAATTAGTTATTTGACAAATTTATAAATATGTTTTTAAATATAGATGAATATCGTATTTTGTCAAATATACATCATCGAAATAAGACTAAAAGAAAAATTAAAAGTATATTTTAACAAATCCCGTGCAAGGCACGGGTAATACACACTAGTCCTATATATATAGGATGATTATATCATTAATAAAAGTGTGGTTCTACCTCCACCATTCATGTGGTCTACTTCCACCAAAATCTATCACTCTAGACATGAGAATATTCATTGAATACAATCAAGAAGAATGATACTATTTGATTATACAAGGTAGTGATGGAGTGGAAAGTTTAGGTAGTATAATTATCGGACTTATGAAATCGTTTTAAATGAATTGTATTATCATCCACTATGTTTTTGTCAACGGTAATGACATCGAGTATATTGTCTTCTACTGTTTTTACCAATTGTACCGTAAAATATTATATTATCAATAAGTGTATTGTTGTCAACTGGGTTGTCATCAAATTAGACTATTACCAATTATAGTGTCACAGATTATATTGTCACAAGTTGTGTTGTAATTGTATCGTCAACAATTGTGTTACATTAATTGTATTATTGTCAATTGTATTATCACTCACTATATCATCACCAACTTATTATCATCAAACGCGATGTCATCAACCAAGTTATCATCAACCTTCTTTCATCAATTGTATTGTCAACTAAAAAGTTAAATAAAAAATTAAACCGATATTTAAAAATACTCTTTATTTAATTAGGCCAAAATTAAAAGATGAAGTTAGAGTCCAATTTCAAAACCCAAATTATAATTTATATATATATATATATATATATATATATATATATATATATATATATATATATGCGGGACGAGACGATATTATTCGGATGGGAAGTTTCCGTCCTGCATCCCGTCCCGCAAATTTTTTACGGGGCGGAACAGAAACACTTTTTTTTTCAAATCCTGACAGAAATGGGACGAAATTAGCCGAAATTTATACCTACCACTAGTTAATACCTTTAATTTTGTTGTTCTTGTGTCAATACCTTTACTAAAGTTGATGGAATTATGATGTTTAAAACCCTACGAATGCTATCGATCAATGTAAAGCTACAAATAATAAAATCATAAGCGACGTCGTAATCATAATAAACTTGCATTAAAGGTCAACTCTTTGATAGTTTTGTAAAGTTTTATACTCATTTGAAAATCTCGGCACCCAACATTAGTTTTTTCTTATGATTTTAAACTTCAATTTCTCATTCAAGATGATATTTTAAGTTGTACTACTATTTCTACGGAATAGCTCAACCTATGAGTTGAGTTTGAAAGCTAATTGCAACAACAAAATTGTTGATTTCCCGACGGGGTTGCATATATCTCGCATGTAGATTGAACTGATCGACATCTCTTGCAACAATCGAAGTCTTTGCATCTTACGTGAGGTCGGCAATTACTCGGTATAACATCATAATCCTCCATGGAAACAATATGCTTCGGAGCTCTCAAGCCATCAATTCCTAATCACATGTAAATTAGTTATGGTATAAACAAAAGGGAGAAATGAAGTAAATAGTAAATAACTAAATACCATTGAAAGTAAAAAGAAACAATGCCAACATAAAGAAGATCATAGTGAGTGGTTGTGTTCATCTTTGTAGTGAAAAGCCTACCGATTGAAATATGTGTGGCTATTAAGTTTTTTTACCTCTAGTTTTTATAGAAGAGATTATGTTGTAGGAAAATTTATGAGATACAAGGGATCTCAATCGTATAGAATAAGTATAAATTTATTGTGGAGATTTAAGAGAATCATTTGGATTATGTTTCCAAAAATTTTGATATCATAACATGTTTTATACTATTTATACATGTGGTCGGGCTACGTCTGGTGTACGCGTAGCAATAAATTGATTTCGTTTAAATAATATAGGAAAATGGCTACACATACGTCATGCGTAGTCGTCCATATCAAAAATTCCGATAAAAGTACTAAGTAAAAAGGACTACGCCTATGTCTCGCGTAACTGTACCCCGGGTACGTATAGCACGAAACCGTGGTACGAATAGCAATAATCCATGAATGGGTAGAGTGGAATGAAAGAAAAGAAAAAGATGTCACATTTTGTACACATGAGAACATATTGATAATGTTTTTGAATTTATTGTGTAGTTGAGTATAAATTAGACTATTTAATTTTATAGCTAACAATTTAGATTCTTATATTAAGAAATATTATTAATTTTAATTAGTGTAATTTTGACTTTATATAAACAATCAAAATTATAGTTCACAAGTTCCGAACCTGTGGAAAGTGCAACTCGGTTTAGGATATAGACCGAGTTGCACTTGTTCATAGGTTAGGATTGCGAGTCAAATTGAGGCTAACCTGACTCTGATATCGTGTTAAAGTCCGATATAGACGGACCGGTAGAGCGGGGGTCGTGTGTATACAAGCGCACATGCGCATTAGGCTCAAGCCCAACACATAAAACCGGCGAGGTTCAATCCTAAAACCAATTGACAGTAGGAGAAGTACCTCACCGACCTTATATACTAGACTCGGAGTGTTTCCATCTTTCGATATGAAACCTTATTATCTCCAAGATAAAGGTCTAGATCAACGAGTTTATACGATTAATTAAAACCTACGTATAGGGAAAAAAACACGTACATTGTTATTCAAAAGTTTAAAAGTTCCTAAATTTTTTTTTTTTGTTTTTCTAAAAATATTGAATCTCTTTCCTAATCTTGCTCCTCGATGTTTTAGTCCGTTGGTATTTTTACATTTCCTCTTAAAAAAAATAAAAAAATAAAAACAATTGTGTCGGTTTGGAACCGCGGGAATAAAATGGGATGATATCCTCCATGATTACCTGCCAGCTGTCAAAATTTGGAGGGAAACTAGGACACGTAGCATCCTATACTCGCCACGTGTCCACTAACACTGTCGGCAAAGACCATAAACAAGTAACAAAAAAACCCGCCAAATCAAAGAAGCCAAATTTCCATCTTCAATCTCTCCGTTGATCTGTAAATCGGAAAGCAACTTCAAGTATCTCTAGATCAAGCAGCTGAGAGGCATCGATCTAACATGGCAGGAGCAAGTAGATTAGGGATGAACAAGAAGATTCAGAAACCTATTCTAAAGGGAACAACAAAAAGAGGATTTTCAGTGAAATCGATAATGAATTATCTGAAATCCGATTCATATCTATACTCGCAATTGATTTCCTCATCTTCATCTTCTTCAGTCGATTCGATCCCGGTGGATGTGAATCTCAGCCTTTCAACCCAAGGTAATTCAATCAAGCTTCCATTTTTGTCACAGTTCATAAACTGAATTGTTTTTGCTGTTGCATACAGACAGAAAGATGATATGGAGTGAAGAGTATTTGAGATCTGATTCTTATTTGTATGCTCCTCTACTGAAGATTACTCCGCAAGATACAGGTAGCTGAACGTCTGTTAACATGTTGGTCTGATTTTTACTGGTTATTAATAGCTATAGCTTTTTCTGTGTTTGGTCAGGTAGTCGTGTGCAGTTGAAGAAGATGAACAAGACAGTTCTGTATACAAAGATATCAGCAAGAGAAGTTTCACATAAAAGCAAGGAGGATCAAAGGAGATAAATTTAGGGTTTACTTGTAGGAATGGAAGGACAAATTTAGGGTTTGCGTGTTTCTGTGTGTCTTAGAGTTGGTGTATGTATGTACAGACATGTTTGATCTCATGTAGCTTTTATATCAATACAATTGTGCGGCATTTCCTGCAATGTGATAGTGGAAGATGGGTTTAATTTGGGCTTTTTGCGATCAATGTGGAATTAATGGGTGTTCTTCAAAGGGTGTTGGGGACATATCCGCAGCGAACATTACGCAGAGTCGAAGATTACGTCGCACCTGGAGATTCGATTTTGAATCCACCCAAAACTCAAAACTGAAACTGAAATTGGATCCCCACAATGGGCCTCGACTTATTCCCGTCCCGGACGTAGAGCGACTTATTCCCGTCCCGGACGTAGAGCGGCGAAGTCTTCGCCAATCGAACCTCGACTTATTCCCGTCCGGACGTAGAGCGGCGAAGTCTTCGCCAATCGAACCGGGGAACTACTCACCAACCTTTCCAAAAAAAAAAAAAAAATTACGTCGCACGTACACATATTCGTGTGAGGACCAAGTCCAATTAAGTTATTGGACGTGCGTGAGGTCAAGCCCAAGCCCAATGGAGTTATTGGATATTTATATGTCAAGCCCAAGCCCAATGGAGTTATTGGATATTTATATGGGTTTATCTTCAACGAGTTCATATAAATTAAATAATTTTATATGGGTTTATCCTGTTCATATCCGGGCTCGGGCCGGACAATACAAAATATTAATCCCGTTTATCCGGATCCGGGTTGGGCTCGGCCCGACTACCGGACATGTAAAGGCCGGACAATACAAAATATTAATCCCGTTTATCCGGATCCGGGTTGGGCTCGGCCCGACTACCGGACATGTAAAGGTTGTAGTATCCGGCAATAAATATATATATATATTATATTTAAGAAATTTTTGTATAATATATTAAATTTATTATAATTATATTAAATATTTATATTTATTAATATTTATGATAAGTACAATGCCTATGAAAGTGCCCGGATCCGGCCCGACGGGCTTGACAGGTCGGACTATTTAGCCCAGTCGGACCATTTTTCGGACAAGCCGGGTCGGACGATCTGCCCGGATTTGAACACGTCTATATATAATTAAGGCTATTTACTTGTAAACAATATTATTATAAATAATACGTTTTTTTGCACCATTATTTATCATATTTAGATACTTGCCTCTTTTTTCAAAAGTTTTTTTTAAACAATTTAATTTACTAGGCTTTTTCTAATTTTGTATTTAGTAAATGTACCCCTTGAGAGAAGAACCCTTTTTTTCAAAAGTTTTTTTTTTGAAACAATTGGTTTACTAGGCTTTTTCTAGTTTTGTGTTTAGTAAATGTACACCTTGAGAGAAAAGTGTGTAGAGTTTGAGAATAAATACAAAGGTTGGGGTATATTTACTTAATTGAAACATTAAAAAGCTCAGTTACTACTATAGTTTTTCAAAAAGGCCTAGTTACCAAAATTGCCGGTTTTTTTTTAGTTTTACCTCAAAAGACAATGTGCCCCTAAAAAAATTGAAGATCATATAAATCATAGAAATTGTGGCCCAAACGAATATGTATAACAAAAAAAATTATAATCTATATAAATTACTAAAGTAAACTACATTAATGTTGACGTGACGTTCCCACAATATTTCTCTAATTAAATCCTTTACTAAATCAAGAATTAAGCCAATAAATATTTTTTTTACTAAAATAAAATCTAAAACAAATATTTTCTTTACAAATATTTTAAAAAATTAATCTAAAAAGTTAAATATATCACGTTCCAAACTTCTCCTCTACGTTTTATCAAATTAAAAAAATATCAAATTCTAACAAAATCTACTAATTCCACAATTTACGTTGGTTGATCATAAAACCTAAATTTCTCTTGCACGTTTTACTTCTCCTCCACGTTTTATCTCTCACGCTATATATGTGGATAATACCTCATCATTTTTTCTGACAGTTTTTGTCTTCCAATATTGATCATATTTCTTCATCTTTTTTAGGGTTGTTATAATTTGAAGATCGGATTTTTCAAAGCTGCTTCGTCTAAATTTTCAGGTTATTCCCTACGTTTTCAATTATCACACTCATTCTGCTATTGTTTATTCATTCCTTAATTTGTTCAATAACTGTTATTTCAACAATTATAATTTTCACTATTCCGTGTTTATGAAAGTCTCCCCTCCCGTCTTTCTTTTCAATTACCTACTTCCAGGCAAATCTTCCGAGATCCGCCTGTAAAGATCCACCAATATTTAAATATACTCACACAAGGTGCGGGGTATGAACTAGTTTATAAACTCTAGTTTATTAACTAAGAAAACACAAGTAAACCCTTAACCTATAAGATTTTATATTAATTCTATTGAATCCAATCGATTTAAGTTTATAGATATTTTGATCTACCAAGTCACTAGTAAAGTGAGGCCTATAAAGCTCATACAAATTTATTTCATGTATGTATTGTATTCATTCGTCCCACATTTTAGGTGTCACATAAAGACTAAGATAACATGCAAAAGATTTAATTTTGCTCCACCATTTGTGTGCCACATATCACGAGGATGACTTGCATTTGTGGTTACACAAATATTAACTTCGTGAGTTGGCGAAAGGCCCCTCACAATACTCCAAATATCAATCATTGAGTTTTACAATGTTAAGTGCTAACGTAAGTCACAACATTATTCTTCAAACATGGTTACCATCATTTTCAATAGGACTAAGATATTCATGCTAGAATGTGTTCTAGGATGTGTATTTTAGAACCGAACCGGGCTTTTAATGGTTCGGTACATAGTTCTTTTTTTGTCAATTTCGGTTTAGAGTTTGGTTCGGAACTTCGATATGGGTTCGTCGAAATTCAGGATCGGAACATCGTCTTATAACACGCACTTTTATATGGTTATGTGAATTTAGTAAATTTTTGGTGTAGATATAATGTAAATATTTCCAATTTTACTCACACAAATTACAATAGTTTTAAGATAATTTCGTTCCTCTTACACAAGAGTATAATGTAAATACCCGTAAAATAGTGAGTTTAAATATCAATTATTAAGGGATGTTAAATACACGGCACCAAAATTGCTAACCGTATAATTGATGTTGACCTACACTGCATGTCAGATTTTCATTTTGGAAATAATCTAAAATTTATAAAAAAAAAACTCAACATTGAAGTACAATGAGACTGCACCGTCTGCACTAGGGGAGAGCAAAATTATTCGATCCGACTAATCCAATCCGCTAGTCCGAAGATCCGATCCGGAAAAATCCGAATCCGAAGATATCCAAAAATGAGTGAGTGATCCGATCCGAGCATATTTTTCGGATCATCGGATACGGATCGGGGTTTAGAGGAAAAGTCGGATAGAATTGGATGTATCCGACTAGTCTAATAATAAATGTCCGGATCGGATCGGATCGGATATCCGGAAATGCTCACCCCTAGTATGCACGCCAGTGTTAAAATATTTGTGATGCATAGTCTCGATACACTGTTCACGTCCGTTTCACACTAGTAATTCTGTCGTTGTGTTTTTCTGATCCAAATTATTAATAGCATTTCGAATATACTTTAGAAACAATTTAATTTACTAGGCTTTTTCTAGTTTTGTGTTTAGTAAATGTACTTCTTGAGAGAAGAGTGTGTAGAGTTGAGAATAAATACAAAAGGTTGGGGTATATTTACTTAATTGAAACATTAGAAAGTCTAGTTACTACTATAGCTTTTCAAAAAAGACCTAATTACCAAAATTGCCCTATACTTTAAGATTTGGACGGATTAAGGTAACTAATTCTTTGATTATATTATGATCCGAAAAGGCCATTAGGGAAACCGGTTAACCACATTAAGTTGTTAAATTGAAAATCTAAAAGCCAACTTTTTTTATTTTAAATTTTTTTACCAATTAATTAAAAAAAATCAGCCGTCTAACCCTAACGTAACGTCAAAAACTACTTAACTAATAACTTTATAATGTCAATACATCGTAAAACGTGACAATATATAACAACATACAAATTCAACTTCTTTGAGTATTTTGTGGCCGAAATTCTTGAAACAAATAATTTCATCTTTTTAGGTAATAGTTTGACAAATGACAATACTTAACCTAATACATGAAAATTAGGTTAAAACATGAAATCAAAAGTCTTTAATCTACCACAAAGGAGACCAAAACCCCAAATAGAACCTTCTTTCATGGGAGAAGTAAGCTCTTTTGGAGTTTAATATTGACTTACACAGAATGACATGTACTCACTAAAGTCACTAAACTACAAAACTGCACATAAACTAATTAGGGCCCATGCAAGTCAAAATTCAACCCTATACTTTTTTGGGTAAATTATATAGATTTCTTTTTCATAAAACTACCCTTGAAAAAGTAATAATCATTTGTTAGAAAAGTTACAAAATAATATTAGAAAATATAACCCAACTTCAAATTATTTGTTATTATATGAGAAATTTTAAGAATGATTTGAGTAAATTACCCACTTTTTAAAAACAAATGAAAAGAGAGAATTGATCGTCTCTAAGTTAGAAAAATAGTGCAAATTCTAAATTGTTAAAAAAAATATGTTTAATATGAGGGGAGTTATATAGAATATAATAATTTAACTAGTAATTAGAATATATCTTGTTTTATTATGGATTAGTTAGACAAGTGGACTTTTTTTTATATATATGAATATTCAGTAGACTCTTTTATTCTACGGGAAACCAGCTTTATTAGTGTTACTCATAATAGTGTTACTCACATTATATTTCACAAGTTTTGTTTACTCAAACTAGTGAAACCTAATTTTTATACTAAAAGACGACAATTTGTATCGTCATCTTCGCTGGTATATGTTACATAGGTGCAGCGGCGGAACCCGGGAGGAGCGGCGGCGCAGGAGGGCAGTTTTTGTGCGGGGGGACACATGAACACGACAGGGTGAGACCTTCCCTGACGGCGGAGACCCTTCTCTGATGGCGGCGATGTTCTTCTCTATTCTTCGTTCTTCCCCAATCCAAGCTCGCTTCTCAGATTTTTTTAATCGTCCAATTAATTAAGTTTTTAATTAGATAATTAACTAATAAAAATAGGATCTTAATTTGTATCTCATCTATATCTCATCTAAAAAAAAGCTCTATTGTATCCATTTTCTCTTTTATTATCATATAGAATATTTTATTTTATTTATAAGTATAAAGTTTTAATCCTTAATTTTAGTAGCTTATCAAGCTTACGAAATTTATGGGAAAATAAAATGAAAAGTGGACGTTTAAGAATTGGAGGTTACGAAAATTATGGTTACGAAGATTATAATATATTGTAAAATATAACCTTATAAAAAATTATATTTACATGAAAACTTAACCCATTTTATAATTATGTAATTTTACACCTACATCTCCAATAACATTCGTTATCTAAAACAGTTCTCAAGCTTATTAAAAATATTTATTATTGTAATTATTTACTTATTTCAGATATCCAAATTATCCAATGAACTTTCAATTATCATACTTTTTTAAAAATTTTACTTCATCTTCAATAAACTTTATTTTAAAAAACAACTCAAAGTTGTAATTTAACAATATACATAAATAAAAGTTAAAAAAAAAACTTGAAAAAGCAGCTAGCTTCCAATGACTACTTTCTAATTCTCTGGCAAATTGGCAATTGACTTTGAAATTTTAATATTTTTGTCCATACTCTATAACAAGTGCAACTCTTCCTTTATTTCCTCCACAGTTGAAGTTTGGAAGGAATAGAAGAATAGGGAAACTCACATTAATATAATTTAAATTACAGATTATCTATTTATTATATTGGTTTGCAGATCTGATGTAAATCAGAGTTCACATTCCAATATCATATTTTAAAATTATTATAAGGTATTGTGATTACATAGTGATTTGAGCATATGGGTTTTGATGATTAATAATTTTAAATTGTGTTTAAGTGTTTAAGTCAAATGTTAGCCACCCCACTTCTTGCAATTGCATTGTTGTTTCCTCATTTTCCGCTTCACTAACAAAAATAATTATTCAATATTATTAGTGAATCCGAACCCGAATCCAAAACCCGAATTGTTATGTTGGTCCGAACTGTTTTATTCAACTTATTTTCGGTATCAAGATTTGGAAACTCAAACGAAAAAGAAAACTTAAAACAGATTTTGGTCGTAATGGGATAAAAAGGACCGAATTCGATCATTTTAGACGGAACCCTTACCAGGGTTGATTTTAGTTATTAGGATTGGTCGAAAATTTTCCAACTTTTGGGTTCGATTCGAATCAGACCGATCTAGAACCATTAAACAACCCACCTCAATTAGTGACAAGAAGATAAACTGTATTGATCACCGATTACCTGTTACGCATTAAATTAAGGTAAAGATGTTTTAAAGCGACTATCTTTAGAAAATATCTTAACTTAACCGTTTTTTATTATTAAAAATTACAGAAGATAACATTAACCAATACTAGAAAAAGAGAAGAAAACTTAAAGTTTCAATCTTTATTATAAAATGATTTTAACTGCTACACATTAAATTAAGGCAGTGGGGTTAATTACTTTAAATTTTGAATCTTTACTCTGAATTTCTGCATTGCCTCATTTATGTCTTCTCCCTTCTCACTCTATTGACTTGCAGATATTCAAACATTTGCAGTAAAACTCAAACTTAGGTAAACAAATTCCAGTCTCCATCATTATACAAAAAGCCCTTCTTTGCACATGGACATTTCCAATATCACAAGGATTTGTGGTTCTTAGCTTAGCTGGTCTCTGTACTTCAATCTTCTTCATATACATGATTCTTTCTTTCTCTTCTCCAAAAACCCATTTCAGAGCTTCAATCTCTATCCTCCAATGGAAACTCTTGAAAGATCTGTATACTCCCAATCACCACTCCAATCCCCAAATCCCTCAAATCTCGACAGCAAGATTAGTCCAAGCATTCTGTTAATCATAATCATTCTAGCCATAATCTTCTTCCTTTCTGGTCTTCTTCATTTACTGGTAAGATTTCTTCTGAAACCCAATAGCAGAAACCCAGATGAGTTAGATGATGTTACAGTTCTTCAAGGTCAACTTCAACAGCTTTTCTATCTTCATGACTCCGGCGTTGACCAATCTTTCATTGATACTCTTCCTCTGTTTCATTATAAATCCATTATCGGTGTTAAAGATCCATTTGACTGTGCTGTCTGTTTATGTGAATTTGAGCCTGATGATAGGCTTAGATTGCTTCCTAAATGTAGTCATGCTTTTCACACTGATTGTATCGACACGTGGCTGCTCTCGCATTCGACTTGCCCTCTTTGCAGATCGAATTTGCTTGATGGGTTTTCGAGAAGCTCTAGAATGCCGATTGTTTGTGTTCTTGAATCTGGAAGTGATGATGCAGGTGGAGAAGATGAAATTTCCGGGTTCGGGTCGGATCGGAATCCGGGTTTGGGTCGAGAAACCGAATTCGGGTCTTCTAGAAGAAAATCATGCGAGATTACAGTGAAAGAAGACGAGATCGTCACTGTCAAGCTTGGAAAGTTCAGAAATGTCGATGAATCAGGCGAATCCAGCAACAATATTCATAACAGCAATGAAAATGTAGTGAATTCAAGAAGGTGTTTTTCAATGGGGTCATTTGCTTATGTAATGGATGAGAATTCATCGTTGCAAGTTCAAATTAGACCGCCGGTAAAGAAAGTGAAGAAAACTGGGTTTTACAAATCCGCCATTTCTGAGTACGGAGGTGATTCGAGAAGAAATTTCAAAAGTGAAAGCTTTTCGGTTTCTAAGATCCATGGAAACGTTTCGTCGAGATGGGAAAATGGAGGAGATGAAGAAACGCAGAGTTGTTACAGTGTTGAATCTGCAACTACAAATGCAAGCAGTACCAGAAGAACATTACTGTGGTTGATGGGAAGACAACAGAAGAATAAGGTTGTTCATTCATCGTTCTCATCGTCAATTGTCTGATAATTTCAGTTTTTTAAAGTTTGGATTTTTATGATAGAATTAGGAAATTAGGATGAGATAGAACAAATTATATTAACAGTGGAGATAGATTTGATGATTGATTAGTAATTAAGTAATATATTTTGTTTTTTTTTCTGCATATTTTGTACTATTTCAAGAATTTAATTCTATTTAGAATTTTGTTACTGTTTTTACTATTTGCATGCCATAATTGTCCATGTGAACTGCACTTTAGAGTAAGTTACACAAAACCACCCTTAAAATAGACTTTTTCACAAAAATAGCCGTTAAGTTTCTTTCAACCGGTTACCCATCCCTCTTTTATGCTAAAAATATGTCAAAAAGTATTGAATTGGTATTTTTAGATATATTTTAGGCATAAAGTGAAGGATGGGGGTTGATTGAAAGAAATTGCAACTTTTTGGGTAGTTTTGTGAAAAGTGACATTTTAGGGTAGTTTTGTGAAATGTTTCCAAAAATATTGAACAAATTACACAAAATTGCCCACATAAACTAGGGTTGTGCATACGGTCCGGACCGGTGGACCGTAAATTGATAAAACATTGGACCGTAGATCGCACCGGGACCGGACCGTAACGATCCGGTCCGGTTTTGGATTGGACCGGTTTGTACCTAAATTGTGCAATTTTGAAAATTTCAGACCGGACCGGTTGGTACTAAATGGTGCAATTTTGGTGAGATTTTCCGGTCCAAAACCGGACCGGAATGGACCGGATCGGACCGAACTGGACCGGAAATCCGTAGTTTACGGTTCAACCAGGGTTACGGTTTTATACGGTTCAAAAACCAGATCGGACCGTAACCCGAATTTTCAAAAACCCTAGACCATAGACCGGACCGTAAATTCCGGTCCGGTCCGGTTTTCTGGTCTGGTCCAAATTTGCACAGCCCTAACATAAACACGTTTTCAATAAAACCCAGATCTAGAGCCTAGACATTTAAGGGTAGTTTTGTGTGGTTTTTTTATTATGTGGGGAGATTTTTTGAAAATGGTTGAATTTAGTGAGTAATTTGTGTAAATATTGATGGATATTCAAAACTTTGAAAAGAGATATGTATTCAAAAATATTGAATTTGAGCCCCCAACCTCAACCTACCATCATTTACTGCATAACATCAAATCAAGTGCAATGCAGTGGAAGAAGAATGACTCATATTTGCATTAAATTCATGAAATTAAATGAAAGGTCTGGCTCAAAACAAAAATACAACTTAAAATACACTTTGATTTATAATTAATTTTAATTGGGCCACAAGGACTTTGTGGGCACAATTAGGTAGTTGAGGCCAATTATTGTAATTGGAGAAAGTTATGGCTGTTTAAATATTAGAACTTCTCCTTATCTTATGTTTTTTGTCCTCCCAGTAGTTTTTTTGGTGCTTAACAAAAATGCCCTTTATAAATTCTACATGTTAAAATTGCATAAGAAAAATACAAATTGTCACTATTTTATGTTATTTTTTTATTTATACTTTCATTAATTTATTGCAAGGAGGGGTGACAATTAATGAAAAATTTAGTAAAATATTGTTTTTTAATTATTTAATATTTCTGATAAAATGTCTTATATCTCTCGGTTGGCGCCTTTTCTTTATAACAATGGATGGTACGAGAAGACTTGTTTTGAAACGGGGGACGGTAATTTCACACATTCGATGGAAATCTGTAATATCCGATCCAATAGACGGGTGAAAGTTCGGAAAAAGTATGGTGGTAGGTGGATGATGGGCGAATGTTTAACACACTAAGTCCGAAATTTCTTAAACTAGGTAGAGGCCGCGTGCGTTGCACGCGGTTATAATAATACGACGATGATATGTTTGTATTTCATCAAGGAAATTACTACTCAATGGTACCGTGAGAGTGATTTTTGAATAAAAGTGATGATATACCCTGTGATTTTTTTTGTTAGACTATCCTTCTGTTTTTAATATCATTATTCAAATAGTAAATATGTTTCAAATCATAGCACTTGTGGTTTGAACATAATGAGGTAAGATTAACCGAGTATGTTAATATTGTAATTTAAGATTAAAGTATTTATATTTACAAAAGTACATATTTAATTAAAATATATTATTGATTTATTTAATCGATATTTTTGCATCAATCATAGTCCTTATATTTAAAAAGAATATTATCAAGGTTTATTTAAACAATATTTATAAACGGTTATTTTGGTCAAAATATGAAGAACAAACAACAACCCTAAGGAATTCAATAATACTTTGTAACTTGGCGAGAAACATCCTAAAAGTTATTTTATGCTCATTTCTTTAGCCTTTCATTTGATATAGAACTTCATTTTTCTTTGAAGATATCTTGCCTGATTTTATATGACTAAATATTGATTAAAACGTATTGGTAATATGAAAGGTTTTTATTATGCTATTAAGTCCATACTTAAAAACATGTTTTGAAAGATTTTATTATGTAATTAAGTCCATATTTAAATAGATGAGACAATTAGTGTAAAAAAATTGTGTTAAAGAGATTTTTACGTTATTAAGTTCATATTTAATGCGTAATAAAAAAATTGTATCAAATGAGTTAATTAGGTTATTAAGTTCATAATTAATGTGTCAAAAAAATTGTCAAAGAAGTTTATTTTTTTATTAAGTATATAGTTAATGTGTAAAAAATTGGTGTGAAAGGAGTTTATTTAGTTATTAAGTTCATATTTAAATAGTAAAAAAAATTATCTCAAAAGACTTTATTTAGTTATTAAGTTCATATTTAGATAAATGAGGCAATTAGTGTAAAAACTGTCTTAAATTTATTTTGACCAATTGAACATTGAAATAATGTTCACCAAAGATGTTATGAACAACACACCATGAATAAGAGACCGAGGGCAAAATGCATCCAAGTTCACGGTATAATCGTTAACAAAATTAATGAAAAAAATATTTTGTGCCGATTCCGTTTTGAGTGGGAGATTTCCATTGGTTGCACCCTGCAAGCACCAAGTCTTTTGTGAATGATATATATACTTGTTTGTCACTGTAAAAAATTTTGCTCATAAATAGATAAAAAAAATTATAAGAAAAAATTAACTGATTCAAATTCATTATTACTTTGTATTTTTTCTCAAGGTACAAATTTTGTGGGGTGTTCATGTTGCGAGATGTGCAAAAACTGTCCAATCCGCCGGATCTCCATAGACGTAACAAAAACTTCAGTAGTTGGCTTGACATAAATTTGGGACATAATGGATGACCGAGATCGCTTGATCTTTCCTGAAACAAGTTGAAGCAGAATTGAAGGGTTCGAAGAAACAACAAAGGGCACACAAATATTTGTACTCCAATCAAATGCACTGCATAGAAAAAAATACATTTATATCCAAAGAGCAAGGTAAGATAATTGTTTATGAGCATATGCAAGCTAAAATAATGAGCAATTCGATATTCAATGATGAACGTATGCAAGCACCACTAAGTTTTACCTGGAATACAAACCGATGCCAGATTTTTCAGCCTAAACAATGTGTCCGAGAGAATTTTAAAAAAG
Organism: Fagopyrum homotropicum; assembly: GCA_033239125.1. Classification (NCBI taxonomy): domain Eukaryota; kingdom Viridiplantae; phylum Streptophyta; class Magnoliopsida; order Caryophyllales; family Polygonaceae; genus Fagopyrum; species Fagopyrum homotropicum. The sequence goes on from BSWB01000003.1 coordinate 154,720,942, forward strand.
TCAATGTTCGAAACTCTTCCAATCACAACAAGTCCATCAAAGAGTTTTTATAGGTAAAATAAGTAGATAAAATAGTTTAATATGGAATAAATCCTAGGATTTAATTGAGTAGTCAATTTTAGGAGTTACAAAATTAAAATTTTAATTGGGAGAGTTAATTGGATAGTATTAAATAAAATATGAAATTAATACGAATTAAAGTTAGGAGTTACAAAAACAAATTTTAATTGGGAGAGTTAATTGTATGAAATAAAATATAAACCTAATATGAAGCAAATCATGATCTTAATATGAGACATTTAATGCTATCAAAAAGCTAAAATTATAGGTTAGTAAGATTTTGTATATTTAGGTTTAAATTTATAAATTTTGACAATTTTATTCTTGTTTAGATCATATTAACACGTTATATTTATTTTGTATATTTCATTTATTGACATTATTGATTTAAAAGAAAACTACAAGTGCGAAAATACTTTAAAATACAAAGCAAATGAAGCCGACCATTCTGAAAGATAACGGGTGAATGTACCTGAAAAGATTGACGAGGTGACCAATACTCAGTTGGTCTGGTGGGATGTTGTGTTGGTTAGTCTTGAGATTCGAGTTCGAATCCTCCTAACAACATGTATGGAAAGTAGTGCGACTAAGCCGGACGAACCGGGTGAGCAAAGAAAGTCGTGTCACAAAGATTGTCATATCACTAAGACTTAATGGGCTGGGCCCAGTTGGAGTGTTTATATCAAGCTAATGGGCTGGGCCCAATTATATCACGCTAATGGGCTGGGCACAACCCATCATATTATGCAATCGGTTTATGGCATTTTAGCAAATGTTATTTATTTATGGCAAAAATGCTCTAAATATCACAACCTTTGCTAATGTTGCGAAAGGTGACATGAACTTTTAAGGTTGCGGAAAAAAACACGAACTATAGGGGTTGTTACACTTTTTAGCACCGGTAATTAATCCGTTAAAAAAATGTTGTACATTTTTATAATTTGCTATAATTTGGTAAGATATGAATTTAAAAAAGGAACTCAAATAATAAAAATAGAGAAAAATAAGCAAAAAAAATAATATACATTATATTTTGATAGGATAAAATTTTTAAAAATGAAAACAAATAATAAAAAAATGTATAATATATTTGCGGCAAATTACTTAAATTACATAAATTATAAATTATAAAATGAATATAGATTTTTTTTTCTTTGCTTCTTTTTTAATTTTATATGAAAAATAAATATCAAACATAAAAAAATATTTTTGAACTAGAAAAAAAAGAAAAGCATAAGAAAATATTTTTTCATTTTATAATTTGTAGTTTAAGAAGTATACAGTTTCATTATATGTTTTTCTATTTTCAATTCTTATCCTACCAAGTTATAAAATTTATAAAAATTTTTTTTGCTTATTATCCTTTTTTTTTCTAATGTAAAACATAAATATGAAACGAAATTTTTTTTTACACATTTTCACTAATTTTTGTTTTACACATTTTCACTAATTTTTTAACAGATTAATTACCGGCGCTAAAAAGTGCAACCCCCCCTATAGTTCGTGTTTTTTTCCGCAACTTTAAAAGTTCGTGTCACCTTCCGCAACATTAGCAAAGGTTGTGGTATTTAGAGCATTTTTGCCTTTATTTATTTATTTTTTTTCTTTTTTGGAAATGACAGTATGGGGAAAACGTCGCCAATTTTATAATATATTGGATTTAAAATAGTCTCATTTATGATGTATAATTTATAGTTAACAGATAAAGGATGTGGTGTGTGATATTTTTAATTATTTATTATATATTGTGTATTATCATCTGCAGAAAAAATAAATGAAGATATTAAATGGATAATATGACGTCGAAAACCGCAGCAAGCAAGTTGGAAAGAAAGGCCATAGATATGTCTGATGATGTAAAACAGAAAAGAGAAAAGGACAATATATCGATAACCCAAATGGATATACACTCCAACATTGTCCAATCTCTATCTAATCCTACAACTACATGTTAGGCAATCCATCAAAATCATTTATAAATTATAGTTTTTCCAAAGTCATATGGTAATAGATTAGACAAAAACATAACTCATCACGATAAGGCATCCTTTTCGGGTGAGATCTTTCACCCGGGATGGTCGATGACGAGACTTACGGGTAATCGTTGTTCAATTCTAGGAGTCTCTTTGTCGTACAATTAACTTCTCTAAACTAAGGTTGTCCAAACAGTTCGGACCGGATCGTTTCAAGTTTATTATGAAACGGTCCATGGACCGGACCGGACCAGACTGTAACGGTCCGGTCCACCACGGTCCGGTCTAATACGGTCAGTTCAGACCGTTTAATTTTTATTTTGTTTATATTTTTTTTTTAAATTTATTTTTTTGTATGGATTAAATCCGGTCCGGTCCGGGTTTGGACCAAACCGGACCGAAACTTTTCAGTTACAGTCTAGGACCGGACCGGACCGTAATTTCTGGTCCAGTCCGGTCCCAATGTGTGCAGCCCTACTCTAAACCATAGGCTTGTTTGGTAACCGAAACTGAAAATGAAACTGAAATTGAACGGAACTGATACTAAAACTGAAAAATGTGAATGAAACTGAATAGAAGGAAACAAATGGTTTTGTTTTCATGTTCGTTTAAGATGAGAATGAATGTCATGAATTACGTGTTAAATGAACATAATGCCCTTTAAAAAAAATAGTTTAGTGAAATGGAAAATAAGGCATCGAAGCCAAATTGGAAACCCCGTGTTGTTTGCATTGTTCTCTTCCCATCTTCAACTCTAAACACAAGACTCATTCCCCACATGCGACATAGCCTTCCTTCCCCTGCCTGAGTGTTTCTTTCCCTTTCGGAGTGTTCCTTCCTTTGCGCTGCCGGGTTCCACCTTGATCCCCACTGTCGGAGTCCCACTCGCCAAGTAATTTTGTTTCTCGACTTATTCAAATTGTGCAATAGCACAATACCTAAGACGCTCATGCTCTTTGTTCTGACAATTACAAACATCGATGAAGATTGAGAGACCTTTAATGCCTGAAAGCGTCATCGGCGGTTAGATCCAGAGAGTGGGAAAACGGCTAGTGAGAAGAATCCCTCCAGCCCCACCGCCACCACTGGGAACAAATCTTAGTTGTCTCTTCTCTTCAAATTCTCCTACTAAACTCGAGAAGGATTGAAACAGAGAGGAGGTGAAGATTTTGGTAGAGAGGAAAGCTGAGAAAAGAACGTCAATGGCTTCCAGAGAAGGGGGAAAGAGAAAATGTAGGTGGTCTATCTAAACCCTTCAATTTCAAGGGCACAAAAGCCATAAAAAACAGTCGATTCAACCGGTGCCCCTCGTATGAACGATTCATTCGATTCATTCATTCGAATGAATGAACACAGGAAACACTACCAAAAAGCATTGAAACTCATTAAGTGGATTAATTAGACTGAATCAAGCATACTGAACGGGTTCCATAACTCTTTCGGTTTTATTATTGAAAGAATTTGGTAAACTATGCTCTTTTTACGATCTTTTATTTTGCAGACCCCTCTAATTTTTATCACTCTAATTGACTACCAATATTACTCTATAAGGGGTACATTTACTAAATGAGTTTATGGCATGAGCCTACTTAATAGAGCAAATATTGTAAAAGACCTACTCCAACATTGTCCAATCTCTATCTAATCCTACAACTACATGTTCGGCAATCCATCAAAATCATTTATAATTTATAGTTTTTCCAAAGTCATATGGTAATAGATTAGACAAAAACATAACTCATCACGATAAGGCATCCTTTTCAGGTGAGATTTTTAGGGATGGTCGATGACGAGACTTACGGGTAATCGTGGTTCAATTATAGGAGTTTCTGTGTCACACAATTGGTTTTTCTAAACTAAGGTTGTCCAAACAGTCCGGACTGGATCAGACCGGACCGTAAAGTCACGGATTGGACCGGACCGTTTCAGGTTTATTATGAAACGGTCCATGACCGGACCGGACCAGACTGTAACGGTCCGGTCCATCACGGTCCGGTCCAATACGGTCAGTCCAGACCGTTTAATTTTTATTTTTAAAATTTTTTTTTTGTATGGATTAAATCCGGTCCGGTCCGGTCCGGGTTTGGACCAAGCTGGACCGGATGTCATTCTAATTAAAAAAAATATTAAAAGTATAAAAAAATCCGGGCCGGACCGAAACTTTTCAGTTACGGTCCAGGACCGGATCGTACCGTAATTATTGGTCTGGTCCGGTCCCAATGTGTGCAGCCCTCCTCTAAACCATAGGTTTGTTTGGTAACCGAAACTAAAATTGAATGAAACTGATACTAAAACTGAAAAATGTGAATGAAACTGAATAGAAGGAAACAAATGGTTTTGTTTTCATGTTCGTTTAAGATGAGAATGAATGATATGAATTACGTGTTAAATGAACATAATGCCCTTTAAAAAAAAAAGTTTAGTGAAATGGAAAATAAGGCATCGAAGCCAAATTGGAAACCCTGTGTTGTTTGCATCGTTCTCTTCCCATCTTCAACCCTAAACACAAGATTCATTCACCACCTGCGACATAACTTTCCTTCCCCTGCCGGAGTGTTTCTTTCCCTTTCGGAGTGTTCCTTCCTTTGCGCTGCTAGATTCTGCCTTGATCACCACTGTCGGAGTCCCACTCGCCAAGTAATTTTGTTTCTCGACTTATTCAAATTGTGCAATAGCACAATACCTAAGACGCTCATGCTCTTTGTTCTGACAATTACGAACATCGATGAAGATGGAGAGACCTTTAATGCCTGAAAGCGCCATCGGCGGTTAGATCCAGAGAGTGGGAAAACGGCTAGTGAGAAGAATCCCTCCAGCCCCACCGCCACCACTGGGAACAAATCTTAGTTGTCTCTTTTCTTCAAATTCTCCTACTAAACTCGAGAAGGATTGAAACAAAGAGGAGATGAAGATTTTGGTAGAGAGGAAAGCTGAGAAAAGAACGTCAATGGCTTCCAGAGAAGGGGAGGAAAGAGAAAATGAAGGTGGACTATCTAAATCCTTCAATTTCAAGGGCACAAAAGCCATCAAAAACAGTCGATTCAACCGGTGCCCCTCGTATGAACGATTCATTCGATTCATTCGAGAATTTCATTCGAATGAATGAACACCAGAAAACACTACCAAATAGCATTGAAACTCATTCAGTGGATTAATTAGACTGAATGAGGCATACTGAACGGGTCCCATAACTCTTTCGGTTTTATTATTGAAAGAATTTGGTAAACTATGCACTTTTTATGTTCTTTTATTTTGTAGACCCCTCTAATTTTTATCACTCTAATTGACTACCAATATTACTCTATAAGGGGTACATTTACTAAATGAGTTTATGGCACAAGCCTACTTAATAGAACAAATATTGTGAAAGACCTACTTAACAAATTTGGGCTATTATTAGGAACAATCTTGCTATTTTTCTTGGCTTGGATTTGGTAAATGTGCTGCCAACTCCGTTCTCGAAACTGAATCTTTTGCCCTCCGTGTGGGTGTCTTGAAGACGGTATGCCTTGGGCATCCAGCTATTGAAGTAGAGGGTGACAACTTGATGCTTATCAACTCGTTCAACCACACGTGGAAGCCTCCTTGTGATGTTGATATGATTATTTCGGATATCTTTTCTTTACTCTCTAGTTTCTCCTTTTGCAGTTCTCACCATATCTTCCGGAAAGTCAACACTGTTGCCGACCGGCTGACTTTCCTTGGACTCTTGTGATGCCCTACTCCCCACAATGTTGAAGTCCTCATCCACTTGAATGGTGTAGGGCGATCAGTCTCAAGGGATTGATCATCCTTTTCCCTTACCTACTCTATAAAAAAAAACTTCCCTGAAGAGATGACAAATCCTTTTATTAATTCAATTGCTAAAGATATATGACATCATTAGTCGGTACTAAGTTACAATTGCACATATTATTGTACAATTAATAAAAATAATTATTTTAGTGTCGGATTATATTGGACAAACACAAATTCGGGTCCGGTCAAAAGTGAATATACATCTGTTTTTCGGCCTATAACAGATAAATTTCGGACATTGTGCCTCATATCTTACCCAAGTACAACAGATACCTGATGATGAAAAGCTATAGAGTTCCGATTTTCCTCAGAAAAAAGCATAAATATTCATATTAAACAGAATAATAAAAAACCCAACTAAAGCATAATAATAACCGACGTAAAAAGTTAATGGTTTAAATAAAAATAAAATAAAAACATACCCCGACGTGACAATGGAGGACTCGGTCCTTGCCCATACCGATCAAACCGGAGTCCACTAGCCCAAACTAGTATACGAGTCTATGTATACCGTTGGGTTTTCAGACGGACCTCCTCGAGTTTCTCAAGATCTACATTTTTTTTATAACGGAAGGACGTTTGATCCCATAGACAGTACACCGCCTAATGGAATGAATGGATGAAAAAATTGACAGACGGACTAATGACCTCAACAAAGGAGGAAAAAAACACAAAAATACATCATAAAAATCCAAAATTGTGTTAATCTTTATATTCAATCTCTTCGGTTTTATTTTCCCTTTCGCCAACAAATATCTTTACTAACTACACTTGATATATATATATTTTAGAATAATCAAATAGTAAATAATATAAACAAGATGTTTTGTGACCAAAAGTCTACCAAAACAATCAGCCTTTTAGTGCATGATGAATTTTTTCAGCTTTACCAGAAAATATTAAGGACTTGTTTGATAAAGATTATTGTAGAGCTTTGTAGTGTTAATCCTCATTTACATTTTTTATAATTTGTATATTTTTATTCTTTTTTAATTATTTGATAAATCTACATACATTTCCCTACAAATATACTTTTATCAAATATCAATTAGGTTTTTATATTTACAACGCTTTGTAAAAATTTACACCATAAGGCGCGAAAAAAAACTTAGGCTAACGAAAAAGCTCCCGTTACCGAACAAGCCCTAAAACTAGTATAGCAAGGTTTATATTTAAGAGAATTTAGGATGATGTCTTATACTTAGTCTTTTCGAATTATCTTTAAGCATTTTCAGTTGTCGAAGTTTGTCTATGAGTTATATATAACACTTTGAGGGGAAATACCTATCTAAAAAATTACCTAAATATTTAACACGGCTATTAATAATATCTATTAAGTTATTATTATTATTATTGTTATTATTTTCCCTTCAAAATATTAATAAAATTTATTAATAATTAAAGTGTATATTTTAAAAAATTATAAAAATTAGGACACTATTACCATACCAAAAAAATACTTGTACATAATTAAAAAAAATATAGTACAAGAAACGATTGTTCCTTTTTTTTTGAGAGGAAGATTTGCGTGTCATTAAAGAAGATCAATTCCCGCAAGATCAACGATGCTTTGCAGGAAACAATCAAACCAATAGTTACAATCACCGGAAACTTGCGTCTAGCCGCGTAATGAGCGACACAATTTGCCGATCGCTGAATGTGTCTAAAAGAAACCAAAGACAGATCATGAATAAGCTGTAAAGATTGAGAACAAATTAGAGATGCATAGGTGGAGCTCAGCATTTGTTTGGAAGAGCGGTGCAATTGCTGCAGGAGAGAGATGAGAGCCAAAGCATCAGATTCCACAACAATAGGCAAGTGTAAAAATTCAGCAGTGGCCTCCAGTCCGAAAAGCACAACATGCGCTTCAACAAGTGCCGGAGAGGTGACTCCAGCCAAGTGTTTGGATGCAACCATGAGTATGTTACCCCAGTGATCTCGTAGAACCCCACCAAGACTGGAGGAGTCGGTCTGTACAGATGCATCCGTGTTGAGGTTGAGGACGCCGGATGGGGGGGGGGACCGAGAGGAGTCTGGCCTTGGAGGAGAAAGCAGCAGGTTGGATGGTGATGGGGGGCAGCGAATGAAATCCGCAACCATATTCCTGAATCCCTAACTGAGCATCAGCTTGGAGTATGGTGAGTCCTCAAATATATCCTTATTGCGCAGTGTCCAGGCAATCCAACAATTAGTCAGGAATTCAGCAGCAGCAGAGTCACCTTTGAGAGTCCTGATTTCATCCAGAACAGAAAGGGGATCAGACCTTGAAGATGTGAGGAAGATCGGAAGCGAAGTTGACGAAGTCCATGTAGGCGAAGCGAGAGGGCAGTGAACCAAAGCATGCCACAGACTCTCATTCTCAGAGTTACATCTAGTGCAGACGGGGGAGTTAGTGACGTGCTTGAGATGGAGTACGGTCCCAACACTTAAGTAACCATTACATAGCCTCTATGCAAAATGTAGGACCTTGGGAAGAGAGAGTAACACCACATTGCTGACCATGTTGGGGTCGTGATCACCGTATCCATGCCCATAGCACCCAACCAGTAAGCTGAACGCACCGTGAAAATGCCAGAGGGGTGAGCCCTCCATATTAAGTGGTCAGTGGATGAAAGCAGTTGGAGGAGTGGGATTGCGAGAATATGGTCGACATCATCGGGGACAAAAGCGGCATGAAGGGCTCCAGGATCACATTCAAGTGTGTCAGGGACAATGAAGTCAGATACCCTAATGTCCGTCCCCATTCCTGCCAGAAGGGAAGGCCTAGAGAAACCATGGTGTTGCGGGATCCAACGGTCAGAGGCAGCGTCGATAGATGTTCCATTACCAACCAGCCAAGCGAGGCCCTCCTTAAGGAGGGACTTAGCTCCCCACACACTCCTCCAAGAGTAGCTTGGGCGCCATCCCCTAGCGGATTCAATGAATGTGGTCCGCCTGAAATACCTTGCCCATAGTACATTATGGACAAGCGAATCCGGAGAGATCAGAAGCCTCCAACCTTGCCGTGCAAGAAGAGCTTCGTTGAAAATCCTTAGGTTCCTAAAACCCATTCCACCATGGCTCTTGGGAACGCACAAGTCAGTCCATTTCCTCCAATGTATCCTCTTACGGAAATCAGAAGAGCCCCACCAGAAGCGAGCGAGGAGTCCATGAATCTCATCAATCAGACTGTCCGGAAGGCGATAAACTGACATTATGTAAGCTGTTCCCTTAAATTTATAATATTGTAGCTATAAACATCAATGCCTATATAGAATACCAAGCCAGTTTAACTCCACTCATATCACAAACATTATTATATATTATTTGGACTTAAACCGCTCTTCCAAAGTCATCGAAACATCCCTCATTCAATATGTGATAGGTAAGACTTGTGTAAACGCGGGTAGGTATGTCCGAAACAACAGAAAATTATGACAATTAGGTCTGATAGTTGAGTTTGACCTGAAGTCCGGGTTCGAACTTGAAGCCTTAAAATAAGATAGTGTCCACAATAATTAACTAATTTAATTTATATATAATAATTTTATATTTTATATAATCCTTTTTTCAAAAATAAAAGTTAGCTTTTATAATCAAGAAAAAGTTAGTTTTATAAAAACAAATAATTTTAAGCTTTCGAAATCTAGATTTTTCTTTTTGAAGATGTTTCTTAAGTGTGGTCTAAACGATTGTCTTGAAAGATGTCGTAGTCATTTCGGAAATATGGGGCCACGTCGCGGGATCCACATTTCTGCAGGATGTATGAACTCCCTAAAAAAGGTTTCTATCATCCTGCTTTCCATCGGCGAGACACCACCCTACTTCATCTATCCGGTGCCCTCTCTATGTTTTGTCAACCTCAAGTGTTCCGCTTCTTCTCCCAAGATTTAGTTGTTCCAACTTTTTGAATCTTTCTCACATTTACCTTTTTGCTTGTGGTGATTGTATTATTTATCTCTTGATTTTCTATTTGTATGCCAGTATGCCCGTTTGCCGGTTGTTGGCCTCTCGATACACTAATTATTTATGATGTAATCGAACTTCTTACCTTCTTGTAAAAAAAAGACATGTTATTTAATAATAAATAAAATAAAAAATCATAGTTAATTATTTAGTGTTTATATTTAGATATAGGGTATTTATAGGTATATGTATATCATATTAATATCTTAATATGTTACTAATATACTTTGATGTACTCTATTTTTGTCTTATATTTATACTTTCTATTTCATATACTAAATTTTACCAAATAAAGATATTAAAATATTTATTTTTATATCCATATTTTGACATCACAATATTGATATAATATGCAAATATAAATATAAGACATATCCTAATAACATATAATTTTAGGGTGACAAGTTTAGTTCAGCAAGTTTTAATATATATATATATATATATATATATATATATATATATATATATATATATATATATATATATATATATATATATATAATATGTTTCTTTTCTTTTGAAAATGACAAGAAATATATTTTATTGATAAATTTAGAATAATAAAAATGAAGGAAGAAAACAAATATCTTCTTCCCAAGAGTGGAGCCAAGGAATCAAAGATAAACTAGGAATCTTCCCTCACCATATTTTCCCTAGATCTTCCTCCTTCAATAATTGCAATCACCCTTGAAAAGGCAAACCCTAGTCTTTTTGCCCCAAAACCAAAAGAATCACAAATCCCTCAAATTGTCTTTCATTTCTACATCAATGCTGCGAATCAATCGCCATTTACACCACCACGACCTTGACCATGCCAATCAACGACTCAATTTGGACCATTCATCATCCTCTTCACCCGTTCAACAACCACCGGAAATCCAGGCATCTCCATCTCCTCCGACGAATCAGCTTCCGGCGAAGCCAAACACAAAGCTCTTATCTTTCCTTCTTCAAGCTTTCATAATGACGCTCGTCTTATCCCTCTTTTTCGTATTCATTGGAATCGCTGTTATCGTCTTTATTCACCTCTGTCTCGTTGGAGGCGCCCTCCACCGCCGCCATCGCAGATATCGCGACCGCAATCGTCCACATGACGGTCAATCTGGCTTCTCCGATGCTGAAATTAGAAGCCTCCCTAAATTCAAGATCAGACCGAAATCAGGGCAAAGATCGAGCGAAACCTGCCCGATTTGCTTGGATAATTGCGGTGAAGGAGACTGGTGCAGGGAATTACCCGATTGTAAGCACGTCTTTCATGCGAAGTGTGTGGATAAATGGCTCGTGAAAGCCTCTGGATGCCCTGTTTGCCGTACCACCGTAAGATTGACCACTAGAAACAAAGAGGAAACCACCGGAATTGGAGATTGCAGTGCTCCATTATGGTACGCCTTTGGGTAGAGAGAATTAGGGTTTCTGATTGTTTTCACTTGTTTTTTCAAGATATTTCAGTAGTTGCTAATTTCTTAATATGTCGTCAAGAAATTGATTTTGGGTTATATTAGTTTGTAGCGGATAATCATGTATATTATTAGTACTCCCCGGTTTCACATACTGGTTAATGGCTATGGTGGTCTTGGATAAGGCTTCTGTAACATTTAACAGCCACTTTGCTTTGTGTATGTACAATTGCTCTGTTTTGAGCTGCTGATGAAGAAACAAGGCCTGTATTTGTCAGTGAACTAATTCTGGGTAGAATTTGCAGTCCCAATCTCAAATCTCAATCATGTAAGGTTGATGCACAGAATGAAACCCTGAAATTAGTCTACATGATTTCTCTGTGAATTCTCTTGGGATCTATTTTTCATGAAGCTGAAGCTATGTAGGAGGAGCTGACATAAATGATATGCTATTCTCTTCTGTGGCTCTTTAAGCAAGAGCAGAATGATCCACTGCAAATCTCTCTCAGCAATGCTTATGAAGTTAGTAACCATCTTTTTGAATTGAAATTCCGATATCTTTCTTCTGCTACTGCACAGCCTTGTGGTATTGCCTTGAGCTTTTGGAACGAATTGTGGAAATATCGATTGTGTCTCTCTTTTGATCACATCAGTTTGCTGTTTTGACTTTCTACTTAAAGTTTTTAATGGCCGGTCGCCATAGATTCGGGATGGCAATTTCACCCCGTAGCCGACGGATATCCGCGCAACCAATGTAACAAAAAGGGTGAAAACCCATCAAGGACGGGGTGAAAGCGGGCGGTGGGTCGGGCATTTCACCAATCATCTATCCGCCCATTTTCACCGCTTTTATATATATATATATATATATATATATATATATATATATATATATATATATTATCATGAAATTTTTACATTTATTTCCTTACTATAATTTATTCTTCCCTAGTTTATTTTCTTTCGATTCTTAATATGTTTCAATTGCCTACTATAATTTTTAGTCAGATTTAAGTATGCTTTTAATTTTTAGTAAAATATTTGATTTTCTTATTATAAATTTATAAATAAGCGTAGAACACCCGATCCACCCGCTTCATCTGTTGGATGCGGGTGTGACCTTAGCGAGTGGTCGGATGGCGATCATGGTCATCAGCCCGCCATTCAATCCATTGTCATTCCTATTGTAGACTACTCTAAATATACGGATGTCGCCTATTCCAGCCCGGATTTGCCTATTCCAGGCCGGATTTGGGATGGGCTTGATAAAAACCTTCACTTTACCTTGGCCGGGCCCGAATATCTGGCGAGGACCCTTTTCCACACTCACCTGACTATATGGGCTAGGACCCTTATCCATACTCGTCTAATCCGGATTCTGAACAAAGAAAGTTCAAAGCAAAGATAATATAAATCAAAGCTTTTTGATCGGATAGATATATACATAGTTATCTTGTGTGTGGAAAGATCATCATCCATATGAACACTTTATCATAATATAAAAAAATCTTTTAGGGTGCATAACTTTGTAAACAAACAAAATATGTTTTGCTTAAAACTGTAGAACAAGTACTTGAGCCACTTTTTGTCTGGACTTGGTTGTCGAGTTCATCTTCTTCTACTATTTTATCATATCTCTATAGTCAGAAGAGTGATGTAACATCATTAATTTAGGATTAACTACTAATCTTAATCCACTATCCTAATCACACAATCTGTGGGGTAGTTAAGCAAGTTCATGTAATTTTCATGGACTATTAGTGGGAAAGAGTTGAACAAGATTGACACGTTCTTAGCTGTACATGATCTTTTACTACCCTCCATAATTGACTTTTTAAAAAGCTTTGGATCTAATCTGTAATTCAAGAGGAAGTGAAGGGAATAACCACGCAATCTAGGGTTTCTTTTACATGCTAGAGAAACTAATAAAGTGTAGAGAGACAAAGTCTTACAAGGCTCTATCTTCAATTGGTGTAGTGGGACAAGATATGAACTTGACCTAATTTGGTTAGGCTTTCTTGATGCAATTACTTTGAAATCAACCCACTTTTTGTTGAGATTAGATGCTAAGGATTTACGTGTTATGCTAGTCTTACTTTCCTTCATGCATTGTTACAAATATGGATATGGGTAGGGGTGTACAATTCAATCTCATCCGGATATTCGGATGCATATAAGGTTGATTTGTATACGATTCATACATTATTGAATGCGTTCACCGAAACTCCTTTCAATATGATTATACAAATATATTTGATCTGATTCGAAAGATCAGTTTTTTATCCGCAGAATAAAAAACCCAGATTTTCATATGTATAAAGGTTGAACCTTTGAGACAGATTTATACATGTCTTATATTACCTTTAAAAGCATACTATTTTGCTTAAAATCTTGAATATTTTATCCTATTCGAAAATTTGTGTTTCGTTAACTTCAACATCTATTCGTTTCAGTAATATGGGTTTCTTGAATCAAGTCATCGGATTAATGGTTCGGTTCAACGAACACTCCAAACCTAATACTTTCGAAAGATTAGTATTTTGTGAATGAAGACCCCGAATTTCATTTGATTTGGATCAAGCATCTCAAGAAGAAGAAAAAAAAAACCATATTTTCATATGTATAAAGGTTGAACCTTTAAGACGGATTTATACATGTCTTCCATTATCTTTAAAAACATACTATTTTACTGAAAATGTTGGATATTTGATCCAATTTGAAAAATCGGGTTTCATCAACCCCAACATGTATTCGTTTCATTAATCTGGATTTCTGGAATCTCGAATTAATGGTTCGGTTAACCTAATACTTTTTGTTCACACCTCATTGTCAATAATCCGATTCAAAAGAACACTGCAAACCTAATACTCGACAAACAATGGGAACCTCCCTAATTGCGTGGAGGTCTCCTTTTCTTTTGGAATTTGTAGATCTTGAAAAGGACTTGAAAGATTGATGTTTGTAGTATTGGTCTCCATTTCAGCAGCAACATAAAGGAATGTCCAAATTCCCACTCTCCTTGGAACAAAAGGATATACTATGGAATATGTGCTAAGATTAGGGTGAGATTGTGATTTTTCTCTCTCTTGTTATTTACTTTTTGAACCCACAATTACCCAAAAATTTTCAACAAAAACCATTCAGACCCACAAAAGGAAAGTTGCAACAAAGTCAACTAACTTCACATGTATATTTGCTTCTGAAGACATCTTTCCTAACTAAAATTTGGAACAAAAGAACATCAACATAGGATCCTAAGCCTTCTTCTTCTTTTTTTCTTCTTCATGATTATCCTATCTTTTACATCCTTAGATAATGACCTTATGCTTTTATATACAAAAGGCAATCAACCCACATCATAGGATAGGATACCCTACATTTTACCATCATAGTGTCCCAAAGTTAAAGGGTAAGTGATGCCTTGGCCACACCTTGAAGCAAATTCACAACTTGGGTAGTGTTGTCAAGATAGTACTTAGCCATGCTCGGCTTCTGGCCGACCGTGCAAGCGAAAACTTCGGCTATGGCGGGCAAAGAGGGATTCGAAACCCGACGAGCTATGCTCTCGAACATGTCTTCATCGGATCGGTCATCGCCTATACACAACAAGAAGTTTGGGGATTTACCCTTTTGCTGCATTGCTTCCATGAGCTTTTCTACCAATTTGCCTTTGTTGACACCCTACAATGATAATGTACATACTCAAGTTTAGTGAATCTTAAGGAAAAGTATATTTCGCGGGTTGTAATTTCGTACCTGTGGTTTTACTTCAACTGTATGTTGCCCTCTTTTGACAACGACGGGTTCATTGGCTAGAACACTCTCGAGATGATCAAGAAGCTCCTTTGATTGACATGAGGCGAAGTCCGGATCCGCTGCACCATGATGCCACACTAATGCACTCTCCTTCTCCTCAACGTAAGACCCGTCGGTTGTCTCTGTGTAAATCACCATTATCGGCTTTACAATCTTCTTCCATTCAAAATCAGCTCCCCAAATGCTTGGCTTCCATGTTGATTCCCCCGGCCACCTACGGAAAAAACAAGCGAACTCAGATGTCTTAAAACATATATTATATAGCTAAAGTTTTCAGAGGAAATGACAGTCATTTTTACCTAGTTAGATAACCATGCTCAGCTGAAAGCCCTAACTTCTCACAAGAGGAAAACGACGTGCTTAGATGCGCTTTCTTCTTGCCGCTAACTACGAAAACAACATTGTTTGGATCCTTGCATAAGTTATTCAACATGACAGTAACTTCTTTGTCCGGTTTCTTCTCAGCTGAACCTTCGGGATTTAAGGTTCCATCATAGTCAAGCAAGAACAATCTGTTCTTTGTTCTTCCATAAGCTGATAAAATGTGATCAACAGTTAGCCTCCTGAAATAAGGGCTCAACGCAACGGCCCTGAATCCCCAACCGAAGCCCATTCCCCAAAACCGCTTTATGTCATGATCCGCACAAGCTCTCTTGAGATCCTGATCAAAGCTTCTCGCCCAATAAGCCACATCATGAGACTTTATATAGTTATAGTGCTTCTCGTGTCTTAGTTGTTTCTCCACCCGTGACATTGATATCGAGTCATACATGGCTTCGGCCAAACATTCAACATTCCAAGGATTAACCCTGATAGCTCCACTTAAAGAAGGCGAACAGCCGATAAACTCAGAGACAATTATCACACTGCTCCTTGGTTCGACCGCCCTATCGATACCCAATGCCTCGTCAAAAGCCGAGCACCCCTGCCTATAGACCGTGTACTCATAAGGCCCCAAATTCATTCCATCCCGAACCGCGTTCACAATACAACAATTTGATATGGCATAGTATGCTGCCTTATCAGAGGTTGAAACCGGATTATCATTTATGAACACAATAGGCTTATAACCTCCCGGTTCACCATACTTCCGATTAACCTCATCCGCAATGAACTGAGTCTCTAATTGAACCTCTTGAATGTCACTCCCACGACTCCTAGGCGGGTTTGCAATTTGAACCAACACTGCCTTCCCCCTCAGCTCGGGATGAACCTCGAGCATCCTCCCCATAGCCCAAAATTTGAAGCTAATCCCCTTCAACACATCCATATCATCCACACCTACAATCACAAGCTTCCCTTTGAAATCATCCTGCAATTCCCTGACTTTACTTGAAGTCTCAGGCATTGACAACACAGATTGGAGCTGACCCACATGAATTCCAACAGGTAAAATCTTAATGTTCACAGTCCTACCATAATACTCCAATCCAATGTACCCTCTCCTAGACTTATACTCCAAACCAAGCATCCTCCTACAACAAGACAAAAAATGCCTGGCATAATCAAAAGTATGAAACCCCACAAGATCAGCATTCAAAAGGGATTTCAAAATCTCTTCTCTAACAGGAATAGTCCTGTAGATCTCAGATGATGGAAAAGGACTATGTAGAAAGAACCCTAATTTCACCCTGTGAGACCTCCTTCTAAGGATTGTAGGAAGAGCCATAAGATGGTAGTCATGTACCCAGACGAAATCCTCATCTGGGTTCACCACTTCCATGATCTTATCCGCGAAAACCATGTTAACTGACACGTAAGCCTGCCAATCGGAGGCCTGGTATCCAACCCCATGTCCGCCATGATCACCACCTTCACCATAGCTAATATTAGGCGACATAGGAAGCATGTAGTGAAAAAGTGGCCAAAGGTAGTGCTTACAGAAACCATGGTAGAATCTCTCGTGAATCTCCGGCGAAATAAACGCCGGAAGACACCGGAATTTCTCAGCAAGTAAGGACGAAACAGAATCCTGCTCTGATGGGTCGATTTCCGCTTTCAAACAACCAACAAACCAGACCTCAGCTCCGGGCGGAAACCCGTCTTTGAGCTGAAGGACAAGGGCATCGTTATCAAGCTCGAAAACCCAGTCGCCGGAGATTGAATCACGCTGACATTTAACCGGCAATTGATGGGCGACAACAATTCGACGTTCAGGGGTCGATTCATGATCGTTAATCATCCAATTAGAGAAGGAGCCAGACCTAGCCGGAGAAGGCGCCGGGGAAATCGCCACCGGCGAATCATCGAGGTTGAGGAGGTTCAAATAGGATCTAGACAGCATCAAATAGCTGTTTGGAATAAGAACTCGAGTAGTTTTAAGTAGAAAGAACAGAAGATGAATGGAGGAATAAGTAGGAGAAGGAAAGGCTGTGAGGGTTATGTGATTGAAGAGAAGAGGGAAGGAGTTGATGGGCTAAAGAACTCAAAGAAGAGAAGGATCAAAGTGGGTATGAGTTTGGAAGT
Organism: Fagopyrum homotropicum; assembly: GCA_033239125.1. Lineage (NCBI taxonomy): Eukaryota > Viridiplantae > Streptophyta > Magnoliopsida > Caryophyllales > Polygonaceae > Fagopyrum > Fagopyrum homotropicum. The sequence continues at coordinate 154,738,397 of BSWB01000003.1, forward strand.
GGGAATTGGAAATTTGATTTGTGTAAGAAGAAAAAGGAAAGAAAGAAAGATGGGAGAGTACAAAGAGGATAAGAACAAAGTTGGGGGTATGCATAAACAAAGAAACTTCCCCACATTATACAAGACCCATAATTAAGTATTACATCCTAAAGGACCAACTAAGGTGGTTCAACCTCTTAGTGTCTTTTTATTTGGGTGGTTATAAATAAATATTATATTTTTTTTATTTATAAGGTTAAATTATGTAAATACCATTTCAAATAATATATATTTGTTTTGTGGATGTGTTTCTTAAATTAAAAAAAAAAGTTTTTATTTTCATAAACCGAAAAATATTCGATGTATAGACAAGTAGACCGTCCTGGTAGTGCGAGGGTTTCAAAGCGATAGACGGTGGTTAGACCGTTGAATGGAAACGATCTTGAAAGGGACCCTTAACAGAACGGGGTAATTGGACGCGTGAATTGGACGTTGAACGCTCATACAACAAGTATGAGGTTGGAGTGTGGACTTTTAGTGTGTTCTAGGAAGATTAGTCAACATTGTTGCTTTTCGGATTAACCAAGGAGTATCGACTCCTTTTGAGAGCGGAATTTTGGAAGAGTAAGGGTGTAGTATAAAGGTAAACATGTACTTCTTTCGGATTTTGGATGTTTTGTATAGGTTCATGTAGTTGATATTAAGAGGAACAAGTTGGATGTTGAGTCTATTAAATGAACGTTTATTGGATATGATGGAGTATACTTTTAAATTTTAATTTTGGGATGAATGTAACAACAAAGTTATTCGTAATCGAGATTGTGCGTTCAATGAGCAGGTTTTGTACAAACATGGACAAAATGCATCAAAAGTTACTAGTTTTTTTTTTTTTTGGTAAAGAAAGGAGAGGCAAAACACTCCCCGCACCGAAACGGATGCTCAAATACAGAAAACAATTACACCAACGTCATACGGGGAAAACGAACACCCCGTAAATCCTCCGAAAGAAAACTCCTAACAATATCCGGAGGAGAAGAACAAAAATGAACACCCAATGGAAAATTTGAGGCAAAATTAGCAAGTGCGTCCGCTACTCTATTGCCCTCGCGAAAGGTATGATCGAACCGGATGAACCAGTCCCTATTAATAGAGCCTTGGCATCTAACGACCAGGCTGAAGAGCGGATGGCTTAGCTCCACTCCCTTCTGAACAAGCTCGAGGATCAGCATAGAATCAAGCTCCACACACACCCGTTGCCACCCTCTACTCCAAGCAAACTCAGGCCATAAATGAGGCCCCACAGTTCAGCAACTGGAGCAGTACCCACACCCAAGTTCGCCACAAAACCCCCAATCCATTCGCCATGGTCGTCCCGGAAAACCCCACCAGCAGTAGCCTCCCCGGGATTGCCCTTAGACGCCCCATCGGTGTTGAGTTTGATCCATCCAGGGGGGGGGGAAGGACCACCCACGAAACACCTCGATCACACCTCCCCATCATAGTGTTGTGGTACAGCCAATCATCAAAGGGAAGGCTAAAGAACAGATTCAAGACATAAGTCGGCACAAGCCGACGCCACAGGCTCTTCGCATGAGGACAATCCCGGAGCAAGTGGGACAAGGACTCGACAACGTCCGGACAAACGTCACACTTATCAACCAATGAGAAGTTACTAGTTGTGAACATGGAGTCGTGGAGTTAGATATCTCCAACCCACGTCCAATAGAGAAAAGATGGATAAGAAAAAACCCATCTTCCATTCAAATAGGAAAAACCCTAACCAAATCATAATCCGCCGGCAAATAACAATATGCTAATCAAATTCAATTTTATACAAAATTTGCTTTTGGAAAAAGCTCCCGTTCTGAGAGCCAACACCCAAAATACCCATTTTTTTGCAACCACCATAGCTTCACCAATTTTCACCACCAACCTCCGCTATAATGTCATTTCGGTCATATACCACAAGTTCAAGGTGAAGCAGGTTTCTAAACAATCTTACGCTTTCTTTCTTGAGTTTGAAGACATGCAAACACTCTCTTTGGAGAAGGGAGTGAAAAAACAAAACAAAATCCAACAGTGACCTTTGATTCTACAAATGTCGGAGTTTCGCCTTTCTAACTCCTTACCATTACAAGGGAATCATCTTCACATCAAGCAAAAACCGTGCACTTACGGCCAAGCCCGTATAAAATAAAATAAAAAATTTGAATTAACTTCACCTCTTCTCCTTAAACCCCTTCACCGCTTACTTCTAGGTATGAATTTGATTTACGATACGTGTTTGATGGATGATATCTTGGTGAAATCGTGTTATCTCTCCTCACCAGTTCTTACTAGATTTCTTTCTTTGATATTCTTCCGTTTTCTCCACCAAATCTATCTCGTCTTGCAATGAATCGTATAACTCGTCTATGATCACCCCCAATGTAACCCGCCACCCTCCATGGCATAACCCAAATAAAGGGAGATTAAAAAGGAGAAGAAATTTGTTGTTTGTTCTTGTCCCTCAACTACCTCCGACTCATAAATCAAAATCAGTGTCTACCGAAAGCTTCACCAGCTTCTCTGATGCTTTACAACGAGGTTTAATTGAGTAAACCCTAAACTTGTTCGTGAGAATAAGTCGATGATAGTTAATCAATCTGCCGATTTAATCGAACTTTCGATCTATCATATGATATATCGTCTAATATTTCGAACCACTTGCATGAACACAAGAAGCTACGCACGTAACCTCAATGAAATTGGTTTACGTTGTTACAATTTTGAGTGATTTGATATTGGAAATGTGGTCGACAAAATGTCTTATCTCACAATACCTTATCCTTCCATTTTTACGTACGCCATGCAGCCCTACACGAACACATCATCAAACTATACACGCACTTGTATGTGTAACGTAACACACGTGCGTACATCGTTACAAATACATAACAAGATGTTACTACAAATAGATAAATATTGGTAAATACATTAATAAATATTGGTAAATATTTAGAAAGTGAAAGTGGATTTAATTATTATGAGCCCACTAAATATTTTTTATTATAACGAAAAACTTATAGACATATATATCGATTGGGTTTGGATATTCCACGTTTCCATCCTAACAAACAAATTAAATATACATATATAAATATTGGTAAATATTTAATCATGTTCCACGTCGACGTTATCCATTACATCAATACTCAATAGTTTTCCATCAACATCAAGGATAAACATTAAAATACAAAAACGGATAATTAAATGGGATAATTATTATAAAAAAAACTTTGAAAAAAAAAACACATGTTTTTTTTTTTTAAAAAATTAAGTCTTTTTTAAATTAATAAAAATATAAAAAAGAATAATAAAATGGATAAATTTTAAAAATTGAAGTTTTAAAAATTCACCTTGAATTAGAAGTGGGGCTGAGCAGATTGCGGTTCGGTTCACCGAACCGCAAATTGCGGTCCAAACCGCAACCGAACCGCACTTAATCGGTTCGGTTTGCGGTCCGCAAGTTCTTGTTTAGCTTTGCGGTTCGGTTTGCGGTTCAAACCGCAAAAAAAACCGCAAACCGCAAAAAAAAACCCGCAAAACAGCAACCAAACCGCAAAAAAAAACGCAAAAAAAACCGCAAAACCGCAAAACCGCAAGCAAACCGCAAATTGCGGTTCATTTGCGGTTTGAACCGCAATCGTGCGGTCCATGTTTTCCAGGTTTGCGGTTTGCGGTTCGGTTTGCGGTTTTGGACTGATGCTCAGCCCTAATTAGAAGGATTATTTTCGGGTTAGTCCAAGTCAATAAATCACAATTTTTTGAGTTATGATTCGTACCTATTACATTTATTTAGATTTGGATCAAGTTAGGCCAAATTAAGTTAGATTTTAAATTATGCATTTGATAAATTCGGATAATCCGGTCAATTTTTCGAATTACATTAAGCCCATTAATTTGTCTGTAATAACTCATTAGATATATGTTGCTTTCAAGTTCATAGCATCACACATAAAACAAACTAACAAGAAAGAAAACCGAGGAGAAATTTCCGATCATATGTAAATGAAATATTTATTAACTATTTTATTGAAGCAAAGCTTTGTAACTTATATGGTTAATAGTTAATATTGTTGTAATTTGGACAAAGATATAAACAAATTTACATTTTTAATAGTTTTATTTTGTTTTCAGTTTTAATAATGGATTTTTTTTTTCTAATGGTGTCATTCAATTTTAGACTTTTCTCCCAAAGTTTTTAAGTTTCTCTTATACTCTCATGAATTACATTAAAAATTGAGTTATAAAATAAATAAATCAGAAAAATAATATTTAAATTATACGATCTAATTAAATTTTAAAACTAACTAATTTTATAATAGACTATTCGTTTATATATTTTTAATTAAAAAATATTTTTTTATTTGTTAAATTAAATTAAAATATAAATTTTGATTTAATTTTGAGGTAAATGTTCAGGTACGGCCCTTTTATTGCGGTACGGCCGTACCGCAGGGCGACACGTGTCCCGAAAAACCGAAAAATATATATATATATATATATATATATATATATTTTTTTTTTTTTTCTTTTTTCTCTTTTCTGAAACGATTTTTTTTTTTTTTTACGGAAACTAATGAAAATTTATTTGAACTACCATGTTATAATTTATGCACTATTATCCTATAAACTTTGAACTATTCCTATATAATCCATGAACTATTACTTTTTAATATAATCCATGAACTATTCTATTATAATTCATGAACTATCCCATAATAAGTTTTGAACTATTACTTTCACTCCTTTATAAATTTTGCACTATGAACTATTCTATTATAATTCATGAACTATCCTTTTAGAAGTTATGAACTATTACTTAATAAGTTTTGAACTATTACTTTCAATCCTTTATGAATTTTACACTATGAACTATTCTATTATAATTCATGAACTATCCTTTTATAAGTTATGAACTATTCCATAATAAGTTTTGAACTATTACTTTTACTCGTTTTTTTTTCGGGACACGTGTCGCCCTGCGGTACGGCCGCACGGCCGTACCGCAATAATGGGCCTTACTTGAATAATACCCTAATTTTGATTCAAATTTAGATTTTTCTTCCAAATTTTGATTTAAAAAAGGCCTTAAAATATTAATTTTGATTTAGTTATACATTTACTAAACATATTTATGTTATAAATCTAATTAATAGAGAGAAATCTCAAAAGGCCTTACTTATCTAATTTGATCATTAAAATTCTTAATATATGAACTTGATTATGAATTTATGATGCATTGATGTTATACTTTGGAATGACATTGATATTTCCTTTTCCATAATCACCATAACTAAGACAATATATGACATAAATATTTTGTTTTCCTCACGGGTTATCAATCAAAATTAAGCCAAAAACACTTTATAATGTGACAACATACGGTGCACAATTGACATCATAAATATCCTCAATATTGATGATAACGACAGCTTGTAAGAGAAAATACTCAAATAAATTATACTTGTACATTTTCTTGACGCAATTCCATTATTTTCATTTCTTGCTGATGCCCAATAGAGAACTCAATTCAAAGCTTCTTCTCAAACGGGATTTGTGTGTTTGGTAATTGGTGGTGTGAAACCATTCCGTGAATCCTTCAATCAACAGTCAGCGCACCATAACTATAGAGTCAAGGGTCTTACTCTCTCTTTCCCTTTCTTCTTCTTATTTTTTTCTGTGGGGTTGTATTCTATTCTTGATTCCACTCTCTCTCTTCTCTCCTTGTTAGGGTTACTGCATTTCTTTAATCTCCAAATCTGGGAATATTTGTGTTTTCTCCATCTACTAGGTTGATTGGGTATTGTATCTCCCTCCTTAATATTCCTTTACCTCTGGATTTTATTGGGTTTTTTAAAAACCCTTGGTCCCTAACTTTAGATTCGTGATCCATCAGTGGAAAAGCCCTCACCTTGAACTCATTTCTATTCTGGGTTTTGTATTTGAAGTTGTGCCCTAAATCCCTAATTTTGTGGTTCTGGCTAAACCCTTTTAAAGTCTTAGTGTGATTTATCATGTGAAGAAGTTGGGTATTGTGATGTGTTTATTGGAAATTTAGTTTCCCGTTTAAGCTTGCTGGACGCTGAGCATGGAGCTGAAGCCACATAGGATAGTAAGGTAAGCTGCAAAATTGAGTTTCTAGCTTTTTGTTTTCCTTTTTATGCTGATTTTGATCTGTTTGAAACCCTCCATGATTTTGTACTGTTTAGATTTTATTCTGGTGGGAAGAGAGAATCAGAAATTCAATTGTCAAAGTGTGACCCTTCATCACTAGAAAGATCATCTTCTACCTACAAGTTAACATCTAGTTATTACAACAATGGTGGTGGAAGTGTTAAAACTGGATTTGTTGGTGATAAATTTGTGTATGGAAAACCTGGCAATAATAACATTAAGATCTTGCCAGAGGAGCAAGAGACATGGAGGAAGAAGATACTCGATCCGGGAAGTGATCTTGTGTTGAAATGGAACCGGATTTTCATCTTCACTTGTTTAGTAGCCCTTTTTGTGGATCCTTTGTACTTCTACTTGCCTATTGTTGGAGGTGATGGAACAACATCTTGTCTTAAGTCTGACCTGAATTTGAGGATTACTGTGACCTTTTTCCGAACAATTTGTGATCTCTTCTATCTGTTGCATGTGGCAATTAAGTTCCGAACAGCTTATGTAGCGCCCAGTTCTCGTGTATTTGGTAGGGGTGAACTTGTGTTGGATCCTGACAAGATAGCTCAGAGATACATTAGATCCGATTTCTTCATTGATCTCATTGCCACATTGCCTCTACCTCAGGTGAGTTATATATTACTTGACTAAGTCACCATGTACTGTGAAAGATTATGTGTTAAGCTTTTTAAACTGATTGTGATTTGGTTCTGCCTTTTGAGATTATTAGTATGTGAGTTTGTACTTTGTGCTTGATTACAAATAGCTAGCTTAGGGTAATACAAGTAGATTTCTTGTTAGCTATGTACTGTGTTCCCTTCTCTCGAACCGCTATAACAAGCTGGCTTGAAACTTAAAAGAATTTTCTTGTGTAAAATTGTGTAGTTGAAAGAGGACTGCTGATCTTTAAAAGTACTAGTTAGCCGCTATAACAAGATGCTTGAAACTTACAGAATTGTCTTTTGTGTAAACATTTTGTAATTTTATGGGGAAGCTAGTCTTGGTGGTTGAAAGAGGTAAGGTGATCTTTGAAAAGTACTAGTTATCAGCTTGTCAAAAACTGTTCATTGCAACGCATGCAAGAAAGGGTTCCTTTTGTCTTATGTGTGGGAAAGTTACTTTATCTGAGAAATTCGCTTTCTATTTCAATTATAAACTGTTCTTGGTTTATACATTGCTTATATCTTTTGCAGATTGTCATCTGGTTCATCATACCTGCAACAAAAAGTCTTCAGACTGCTCACAACAATAATGCTCTTGCTCTCATTGTTTTGATTCAGTATATTCCAAGGCTGTATTTAATTTTCCCATTGAGCTCTCAGATTATAAAAGCTACCGGAGTTGTCACAAAGACTGCTTGGGCTGGAGCGGCATACAATTTACTATTATACATGTTAGCAAGTCATGTATGTATCTCTATTTTTCAGTTCATCTTCCTTCCTTTCTTGCTTCTTGACATGCACAAAACACACAAGAAGAAATGCTGCTAGCCCTATAGCAAGCCCATTCATGATTTGTTTGCCTTTTGATAACTTGCAAGCCCTGGCTATACTGAAAATGGTTTTTTATTTGGTTTTTTAATGTAAACATGCAACCCTGCTCATTATTCATTGAGAAACTCCCCTTGGAGAGTAGGCTCTTATATCCATTCTTAACTATTTCCAGGTTTTGGGGGCATCATGGTACCTAACGTCTGTCGAACGCTATACACATTGTTGGAAATCCCGTTGTAAAAGTGAACTGCTGAACCCTATAAAGTGCAATACTTTTCTGGACTGCAAGTCTTTTGGGGACATAGATCGTGTGGCTTGGGCAAAGAATACCACTGTTTTCAGCAAATGTGATCCTAACCAAAAAATTGACTTCCAATACGGCATATTTGAGAATGCGGTTACCAAGAATGTTGTCAGCACCAACTTCATTAGGAAGTACTTTTACTGCTTGTGGTGGGGGTTGCAGCAATTAAGGCAAGTATGCAAACTTAAGATTTATATATTTTTTGGATTGATTAGAAATACCCATGTGTTTACACTTTACACATCTGGTCAAGAATCTGAAGATGTTGAAGACATTTCCGTGTAGATAGAGTTAATAGTTAAACTGTGACAGCAATGGCCTACATAAGACTTTGGAAGTATGTTGATGTTAACAGAAACAAAAAAAGAAGAAGAAACCTTTAACATTCCTTGGAATTTGGGTTCTGTTCTTAATGACCTTTGACCTGTTTTCTTCTGTTGTTTCCATCAGTTCTTATGGGCAAAATCTTCAAACAAGCATGTTCATTGGAGAGACTGCATTTGCAATACTTATAGCTATCACAGGCCTTGTCCTATTTTCTCATTTAATAGGCAATATGCAGGTAATCTGGATGACCTTTTTACTGCATGTCTGCTTAAGATTTGAATTATAAGCATTTTCAGAGGCTTCTGACAATTCTGTATTTGTTCATCCATTTTTAGAAAAATATCCCTCTCTTTCTTTTGTAGACATATCTTCAATCTATTACGGTGAGACTTGAGGAATGGAGGCTAAAGCGGAGGGACACAGAAGAATGGATGACACACCGTCAACTCCCTGATGACTTGAGGCATCGTGTTCGGAGATATCTCCAATACAAATGGCTAGCAACACGAGGAGTTGACGAGGAATCTATTTTGCATAGCCTACCAGCAGATCTTCGTCGAGATATTCAGCGTCACTTGTCCTTGGATCTTGTGCGAAGGGTATGCTTTTGTTACCCATGGATTATCTTTCTTCTCGAAATGCCTACTTTACTTTCCATCAATTCTTAACTCAATTCCAAAGTCATGTAACCAGCTTATCATGGTCCTTGGCAGGTTCCGTTTTTCTCACAGATGGATGATCAGCTACTCGACGCCATTTGTGAGCGTCTTGTTTCCTCATTGAGCACTAAAGGCACCTACATTGTTCGAGAAGGTGATCCAGTGACTGAGATGCTCTTTATCATTAGAGGGAGGCTAGAAAGTTCAACCACAAATGGGGGTCGAACCGGTTTCTTTAACTCGATCATCTTGAGGCCAGGCGACTTCTGTGGAGAGGAGCTCCTCGGATGGGCTCTACATCCAAAATCCTCCCTTAATATGCCTTCTTCAACACGAACAGTCAGGACCCTAGTTGAGGTGGAAGCATTTGCCCTACGAGCTGAGGATCTTAAGTTTGTAGCAAACCAATTCAGGAGGCTACACAGCAAAAAGCTTCAGCACACTTTTCGGCTTTACTCTCACCATTGGAGGACTTGGGCTGCCTGCTTCATACAAGCTGCATGGAGAAGGCATAAGAGGAGGAAAATGGCAAGAGATCTCTTAACAACCGAATCATTTGCTTTAGACGAGTGTGAAGAAGAAAGTGAGGCTTACAATGAAGGAGAAGAAACCGCTGTTTCGACTCCCACATCAGGAACATCAAATCTGGCTGTGACAGTATGGGCCTCTCGGTTCGCTGCAAACACGAGAAGAGGGGTTCAGAGGAAGGCCTCTGGTATGTCCAAGTTACAGAAGCCTGAAGAACCCGACTTCTCTGCCGAACCTGAAGATGGTTAAGACTATCATTTATGTAGCTTTGTTGATTTGGGATGTCTATATATATACACACACATGATTTGCAGTGTTTTAAGACCAGAACTAAGACAAGCATAGCCCGTGTTCGAAATCATGATCTTGGTAGGGTACTGTTGTCTGACCTTTCCCATATGGTTTCAGGGCTTAGATCTGGAAGTTGATTTTGCATTGCAAACTACATCATAGTGTAACCTGGCAAAGTTGCTTTGCAATGTATGTTCATTTTGTGGGTAAAACTGTATCCGAAATTATTTGCTCCTAATTTCCACATGAAAAAAATTGGGAATACCATGAAGCTTTAAATTTTCATAGTATAGAATTGTATTAACAAGATTTTTCCATAAAAAACATTCCTTACAAGGTTGTACACTTGTACACTATATTGCTTGGGGTATCATCATCTACATCTTGTCCAAGTCATAGAATTCTATGGTCTTGTACTTTTGAGATATTATCTCAGCTTGAACTTTACGTGCGGTGTCCGTTGCACAGCCAACGAGAATAAGAACAGATGTGCCTGCAAATCCTCGAAAAGCAGTCAAGTGCGTGGTTTGCTCAATCACTGACGGGCCAGCAGCCAGAATTGCAAGAAAGGCAGAGCCGAGAACTGATATCCGACTTAGAACCTATATTTCATCAGGCAAAATGGGAGTCAGAGTTAAGGTTATGAGTCCATCAATGTTCTTGATTAGCAGAAGATAAATGAGGGGTGATTACTGTCTTGATGAATGCAGCAGTGCTTTTCCCAGGGCGGACAAGGGGAATTGATGCACCTTGTCGCTTCAACTGCTCACTTACATCATCAGGATCCAGTTGCAAGAAAGTATAGTAGTAGTTGAAGAAAGCTATTAACAGAATGTTTGTTGGAATATAGAAAGAACCTGCAAATAAGTCAACCAGGTTTATTCGAATCTGCAGTCTAGTAACAGTAACCATATTAGATCAAGCTGAGATGTTTCATATTTGTCTATAAGACTGTAACTAACACTCTTAACACAATGAGCAAGAAATTATATAAATTGGTGGCTGTCTTACCTCCCGGGTTTAATGCAATAGCAGCTTGTTTCAATGCATTTAAACCAGTGAAACGTGCCAAAGTACCAGGAAGAGCCAATGAGGATGTAGAAAATATTATTGGCATAACTCCACCACTATTCACCTTCACAAGAAGATAAAAGACATCAGCATTAGAAAATACATACAGTATTACTGTATAAGCCGTGGAGATAATTTCACAAGTATATAGATTTAGCTGTCTTTTAACTTCCTGTTATTTTAGCTATTTTCTTCCACTTACAAGGGGCGAAATGTGGTGAGGAATGTTCAGATAACACCTTCTTTATAATCCAATAGCTGGTTGATAGTGTAAAGAGTAGATATTTTGCACCTTATCCATCTCATCATCATAAGCAATAAAAATACTCGACTTTTTATTTTATTTTAACATGAGCACTATGCTATGAGCTATTGTAAACTTGTAATAAGACAATTCTGTGACTATCATGAAGACTTTGATTCAATAAATAGAAAAAAGCGAACATGAAGAGTTGCAGAGTAACCTTGAATGGTAGATAAGCAGATTTTTGAGGTCCACCACCTCTGCTGGCATACCTTGACGCATAGTTCAATGGAATTTTCCTCTCTGCCTCCTGAAAACTTTGAAACAGTCATTTTGAATTGCACTTTTCCTCCACTGAAGCATTTCATTGTAAATTAAATTATGGGTAATCCTACTATACCTGAACATAAACAATCCCAAATACCAATGTCAAGAAGGATACAATTATGGTGGCAAGTCCGATATAATTCCCGTCTTGATAAGCCTGCACAAAAGTCCTTCCAAAGGATGCTGGCAAATAGGAGAGGATGTTTGTGAAGATCAAAAGAGATGTTCCATTTCCGAGTTTGAGGTCAGATATACGTTCGCCTAGATATGTGGTGAGTGCCGAACCAAGTGTTAGTAGAACAACAGATGAAAGAACCCACTCTGTAGAGAAGTCATTGACATAGGGGCGAAGGAAAAGCACTTGCCCAATTGCCTGTCCCGTCAATTGAGTATATCAGTCTCCTCTCTCCACTCAACAAATCATATAATAAATCACAATGTATATCTGCATCATCAGATTCTGTATAATAATAAGACTCGAATTTAAATATATTTGTTGAACACCTAAAAGGTTGACCCATACCATATCAAAAACATTTGATGTGGGTTTATGAGGTTCCTCACCTGGACGACGGCAAACCCAACTGAAGCATACCGAGTATACTGCTGCAGCTTCTTTCTTCCAGCTTCACCTTCTCTTTTCTGAAGATCTTGCAATTTGGGATAAATCTGAGCAAGAAGTTGGAACACAATCTGTGCATTGATGAAAGGAACTATTCCAAGAGAGCATATCCCAAGCCGGCCAATACCACCTCCAGAAAATGAATCTAAGGTGCCAAGGAAACTGTTCTGATCTAAGTTACCAACAAACGCATCCCGATTCACACCACCAAGAGGAACATAAATTCCTAGGCGAGATAGGGCCAAGAGTCCCAAAAGTTTGAGAAACTTTCCAGGTAAAGGACCTCTAAAGAAGTCCCCGAAATCTATGGAACTATCTTCAATTGCAGCTGTTAGATATTGTACCAGTAATGTTAAAACTAATATGAAAACCATTTTTAGGTATATTCAATCTTCATGTACAACAAAAAAGAAGGCCAACCTGCTACTCCTCTGCCTGATGAAGGTCTATCTTTTCTCGTACCAGAAGAGCTCTCAAGTTTATCAGAAACCAGGCTCCTCAAACTTTCCCAAGCCCCAACTAAACCGGACGAATCGTCTGAAGTGATGCCTAATGGGTCAAATACTGGGCTCTTGGAGCTGAAAATGGATTCTACTCAGCATCAACACAGGGATACGATACTAATTACAACCCCTCCTAACTGATAAGTGTGTATGCTTCATTATACAAGCAAGTTTCACGGTACGCATAAAATTAACTAGCCACAAATCAAAAGAAATATATACATATATTGAGGGTAGCTCATAAGAGCCCTAAAACAGATGAATAATCTGGTTCAAAATACCAAACTGTAAACGTAGTAGTTCCTAATAGACTCTAGTTGGGATAGCTAACCCCATATCACTATATCAGTGACCAATAGAGCTTCAATTTCATAAATTCTGGAAAGAGATAATGCTATTGTATTAGTTACATCCAAAATCTAGATGCTTATACGAGTCCAACGATAAAAAGAGAGAAACGCATTACCCGGTGGAGAGCGCAAATGCTAAAGAAGTAGGTTTTCTGGGGGCTCCAATGCTGAAATTGAAACCCCAAGTATGAATCCTTGGCGATAATTTTGGATTGAAGGCATAGCTGGTGAGTGGAGAACATGGTGATACTGCTTCTGCTCCGAACATTATTCTCCGTTTCTCTGTATCTCTCTATCCCTAACTGTAAGCTTTTAGCCTTTCCTTATCGAGACGTTGGTTACTTCATCAGTTTCGGACAATAAATTGCGGGTTTTTTACAGACCGGTTCGCGGAGTTTTATTGGATTATTGGACCGGTTCATCAGCCTTTTCGAATCGGGTTATCCAGATTGAATCATCGGAATCTTTTGGATTGGATCATGGGTTATTGGAACTGGATATATGGATAGCCGGATCAAGTCAAATGAATCGGATAAGAACGCCGAGTTAAGATATCGAGTCACTTGATTAGTTGGATCATTCCACCGGAAATTTTAGGCCTTTAGGTTAGCCCAATTTAGTTAACGGTATCGATCAATTTCATGTTCTTAAGCCTTCCTTCATGTTTGTACTTTGTTAAGTTTTACAACTTTTGAAATTGCTTGTTAACTAAAGCTTTGGAAGTTTGTTAATTCGCTTAGTTACTTAGGGTTTGTTCGGTAAGCCCAACAAATTATTCTGCGAAATTATTATTTTCAATAACCCCTCCAACAATGTGATATCCCGCGTGTATATACTTACTTTTTTTTGGGTCAAAATATTCTCAAAAATCATCCGAGTACAATAATCTTTCCAATAACCCCATAAAAAACGCACGTCAAACGGACCCTTAGTTATCGGTTGTTGAATCATATCAAATTGCCCGGATCATCGGATTTTTTTTTGCTTGAGTTAATCGAATTGTCGGATCATTTGAAAAAACGCGTGGGGTGTTTGATCGGGCAAGACCTATCGGAATATTTCATCATCATGTTACTGGATCATGTCGATTGGATCATCGTAATTTTGGATTTGGATAGATGGATCGGGTCTATTCAGATCAGAAGATCGAGTTATGAGATCGGGTCAACCGATTCATGGGTGTTCTTGAATCGAGCTTTCCGATCAAATCATCGCATTTTTTCTAATCGGATCATTGGATTATTGAACCGGGTCAAATTGTTTGGATCGCCGGGTTTTTCGGACCCGGTCACCTGAAATGAATCGTTGGGTTTCTCAAAATGGGTCATCGGGTTATTGGACCGGATCGTTCAAATCATCAGAATTTTTCGAATCCGGTAACTTGATATTTAGATTGGGTAAAACAGATCGAATCGGAACATCAAGTTTTGAGATTGGGTTTGTTGAATCATTAGGCTATTACAACATGTCAATCGGGTTACCGCAACACACACTCATATATATTCGGATTATGACATTGATTATGATACCGGGAGACCATTTCGAATTGGATATTTGGGTCAATAACGTCAAATTAGTGGGTCATCCAAATCAAATCATCGGATCAATCAGGTCACCAAATAGTTAGACCGAGTCGGTTAAATTTGAATATTTTCTTCATTGTGTTACCGGATCAAAGTATTTATTATGTGATCGGGCTAGTCAAATTAAATTATCCTATCATTTCATATTAGGTATCCAGGTAAGACGGAACCATATTTTTCAGAAAGAACCATCAGCAATTATATCGGGTTAGTCTGATCATTACAAATTTCGGATCGGATCGGATCATAACGTTATTGGATTTTGTGGGGAAAAAAAACAAAACAAACCGGTTTACATGGGCCAAACACCAACACATACGAATATGGGCCAATACAAACATATGAACCGGAACGGCCCGAAATTCCCTCTTTTTTCTCCGAGGATCCTCTCTCTGGCTCCCCGACACGGCATGTCGCCGCCGCCGATTTCCGCTTGTGTGGCCGTTGGCGCTGCAGTGACCATCGCTGCCATTTCTGGTATCATTTTTCTCTCCGTCTCCTTCTTCTTTTTCTGTTCTTTTTGAATGATTGCAAGTAGCAGCTAGTTTAAGAAGCTCTTCATCTTATATTAATGGCGAGAAGTATGTTTACTGAGATCAAAATGGAAAGACATGGAATCGAAGCTTCGGGAGCTTGAGAAATCTCTTTCGATTTCCGTCGAAAACAATAACGCTGAGCGACAAGGTCGGATTCGAGCTCAGCAGGTACCACACAAGCCCATCTTTCCTTCTCTATTTGTTTGCTCAGAGTTATCGTGTGTCCTACATGGTCGGACTTCGTGATTATGAAATGCAATTGCTTCAAGTGTCTCTACTTATTTGTGTTTTTCTTTGCCAAAGAAAATTGCTCTTTTACTTAATGTGATCATTGTCATGACAAAGTGCTGGTGATTTTTTTTTCCATACATTTAGGCTCTCAGAAAATCTATGTTGCAAGAGAAGTCAGACAAAAACATGGAAGCAGCATCTTATCCCATGACACCAATAGGCACTGTGCAATCCTGCTTCTCAACCAGGTATCAAGTTGGTTATAATTTGACATTTTGATAACTCTTTGCTCCTCAACAATTCTCATTATCTAATAAAATGCTTATGATAAATCTTGAGCTGGTATTTTTATTGTGTAAGACTGTAAATCTATTTATTTGTCTCTGTTAGTGATTAATGACCATAATAGCGAGTAATAGAGAGAAATATCAGTGAATATGCTCCATAGATTACCTCTCAAGTGATCAACATTTTAATCAATTCAAGGAATAAGTGGATAGTTGTATTGGCCACTGAATTACATTTTAAATTGATAGTGATTCTATCAATGCAGGAATGGTACGCCAAGACAGCCTTTGCTTGTACCTCTTGCTCGAGCATGCTTGGTGTTTGATCCTGCAAGAGTTCCCCAGGCTTCTCTTGAAGGTCTTGAAGGATATTCTCATTGCTGGATTATTTTTGTATTCCATCTGAATACTAATCTTGATAAGCTATGGAAAGATCCTTCTCAATCAAAGATGAAAGCGAAGGTTTTTGGTTTAGTGCATTCTTACATGTTAGTTGTTACAAAGAGCACATAGTTTGTACTGTTGTGTGGTATAATAACTAAGATCGCAGTTGGATGATAGGTCAGAGTACCGAGATTGGAAGGTGGGAGGATGGGAGTACTTGCAACAAGATCTCCTCATCGCCCAATTCCTATTGGTCTCACTGTGGCAAAGGTAAGTGACAGAATTATTAATTTATTATATAAGCCATTCCATCAATTTCTATTCCAAGGTGGAAGAATGAGCATTTTTTCATGTTAATTTGTATGCCTGTTATTGTTTGCTTAATAACCTGGAGAAAAACATAAATTTTTTAAACTTCAGATTGAAGCTGTCAAAGGACATATGATTCTTTTATCAGGGATAGATTTGGTTGATGGCACGGTAAGTTCTTTGTTTACGATATTTGGTACTTCAACTTCCATTAGTGGACAAAATTTTATCCACATTGTCATAATCGTACTAATTTGGATGTGAATAATTTGATGACAGCCAGTGCTGGATGTCAAGCCTTATCTTCCATATTGCGACAGTATCCAAAATGCAAGTGTGCCTGATTGGATTACGGTAAAAATCCAATCTTTTCTTGGCATACACCTAACATAGTGATAGAGTATTGTTTGGATAGCTCTTTATTGCCTGGTCGCTTCACCCTCGGTGAATTTCTAGGCTATTATGCTTTAATATACTTGTTCATGAATCACGATTGTGCCTATTTCAGCTTTACCATATTTTCCTTATTTAGATCTTATCATAAATGTCAAAGTAGTTTGTTGTATTATTTATTTCAGTTGTTTGCGAAGGAACTCAAAACGTTTGTACCAAGTACCAACTTGATATTGTAGACCACTAGACTGTTAGCTCGGCATTGATCAATATATTATGATAAACTATGAAGCTCAAAAAAGTGAAAAGGACACCTTTATGCTGATATGTTTAAATTTACATCTCATTTATTTATTTACTGAAATATTCCAAGGTGCACTCAGGTTTGCTCCTGCACAGATTTGACATGAATACTGATATTTGCCTTTTTTGCTGTTTGCTAGTATCAATAACATGCTGTCTTTCTTCTTTAACTGATCAACAGGGAGAGAATTTATTAGCTGTACCTTCTGTTAGCTTGAGCAAGGGCTTTTCCTCCGCACTTGCAAATTGTTGGGCGTCAATGGTGTGTATTCCTCTGCTGAATTAAGTGCTTTATATCAATTCCATTCCGTTAACCTGTAAACTACTGACTTATGCCGTATATTAACTTTGCTGATCACGTAAATACGCTTTCTAAACTGATTCCTTTAAGAATAGTTCTGTGAGAAAGTTGGTGACATGTTGGATTAGTGAAGCTAATGGAGGCATAATGCAAAATGTCATTTAATGCATCAGAACCAAACGGTTATATTCATTTGTAGTGCTCATTACTCTCCTTCCTGATATAATAGCCAATGATCATTAACTGTGGGCAGGAAAACAACACTCTTTATGCATCAGCAGAAGAGATCAGTAATTTGATCAAGCAGATTCTGTCATGTGATATTCGGTCAGCAGCTCAACGAAGTCGTCCACATCAATCTCACCTTGTAAAGTATGATGAAGAATCTGACAATGCTCCTGACACGGACAGGCACAAAGAGACCGAAGATAATGGAGCTTTGGATGATCCTAGCGATGTCTTATATCACGTGATGGTGGAAGGTTTAGACATTTCATACAAGATTGATTACGAAGGCCATGTTCTTGTAGAGGGCGTCTCCATCGATCATGGAAGCACCAAACTCAAGCAAAGACAATGCAATTACATGACCTGGAAAGACAAACTCAGGTAAAACTACTAATCTTTGAGAAAAAAATGTATTTTTTTTTCGTCATTTAATACGTAAATGTTGAGGCATATACGTATAATCCGGGGTTTGACATTAGCTTTCATGTATTATACACATTGAAGTTGGGATTTTGACAAAATTTCCCTTTATTCTCTAATGTATTAGTTTATCGTTTTGAATGAATAGATTTTGGTTTTCATTGAATCTTTAGAGCTCGTTTGAAAATTATATCAAACGAGCTCATTCTAAAACTCAAATTTTGTTTTCATTGCTAGTGATGTTGGGTCGGGCTATCTGTTTAGGACTACCTAACTCGATTCCCAAACACATGTTTGGTAGCAAAAAAAATATCGGAACGAGTCAATCCGGGAATAAATGATTCCGGTATTTTTCATTGGTTCGAGTCATTCTAAAACTCAAATTTTGTTTACATATCAAAACTCAAGAATCATGTATCCACCGTCATCTCGTCCTCTGCGACCTTAGTCCGTGATCATTAACCGTTTTGCAGGAAAACAACACTCTTTTTTTGGTGGGAAGAGGATCAGTGGTATCTGACGCATGTAATCGCGCTTATTATAAATTGAGAATGATTAGGTAGTCCTAAACAGATAGCCCGACCCAACATCACTAGCAATAATATTCGCGGTACCCTCTCGAGGGTCAAGCAATACATGAAAACAATACTAAAATAAAAGGTTAAGTTAGCTAAAAACTCCACAATGATATTTGCTTTCCGAAAAACATGATGAACTTGGATATTCCAAGTTTTAAAGAAATCTTGGCCATGTAGCAGGCTGAAGAGGGGATGGAAACAACGCTCTTTATGCATCAGCAGAAGAGATCAATGATTTGATCAAGCAGATGCTCATGTCATATTCGTTTTCATTTTGTTTATATCTTCGTTTTCGAAAATATTTAAATCAACTGGGTCATCAATCTACAAAATTTTCTCATTAAACCGAGTTTTGTTTATTCAATGTAAAGGTTTGGATATTCAAACGTGTTAAGGGTACAAAACGGGAAAGTATGAAAGTTTAAGGACACCGATCAAATTTTGAAAAACCTTAGGACATTATCCGAAATATTTTAAAATACTGAGTCATCATTCAAAATTTTCCAAAACAAAACTAAAACTAATAACGGCAACACTTCCACCACCCTCCCGCAACAAACTTGCCTCGTCCTTTTCAATTCTTCCTTCTTCCATTTTTCTAAATATTTTTGGAGTTTTACTAGGTCGCCATTGCCGACCTCGCAATCTCTCCATTATCACCACCCCTCCTTTTTCTCGTCGATCGCCATTGTCAAACAGGTTCTGCTGCGGCGCAGGCCGACTGTTTCCGGTCCGAATCGTTGCAGTTTCATCCACATTGTCCGATCCATCCACATTTGATCCAAAAAAAACTTTCAATTCTACATTTAAGAGGTTTTATCTTCCGTCAACCATACGAAATCGTTGGGACTGCCGTAGAATCGGAGATATGGACTCGCCGGAGGTGCGGGATCTGAGCCAGAGTACGTCCCGATCATCGTCGATGATGGAATCCTTCGGTGGCGCTTTTTTAGGGCTCAGAATCGACAAGGAAGATCTAAGACGGAGAATCTCTTTGCCACAATATCTCCGACTCGCCATTCGCCGTGCGATTAACTCCAAAGACGTTAACGCTGGCGTTGATTCCACCGTCCTCGTTCTCGGAAATGACGGCACCGAATGGGTTGACTGTCCCATGGTCGTCTTTATCAATTCCAAGAGTGGTGGCCACAATGGTCCTGAACTAAGGGATCGTCTCCAACAATTGATGGGTGAAGAACAGGTTCTGTCTCTCTCTCCTTTTTTTAATTTTATTTTAATTCAATAAATGTAATTAGTTGGAAGAACGAGATTGTTTAGTGCAAATGATAGACGTGTGATTATTGAGGTTGGATATCTTTCTTAGATTCCCATTGAAACGTGGGAAGGATGATGCGATGTTTATTATTTTCTATGCATGAAATTAATAAACCGCTATTGAAAGAGCTGGTGCTGGAAGGAACTTACTGCAAAATATGGGGCTTAACCCCATTTGAGAAACAATTAGGGTCTTACTCATCTGGAATGAACACGGAAAGATATTGGTTAAGGGGAAATAAAACTAGCTAAATTACCTTATTTGATAATAGTGACAGTTGCTGCCCATGGTTAAAATTAAGACTGGACCACTATTTGGTTGAGAATTGACATTGAAAAAAACGCGAGCGGTTTATGTTTAGTTGACTTGGGTTAGTGATGCTAAGCCTTGCGTTTGCGGATAGAGACGATTCAGACTATTCAGTTCCCTGAGCTGTTATTGTTGTAGTTTTTACAATTTTCCTTTGCTTCTGTGAGGACCAAGAAGATTGTCAGTATAATGCTTCTTTTTATATTTAATACAGAAAAAGATCAGAATAATGTCTGTATACTTGTAAATTTGTAAAATGCACGTACCTCCAGTGCTTGGTCTCTTAGTATACTTGAAAGTTCTGATGCCAATAAATGACTCTGCTGGTGTATTAGGTGTTTGACTTGTCGAACGTGAAGCCCCAAGAATTTGTGGAGTATGGATTGGGGTGCCTAGAGAAACTGGCTATTGGTGGGGATGACTGTGCCAAAGACGCCCGGGAAAAATTAAGGGTATTGGTATGTTACTGATGCACATTCTGTATGATTCCTGGAGTTCTAAGAGTCTTGTGCAATTTGTCCTAGGTAGATTTAATATCCTTTTTGAGTATATATCAAATTGCAATTTTGAAGGGTCAAAGTTGCATATAGCAGCAAATACAATGTAATTATTTATTATAAAACTCTTGTTGGATTAAGGTCGCAGGAGGAGATGGTACGGTCGGTTGGATACTTGGGAGTTTGGGAGTACTTTACAAGGGTCGAGAGCCCATTCCTCCAGTAGCAATAATTCCCCTTGGCACAGGGAATGATTTGTCTAGAACCTTTGGCTGGGTACAATTTCATTTTATCTTTAACTCAAAAACTCAATCACCTCATACTGTTGCTTATTTGATGTTAAAATTTTCACAGGGAGGCTCATTCCCATTTGGCTGGAAATCTGCTATTAAAAACACTCTCCTTAAGGCTACTAGAGGTCCCATTTGCCGTCTCGACAGGTAAGGGTTTTAAGCGTTGCGGCAGTAGTGTCATTAAATAACCTTTGATATTATCCACACAGGCTTAGACATTTTTCTTTTCTGGAGTTTTGGCTTGGACTTATATTAGGCGTTTGTGTATGTTTAATCTTTTCATCTTGAACTCTAAAAATTTGGTGTTTAAATGCTGCAGTTGGCAAATATCAATAACAATGCCAGAAGGAGCAGTTGAACTACCATATTCACTCAGGCTTTCAGAACAGTGCACTCTTGACGAGGTGTTGATCCGTAGTTTTCTGCTCAATCTGGAACTGGAATTCTATGAAATGAGCTCTAGATCAGTAGTTTTGGGTTATGCCTCAGTGTATTGGTTGAAATGACATACTTAATACAGAATGTGAGAGTAGATCAAAGCTTCACAATTTCCTTAAATGAAATCGACAAAATTTGTTAAGCAATCATCTTAAATATTGGCGCACAAATGTTCGTTATCCAATTGTTGCTTATGTGTTCTATTTCTTTGAACGTATTTTACTATATGGCATTTCACTGTACGCTGAGACAACCATGAAATTTCAGGATTTGGAAACTGACGGCCCTCTCCCTGAGAAAGTCAATTGCTATGATGGAGTGTTCTATAACTACTTCAGCATAGGTAATATCCTTATTTCTCTTTGATTGAGATGCAGGAATAGATGCTCAGATTGGAAACTGATCTTTCATAAATTATATTTTCCATGCAGGGATGGATGCTCAGATTGCATATGGGTTCCATAATTTACGGAATGAAAAGCCTTACCTTGCACAGGGTCCAATTTCAAATAAGGTTTGGTTGCTTTTCCTCCAAAACCAAAATTAATATCTTAGCCGAACTTGATGCTTCCTGTTTACGTGTAAGGAATTGTGAAGACCTTCAACTTCTAAAGTTACAAGCATTTGATTGAAGATCTATGTTCATGAATATATCACTTATTTTCTATTCAGCTGAGTACTTCTCAGATATATGCTCAATCTTGCTGAATTTTTACTATGGCAGCTTATCTATTCTGGATACACTTGTACCCAAGGATGGTTTTTCACGCCTTGCACCAGTAATCCAGCTCTAAGGCGAGTTATTTCCTTGTATTTTTTTAGCTTTGTTTGCAATAAATCAACATAGCTAATATGCTGAAGTAAGTATGATAAAAAAAAATGCATCTTCCTTGCAGAGGCCTAAGAAACATCCTGAAGATTTATATTAAGAAGGCGGCCGGTTTGGATTGGGAGCAGATTACTGTTCCTCCAAAGTGAGCTTCAACTTTGTTTTACTCGTATGTTTTTCCGATATTTCAATCACATTATGATTCTCCCTTTTATGTATACCTGCAGCCTAAGATCCATTGTTGCTTTGAATCTTAGTAACTATGCCAGTGGAAGGCATCCATGGGGAAATCTCAGTCCAGAATATCTGGAAAAAGTAATATGTTTGTTTTTTCTCTGTGCTTATGTCTGTCTGTGGAGAGGATTTTTCTGAACAGAAACTTTGTTGACATATGTTTACAGAGAGGGTTTCATGAGGCAAGTGCAGATGACGGAATTCTCGAAATCTTTGGTCTTAAACAGGGATGGCATGCATCCTTTGTCATGGTAGAGCTTATATCTGCCAAGCATATTGCCCAGGTTGGTGTTCAATTCCCATTCTATATATATATATATATAAATATATATATGAGAAGATTGGTCTAATAAGGCCTTTTTTTTATACAAACTATGTCCTTGTTAATTTTAAATTATTTTTTAATTCTAGAAACACTTGATTATAGGGGGTGAATTGGGGGCTAGTTTGTCTCCTAATAAAAAAAAAAATCTACTTAACCAGTTCACTCGTTCATACTATTAGTTTCATCAAGCGTCCTCCTCACCTGAACCAACCTCTTTATATGTATAAATACAGAACACAATCTAAAAATGAAAGAATTGGGTTAAATAGGCTCTTTTTATAGATTTTTATTTTCTAGACCTCTCTGATTTTACCTTATATATAATTTCTCTAGACGAAAGAATTGAGTATATTTACTAAATGAGTTTCTGCTATGAGTAGAGTAATAGTAATAGAAGGCCTAGTTAGTAATTTTACCCTCTAAAAATGTACGGAGTGCAGGCAGCTGCAATTAGACTGGAGATCCGAGGAGGAGAAATGGTGGATCGGTCATTCATGCAAGTAGACGGGGAGCCATGGAGACAGCCATTGGATGAATGCTACCCGACGTTTGTAGAGATCACGAGGGTCCCCTTCCAATCTGTCATGATAAGCGGAGAGGCTCGTTGAATGATTTCTTCTTCAAGGGAGTTTTTCATGCTATCATTTGGTTGTTAGTGCAATTGGTCATTCTTGTATTGCTTAGATTAGTGTACATATGGTTATCCCTTCTATTGAAGCTTGAAGGCAAGCCATCACCTCTTCTTTTACTCTTAACAAACATACTTTCAAATCAAATGAAAAGTACTAAATGTGGTTATTTTCAGATTGTAACAAAGCAAAACTTTGATTTGATTATCTTCTTTTTTTCCCGCTTGACCCGCTTATAATCAGGGATGAAAATGGTTCGGATGATCACCCGATCATCCATCACCGTTGGGGATTGCTTGTGTTTGCTTCTTGTGTAGGGTTGTGCATACGGTCCGGACCTGTGGACCGTAAATTGCTAGAACCTTGGACCGTAGACCGGACCGGAACCGGACCGTAACGGTCCGGTTCGGTTCCGGGTTGGACCGGTTTGTTCCTAAATTGTGCAATTTTAAATATTTCGGATCAGACCGGAAATCCGTAGTTTACGGTCCAACCCAGGTTACAATTTTATACGGCCCAAAAACCGGACCGGACCGTAACCCGGATTTTCAAAAAACCCTGAACCGTAGACCGGACCGTAATCCGGTCCGGTCCAATTTTGCACACCTTATTCTCCTGTGAATCAAGAAGAGCCTTTCGTATACTCCAGACAAGCTTTGTTGATTTCTGAGTCATCATCCTCCACACAAAATTCCAGGCTGCAATAGCTATATATGGCATTAGTATCAAATATCACATCAACTAAAACACTCATGATTGCACATCTACGCAACTATAGGTCATTTACATCTAACTAAATTCATCGGCCAATTTGTACAGAGCTTGGGAGTGGAGCCTAAATATCTTTTTTTTTTTAAAAAAAAATTGATTTTTTTATATTAAAAAAAATAAAGTTATTACAGAAAATCAAAGTAACTCAATGATTGTTGAAACTTGTAGTTATTAACATAAAAAGTTGGTAAAATAATCGCATAAAAATGTAAAATTGAAAATATAACAAACAACTTTTTTTTTAAAAATCCAACATTTTTTCAGAATATTTTTTTTCCAAAATTTTGTTATTGTACAAAAAAAATAAAATTTTTTTTTTAATTAAGTCATTAGAAACCAAATGAAGAAAGTAGGTGGTTAAATTTTCAATTTTATAATTCGAACTTAATTATTTAAAATATTGCTCCTTTATTAAACCATCTTCAGGTATCATGCATGTTTGAATCTACCATTTATCTTTATATATATTATAAAAAAATACAGGTTTTCCAATCCGGATGTACTGGGTTATGCCCGTGATATCCACCGTTTATTCGAACAAGCGGACGACCTGATTTTACCCAATTCTATTAAATTATTAGGAATCGCTATAATTGATGAAAGAAAATGAATCCAAAAATTTAAAAACTCTGAAATTGAAATTACGTCCGAAAACACTTCCACATAATAGTTTTTCATTGTTTTACAATAATCAAAGAAGCGATTCCCTTTAATTTATGATTAAAAAATTGATTTTTAAATGAAACCCCAATCCTATCCAACTCAATGATAAATCTAATTACTAAAACTTAGATTTCGATGTACAATATACCTGGTTCCATAGCCCAATATTTATCACTTTACATATTCGATATAGTATATGTAATTTGTTCATCTTGTCGTATAGCTAAGCTACTATCAATGAGGTTGTATGATTGAACCTTTATCATGCATACAATTCGATCTTATGATGCAACCTTCAATATATGGTGGTGCATGTCTACGTAGACTCCATTTTGGTGCATTTCACGTACACGAGTTTTATTAGTTGATTTGATGACGTCAGCTTCTTCGACCTTTACTATATATGCTGTTTTTTTCCGTATTTTTCGCCATACAACATGCATTTGCTTCTTTCGTTGTTCTCCTTATCACGGTAAACGTGTCGAGTGTAAAAATATCTCACATCGACAATATGATACTACGTGAACTTAACATATAAATCTTATAACTACTCTTCCTATTGTCATGGAACTCCAAAAGGCTTGTGTATGTTTACTTTAACGTGTTTCACCTTCACGTATTAGACTTACTAGATATACAAAAGATAAATTAATTTCTTGTGTTATTAAGACTTTGTGTCAATTGTCAGCTAATCCTGCACTCTTACGCTTTAGGGGTGCGCTTTAGGGGTGTTGAGTGTCGAAATGTCCACGACAGTAGATACTATGTGAACATAACATATAAGTCATAGTGTTACTTCTTTTATTGTCAATTAATTTTATGATGAAACCCGAAGTCTTGTATGTAGTTTCACTTTCACGTGCATCATCTTCACGTCTTAGACCCGCCGAATATAAAAGGGTCACAGCCACATCCAATTCATATCAAATACGAACATTCATATCAAATACGAACACTTTTGATGAAGATTGATACATAGACAAACTTTTTTAAAAAAATACCCTAAATTGAGTATAAAAATCCTAAAACTAAAATGTACAAACATGTGATAAATTTTAATTCGTAGTGTTTGATACACCAATTGTACAGGTATATTTATCCCTCGAACACTATATATCTGTCGTACGAAGATCAACAACCAAAACAATTAGGGTTGAGCATTTTCGGATATCCGATCCGACAAACTCTAACAAGTCCGACCGAATACGAAAATATCCGGATATCCGACAATTTAATCCGGACGGATATCCGATCCGGACATTTATTCTTAGACTAGTCGGATACATCCGATCCGACCCGACATTTTTCCTCTAAAGCCCGATCCGTATCCGATCTGATGATCCGAAAAAATGCCCAGTTCGGATCGCACTCGGATCATCAATTGTCGGATATTTTCGAATTTTTTCGGATTGGCAGATCGAATTAGTCGGATCGAATATTTTTGCTCACCCCTAGAAATAACCTGCACAAAATAACTCTATCTCGGATATTTCGGGGATCAACCGATCAATGAACTTGGATTAAGTTACATACTCGCTTGGTTGATTTCGCTTCTTTTTTTAATTTTTAATGTTTTTTTTTTTACAAATTTGAAGAAATAGTTTTCAAATTAAAATTTTATAAAATATAGTTTTTGAAATAATACATATACCTAAATTTCAATTGGGTTTGTGAGAATGGATATTTTTAGTAGAAGTTTTGATAAAATAAAATTTCCCAATTCAGCTCTTTAATGGTTTAGGGCCTTTAGGTTAACTAACACTTCTTTAATAAGTACTTTTATATTTGCATCATATATTAATCAATCCACAGTACAGATTGATTATATTTTTATGTATGAAATATGTATTTGATGTTTGGTATATATCCAATAATTAACAGGAACAACCAAGGTCAAAAAAAAAAGATATTGATTAATGATTATAGTATCTAATTATCTGATTGATTATGATATGATTTTTTCTTTCTGGATTTCTTTTTTCCATTCTTTTCAATTTTAAGGGTATGTTTGATTGGGGATTAAAGGAGGTTAATTTAGATTAAAATTTAGGAGATTAATTTATGTAAGTGTTTGGATGAAGATGAAGATTATGAAGAAGATTATATCAAGGGTTAATTGGAATTAAAAATGGCCAAAAAATAACCTCATATTATAAGATTAAAGGAGATTAATTTCTAATCATCAATTATGATTCACTCAAATTTATAAATCTATATCAATTAAACCCATTAAAAAATTTCCAACCAAACAACTTGATGTAGATTATTTTACACCAAATAATCCATAGTAAATCCCACATAAAATTTAAACTCTTTTAAATTCCATCTAAATTAATCTTCAAAATAACCTCCATCTCCTACCAAACACACCCTAAGTTTAATTTTTATCCAAGTTGTTTTGGATTAGAGTTACGTAGTTATTATGGATAAGAATAATTGAGTGAATGATGTCTTTTTGATAGAGAGATAAATTATGTCTCTTTTTAGTTAATATATTTTTTACATAAATATAAGGAGCCTAGTTTGTTACCTATAAAGCAAAAACAGCCCGAATAAAATTTAAAGAAGAAAAAATAGATCAATCCAAATTATATAATTATTATAGTGTCTGTCAAAGTCCGATATAGCCGGACCATAGAGGGGGTCGTGTGCATACGAGCGCACATACGCGTTAAGTCCAAGCTCAACACATAAACCCGGTGAGTTCCATCCTAAAATGAATTGGTAATAGGATGAGTACATAGCCCACCAACCTTATATACTAGGGTTAGAATATCCCCAACTTTTGATGTGAGAACTTACTATCTCCAAAAGTTTCACCCTAAACTCGGCTATTTAACATTGGACCGACATATTCGGGTTCGTTGGGAGATGAGTTGGATATATGCAAGGTTTAATCCACCAGTGTCTATTGACCCGTTTGTAGAAATTGGTAAATAGGTGGCTTGTTTATATATATATATATATATATATATATATATGAATTAGTTCGGGTGAGAACTAATCCGGAGAGGAATGAGAACCTCTAATATTCGTTGGATTAAAAAAATTTAACGGTTAAGATACACCCTTTTTCAATGATTTATCCGTCAAAAATATTTTATACCATGATATATCATTCTTTGTGTGTGAGTGGTAAATATTTCGTTCAATTTCCAATAATAACATATCATGATTCTTCCAAATTATTCGTTACCGGCCGACGAACACGACGAGAAGAAACATAGAAGAAAGCGATAACACGAGAAAAAAGATGGACGTGTTATTTATATCGTGTTCACTTGCTAGTAGAGTTCGCTTCCTTGTGTCATTGCTAGTGTCAATGAACATGTTATTCATCAAACACGAGAAGTGAAACATATGTTCATGAATGTCATTTGTTTGAGCATGAACATTATGTTCATGAACGTGTTAGGATAGATTGCCTACAAATTTACAGGATTTTCATGAACGTGTTCATGAACGTGTTATTCATCAAACACGGTCACTAAAACTTATGTTCATGAACGTGGTTTGTTATTATTTCTTGAACGTGAATGCGGTGTCGTGTGATAGGTTCGGAAGTCGTGTTCATGGAAATATTAAATCATAATATTACGCTTCTTACCTAAAGCATTAATGTGAAATATTCTAATCCTGAATCAAATTAATACTTACCATACTAGTGTAATGATCATGCACCCTTCAACTAATAATCTAACGACTCTTAGAGGTTCTCAATCCTCTCCGTAAAAATGATTCTCTCCAAAACCTAACCATACACACACACACGTAGAACTACCCTTATTTGACTTAAAAGAAAATACACAATTAACAAAATAGTAAGCCTAAATAAAATTATAATATTATTTCTAACACTCCCTCTCAAGTTAGAGGTGGTGAAGAAACGACTCTAAGCTTGGACAATAAGAATGTGAAACGTGTAAGGCGAAGTGTTTTGGTCATGATGTATGTTAGTTGGAGTGTCCTAGAATAAAGGTAGTCTTAATAGTCCCCTTTTGAATTTGATCACACATTGTGGGTTCATTCTATTCGTACCCACCATTTCATTCTATTTGTACCCATTATACGACTACGCATCACGTAACCGTAGGGAAAGCATAAATCAATCGCCAAAATGCAAGAACAAACTACGCCTACGCAGCGCGTAGGCGTAGTTTGTTCACAACGCTTGCTTGATCGAGAACTACGCCTACGGGATGCGTAGGCGTAGTTCTCGGATCATGTAACCGTTATGAACACTACGATTACGCGCTGCGTAGGCGTATTGTGGAGAACTAGCCGTTACCAACGGTAATGTAACCCAAAGATTAGTATAAATATCATGTATTTGACCCATTTCATAAAACCTCATTGTCAAACGTTGTTTCGCAAAAAAAGTCCTTTCGAAAATGAATTCCGACGATGGAGAAGCAAGCTATCATTCCGGCGATGGAGAAGAGGATGACGGTGTTGCTTTCGGCGGTGGTGAAGATGACGTGGAGGGTGACGAGGGCTTGTTCAATCCCGCGATGCTCAGTAGTTACGATCCGTATTCGGGTGTTGAGGTTAGTTTTTTCAATTCGTTTGTTTTGACGTAGTTTAGTGTTATATGTTTTAGTTAGTTTATGTTATATGCTTGACTCATTAATTAATGAAGTAGTAGACAATTAGTCAATAAGTAATGTTATTTGACGTAAACTGAAGAATTTACTCGTTAATTAGGTGTCAATTAGTCGTTAATTGAAGAAAATAGTCGTTAATTAATGAATTAGTAGACAATTATTATTTAAGTAGTTGTTAATTAATTTGAGCAATCTCAGAACATATGATATAGTCGTAGTGAATGAAATTTTCGAAATAATTATTGTAGGTTGCCGATATTCCCGATGATTATGACTATACTAGTTTGTTCGTTGACCATCGGATATGGACGGATATGGACTCGTTAGTTGCGTGGGTTCTTGAGAGAGCAGGAAGTAGAAATATGGTTCTCATCAAACTAAAGTCCTACAAGTCGGATGATAAGCGTTTTGGAAAGGTGATATTTGCGTGTGAGCATCACGGAGTCCGCAAGAGTGAGGCGAAGGGCTTGAGGGTATGCAAAACGAAGAAGTTTGATTGTAATTTTCGCTTACACGTTGATGAGGTGCAAAGGGGTCTTTGGGGTGTGAGGAATGTTCACGGAATTCACAATCATCCTCTTCCGAAGAAGTTGGTAGGTCATGCCTTTGCTGGACGGTTGACGAAGGCACAAATGAAACGAGTCCAAATCTACACCGAGGCGGGAATGCCTCCGAGGGAAATTGTTCGTTTGTTAAAGAGTGATTTTGAAGATCCCGAAAAGATGGTCACTTCTAGGAAGCAAGTTTCAAACGCTCGGAATAAAATTAGGTTGGAAGCGATGGGAGATCGAACGGTAATTCAAGAAGCGTTGAAATTCTTGCAAGATAAGGATTATATGTGGGATATTAGGATGGAAACCACCGAAGGAGGAGAGGTAGTGAGCGACTTATTCCTAGCCCATCCAGAGTCGAAGCGTTGGGTTGCCATGTTTCCATACGTTGTCATCATGGATGCTACATACAAGACGAACAGGTTAGTATGTAATTCATTCAGTTTGTTTATATTAAACTTTTTTTTAATTACAAAGTCTCATTCATTATATTTTGCAGATATGACATGCCGTTGTTGGAGATCGTCGGATTGACTAGCACACAACAAACTTTTCCCGTTGCGTTTGTGTTAATGAAACGAGAGACGACGGGTCATTACGAGTGGGCTTTGGAACGGATTGCCTTGTTATTCAGTGGAAAGAAGCCGGAAGTGATAGTGACGGACAGAGAATTAGGTCTCATAAAAGCAATGCCTAGAGTCTTCGCAGATGCCAAACATATTTTGTGTGAGTGGCACGTGTATCGAAACATAGAATCAAATAGTTGGTGGAAGTCACATTCGCCATCCATCCAAGCAAAATTCATGAGAGATTGTCATGAGTTGTTTGAATCGACTACTATTGCGGCTTATGAGGCGAGGCTCTTGCATATGAGGGATAGTTGGATGGACAAGTATCATTTGATGGAGTACCTCGAGAAGACATGGTTGGACAAGTACAAGGAAGCTATTGTTCGTTGCTGGACCGATCACTATCTCCATCTCGGATCAAGGACGACAGGAAGGTTAGACAAATACTCATTTCATCTTTTATTGTTTAGTTTACTTGTGATGATTTATTTTATAATTATAAATTATGTTCTAATCTTAGGGCCGAGGGTGCTCATTCGGTGTTGAAGAGAACTCTTAAGTCTACTCGTTGTGGATTTGATACTCTCATCAAGGCCATCCATAGAATGATTGGAGATCAGATTGATGAGATTCAAGGTTGCATAGAAAAGTCTCGTACTCATACTATCTTAGGCACCCAAGAAGACCCTATGTTTACATTTCTTCTTCGAAAGGTGTCTAACAATTGCATGAAGTACTTGATCGAGAATTGCAAAATGGCGCGGCAAGGGACATTTGATGCTACATGTGACGATTGGTATTGGAGGCAATCGTATGGGATCCCGTGCATTCATGAGTTTGTTGCTGCCCTCCAGGAAAACAGACCTATATTTTTGACTGCAATACATCCATTTTGGAGACAAGTTACGTGGCATGAGGTCACCGAAGAAGTGGAAGAACCCGAGGCTATTCCTCTGTCGATGGGGGATATTACTTTGACATCTTTTATGGCTATGCACAGGGAGGGTAGGTTGCCCCAAGACGTTGTGAACAAGTTTGGCGCTTATATTGCAACCATGTTGAACCCGACGGACTCAGTAGCTCGGGAGCCGAGAATTTCACATCCTTCAGACAAGGGAAGCAAGCAAGGACGAGTGCCATCTGGATTTGAGCATGCTCGAGCTGATAAGGAAAAACAGATGAGGAAATCTTCACAAAGTTCTAGAGGAAGAGTTCGAGGACGAGGCCGAGGACGGGGTCGAGGACGAGCAGACACCACAAGCGAGCCTAGTACCATCCCGGAGCCTAGTACCATCCCGGAGTCTGAGCGTAGTACCATCCCGGAGTCTGAGACGGCCGTTCCAAATGAGCCATCTGAACCTGTGGTCCGAGGATTCAACTGGGGTTATCGGAATATCCCAGCATTTATGTTATCTTACGTTGATCGTGTGATAGATGTTCCGGGCGATGGACATTGCGGATATCGATCACTTGGTGCGTTATTGGGTTACCGTCCAGATGAGTACATTCGTGTCCGGAGAGAGATAGCTTGGGAGTTGAGTAGACACATGCATGTATACTCCGGAATACATGGTGATGATGAGATCGAAGAACTGATTGACAACGTCAACTACCTTAACCCCGCACCTTGCGCATCACAGTTCTGGATGGAGGTTCCTACTTGTGCTCTCGCATACGCTACTTTATTTCGGGTGTCCCTTGTCGTCTTCTCTAGATTGGACTCCTACACCTGCTTGCCATTGATTGCCGATTCTGAAGCCGAACAAGAACCTCCAACGGTAGTGCAAGCAATCGCAGTACTCAATGATCATCACTACGTTCCGGTAAGTCCATTTTATTCCCTTGATTTGTGAAACAAGTTTGGTTGTATCAAAACTTGTTTGACTAACATGCTATTGATTTGTAAAACAGGTTTGGTTGCATCAAAATGCTCCATTGCCCCCGATATGTCTTGATTGGATGCGAGGTCACGACGCTTCAGTTGATGGTTTTGCCGACATACATAACCGAAGAATAGCAAGATACGGAAGACTGCTTCAGAGAGAAGAAGATGCGGGTTCTTAGTTTGATGTTGAATTGTGATTTCGAATAGTAGTGTTGAATTGAGTTTTTGATTTGTGATTTGTGATTTGTGATTTGTGATTTGTGATTTGTGATTTGTGATTTCAATATTGAGGTTTTTGATTTGTGAGTTGTGATTTGTGATTTCAATATTTAAGTTTTGATTTGTGATTTCAAATTGAGATTTTGATTTCAAATTTGATTTCAAAACATAAATCACAAGTGAAAGTAATAAAATGAAGCAAGCACGGGACGTTGGAAATAGAAACAAGTCAAAGTAATGAAACATGTTCATACATAAAATGAAGCAAGCACGGGACGTAATAAATAGAAACAAGTCAAAGTAATGAAACATGTTCATACATAATAAACAAAATAGAAACAAGTGTCTAGTCCTGTCGCTGTGATGCCCTAACAGGAGGTGGCGCCTCTGGTGCCTCGTCTCCTCCTAGAACATCTAGGAGACGTCGAAGAAAATCAGCCTCAGACGGAGGACAACGAGTCAACTGATCTCTAACCATACCTATAGCTATATGTACACGCTGCAGAACATGAAAATAGGTAAGAAACTGAACTAATTCTTAAATAAAATGAACTTTAACGTAACAATTCATATCGTACCCGCTCTGAAAGTACAACAGGTGCAACTGGAGGTGCAGGCGGTGGTGGTGCACCATCTGGAGGTGGCTGCAGGTGGGAGTGAGTACGTGGTAAGAACCAGTCCAAAAAGTACTCATCCATCTGCCATGGGTCGACAACTGCTGGGACGCTCTGTATGTCGTACAGATGCTGGTCTCGCGTCGTCCACAGATGCCATGCATCGGGAGAAAATAGCAGCTCATACTTCCCTATCCTCGCCGGCCTCTTCATCACGAAGGGGCGAATGATACATCCGGGAGGAACTGTATGAAGCTCTGGAGGGACTATCTGTACATGCCCGAACTGACGTAGCATAAACGGTGGCTGATAGGGCTCCTCCACCCAACAGAAGCGTATCACCCCAAAATAGGCTGATACGCGCATCTGTCCAGTCTGAAAGCCGTCTAGCGAACCCCACGGCATCCACGTCACCTACGACAAACATATAACGTCAATTCAGAAGATCAATTCAAAATATACGTAAGAAACTTGACTTTATTAGTACCTCGTCCATCCTACACCTCGACAACTGGGCCCTAAACCCTAATAGGGCCGATCTCTCCATCTGTCCTGTAGGAGCCCTCTCCGACCTCTGTGCATGTCTCGCATCTCTCTGTCTAAGAGGGTAACATCTGGCCGCCGGAAACGTCGGACGAACCGAACAACATGTCCATCCGCTCGTCTACATGCTCCTCCCCAACTCTCTCCTCCTCCTCCTCCTCCTGAGGATCCTCAAGAACGTCATCAGGACGCGCTACTCCCAACTCAATCATACGCCGCTTACGGTTCGAAACCGTAGCGGCCCATGGACGAGTACTAGTCCCGGCAACCTATTATCGAGTAATTTCAATATTTATTAACTAATTATCGAGTAATTTCAATATTTATTAAACTAATTTCTATTAACTAATTATCGAGTAATTTCAATATTTATTAAACTAATTATCTATTAATTATCTACTACTTCCAATATTTAACAACTAATTATCGAGTAATTAACTAATTATCGACTAATTTAAGGAAGTTAACAACTAATTATCGAGTAATTAACTAATTATCGACTAATTTAAGGAAGTTAACAACTAATTATCGAGTAATTTCAATATTTATTAAACAAATTATCTATTAATTATCTACTAGTTATATACTACTTCCAATAATTATCGAGTAATTAACTAATTAACAACTAATTATCGAGTAATTAACTAATTATCAACTAATTATCGAGTAATTAACTAATTATCAATATTTATTAAACTAATTATCTACTAGTTCCAATAATTAACAACTAATTATCGAGTAATTAACTAATTATCAAGAAATTTCAATATTTATTAAACAAATTATCTATTAATTATCTACTACTTCCAATAGTTCTAATTTCAATATTTATTAAACTAATTATCTATTAATTTCAATAATTTTAAACGTAATTATCGAGTAATTAACTAATTACGGAATTTACAACTAATTTCAATATTTATTTAACTAATTACCAACTAATTATCGAGTAATTAACTAATTATCAAATTATTACGGAATTTACAACTAATTTCAATATTTATTAAACAAATTATCTATTAATTATCTACTAGTTCCAATAATTAACAACTAATTATCGAGTAATTGACTAATTATCGACTAATTTAAGGAAGTTAACAACTAATTATCTAATTATCGACTATTTTCAATAAACTAATTATCTAATTATCGACTTTTTTCAATTTTTATTAAACTAATTATCGACTATTTCACTAACTAGTGACTAATTGTCCACTAATTTAACTAATTATCGACTAATTGAGACTAATTCATTAATTCATTCACTAATTCTATACATAATAAGTAATTAACAACTAATCCTACACTAATTATCGATTACTATTATTTAATTAACGTATATAAAGACAAATGTAATAAAAATAAATTAAAACGTACCCCAACCTCGCTAGAAACGCGAGATGTCGTGCAACCTCGGACTACTCCCCCTACTCGCCCTCCACGAGAGCCCCGTCCTCGCCCAACCTCGGCATCGGAAATCGCTCGCCCGCGA
Organism: Fagopyrum homotropicum; assembly: GCA_033239125.1. Classification (NCBI taxonomy): domain Eukaryota; kingdom Viridiplantae; phylum Streptophyta; class Magnoliopsida; order Caryophyllales; family Polygonaceae; genus Fagopyrum; species Fagopyrum homotropicum. The sequence continues at coordinate 154,773,596 of BSWB01000003.1, forward strand.
CCCTCGCCGGAAAAACTGCCGGAGGACTCACCGCCGCCGTTGCCGGAGCGGCTCCCCCGGACCACGCCTTCGTCTCTTCCCCGAGTTCGGACCATGGCTGCTGGTGTAAACGTCGTCGGAGTGGTTGGTGGTGGTCGTCGCCTCTCTTCGTCGCCCTCTTCTTCGTCGTCGTCGGTAAGGAAAGTTTGGTGGAGGCGGAATGAGGAAGACGACCTTCCGCTTTCGCGTTAAGAAATCGAAGAGACCTACGCCTACGCGTTACGTACGCGTAGTAACTTTTCAAACGGCAGAAAGTGTCTACGCGTACGTAACGCGTAGACACTTTCGCCTCAGAAATTGATCCATTATCTACGCGTACGCAACGCGTAGACGTGTAATGGGTATATTTAGCATGAAATGGTGGGTACGAATAGCAATCTCGCACATTGTGTCATAATCTATCTCAATGTGTTTTGTGCGTACACGGAATACATAATTGTTGGCTTGTTTGTTTGTCGCAATGAAGGCACATATGTTGAGTAAGATGAATGACAAGGGAGGCAAGCAACAAACGAAACCATAGAAGCTCGTACGCCTTGAAGGTCATGACCTTATATTCGGCATCTATTGATAATCGGGATATTTTGACTTATTTCCTAGTCTTTCAGGAAATAGGAGAATTACCAAGGAGAATAAAATAGTCAATGGTTGAATTCCGAGTTTTAAGGCAAGCGGCATATTCCACGCCACGTACAATAAGCAGTAATGTGTAGGTCACTCGATCTGGACAAGAAAATGCCTTGAATAGAGGGAAGGCTTGATACAACGAAGAACCTTATGGGCAACCTCCTAATGTCCTAGATGGGGAGAAGACATAAAATAATAAAGAATAGGCAAGATCAAGGCGAGTGATTACCATATATATAAACAAGCCAACGATATTTCTTAGGGTCATGGAGCAAGTCGAACGAGTTACTATGAAGTCCGTGTGTGTGCGGTATGGGGAAAGGTTGCAGGCTTGCACCTAGAATACCAACATCACAAAGAATGTTTAGGGTGTATTTGTGCTGATGTAGGCAAATGTCTGACGAAGTGCGGACTATTCCAATGCCTAAAAAGAATAGAAGGAGACCCAAATACTTCATGTGAAAGCATTTGTGAAGGTATGCATTGATATTGGAGATATATGGTTGTAGTATTGTTACTGATAATAACCAAGTCATCCACACAGATTAGTATTTATAGTGTAATACCATACTTAGAGTAAGTAAAAAGGGAGTCGCTGATAACGAAAACTGTAGCGGAGAAGGACACAAGTGAACTTTTGAAACCAGTTGCGAGGAGTGTGACGAAGTCCATAGAGAGATTTTTGTAACATGCCGATCTTGCTTGAGTGGTTACAACCAAGAGGTTTGGAGTATATAAACTTCTCTTTGCAAGTTCTCCTGCAAGAAGGCATTATATCCATCTAATGTAGTTCTCAATTGTGAATAATGGCAATGACAACAAAGAGCTTCACAATAACAAGTTTGACAACAAGAGAAAAGGTTTTGTTGTAGTCAATACCTTTTTGTTGGCGATTGCCCAAAGCAACCTAGTGGTTTTTATAGCGCTCAATCTTACCATTTGATTTGTATTTGTTTCGAAAGACCCATTGAGATTCAATAACCCGACGATTTGGAAGGAGATCAACATAATCTCAAGTTCCATTCCGATGTAAGGCAGATATATCGACATGCATGCATTTCACCAATTTGCATTTACGAAACTTCTCTAAAAGATGAAGGCTCGTGTTCTTGTTGAATAGAACTAAGAGCAACAATAATGCCTGGTGATAAACAATTATATGATAAATAATTACCCGTGTCTTTGCACGTCATCACAATTTCTATATATTTGTTTGCGCTGACAAGCAAACCGATTGAACGTCGGTAGATTTTTCAATCAAATTTGTCCGCATGTCACACAACATTCATATTATGAACGTTGAATTTTACACGGCTGACTATGTGTCAGACTCAATTTTGACATACAACCGATCTACGCGTCGATTACGACATGTAATCGGTCTACGTGATTCATTGTAAATGATAAATCGGAGTCCATATAATAGTTTTAGGATGAATTTGCATTTCGGATCTTTTATATTATAGAGTTGAAATTTAGGCCCTACCAATTACAAATTGAGAAATAGGGCTCCTACTTTACTAGACTAATTCATAAATAGGACAAAAAGTTGACAAAAGTAATGATGGCTGATGTGAGTGCTGATTGTGACACTTTTGATTGACATTTGGAGGGAATTTTGGGCAAAAAAAACGCAGCCCTCCGCTTACCCAAAAATCCGCTTACCCAAAAATTCGCTTACTCAAATAATGTCACAATCATACCCAAAAATTAATTTGTTATAGTACATAAACATACTCGAAAACAACATACCCAATAAATCAAATATCAAAATAAAACAATATCCATAAATTGGATAATATTTTATATTTATACCCAATTTAAACATCACTTAATACAAAATCCATACCCAATTTAAATTTGTCATACCCAAAATTTTTAAAACTCGATATTGTACACAAACACAATATCAAATGACATTTGGTCATTACCCAAAAATTCGCTTGACATTTGATCATTATAATACATTTTAGGTAACCATAAAACATACCCACGATATCACTTTAAATATACTTAATAATAAGAAATATACTACAAAGCCAATACACGTATAAAAACATACCCAATTTGAATTTGTCATAACCAAAATTTACACAAATCGATATTATACACAAACATCAATACCAAATGACATTTGGTTCTTGTAACACGGTTTGGATAACCATAAAACATACCCAAAAATATCACTTTAAGCATACTCAACAATAAGAAACATCCCACAAAAACAATAAACATATACCCAATAATGAGAAAAATACTACAATTCATATTTGGGTAACGAAAACAATGTCACCCAAAAAAATTAAACATTCATGGACTTGAAAATTTCATCAAACTAGCTACATTAACCAAAAATAAAAGGTAAAAGGTAAACATGTAAAAAATATACTTAAACTAAAATTAAACATTTAATCACCATCATTCAATTAAAGCAATTATTGCCCCTATTTTCTAATTTTCATACCTACTTTTTCTTTCTTTTATGTAGAAGCCTACTTTTACAAAAGATAATTTTAAGAGATCCTATTTTCCTAATTAATTCATAGTTTTATGACAAGAAGTAGAGTAGCATTTTGTTTCATACTTTAGTAACCCACTAAGGGCGCATATGCTCAATTCTTGTTGCGCACAACTTTGATGCTTTTGATGATAGATTCAACATTATCTCATAACTTTGAATTTCAACTAAACTTTAAAATGAGAAGCTATATATAGAAGAAATAATGATCTACTTTAAACTTTCAAAGAAGTTGGTGTCAATGATCTACTTTAAACTTTCAAAGAAGTTGGTGTCTGTTTGGTTGGAACGGTGGAATGAAAACGGAATAGAATCGAATAAGGATTGAGAAAGGAAATGGAATGGATGATATTACTTTTATGTGATAAAAGACATCTAACCAAACGTAGTTTTTTATTGATTCAGAATCATTCCGTTATCGGGAATGATTTCCGGTGTTTCCAAACGAGCCCTTATCTTCTTAGGTTAGTAGTTAGGAGCTAAGGAGATTTGTATAATAGCATGTGCTTGGCAATAAGTATAGTAGTTAGGAGCTAATGAGATTAAAATATAAAAAAGTTGTTTCACATTGATAATGATCTAGATTAAATTTATCATAGGTGTCCAAGGTTGTCCAATTGATAAGTTTATCATAATTTAAAGACTACCATAATTGGTAGAAATTTTTAGATAATGAAATATTCTCACATTAAAAAATTGTGTATGTCTATAGTGTGTAGTGTGCGGGTTGGTTGGTAGACTCGTTTTTATTGTCGATTGATTTAGTATGAAATTTACTAAACTAATGAGTTATACTTAAATCTAACACGTGCGTATTTAAGGTTACGATGCAAATATACAAATGATCGAGAAACTGACTTACTAAATTCGATGAAACTAAATTGGCCAACGAACGTTTTAATTCATTATACATGATTTCATGGCCATGGTTATAGTTAGATTTAGAAAATTATATTATATTTAGTAAATACATTGATAATTTATAAACTCGTACTAATTTTTATATTATTATAAATTTGGGTTAATAGATGATATTATTTTAAGAGAAATTTGTCCAAATATCAGAATGGTACCTCACCTATTGAGTCCGACCAAATATTAGTATTTAGATTATTGTTCACATGTTAAGCTAACAGATCGGTGTTAAATATCAGTGACAACCAAAACGGTTTAGATTATTGTTCACACGTTAAGCTGACATATCGGTGTTAAATATCGGTGACAACCAAAACGGTTTAGAGTAGGCAATCAAGGATCTCTTTCCAGATGCCACACACAGACATTGTTAATTTAACGTGTGAACAATAATTCAAGTACTAATCTTTGATCGGACTCAATAAATGAGGTACTGTTCTGATAATTTAAATAACGGGATACTAAAATTTAATCTGCCTAAAAAATATAGTATTGTTTAGATAAGTTTCTCTATTTTTAACTAGAATTGAAACATACATACTTCTTTAAAAAGGAATCCACTAAAGGTACATATTTATTTGGTACACATTGAGTGTATCTTAAGTTAACTGTACAAATTTGGTGGGAGCCTACCAACACATAAACACAAATAATCCAAGGTGGTGGAAATTCCACTCATATTTATGATAATACTTTATATAAGTGGTTAGTTGTTATATGTTTGAAAAATATTTTCTTAAAGACCCACTAAATCACAATGCAAAATGTGTACTCCACATATACATAAGTTGGTTCTAAGTCACCAAGAATCTTATGTTAACAAACAATATGGTATCATTCCTAGACCCGAACAAAAACAACGGAATTTAAAGGTAAAATCGTGTATCCGTACAGGCCCCTGACACATTCGGACCCAAAAAAAGCCAGAATTTTACACTTATAGTTTTCGGCAAACTCACAAAACGAGTTTTATCGACAACCGGTAAATCGAGCATGCATAAATAACTTTATTTTATAGACATAATAGTCTATGTTACTTTCATTTTGGAACAATTATGGAAAGGTGGATGTACAAACACATATAAAATAAGATTGATTATTCAAATAAAATATCATTTTTAATATTTTATTACATACAAGGATCAATTATGAATCCCACTATATAAACTAATTATTTTCTTTGAAAAAAAATATTTAGTGGTTTCTTACGTAGCACCCTACATTATCCGTAGCCCACTAACCCGTACAGGCCCACATCCAGGCCCATCTGCAATATTCGCATTTATTTAACCTCGAATTGTGTGTTTCTGTTAACTATATTATGATGCAAAAATAAATTTTATATTCTTATTATGTTTTCGTTAAACTATATTTATATTATTTTGATTATATTTAAATATGAAACCATTTAAGTTTTTTGGCCGTTTAGGTAGTGGTTAAACTCGAATACAAAATTATAGGATTTTAAACCAAATGTTAGTATAATATAAACCATTTGTTTATAAACTGTGAACCTTTTTTAAGGTTTATAAATAAAAATAGGCCAATTTTAATAACTAGGATTTTTTGAGAAACTTAACTAGGCTTTTTAATGTTTTAGTTAAGTAAATATACCCCAACCTTTTGTATTTATTTTACAAACTTTACATACGCTTCTCTCAAAGGTTACATTTACTAAACACAAAACTAGAAAAAGCTTAATATATCAAATTGTTTCATAAAAAATAAATTATTAGTTAACTTGGATAGCCTAAAATGATAAGAAAATTTTTTTTATAATAATGATAAATCAACTATTGTCCGATGATCAACTAAGGGCCCGTTCGACGGAGTTTATTAAAGAGATTATTTTAGAGCTTTCTATTTTTTGAAAGCTAAATGGTGTTTGACATAATAGATTTTTGGAGAGATTAGATTTGAAGAGCTTTTTGAGGAGGTTTTTGGTGAGATTTGAAAAAACTTTATAGTATAGCTTTTTGGGTAGATTATCAAAAAATTTACAATTTTACCTATCTATCACACCTTCAACAATTTGTACAATTTTTTCCTTTTTGGCAAATCTACCATACAAATCTATTCACAAATCTATTTTTACCAAACATCAATTAGATTATTTGTTAGATTTTTAAAATTTACAAAGCTATTTGAAATTAACCTAACAAATCTAACAAAAAAAAAAAGGTAAAGCTACTCAAAAAGCTAAAACTTTTCAAAAATCTAGATTTACATGGACTAATTGTTACTAATATATAGAAATATTCAAAGATTTTCATAAAATAGAAATTGATTGTTTATATATTAAATATTTAGTTTAAAATATCATAAATCGGTACCTCGATATATATATATATATATATATATATATATATATATATATATATATATATATATATATATATATATATATATATATATATATATATATATATATACTTTTGTCTCTATAAATAGCATCAATCAATCTCCGCCTAACTCAGAATTCAGAACCCTCACACACATACTTCCGTCAATCATCAAGAACCAGAAAAAAAAAATATAATCTTCATCAAATTAGTAAGATGAGTACGCCGGAATCTTACACAATGCCCGCCGCAACGCCGGCTTCATATGAAGGGAGAGCTGCGACGTTGGTGGGCGGCAGCAGGCTACTCCCACACGAGCAACAAACGACGTGGCACTCGCCGGTGCCATATCTATTCGGAGGATTAGCGGCGACGATGGGTCTCATCGCCTTCGCCCTCCTAATCATCGCCTGCTCCTACTTCAAAGTTTCCGGCGAATCCGCTCAGGAAGGTGACGTGGAGTCCACCGGAGAGAAGGCTGCCGTCGGTGAAGGAGGTGAAGGAAGACGGTGGGAGGCTTATTGGAATGTAGTGGTGGTGATGATGCCAGGGCAAGTGGACCCCACTTTCTTGGCAACGCCGTCTACCGGAAAATCGGTAAAAAGTGATCTTACGCCGGAGGTTCAGCTTCGACAAGGGAGCAGCTCTGACAACAATGAACATCATCACGGTCATGAATCACAACATTCCGGCGCCGGCGGTGGTGATACGGCCGTTTGACGCCACAAAAGCTTTAGGATAGCAGAGTCATTGTACGGCGATCATTGCATTTTAATATTTTATAGAGAGGAAACTTATAATACTAAAATCTTGCTCAATTTATTAGTATATATTTGCATTTGATTTAGAATGATTTTGATAAATAGATATGTTATATAATTCTAAACTAATTATGCTCTAATCTATACTTTTTACTTTAAATTTGTAAAGGGGTAGTTTTTCCTAATTCATTGATTAAAAACTTGTTACATAAATATTTTTTTTGGATAAAAAGAGAAAATACTCTAGAAAATTAAAATATAATTTAAATTAAATCTTTATTTAATAAATAATATAATGCGACACCTCAAAATAAACTTGTTCATATCCGTTGGCCTTCGCACCATCTCTCCAGCCTGGTACTCCTTTGTCAAGGCTTCTTATTTCGAGATTGGTTGATTGATCTCGGTCATGTGTTCAGAGAAGGCAATCGTGCCGCTGATGCACTTGCTAGCTTCGCCTTCTCTTGTGATATAGGGGCTAGTCATCTTGCTTCTCCTCCTCCTTGTGTATCTTCTATTTTGCTGAACGATATGCGTGAGGTTAGCCTACCCCGTATATCTCGCTTGTCTTTGGCTACTTTTTCTTCTAATTTCCTGGAGTAGTGTACTCCTTTTTTACCAAAAAAAAAAAAAAAACTTGTTCATATCCAGGCAGCCCGTCTGGTTATAAACAAGCTTGCTAAAAAAAATGCTAATTAAAGAAATTTATTTGAAAGTGCGACTTTCGATAATTACCGTCCCCGAACCATACAAAGGTTAACATTCGGTTTCCGCAAATGAATTTATTCGGATTATATTATACACGCTTGAATTTAACCCTAAATAATATTAAATTAAATAAAAGCACATATATTTACTAAATATTATTTTACAAATATTCTCTATATTTATCTATACATTATTTAAATCCTACATGATATTAGTAATGCTTATGAAGCTTTTTGAAAGAAAAATAATGCTAAACAAAAGCATTAAATTCGAAATTGGATGGTGATTTAGCTAAAGTAATAAAAATATGTATGTTAATGGAAGTTTCATTTGATTGCACTAATTTACTAAGTAACCAATTAAAATGTGACAAGCCCCTTGTCCCTTAAAAAAACAAATTATCCAGAATAAGTTCCAATTAGTATATTTTGTTCTAGAACTTCCGAGCTTTATATTTATATCCGAAAAATATATTAGATATTCTTTCATAGATTTTTTTCGAAACCGATTGGACGTGTGCGTATGTACGCATGTATACACATGACCTTTGGTTTCGGTTTATTGTTTGATATAGTCTTATGAAATGAGTGGAGGATGGGTTGGTGATAAATGGATAAAATGTTGAGCCAGATCTTACCACGCCTTAATCTGGTTTAATTTTATTTTAAGCAGATTTTCGGATATGGTCAAATTGCCATCCCAATTTATCCCCGTTTTATATGAACAAAAATTAACCAATACACAAAATAACACATAACAAAAATATATAAAGTACGTACACAAATAAAAACTTACACAAACAAATAAAAAACACCTTCTTTGTGAAGGATTAGCATTGGGCCATTGGGCCGTTATAGCCCAAGCCCATTGATATGTAGTCCAATTGGACGAGTCATTGGGCCATGAATGAATATCTTCCATTGTTATCTTGCATCAATAACTAAGACCTAACTAATTTAGGCTACAAGATTGATGGACAAACATTCTTATTTAAAATTGATTTTAGACGAGTTTTAATCGCATGAATCTCTTTAATTGGTAATGTTAAAATTTATATAGGATATATACTTATGCATAAAATTGATTCAATGGAGATGTAATGAATTTATAATATAGTTTACATATTATGTAAATAATGAATAAATAAATGATTATTTTACATACATTAATATTAGCATGGTACAATGTAAATGCAAATTCCTTATTTTATATTATACACATGGGCTTTTATATGAGTTGTGACTCGTTCTCTTATTTTAAACTCGGTAGTTTATAAAAATAAACCGAGTTAACCCTACATTTTAGCTAAACTTTAAAATATTTCAATTTGTTTATAAAATGAAAAAGCTCGACCTTCTTTCGAGTTAAGTATAAAAAGTTCGAGTGGTATAAAAACTATAGAGTTGTTATATTCGTATAACTACTCGACCACGGACGGAGTACATGCAACATTACCCCTTTCATAGGTAACCCTTTGATATGTCATTGTCCGTACCTACCTTCGTAAACAAAATTATAAACTTACTTCACTATAATTTTATAAGATACATCATAATTTATTAAAGAGAATAATTTATAAGAAAATTTTAACCTATAGTCATGACACAAACTGATATAATACGTGATTGAAAAAAACTATTTTGATGATAGTGAAAAATAAAATAAAAAAATCTAATGAATTGATATGTTTTACGTTAATTACACAAACTATTGCAAATTTCAGATTTAGTTAATTAGTTGTTGTTTATAATATGAACTTTAAAATAAAATAAAAAATTCTTAGTGCCCGTTTGGTTGGAGCGGTGGAATGAAAACGGAATGGAATCGAATAAGGGTAGAGAAAGGAAATTGAATGAATAAGATTATTTTTATGTGTTAAAAGACCTCCAACCAAACATAGTTTTTGATTGATTCGGAATCATTCCGTTATCAGGAATGATTCCTGGTGCTTCTAAACGAGCCGTTAGTTTTAGGGGGCAAGAAGATAACATTTTAAAATTTGAAAATAAATATTAACTTTTGGAATTGGTTGTGGTACCTAATACAAATGAGACAATTTACTCTCATATTCATGGATGTATACATTTTGAAATTGACGTGACATTATTACATTCAAAACTCTACTCTAATAAAATTCAAGTCCGTGCTATGTACAAGTTTATTTTATTTTATTTATAGTTAATTATTGATAAACTAGTGTAATGCCCGTATCTTGGGCGAGTTTACTATAATATTGTGTAGATGTTATATTGTAATTATATTGACAATAAAAACCGTTTAAATTTAAATGGTTTGATAATTTTTTTTCTTTTAAAAAATTTTCATTTCGGATTCGATTCCATGATTTAAAATTTTATTTAAATCTGATTACAAAGTCTACATAGATAAACTAATTCAGAATTAGTTTAAATAACAAAATGAAAATAACCAAAATAATAACTCTTTTAATTATTTTGGGTAGTTGTTAAATGTATTAGATAATAGAAATTTTAAATTTTAATTTAGATTTTTAGTGGTTGTTATTAATTGTTAAAATGACACGTGATAGTTGAAGTTCTAATGGTTAGAATCGTGGAATTAATTGATTCCCCTAATTAATATATATATATATATATATATATATATATATATATATATATATATATATATATATATATATATATATATATATATATATATATATATATATATTATTTGACTTAAATACCAATAAAATTTAAAATTAAGCTTATAATATATATATATTTAAAAAAATATGTTTTACTAAAACCACTTACTAATTATAGTATGTATATGAACATATAATTTCAAAATTACATATTACTATTTTTGGTCTGGTTGTTCAACATGATCTAGGTTGAAGGCTATGAGGGACAGAAGGGTCAAGAATATCACGGTATCAAATTGTCAACCTCTAGTCGATCATTTCGTTTCTCGAACTTTCTAATTTTTGCTTTCCAACTACTCTGTATATCAATATATTATTCAATAATCTTTATTTAAATAATATTTATTAAAATAATTAGTTGATAAAACACAAACCATTTACATTCCATTACAAATTGGAACTATAGATTATTACAAAGATTAACCGGAAAATATTGATGTACTCGAAGAACCAGAGATCCTCCGACCAAATCGGCGCTGCAGATTGTGACGCCGATAAAAAAACCTCCATATGTTCCGGCAAAAACTCATATCACTACTAGAAACGACCATTATTAAGAACAGTTACACCACCATAGTTATCATCAAGCTCTAGATTGAAGAGAAGCCATAATATAGGATTCAAAGCTAGTAATTAACACTTCCAGATTGATCGACGATAAAGGCTAATCAATCATCAATAATTACTTAACAGAACGGATTCATAAAAAGTCGTTCTGTTCCTTGGATGTATTAAAACGACGGAACGACACCGTACAAGTCGTCTTCGACGAGGAATCCTCCGGTGGTAGCTCGAGCGGAGGATGTGTAGATCTGGTCCAATTCGCCTTCGCCGTCGGTGCGCTTTGCGAATCGACCTTTGATTCTCGGTCTAGCCTCCGCGTACGCTTTCCTTGAAGCATAACGGATCGTCTTCTCGAACTTTCGATTCTTCCTCTTTTCTCTGTACCTCATCACCCTCGCTTCCCTGTCAAACCGCGACAGCTGCATCGGTTGCGCGGGAGCGGATTTCGATAACGGAAAATTGGATACCTCCGACATTGAATTCGTATTTTCATCCGGTACTATTCCGACGTCCGACGACGAGATCTGAAGAGAACAATAGAAAAGCGGTTGTTATCAACTCGTTGCTTTCGATTGAACTAATTTGTTGATTCGAGATAAGATAGAGAACTTACGCTTTGGCTGATACACTGAGTATTGAGATTGAAGGGAGAGAGCTTCGATTGAGTAAAATCGATCTCAAAGCAGTTTTCGTTAGACAAACCATAGTTGAGATGATTAAGATTAATACTCTTAGCCTGAATCGGAACCACGCTATCAACACTCCGTTTAAGACTAAAATTCACAGATCCAGATTCCAACAAAGAATCAACATCAGAAGAGTAAACAAAATCCGCAGCAGCGACCTTATCTTGAAGATTAGGAATCATCCAAGAGTCGTGAAGATAAGTAGTAGCATCAGAGCAAGGCGTTTGAACGACATCGAAGAAGGCGGATGAAACAGAAGAGGATTTGGAGGAGAAATCGGAAGGAGTTTCGAAGAACGGAACAACAGGAAGCCGCTCATGGCGGAGAGCGAGGGGATTAGCAGAGTGGATATCACGGTCACAAGAGGAGCAAAGAACAGCAGCATCAGCTTTACAGGTAACGACGGCGGGAGCCTGCTCGCAGACCTCACATATCCAAACTCGCTCGTGATTTGAGAGCTTAGAATGGATCTTGGAATCGCAGGAGATGCAGAGAAAGGCGGAATCGAAGCGACAGTAGAGAAGAGCAGCAGAATTGCTGCAGGAATCGCAGGACTTCGCTGCAAGGCCCCATTTGGATAGCAAACCCTTGATGTTTTCCTCTTCAATCGGCATCTCTGCTTTCTGTGTTTGTGTTTGTTCAAATTTTAGGGGTTCCCGGAGAAATGGGAAAATTAGCTCAACGCTTCAAAGGAAATGGAGTCTGATAGGCAGGGGTGTCGCTCACTCTTTATATTACTTACATATTTTTTTTAATATTATCCATTTATTAATATAAAAGTTAATTCAATAATTAATTTCAAACTTGAATTATAGCTCCTATGTATAGAGTCGTGTGTGGACTGCAGTTGATGTGGTGTACTTTTATGACGGTTTCTTTTGATGGGAGGCTCTTCCCGAATTCCCGTCATTCACTTCTCCGGGAGATCATGTTCCTGTTGTACATGCCAAAGCGGTGTTATTTTAATAGTGTTTGGCTCGTTCATTCCCGCTTCATCTTTGGAAGATGCTTTCGTTTTCGTGCTAATAGTTCTCCTCCGACGTCACCCTTCTTCTCTTTGGCTTCGTTATGATCTTCTCGGACGTCTCCTCCTGGATCTCCGGTTTTGATCATCTGTGTGCTCACCACTTTTTCATGGAATTCAACACCGTAGCAGATTATTTTACTTGCGTTGTATGACTTTACGTCAACGGCTGGTGACGAGGTGCTACCGGAAGATGTTGAAGACCTCATTCGTTTGAATGCATTGGGGTGACAAGTCTCTAGAGATTGTTCCCCCTTTTGTTAGTAACTTGCTTGCTAGCCTTGCTATGCATATTAGGGGTTATTTTGTATCCGTTTTGCGGTGAAGTGATAATTTAAGGTTACATGTTTCATTCGCGAATAGAAAAAAGGATTGTGACACAATTATGTTGTGTCCACATTATTATATATAGTTTGTTGGAGTGTTGGTGTCAGGATAACCAAGCTCGTGTAGAAGGGAACTCAACCATTGAAGTATTCAGCCTGATGTGGGGAATCCCTTGCTGACTCGATCTAGATGCAATTGACAGATCCGTGAGAATGCAAAATTGACGTGAGAATGGTAGAAATAAGAATGGACAGATCCGTGAAAAGGCAATAATGGAACGAACAATGCAGAAGAAAGAACTAAGGAGATCATTAGGTAGAACCTTGATATAGATGATCCAAGTACGTATTCTTATCTTACCTCAACCCAATCCACACTACATCTTTGCACAAGTTTCAATGTTGAAGCAAGCACAAGGAAGAGGTGAGTGAAGACTTGAAACATTAATCTACAGTAGATTGTTAGAAGAAAATTCAACCAAGCTGAGCAACACACAAAAATGCCAACCCAAGGTTCTCTTTGATTGATTTTAACGGGAAATGAGAATACAAAACAATTGTCTTAATATGTAAATAATCGTAAAAAAAAAAAAGAGGCTAAGGAAAGCTTTTATATGTTTTAAAAGCCTTCTTTCATAAAAGATAATACGAAATGAAAAACTAATTACAAAAATCAGAAAATACATCATTAATTATCAAGAGCTATCAATGATGTATAAGATGTCCAAAGATGTATAAAATGTGCATAACTCTTCCAACTCCAAGGCAAATATGCATGGAGGGCACCTCACGTGTGGAGGAACGGGTTTTGTATGTTGCATCTTGCTACTACTAGAGACAACATATAAACAACGTTAGTTCTGATGCTCAAGTAATCTGACTTATCATCAACCTAGTTAGCATATGAGTAAGCGTGAAGTTAATGAGCATTGATATGTAGACCAAGTGTGCTTGTCCCTCACTTTTCTTATGAAGATTGGAAAAAAAAAATTTGTTACTCAAATTCAGTTTGGTGGATAAGGTTACACTTATTTGACCGATTTTAGTGAAATATATGTGATAAAATATTTGAATATGTTACTTAAAAAAAAGGCATATTATCCATGCATTTTAGATAAGTTTATATTTTATTCTATAACCACTGTTTTATTTTTTAATCATATACAAAACGTCATACTAATGTTAATGCATTTGTGATTTATTTTTACGTGATTTTCTTCACCAAAATCTATCATATAGTTTTGTAATGGGGTGACTAATTTTCTGTATCCCTATTTTTATATTTTATCTATTTTGAATCTATATAGTTTTGTGATGCTTTATTAATTTCATTTTTATATGCATTTCTGTTTTTATTTGACCACTTGACCGTTAGACAACTATTTGAATCCGTAACTATTAAGGTCAAAAATTTTCATTTTTTCTAAATTTTTTTTATAAATGTTTAGATAATTAAATAGGATAAATTTATAGACACAGTAGAAAACAAAAATCTGGAAAGAGATATTGTAATTATCTAATATAACGAAATTATCCCTTTTATTCCTAGAAATTAAATGAAATATGTAGCTTTCGAAATCCGTTGAGAGAGAAGGATGTGGGGCCGATGTGTTCATGACGGGTATACATCGGACACGTGGAGCCACCATATCCATGTAAAAATCTTCCGCGAACCAAAATATTGAAGAAGGAACGATGACGTAGATAATATGTCTTAAAATAAATACATAAATATTTGTCAACAAAATAGGTCTGTGCCGACGTAGACCCCACTTGGGCCCACGGTGGACCCTAACTACATAGCTAATAGAGTGATGGTCCCAACATGACCCGTTTTAATAGCATATCTTATTTATAGGTCGTTTGGTTTTAACTCTAAAAATAGAATGCAATAAAAATAAATCTAATACGTATATTCTTGTCTATAAAAATGAATCTAATACGCATTTGGACGCGCTTTTATTAATTAAAATAAGGTTAAGTAGTCATCACACGGGGATAGCCCGACCCCTTACATCATCAAGTAAAATATAACTACACCCTCTGGCAGACAATAGATTCAATCCAAAAGGAAGATTCAAAGCAAAATTAGCTAAAAAATCCGCTACTCTATTCGTCTCGCGGTATGCATGACGAAACTGGATATCCCAGTCTCTTTTCAAAAAGTCATGGCACAGCCGTACCAGACTAGCGCGAGGATGATGAGGTGTAATGGTGTTCTTGAGCAGCTTGATCACCAAAAGGGAATTAGTTTCAATGATTACAGATCGGAAACCAAGCTCCCAAGCGAACTTAAGTCCATAAAACATACCCCATAGCTCAGCCATGGGGACGGAACAAATACCTAAGTTAACACCAAAACCACTAATCCAATCTCCCGCGTTATTTCTAACCACACCTGCCGCACTAGCTAACCCATCTTTCTTCTTGGCTCCATCCGTGTTCACTTTAACAACACCATCCGGAGGAGCCCCCATGCAATGTGAATCGTACTCCTGTATCTATGAGGACCGATCCTTGCTCGCCAGACTTGAGCATACTCCTTCGAATTATCTTTGATGAATTTGCTTCGGTTCCCTTTAAAGGTAGTATCGTTGAAGGTAGTCTCATTACGCCATTTCCACAAAGAATAAGACGTTAACATAAACGTCTCTCATATATAATAACAAGATGAAAAAACAAATATATTTTTCATGACATACAAATAATGGTTGATAAATCAACTATTACATCACTCAAAGTCTCCCATAATTTAATATAAATTTTCCTTCAACTTTCATTAATATTCCATAATTGTCTCCTAACTCACCCTCTTTAGTTAAGCATAAGACGTTAACATAAACAATCAAAAACACTTTTTTTAACTATCAATTTGTATAGATGGAAATCTATATGGGTTCGCGGGATGAGTGGTGGTTAAGGTGATGGGTCGGTGAACAAGTGTTAGGTGAGTCACTCGTAACCCACCATCACACACTTGCTCGTAAAATTACGGTCTTTTTCTTTTTTATAAGAAATTAAAGGTTATGCAGAGGTGAAATTATATATATATATATATATATATATATATATATATATATATATATATATAGATCCTGACTCATATGTAAACAACACTTATCATGTGAACACGTAAACATCGAATATATATGACTATACCGCCGAAAAATATAGAGTTAGGTCCGGCGAATATTTCTTCCATTAATATCACGATTTGTTTTCCTTTGATATCGCCTAATCTCAGCAATCTATTTAACGATCTAACGAATACAATTTGTTCTCATTTTACATGATAAGACATGTTTACATGGAGCCAACCTCTCCCCCTCTCTATATATATATATACATGGTGGTAATGGATAAGTTGTTGATTTGGGGTTTCACGGCCTCTTGTTGTCCCAACAATATAAGTTGGGTTTTGTTTCTTTGTTTGTTTGGTGCACCAAAAATATCTTTACAAGATAAATCTCATGAGATGTCATGTTTTCATAAAATTAACATTATATATTGAGATAGGTATTGATAATCACGTAATATACTATTTACCACGATTTTTATACACGTACTATTTTAGCTAAGTAAATGAAAACCACGTTTAAAATGTATATATATACTTGCAAAATTTAGCATAATTTTCAAGAAAATATCAAATGACATAAATTTTGAAAAAATTTTCTAAATTTTATCACTTATTTAATATTCAACATTCTTTTAAACCAACAAGAAAGATTTTAAAACTAAAATTAATCATTTACACCAACTTTCAAGAACATTTATTATAATTATTGTTCATTTATTGGCCTAAAAAACTTAAAACGAAAGATAATTGTGATCAAATTTATAATACTAAAACATTATTTAGTTATGATCGGAGGGAGTATTATATATATATATATATATCATTAATGAATAAAGGGTATTTTATTTTAATATCGTTTTATTAAATTCCTTGATTTGAGTCTTACCAAAGGAGCACTAAAACTTAAAAGCAACAATAACCTTTGGAAATTGATTGTGGAATGAATTGTGGTTGACTAATTAAGAAAAGTTTGAATATTTAATAGAAGAATAAAATAATTAGCAATATAATAAATATAAGGAAGCAAGGTGTCCTAGAGGAAAAGTAATTAAAAAGACACGTGGCATGACGGCCCAATGAGAAGAGAGGATTAGATATGGTTAAGATCTTGACATGCCCACGTGTCCACACGCTTCTCTTTCTCAATCATGTCTTCTTCTTACTGTTACTTTGCGTGGTTTAGCTGGACGCGTGGATCTGTATTATTATTTTTATTTTTTATTTTTTAATATAGTTTATTATTTATATGTTCATTTGAGTTTGTCAGGAAGTCAGCTTTTTCGTCAATTGAAAAGTAATTACCGCCCCTAAATGATATATATATTTTTAAAGTGGTTGTCAGCCGTACTGTTTAAGTTCTTTATTAGCATTTAAGTTACGCAATTTAGATGTGTAATTCTGTTTTTACCTATGGATTATAACTATTGAGTGTTGTTCAAGTAAGGCACATTAGTCCGACCGTACGGTCGACACGTGTCCCGAAATATTTTTTTTATATTTATTTATTTGTTTTTTAAACGAGTGAAAGTAATAGTTCAAAACTTATTATGGAATAGTTCATAACTTATAAAAGGATAGTTCATAATTATAATAGAATAGTTCTTAGTTCAAAATTTATAAAGAAATGAAAGTAATAGTTCATAGTTCAAATTTTTTATTATTTTTTTCGGGTGTGTCGGCCGTACGGTCGGCCGTATAGCCATACCGCATTAATTAAACCGTACCTAAACAATGTCCTATAGCTATGTATATAATGTGTAATTAAATCCGATATCAAGCCGTTAAACTATGCGAATAATTATTGTAGTTGTAGTTTATCATTTTATCTTATATATTGCAGAAAAACATTTCTTATCATATGTCTAACCATAAAAGGCCTAATTGTCATGTGTAATTTAAGCATTTAATCACTGCCTTTTACACAATCTTTTATTTATTTTGTTATAATTAAGAAGATAGAGAAAATAAGGAGAGAAGAAATAAGAATATTTAATTACCTAATTTAACAATAATTAATTGATTATTAATAGGAGAGAGAAAAATCTTATAAGTTTTCATATTTTCGGTAATAGTGGTAAAAGGCATAGTTAACCATTTTACCCTTTTGGTATAATATAATTCATTTTTTTCTCATAATTATTTTAAAATTATTTGTTATTCAAATTTTTTATAAAAAAATTTGGTTATGGATTTAATGAATTTTTGTTATCCCACATCACTTATCAAGTAATGTTTGATAGTTTGAGAACTTGTATACGTAGAGAGCTTTTAAAATTAAATAAATCATACATTTCAATGATTTTTGTTAAGTTCAAGTACAATTTTTATATATGTGGGCCGTGACTTATTGATACGTGGATCGTTTATATATATATATATATATATATATATATATATATATATAGGGATTGAAGATTAAACAAGTCATACTCACTAATATATATTTGACATTATTATTTAGTTTAATAAACTCAAATACATATATTTTCGGTATAATATTGTTTCTTTCTTTTTTATATATTTTTTTCTCATGATTAATTTTAAAAATCATTTGTTATCCACATTTTTTTTTATTTCGGTCATATTTTCATGGATTTTGAAAACTTGTATAAATAGAGGATTTGAAGGTTAAACAAAATATACATTTTTTTGGTCATTTGACTAAGTAGATGTATAATGTTTATTCATATCAGATTAATATATGTTATGTAGATCGTAGATCTACGGTTATATGGGTCGTTTACCTACAGTTGTGTGGGTCGTTGATCTACTGACATGTGAAACATTATGTATATAAAAAAACCGTTGACCAACTAATACATATTTGACTTCGTATTTAGTTTAACAAACTCAAATACGTATCTTTTTGCTATAACAACTGTCTTCTTCTTTTTTCCTTTTTTCTCATAAGTATTTTTAAAAATTATTTGTTATCCCATTTTTTTTGAATTCGGCCATACTGTTATGAATTTTGTCGGCCCACATTGATCACCAACAATTTAAGAACTTGTATAAATATGGGGTTGTATTATTTCTATTAATTTTCAAAGGTATTATTTTGGATTCGATGTTGATAGTTAGTATTATTTTAAATTATTTTTTCTTATTTTTAATAGCATATAATAGCTAAATAATATATTTTAAATTTTCACATTGATACCCAATATAAGTATTAGGAACATCAGTCATAAGATTCCTGGCTCTAATGTGTAAAATGAAAATATTTAATGTACAACATATTTTAGATTGTATATTACCTGACTGAATTTCACATCGATTATATCTAATATAAGTATTTAATCCTATACATATTTATTATTCATTTTATATTCGCAATTGAATGTTAAATATTCATGAACAACATATTCTTTCTATATGTATATGTTACATATATTAAACATATTGAATATTTGCATTTTATGTACTCAATAGTTTTAGCTGTTCATTCAATTCAACCCACAAAATAGAGAATTCGGGTCACAATATTGACGGCCCAAATAAGATGGTATTGTTTTCTTGTCAAAAATTATTTTCCATGTTTAAAGACAGACACAGCGGTTGCAAGATAGGGGCAAACTTTACAAGACAAACCAGCATTCTAGTCCAGCATTCCTCAGAAACTAAGGGTAGACGGCGCGAAAGTCCGAATTCAGAAGAACAAACCAATATGTATATGGATATAAGACAACATCAAACGAATGAAACAACAAATATAACAAAAATCCTACCAACCAACTTAGCTGCAAGCTAATTACACATGATGTAGAGTTCAGAAATGGCAACAGAATTTAATATGGCATGTAAATGATAAGAGAACTCTAATTTTTCTTCATAGACTTCTGACTGAATGTAACATTTTGTGTAAGAAGCCATAAATCCAGAGTGATCAAGTTGATCAATATCATACCTGTCCTTCATTTTTTTTTTCTTTCGAGTATGTTGCTCTATTGTTCCCTCATTGACAGCTTAACCGCTTGACTTCAGTGTATTGCTCAACCTATGTAGGATATGCAGTTTCCGTTTAATCAGTAAGAGAATGTATGAAACAGATCTCGGTTGATTACTTGGTTGAGTGCAAGGAAGAGTTTTTAGTTTTTACCAGTCCAACCCCTCAAAAAGACCTTCTCCCTTTGTAGCAGAGGTCTTGAAAATAGCCCATTGACGGCTCTTAATCTTGTGTAACTCTAATGCCTCAGTCACTGAAGCATCATCAAGTGCACCGGGAAGATCCTGCAAATTCCATGACAACATTACTAACTGCAGTATCACGTATTAGCATTAGTAAGCTGATAGAAAAAATCTTATATTATCTTGTTCTTGGTTCCTTAATTTTAGGGTTATTACTTATCAAGCATTCACCCAATTTCTAGCCTGTTATGGCTTTCCACTTGCATTTGGGTTTTCAATACTTAGCACCCGTCTGCTTTCAAGGAATGAAAACGAATCTAGTCCATACGTATACCCTTGTTCATGAAATTTTTGGAATAATTACTTGTGGTTTGAAGTAATTGGAGTAGAATTTGATTAGCTTTAATACCCTATAAACAATTGCATTTTGCATGAAACCACAATGAATCATTCCAAAAAATTTTATGAACAAGGTACATAAATGAACTAGATTCATTTCCATTCCGTTTCCGTTTCCGGAGTTACAATCATACGGGGGGCTTAATTCAGAATGTAAGTATGGCTTTTAGTTCTATGTAAAAATTCCACCAGAAAGTCATGATTAAAAACATATGACCGATACTTGGATTTCAGGCTGTGGTTGGCTTTTTGAGTTTGCTGTAATTCATGGTTTTTAAACTATTTTACTTTTTAGTCAGTATCGGTTTCTCGGTTTTGATTACTGGAGCTGGATTTGAATTTTGGTCAGATGATATATTTACACACAGCACACACAATACATAGCATTGTTGTTAGAATTAGGAGTCACTTTTTTTTTCAGCCTCAAAGTTGATGCCTGATTTGTGGAAATTCATGGCTTTAGAGCCTTCAAAACGTGGGTCGGGTTCATTAAGGAGATACAATGTTGGGTTACAACTCGATATCCAGAATTCAGGAAAATTGAGCAGAGTGTGATTCATTGGTTTATTAGGTCCCCTTATTTGGACCTAGATAACAACATATTTGATAGAGCCTAAAATCGGGACTCAACACAAATTCATTCAAAGTAGATTAAACAACAAAATAGGAACAATCTTAGGGGAAACCAAAACAAATCCACTAAGTCACTCAAGGGAGCAGCTCCACAAGAGCCAATCTCAAAGGAAAATCTCCTAGGAGCCAAAGGCAAAGCCTAATGCAAAATATATTTCTGGATAATGAGCTTTCAGGTCTAATGGTGCCTTATTTATGCTCATTTTCACCTCCAAGGTCACCTACATGTGACATTAGCAAAACCATCTTACAGCCTAACAACTTCACCCCTAATAACACATAGATCCCTCATCTTCTAAAACAATAATCCTTGACCCTTGATATTCTCATGTTGCAATTTCGTATCCTAACAATATCATAATCATGATTGATTGAATTCCATGCATATGAGTTTCATAGATGTGTGATTAATATGATTATATATAATATGCAGTCATATTTCTTTCCAGGCAGACAACTAAGTTCTAATTGTTGGAGTTGACAGCTGTAAACAAATATACCAGGAAAAAAAAGATGTATAATGGTCTAGTTGATATCTAATGAATGTTTGTTGTTTACTACTACTAATAACTAAGCAAAATCTTATTATTAGTAAGGTCATGCGTAGCAAGGACCTCATATAGGTAAAAAACAGATACGAACTGTATTTCTGTCTCAGATCTCTTCAACTTTATTTAGTATGTTTGATAAGTTGCTCAACTGAATTGTAGCTCAACCATTTCTCATTATAGAGCCGCTATATCTTTTTGATCATTGAGACAATTATTTACACAGCATGCACACAGGAATCCATCTATCCCAAATCAAAAGTGCAGTAATGAGTAATGACAGATGATAATGCAGCCATAATGCTAACCTGCTTGTTTGCAAAGATGAGAACAACCGCGCCTTTTAACTCTTCCTCCTGAAAAAGAAAACCAAATCCGCATAAACCTTCTAATAACCACCACCCAATGCACACAAAAAAGTGGCCATAGTTAAATTTTTGATGAAAAAGAAGAGTGTTTACTTCTAAAATTGCATGGAATTCATCTTTAGCTATCGACAGTCGATCTGTATCACTTGAGTCAACAACATAGATTATGGCTTGAGTATTTGGAAAATAGCACCTCCAATACGGCCTGTGATCACAAATACCCTCTCCCAACAGAAATGCATGTAAACGGAGAGGAGAATAACAGTAAGAAATATTCCATTTTATATTTTAAAGCAGCTATTCGATGTCCTGGGAAATCCAGTTTCAAGAGCTTAGACAATACAAGATACACGAGAAACTAGAGTGATTACATCAACATGCATCCTTGGGAAGGAGAAATGGCTCACATACTATCTTAGAAAACTATTCATCACAAGAGAACATGCAAGAATGTATGCAAGATAGCAACATAATCAGTAGTTCACGATGGTTGATATTTAGGAACGAAGGAGATATACCTTATACTAGTCTGTCCACCTGCAATTACAAGGCAGAAATAATACTAATCAGATGAAGAATATAATAAATGCTCATACGAAATTCTTCCATAAGTATAATCATACAAGGCATGAACAATAAACGTGTTCATCTGATGTCTTCTCCTAAAGATTCAGTTTAACTCATCACTTAGCTCAGGCATACCCAATTCTGAACAATGATGACATTTTTCAAACAAGCTAGTGCACGATCACTTAAAACTGAGAAATGAAGTTTAAGATAGGACCAAAAGTACCGGAGAAATGATTGCAAACTACAAATCAACAAATTAAATTGCAATATACTAAACAGAATAACTATAGCATGCAATTCACTATTTTGAGTGCCCTAGCCCCAATAGAAAACAAGAAAGAACACAATTTAATGTGATGACGAAGCAAGACCCAAAAAACAGCCCTAGAATAAAAACATTGGAATTTCTCATCACAATTTGATAGGAGGATACACAAGGTATTCTGAGAAACCATTAGATAAACCATTATGGCTTTTGTCATTTAGATCCAGACACTAAGTATTAAACCTAGCTGCATTCCAAGATCTAAAGTAATCCTTTTCCTCCACTCACTATTAAGGTTAGGGTTAGGGAAATCAGTTGATGCAAAATGTAAGTAAAGAAGAAATCTACATACCAAGATCCCAAACTTGGAATTTAATGTTCTTATACTGCACTGTCTCAACATTGAATCCAATAGCTGCATCAACCCAACAACAAACATATTAATCAACCCACAAACAGATAGGCAAACAGAATAACATCTCACTCAATCAATGGAGGTTAAATAGAAAACAAACTTGGTATAGTGGAGACCACTTCACCCATCTGAAGCCGATCTGCGAAACACAGGCCAAAAATCCAGTAAGCAAATCGAAAGAAAGTTTAATTTTACAACCCACGTCAAGATTCAAATGTAGGTAGTGAATTCTTACAGAGGATGGTGGTTTTGCCGGCATTGTCGAGGCCAAGGACTAGGATTCGAGCTTCCTGGTTGCCAAAGAGTGAGGAGAAGAGACGAGTGAAGATTATACCCATCTCGCAGAAGCTTGATCTCAGATTACTCAAAGCATCAATGGGTAAAATTGGGGATGTAAACGGGTGTATTTTGAGATCCACGCAGCAACACCCTCTTCCCAAATCGAGTATCGGGGAGAGAGACAAGAACCGTTGTAAAAGCAAGTTAGAGATCGAAACTGTGTAACGATTCTCCTGCAAAGTGCCTCGTCACCATCCTCTCTATGTGTGAATTGTGATGTTATTGGGCTTGTTTGGTTAGAGGGACGAAGATGAAACGTTTCGTCCCATAATCCATAATCCATTTATCTATGTATATAAGAAACAAGTAAACCTCTTCATTTCATCCTTATAATCTAGATTCACCAAACACACTTACACGTCTATTAAAAGCAACATTATAGCAGACCGACTTGTAATGTATGGTTTCGACCAGATAATGAGTGCCGATGTGCTACTGAAAAATGTTGAAGACTTCATCCTTTCGGATGTTGTGGAAAGGACGGTCTATGGAGAACAAATTTTCCTATTAGCTTACCCATGTATACTCTTGACTTGATAAGATCAATATGTTAGGATCTCCTGATAGTTAGGATAGGATTCTGTCATATCTTTTAGTTCCTATTCTCATGTATTTCTATCTGTATTTATACGTGCTTCATTGAGCATAATAAACAGAGCCTTCAGCCTATACATTGTTTCATGGTATCAGAGCCTGCTCCTCAAATCTCAAACACATACTTCCGCATCAAATCCATGGCCAACCCAACAGCTCTCACTCCCGCTTCTCCTTACTACATCCATCAGACAATCCCGGTCAATGTATCACTCCAATCCTACTCAATAACGACAATTACCAGGAGTGGTCCGTCGCGATGTCCAACTCATTTACGGCTAAACGTAAGATGGATTTCGTTGATGGGACAATCACAAAACCAGAAGAATCATCCGAAAATTATCCCTATTGGAAAGGCGTGAACTCAATGCTCTCAGGCTGGATTCTTGCAGGGATAGATCCTTCCCTGCGCAAATTCGTTTCCCTAATGCCTATTGTCAAGGACTTATGGGACGATTTGAAGACTCGCTTTGATCAAGGAAACGGACCACGGTTAATGCAACTCAGAGCGGACCTCTCCATATGTATGCAGGATGGCTAAAGAATATCTGCTTATTTCGGCCAGTTGAAAAAACTTTGGGAGGACATTGCGTCTCATAAAACCAATGTCTGCAATTGCGTTTGCTCATGCGGAAAAAAGGTTAAGGGAAAGGAGGAAGAAGAGGTACATCAATTCCTTATTGGTCTTGATGACGAATTCTACTCGTCTTTTCGTTCTACCATTGTTTCGCAAGAATCCTTGCAGAAGATCAACAAGGTTTTTGCGCTTGCAGTTCAGGAAGAACGCTTGCGAACAATTGCTCGAGAAAGGATTTCAAAAACAGATGCAGTAGCTTTTGCTGCTCAACGTTATCGATCAGATAAACCAGATAAGAGCAAGTTGTACTGTAAACATTACTCCAAGCATGGGCATGATACAAATGCTTGCTTCAAAGTGGTTGGGTATCCGGACTGGTGGAACAACGGAAAGGGAGTCGCTGATCAAACTACTGGTGCTCCACCCTTACCGCCAAAAACTTCCTCCACTACTGCTTCGAAATCTCGGCACACTGCTGCTCCTGCGCTGGCAAACCAAGCTCACGGCAGATCTGCTTCCTCACTCGGAAATCAAGATCGTTCAGATCTGGGTGCAACATTGTCCGATGATCAATGGTCACATCTTTTATCGGTACTCAACAATTACCATTCCCATGCTTCGGCAGATTCAACAGCAGGTATAGTTCGAATGCCATGGATACTAGACTCCGGAGCCTCTTTCCATATGACCGGCTCTCGTGAATTATTAAAAAATTTGCTTCCTAGTCCAGCACAACGAATCAAATTACCAAATGGTAATATAGTCCATGCTTCGACTACAGGGACAATATTTCTCACCTCTGTAAACTCAATAAGTGGCGTTCTTTATGTCCCTGGCTTGCAGTGCCATTTGCTCTCCCTTAATCAATTAGCATGTGATATAAATTGCATTATAACGATAAATAAGAATTTATGTGTTCTACAGGACCGAACTTCAAAGATGCTGATTGGAGCGGGTGAAGTCCGTGATGTGGTCTACTGGCTGCGTTGGATGACACCACCTTTGACAGCCAATTCTTGCCTCTCCCGGACCGTTGACCCACAACTACTACAACATCTACGTTTAGGCCATGCTTCAAATAAAACACAGGGAGATCCCTGTGAGATTTGTTTTCGAGCAAAACAAACACGTAATGTTTTTCCTTTAAGTAATTCTCGTGCATCTTCTATATTTGATTTAATACACATTGACGTTTGGGGTCCATATCGTGTTGTATCTTCCTCCGGGCATTCATATTTTCTTACCACTTTAGATGACTTCTCTAGGTGTACTCGGGTCTTTCTTCTAAAACGAAAAAATGAGGTCCAAGGGGTAATGCAAAATTTTCTTGCAATGATTTTCACTCAATATAACACCACTGTAAAACGGGTAAGAAGTGATAATGCAAAAGAGTTTTTAGCTCTACGCACTTTTCTAGATACCAAGGGGATTTTATTGGAAACAAGTTGCATACACACCCCACAACAAAACGGTAGGATAGAGCGCAAACACAGGCATCTACTTAATGTTGCTCGAGCATTAAGATTTCAAGGCAATCTACCTATCAAATTTTGGGGGGAATGTGTGTTGTCTTCTTGTTATATAATCAACCGAACACCGTCCATTATATAAACAACAAAACTCCTTATGAAATCTTACACAAAAAGCCGCCACCAATAGATCACTTACGAGTCATTGGGTGTCTTGCTTTTTGTTCTCAAATTCCAAGAAATCCGGATAAGTTCGCTTCTAGAAGTCGGAAATGTATTTTCCTAGGTTATCCAACATCACAAAAAGGTTGGAAAATATATGATATGGACACCAAACAAATTTTTGTAACAAGAGATGCGAAATTTTACGAGAATTACTTTTCTTTTATTCATTCCTCTAATAAACTCTCACCAAATCAGCCCACAAACAATCCAAATCAGCCCACAAACAGCCCAAACCCTAGCATATATAACATCATCCCTCTACCTCTTAACCCTGCCGATGACGTCAGCCCCCTCTCCCATGCAGAAAATTCTTCCCCTGCCGTTACAACAGCAATTCCGAAACCTCCATTCTACACCCTCCTTCGCCAGATACTACGACCTCCACACAACCAGAATCAACAACTATTCCTCCTCCAGACATTCGTCGTAGTACCCGAACAACTCAACCCTCTATCCTACTCAAAGATTTTGTGTGTCATTCAGCAAGGTCATATGACTCTACACAGACAGGTCACAATCTATCATCATCCCGAGGTACTCTTCCGTATTCACTTGATTCTTATATATCCTATGATCATTTATCATCATCGTATCAGATCCTTACATGATGACCAAGAACCGCAGACCTTCAGGGAAGCTGCGAGTTTTCCACACCGGCGCTCAGCAATGGCGGCTGAAATGGACGCTCTTCGCAGGAATAACACTTGACAGAACAACAATTGGCTGTAAATGGGTCTATAAAGTCAAGCATAGGTCGGATGGTACAGTGGAAAGATACAAAGCGCGATTAGTGGTTCTTGGCAACCGACAGAAATAGGGCATTGACTACACCGATACCTTTGCTCCAGTGGCCAAACTCGTAACAATTAAAATGTTTCTTGTAGTCGCCACAATCCGTAATTGGGAACTTCATCAAATGGATGTCCATAATGCATTTTTACATGGTGACTTGGACGAAGAAGTTTATATGATACCACCACCCGGCTTCACCTCGACTTTATCTACAAAAGTCTGTAGGTTACAAAAATCTTTATATGGGCTCAAACAAGCACCTCGCACTTGGTTTCAGAAATTGACAACTGCTCTACTTCGGTTCGGTTTCATACAATCTCAAGTAGATTATTCATTGTTCACCTACGAAAAATCAGGTATCTCTATCCATGTTTTGATATATGTGGATGATCTTATTATTTCTGGGTGCAATCCTTCCACAATCAACAGATTCAAGTTGTATCTTCATCGATGCTTTCACATGAAAGATTTGGGCATCCTCCGTTTTTTTCTCGGACTCGAGATCATTCGAACAAACGACGGGATTTGGCTCAATCAAAGACGGTATTGTTTAGATATTCTTTCGGAAACATGCTTGTTGGCTTGCAAACCGGCTTCTATTCCTCTGTTACCAAAGCACCGCCTACAGCTCGACAACTCAGCTTTACTAGAAGATCCAGAAAGATATCGCCGTCTTGTTGGAAGGCTTATTTATCTATCCACAACTAGGCCAGAGCTTGCTTTTTCAGTCCATATACTTGCTCAACAAATGCAGGAACCTCAACAGGGTCACTAGGATGCAGCTTTGCGTGTTCTACGCTATCTGAAAGGCGCTCCAGCACAAGGGATCTTCTTGTCTTGCAGTAGTGATCTATGTCTCCGTGCATTTTGTGACTCGGACTATGCTACGTGTCCTCTGACTCGACGATCTACGACTGGCTATTTCATACTTCTTGGAAATTCCCCAGTTTGTTGGAAATCAAAGAAGCAGATAACAGTTTCGAGGTCTTCTACAGAAGCTGAATACCGCACTATGACTGCAACGACCTGCGAGATCTTATGGTTACGGACCTTGCTCAACTCGCTTGGAGTTCATCATCGTCATCCAGTTCGGCTTTATTGTGATAACCAAGCAGCTATCCATATTGCAACGAATCCGGTATTTCATGAACGTACAAAACATATAGAGATCGATTGTCATACAACTCGCAATCAAATTCAGATGGGGACCATTCAAAGTGTCTATACTCGATCAATTGATCAACTAGCAGATCTCATGACCAAGCCTTTGCACCCGGCTCGTTTTCAACAGTTGATGCACAAGCTTGGAGTCAGCTCACAACCCGTCTCCAGCTTGCGGGGGGATGATAAGGTCAATATGTTAGGATCTCCTGATAGTTAGGATAGGATTCTGTCATATCTTTTAGTTCTTATTCTCATGTATTTCTATCTGTATTTATACGTGGTTCACTGAGTATAATAAACAGAGCCTTCAGCCTATACATTGTTTCATGACTTAAGTGGATTGTGTGATACATTCAACGTGTTAGATCTTGTTATTATTTAATGTAAATGAACGGGCTATATTCGAGTAACAGTTACTCAATCTCATTATGTTAATATAAAAATTCATTTAGATGCGTAGAGGAGTATCATAGTTATGAAAAAAACTAATTCACTACCTAATGAAAGTGTGGTTGTATAGTATTAACTATTAAGGTGTTGTCCAACTTTTATTTACAAACTCAATTTTGATACTTGCCTATGTAACATTGAAATCTACTTATTTGGTTATTTGATAGATATGAAAGGGCAAAATAAAATTATAGAGGTCGGAGTATTATGTTTAGTAATTTATTGTCTTTGATGAGAAGTTTTTTCATCACCGTTTATATTTTCATAAAAGTCGATCAGCTAACCAATAAACTTTTTACATTTGACCACAAATTCAATTACACAATTAGTTTAGTTACTTTAGTATATAAGGTTGAGGGATTCTCCTACTAACAAGTGATCAAACTTTATAATCTTCGCTAATCTGATCAACAATTACTTGTGTTGAACTTCAAATTTGTGTTGAGTTCTACTAAGCTTGGGCCTCCAACAACTTTTTTTCCTTCCCATAAACTATATAAACATGATACGTTTCCAGAAGCTTCTAAAATTTAGCAAGATAAGCTTCCCTAAACTATCATAAATCTCCAAGTTCCTTTCATATAACTTACAAAACTAGTGTATTACCCGCACTCTATGCGGGTTCAGCTTTAATAAATATTTAATACTTATAAATTTATTTGCATATTTTTGTAAAATAAAATCCGAAAAATAAAATTATAATCAAATATTATGATTTTTAATTCTCTTTTAAGTATTAATCTCTTCTAATTAATTATATTTTTAAATTGATTTGTTAAGATATGCTTGTTGGTAAAAAAAATTCGTAAAATTTTTAAAACTATTTTTATAAAATCCGGGAGAGCGGGTCATGCGCATCCGAACGCACATGCGCATTAGGCCCAAGCCCAGCACATAAACCCGATGAGGTTCCATCCTAAAACCAATTGACAATAGGAGGAGTAGCTCACCGAGCTTATATATTAGGCTCGGAGTGTCTCCACCTTTCGATGTAGGACCTTATTATCTCCAACTTCACATGTGTGAAAAAGTTGACTATGAATGTTTTCGATCTAGGTTGTAACTAGAATTTTCGGAGAGATTTGAAGATGTAGAGTACGATTAAAGAGCCAACCCACGTTACTTAACACACCGGAAATTGTACATGTTATTGGTAATGGTAGGTATGTACCCACAAAAGAACATGGGAGTTAAGAGATCCACCGTGAGCAATGTCCCGACAAAGTAACATGCTAGTTAAGAGATACATCACAATCTCACAAGACAAATTGACAATAGATTATACACAAATGCAAAATCTTTATAATATGGATTTGAGTACTAGACAATGTATATGTTATGTTTTACATACAAGTACTAGACACCAAATTTCTATTTAATTATACATTCATGCTCAACATTATTTACGCTTGATATTAGACATGAGTCTGGTTTGGACTAAACCGTCGTTGATGGTTTAGGCTTGTCGGTTTGGTCAAACCGTGGGTTACCGTCGGTTTGGGCTGTGGCCGGTTTAGGCCGTAGGTTCCGATACCTAAACCGACGGTTTATGTTTCGGACCCATGTATACTTGATACGTAAAATAGAGTTGTATTCATAATTTAATGAATTAAATATTTAAATTTAATTAAATAAACACATATTTAGTACAATCTTTATATAACTAATTGTAACATAACATTCTTTGTAAATTCCCATCACGTACGGATAGTCAAATGCGTAGAACACAATCTTGCAATCTTTAAACTATAATTTCTTCTAAAATACACATATATGCATGTCAAAAATGGCAAATAAATTGACCTCAAAAGTATTTTCCCCACATAAAAACTCAATCTTTTTGCATTTTTTCACAAAAGAAAACTTTTTTTTTTTTATTGAAGAACACACTTTTTCCAAAATAGATAAATTTGTGATATATCATAAAATAATAAAAAAAAAACATATTTAGTATATTAAAAAATAACCTTAAAAAATCATTAGCTTGAAGCGGTCAAAACACACCTTCCATTCAAAAAACACGTGATTTTTCTCATAATATCCACCTTTCCATGCATTTGGGATGGCCAGCTCACAAAACATAATCCAAAACACACCTAATAATTGAAATTCAGACCAATAAACATATGACAAATAACAAAATTTAAAAAATAATTTGAGATGAATTATTCTACCTTGTACCTGTTCACCATAGCTATCATCAAACTTAATAAATGATCCATTCTCCGCCTCTCACATTCTTGAAGAGACAGAAAAGAGATAGAGATTGAACGACCAAATTAAACCTTCCTACATGAAATAAATATATATGCATAGATCAGGAAGCAATCAAACTCGAAAAACTCGAGAACTCGAAAATGAAGTATGCAGGCAATATCGGCAAGTATCAGCTGGGTCAGACGATTGGAGAAGGCGCTTTTGCAAAGGTGAAGAGAGCTAAGAATGTGACTAATGATCAGCAAGTCGCCATTAAGATCATAGACAAGAACATGATTATCCAAAACAAGCTTATTTATCAAGTGCAAAGAGAGATTAGGACTATGAAGGTTTTGAATCATCCAAACATTGTTCGGATACATGAGGTATTTTTAGCTGTTTATGCTGCTGATGTTTCTTGATAGAGTTTTTCTTGCTGAATTTGGGTTTTTTAAGGTTCTGGGCTCGAAGACAAAGATTTATATAGTAATGGAGTATGTACCAGGAGGGCAGCTGTCTGATAAGCTGGTGAGCAATCTCAGTTATCGAGTTAGTGAAGAAAGTATGCTTCTTTTTTATGGGTTTTCTGTAATTTGATCAGTCGTATGCGAAGAAGTTAAGTGAAGAAGAAGCAAGGAAGCTCTTTCAACAGCTAATTGATGCAGTTGAGTATTGCCATTGTCGAGGAGTGTATCATAGGGATCTAAAGGTATAGGTCTACAAAACAAAAACCTATAAAAAAGAGTCTATTTAAGTCAGTTCTTTCGTTTTTATGAAAGGGAACTGAATCTTGATTTTCTTGTTTGCAGCCTCAGAATCTACTCTTGGATAGCTATGGTAATCTTAAAGTTTCAGACTTTGGACTCAGTGCATTGTGGAAGGTATAATACTGATGTTATCAGCTTATTAGTATCAAGCTGAGCTTGAACTTGACCTAATTTTGAATTGAGATTGAAAATGTGTTCATATTCAGCTTGTTTAGTCAAATAAACAACTTTGAGCCGGACCCAGGTAGCTTATATGTTTCCAATTTTGCGTTTCACAGCCTGGAAGTTTGCTGTCAACAGCATGTGGTTCACCAAGCTATGTAGCACCTGAGGTAAGAAACAAATTCACTGGTGTTTCTGTGATTCAGAAAACTGCATTACTGAGTAAACCATACAGCTCATCCGAAACCGAGGATATGAGGGAGCAGCAGCAGATATATGGGCTTGTGGAGTTATTCTTTATGAAATGCTATCTGGTTATCTACCATTCAATGATCCAAATGTAGCAACATTATACAAGAAGGTAACAGATTTGACAATGCCTAAACCCGGAAATTCAAGAAACTGATTGGCTTTTCTTATACTCAGATTTTGGAAGCAGATTACAAATGTCCAGGATGGTTCACAGCAGGTCAAAAGTGGCTGATTTCAAGAATATTTGAAAGTGATCCTAGGAAGGTAAGGGATATAGTCGATTAGATCTCCCTTAAGGACAACAAACATAAGATTTTGTTTTTGCAGAGAATTACAATCCCGGAAATACTTGAAGATGAATGGTTTCAAACAGATTATGAGCCTGCTGTGGGAGTTGAGAGAACTCACTCATACTATTTTCAACCAGCTCTTGATGCTGCTGAAGTGTCTGTTACAAACAACATTCAATCCCAAAATCCCGGTTTCATAAACGCCTTCAAGCTAATATCAATGTCTCAAGAACTTGACTTGTCGGGTTTGTTTGAAGAAAAGGTACACCATATAAGATATCAAAAATCACTACTACTGTGATTTCTTTCATTTGTCAGCTTATTTGGTTGTTTACAGGAAAACGCGAGGAGGAAGATGATTCTTGGATCCAAGTACACAATCAGTGAAACCTTAGACAGAATAGAGGCTGCTGCAAGAGATTCAAGCCTCTTGGTTGAGAGAAAGGGCAATTCTAAGGTATACTGCATTTTAGTACAACTGATGTTTGGAATCTTTGGATGATGTGGTTTGATTGATTTTAAAGCTCAAAATACTTCAGATCAAAATGGTTCCGCCACAACGACTCAAGTCCTCGAGGCCATGTGCTAGTCTTTTAGCAGAGGTTAGATATCTGCAAAGATTTATAAACTGCGGAAAGCTTGTTTATTTCATTGATTAAATGCTTGTTTATATAGACGAGAAAAAAAAAAAAGAACAATATCAGCTGTACTAATAAAGCTCCAAAAAACGAACAAGCGAATGAACTTACTCGTGCTTGTGGAAAATTTCAGGTGTTTGAGGTTGCACCAACTGATTGTGTTGTACGTATATCAAAATCAACAGGAGAGTTACGAATGTACCAACAGGTATAGAATGAAATCTCACCGGACTTATGTACATTTATCTGATTACTGACTTGCAATTCTGGTGG
Organism: Fagopyrum homotropicum; assembly: GCA_033239125.1. NCBI lineage: Eukaryota > Viridiplantae > Streptophyta > Magnoliopsida > Caryophyllales > Polygonaceae > Fagopyrum > Fagopyrum homotropicum. The sequence goes on from BSWB01000003.1 coordinate 154,807,367, forward strand.
AATAGTTCTGCAACACCTTAACAAGCCTGTTAGAAGAAACATGTCAGCCAATGATCAGAAAAATGTCCAAGGATGATAGTCTTATCCCCATCAGTTTACATACTGAACACGAAAGGTAAACTTCGCGCCAAAGAATGCATTTTGATATAGAAATCCAATGTATAAGCTCATGTCTTGTTTTTTTTTTTTTATATCCTGCAGCTCTACATCAATAGAGAACATAGATCACTATGGCTACTTTTCATCATAAGATCACATATCTGTCACAGATTTTTCTTGGTCCTGTAATAGATTTTGTACATAAAAAGATATCGAAATTCCTAAAGGCTTCAAACAGCAGAGAGATGAGCTTAGAGATAAAATGAGGCTTGTATATTGTTTGATTATAAGTATTACTGTCTAAGTTTGATAACTTCAGGTGATGAAAGGCCATAACTGCAGAATTATTCAGACTGTAATTGAAAACCAATCAAAATGAAGCAGAATCGTATGTTTATAGTGGGTGTGATAATTCGAGCCAATTGAACTGAGCTGTAATATGCTCATGTTTAAAGTACTGTAAGATGAAAGATTTAAGACTCATGCAAAAATAATTGTACACACCCCTGAACCGGCTTGATGTTCATGGTCCACGGCATATGCAGACAGTACCGTCCTAGGAGCTGTGTACTTCTCCTGCATTTCTTACAAAAATTTATAGATAAGAGAGGAATGAAAAATCTCATGGTCTTATTATAACTTCAGAACAATTGTATTACAATTGCAACAAACTTACAGCAACAAAGTCTTTCAAGATTTTACTGTTCAATTGATAGAGAGCAGAGTTGAGCAATCTTTAAGGTTCATTCGAAGCCTCAATTAATAGAGAGCAGACTTCAGCAATCTTCAATTCACATACAGACGAGTAGAAGATTACCGAAAGCATGAAAAGAAGCTTACATGCATTTGAACCCGACAATCTAAGAATACAGGATTCCTAACACAGCCAATGAGCAGCTCTACCATCAATGTGACTTATTCCATGTTATTTGGCGCGGAACCAGATATGGCAGATAAACCATTTGTTCCCAATCCACCTAAAATGCGCAGTTGGTTTGTTGTGAACTCGAAAGTCATGCATTCTAGCAGCTGTGATGCACCAAAAGAGTTTGGCGTCTCATACATGGTACCATAATCAATATATATGCCAAACGTGGCTTTAGAGTCCTATAACAGAACAGGAGCCAGGTAATCATCATTGAATTATGCCAGCAACATTTTGGGAAGTGTTGTTATCTTGGTTTTACCAAGTTCCATAATGTCTGGACGAGGAACATACATCATTAAAACCTGCAATTGGGAAATCAGCGCATAGATTAGGGGAAAACTCAAAAGACAGCAAAGGTTTGAGCAAAGGAGTGGAGGTCAACTTCAATGGTTTCCAAAACCAGATCATCCCACGCAAATTCTTCAAATGTGGCAAAAACTCGACCCACAAAGAAAACCCTAAAACAGAAGTAGTCAGGAAAACCTAAATGCTCAAAAATTGGGAAAGGTGAGTTCTTCTTCACGTAATTCACTTATTTAAAGTTGCTGCCTCTGTTTTTTCTTTTTTGAAAGGAATCGAACCTTGAATCTGTATTTTTTTTTTTTTTTTTTTTTTTGAAAATGGAAAGCGGTTCGAAACATTAGACGGTGTGCCGACTAATGAATCGAAAGGCCGAAAAAGATCAGCAGACGGACTAACCGTCATGAAGAACCATAACAAAGTAGAAAAGAAATACACAAAAAACACATCATAAAGACCCGTAAGCTAAAAGGTCTTCGGGGGAAAGCAGAATGATCAAGCCCGTAGGAAGCGATGAGCAACACCGTTCATCTTGAAGGAAGTACACAAACAAGGAGTTTGGGGAACAACTGTGGACACCTCAGATTTGGGCCGCAACAGAACCGTCAGGAGTCGATCACAAATCCACGCCTCCTTCTCGACAAAACGCTCGGACCGCAACCACAAGACAACATCAAAACTGAGAAGACGGTGCAGCAGAAGACGAGTATGATGACGTATAAATGTGTATAACTTTGATGGATAGAAGAGTAATGATTTATAAGGAGAAAATTGTTCATAAAAAGTTGGTTAAATAATTGGTTTAACGTACAAGAGCTTGCACAAAGAAATGCAAAGTTATGATTTTGTTCGATTTTATTTTTAAAACCTTTATTTTCTTAGGCAATAAAAATTTGAGACTTTGAATTTCATTGTTGGTGAAATTCGTGCCGTTAAGCTGAGATCAGTGCCGTTAGGCCACAAGATTATTGCCTCGGGTCGAGGATTAACCCCCTCTTTCTTAGTATAACGTTGTGATTGTTATATTAAACTTTGTTATTCTTTGTTTTCAAAAGCCCTTTTTTCTACATTTAACTAACACTAAATTAGGAGAATGAGAAAAGGGCCAATAAACCCAAATGAAAGTTGAAAAAGTGGGTGGAAGGCGTAGGTAAAAAGCACTAGAGCAACTCCAGTGACAAAATGAAAATGAAAAACAAATGGGCCATCAGGCCCAGTTGAAACCTTGGAGAAGGAAGGCGGGCAAAGAACCCTAGCCACAGACGGCCGACGGAAATCGAAATGCAGGGAAGTGTTCAACAGGGTGTACGAGACGAGGGATCAGCGGAAGAAAGGCAAAGAAGAGGACCTACTACCACCTCAACATCCTCGCGATTTCAGTTGGATGTTCTCCAAATTAAAGGTTTTTCCCAGCTTTCAATTTGTGAAATAAACCAAAATTACATTGCATCTCCGGCGTGGGTATAGAATTTCTGGTAAGAGCGTCAAGACCGGGACCGGAAAGTTAGTCTGCACACAGGTTGGGTGACAACTAGATTTTGCTAACACTAAGCTTGGGTAATATAGCTGGAAGGTTGGAAGCTAAGTCCGACGTGATTGTGGGGTATTCACCGGTGAATCAAGCGATTCCGGTGACCAACATCAAGTTTTAAGTGTCGTTTGTGGACATACTTGGTTTTTCAAGTCACAAGACCATGGGTTAACTGCTATAAAAGCCTTCCAACAGGGAGCTACCAACCACGGAATCTCTTGGGTTAGTCAATCGACCCCGTAGCTCGTAAGTTTGGTAACTTGTGTGTTTATTTTAACCTCTCAGTGCTTGTTCACTTCCAGGTACCCTAATGTTTAGGATAGTTTGTCCCTTAGCTTGCTTGTATGAATGGTAAATTGTGGATGGGGTCGAAAGATGTTGATAAGGAAGAAGGATATTCAGCCCATAGGCCTGTCCGCCACCCTCGCAGGCTTGCAGCTGGTGTTCTAAACGCCAGCGCCGGCCATTTTAGGAAGAACAGATGGTGAGATTTGTTGATCGGCGGTAGCATGTGTTGAGTGGGAGGTTATCCCAAAAGTTAGGTTTTTCTACAGAAGAGAGCTTTTTTTCAAGTCATTTGTTCGAACCTTGAATCTGTATTGATTTGTAATAACAAAATAAAAGTTATTTCTAAGATTAGGTTCGGGAAAAAACTATTTCCGAGCATAGGAAGAAATTAGGGTCGGAGCAAGTTTTGAACTCAAGATCGATTGGTTCAACACCAACACCCTCACCACTAGACCATGAAACCTTTTACTAATTTAATAGGAGATGAAGTTTATATAACTTACTTTTCATATACACCAAAAACCGAAATAAGTGAGATTCGATCCCAATACCTATGGGTTACGGGATTAACCTGTTTCCACTAAGCTAAACTACATTATTAATATAATTTCAAAACTAAATATGTTTTCATAACAAAGATACCATTCGAATTCAAAATCATATTTGTGTTATTTTTTACAAATAGTTATATTTTTTTTAACATAATTATATCTTTACTTTATTGACTTATAAATATCATTTTACATGTATAGAAATAAGAATTAAAAATTTCCATGTATAGAAATAAGAATTAAAAATTTTATTATATATTTCATAATATTATATAGAAAATATATAGAAAATATAATGATATTTATAAGTCAATAAGATATTTAATATAATTAATTTAACTCCTACAACTTGTATGTATTTTTTTGAATACTAATTATAATTTTATGTAATTTTTTTAAAATTATAAAAATATTTAATAAATTATTTTACTCTTATTTCTATATATGTTAAATGCTATTTATAAGTTTAACATATATATAATAATGTTAAAAAATATAAATATTTACAAAAAAAAAACATAAATACGATTTTAACTTCGAATTCGTGAATATCTTATTGACTTATAAATATCATTATATTTTCTATATATTTTCTATATAATATTATGAAATATATAATAAAATTTTTAATTCTTATTTCTATACATGGAAATTTTTAATTCTTATTTCTATACATGTAAAATGATATTTATAAGTCAATAAAGTAAAGATATAATTATGTTAAAAAAAATATAACTATTTGTAAAAAATAACACAAATATGATTTTGAATTCGAATGGTATCTTTGTCATGAAAACATATTTAGTTTTGAAATTATATTAATAATGTAGTTTAGCTTAGTGGAAACAGGTTAATCACCTAACCCATAGGTATTGGGATCGAATCTCACTTATTTCGGTTTTTGGTGTATATGAAAAGTAAGTTATATAAACTTCATCTCCTATTAAATTAGTAAAAGGTTTCATGGTCTAGTGGTGAGGGTGTTGGTGTTGAACCAATCGATTTGGGTTCAAAACTTGCTGGAGCCTTTTAATCCGTAGCTTAGCTTTTCTGTCTCTTTTTTTTTTTTTTAAAGAGACCCGCAGTTTGAAACTGCGGGTTACTTTTTTTTTTTTTTTTTTTTTGAGAAATGAAACCCGCAGTTTAAAACTGCGGGTCTGCTCCGACCCTAATTTCTTCCTATACTCGGAAATAGTTTTTTCCCGAACCTAATTGTAAAAGCTAGGATTTTCGAATCCTAATAAATGATGATTAAGGGTGATTAAGTTAATCATCGATATCAATTGACCCATAAATTGCGAATAGTGTGTAGATGACGAGTATGAATTCCACCATTATGATTTTGGCGTAAATTTGGACGTATGGGGGAAATTTTACTTTTTCCTCCGGGGAGTAATTTTTACCCTCTGGTATTATTTGGAGCATTTGGGAGCTTCAATTAATAAAATTGTAGTTGAAAGAAATGATCAGGACATCGGATATGTTCTAGATATGAAATAACATGGAAAGTCAAAATGGCCAAAAGAGTCGCTATTTCGTTTCTTAGCGGCTAAGAAAGTCGGCTTAGGAATACGCGTTTTCCGAGAAAGTTGCGGAATAATTATCCAAACAATATGTCGGATTTATTATTCCAATTTCGAGAAGTTTGGAGAAGGGGCTCAAACCGCCTTCGGATCGATAAACGGATAATTATCGACTTTGCTAAAGGATAATTATCGGCTTCGCTATAAATAGCGGAAATTCATTTATTAATTCATTTCCTTTCACGTTTCCTCGTAAAAGCTCTGATTTCTCTCAACCTTCAAATTCAGATCTACTCTTCGTTTGTAATCCGATTTCAATTCCGTTTGAGTTTTCGGATTCCTCTCTTCGTCCTCTTCATTTCGGTACCGAGTTTGTGTTTTTCCGAGCACATAAAGGGCTGGTCGAGCATATTAGTGTTTTGGTCGGTCCCGTCGCTAAGATTCCGGTGAATCTGATGGTGTCCGAGCGTAGCCTGCGTCGTTGTGATTCCGAATCTTCTTTCGGATCGTCAATCGGGTTAGTAACGAATAAGTTATGAATTTATTCGTTTTCAGTATTGCGATTTGGCCTAAATTGACCTTAGGCTTGTCAAAATGGATAATTGGAAATTCCATTATGCTCGTTACAATATTCTGGTGATTATGGGCTATTTGTTTGATGAGATCTGATGACAGTTGGGTTGAGAAACTGCCTGCGGGCAAAAGGTTATTCTGATGAATTTTAATTAATTAATTAAAGATTAATTAATTAAATTGGGAATCTAGAAAACGCTATAAGCTAATTAAATTCAAAGGAATGAATTTAATTGATGTTTGAAGCAAGAAGTTTAATACGAGGAATATGATATTCTCGACAGGTGGTGTTGAAGACGGTAGACTAACTATAGCTTAGTTGCTCAGTGAACGTATCCAGGTAAGTCTTCGGACTTACTTAGCTTCGATCTGCAGAAACCCGTGCCTGAGAGATTTATATCTCACTGTGTTGATATGTGTTGTTGTTTTGAAATGCCTTGTTGTGCTGAAATGTGATTGTTGATATGCATTGAGATGTGTTATGTGTGAAGCATGCTTGATGTGTTTATGATGAAAATGACGTTATGATGTGTAAAGCATGCTTAATGTTGTTGTGATTATTATCATGTCATAATTATGAGAAATGGTTAAATGAACATGTGTTAGCCTATTGAGGCGTGCTATTGAATGACATGATAAGCTTGCTGAAACATGATAATGTATGAGATGATAAGCCTTTTGAGGCATGTGATATGATGATGACTTGTAAAGGTCAAGAGTATGTAAAGTGAGTATTTTGCAGTGAATACCGGAGCTCGGCCAAGCCCGGATCACTTGCGTTTGTATAAGAATGACACCGAGTCTGATGGACTTCAGGCTCGGGTCGCACACCTAATGAAAATGGTAAATGTTTGCATTAACATGAATGGCAAAATGTTGCATGTGGTTAGGAGTTAAGACCATAACTCACCACGAGAAAGCCTGGCCCGTAGACTTGATCAGTCTGGCTACGACCTAAGAGCAAATGTCTGAATTAACCTAATCTGTGCAATGGTGAGCTCACACCAAAGCCAGAACCGTATAAGCAATGGTTCCGGATTAATGGGTCCGGGATCGCAAATTGTAAATTTCATACTGCATTCACGTGCATCATTCATAAAAGCATGATATCATCTCATGAGCACGGTATATGGTATTTGAATATATTTGTTGTGTTGTGATGTGATGATATAATCTCTCGTGGATAGATTATGATCAGTAGCTAACGGTTTTAAACCGAATCTTTTTAGGTAATGCTGATCATAGGAACGCTTCAGGGATGTCAGCTGCAGGATGTGGACAGCCGGGGCAGTGTTAACCCAAGGGTTGGTTGAACTTGCTTTTGAAAATAATCGCTTGCAAGCGAGTCTTTTGTTGGTTGTGTGCAACTGTGTACACATGTTGATTTCAGGCTGAAGTTTTGAGACACCTGTTCAGGTGTCATGCTTTGAAGTGTCGTTTTGGGATATACATACTAACTGCATGCATGGTTGTTATGTAAATGTTTTCAAAATGACAGGTTGAATGTTTTCATTAATTTTTCGTGCTTCTTGTTGCAAGGTCCTATTTGTGAAGTTGTTGTCAGGCTAACTGATGGGACCCACTGTGTGGTCCTTAGCCTAGTGACGTCTTGGGTTACTTAAAACTCGGGTCGTTACAGATTGGTATCAGAGCTTAGGTTGACAACAAGGGCACATGTGACTTGAGATGAGACATGATAGTTCAACCTAAATACAACCCAGTCCGGGTTGGTTTTTAAAGGACATTTAAGTTTTCAAAAGATTTTGGAAATTACTAACATATGGTTTTAATGGATTTAAAATCATATGCATAGTCGGGATTGTGGGTAAAGACACTGCCTTCCACTCCTCAGTGTGACTCCTTGTAAGTGTAGTTCTCTCTCTCTAACTTGTTAAGATCATAGTATTCTTATGGATATCACTATTGTTATAAGTAGTGGATATATATGAAGAGAGAACGATCGTGACTGTTCCGGTTTGTCGAAACCGTGATAAAGGCAACCGTAAGCGTTTTGATTAAGAGACAAGGAAGTTGCAGCTTCATTACGAGTATGTCAATGGGAGCACAATATGCAAGTGTGCCAGTAGAAGTACGACAAGCTAGAAGTACATGAGAGTATAATGTTTAAAGTAAGTGGTCAAGGTCAAGTACCTCTACCCATCGAGCTACATGAGATGAGAAGATGCAAGAATATAGCGATAGAAAGGGCTATTGCTACGATAGAAACGCAAGGAAAAGCACGAGTTATCGAACCCCAAACACTAGAAGTTCCATAGGAGGAATAAGAAGGTAGTGATCTTCATTAGAGAAGTGACTAAGGCCATAAAAAGAAGAGATGTGTTAGTGTTTACAAGAGCTTATGTAATGCAAGTTGATTGGCGGTTGAACCACACAAACATGAATTTTGGGGACATTGGAAGGCTAGAAAAGTATAAGATGAAACTTGCAGCAACCTTCATGTAGAACATTGGTGCATGTTGGTGGATGAGAAATCATGCAATCATTGTGGATTACGAGACTTTCAAGAGTCGGATTTGGACTAACTTGTTAAAGTCTTTTCTGAAAGCAACATTTGGAGGTTCTCCTATGAGGGAGATGAATTTCACAAGGAGTATACATCGTTGGATGAGAGTGCACCACTTTTTGAGCAATTGATAAGATTGTTTACGATAGGACGAAACGACTTCTTAGTTGGTGTTGTCACCTAAGATATGACGTTATTGGAGTATTAAAAGAGGATAATAAAGCTTGAAGCAAGACAAGGCTTTAGGAAAGAGGTGGATTCCTAAACTAGTGGAGGAAAGAGGCAGAAGTCTACTCCAAGTTTTTTTGAACCTGCGAGTACGAGATGTGTGAGTCAAGAAACAAGGCCTTCTCCACAACCATGATCATAAGAGAAATTGGAGGGAAGAACATTTTAAATTGTGGAGACCTAAATTATTACAAGAAGGACTGATTAAAAAGTTCAACTACATGTTTCAAATGTAGTTAACCTAGAGATAGGATAAAGTTTGTGAGACTAGGGGATAATGTTAACTCAAGGATCATGTCCTAATGTGAGAGGAGGAGAAAGTCAAAGTTTACGTGGAAACTGGACAAGTAAAGTAGCCAACCGATATCCTTATTACCGGATTGGATAATGATGACGTGATTCTAGACATCGATTGGATGATCAAGTATATGGATAAGATAGATGCGGAAATGCTAACAATAATGATGTTAGCCAAAGATGATACTTGTTATGTGTTCAAAGGAGGTGAGCTACAAGACCCGCTAGTGATGATCTCTGCGATGAAAGCAAGTAAGCTGGTAAGGAAAGGATGTGAAACATATTTATGTTATGCTTTGGAGAAAGAAGGAAAGATTCAATTGAAATACATTCCAGTTGCACGCGAGTTTAAGGATGTTTTTCAAGATGAATTACCTAGATTGCCACCTACTAGGCAAGTTGACTTTAGAATCGATCTAGAGCTTGGAACTCGACCAATTTCTAAAGCTCCGTACAGAATGACACCTGTGGAAATGCTTGAGTTGAAGAAGCAGTTGGAAGAATTGGCAGATAAAGGATTTATTCGGCCAAGTGTATCACCATGGGGAGCGCCAATATTGTTCGTGAAGAAAAATGGATGGTACAATGAGGCTATGTATCGACTATAGAGAACTGAATAAGATGACGATTAAGAACAAGTATCCACTGCCACGAATTGATGATTTGTTAGATCAGTTGCAAGGATCAAAGGTGTTCTCCAAGATAGACCTACGGTCAGGCCATCACCAGTTGAAGATTCAAGAAGATGACATCCATAAGACAGCATTCAGGACTCGGTATGGACACTACGAGTTTGTGGTTATGCCATTTGGATTAACCAACGCACCTGCTGCGTTTATGGAATTGATGAATCGGATCTTTATTGGATACTTGGATAGGTTTGTTGTGGTCTTTATAGATGATATATTGGTTTATTCACGAAGTAGTGAAGAGCATGCAGAGCATTTGAAAGCAGTTCTTCAAGTATTGAGGAAAGAAAAGCTTTATGCTAAGTTGTCCAAGTGTGACTTCTGGATGAAAGAAGTAACATTCTTGGGACACATGATTACTGCAGATGGAGTCAAAGTTGACCCATCCAAGATCGAAACCGTGCTAGCATGGGAACCACCCCAGAACGTCAAAGAGATACGTAGTTTCCTAGGATTAGCAGGATACTATAGACGTTTTGTAAAAGGGTTTTCCATCATAGCAAGACCTATGACCAACTTACTTCAGAAGAAGACAAAGTTTATATGGACTGACAAGTGTCAAGCAAGCTTTGAAGAGATAAAGAAGAGGTTGACTACTGCACCTGTGTTAGCTCAGCCGAATGGAACGCTAGGGTTCATTGTTTACAGTGATGCATCTAAAATGGGCTTGGGATGCGTCTTGATGCAAAATGAAAGAGTCATCGCCTATGCATCAAGACAACTGAGACAATACGAGCAGAACTACCCTACACATGACTTGGAGTTAGCAGCAGTAGTTCATGCACTTAAGATTTGGCGGCATTACCTATTTGGGACGACGTGTAAAATCATGACAGATCATAAGAGCCTGAAGTACATTTTCACTCAAAAAGAGTTGAATATGAGACAAAGAAGGTGGTTGGAGTTGATAAAGGATTATGACTTAGAGATAATATATCATCCTGGTAAAGCTAATGTGGTGGCTGATGCTTTGAGTAGGAAGTCAGCTCAAGAAAAAGCGATTGCTCGATTAACTGTACAAGTTGAAATACAAAAATATATGATTTGTAGTGGCATTGAAATATGGGTTCAGAAAGAACAAGGGTATCTGTGTACCTTGGAGATAGTGCCCAATTAGTTGAAAGAAATTCAACAAAAACAACTAAGTTGTCCTAGTTTAATCAAAATAAGGTCAGTGATCGGAAATGGTGAATCTTCAGATTTTCATATCGATACTGACAATATAATGAGATATCAGGGAAGAGTATGTGTTCCTCAAGATGAAGAGATTAGAAAAAGGATTCTTGTGGAAGCCCATGCAACACCATATTCCATACATCCAGGATCAAACAAGATGTATCGGGATATTAAACCTTACTTTTGGTGGCAAGGTATGAAGAAAGATATTGCTGAGTTTGTGTCACGGTGTCAAACATGTCAGCAAGTTAAAAATTGAACACCAAAGGCCAGGAGGAGAACTTCAATCATTGGAGATACCAGAGTGGAAATGGGAACACATCACCATGAATTTTGTAACCAGTCTACGTAGTAGCAAAGGTTATGACTCCATATGGGTGGTGGTTGATCGATTAACAAAGACTGCAAGATTTATTCCTATCAAGGAAACTTGGACTGTGAACAAGTTAGCAGAGGAATTTGTGAATCAGATAGTCAGATTACATGGAGTTCCTAAGACCATAGTTTCAGATAGAGATGGACGATTTACTTCCCGATTCTGGAGCCAGGTACAGACAGTAATGGGAACCAAGCTGAATTTTACAACAGCGTTTCATCCACAGTAAGATGGTCAGTCCGAAAGGACTATTCAGACTTTAGAAGACTTGTTGAGGTCATGTGTGCTTGATTGGGTACCGATATGGCCAGATCAATTACCGTTGGTTGAGTTCACCTATAACAACAGTTGGCATGCGTCCATTGGGATGGCACCATATGAAGCATTGTACGGAAGGAAATGTCGAACCCCATTATGTTGGGATGAGCCTGCCGATGTCATTGACACGGCTCCAGACAAAGTTAAAAGTGATATTGAAAAAAGTTGCTTGGATTCGAGAAAGGATGTTGGTTGCACAGAGTAGACAAAAATCGTATGCTGATAAGCGCCGACGCCGCTAGAGTTTGAAACAGGGACACGTGTTTGGCTGAAAGTTTCACCGACTCGTGGAGTCAAACGGTTTGGTATCAAGGGGAAGTTAAGTCCTCGGTATATTGGACCGTTTGAGATTTGGAAAAAGTTGGTAAAGTAGCTTATCGTTTAGCATTACCGCCACCAATGGGGATGGTGTACATTCATGTATCATAGCTAAGGCAGTATCAACCAGATCCGATCCATGTACTCAGCTATGATGCTATTGAGATAGAGCTTGATCAGACATATGTCGAGTTTCCTATGACCGTGCTAAACAGAAAGAAGAAGAAGTTAAGAAATAAAGAAATTCCATTAGTGAAGATCCATTGGCCCCGAAGGGGAATGGAAGAGGATATATGGGAAACAGTTGAACACATGGAGATAAATTATCCAGAGGTGTTTAGCTCTTTGATCAATGATTGGGATAGAGGCAAAAATTAGTACCTAACTTTCCCACTAACTAATGTGCTTATATGGTTCTATGTTGATGTGATTTATGTGTGTGTGAATTGATTTGTGTTTGCTAACATAGGAAGTGATAGACTTCCCTAGTGTGAGCGTGATGACCCCGCTAACGTGATAATAATCTATGCTTACACGAAATGCAAAGATAGGTTAATTATGTGATTGACGGATTCAGTCTTCTGATGAGCTGTGTACTAAAGTTTCGGGACGAAACTTTTTCTTAAGGGGTGTGTGATGTAAAAGCTAGGATTTTCGAATCCTAATAAATGATGATTAAGGGTGATTAAGTTAATCATCGATATCAATTGACCCATAAATTGCGAATAGTGTGTAGATGACGAGTATGAATTCCACCATTATGATTTTGGCGTAAATTTGGACGTATGGGGGAAATTTTACTTTTTCCTCCGGGGAGTAATTTTTACCCTCTGGTATTATTTGGAGCATTTGGGAGCTTCAATTAATAAAATTGTAGTTGAAAGAAATGATCAGGACATCGGATATGTTCTAGATATGAAATAACATGGAAAGTCAAAATGGCCAAAAGAGTCGCTATTTCGTTTCTCAGCGGCTAAGAAAGTCGGCTTAGGAATACGCGTTTTCCGAGAAAGTTGCGGAATAATTATCCAAACAATATGTCGGATTTATTATTCCAATTTCGAGAAGTTTGGAGAAGGGGCTCAAACCGCCTTCGGATCGATAAACGGATAATTATCGACTTTGCTAAAGGATAATTATCGGCTTCGCTATAAATAGCGGAAATTCATTTATTAATTCATTTCCTTTCACGTTTCCTCGTAAAAGCTCTGATTTCTCTCAACCTTCAAATTCAGATCTACTCTTCGTTTGTAATCCGATTTCAATTCCGTTTGAGTTTTCGGATTCCTCTCTTCGTCCTCTTCATTTCGGTACCGAGTTTGTGTTTTTCCGAGCACATAAAGGGCTGGTCGAGCATATTAGTGTTTTGGTCGGTCCCGTCGCTAAGATTCCGGTGAATCTGATGGTGTCCGAGCGTAGCCTGCGTCGTTGTGATTCCGAATCTTCTTTCGGATCGTCAATCGGGTTAGTAACGAATAAGTTATGAATTTATTCGTTTTCAGTATTGCGATTTGGCCTAAATTGACCTTAGGCTTGTCAAAATGGATAATTGGAAATTCCATTATGCTCGTTACAATATTCTGGTGATTATGGGCTATTTGTTTGATGAGATCTGATGACAGTTGGGTTGAGAAACTGCCTGCGGGCAAAAGGTTATTCTGATGAATTTTAATTAATTAATTAAAGATTAATTAATTAAATTGGGAATCTAGAAAACGCTATAAGCTAATTAAATTCAAAGGAATGAATTTAATTGATGTTTGAAGCAAGAAGTTTAATACGAGGAATATGATATTCTCGACAGGTGGTGTTGAAGACGGTAGACTAACTATAGCTTAGTTGCTCAGTGAACGTATCCAGGTAAGTCTTCGGACTTACTTAGCTTCGATCTGCAGAAACCCGTGCCTGAGAGATTTATATCTCACTGTGTTGATATGTGTTGTTGTTTTGAAATGCCTTGTTGTGCTGAAATGTGATTGTTGATATGCATTGAGATGTGTTATGTGTGAAGCATGCTTGATGTGTTTATGATGAAAATGACGTTATGATGTGTAAAGCATGCTTAATGTTGTTGTGATTATTATCATGTCATAATTATGAGAAATGGTTAAATGAACATGTGTTAGCCTATTGAGGCGTGCTATTGAATGACATGATAAGCTTGCTGAAACATGATAATGTATGAGATGATAAGCCTTTTGAGGCATGTGATATGATGATGACTTGTAAAGGTCAAGAGTATGTAAAGTGAGTATTTTGCAGTGAATACCGGAGCTCGGCCAAGCCCGGATCACTTGCGTTTGTATAAGAATGACACCGAGTCTGATGGACTTCAGGCTCGGGTCGCACACCTAATGAAAATGGTAAATGTTTGCATTAACATGAATGGCAAAATGTTGCATGTGGTTAGGAGTTAAGACCATAACTCACCACGAGAAAGCCTGGCCCGTAGACTTGATCAGTCTGGCTACGACCTAAGAGCAAATGTCTGAATTAACCTAATCTGTGCAATGGTGAGCTCACACCAAAGCCAGAACCGTATAAGCAATGGTTCCGGATTAATGGGTCCGGGATCGCAAATTGTAAATTTCATACTGCATTCACGTGCATCATTCATAAAAGTATGATATCATCTCATGAGCACGGTATATGGTATTTGAATATATTTGTTGTGTTGTGATGTGATGATATAATCTCTCGTGGATAGATTATGATCAGTAGCTAACGGTTTTAAACCGAATCTTTTTAGGTAATGCTGATCATAGGAACGCTTCAGGGATGTCAGCTGCAGGATGTGGACAGCCGGGGCAGTGTTAACCCAAGGGTTGGTTGAACTTGCTTTTGAAAATAATCGCTTGCAAGCGAGTCTTTTGTTGGTTGTGTGCAACTGTGTACACATGTTGATTTCAGGCTGAAGTTTTGAGACACCTGTTCAGGTGTCATGCTTTGAAGTGTCGTTTTGGGATATACATACTAACTGCATGCATGGTTGTTATGTAAATGTTTTCAAAATGACAGGTTGAATGTTTTCATTAATTTTTCGTGCTTCTTGTTGCAAGGTCCTATTTGTAAAGTTGTTGTCAGGCTAACTGATGGGACCCACTGTGTGGTCCTTAGCCTAGTGACGTCTTGGGTTACTTAAAACTCGGGTCGTTACACTAATCTTAGAAATAACTTTTACTTTTTATTATTTTAGAAAAAAATCCTTTATTTTATTTTATAAATTAAACCACTAATAAGATATATTTCATCTATTATCTTGACGTAAATTTTTAGTAGTATTTTATTATATCATCTTAAATGTCTTTATTATATATAATTATAAATTTTAAAATAAATATTTTTGTAAAAATAATTTTATTAGTTGATATATTTTTTGTTTATTTTATAAAAAATATTATTTTTAAAATTATTAATTAACTATTATAATGATAGCATATCATCAAATATTAATAACACAATAAAGGTGAGTCGATTTGGAAAATATACTTTACAAGGTAGTGTCACTTTTTAGAACTTTTCAAAAACTAATTTATTATAAATTTAATTTTTATTAAAAAATAAATTAATCAATGTATTAAAGAAAATAAGTACATTTTTCATTTTTAACTTCTGTAAGTTTTTTTTTTTTGGTAGAAACTTTTGTAAGTTTATGATTAATGTGCCAATGCTTTTATCTCCATCATCTACCGAGACCACAATGTTGTTGAACCCGACACAAAGTGCGGGTATTAAAACTAGTACACTATTAAAATAACCACATTCCGTCTACATGTCGCCTCCTAAGACTATCCATCTCATCTTTTTTCAACTTAATTACGGATTTACCATAATATATTTACAGTTTTTTCATTATTTCTTTCTAAAACAAAATTTATAAGTAATTTATTTGTCATACTTTCACGTGTGCAAATTTGTTACCTTATTAACCAATTTTACTTTTATCAGATTTGCTAAAATTTAGTTTCATTCAACTATTTAAAATTATTAATATCTTATAATTATTAATTTAATAAAAACATATTTTAGTTACCTAATTATTTTTATATTCATCTTTCAAAAAAACACTCAAGGTTTACCTTTTTTTAAATTACTAATAAAATACCTTTTATTTTTGATAAATACTAGCACAAGATGGCGACACTCAACTAGTTATTGTCGTAATTTAGCTCTTTTTTATTGGAATTTTAAGCTCCTTTTTGCATAATATTATACAAACAATTGTATTAAAGAACTCATTATATTAATAAGATTCATAATCAATCTGTTATAGAGAAACAAAACCCTCTAGCTCGCAAAGCTAGCCAGCATCTCTCTATCCCTCGACCACAAATTAAACAAATTACACCACATGACACAACAAACACACATCAACGATCAACAACAAAGAAATAACGAATCAAGTATTACAAAACATTAATCAATGGTCGTTTTAAAACCGTAAAATCAGTAAGGACGGTTGCCAATAACGTTGCCTGGAGGATCATAGTTACAAGTAATGAAAACTCCGGCATCATTATCACAAACCACACGTGCACACCCGAGACGTGTAGTGTCACGCCACACAATCTGCGTGTAATGACCACAATCACCTTCAACACACGAGTTAGACCCGACATCATAGAAATTTCCCTCATCAATCCACGACTTAGCAGCGTCCAGTGGGGACCACTCATACCCACTTCCCCAGAAGATATTCTCTCCGTAGGGTCCACCAGAGTGGATCAGAGCGCAGTCCTGACGACGTTGCTCTGCATAGGAAGCAGCGTAGCCAGCTAGCTCAGCATCCCACTCTAGTGAAGGAAGCCCTAGGGAAGAGCGAATAGCGTTGTGTGGGGCCAAGAATTGGTAGGCTATCGAGTCGTAGCTCACATGACGAGGTTTCGGAGTTGTTCGAGGGTATACCGGTGTGTACGGGATTTCGGGGTTGGTTGGAGTTGGTTCGGCGTAGTAGGATGCGTGGGCGGCGGAAACAAGGACGAGGAGGGTGGCGATCGCCAAAGTACAATGACACTTGAGAGACATTTTTTCTTATGTTGGATTCTTGATTTGGTGTTTTTTGTTTGTGTGGTTTGATAAGTTGATTTGGGTGAGATTTATATGGAAAAAATATGTGAAAGAGTCATAAATTTCAATGATTAGAAGATTGTACGTGGGATGCATGTTAAGATTTACCAAGCAAAGTTGCATAGTTGCACGTTGATTTCGGATTATACTTGTTATAACTTATAAGAGTTATGTTCATTGAATACGTAAAATATATGCGGACTTGCTTGACTTGGTGGATTAATTAGGGTTTGTAGATAGTTTTGCAAAAGTACGGTCAATCTATTTTTATTGTACTTGCTTGACTTGGTAAAGTTTGAATTGTATTTAATTTTGCAGTGAAGCAAAATGCCGGCTTGATGTACATATTCTGTGGTTGCCGTACTTTATTTTTAAGATATAGTTGCAATTTACAATAGTCAATATTGAATCCTTCGTATAAACAAGAATAAGATGAAGATAATTAAATGAAATAAAAAATGAAAAGCATTAATACGCCCTTTACGTATAGGGACGTGTTTGGTAACACGAGGTTATCGGACATTATCTAGAGAGATTATTCTGGGAAGTTATTCCGGTCTTTGTTATAATCCTTTTTAACTGAGATAATTAAAAGATTATCTGAATTATTATTAAGATTATAATCTCCACAATAATCTCGTCCTTTATTGAATGCGCCCTAGTTATAGAAGACTATGATAAGATTAGAAGGACTACATATAAAATTATACATTTTTCATTTTTGGTCACGGACATTGAGATCGATGGATAGATTTTGGATCTAGTTAAGGATCGAGGATTCCCATTGTTCTTGGTGGGAGAACACAATTTTCGGGTGGAGTTAGGGTATAATTGTATTAAAAAAAAAATTCTTTAACCTAACTTAAGTGAATTTTTATATTAAAAGTTAGATTAAATTTATTCTCTTTTTTAAATTTTTTTTATATTTTTAAGTACCGTTTTTGTTTTAATTTTTTCTATAGAATTTTTGTAAGTTCAATTTAATAACTCAAAACAAGACCCCAATTTTCCTATTTGGGATTTGCATGAGAAAAATCTTATATCCACTCAAAATTTGTTCAAGAAGTCCGATAAAGACTACGACAACAACCAACGTTATTTTTCTCAAAACCCTCTAGGCAACAAGATGAAAAGTGATTGAATCGATTCTTGAACGGGGGCATTTTTTCGTTGAAGAGTAACTGTATGTAATTTGGTTTTAATTTGGACAATCTATATAATTTTTAAAAAAATATCGTGCAATAGATATTTCAATTATTTAATTACACCTAAATAAAACTCACTTGATGAGGAAAAGTAATAGCTAGCATGTAGGAAAAGTAATAGCTAACATGTAGGATCAAGTAGGCCATTTTTTATAATAAAAGAGTAAAGAATTAGACATGATCATCGTCTATTGGTGGACCATCTTATGACATTCTTGTGAATGAGAATTTTAACTTTACTTGGGACTACTACTCCAGCTGCAGGACAATCTTGGTCTAATGTTGCGAGTCTGTCTACAATTTCGTTGACTTTCCTGAAAATATGGTTGATTTGTACGTGCGTGAAACCACATAAAAGAAGAGACGTGTTTGAGATGATAAGGTCTATTTTCCGAGGAGGTTTCCAACTATATTTTAATGAGTTGATAATCATGAGGTTATCTCCATCAATTTTAATATTTTTTTATTTGTTTCCATTTCTCTTGCTTTTAACCGTCCATTTCTCAAGACGTGTACTAGGGCATTATGATCTCTTATGATGTATCCAAAAGCCCAATGATCGTTGCTTTTTTTGACCCGTTAAAATTAAGTTTCAAACTTCCTACCAATGGTGTGAACCAACGAATTTTTCTGGTTTTCCTCTTTTGTGTCTTAGTTGTTCTTTGGGCAAGAATTTTAGTTGGTAGTGTTCCACTCATGTATTTGACTAGTTACTAGTTGGATAATATTAGTTACCATTTTGTTGTTAACAATATTTTTGTTTCACATACAATAAACATTCCACCATATAATGGTTATTCGTATCATAATGATATATATCATCAAAATTTTCCCGTATAAGAGACAATATTGATGGAAGTTTTATACGAGATGTATTCTATACTTTTTAGATAAATTTGTGTTCTAGTATCAAGTATAGTGCCGATAGTGTATGTACATTTGAGGAATACGTGTTTTGCAATTTCATACAAGTGTTTACATAATAAATACACAATTCATGGTATTTAGACTTTTTGTTTTTTCAAGGTTTTCTTTTGCTAGAAGTCCATCTATAAAAAATTACTTTTTGGCATGATATTTAGCCTCGAAATCCATGTGTTGTCGTGTTGGGTAATTCATTCGGATTTATGCAAGAGTGTACTGCGACTTTAGTGGAGAATCAACCATCTTTGCTAGGTGTCCAATACAATATGTCATTGATGTTACAATTGTAGCAAGTGACTCAAGTTTGATGACAAATAATTATGTATTGCTTCCTCAGGAAGATTTATCTGAGAAGTTTGTTTAATTTTGTTTGGTTTGGTTAAGATTTGATCTACTGAATCTTCATATCGAAAAACGTTTGTTTTATTTTACATTTTAGATATATTAAATTAGGATTAATAAGATCGAATTCAATCTCAATCATGTAATTATATATTTTGGCTTTTTTAAATAAAAATCTCGATTTGTTATGATTGTAAAAAGAAACTAATTGGAGATTTTCTTAGAATTCGGTTGAGAGTATAAGAGTTGTTATAAATAATTTTAATTTGATAATTTGAAAAAAGGTTTTTTTTAACTTAAATTGAGATTAATCGATTTTGAAATTCTAATATCAGAGAGCGTCACGTCATCATAAGAGAACTCTACTTTAGTATATTTATATTGATATTTCATAATACCCAGCTTTTATTTTTAGGGCCCGTTTGGTTTTAACTCCGGAATCGAAAACGGAATGAAAACGAATCTAGTCCATATGTATATTCTTGTTCATGAAAGTTTTTGGTATCATTCCTTGTTGTTTGAAGTAATTGGAGTTGAATTTGATTATTTTTAATACCCCATAGGAAAACAAAATGTGCGGAGACAAGTACATTTTGCATAAAATCACAAGGAATGATTCCATAAAATTTCATGAACAAGAGTATACATACGGACTAAATTCGTTTTCATTCTGTTTCCGTTTTTGAAGTTAGAACCAAACGGGCCCTTAGTGTTACCATTGCGATACCCAATTTTTTTAGAGAAAATTGGTGGAATAGGGCTCTTTTTGTTTAGTGTAGATTAACTAGGCCCTTAATAATATCCAACAAAAATACAAAGATAAATAAAAGTATTAAGGAGATAAATTAGGAAGATAATTGGGCATTTAATAAATCCACAATAATAAACTACCTTAAATATTGAAACGGATTTGAAAAAAAAGAAACCGAATGGGAGAGATTCTCGTAATCTATATATTAGTGGTTACATCCGTCAATCACAAACACAATCACCGCTGCTTTACTCTCATTTTCATCTCCATTGAAGGAAGATTCAAGGTCTCATCTTTCTTCCTTCTAGATATCATCTTTGTCCCTTCCATTTCGTCTCTATTTTACTCTCCATTGAAGCCGATGCAAGTTATCGTTTCTATTCCGCTCCATTAAAGGTTATTGAAGGTCGGTTATATCCATCTCCATTGAAGGCCGCTCGAAACCTCTTCACAAGTTATCGTCTTCTTCGACTACAAAACAAGTACATTTTCTAAATCTGATGTAAGTTTCTTGCGATATATTATAGGATTATGTATCCGATTTTGCCAAAACAAACATTATATATCACATGTAGTTGCTAATAAATATTATGTACTAGTTATGCATCACACATAGTTGCTGATAAACATTATGTACGAGTTATTTAAATAAAGCAAATAATTTAGTTGATTGCCACCATATTATGTACAAATCGTTCTATATCAACAAACTTCGAAGGACATAGTCAATATGTATCAGATTGTCTCCGTCTTATGTATCTGATCGAGCTCTCTCAACAATTATGAAGAAATCAAGTGGAGAAACAATGACTTCCAGTTTGAAGAATTCAAGATCATAAACTCGGTTGTAGCAACAATGGCGTCCGGATTTTCTCTATAATGACTCGTTATTAATGGAGATTGTCCACGATTTATTTCCTTGTTTAACGGCTGACAATAACTATTAATGTTTTTAATTAAGATAATTAATACGCCTAATTAGGATAGAGATATTTAGCAAATCTACAAAATCTTCTATATTATATGAGATTAATCTTTTTAGTGAAATATAGAGTACCTAGTTTGTTAACTTGAAACAAAATGGGCCAAGTTTGTACACACTATTACATAAGTTGCATACTTAGTCAACTCATCCATTTTTTTAATACCCAAATTGTTTTATGCAAAGTATATCTCTTTGTCCATGACTTTATAAGCCTAATTACCCCAACCAATACGTTTACCATCGATTCTCATTGATTAGAGAATCACTCAATTGAAGGAAGTCGGAATCCAATATTACCAGAGTCTAAGATTCAAAGTTTTAGATTGCAAGAATCCAATTTTGCCCGAATTGAAGTTCCAATGTACAACATTGTTGTCATGGATGCTTGACTCGGATTGGACAAGGGGACGAATCCAGATCTCGACTAGCCAAAGACGTTGTGGATGCTTGCTTCTCACCCCTTGGATTGTTGCTCCTATTGGGGCTCTTCTTTATCAAATTCGTTGAGGTTTTAAGGTAGGTTTTGGGCAGCAGAGTCTTCTACCCTGGGATGAGTGGAGGTTGAGGTACAACATGCCCTTAAGTTAATTACGTAAGTTTATATTAATTAATTCATTGAAAATCAAGAGACTAGTTTGTTTCTTCAAGACAAAAAAAAACTTATATAATTGGCCAATTCTTCTATAAAAAATTTGCATTGCATAAAATAATGACGGAACACATCAATATCGATCAACAAACAAAAATAATTGGCTTCAAAAGAAAAAACAATTAAAGAAAGAATCTCTCGATCCCCAACGTGAACAGATGGAATCGTTTTAGAAACATGTCGCATAAAACTCTATGTATCGATCAGTAAGGATGGTTGCCGATAACGTTGCCGGGAGGATCATAGTTGCAAATAACAAAAACTCCAGCGTCATTATCACAAACCACAAGAGCGCACCCGAGTCTAGAAGTGTCACGCCACACAATCTGCGTGTAATGTCCGCAATCACCTTCACCACACGAGTTAGACCCGACATCATAGTACCTTCCTTCATCGATCCAAGACCTGACGGCGTCCATCGGAGTAAATCCGTCCCCACTTCCCCAAAAGATATTTTCACCATAGGGTCCACCTGAGTGGATAATAGCACAATCCTGACGACGTTGTTCCGCGTACGAAGCAGCGTAGCCAGCTAGCTCAGCATCCCACTCGAGTGGAGGAAGCCCTAAGGAGGAGCGAACCGCGTTGTGTGGGGCCAGAAAATGGTAGGCTATTGAGTCGTAGCTCAAGTGAGGCACGTGACGAGGTCTCGGAGTTGTTCGAGGGTGTACCGGTTTGTATGGGACTTCGGGGTTGGTCGGAGTTGGTTCGACGTAGTAGGATGCATGGGCGGCGGAGATGAGAACGAGGAGGGTGGCGATCGCCAAAGTACAATGACGATTAAGAGACATTTTTTCCCTCTTACGTTGGATTCTTGATTTGGTAAGTTGAATTGAGTAAGATTTATATAGAGGAAATATGTGAAAGAGTCGTGAATTCAATGTTAAGAAGTTTGTACGTGGGATGCATGTTAAGATTTACCAAGCAAGCAAGCTAGCTTTCATAGTTGCACGTTGATTTTGGAATAATTGTCATTGAATACGTAAAATATTTGCGGGCTTGCTTGGCTTGGTTTGTGTTACATGTACATATAAGTACGGTCAATCTTGAATTCTTCATATGTACAAGAATATTATGAAGATATATTGAAATTAAAATTTGAAAAATAAATATTAAAGACCGGCCTGTATGAATCATTTTTGATTTTATGTAGGGATTTTATTCTTCGAAGTTGGTATGTATTATTTTAGTGAAATTATTTGTTATTATATTGAAATTCATTTAATATTTTGGGTGTAAATCGAGTTGGGAGGTGTGGGAGGAAACTCATGCAAAGGAAACTTGAACCCGTAAATTAGAAGGTTAAAATGCGGATAATTATATTTAGGTGAAGGCAAAATCATAAATAGAAAGATAAACAACATAACCGGGCATGTTAAATTATACTAAAAAAAATGTATATGTACATGTATGCGACCTAGACCTAAAGTTTACAGCTCAAAACCAAGTATGCAGAAGTATTTCAGAAAGGCATACAATTCTCGTAAACATGTCAACTACCCCGAATTTGAAGAACCAGAAAAAACATTCAAAACCGGGACATCTCATGAGGCTCATCCACCTTCGACAAAGCCATCGGCAGATTAAGACACTCACGAGACAAACAGGTGCCCCAACCTCGAGGCAATGGTCAGTTCACCTTCGACAATGCCATCAACAAACTAATAATTTTTCTTCTAATAAGCTAATGATGAATTGATGACCAACTCGTCTCATTTCCGTCATATGCTAAAACCTTCCAATAGAGTGTCGTCCAATTTAGGAATTCCTATGGTTGTTATTTTATGGTCCGGACTGAGATTATGGACCAAACCGACTGATCCGGAAAGTTACCGTTGACTTAAACTTGTACCAAATATTCTAGTCCAATCTAGACTATTTAGGTACATTGTGTTTGTTATTATATTATAGAGGGTATTTTAGATTAGTTGAAGTAGATTATTTTTTGGGAAGGGTTTAGTATTAGATGAAAATTATAGTTTGAGTTATTAGAATAATTTATATGAGTAAAAATAAATTCAAAAATAACCCCTCTCATTCAAAATTATTGAAAATTAACTCCTTATAATCTCTGTATAGATTAATCTTTTAAAAAATTTACCTCTCCTACCAAACACAACCTAATTCAAAACTCAGAAGGCTTATATTTTAGCTATAAATTATCCAAAATTATATAAAATTCAATTGTTTAGAAACACCTTTATAAAACTCACATGCCGTCGCCGAGGAATAGTAATAGCCATTAGCCAGCAAGAAATTTAAAAAATTGCATTACATAAAAGAATGAAAGTTTAACAAATTACACAACGAAGTAAACCCAAACACATCAATATTGATCAACAAACAAAAACAATTAAAGAAATCATCCCTTTGAGCCCCAACTTGAACAAATGGATCGTACTTAGGCCGATCTTAAAACGATTATCACGAAACGTTTCAGAAACGCGTAGCATAAAATTCCATATGCGGATCAGTACGGGTGGTTTCCGATAACGTTACCGGGAGGATCATAGTTACAAGTAACAAAAACTCCGGCATCGTTATCACAAACGACACGAGCGCACCCGAGTCGAGAAGTATCACGCCACACGATCTGCGTGTAATGTCCGCAGTCACCTTCACTGCACGAGTTAGACCCGACATCATAGTATTGTCCTTCATCAATCCAAGACTTGACAGCGTCCAACGGAGTAAATCCGTACCCACTTCCCCAGAAGATATTTTCACCGTAGGGTCCACCTGAGTGGATAAGAGCGCAATCCTGACGACGCTGCTCGGCATACGAAGCAGCGTAGCCGGCGAGCTCAGCGTCCCACTCGAGTGGAGGAAGTCCTAGGGCGGAGCGAACGGCGTTGTGTGGGGCCAGGAATTGGTAGGCTATTGAGTTGTAGCTCACGTGAGGCACGTGATAAGGTCTCGGGTTTTTTCGCGGGTATACCGGCGTGTAGGGGACTTCGGGGTTGGTCGGAGTTGGTTCGACGTAGTAGGATGCGTGGGCGGCGGAGACGAGGGCGAGGACGAGGAGACTGGCGATTGCCAAAGTCCTAGCCATGATGGATTCTTGAATGTTGTTTTAGTGTTTGGGATGGTTTGGTATGTGTGTTAAGGTGAGTTTATATAGTAGAAAGCATGTGAAATAGTCGTTATAGTTGTGGTGGCATGCATGTTAAACAATAGTGGTCGCCAATTAAGCTTATATAATATATGAACAGCCGGCCGTTAGTACTTGGTAGGACATATGTCAAGTGAGTTGTGGGCCTATATTAATGGGCCCTAAACAAGTGGGCTTGAATTTATTGGGCCTATACTAGTGGCCCTAATTGGTTGGGCCTATACTAGCATTGTTAAGCAGACTTAAAAATTAGAGAAAATTATCTAAACGGTACCCATTTTTTAGGTAACTAAACTTTAGTATTATATCGTTTAAAACTATCGTAACGGTACCTCAGCTATTGAGCCCGATCAAAGATTAGTATTCGGATTACTCTTCCCACGTTAAGTTAACAGATCAATGTTAAATATCAATGACAAGCAAAAGGGTTCCGGATGCCACATACAAACATTGTTAACTTAACTTGTGAACCGTAATCTAAATATTAATCTTTAATCGAACTCAATAGGTAAGGTACCGTTTTGATAGTTTAAACGACGATATATTAAAATTTAGTCAGTTAAAAGAAGGGGGTATGTTTAGGTAATTTTCTCTAAAAATTAAATATCTAATTCCCTTTGCTTTCGTCCCTCCATTTCCGTAGCCGTTGTGAGTCTTCGTGTGATAACCCAAACTCCATCCATGGCGGCTTCCGCCCGACGTCACTCTATCACCCAACCTCTCGTCCTCCTTCTCCGACATAACCTTCGCTTCTTCTCCACCTCTCTTCATCCTTCAATCCCCGTTGAGTTTCCTCTCTCCCACCCAACCTACACAATCTGGGGGGCCAACACCTCCGTCGGTAAAACCCTAGTCTCTGCTGGATTAGCTTCCTCCATCCTACTTTCTTCTCCAACGTCTAAGCTCACCTACATCAAACCCGTTCAGACTGGCTTCCCTGCTGACTCCGACTCCCGATTTGTCTACCGCAAGGTTTCCGATATTTTCCTCCGACGTCACCCTCATGGAACCCTCCTCGCCTCCAATTGCACACTCCGCGCTTCCGAGTTGGCTGCGAAGGAGGCGATTGTGGCTAGGATTGAGGGGAATGACACGAGTGGGAAAGGATTGAGAGATGTGGGATTGTACGAGGAGAGGATGATGGAAGGGAAGGAGGATCAGTGGGTGTCGGGGTCGAGAGAGTTGGTTTGCAAGACGCTGTGCGCTTGGAGGGATCCTATTTCTCCTCATTTGGCTGTGGAGAGGGAAGGTGGAGCTGTTGGGGATGCAGAGTTGGTAGAGATGGTTGGAAAGTGTCTACGGAAGGCGGTGGATGCCGGGAGGGGAGACATTTGGAGTTTGATTGAGACCGCTGGTGGTGTGGCGAGCCCCGGGCCTTCTGGTACACTTCAATGTGATTTGTATAGGTATTTGATTATGCTAAGCTGAATTATTGGTATCACGTCTTTCATTTCCCTTGTTCGTGGTTAAAATGGAAGTTTTGAATAGGGAGTTCTTTGCACTTTGCGGGAGGGAAAATTTCATATTTTGCCCAGCTTCAACTTGAGATTGAGAATAATGATGCAAAAGTTGGGTCAGTAAAGTGTTTTTCCTTTGTGTGTGTTCATGAATTATAGGCCAAAATACTACCAGCTTTCGGCTGCTA
This sequence comes from Fagopyrum homotropicum, assembly GCA_033239125.1. Classification (NCBI taxonomy): domain Eukaryota; kingdom Viridiplantae; phylum Streptophyta; class Magnoliopsida; order Caryophyllales; family Polygonaceae; genus Fagopyrum; species Fagopyrum homotropicum. The sequence goes on from BSWB01000003.1 coordinate 154,833,766, forward strand.
CTCGTATAGTGTATGGAATAGACCAGTTCTATTTTGTTGACTAATCTTGAAGGCATGTCTATTATAGTATGATGCCTGTAGGATGTAGAATTTCATCTGGGGCTCTCATCTCAAAGTATTGGCCGATATGTTCTATTCTAACTTTAAGGTTCACTTTTTAGGCCTTTCCGTTCACCTGCTGTGCTTGTTGGAGATGGGCGGTTAGGTGGGATATCTGGAACAGTTTCAGCATATGAGGCCCTCAAGCTTCGAGGGTATGATGTTGCAGCTATTATTCTTGAGGATCGTGGGCTTATGAATGACAACTTCTTGTTGTCTTATCTCCGGAACAGGTATGAGAATTGAATTCATATCTTTCCAGTATTCCCCTAAACTATCCGTTGATTGGTGAGAGGAGTTGAGTGTTGAGGGAGTTAGTTTAATTTTTTAAATCATGTTAAGCGTTTTATATTGCTTTTTTGCTACAATTTATGCGGTGTGAAATAATTGTTTATCTTCATTAGTTTTTGTTATGTTTCTTTATTGATGCACTTGTCGCTTATATTAGCATGCCAGTTCTTTTACTGCCACCAGTACCAGAAGATCTCTCAGATGACCTGATGGATTGGTTCGATGAATCTCTTGATGTATTTACTTCTCTGAAGCAAACATTGCTGTCAGCATTTGTGCACAGAACCGAGCGATTGCGCAACATGTCAAAGACAGCTGGTGATATCTTTTGGTGGCCATTCACTCAACATCAACTAGTTCCAAAAGAGAAGATTACTGTCATAGATTCCCGCCATGGTGAAAGTTTTGGGGTTTATAAGGTTGTACTAGATTTCTGAAACTGCAGTGTAATGTTGTTAGTTGTTACATGTTTTTCTGGACTCAGATCTTTTGGTTGGGTTTGCTGGTAATCTATGAAGTATATGTTCAAAACTAATTCGTTACTGATCATTTCAGGTTCATAACCATGATCTAATTTCTCAGCAATTTGATGCATGTGCTAGTTGGTGGACTCAAGGACCTGACTCTACTCTACAGGTCATTCTTCCTTTTTCGTTGTCATTACTTGTTGCTTTGAAAATTACATGTAGAATAGCTCTTGAGATTTATTGTTTTTTGTGGACTTCCCTCTGCATCTTGTGTTAGATTCGTGGTATGCTTTTTGGTACTAAAATGATTACATCACAAATTATGAGATTGGATCTCCATGCTATATCATATGATTTGTCCGTAGAAAGTTTCTTTAGTGATTCCTTCTGTTGTTCACCCCCTGAATCTTTCTTCATTTGTTGGGTATTGCTATGTGCACAAGCTAGCCCTTTTACTATTGTTTTGTTTTTATAAATTAGTATCTATTTGCTCTTTATTGTGGATATATATTTAGATATTTTAGATTGAGCTTGCACGAGAGATGGGCTATGCTGCTGCGAGATATGGACATGTAATGTTTCCTGAGAATGTGCATGAACCAGCTCTAGAATGTGCTGAACTTCTGCTTGAAGGTGTGGGGAAGGGTAAGTCGTTCTTCTAGTTTTTTAAATGTTTTATTTAGGAAGAAAATCACTGTAAACATAAGTTATCCTGCTTACCACTAGAATATGTTTCAATGTTGGTATATAACACAACAATTTGGAATCTCCCAAAAATATGATCTTGAGAACTGCAAAAGACAACTCCATTATATCCAAAAGTGCTATATATCTGTTTCCAGTTTCTAAACAATTTTCTTCTTTCTTTGCCAGAATAAGAATTGAAGGATGGTAGTATCTTATCATGCAAAGAATTATTTTTGACTGTGCAGGTTGGGCTTCACGAACTTACTTCTCGGATAATGGTTCTACAGCAATTGAGATTGCTATAAAAATGGCTTTTCGAAAATTTGTATCTGACTGTGGTATCTTATTGGATTATGTTCAGAGCAACAAAACAAGGAAATGTTTGGAACTCAAGGTTGGTCTTGCTACTATACCACATCAAGCATATTGTTAATGTTTGTTTTGCTTGGCAACTTTATTTTATCGCCTTTCATACTTCATTTTCGCTGTTCAAATTATAAATAGAATATTTTTTTGGTTTCGCTGTTTTATAAAGTGACAGTGTCCGTTCTAGAGCCCGTATGTGCCATTAACTTTGTTCTAGAAGCAACTCTGCCAATAACACATTTATTTGGATCAGGTCCTAGCCCTTGAAGGATCTTACCACGGGGACACCTTAGGTGCAATGGAAGCACAAGCACCATCATCTTACACAGGCTTTCTCCAGCAACCTTGGTATGAAGCTGGCATGTTTTCCAGTTATCTTCTTCATGCATGCCCTTAACATGAAGACTTAAATCTATTGCCTTCTCCCTCGTGTTTTTATTGGTTGTGAACATGGGTCGTCTATGTATACGAAACGATTTCATATTAGACAAAGAGATAGTCATTGTACTAGTTCTTGTGAGTGAGTTCACAATATGCCAGCTTAGCAGGGGCCATTATTAGTATCAACATGATTCGGTAATAATCTATGTGTTTCACTTGGTTGAAGTTTTATGTGTTATGAGTAAGTCTGTACAAATAAGGGAGTTGCTGGAAATCTCTTGAATGACTGTGAGGCTGCTTAGTTTGAAAAAAAATGTGAGGGAAAGAAGTGGATTGTGGCAACTTGCCGACATTATGATCATTGCAAGTTTTCTCATTGGCTTTTTACATGGACGCCTCATCCGTTCATAATGTCATATGCCAAGATATTATTAAATCAAATTTGTTCCCAACTGTTACCAATAAGCCCCAAAAGGGAGAAACAGAAGAGGGGTGAGATAATGATGGCACCTCATTATTGTGTATATCAAGTGTGGTGATTGACATTATATTCTCAAAGCTAAATGTTCAATAATTCTTCTCTGGTCTTGATGCTTAGATATGAGAATGCCATAAAAGTTGAGGTTTAAAAATCCAATTCTCCTCTTCTTTTTCCATTATTTTATTATTTTGAGAAAAAATTGCTTCCTGTTAATTTTCTAAGACAAGATTTCTTACATTTTTGGAGTGTTTAAATGCGTGATATTTCTCTTTTCTTTATTTGGGTATTCCATAGGTACACAGGTAGAGGTGTTTTTATGGATCCTCCTACTATATACATGCATGATGGCAAGTGGAATCTTTCATTGCCTAAAGGGCTTCCTTCAGAGGGCTGTAGGCCAGAGGATTGTAGTAAGTCTTGTGGCAATCTGTCTTTTGGTGAGAACCACTTCTCTTTCATTCAGCTTACATTAAATAATATTTTTTTTCACAGCCTTCAGAATGCGTGAGGAAGTTTTCGATAAGAGCAGGGATGCATCACACATAGCAAAACATTATACATCACATATATTACAACAATTATCAGCATACTTGGAAGGGAACAGTCGTATAGGAGCCTTGCTTATAGAACCAGGCAAGACAATTTTTCAAATTACTATTTCCTGCCTTCAAGCTGACTTTATCCTTAATTTGATGATGTTTATGTAAATTTGTTATGCATACATTTGCTGCAGTTATACAAGGTGCTGGAGGCATGCTTATGATTGATCCATTATTTCAAAGAATTCTTGTTAACGAGTGTCGAAATCACAAAATTCCAGTGATCTTTGATGAGGTCTTTACTGGTTTTTGGCGTTTGGGAGTGGAGGTTGGTTTCTGTAATGCTCGTTAACTTCATTCCCCTTTGATATGCATCCAACTGATTAGGCATACTTTCTTTCGGTAGTCTGCAGCAGAATTACTTCACTGCTCACCAGATATAGCCTGCTATGCAAAGCTGCTGACAGGCGGCATTATACCACTAGCAGTTACTTTGGCAACCGAAGATGTTTTTAGAGCATTTATGGGAGACTCAAAGGTGATGATGAAGTTATTATGCTCTTCTTTGTTTTTCTCTCGATTCTCGAAACTGATGTCCGTATCATTCTTAACTTGGACATCATTTTTGTTGTGGTTGTAGCTCAAAGCACTACTACATGGGCATTCATATACTGCACATCCCATGGGCTGTGCTGCAGCTAGAAAATCCATCAAATGGTTTAAAGATCCAGAGACAAATGTTAACCTGAAATCCGGAGGCAAATGCTTAAGAGAGGTAAATCCATTTTTCTTAATTCTGATGACAAAATGGTATTTTAACCGAAACCCGAGTCCTAAAGCTAATGAAATGACCGCGAATGCAGTTATGGGATACGCAGCTTGTTGAGAAGATTTCATCACACCCAGCGGTCGAAAGAGTGGTTGTGGTAGGAACATTGTTTGCCCTCGAGCTTCAAGCAGAAGGTTCTAATGCTGGGTATGCATCCGTTTATGCAACCTCTCTACTTGAAAGTCTCCGAGAAGACGGGATTTACATGAGGCCTCTGGGTAATGTCATTTACTTGATGTGTGGCCCTTGCACATCTCCTCATGTATGCAGCCAGTTATTAGTAAAATTAGATTGTAGATTAGATGTGTTCTACCAGGAAACCAAATCCTCTGGAGAAGTTTGACACTGTTTGCTTGAGAATTATTTGCAGCCAAAGTAGATTCTTGGGTACATGTTACGTAATTAGGACATGTACTGTTTAGCTGTGGTGTAACTTACCACGACGATTGTATTTCCAATGTACAATTATTTGTTCTCTTTTTCACATAACCACCTCATAGCATGTACTATTCAGCTGAGTTTCTTACCAACTGTTAGATTTTGTGGGCTTATCGTAACAAGGTTCTATTCTCTTATGATAATGTTAATCCCGTCACTCTTAGAGATTGCTTTCGCTCTTTGGTTTGGGACTAGGCCTTTGCGTCTTCCATAAGTCCAGCTAGCTTGCAATCTCCATCATCTTGGTCTAAGCCACCAATTGGTTGCTACGGAGTGTATAGAAGGATCCATGGAGGTTACTCTTGCTGAGGCTTTAGCCATGTTGTCGGGTTTGAGAGAGATGCAGAATATGCAGATGTCCAGTCTTATTATAGAGTCGGACTCTCTTTCTCTTATTCGCAGGTTGCAGTCGGAATCCGTGGGCTCTCATCCCTTGATGTTGTATGTGATGATATTCTAATCTATCCCCTCTTATATATCTGTTTCATTTCAGCACATTAGTCGATCAGCCAATACGATTGCTCAATTAGCTAGTCGTTTTTCTATTTCCGCAAACAATTCTTGTACTTGGCTTGAAGATTTCCCGCTTTCTTTACTTGAAATAGTGGAAATCGACTTAATATAATACTCAGTTTCCTTTAAAAATAACAAATTTTTTGGTCAAATTAGCTAAGTAAGCATTTTTTAGATTTTTCTCAAGTAAGTAGGTTCATTGTATAAATATGTTAAATTTGAGGATCAATATAAACATTTACACCAACAATTTTTTTTTAAGGAAACTTCCAACTACAATTACCATCACATGAATTGCAGAATTTGGGTTCTTCAAAAGCTTCAACATCCGGTTGGAATACTGCGTAAATCACACCAGTGCTTACCGTTAATGCCTATAGAGCATACCTTCTCGCGTGCTCCCAAAATTCCTCCATTAACGGGCCTTCCAGTTCCAATGCTAAGACCCGGCGGCCATGCCCATTGAACAAGTCTAATTAAAGGGTATTATATATTGGAAAAATAACTAAAAATTAAACAAACTATTACACGAGAAAAAAATAATATGAACTTCAAAAGTTATTAATTTTTATACAAACTATTGAAGAATAAATCAATTTTGATTCGGTCAAAATTTTAATCCAAAATTTTAATATGCCAATGTAAATTAAGCTTTAGCTGAAAATGTAATTTATAAAAAAACTTAGGAAAATTTGCAAAATTAAAAAGATACTTTATTCTTGCTCGTGGTCTACTAGACATACGTTTGAGAAATCATAAACTTCATCTGTAATTTATGGCTTAACATGTAAAATTCATATATCGTGTGAATATAGCATTTGTAATTTGTGGTTATTTAATTTGATATTTTTGTTGCGCTTCTCGCATCTTACTCAATCTTATGGATGTATCGATTTTGATTTCATTCGTTTTATGAATGAACGCATGGGACGTTACTTAGTATATAAGTTTTGGAGGAAGATTGTGTTGGTTTTTTTTTCAAAAAACTTGGATTATTGTTACCAAAAATCAAATTGAATTGATTTAATTGATAATTTTTAAATGTCTGTTTAACACATATTATTATTTGTATTTACAATACCCTAATGCAAGATAACAATGGATTCACCTCATATTTGTTCTTTTTACATTATTCTCCCAATTTTCTGTATTTTTTTTTAGTCCAAAACTTATTTTTTGGTTATCAAATTACACTTGACTGAAAAAATGGTCTAAATATTCACTATTTTATAATTAGTTTAATCTTTCATAGTTGGAATGCTATTTGGTAATTTTTAAAGGTTATATTATTTTTTATTCGCTAGTAATATTTTATTATTTTTAGCATTTTTCCTTCATTATAAAAATATTGCGAATTAAAGCTACTTTTTTTCTTCGTGAGTCCATTTACGACCTATACAACGTTACATAGATTTATATCCGTGTCTTTTACCACTATTAATCTATTAAGAGTACACATAACATAAACTCATTTAGTAAATATACTCTTATTTAACTTGTCTACAAAACAAAAGCTTTTAAAAAGAACCTATTTAACTCAATTCTTTCTATATGTATTTTTTCATAGTTAGGTATGTTACATGAGACAAATTATTCGGGTTTGGCTCGCGTTTGGCTTGTCAAAAGTTCGAATTGAACTCTTTATTTTCCAAACAAGCCAAATATGAACACATTTTAAAGTTCGTATAAAATTTAGGCTCGACTCGGGCTCGACTAGTTCATCTAAAATAACACTGCATGAACATTATTTTAGCCGAGCTACCAGAGTTCGACTCGTGATCGGCTCGATCTCGTTTATTTTTTAAACGATTCGAATATAAATATATTGTAAAGTTCGTATAAAACTCAATTTCGATTTGTTTATAAAACGAGACGGGTTTGAGCATGTCAATGTCATGCTTAGTATAACCCCTATTCATACTGTAGAGAGGCTAACTTTGGGTCTCCATTTGTGTCGGCCCAATAGCGGCCCATATTGTAGATCCCATTTTTGTCGAGAACCTGAGCTTCGCTGTCTTCTTCTCTCCTCTTTGCCGATTCTCATTTTTCTTCCAGAGAGCGTCGAGTCGTTGGAACTCCAAATTATTAGGGTTTCTTTTGTTTTCGATCAATCATGTTAAGGGTCGCAGGCTCACGTGTTCGGGCTCTCAAGGTTAGTATTCAATTTCTTACTCGTTCATATCAGTTCTTCTTTCTGGGATTCAATATTTTTGCAGTCCGACATTATAGACGAGACTAGATTAATTTGGATTCACCTGTTTTAGATCAGATTCCGTTCATGAAAGTCTAATTACTGTTTCGTTTTTTGCACTTTTGAGATGTCTTTTTGGCCAAATTTTGAATGATAAAGATTTAATACTAGCCCTAAACTTCGTAGACTTCATTAAATTTGGAATAATCCGGCTAATCGGATGCGCCCTTGTTGTTCTTGTGGACTTTTATCTTATCGGTTTTAATACTTGAATGAAATAAATGTTCTATCATGTCAATGGCTAGTGAATACCTTTTGCTTTGATTATAATCTGATGACAGAACTCCTTAGTTCTCATTTGCAGATGAGAACTAAACATTTTTTTTAGCGACTTTGTGATTAGAAGTGGATCACATGTAAATTCATATCCATTACTATCTATAGTAATAATGTTGAATGGTAATTTTTAGCTGATAAAAGAAATGGTTGTGGCTGTTCCTGATGCTGAATGTTTGCACTATTGTTGGTTATTCTGATCTTGACTCCGTTGGATTTCATCATATTAGCTCTCTCTGTATTATAATTAGTTACTTTTTGCAAGTACAGGATAGTTTGAGGGTTGCTACTTCAAGTGGTGTAGCCTCCAAGACATCCACTTCAGGTGGTTCGTTTCGTTGGCTGTCAGTTCCATCGTTAGATTTCCCACTCGAAGGTGCTCAGGGGCCTCCTCCACTTCCAGACCTTGTGGAACCTGGTAAAACCAAGATAACAACACTCTCTAATGGTGTCAAAGTAGCCTCTGAGACATCACCTGTAAGTTTGGTCTTTTCTTTATTTTTCTGTCCTGTATTTCTTGCAATGCGTCTGCCATAATATATTGCTTACCTGAGTAAGCATCATAATAGTTCACGGTCTGCTGTGTTGTTACAGAATCCTACAGCCTCTGTTGGTGTATATGTAAACTGTGGTTCAATTTATGAGACGCCAAACTCATTTGGTGTGACACATCTGCTGGAGCGCATGGCTTTCAAGACAACAACCAACCGAAGCCATCTGCGCATAGTGAGGGAAGTGGAGGCCATTGGTGGTAATGTGACAGCTTCAGCTTCTCGAGAGCAGATGGGTTATACTTTTGATGCCCTTAAGACTTATGTCCCAGAAATGGTAGAGCTGCTTATAGACTCTGTAAGGAATCCTGCTTTCTTAGATTGGGAGGTTAATGAGTCGGTAAGCGTCTTTTCATCCTTCCTATCACCTATTTTCTCATTTCCCACAAATGTCCGTGAAGTGACGCTTGTTGTGGTTCCATGCAGCTTTTGAAGCTGAAATCTGAGGTAAGTGAGGCTTCCAACAATCCTCAAGGGTTGCTCTTGGAGGCTCTTCATTCTGCTGGTTACTCAGGTGCCCTTGCAAATCGTCTCTTGGCTCCAGAATCTGCTATCAACCAGTTGAACAGTTCAGTCTTGGAGGAGTTTGTTGCTGTAAGTTTGTTGCAGTTATGGTGCATGCGTTATGATATATTATGACAATAAATATCTTACTTACACTTTTTTGAGGAATGCAGGAGAACTACACTGCTCCAAGAATAGTGTTGTCTGCTTATGGTGTGGACCATGAAGAGCTAGTGTCCATTGCAGAACCACTTTTGTCTGACTTGCCTGGTGGTTCTTGCCCCGAGGAGCCAAAATCTGCGTATGTTGGGGGTGATTACCGTTGTCAAGCTGGTTCAGGGGTGTGTACAATCATTTCTGCACAAGGCTCATAGTAAACGTTCTATCTAAATATATATTTTTTCAAGGTTGATTGATTAGTGTGTCTCCTCTATGCCCAGATAACACATTTTGCCCTTGCCTTTGAGGCTCCTGGTGGCTGGTTGAAGGAGAAAGAAGCTATAACTTTGACTGTTCTTCAGGTATTTCTTTATATATTAGGGGGAGTTTCTCCTTAAATGTATTTCTGATGATATCGTATACGCGTTTCTTGTTGTGCGTTTATTCCTTAATTTCATATTCTGCTTTTCTTGGAGTACTTTCTATGAGTTAATCATGAGGTTTCACTTGCAGATGCTTATGGGAGGTGGTGGATCTTTCTCAGCTGGTGGTCCTGGAAAGGGAATGTATTCACGACTATGTATGTTGTAGACAATTGTTTCTTTCTTTGTTTGTGTAGCTCACGTGTAATTGGTAGATTTAGTCCTGCATATCATTTAGATGCATGCTGTTTCCATTTAAGTATGCATTTATGCGAACAATATTACCTGATTGCTTCTTATGTATGATCAGATCTTCGAGTGCTAAATCAATATCCACAAATTCAAGAATTTTCTGCATTCAACAGTCTCTACAACCACACTGGTTTATTTGGAATCCAAGCTACCACTGTAAGCTTTTCACTTTCTTGTTCTTTCTTCTTTCATTTTATGTTTCTGAAGAGGTACATTGAACTTTGTAGCATCTGTCCTACTGAAATAAATGTAAATGCAACAAACAATTACCATGAGTCTTTGATGCTAATGGTAGTTCTAAGATTCTGCTGTAGTTTTCACTTTGCCGTAATACACTAGTCTTTGTTTTGATATATGATATATGCACCAAAATGTCACTGAAATGTTTCCTTTCTGCGTTTAGAGCTCAGATTTTGCATCAAAAGCCATCGACATTGCAGTTGGTGAATTAATTGCTGTTGCAACTCCTGGAGACGGTATGTTAATGCACCTGTGATATCACGTTCTATTTAGAAGAATGGTGTGTAGCTACTCTCTGATGTTTTCCCCATCCCTTTCTCTACCAATCTTTGAATTTCAGTGGACCAAGTACAACTTGACCGTGCTAAAGCAGCAACTAAGTCTGCGATTTTGATGAATTTGGAATCAAGGGTATGCATTATGCACTATCTACCAATTTGTTTTGCTGTAACGTTCTGTATGCTAATAACCCATAAAACTTCTGCTAAGTGGCTTTCCTAAACTTAATGACACATTGACACTGTTCACAGATGGTGGCATCTGAAGACATTGGTAGACAAGTCTTGACCTATGGAGAGAGGTAAAGACGAGCTTTCATAATCACATGAATATACTTTAAGTCTTATGTTTCCTTAGACGCCGTCCAGTATTCCACATTCTAGTATTCGGCTCATTTCGTAATGTTCAACCTTATATTCTTTTGTAGGAAACCTGTGGAGCACTTTCTGAAGGTTGTAGATGAAATTACCGCGAAGGATATTGCTTCCCTTGGCGAGAAGCTCATTTCTTCTCGCCTTACAATGGCTTCTTATGGAGATGGTAATTTATCGAACGATTCTAATAAGAGAAAATTGCCTAAACAATACTCCATCTTTTAGGCTGACTAAACTTTAGTATCCCATCATTTAAACTATCTTTCCAATTGAGCCCGACCAAAGATTAGTACCTAGATTATTGTTCACCCGTTAAGTTAACAAATCGGTGTTAAATATTTAAGGTAGGTGGACAATTTTTCCCCTGATATTTAACACCGATATGTTAACATAACGTGTGAATAGTAATCCAGTTATCAATCTTTGGTCGGGCTCAACATGTGAGATACCGTTCTGGGATATTAAAAGTTTAGTCCCGTAAAAAAGGGTACTGTTTAGGCAATTTTCTCTTCCAATAACTCTATCTTCTCTTTCAACATCTCTTATATTTTTTTCCACCATCTTAATGCAGTCCTTTATGTGCCAAGCTATGAGCAAGTCAGCAGCAAGTTCAGTTCCAAATGAAAGTGCTGGGTAAGATAGCATCCAGCTTTCATCACTTTTGTTCACTTCGATTGTTGACGTCGAGGTTCTTACACAAGCACCTAAACATGATCAAATAAGTTGCAAATATCGCGAGCTCAATAGTATTTACAAGTTCCCATCCTTGATTCTTTTGCCATTGGCAGAATATTGGAGCAATGGAGCTCCAAAACATGGAGTCTTGATAATTGTAATGTTGTAATTTCAATTCTCGAACCATTTTTCGCGATAATGTTCATAGGAAAATTTTGGATTCACCCATAATTTACTACCGGTTTTGATGCTTGTTGATTGAAGTGTCAAGTTTTTTTTTTTTTATCCTTTCTCAGTCTGGTTTTATAATCCGATAGGTCATTGTAATTCCCCTAATTCCATTTAGGGTTTGTTTGGTATGTCTGAGTAATTAGATTGGAAATAAGAATTGAATTATTTGTTGCTGGCAGGAAAAATCAACAATGAAGAATAATCAACAATGAAGAAAACAGCGTCAACAATTATGAGATTTATAGATGGTGATGTTATTTTGTTGTTTGTCATTGAATCTTATATATAATCCTTCAAACCACATTTATAAATGAAAAAGTTGATAGGTAATCCTTCAAATAATAAATTTCAAAACTTAATGGATAAAATGGTTAAGTAGGCACTTTTTGCATTATTGTGTACAAAATAGGTAGTTTTGTGTTTTGTAGTTTTGTGTTTTAATTAACAAACTTTGCCCTTTGAATATGTAAAGAAAAAATTTAATAATTAACAAAATAGAGATCCCATATTCCCATGATATTTCTATCTTCAATTAAAAAATAATTATTTTTAAAATTAATTATGCTAATTAAAAATAATAATTTTTTAGTAAGCATTAGCAACCACGATCTTCCCACATTATTTTCTGTTTTTTACGATATAAGGTCCACCATTTTCAACGAAAACAGAAGACGGAGGTTTCTGGGTTTTTATGAATTCAGGTTTGGGCAATTGTCTGCGTTCACATTTTGGCGATTGGAGAAGTACATTGCATCGATTGTTTGGTTTTAGTAGCATCATCTATCATGAATCGGTAAGGTGAAAGTCAAATTTATGGTGTTTTGAAGCTTTTTGATGCTTTAATGGATGACGAAATTTATGCTGTTATTTTGTGTTTCTTTTGACTTGTTAGTGTACATATATGATGAAAATAGTAATAATGTTGTTGAAATTGTGTAACTATGTTGTTGTAATCTTGAATCATGATGTATGCCATTTTCTGGAGAAATGACGATTGTCCAGATTGACAATATTATGTTGACGAAGATAACTTGTGTACACATTTTAGGTACAGTAATGTATGTACGTATTCGTTTTGAATTTGAACCCTATGTATGATATATACATATATGTTACATATTATGTGTGTGTAATTGTGTACGTATTAAGTGCATTAATGTACATCTTCGTTGTGTGTAATAGTACATATTGTGTATGTACGATCGATATGTAATTGTTTACATAATGTTTACAAATGTACGTATGTCTTTTATGTTATGTGTATCTGAATTCTATGTATGATATATACATATCTGTTATAGGTATGTTTACAGTAGCGAAAATGACAGACGAAGGTATTGCGAAGCTCGGAATGGACAACAATGGAGATTAGGCGATTCTGGGTTGACAGAATAGGAAAGCACGAAATCTACCTTTTGATTTCTCGGGATGAAGTTGCAGTTGATACGATGGGGCGAAGATTTGCAGAATCTTCTTACTTTACGATTTCCATTTTCCAATAACTAGTATTTTAATTAAAGGAAACTTTTAATAAATGAAATTATTTTAACTGCTCAAACCACCTCCTATAATTATGTCTGGTCTCTTTTATTTTTATTTTTTTAGTGATAATTTACTAGGGCCTAGTTAGTATCTAATAAACCAAAACTGCCCTAATTGCTAAATTTTCTCAAATTTAATCTGTAGTTTTTATCTTTTAATTTGTGGCCTTTTAAGTATTATTTTTAAAAAATATTTCTTTCTCAATTTTTTTAATTGGTTTATTGCATGAATTGAACGATAATCAATTGTGTTGTTAACAACGATAGTTAGGTTTCTTTAATTGACTATCTGACAACAATCAAGTAATTGACTCTATCCAACAACATTCAACAACTTAAGTTTATCAATTGTGTTGTTAACAATGATAGTTAGGTTTCTTTAATTGATTGACTATCAATCAACAATCAACAACTTAGATTTCTTTAATTGACTATCTGACAACAATCAACAACCGTCACAAAATGTATTGTCATAGAAATATGATCACCAACTCATTGTAATCAATTGTAATACTATCAATTGGATTGGTATTAATTGTATTACATCAATTGTATTGTCATAAATTATCACCAACTATCTTTTCATCGAGGATACTATAATACTATCAACCGAATTGATATTAATTGTATTTTCATTGATTGTATTGTCATCAATTGTATTATCACAAGTACCTGTCTTTTCCTTGATTATATTTGAACAAAACAATGTCAATGTTATTACTAACATATTATTATCGATTGTCTTGTAAATTAAAATAAAAACTATGTTAAAAAAAAGACAAAAAAATAATAATATTTAAGAAAATTCTTTATTCTTAATTGGATTTAGGATGCTAGTAATAATCCAATCTTAGAATCTCAGTCCTATGATAACAACTAGTAACCTAAAATTTGAGACATTTTCATTTTAAATAAAGAAATATTCTCGAACCTTTCTTTTTGTAACCTTGCTAAAAATAGATTTGGAAACCCAAAATGATTGACGAAGCCGTGATTAATCCAATTAGTCAATGGAAGCCATTCGATTTATTTAGAACAAGCAAGATAGATACTTAATTTGTTCTTGATTATATAATTGATTATGGATCAACAAAATTCTCTGTCATTTCCTAACGAACTCAATCATCGTCTTCCTCAATGATGAGGTCTGCTACAAACTCTAGAATTTGATCATCATCAATCATCCAAACAAACAACAACAATATTAAAAGATGTTCGGTTGCAATCTCAGCTTTAATCATAAGAATAACCAATTGGTTAGGTTAAAATGTCAAAGTAAGCTATAGATGGACCGTAGAGCGGGGTCACGTGCATGCGAGCGTACATGTACATTAGGTCCAATGTTAGGATCACGGGCCGAATAGAGGTTAAACACTTTGATATCATGTCAAAGTCCAATATAGACGGACCATATAACGGGATCATGTGCATACAAACATACATGCATCTAAAACCAATTGATAATAAGAGGAGTAATCCATCAACCTTATATAGTGGGCTCGGAATGTCTCCACTTTCGGTGTGAGAACTTATTATCCATAATAAAAAAGAACCGATAAGGTAATACTTGACACATATTCCAACCGCATGCACCCCTGAGCGACTGTGCCATTCAAGATATATCAACAATTCCTTGACCAATTATCCAAACACGTCATATTAAAAAGGAAAAAAAAAACATACTATGGATGATTAATACTAAGATAACACTTTTGATCCAAAACCCGTAAAAAAAACTCAAAAACAAACTCAAAGAATACTAGATCTAGATTGATAAAAGTTGTAAAGAAGAACAAAATATTGATGACGTGGTTCAAATAAAACTCTACTTTACGGTATCTCGAAATGGGAGATTCAACCCAAAATTCACTAAGCAGTCAAGCAGAAACAACATTTACACTTGTTGCACAACCTAAGTAAAAACGTTACATTTGAATTAATGACCTGAGTCGGATCATAACAGATAGATCAATCGATAATGAGCTTGAAGGCACATTATACACACACATAACTTGTAATGATCCAAAGTTATTCATCGATGTTAACATGAACAGATGAATCATGGCAATGCTATACAAAAATAAAATTGATATTCCCAACATCTATTGATACATGTGATGAACTAGACATATAGTAAGTTTGCTAACAATCAATTATGGATTATGAACATAACACACATGTCAAGTCCTTGAACACAAGATGTCTAGTACAAAAAATGCATGACCTAAGGGTCCGTTTGGTGGAACAATGGGATTATTTGGAGGATGAAAATTTTCAACAACCTACCAATAATCTCTTTGTATATGGGTACTTTTTTGGTCAAAATAATCTGGGCAAAATAATATACCAAGTAACCTCGTTTTTTTGACATGCCAAACGCACCCTAATATGTATTCAAAATTTGAAGTTATAGTATATCAATTTTTAATTTTTAAGCTTAAAAATGACAACTACAAACATCTTTTTTCAGATTTTTTTAAAAAAAAAAATTCAATTTAGGCATTTTTCCTTCATGTTGAGACTCTCATATAAGTTCAGTTAATTTAATGTGTCCATCTACTTATATCATTTATGAACGCAGAACTTGCCTCATCCTTAAGAGTTGTGTTCTTAATGCCAAAATCATGTATATTATTATTTTGAATTGAGAATTTATTTTCTACCGATCTCTATATATTGTAATTGTCATTCAATCAATAATATTTAATTTAAGAGATATTTAAGCCTTAGAAAATTAATTTTCAATCCTTGTCTCTTACATTAGAAATGCCAATGTTTTCTTAAAGGGTCTTCAGGAAAAAGGAAAACGACACAGTCTAAGAAAGTATATAGTTCAAAGTCCGTATTCAATAGAAGTGGACAAGATGAAAAAACGAGGAACAACTATGTACTCCTCAATTTGGACTCGAAACAGAGTTACCGAAACGTGTTCCAGACTCGAAAAACATCAATACAAATCATGGAAAACTTGAGGGTGATTAAACACCCTCCAAAAAAATGCTAAAATTACGGGAACACCCTCAAAATTCCTCAAAATTTTAATATATATAATTTACTGTTACGAAATTCAAATCAGTTTAAGATTTTGAAAATCAGCATCACATGATAAGATCTCCAAAACCCTTCTCACATGGCTTGTGTCAAACAAACATTGTTCAAGATTTTGTCTTTAACCAAAATGAACATTACAAATTGCATTGCCTTCTGTATCAATACAATATATAAACAAAAAAAACAAAAACAGTCAACAAGCAAACTCCTCAGAAGAAAAAAACTTGTTTTCTGCAGTGAAAATCATAATCTCACGAGTCACGACTCACTAACAATGGGCTCAAACCAACATGATACATAAAATAATACATATTTGAACCCTCATTGGTCATCACAGCAACCGAAAAACAAAGCTAAAATAATCATCAATGATTGATCGAATCAGATGATGATGATGAGCAGAGTTCCTTCCTAAGCCGACGAGAAAACAAACGACAAGCGTCCATACTCAGATCAACCGCCGCAGAGAGCGCCACAAACAACGCCGCATCAGCCGTACACGTCACATGTTTGGCTCCGACCATAACCGTCGGTCTACTCTCCTTCCCTTCAGCTTCAACGGTGGAGCACATCACAAACCCCCGATGAGACCCACCGTCGATTCGGAATTCCCCGCCGGTTTTTCCATTGACGACCCCCTCAGCGATGGTGTTCCGGCCCGGTGCATTGTCGTCGACTAGCTCGAATTGGTATCCGAACCCGTCTTGGGCCCGCCAGGCTTCGAGTCGGCCCCATGGCTTCCAGCTGTCGACGGTGGTTGTTGGGTGGTGGCTAGGACGGAGGATTAGCCATGCTCCTGGGTTTGACCGGGAAACTCGGTGGCTTCCCGGAGATGGGACGAACGGAGTTATGATTGACGCTGCAGCCACTGCTGAACCGGAGAGATCGTAAATCATTACCATCCAGCCCTTTCGGTCTCGTGATGATCGACTCTCACGGTCGCCGGAAATTGTTCGCCGGAGCCACCCTTTCCTTTTCAGCTCAAAACCTGTAGGTAATGACCTGCATGCATATTTTCACGTCCAGCATGCAACGTGAGTTAAAAAATATATACAAAAAAAATAAAATAAAATTCAATAAATTTTTTCTTTAGTAAAAAATTTGTGATAATTATTTAAATGGTTTATTAAAAACATTGTAAATTTTTTTGGTAGTTATTTGTAAAATTAAAAATAATTCTATAATATAAAAGACATGATAAAATCATATATATATATATATATATATATATATATATATATATATATATATATATATATATATATATATATATATATATATATATATATAGATCATGACTCATATGTAAACAACTCTTACCATGTGAACCTGTAAACACCGAATATATATGACTATACCGCCGAATATATAGAGTCAGGTCCGGCGAATATTGATTCCATTAATAACACGATTTTTTTCCCTTTAATATCGCCTAATCTCTGTCATCTATTTAACGATTTAACGGATACAATTTGTTCTCATTTTACATGACAAGAGCTATTTACATGTGAGTCAAACTCTATATATTATATATATATATATATATATATATATATATATATATATATATATATATATATATATATATAAAAGAAGAGAAAAATCTTGGTAATAATATAAATTTACCAAAAGCTATTGACATTAAAATTTCATAAAAATCTCCACATAAACCAACCAAAAAGTCTAAATAAATTATCAAATTTTACAAAAAGTTATAAAAATCTACCCAATAAACCATACATACCTAATCATTCTAAACATTATACATTTCATAAAACGAATGTTAAAAATATCATCTATACGATTAATTATTATTAATTTAAGTTCAATGAATATTACAACTAATAATACACAACAATTATAGGATAAATATATAAACTTAAATCTAGTTAATTTTATATAATATTTAACAATTGTGAAGTTGATAATTTGTTTAAGGATAGAAGAGTGGAAGAATTTGGAATCATAGGGTGGTTGCACATGGAAATATCAACGACTTAAAGATATTTATGTACGTGATTGTAATTGCTATGTTAATAAGTGATTAAGGAGAGTCTTTGACTTTGACCAGATTAATTTATGGTAATGTTACTATATAAAATATGTCTATATTCTTAATATATTACTCCCAATAGATATGAATATAATTTTACTAAAAAATTATATATAAACATAAATTTATCAATATTAACTAGTGCTAATAACTTATAGTTAAACAAAGATTAATGACTATGAATTGTGTAAGAATTAAAAAAAATAGTAATTTTTGAGTATTTTATAATAGGATAAAAAAATTTCAACTAAAATTTTTTTCGAATAAAGGGTTGTGATCAATTGTTCAATTATATATGAAATTGTTTCACTATATTCGAAATTTTTGATCAATTGATCATATAGTTAAATAATTTCAAATATATTTAGATAAAGAGAAAATTGCCTAAACAGTACCCATCTTTTAGGTTGACTAAACTTTAGTACCCCGTCGTTTAAACTATCAGAACGGTATCTCACCTATTGAGTCCAACCAAAGATTAGTATGTGAATTACTTTTCACATGTTAAGTTAATAGATCGGTGTTTAATATCAGTGACAAGCAAAAGGGTTTAAGAGCGGGCAATCAATGATCTCTTTTCGGATGCCACATACAAACATTGTTAACTTAACGTGTGAACCGTAATCCAGATATTAATCTTTAGTCGTACTCAATAGGTGAGGTATCGTTGTGATAGTTTAAACGACGGGGTATTAAAGTTTAGTCAGCCTAAAAAATGGGTACTGTTTAGGTAATTTTCTCTTAAATAAATATATGTTATATTCGAACAATTGTCATAATCCTCTATATATATGCTAAAAATTTGAATATAATAAATATACAAAATTTTTATTGAAATAATTAATATTGTAAAGTTATTGTGGATTTTAAAAATAAATAATAAATAAAAACTATTAATATATATAAAGACTAGAAAAATCTTGGATTATATAGTAATAATATTTCAAATTCATTGATATTTTTATATATTTAGATTTATCAGTAAAAAATTAAAATTTTATGGTAAGTATAAGAAATAAAATCAAATGAAATAGGAAAGAAAATGATGCAAGCTGGACATGTGAAGTGTCTAGTTTCACTTTCGTCCATAAACAGCTCAGTCACAGCTCACGCCACCCTCCCTGTGTTTCCTCCCAAGCCCCACCCAACCAACCACCAGAGTGCACGTTACCGTTACTCATTGTTAACCTACGCTACTCACACCGTGAACAAACTAGATTACTGCAATTACCGGAAATGTAAGTATTTGAAAACGGAGTTGAGAAACAGAGGAGTTTACCGGGTTCGATTGTTCCGGTCGGCGGTAAACTTGCAACTGAAAACCGGCTGACGAATTCCGTTATTCCCCTGAACCTGAAAAACCACCGGACTACACTCCGGTTCACCGCCGAACTGAAAAGTAAATCTCGGGTCCGGTTCAGAGCGAACCACCAAATGAATCCAGGCTTTCTCCTTCCGTTTTCCAGCAAGGATGATCCATCCGTTATGAAACACCATGGGTTTTGTATCCGCGTCTTTCAGATCCATCTTCACCTCCAAAGTTCCGATCACCTTCTTATCTGTTCCGGCGATTCCACAACTCACCGGAACCATCTTTCCGGCGTTCACCGACAACTTCAGCACCGATTGGGATGAGGACTGTGAGATTCTCCGGAGGGAGGTAGCGTCCAGGTGGAATCCTGCGGCGGAGGTAGTGAAATCCGGAGATCCATTCTCGCCGGAGAATAGAGGAAGCGGAGTTGTTTGGGATGGGAAGTTTTTGAAGGTGAGTTTGCAGTAACAGGGGTTTATGCTGGGGTGGATGCCGGAGTTTGTCAACGGAGATCGGCGGTTAGTTGGGAGTTTCAGGGCAAGTGATTCGATTATCAGTCTCGCAAATGGGCATGGATCCATCTCGAGATCTTAGCGAATCTCTGGTTTGGGTTCTTTGGGAAGGAGATGAAAGGTTCTGTTTGTTGATGTGTGTATATATATAGTACGTTCATGTTCATATATACTTGTCTCCTTCACTAATTGGTGTGTTAATACTTAATATTTGACTATTAAATTGATTGGCAATCTATTAAAGATAATTTTTAATACATTTAATTAA
This sequence comes from Fagopyrum homotropicum, assembly GCA_033239125.1. Taxonomy (NCBI): domain Eukaryota; kingdom Viridiplantae; phylum Streptophyta; class Magnoliopsida; order Caryophyllales; family Polygonaceae; genus Fagopyrum; species Fagopyrum homotropicum. The sequence goes on from BSWB01000003.1 coordinate 154,853,808, forward strand.
CTAAAATTCATCGTAAATTACAAATTTTTCGTAAATTTCAATTAATTTTAGATAAACTTCAATGTTAACATATCTTTGAGTCACGATCTATACTAATTTTTTTTTTAACCTTTTATTATAATGCATGAAAGCACATTCGTAAAGATTCATGTTGAGTTGTATTTTGATCGTAATTGATATATTTTGAAGTATCAGATTAGACATTGAATCATACCAAAATTTAAACCTTAAAATTCAATTTCAAGGTTCAATGATATTTCGGAGGAATAGTTAAATGAAAAAAAAATAGTTATATATAAGTGATAACATTTCTTATGGTAGATAGTTGCAATATATGACAACTATCCTATTACTAAATGAACATTAGTATAAGTGTTCATGACCGTGAAACACCTGTGTAAAAATCAAAATATACTCTTTTTTATTTGTTGTAATAATATTATACCAATTAATGATTGTTTAATATAAAAGGATTAATACTTTATATAACAATCTAGTTTTGTGTTTTTTGAACGTTAATGTATGTGAAGTCCGTTATCCATATATTTTGAAAGATTATTTTAATGATTATTGTTTCAACCAATGTTCCAAAATCAACCATCCAAGACCGTCCTGATGACATTTGGATGTTGGACGGCGATCGGCCGTCCCGTTTTGGGCCAGTTATTGATTGGATTGGTTTTGAAGAAAACGGGTTTTAGACGGCTTATGACGGGTTCTGAAAGGAGAAAAATAGGGCGGGGCGGGGCGGGACTTGCCGTGTTTCCCCAACCTCTCTTCTCGGTTTTAGGAATTCAGTGAAGAAAACAATCCCGACTCTTCTCTTAAACAGGTGATTCTCTACACTCTTCTTCCTCCAACAAACGATTGCTCAGTTCATCTTCGTTCTGACAGGTCAGTCTCTCCGTCATACTTCTCCGGTGGAGATTCTCCCCGATTCTCTCTCTAGTTCTTCATCTTGACTCTCACTCTGACTTTCAAGTGCTCGCTACCCAATGCATGAGTCCGACAGTCTCTCAATTTGCTTCTTCTCCGCCTCTCCAATGAGCATTGAACCTTCTTATTCCTTTTGCTTCTCCTTCAGTTCTCTCTCCGTCTTGCTTCCCGCCTTGTCCCCATCTTACGTATTTGGAACATTGTTCGAGATGACAACACCCCCCTCCTGCGGCGCCAGATCCCAAGGCGCTAGGTCCCCTTTCCCCTGCAGCCATAATTGATGGCCCGCCTCCCACTGTGATGATGGCTGATAGCCCTCCCTTGTCGCAAAATGAGAAGCAGGCTGGTCAAAACACAGAGAAACCGCCCTCTTGGAGTACAATGTTGTTTGGTGAGTCAGCCTGGATACAGTTACCTTTACTTCTAGACAATCTAGTTGATTCAGGCAAGATAAAGGTCCTCTATCCCATAGGAGTGGATGCCACTCCAGTTATAGAAATAGCGTCTGATGTGGTGCAAGTACTTAATGCCCCATGGAGAAATTCAATAGTGGTCAAACTTCTTGGTCATATGATCTCCTATGCAGCCATTGAAAGATCTCTTCGGCAGTTATGGAAACCGAGTGGGGGATGGAATGTGATCGACTTGCCAAACGATTTCTTTCTAATCCGCTTTGAGAAGGAAAAGGATATGCTTGATATTCTAACAGGAGGACCATGGAAGATCTATGGACACTATCTTATGATGCAACAGTGGGATGACATGTTCGATCCTATGATCTCTACCTTATCCTCGATTGGAGTTTGGGTGAGGATAATTGGACTTCCGTTTGCACTATATAACATTGAAGTGCTTAAGGTCATTGCTTCAGCGATAGGGACTTCTCTTCGTATGGATGCTAACACGCTGGGAGTCTCGAGAGGGAGATATGCTCGAATCTGTGTGAACGTTGATCTTACAAGACCGCTGAAAGGAGATATAATTCTGAACGGAAAGAGACTCTTCCTAGAATATGAGAACTTACACACTATCTGTATAGGGTGTGGTTGCTATGGACATCTAATCAGTAGTTGTGTGCACTCTATACGGAAGGAGACCCCTGCTAACTCAAATGATAACAACCAGGCCAACAACATCAGTCAGGCCAATGAGGAACGAGAGGAGCCTCACCCGAAGGTTAACCCTGTTCAGATTGAAAAAGATAAGACGCCTGAAAATCCAGGAGATGATGGTCATGGTCCTTGGATGATAGTACCCCGTAGGAAGCCTTTGAACTCGCGTAGACCCCAAGCAGGAAGCAAGGTTCAAAATGATGATCACAATGCTTCTTCAGACCATCAAGAGAGAAGTCAAGGTAATAAGAAGAGATTAAAGCCCACTGGAATGGTGGAGAAAGAAACCTAGTAGAGACCGACTTTACAGCTCGTAGGAGGGGAGAGGCTCAGGGAACTAAGTCAACTAATCCTCTGACTCCTCAAGTTCGAATCTTAAATAGGGATAAACCAAACGATGTCAAAATAGGATTCAAGGCAGGTGAAGAGAAAGCTACGAATGTGATTAAGGAGAGCATCATGACGGAGGCTCTTGAGCAAGATGGGAAAGAATCGGTTCCGGAGGAGATGGACTCCCAAGTCTCCAATGTTCCAGATACGCAATTCTGAGAGTGGTTGATCCCTTTTTCCAAATAGTCTCCATGATAGGTCTTCTATGGAATAGTTTCGGAACTATCAAACCTAGTTTCCGAAGGTCTATGAGATATATGAAGAGGAAGTTTAAACCAAACTTTCTTGCTATTTTTGAAACACACAGTGCAGGAGAGATGGCTAAGAAAATCAGTGAGAAGATTGGTTTTGACTCGGGAGAAATAGTAGATGCAGAGGGCCAAAGAGAAGGTATATGGTTGTTGTGGGATGCGTTGTCTTGCCCGATTGTGGTGGTTAAGAAAGATAAACAGTACATCCAAGCGGTTGTGGGGCAGGGTGATGATGCTTTCATCCTAATTGTGGCATACATTGCTCCTGATCCGTTGAGAAGAGGCAATGTTTGGGAGGAGATTGCCCAAATTGCTAGGGACACTACCATACCTGTAGTATTTGGAGGGGATCTGAATGTTATTAGTAGCCTGGAAGAAAGCCATGGAGGAGCAAGATCCTTGTCTAGTTAATCAATGGCGTTTAACCATTGGACTAGCCTGAATAATTTCATTGATATTGGATATGTGGGCTCTCCGTTCACTTGGGCGCGTGGGAATTCCGCACGGACTAGGGTCACCAAACATCTTGATAGAATTCTCATGGACCCGAAGGGTAGACTTAGATGGCCAGAAACCTCGGTTCGACACTTACCTCGGCTCTCTTCGGATCGTAACCCGCTCCTTCTTTGCTTTGATAGAGTGAATTTGGGTGATCCTAAAAGACGCCCCTTTCGATTTCAAGCAGCATGGATTTCTCATCCAGACTTTGCCCAGTTGATTTCAGAAGTTTGGGATAGAGTCATGACACTTCCTTATGCACTTAAGAAATTCCAAAAATTTCTGATGAGGTGGAATAAAGAAGTGTTTGGGAATATTCAGCAAACAAAGGATACACTGGTCAAGGAACTGGAGGTTCTCAAAGATAAGCTGGCCAACCTTCAGGATGACGAGCTCTTAGTACAGGAAAGGGAGGTAAGAGGGGCTTTGGATAAGGTTCTTGAGCAGGAAGAAATCCTTTGGGCCCAAAAGTCCAGACATCTATGGCTTTCATGTGGAGATAGGAATACTTCATACTTTCATCTTTCAACAATTATTAGGAGGCAGAAAAACAAGATTGATAGTTTGTGACTTGAATCTGGAGAATGGTGTCTAGACCAGTCTGAATTGGAGAGACATGTTGTGCAGTATTTTCGTGAAGTATATGGGCCGTCTCATCTCCAACAACTTGGGACATTACCACATGGTGGATTCCCTGTCTTATCTGGATCCCAACTACAAGAGCTAGATAAAGAATGTGGGGACCTAGAGATTGTGTCTGCAATCAAGGGCATGGGGGCTCTAAAAGCGCTTGGACCAGATGGGTTCCGACCGCTCTTCTACCAAAAGTTTTGGTCGACAGTAGGTCCAAGCCTGAGTAAGTTTGTTAAGGATTTTCTCGAGTATGATGAGCTTACAGAAACTGCGAATGAGACGTTGCTGGTCATGATTGGGAAGGTATTAAAACCGGAGAAGATCCAGAAATTTCGTCCTATAAGTCTCTGTAATGTCTCCTATAAGGTTATTACGAAAATTCTTGCTTATAGACTTAAAACTTTTATGAATTTTTTAGTCAGTCCCCTGCAGGCAAGTTTTATTCTGGGACGATCAATTAGCGACAATGTCATCTTGGCTCAGGAAGCGATACGTTCTATGAAGCACAAAAAAGGAAAAAAAGGGTTGGATGGTTCTTAAACTTGACTTGGAGAAGGCCTATGACAAGCTTCGATGGGAGTTCATTTCGGATACCCTTCAAGATCTGAGTTTTCCGGAGAGATGGACTAGGAATGTTGAGAAGTATCTCCAATCTAGCTCGATGGGATTGCTGTGGAATGGGGAATGTACGGACAAATTTTGTATGACGCGAGGCTTGAGACAAGGGGATCCGATATCGCCTTATCTCTTTGTGCTTTGCCTCGAACGGTTGGGACATCTGATCGAGAAAGCGATCTCTGATGGTAGATGGAGGCCGATGATTTTATCAAGAGGAGGACCTCCGCTTTCCCACCTTTTTTTCGCGGATGATATCCTCTTGTTTGCGGAGGCTTCTTGCAATCAAATCCGAGTTGTTAAACAGTTACTAGACGACTTTTGTGGAGCTTCGGGCCAGAGTGTGAGTCTTGCAAAATCAAGAGTGCTTGTTTTGCATAATTTGAGGGGGGAACTGGAGGTTCAACTCAGTAATATTAGCGGCATCCCGCACACCCGTGACCTTGGTATGTATCTTGGTATCCCTCTTATGCATGATACAATATCTCAGGAGGTGTTCAATCCATTAATTGTACGTGTTACCTCACGCCTTGCTAGATGGAAGGCCCACCGTCTTAGCATGGCAGGCCGCACCACTCTTGTAAGGTCTGTTCTGAGCGCTATGCTGCTGCATTACATGAATACGTGTCTTCTTCCTATCAATGTTACGAATAAGCTGGACAAAATTTGTCGGAATTTTGTGTGGGGAAGCATGGATGATAAGAGGAAGGTTCACTTACTTAGCTGGGAAAAAATTTGTCAATCTCGAGAGCAATGGGGGTTAGGTATCAGAATGGAGGCTGATGTTAATCTTGCAACGATTGCTAAGATAGGATGGAGGTTGTTTGAGTCGGAAGGTCAGTTATGGTGTAGGATTCTTCGTCACAAGTATGTTAAAGGTCAGCAGGATTGGCCAGTACAACTTCCCATTAAATCGGGCTGCTCATTTACCTGGAGGGGGATTGCCAAAGGGTATAATCGAGTGATTATACCCTTTGGCAACTTCCTCTTTCTCAAGCTGAACTGGAGCCACTCAGTCATGCTTGTCAACTTCCTCTTTCTCAAGCTGAACTAGAAATGAAGGTTAGAGATGTGTGGCAGGAGGATGATTCATGGGACCTTAACTACCTTGGCTGCAGGTTAGATAATGTGAGTCTTCTACGAGTCCTTGCTACAGGTATTTGGGAAGTAAATGGTGGTTCAGATACTGTCCGGTGGATGCCATCGAAAGACGGCAATTTTTCAGTATCCTCGGCTTATAATAAGATCAGGGAGAATAAGCAGGAAGTGGAGATTAGGGATGGTATATTCAAACGGATTTGGAGACTTCAAGTCCAAGAGAAGGTTCGTTATTTTATGTGGCAGGTTGCTTGGGGAGTTCCTCTCACCAATCTGGAGCGTAGCCGGCATCACATGAGTGAGTCCGCCAAGTGTGTTGTTTGTCCGGATATGGATGAATCACTCATCCATGTTCTAAGGGACTGCCCCCATGCTGTGGAGATTTGGCGTGAATTGGTGTCAAGGGATCTTCAGGAAGATTTCTTTAATTTGGATTGGAAAGAATGGGTTTCAGTTAATCTTAGCATAGGAGTGGTACCTTCTTTAAAGAAGGGCTGGCGGGAGGTATTTGCGGTGGGAGTGTGGTGTATTTGGAGGTGGAAAAACGTCATGGTATTCAGGGAGGAGCATTGTACTATCGCGAAAACGCCGTTTATTTTGGATATGTATCATGTATACATGGAGAGCTCAGATGGAGGAAAGGGTGTGTGAGTTACAAAGAAACAAGAGCAGCTAGTTGTGTGGAAAAGACCAAAGATGGGATGGGTAAAATTAAATACAGATGGAGCCTCAAAAGGGAGTCACGGATATGCAGGAGCAGTCCTCTGAGGTGAAGATGGCGACTGGATTCAAGGGGTTGCTGCGAACTTGGGGGCTTGCTCGGCCCCTGCCGCTGAGCTCTGGGGACTGGCGTGTGGGCTCGATCTTGGATGGGATTTGGGGTTTAGAAGGTTGGAGGTGGAGCTTGACTCACTACTTGTGATTGGGCTAATTGAGAAAGGTGTGAGTCGAACTCATCCGCTTTCTAGCCTAGTAGTACGCTGTCAAGGCTTCATTATTCGTGATTGGATTTTACGATTTGGTCACACGTTCAGGGGGTGTAACCGTGTAGTGGATTCTATCGCGAATTATGCTTATTCGCTTGACTTTGGGGTTCATCGGCTTCAACACCCTCCTGTTGGTGTTAGAGTCTTAATTTTCGATGATTTGAGGGGTGTTTCTTTTCCCCGTGCTACTCGGTTGTAATTTGTTTCGTTCTTAATAAAGCGCGCTAGCGCAGGAAGCCCCTGACTTCCACTTATAAAAAAAAAACGAGTATTGCCTAGTTACAATGGTCATTTTTTTTTGTTTATTAATATATTTTTGGTTCCCCTGAAATATTTATCTACCTCTTGGATAATGTACGATTCGCATAAGTGTAATTTGACAGTAGCAACATTTGATATGGGTGATTTTCAGGAAGTTTTTGCATAAAAATGGTTGACATGTTAACAACACCCTAAGACATCGGGTTTTAATGATGGTATCTTATTTAACTTATGGGTTATGAATGTGTTTGTCCTAGTAGCCGGTTATTCAACCCAATTAACGACGTTAGGAATTTAAGTGACAAGATTGTAATACCATGCCCAAATAAAAGATAATAAAAGAAGATTTGATTAACCTATAAAATATGATTTAAATCATAATTCAATCGACATATTAGGGTTTAATTAGATAGAAGTCGGCGCATAATATCAGAAAAACGTCTCAAGTTCTCACATAGCAAGTACTTGAGAGATGACAGTATGTCACATTATATGTACCGTGTACTAGCACACACCATAACAACTCTCAAGAGATTCAACTAGAGAGCTTTTCTGGTAATAAAATTATGAATAGCATACATAATCAAGATTGACTGTATAAACTCATTTGTGTTGTTTGCCATAACAAACTTTTCATTAGAATGTAATATAACAAAATAAGGTACATAAGTTTCTATCTATTCCCATATAACGAATCTCATACGCGTTTAAAACCTTTTTTCGTACTCGATTTCAACCTTTTTGGAGTACTCTCCGTTGGCCAAAGAGTATCGTAAGAACCTACCTCATCCTTCTCAATATCAGCCCAAACCAAACCTAACTTATTGAACATCCACAACTTCCCGCCATCTCGACATCGATAAAGAACCGTGGAATGCACCCAACGGTATGGGTAGTACTCGTCTATCCTCGCTCTTTCAACATTAAACAACTTCGTCCAAGACTCTTTGACACCGTACTCTTTCATCACCCACACTTCAAAACTATACATATAATAACAACAACAAAGCTTTCCATCTAACTCAGATAAACTATACGCATCACTATTAGCAATCTCCGTTGGCAACGATATCTCCGCGAATTTACAAGTACGCAAATCTATAGTAGCAGCCGTATGTCTTTCTATATCATAAGCGTAACCTTCAGCCAAAACCCAATGAAGAATACCCTTAAAGGAGCAAGCTTGATTTTGATTGTACTGCCATTGGTATGCAGCGTAAGTAAACCCTTCTGATGACAAACTCCAACTACGAGCTTTTAAACTGTAAACGAAAATCAAGTTACGATTCCTCTTGGTTTGATCAATACAACTTAGATCAAATCGTTCTCCTTCGTAACGCTTCATTAAAGACAAATAACTCTTTCGAAAAACCACCAAGATCTTATAGTCATCCTCGTACTCATCATAGCCAAATCCATGGCAAAGCCATGCAGAAGGAAACTTAACTAAAGGGGCATCTACGACGTCGTATGAATCGCCGGTGAATAGGTTGTAGTAAACAAAGCGATTGTTAGTCTTTAACACAAGCTATCTTGTTCGACGACTCTACAAGCAAATTACATGCGAGACTTTTGTCGATAGGTATGTGGCGAGATGTGAAAAAGTTATTGTTGTCGAGATCACTTACAAAGAGGCAATAGAGCTTCTGTCTGTGCTGAAAAAGGATCGTAGATTTGTTGGAATGGAGTTTGATGAATTTGGGATCTTTGATGATGTTCATCCATTGCTTTGACACAAGCTTGCATTTGAGTATCGATTCGAGCGGAAGTTGCAGTAAAATCTCGATCAGTAACTCTTTCGGAACAAATAATGTTGTTTGATGGATAGGAAGAAGAGAAGAGCTTGCGTATTTTTCCATGGTTAGTTTGACGATGAAAAATTAGGGTTCTTCGTATATGTATATATATCTTACGTTTTCAAATCTACTGGGATATTAGAATTCTATCTTATGTAGATGGATAATATTGTATATTTATAAAAAAAAATTATCATGAGAAATTTCTGTAAAAAGATAAATATGGATCATCAAGAATTTGCACAGGTAAATACTGTGAAAACGGAGGGGTAAAGATGGAAAAAAATTAATCCGACTTTCTTCTAGTATAAAGGCGGACGACGTGGATGACACTAATTTTCATTTTCAAAAATATTTTTTTTATTTATAAAAATCGTTGTGTAAAGAGCTTTATATATTTTTTTGCGTCTTGCAGAAATCAAACGAACTCCCAAGTCCCAACGAAGCGGTTTAAATCGAAGAACAGCAATCCTTCGTTTGGATCTGTTAGAGGATCGAAGATGTCGTGGCAATCGTACATTGACGAGCACTTGATGTGCGAGATCGAAGGCACTGGTGAACACCTCACCGCCTCTGCTATTGTCGGTCATGATGGTGGCGTCTGGGCTCAGAGCGCGGCTTTCCCTCAGGTTCTCATCTATAATGTTTAATGATAATTAAATGAGTTTTGAGCATTGTGCTTGGTGGATTTGAGTTGACTGACTTTTTTCCATTTCGATTATTGGTGAACTTGACTTTGATCGATCTCTGTTGAATTGGAGCTGCTTGCTATTCGTGCGAATGCCTGCTTAGTCTGATTGAAAATTGGATAGGATGTCGATGATCCTCTTGAACGCTCTCGCAATCTATTTCGTAATTGATCTCTTATTAGATATTGTTTCGTTCTTTTTGGTTGATATCTTAACTAGTACTCATGGAGATTCAGTTGATATGTCGAATGCGATAGATTAGACAGGCGCAGTCTCAGTAGTCCTTGTTGACTTACCGATCATCCTCATGAACGCTCTCGCGATCTATTTCATTTACTATCTGTAATGTCATGTGTGCTGTTTTCGTTCATAGTGATCCTCAGAATTGGTGGAAAAAATGAACGAAATCTCATGAAAAATCTTGGTTGACATCTGAATTGATATCGTGAATGCAATGATCATTGAAACAATTTGTATAATATCCTTCCATATTTAAAATTATGATTGTCATGATCTAACAGTGCAAGTCAGAGGAGATTACAGCTATAATGAAGGATTTCGATGAACCTGGTAGCCTTGCTCCCACAGGATTGTTTCTTAATGGTGTAAAGTACATGGTCATCCAGGGCGAACCTGGAGCTGTCATCCGTGGAAAGAAGGTATTCTTCTGCCTTTCAAACCAACAGTCGTTCCATTCTTGCTCTTCAACCAACCAATGTGATGTTAAACGAAAGCCAAATTGCAATAACTAGATATATAATCGATAATGCAAAATTGCAAACAGGGAGCAGGAGGTGTAACAATAAAGAAGACAGGCCAAGCTCTGGTTATCGGGATCTATAAGGAGCCGGTGACCCCCGGACAGTGCAACCTGATTGTCGAGAAGCTGGGTGATTATCTTATTGATCAAGGCCTATAGGCCAGACAAAAGCTTTACTCTCATATATATCATAATGAACTTAGCAAATGATCTTTTGGTATACCAAGTTTGACCTCATTGTCTTTGCAATTGGAGCTATCAACCAAATGCAGGCAATCATCTTGTGATAAACCACATTGAGAGTGATTTTTCGGTTTGCTTGTTCGTGTTCATGTTCGTGTTCGTGTTCCCGCTCTGTTTCTCTCTCTCTAGCATCTTAGGATTTCTTTACATTTTTTCTCTTGCTTTGTGTTTCTCTTGATACATTTCTTTGTATTCTCTTGTTACATTGTGGGACTCTTAAGCTATCAGATTTTGAAAGTTAATATATTGTTGTTTGTTTGGTATAACTACGCTTATATTCCCTTTGGTAATATATTTTTTCAGAATTAATGTGAGTTGAAGTTAATTTGTTGGTGGATGTAATGGGCCTAGGCCCAATATTGTCCAAATTATTTTGTTACGGCGGGCCCAATTGCAAGGATTGTGCAGCTGTACTGCTGTGGGGTAAAAGCCAAAAGCTTATGTGATCCTTTAAATTAGCATCACACCGGAAAAGGAAGTATAAAAGCGATGGGTCGAATTAAAACCGCACCCCATCATAGTGATCATCACCCCTTTTAATGAAATCTTACTTTATAATGTATGATGATGATGAGCATACACTTTCAAAGTTCAAACCCATATGGGACCGGATATCCGTGAACTTTGATCGAAGTGAATCTTGTTTATTCGGATATATGCGACTTTGAAGCTTCTAAACATGTTTGGATCCGGTCCAATTGGATACATGGCTCAAGTATATAGACCTGGATAATATTCATCTCTTGTTTATATTCGTCCGAATTTTCTTACTTAATGATCCGGATCATATTGATCGGGACCTTGAACAAGTTAATGATACCACATTAAAAAAAACAAGTCTTTTATATTGGGGTTGAATAAGGATTATGTATCCAACAAAATTTGACGAATTGGACCGACCTTGAACGAGAATAGTGACTACACACACATTTGTGATTTGAGATATGCACAAATTTATCATACTTTGAATAAGATAAAAAAAATCTATATATGTCGAGAGTGATTAACGACAGATTTTATGACAATCTATATACTACTAAGTCAAAACATTTTTTTGTCACGTGTCACTTCTTCATTTATTCGTTATCACATGACATATTTTTTGTAACACATTTCTGACCGGACTGAATTTATACTATTTGAGTCTTTGGTTCATCATAGATAACATTAACATATAACATTATTTCACTTAATTTAAAGCTAACCTCAAATAAAAAAATATTAAATTTTACCAAACAATAAAAACAGAAAGCAAGATGAGATGCGCATTAAAATACATTTTAGTCTGACTATAAATATGTGCAGTTGCATTACATGAAGATCTACTGATTCTACTCACCAATTGTTTCATGATTTCATCCTACCCAAACTGCATCAACAAGCCATCAAATTTACATAAGTAAAAAAAATACAGAACCAGAGAATATTGCAATGGCAAGCTCTTCCAAAAAATCAACAAGCCTTTGAAGCTGATTCCTTTCAATGAATCAAGGAGAGGACCAAGAAAAGCAGGCACATATAAACCCGAATAACGAGTTCTGGCTTGTTCTTCATGGAGATGGATGCGGAGGAATCAGCCATTGTTGTATTGCCTGTAGCTGTCTTGTTGCTTCTGCAAACAAAATCAAGAATATCATAACCCAGGTTCTTGTTTTTATAGTGAAACTGAAAATCATATGCAGTGTTCTAAAAGACGGCCGTCTACGTCTAGACGGTGGACGGCCACTAACCGTCCCGACTTGTCCTATACGGTCCTTCCTGGACGGGTTCAGACACTGGACGGTTCAAGACGGAAAAATTCGGGTTTAGACAGTCTAGAAGGTTTTAATATGGTCTAGACGGTTCAAAACCCTAATTTCAAAAACCAAACCCTATACAAATTAGTTTTCATTTTTGAAATTCTCAATGTCAAGTGTTGTGACTCTTGTGAGTTGTGGTAACCTATCTTATTTTCATGCATTTTAGGGCAAAATACATGAAAATAAGCCAAAAAGTCTTGGCGGTAAACGGTGCCTATCCGTTCCGTCTCCGTCTCCGTCTAGCATCTTATTGAACATTGATCATATGATTTACGAAAGGCGTTGAAGGAACCGGAAATGTTACCCTGCGGTCATGTATATACAATTGTCATAGCCTGCAGATTGTAAACAACAAATGTGGTTAAATTCAAACACCATAAGCAAGTCTGTGTACTGTACTCTCACAACAACAAAAGCTCACTTGGATTCTTGGTAACCTTGACGCCTGCGCTTCCGAAGCTACAAGCAAGATCAGTGGCTCCATTTTGCTGGTAATAGCTGTTAAATGCAAAAGAAGCATGAGAAACCAAAGTATCCGGTTCATAACACGGCTGGCTTGGCTGAATTGCAGTACAATCAACATTCCCGGAACCACAAGCCCAATCCAACGCGCTTTGTAAGTCAACCTCTGAGGCTGTTGATGAAGCAATGCACCAAGTTGACCCAGTTTTGTTTCCAGTTGAGTTTGAACCCGCGCTAGAAACCGCTATCCCATTCCCAGTGAAATCTAAGTTGTAAACACTCGTCCCATCCGGGTAAAACACACCCCAATTCCTCTCAGAAGCAATCCCGGACTTTCTGTTCTCGTTGAACAACGAAAAGATATAGACATCAAGCTCCTCCATTGGCTTAGCTGGGGTACCTGAATCATTAACCACATGACGGATCAAGTTTGTGTTATACGTCTGAGCATTATCCGGAGTTGCGGCTTTCTCTTTAGCCGAACCCTTTGAAGGCCAACCGGTCTCGGTAACCATAATCTTTATAGTTCTGAAATTTAGAGCTGTAAGAGCAAAGTATATTGCATCGATCTGAGCATCAAACATGTTTGTATAAAGCAGTCCGGTATTCGGATCAACCACCTCAGACGAAGACTCAAACAAAGCATAATCCAATGAAACATTGCTCGATGAATCCCGATACGCATAGTAAGGGTAAATATCAACCATAAAAGGGGATTGATTATCTGCAAGAAACTCCAAAACAGGTTTTAAAAAGAAAGCATATCTGCTATCAAATGCACCAGCAGAAGGCGGGAATGACCGCGACAAAACCCCGAGAGAGTGAGTAGTTGAGACCTTAATCTTCTTGTGCAAACCCACTTTCTTCAGAGCTGTGAAAATGTTTTGCATTGCAGGGACAACTAAGGAAGAAGCATTGTTTGGGGCTTCTGTTACTTCAGCTCCAACTGTAATGTACTTAATTTGTGTAGATGGATAATAGGGGAGTATGCTGTTCTTCAGCCATGTATCGGCATTGGATTGAAATTGAGAGAAGGATAGCAAATCCGAATTGGGAACACCAATCATTAGCTCAATCTTGGAATTGTTGAAGGCTTTAATTACTTGGATGTTGGAATCGTATATACGCACAGCTTTGATTTTGTGTCGTTGAACCAATTCCGACACCTTATCTGGCGTCGGAAGGTCATCGGCGTTTCGACCATAGCAAATGCCGATTGTGCTTCCTGTACAGAAGTCTACCCAAAAGAAGTACAAAAGTACCAAATCAGAAAATCCAGAGATAGATTCAGAAACACATTTTTACCACCTTCAATTTAGGGTTCCGACTTCGATACAGAACCTCAAAAGGGGGGTTTTTCAAGTTTCAACCTCAATTAGAAGCTCACAATCAAAATTAAGTACAAGTAAGCAACATGATCAACATTTCCGACTATACCCATTACAAAGAATAAAATTAAAGAGAGAATTGCAAGAGGTCTGACCTATAAGAGCGAGAAAAAGCAAACTAGCAAAAGGGATTCGAACCCATTTCGCCATTGCCATGAAGCTCTTAGCTCGTTTGCTCTCACTCGTCACTGTTACTGAAAAATGTAGAACAAGTAATTGGAGGTGAAATTGTATAGTTTACCCGTGGGGACCGGATTTGAGGATGAATAATCAAATCCAGATGAGAAAGAACTGTCTGGAATCCGCAGTCTCACTAAATTTCACTGGGTATGTCTGTTTGCTCTCTGTAAATCCACCCACTTTTGGGTTGTGTTGCAGTGCTGCATTGTTTCTTTTTGGAATATTTGTATTTTTGTGTTTAGTTTTTTTGCCCTCTTTGTTGGGTACTGTACTGTTGCAGAGGGACCAAAGTGACGATGAGACGAATAGAAATTGGTGGAATAAAGTTGGGTTCTTGAAAATTACAAATAATTGAAATTGGATGGCCATTGTTCATGTTATGCAGTATAGCCCTAAAGTGTTGCTTTTTATTTCTTAATGCCTAAATTTGCTTAAAACAGCATCCAAAAACATTCACCTAAAACAAGGAATAAAGTTGTCCATGTTAATGAATAATACTAATTAGTTTATAACACCTGATATATATGGATATTTGTTCAAAATATTTGAAATTATCATATGATGATGATTAATATATAATATTACTTTTATCTTAAAAAAAATTAGTTGAAACGATGATAAATAACCTATAGTTTTTGTTGTAAATTTAGTTGAGGGGCGCATCACATAGCGCGTCTTTATTGTCGAAATTCGACCAGTGAGAACGCGTCATGTGCAAAGGGTTTAGTTAAAAATCAAAATCCTATTTTACCATATTCGGATTACTTTAGAAAAATAAAAACAAATTAATTTGTCTATATAATGGCACCCACTTTGTATATGTTTTGACATACAACATATTTGACTTTTTTTAAAGTATATAGGAGTTTACGTGATAAACATTTAGCGTTTTTTTAAATAAAAACTTATTTTTTTTCTATTTAATAAGATACTTCTTTTTATATGTGTTTGCATATTTGCATATTTATCTATTTATAATAAAAGACACAATTAAAAATGGATCTTAGATATAAAATGAGTCATCAACTTACAAATAAAATTACAACTTTATAAAAATACAATATTACAATATTAAGTAATACATTAACTTCAACATAACACATCACTTAATTATGACATAAATTTGAATTAAAACACAGATAATAACTCTAAACATACAATATCAACCTTAAACGGGCCATAAACTCAAGTATAAAGTTTATTGATCCTTCAACTTCTCTTCGGCAGAAGTCAAGGAACATGGCATGTGACCTTGTCCATCAAGCTAGAAAGAAGGGTGAATTTCCTTCTGTTCTACTTCTATTTGATCTTCTTCTACTTCAAGTCCATTTCTTTTGCCCTCTACCTTCGAAAATGACACATCGCTTCAACAATTCCTCCTTTACTTCCACGTTTCCGTATGCTTTTCAATTCCTGGAGGCGAATCTCAAACCCTGTATATTCTTCAAATCCCTTGTACTATGCAAATGCTATTGAATTATCAAAGGTGTTTGTTGTACTTACCGGTTGTTCCCCACCCTCTTCGAACTAGTCCGTCCGAGAGGACATACACATGAGCATTTAGGTTCCAAATCCAATTGCTGGAGTTTTAGGAGGCCCACGATATATGTTATTGTGTATAATAGACTCATGGTTAACTTGTTATTTTGGGCTCAGTTATTGTGTAAATTAAGAAGATCCATTACTGAGTAGTCAATTCATTATCATTTATTGTGTATAAAAGAAACCCGTGATTGAGTTATAACATGTTCAATTATTGTGTATAAGGAGACTCGTGATTGAGTTGTCAAATCATGCTCAATTATTATAAAAAGATTCGAAGAACGAAAACCTATCTCACACACTTCATCTTCTATTCTCATATCAATCAACTAACACAACTTATGTATTTCTCTATTGAGCACTAGTTGCATTACAATGGATCAGAACGGAAATCTCTTTCAAACTCATTTCCCCATCAAAACTTTATCCAATGTTTGAGAACACATAACTCATTTCCCCATCAAAACTTTATCCAATGTTTGAGAACACATAAACCGAATCAAACTTAAAATCCACAATACATGAATATTCCACAATATCACCAAACTAGAAAACCACAATACATGAATGTTCTCAATACCATTATTCTCAAAACCACGATACATGAAAGTTCCGCAATACTACCAAACTCAAAACCCAACCGAACACTTTATCCCAATGTCTCCGCCTGTTACTGTCCCACCTTTTGGGACCCAAGAACCAACATTTGAGCTAGAAGATGAAATTGACGTTCTGGTGACAACCGATAAAGTTCAGAGAAGGTTGTGTTTGGAGCAAGGGATGACGAGTTGCTTATATTGGATGGATAACCACGAATAAAGACGAGTTGATTTAAGATATTATATTTCAAGGGTAGTAAATATCTTCAAAGTATGATACTAAATAAAAATATAAATAACTAATAAAAATATTTATCAAATACTACACAGTCAACATACTATGACTTAACTATCATATATGTAGCTGTTGATTTGGGTTGTCTATATAATACACACATACATGATTTGCAGTGTTTTAAGACCAGAACTAAGACAAGCATTGCCCGTGTTCGAAATCATGATCTTGGTAGGGTACTGTTGTCTGACTTCCCCATATGTTTGTTGCAATATCGAAAGAACCTGCAAATAAGTCAACCAGGTTTATTCGAACAGTCTATAACTAACCATATCAGATCAAGCTTAGATGTTTCATATTCTTGTTCCATGCTTCATACTTGGGTTACTCGCTCATAGTCATAGCTATATATTTGTCTATAAGACTATAACTAACAGTCTAACACAATGACCAAGAAATTACATAAATAGGTGGCCGTCTTACCTCCAGGGTTTAATGCAATAGCAGCGTGTTTCAATGCATTTAAACCAATGAAGCATGCCAAAGTACCAGGAAGAGCCAAGGAGGATGTAGAAAATATTATTGGCATAACTCAACCACTATTCACCTTCACAAGAAGATAAAAGACATCAGCATTAAAAAATACATACAGTATTACTGTATAAGTTCCTGCTATTTTAGCTAGTTTCTTCTGTTTAGAAGGGGCGGAATGTGGTGAGGAATGTTCAGATAACACCTTCTTTATAATTTAATAGCTGGTTGATAGTGTAAAGAGTAGAAACGTGCACCTTATCCATCTCATCATCATAAGCAATAAAAATACTCGACTTTTTTTATTTTAACATGAGCACTGCGCTATGAGCTATTGTAAACTAGTAATAAGACTGTGACTATCATGAAGAGTTGCAGACTAACCTTGAATGGTAGATAAGCAGATTTCTGAGGTCCACCATCTCTGCTGGCATACATTGACGCATAGTTCAATGGTATTTTCCTCTCTGCCTCCTGAAAACTTTGAAAAGTCATTTTGAATTGCACTTCCCTTCCACTGGAGCATTTCATTGTAAATTAAATTTATGGTAATCCTAATGTACCTGAACATAAACAACCCATATACCAATGTCAAGAAGGATACAATTATGGTGGCAAGTCCGATGTAATTCCCGCCTTGATAAGCCTGCACAAAAGTCTTTCCAAAGGATGCTGGCAAATAGGAGAGGATGTTTGTGAAGATCAAAAGAGATGTTCCATTTCCGAGTTTGAGGTCAGATATACGTTCACCTAGATATGTGGTGAAGCCCGAACCAAGTGTTAGTAGAACAACAGATGAAAGAACCCGTCAATTGAGTATCAGTCTCCTCTCTCCACTCAACAAGTCATATAATAAATCACAATGTATATCTGCATCATCAGATTCTGTACACTACATTTTACGTTATCAGGTTGACAGAATACATTAAACAGTAAGATAATAAGACTCGAATTTAAATATATTTGTTGAACACCTAAAAGGTTGACCCATACCATATCAGAAACAAATGATGTGGGTTTATGAGGTTCCTCACCTGGACGATGGCAAACCCAACTGAAGCATACCGAGTATACTGCTGCAGTTTCTTTCTTCCAGCTTCACTTTCTCTTTTCTGAAGGTCTTGCAATTTGGGATAGATCTGAGCAAAAAGTTGGAACACAATCTGTGCATTGATGAAAGGAACGATTCCAAGAGAGCATATCCCAAGCCGGCTAATACCACCTCCAGAAAATGAATCTAAGGTGCCAAGAAACTGTTCTGATCTAAGTTACCAACAACCGCATCACGATTCACACCACCAAGTGGAACATAAATTGCTAGGCGAGATAGGGCCAAGACTCAAGAGTCCCAATAGTTTGAGAAATTTTGCAGGTAAAGGACCTCTAAAGAAGTCCCCAAAATCTATGGAACTATCTTCAATTGCAGCTGTCAGATATTGAACCAATAATGTTAAAACTAATATGTACAACAAAACAGAATCTGGTTCAAAATACCAAACTACATAGTAATTCCCAATAGAAATATATATTGAGGTTAGCCCATAAGAGCTGAAAATGGAGCTGAAAATGGATTCTACTCAGCATCAACACAGGTATACCATACTAACTACAAGTCTACAACCCCAATTCCTAACTGTTAAGTGTGTATGCTTCATTATACAAGCAAGTTTCACGGTAAGCACATAAATAACTACATACCCACAAATCAAAAGAAATATGCATATTGAGGGTAGCTCATAAGAGCCCTAAAACAGTTGAATAATCTGGTTCCAAATACCAAACTAGAAACATAGTAATTCCCAATAGACTCTAGCTGGGATAGCTAACCCCATATCACTATATCTCAGTAACCAATAGAGCTTCAAACTCATAAATTCAGGAAAGAGATAATGCTACTGTATTAGTTACATCCAAAATCTAGATGCTTATACGATTCCAACCATAAAAGAGAGAGAAACGCATTATCCGGTGGAGAGCGCAAATGGTAAAGAAGTAGGTTTTCTGGGGACTCCAATGCTGAAATTGAAACCCCAAGTGGGAATCCTTGGGGATAATTTGAAGCTTTTAGGCTTTCCTAATCGAGACAAAACATTGCGGATTTTTATGGACCGGGTCGCGTAGTTAACCGGTATCTCTTGGACCGGATAATGGGTTATTGGAACTGGATATGTGGATAGCCGCTCGATTTCATTTCAATTTTCACTTTTCACACTCAGACACGCAGCAGACCTAGGGTAGGGCTGAGCTTCGGCGACAGAAGGGTGAAAAGAAGGCACCGCGCGACCTCTCTACTAGCCCACTCCGGCGACAGAAGGCAGAAGCTGCCCTTTCCGGCGACGTCTCCACTCCAGCGACAGGCTCGTCTTCTTCCCCCCTCTTCTCTCTTCGTTTCAAACTTCAAAGTGACAGAAGACAGAACTGAGTGTTTTTGTTTTTTGTACTGTTTCAGTTCTTCGCTAGAAACTTCAAAGCGGCAGAAGGTTGAAGCTGAGTGTTTCCGGCGACAGGTTCGTTCTTGCAAAACCGTGTTTGACTGTGTTCAATTCTGAAATTCTTTACTCAATTGAGTCAATTCTGCACCGCGTAATGTAAGTGTGTAATACATCGAGCTGCAGTATACAGTATTCACTAACGGCCATTGCGCAATATTATGTGATTTTGACCTTATTGTTTCTCTAAAATGATGGAATCAAGAGAGATACTATTGTTCAGTGATCATTAAAGAGTACCTATTTACTCTTCTTCTTGTTTTCATGTGTTAAATTGTACTGTGTACCTTTTCTAAAGGCTTGAGTAGTTGTCAAATTTCTGATCTAACATTCAGCTTCATAGTATTTACACTTTACAGCGATACATTTGAGATTTTGAGGTTGCTTTAATACTATATCAATGGATAGTTTTCTTTCTATTCTTGTTATTTCAGGTAAATCTGAATATTTTTTCCTGACTGAGCAATGAGCATAGTATGGCTATTCAGGCTAATATGCTGAATTGCTGAGTTTTTATTTGAGTATTTGACTGAGTTATATATTTGAGTACTAAATGTTTGAATCTCAATCTATTTAGTTTCTACAATCTGAGCTACAAGTGTAGAACGGCACCACAATTCACATATATATTATACATATCTTATTATTTTTAGTTATTATGCTTATTTTTTCATTTGGATTTTGGATGTTTCATGTTTGTATTAAGTTTACAACTTCTGGAATTGTTTGTCAATTAGGATTTTGGGGGTTTGTTAATTTGGTTAGTTACTTAGTTATCTGTTTCGATCAATTTCGTGTTTTTAGGATTTAACAGGTTTAAACTTTTACCCTTATTGCACCTAAACCACAACCTAGCCGGACCTAAACCGAACTGGACTGTGTATAATTTTGGTTTTCGGTTTGTACATCATTTTCGGTTTACGGTTTTGCACTTTGTTTTATGGTTTTGCACTTGGTTTTACACATCGGTTTCAGTTTTAGTTCGGGTCGGTTTTGAACCAATGCTCAGCCCTACCTCCCTTGCCCTTTTCTCAGTCACACTGGTCACAATTTGCTAGACTGTATGTCCCCCAGTCCATGGGACATACACTAAAAAAATACTTATTTTATTATTACACTTTTTTTGTAACTTAAAGTCTTAAGAAAAATTATACCAAAACAGTATTTAAAATATATAGAGGGACCGAAAAGTAAATACTAAAGAAAAAACTATTTTTAATTAATAAATATGCTTTAAAATAAATTTTAATGATTTGAATATCTAATATTTTCTTTAGCTCTTCGGTAATCTCCACCGCGTCAATGTTTTGAATTTATGTTCTTTCATTCAAATTCTCTCTCTCTCCCTCTAAAATCCTAACTTAACCCCAAAAAAGCAGAACAATTGGAGCAGAATCATGTCGAAGATGAGGAGCAAGACGCCATTAAAGCCTCTCAAGCTCTCTGTTCCACCCGAGCAAACCCCCCTTACCAATTTCTTGTGAGTCCCTTCATATTATCCGCCCTCTTGCTCGATTTTGTGAATCAATCAGCTTCAGCTAGTGTTGATTCGTCATCTTCTGAATTACATTTGATTTCTACCCCTTTTTTCAGGACTGCTAGCGGTACATTTCAGGATGGTGATTTGCTGCTGAATCAGAAGGGGTTGAGGCTGATTTCCGAAGATAAAATGCCCAATGTAAGCATCCAGATCTACTCACTTTCTTCAATTTCATCACAGGTTCTTGTATTGGATGATTCATATGTGCCTTATTAAGTATTAAATGGTCCACGTTTTTCAGAGCTCTCGGAATTTGTCTCTTGTAACAAGCAATATTTCAAGTATAAATAAGACTTATACAGGAGGCTTAGCTCGATGAATGCATTTTGTTATTAACTTTTCTTCTGGTATAGGAATTTCCCCCGTTTTGATTAATGAGAATAATAATGTATAATATAATTACATGTGTAACTTTCTTAAATACTCACCTGACCTGCTTATGTGATTCCTTGAACCCTCGTTGAATGACTTATGTCGGACCTTTTAGTTTGTTTATGGACTGAATATCAAGTAACAGACCTACAAAAGAAAGATACCATAGTTGTCTTAACGATTTTCATTTACTAACCCTCTACTGTCTGATTGAACAGAAATCAGATGCTAAGGAACTCCAAATCTCCTTGGAGGACCTTGAGACCATAAAAGTGATCGGGAAAGGCAGTGGTGGAGTAGTGCAGCTTGTACGCCATAAATGGCTTGGGACGTTTTTTGCCTTGAAGGTAAGGTTGCTTCTTAAACACTGACTGTGATTCTGTTTCTAGAGAAACTCTACTCTTCAGCACCCTACCAATCTTTAACAGATGAAGGGGGTTAGAAGCATTCTTTTGCTCAATTATGCTGCTGAATGAAAATTTCTAGATGAAGGGGGTTAGAAGCATTCTTAGTTAAATTTTTATTTCAAATTTATGGATGTTTCAGGGAATGAGTATTGCTTTGTTGTATGTGATAAATGAATCATTTCTACTATAGGTCATCCAAATGAATATACAAGAGGAAATCCGTAAGCAGATTGTGCAGGAGCTGAAAATCAACCAAGCAGCTCAATGCCCACATGTTGTTGTGTGCTACCATTCTTTTTATCACAATGGAGCCATTTCTCTTGTTTTAGAATACATGGACCGTGGCTCTCTAGCAGATGTAATCAGACAACTGAATACAATCCTTGAGCCTTACCTTGCAGTTGTTTGTAAACAGGTGCTCTCTCTCGGATCTTCCATGTTGTTTCTGCACTATTCTTTTAATTTTTGTAATGTTTCGGAGCTCCATTTGTGTCCTTTTTTTTTTCTTTACTTAAGCTGTATCTAACACGATCGTTATTTTTATGTCCCCCCAAAACGTCTCATGTAAAACTTCTGTGTCAGGTTTTACAAGGTCTTATGTACCTTCACAATGAGAGACATGTTATCCATCGGGACATAAAACCATCCAATTTACTTGTAAATCACAAAGGAGAAGTAAAGATTACTGACTTTGGTGTGAGTGCAACACTAGCCAGCTCTATGGGTCAGCGTGATACCTTTGTTGGGACGTACAACTACATGTCGGTATGTGTACATATTTCATTCTAATAATTACTGTG
This sequence comes from Fagopyrum homotropicum, assembly GCA_033239125.1. Lineage (NCBI taxonomy): Eukaryota > Viridiplantae > Streptophyta > Magnoliopsida > Caryophyllales > Polygonaceae > Fagopyrum > Fagopyrum homotropicum. The sequence goes on from BSWB01000003.1 coordinate 154,876,420, forward strand.
TATTTTTAACATTTTCAATTATGAGTGCTGTGACTTATGGTCAAATTGCTAATGTTTTAAAATTTAAAGATCTGACTTTACAATGCCTTTCTAGCCAGAAAGGATCAGTGGAAGTGCGTATGACTACAGCTGCGATATATGGAGTTTGGGGATGGTGATGCTTGAGTGCGCCATTGGTCGTTTCCCTTACATAAAATCTGAAGATCAACGTAGTGGTCCTAGCTATTTCGAATTGTTGGAAGCAATTGTGGAAGGCCTTCCACCTACTGCCCCACCAGATCAGTTCTCTCCAGAGTTCTGTTCATTTATCGCTTGCTGGTGAGTTAAAAAGTGTTTAAGCCCTATCTCTATAATAATCTGAACACAAATAAAATCAATTGTTGGAATTCAGATACCTTTGGTAGCACCTACATGCTTACACTTCATTCTTCTGTGTAATCATGACCACTTAAAACATATCTTTTCTAATGTCATGCAAATGCTGATTTTTGCAACAGCTTCAGAGTTACAAAAGTTTTTACTTTCCATGCCATTAAGCTATGGCAATTTGCAAAATGGATCCGGCAACTTTTGTGGGAATCATATAAACATAGAATTTAAAGGCATCATATGAGTTTCAAAGTTATAGAAATTTAAAATGGGAATCAGGAACTCAAGTTATTGATATATTTTTATGTTTTCAGCATACAGAAGGACCCTAAGAAGCGATGGTCATCATCAGACCTTTTGGTTAGTACATTTTTGTAAAGTCTATTTCGGGTTAGTACTGTTTAGCCCTCTCTCTAGTAAGACAATCTTCATCCATCTTGCAGGTCCACCCATTCATCAAGAAGTTTGAAGGCAAAGACATAGACCTAGAAATCCTGGTCGGTGGCTTAGAACCTCCTGTAAATATCCAAAGATAGGAGTTGTGACCGTCCACTCGTCACAGTACCCAAGTATACAACATTCAGCTGTTTTATCTAAAAACTTACAATGCTTGTTTCTAGGTTCCGGTCAATGTAATAACTATTTACCTCATAGCCTTATTCATATTTGTCATATGGTGTCAAATTTTGCTCCAGTTGGATTGAGCAATGCAATATGAGAATGGTGAATCAAGGTTTGTAACTGGTGTGCAGAGGGAGAAGAAATGCAGATACTTCGACTTGTCGGTAATATCGAGGCAGAGGTATGTTATATTCCATAGGAGTGTTGTGTGACTAGTTTAGTTTCAGTAACCAGTTATTTGGAGTTAATAGCTTGTTTAGCTAAGCTAACTTTGAGAATCACATGCTTTGATGCCCCTTATTTACTAACCCATGATTCATAAACCATAGCTCTTCATGGTCAAATGGGCATATTTATGGGGTTTGTGCAAACAGTTGGATGTAATATTATTGGGCCTGTTGGAAATTTGAGGTGGGCTATAATGTGTTACAAGCCATTTTGTTTTGAATGGAGCTATTATTTTTCCAATATGCAACTTAGATGTATTAAAGTTTTGCCGATGATATATCACCCCCTCCGACCCATCACAACCACCGCTTACACCATCTCGACCACCAATCACCATCACCACCACTCACGAGTAGACATGGGTCGCAAACCTAAACCGTAGGTTTGACCTTTCGCCAAACCTAAACCTAAACCGTAAAAATCCAAACCGGCTAAACCGCCGGTTTAGAGGCCAAACCGCCGGTTTAGAGGCCAAACCGCCGGTTTAGAGGCCAAACCTAAGCCGCAAACCCACAGTTTGGCCAAACCGGCAAACCTAAACCGCCGGTTTGAACCGGTTCACAAACCGCCGGTTTGACGGTTTGGTTCAAACCGGACCCATATCTACTCACAAGTGTACGATCACACTTTTTTAAGTATTTTATTATATCCAGTTTTAAATAAACTACCCAACTTTCTTAATTAATATCAGCATTAATCACTCATTTTATCTTTATTCTTATTTACTAAATTATAGGCGTCTATTTTATATGAATAGGGTGTGGTTCCCATGAGAACACCCCCTAACATGAGAACAATCGTACACCGTTGGATGTGAGTATTAAGTGTTGAGATTTAGAGTAGATATCAAAAATAATAATAACTACGAATAATAATAATTAGGAATCCAACAATAACTACGAATAATCCACTCAACCAACAATAACTACGAATAATACATTAAACGATATGACACATTCGTAACAAAACTAATAATAATTACGAATATGTTCTCATGTTCTCACGTTAGGGGGTGTTCTCATAGGATCTATACTCTCTCTCTCTCTATATATATATATATATATATATATATATATATATATATATACCAAAAAATAGTTTATTTAGAAAGTACCAGCCTCATGATTTAAACTCACGGTCTTTGATTTTAAATAAATTGTTAAATTGACTATAATGAAAATGAATTGAATGATACATATTGTTAAACAAGAATATTTGTTTTTGAGAGATTAATAGACTCTTATTTTGATCTTTAAGGACTTCAAAAAGGTTTTTTTTTTCACAATGTCAAAAATAAATGTGGAGAATTGTACATTTCCACTTAAATAAACATATCAACACCTTTCAAAAAAAATATATCAATAGATATTTTTTGAAGTCCTTAAAGGCCACTATAGGAAATTAGTACCTCTTTGGATTGAAAACATACCTCTTTAAGTCCTTAAAGGAACATTTTTTGAAATTAATCAAGTTGTTATTTGAGACAATAAAGTCATTGCTTATTATGAGTTCACTTTGACAAATTTAAATTTATTTTAGGGATGGATTGAGGTTTATTATAATCCACTTCATATTTTATAAAAAAAGTAAAGTATGTACATGAATTTCATGTAGCACAGTGGAAACTATCATGGTAAGCAGACATGATCATTTCAAATATCTCATTAATGATTTCTGCCTTCATTCAAAGTACGCTTTGACATATATTTAGCAAAATCAACACTGTTGCGGACCGACTAGCGTTGCTTGGACACAACCCGGGTATTTGCGTCGACATTCTACCACAAGAAATTAAAGATCTCATCCGAAAGGATGCTTTAGGGCGATCAGTCTCGAGAGGGTAACCCTCCCTTTTCTCTTACCCTTGTATCAAAATAAAAGGTTTCAGAAAGGAAAAAAAAGCTAGTTGATCCTATCTTCAAAGCCTGTCATTGGCTTTTTTTAGTTAGATAATTTTTTTGGCTTAGAACTCCAATGGATATATAATTTAATTATATCTTTTATACTACAATTTGTTTTTGTTTTTTCCTCAACATTTCTCTAAAATTGAAATTATATATACATTTAGTGCCCGTTTGGTTGGAGCGGTGGAATGGAAACGGAATGGAATCGGATAAGGGTTAGAAAAGGAAATGGAAATGATGGGATTACTTTCATGTGTTAAAAGACCTCTACCAAACGTATTTTTTGATTGATTCGGAATCATTCCGTTACCGGGAATGATTCCTAGCGCTTCCAAACGGGCCCTTAACCTACTCAAACTTTAAATCATGGATCCGAAATTAAAATTATATATACATTTAACCTACTCAAACTTTTCTCTAAAATTGAAATTATATATACATTTAACCTACCAAAATGACAAATATATGAAATCAGAATTCTTAATGGTGGAGTATTTCATACAATTTTCAAAATTATTTAATCATTTTGGTAATAATATAGAAAATTTTGTTTCAAGTTTAAATAAGATAATGGAATCATGGATCACGTTTAATGACATCTAATTTATTCTATTATAGTATTTTCATCATGGTCATTTTATAGAATTTTTTGTCAAAAATTATACCTCACGCATAAATAGGAATAAATATGTGTCTAGTACTTTATTTCGTATTATTTTGAAAATTATTTGATCATTTTTGGCACAATATAACAAAACTCATTTCAATTAAATAAGATAATGGAATCATGGATCACATTTATTGACAACAAGTTTATTCTATTAGAGTAGTATTTTCATCATGGTTCATTTTATATACTTCTTTTGGTCAATAAATATACCTCACAAATAAATAGGAATAAATGTGTCTAGGGTGCCCTTGACAATACATTTATAAGTTGTATTTTACCCAAAATTAATGGATCAAATAACTAAATAGTGAAACCCACATCAACTCATATAAGTTATATGAGTTATTCTCGTTATTATCAATTGATTTTATGATGAAATATCAGTGGACTTATGCGTTATATGAGTTATTCTTGTTATTATCAATTGATTTTATGATGAAATCTCAGTGGACTTACCTGTTGATGTGCATGATACATGTTATCATGGATGTATGTACTCATGTTATATGATCTATAAGTTTACATGGTATATGCATGTTGTCAAGTGTCAATCAAACCAATGGGTGTGTGAAAACTCTCTCACATCAATAATAAATAAAAACCGTATAACCTAAAATATAAATTTCATGGACTAATCATTCTATTTCAATTGATATTAGATGAACCTCGTTGAGTTTATGTACTAAACTTGAGCCTAACGTGCATGATAAATGTCTACATATAAGTTAATTAGAATAATTTTGTATTTATACATATAAAAATGTATATTATTAGAAATACAATGAAGATATTATTTTATAATATTATCTTTATAGAAAAAAAAGTTATATGGTAAAGAAGTTTATGTAAATTACGCCAATCTATAAGTTAAGAAAATACATGATAACCTAAAATGAAGTTATTTAAAATCACCAAATCTTGTGATTTATTTTTTAAACATTATTGTAGATAATTTTAACTTTTATTAAACATAGTTGTTGATATAGATTCTCTTATACATGCTTGACAATTTTTAACTTGAAGTGGCTAAATAGGTCCTTTATTATTTTCATTAGGTTCGTGTATCCTTTAATTTTTATCATTTTTATTAAATTGAAGATGGAAGATAAGAAGTTTGATTAGAGATACATTTCTAAACATATTTATACCATGTACCTAGTTACTAGAGATAAATCTCAAAAAAACTTACTTAACTAATTTAATTTTTTAATTTTATAATCATTTCTCCTCTATGTATAGAATATTTGACATTAGATACTAATTTTTTTTATTTATAATATATGATATTATAAACATTATAAATATTAAATCTTCTAAAAATAAAAATGCCCCTAAATATTCCTTACATTTTACGATACCTTTTCATTATAATGAAAAATGCAACTATAAAGTCTCGACATTTGACATTAAATAAAATATCACAAAAAAATTTAAAATAAAATATGCGATATTTAATGTACGGTAATTTAAAGTTTTGGGCAATATTTATGTAGGATGATCAATAGACTTAGGGCCCGTTTGGAAGCGCTAAGAATCATTCCCGATAACGGAATGATTCCGAATCAATCAAAAAGTGTGTTTGGTTAGAGGTCTTTCAACACATGAAGGTAATCTCATCATTTTCATTTCCTTTCATGACCCTTATCCGATTCCATTCCGTTTCCATTCCACCGCTTCAACCAAACGGGCACTTATAGTGACCTTTTAGGACTTCAAAGAGGTATTATTTGCTCATTTTCTAATTGGTTGCAAAGTAGATCGACTTAGTTCTAACCAATATATTTTGCCCTTTGTGGGTTTCGCAAGACAAATTAGGTTCATAAAATATTTAAACAAAAAAAAAAAGACAAATTAGGGTTTAGTTAATCAATTCTATAATAGCTTGTTATCTTTTGAATGTACAATTCTATAATAAATGGAGTAGTTAATGTGTAGAAACACACATTTGCGTCAAATATAAAGTATACTATATAGAACATGCATTTGTGAGTAGTGACACTTTGCCATGACTTTTGTGCTTCTTACGTAGAGTATATATTTTGTCCTTCTAACATAAGGCAATCAGTCCAATTGACCGTTGTTTTGGAGTCATGCATGTATACATATTAGGTCTAAGTGTAATATACAAGTGTTAAAGTCTGATACAGATGGATGGTAGAGTGGATATCGTGTGTATATGAGCGCACATACATGTTTAGGCTTAAACTCAACACATAAACACAACAGAGTTTCATCTTAAAATCAAATGACAATAAGGGAACTAACATGCATGATATACTATGAAAATTTATTTTGCAAAATAATGTGATCAATCACACAACTTATGTAATGAGCACTTTTAGAAATTCAGAGGGAGTCATCGAAGAGATCCATTTGATGTGTGCACGCTTTTGATGGTGATCAAATGCTGAACGACGGCAGAATAGAGATTTAAAAGTGTTCGATCAAGCCATGCTAGCCAAGCAAGGATCGAGGTTCATGAGAACTTCGAGTCATGGCTTATTCTTGTCATCCAACTTTGTTGTGGCAATTGTTTACTTACATAAACGTTGATTGGGAAAATTGAACATTCACTGGCCTTGCATTAATATTTTATTGTGTGTTCTTGGACACTTCTCTTATTTCTTGAAAAACTAAGAAGCAAAAGACAGTTTTCAAGTAAATCTCTGAGTATAGGGCATTTTTGTTACTTCTGGAAATATGGTGTGGCCATATGAATTGCTTAAGAATCTCCGTGTGTTTTCTTTAATCTTTCTTACCCTTTATTATGACAACAAATCCGCTCAAAATATTGTTGTGAACCTAGTCTTCACGAGTGTACCAAACACCTTACTTTTTATTGACATTATATTCACGAGTGTGTTCAAGAAGGCCTCATTGCCACATCTCACGACAAGTCTAGCTTGCAGTTTGCCGATGTATTCACCATTAGGAGCTTCTCAACACAATTTTCTTGTTTTCAAGTTAGGACGTGTTCCTTATATTAAATATATCCACTAACATCCGGCTTCTTCAATACGTCCAACTTGAGAAGGGATATGACACACACACAAAGCTCCTATTTGGTTCCAACTCCGTAAATAGGAATCTGATGGAAATGAATCTAGTCCATATATATACTAAGCCCATGTTTGATTGCAACTAAGGAAATAGAAAACTAGATGTAAATGAATCTAGTCCCTATGTATATACCCTTGTTCAATAATTTTTTTTTTTTGAATCATTTGTTGGGATTTAAAGTGATTGTAGTAGAATTTGATTAATTTTATACTTTATAGGAAAACAAAATGGGAAAAGAAAATACATTTTGCATGAAAAATGAGGAAACATATTCCTATTGATAAAATTTTGTTAACGAACAATGTCATATAAAAAAACTAATTCGTCTTTATTTTGTTTTCAGAGTTTAAACAAAACGGGTCATAAATGACCTAACCGGCTCCGATTATGGAGAAACCATAACATACATAAGTAAGAAAAACAATGTTATTTACTCATTCTCCCTCCCTTATAGTGCTTTTTTAGCCGCCGTTTGTTTCTAACTCCAGAAATGTATCTGATCCATATGTGTACCCTTGTTCGCAAATTTTTTTGAATCATTTCTTATAGTATCATTTGAAATTTATTTGGTTCCCCATTTTGTTTCCCTTTAAGATATTAATTAGTGCCCGTTTGGTTGGAGCGGTGGAATGGAAACGGAATGGAATCGAATAAGGGTAGAAAAAGGAAATGGAATGAATGAGATTACTTTTATGTGTTAAAAGACCTCTAACCAAACATAGTTTTTGATTGATTTGGAATCATTTCGTTATCGAAAATAATTCCCGGTGCTTCCAAACGAGCCCAAAACTAATCAATTCCAATACAATTACTTTAAACCATAAAAAATAATTTTAAAAAAATTTCATGAACAAAGGTGTACATATGGACTAGATTCGTTTTCATTTCGTTTTCGTTTTCGAGCTAAAATCAAACGAACCCTAAATCTCTCCAATTCTCCCCTTTAATTCCTTAAGATTCATGACTCAATCCAAGGGCTCAATACATTATTTTTACAATAATATTATAATTTTATTACAATACTAATCACTTATAAAATCGATAATATAAACAAATTTGTGTGCTTAAAAAAAACAAAAGCAAGAAATAAAGTTTGTCAACATAAATAATAAACAAAGTTATCATATAATCCTTTTTCATTATCACTTTTCTATCGATTTCTTTTATACTTCTTACTATTCTAAAACATTAAACAACTCTACCTTCAACTATCGAATCTTTTTCAATCTCATCAAACCAATATATATAATTATTTTTTATTTTTATTTGTTGCGTTTTCAGTTCGGTTTCACCTACGTTCAGATAGAGTACGTAAAGTATTTACCCAATTAAGAGAATATCTTCTCAATACCAATCGAACTCGAATCTCCGGACTAACACTTAAGAAGTTTAGCACACAACCAATAGACCAACTGAGTATTGGTCTGTATAATCAATCTTTTGTTTGTTAAAATAAGTTATATAACTCATTTTATATCAAATATATTTAATATAAATAATAAATATTTTCTCGTAAATTTCAAAGATACTTTGATACTTACGAGTCCCTCACAATTTGGAATCTATTTATTTTATAGCTCATGCATGCCACTTTTTTGAAATATTTTTAAATTATTTCCCTTAACTTTCTGAACACCTTTTAGATTTATTTACCATTTCTTTTTAAAAAATAATTTCGACTTAAAAAAATACCGACCTCTAGTTTTAAGTGGGCAGTACTGACCACGAATATAATTTATTTATAACAATAAGCTTCATCGTTGGTCTTGTAAATCAAAATTGAATAAACAATTATAATTTATATTATTCAATATTTTGCTATCATATTTTTTTTTAAACAATTTAGTTTATTAGGCTTTTTCTACTTTTATGTTTATTAAATGTATCATTGAGAGAACAGTGTGTAGAGTTTGAAAATAAATACAAAAGATTGAGGTATATTTACTTAATTGAAACATTAAAAAACCTAGTTACTACTCTAGTCTTTCAAAAAGGCCTAGTTACTAAAATTGTCCTTTTTTTTTTTAAAAAAAATGAAATATGTATTCCACATTTTTTGAAATAATGAAGTATTTTATTAGTTTTTATTTAATTAGTTTTTAATTACTCAACCCCTTGATTAATCAATTATTAGTTTTTTTTAATTGAACCTTCTACTATGAGCCTAAAATTTCAATTTTAATATGCCTTTATTATAAGGGTGTGTTTGATAAGAAATGAAGGTTATTTTGAAGATTAATTTTTAAAAGGGTTTAAATTTTATGTGGGATTTATAAGAAATTATTTGATATAAAATTTGTTTGGTTGGATATTTTTAATGGGTTTAATTGCAGATTTACAAATTTACCCTTATTTTAACCTTAAACAAGGAGCATGAGTGAAATCCTAAATAATGATTGAAAATTAATCCCCTCTAATCTTGATAATATGAGATTACTTTTTGGCCATTTTTAATCTCAATTAATTTCATATATAATTTTCTCCATAATCTCCATCTTCATCCAAATACTTGCACAAATTTAATTTCCTAAATATAATCTAAATTAATATCTTTTAATCTCCAACCAAACACACGCTAGCCTTTATTTAAAAATAATATATTTGATCGATTGTATGGTATCTATTCGATAATAAGTGTTAAACCTAATGAATACAATCTCCATTAAAAAAAACTAAGTGGAAAATATAATCACCAAATTGTCAAACAAAACAATATATTATCAAAATTACAATAAAACATCCAACATTTGTTTCATGTTTTCCTTTTTTTCTTTTCCCAAATGTTTTCATCTTAGTAAATTTGGAATTTTATCCATAAAAAAATACCGTACGGATAAAAAACCAAATACAAAATTTTACGAAGGAGCCACCACCACAGAAACCAACGGCTCCTTCAGATCTCCTTCCTCCACCGCCACGTCACCTTCCAACACACTCCCACCACCAGTACACGTCAGCATCTGAGCCCTCTCAGCCTGATGGGCCCAATCCGTAATCCACACAACATACAACATCAGCCCAGCACAACATAATTGGGCCGCAAAAAGCCCAATCCAAAGCCCAACAAATCCAATCCCACAATAAAACGCCACCAAAATCGCCACCGGTGTCCCCACCAGATAAAACGCGCCAAGGTTAACATTCGCCGCCGTAGTCGGCCGAGCACTGCCCCTCACCACCCCACACGCCACCGTCTGCGGACAGTTTCCGAGCTCACAAAGACCGAGAATCGGTAAAGCTGCTGACGTCAGCCCTATAATTCTCGTATCGTTTGTATACATCCTCCCCCACATATCCCTCATTCCGGCGGCGAACCCCGCCGCCACCATCCCCATCCCGGCGGCAACCCCAATTCCAACGATCGCAACCGTTCTCGCTCGAATCGGCCGGTTTGCTCCCAGCTCGTTCCCGACCCGAGTCGACACAGCGAACCCGAGCGAGCTGGGGAAATTGTAAATCAAACCGGTGGTTTGAATTAATATCCCCATAGAAGCGACGGTGGCGGTCGGATTTGCTAATAGCCCACATAACACGATCATGATTTCGTACCACCACCATTCAAGACAAACGGATACGCAACTGGGCCCCGCAAGACTCACCAGCTGGCCCCACCCGGAAAGACACTTGCGAGTCGGACGCGTCCACGTCGGCGCGTGGATGCCACTAATCCAAACATATACAATCAAAATCAGGAGAGAGAACATATTCGAGACAGCAGCGGCGGTCGCGACACCGGAAACACCAAAACCGAGGCGGCGAACAAGGAGAAGGTTAACCGGAACATGAATAAAAGTCCCGGCGAGTGAAGCATATGTAAGGGGGCGCGTGATTCCTTGAGCGCGTAGGTAAATTTTAATGGGATGAAGAAAAGAGTTAGTTACGAGATCGGGGAGAGAGAAGAGGATATAAGTGTGGGCCATGGCTGAAACAGAAGGATCTTGATGCAAATACGACAAAATTACAGGGACTTGAAGCCAAATAAAACCTACAAAGACTGAACAAGAGAGAAGGAACAGTACAGTACGGTGAAGTGTAACGGAGAGTAATTTAGGGTTTCCGGCGCCGAACGCCTGAGAACAAATCGGCTCCATTCCAAGAGACAAACCGGATAAAACCGAATATCCGGTTATATTCGCAAAGGCTAACGCTAATGTTCCTCCAGCGAGCTCTGCATCACCCAATCGACCGAGGAAAAGCATCGACAGCAAAGCTCGAACGTACAGAACAAGATTCGTAAGCAAAAGAGGAAAGGCTAGTTCAAACAACGCCTTCGCCTCTTTCACCATCTCCGGAATCTTCGGCCTCGTCAACGACACCGTCTCCCTCGGAAGATCCATGAAATTGTCGAGGAAGATTCGGGTTTTCGGGTTTTCTGGTAGCAATTCGGGTATTGGTATCGGATTACACATTCTGCAAGATTAGTGTTGATGAAAGGTTTGAGATTTGGAAGAGATACTCCCGTGGAGAGCACTCTGAGCTTTTGACTTGTTCTTGGATTGTACAATGTAATTTGGTGGTTTTAAGGTTGCATTTTTGTTTTCTTTTTCCTTTTTTTTTTTGGTGCTAGGGTGGCAATAATCTGCAGGTTCAGGTCGATGTGGGAGACAAAAAGCTGAGGGAAATGTGTTATAAAAATAAAGTATTTTTAAAAAAATTAATGATGCATGATACCATTTATGTAATTTGATTATAAGTTCGTATTGTCTTCTTGAAAAATCTTAATCTCTATGGGGCGGTGAAAGGGCAAATACTTGACAACGAAGCTCATGGATGAAGTATATATTACCCTATTTTATATAAAATATTTTATTGATGATTTTTTATTATTATTATGGACATGTATATAGCTAGTATTTATTGGGATATATTAATGAATAAAAAGTATAAATTTTTTATTCATTTTATTCGACTTTGTAATAATATTAAGATTATAAAATTGTTGTTAATTGAACTTTGAAAGGGGTTAGGAACTTAGGAGCACCTTTCAGTGGCTACAGTACGGAGTAATTAATATACTATATTCTTAATTAATCTTTGTTTAGTTCTTTGTACGGACTAATTAAGGATGCATTAGTGAGCATTAACACATCCGACTCATCGAACCTGAAAAGCATGAGTTAAAGTTTAATAACTCAAATGGTTTAACTGCAAAAGCCTTTGCTAATTACACAAATATAAAGGAGCCGTTAAGGTAGTGAAAATCCAAACCCGAAACCCGAACCCAAAATCTCAAACTCTTTCCATCGTATTTTGCTTGGGGGAGTGGTTGTCAATATGTGATCTTGCCATCATCCTTGCCATCATCCTCTATCAAGGTGGGTCGGGCTTATTGTATCGTGTGACCCTTTTGAGCGTATATTAAATATTTACTTGATGATATAAGGAACAAAAAAACTCACCTATTATAAAAAGGAGCCGTTAAGGTAGTGAAAACCAGAACACTTCCGATCGTATTTGCTTGGGAGAGTGGTTGTCAATATGTAATCCCGGAAACAGATTCACAGTTAATTACACTCCTACTTAAGCGAACCCTCCCTTGCCATCATCCTCTATTAAGTCGGTAGACAAAAGTAAAGGCTAATTTTAGTAAAAATTGGTCTATTCAATTTCATCATATTTACTGTGAGGCTAATAGCGTAAAAAACCATGTTCTCAATTTGACCACAAACTTCTCTATCGAATTTAATGTACCGTGTCACCCTCCTCATCATCATGGGTCTAATTATTAGAGAGAAATCTCAAAAAAAACTCACCTATTATATAGGTTTAAAGTAAGGATATTATTATTTTTAATAATAGATCTACAAAAGCAAAATAATTATAAAATTAGAACAAATTCATTGTGGTTTTGAAAAATGAAAAGTAGGAAAGTAAGGATATTATTATTGACAAGTTGCAAATGAGTTATACATATTTAACCTAAACTTTAGGGAAACACGTGCAGCGTATAATATGTGTCAGAAAAATTGAAAAGCTAGATTTGCTTAAAATGGAAAAAGGTGTAAAAAGAAAACCCTAAGGGGAACCCAAATTTGGAAACAAGCTTAGGTGTCAAGTTTTTATAGTTAGATCTGATTGGACGGCTTGATTTACAGACTGCCCTGCTGCTTTCCACTCACCGTCATTCATTCCTAACGTTCCATTCCCGCGAATCGAATCGAGTTTTGATAGGCTCATGTATATTTATATACGATTTTATATTTGACTTGTTTAGACAGCGAGGTGAGTTTGGATTAAGCTTTTTCTCGAGTTAAATCTGAGTAGCTTTACTAATATAATGATTCTAGTTTAGGGTTTGAAAAGTTCCGGGTTATGATTTGTTTGGATGTCGTATTTTATTGTAAAATATAATAAAATTTAAAATATTTAGGGCCCGTTTGGTTTTAACTCCGGAAACGAAAACGGAATGGAAACGAATCTAGTCCATATATGTACTTTGTTCATGAATAATTTTGGAATCATTCCTCGTCATTTCATCAAAAATGCACCCGATTCCTCCAATTTTGTTACCATATAGGGTATCAAAAGTAATCAAAATAGAGGGAAGCAAATGCATTTTGCATGACACCACAAAGAATGATTCCAAAAACTTTCATGAACAATGATATACGTATGGACTAGATTCGTTTCCATTCCGTTTCCGTTTCCGGAGTTTAAAACAAACGGGTCCTTAGATTATAATATTTCTATTCTAGCATATATAGTGACAATTGCATGTTGTTGAACTAGGGAGAGTATAGGCCAGAACTCGAACCGAATCGTAATAAATTAAACCGAATTTAAAATCGATTTTCTGAAATCTTGGACCGAAATTCGTACCTATAAAAGTAGGTTCGGTTTCTGTTTAGACCTAAAATCGAAAATATGAAATATTAGAAAGTAATTGTTAATATGATTATAAGATCGAACCTTGTTTTTTTAATATAACTCGTTTTTGTGGTTTTTAACCGAAATCGAGCTGAAGTCTGATTTTTTCAAAATACAGATCTAAAACCAAACCTAAATTGTCGGTTTTCGACTCAGACTGAACAAAAACTACTTGGTTCGGTTTGATAATCCTAACCTAACTTGCTCAACCCTAATTTGAATTGGTGCATCGTTCCTCATCTTCATCTTTTCTAGAAAAATAAAATAAAATAAATGAAACTACAAGAGATAAGGAAAGAATATTAGTACAAGTACAACCAAGCAAAAAAAATACTTATTTTTGTTCCCCATATTTGGCATAGAATATAATGAATGGTTGCAACTTGCAACCGCAAGGATTGAAGGAGCTAGCTAGGGATATGAACAAAGCCAAACCATTTTATTTTTTAAATTAAATATTTTAACCTATATTATAAAAGGCATGTTAAAAAATCACGATCAATAAAAATGAAAAATATAAAGTTTCTCAAGAAAGCTATCTATAACCTAAACTATTTAAAAGTTATCTATCTAGCTTTCATTTAAAAGCAAAAGGCACAAAAATAAACCAATAATTTTGTTTGATCGCTTGGAACACATTGTGTACGCCTAAAAATCTGAGTGGACTTGCCTTCAAGGAGATCCTTTCCTGGAATAAAGCGTGCCTCTCCCGGCTCATCCTTAATCTTGCTTTGAATGAGAACAACCTTTGGTGTGATTGTATTAACAAGAACTTACTCAAGAGACGTTCTATTTGGAATTATCAGTCAAACTACAACCTAAATCTTATCTCTCTTTTGGAATTATCAGTCAAACTACAACCTAAATCTTATCTCTCTTGATTATCAAGAGACATATGGAGCATGATTATCAAGGTCCGTGATGATACCCTCTCTTATGGGACTAGGATTAACCACCTAAACCTTATCTCTCGTCCAAACGGGTCTTTCTCTACCATGCCTATGCCTTCCTCAAGAACTCCACCCTTCCTTCAAACACCACACGCTTAACATGATCTGGCATGACCTCAATATACCAAGTGTAGTTTCATTGCCCGGATTGCAAGCTACAAGAGACCTCTCACGCTCACCAAGCTCCTCAATTGGAACACTATTGTTGATGACACTTGCAAGCTTTGCCGGAGCCACCCTGAGGACGAGGCCCACCTTTGGACCAAATGTAGTTATACCAGTCTTGTGCTCGATATCATCTCCCGTTGGACTAGACTGTCCATCCCTACCCTTACTCCCATAACCTTTGGGCATGAATTAACTCCCAACTCTCCCCCAAGCGCATTCTCATCTCCAACATTGGAGTCTCCTCGATCACTGCCTACATCTACTTCACCAGGAAGGCCATTAATGATCCATCTACAACAACAACTTTACCTCGACAACTGTTTGTGCCCACTCCGCCATTCTTTGCTATCAAGAACTACACTGCTCACCATTGGAAGGACCGTTCCACCGACTCTCTTGTGTGAGCTAACTTGCTTGGGATTCCTCTTGTCTAGTCCCTTTCCTTCTCTATCTTTTGTTCATGCCGTAATCTCGGTTTTTCCTAGTAGAGTCGACCACCTCATGTAAATTCTCCTTCTCCTTTCTATATACGAAAGTTTTCAAAAAAAAAACATTTTCTTAAAAATATGATAAACTAGAACATTAAATCAAATAAAATGTATTTTATGTATTTCTAAATAATTAATTTCCCTTTTAACCGTAAATAAAAAATATTATATCTTCAAAAAATCATTTTAATTAAAGTATATAATATGAACTATTAACAAATACGGCGAAACATCATCTTCATAGTTATCAAATGTCGCCGATTGTAAGACAATTTTCAAAGATAATATACGAATTTTCAAACACATATATTAGGTTGAGTTAATTATGGCGAACATAAATGCTGAAATCTACCAACAAATTCTACTATTTTCATTTGGAGTCAACAGTCAACACGTCTTTGAAAATTGTTATATAACCCAATGAATCAAGAGTGTTCTTAGGGCTTTCCGATTCATTAAATATATTGTTATATTTAGTGAATATAATTTTATTTATGTATTATCCATATACGTGATGGGCATTTTTAAATGTTTTTTGTGATGAATTGTGTATATTTAAATTGAAAAAGACGACAAGAATTTGTATTTCATATTAGAAAGTTATTGAAATATAGTTTATCACAATAAAACTTATACGATAGTAATGAAGATAAATCTCGTATTTGAGTTTTCAATATGAAAATGTTCCTCCGATAAAAAATAACTTTTTTACTCATTGACGCAGTTATTAAAAAAATATTAAACAATATTTGTAAAAGGCCTGGTTAGTGAGCGGGACGTGATTTCGGATGTTCGAAATGGACCGACTTTGTTGAACGGGGATGGTGTGGGTGTGGTAGTCGTCGGTGGTGTCATTCGGTGGAGTGGTGGTACGTCGATGGTAGGTTAGGACCGGGTGTTTTGTTATCCAACATGTTGGCGAGGCGGATAAAGGTGGCGGAAGGTGGTGGTCGAAGTTGGTAAATCATTAGAGAGGAACGAGATCTCGAAAACTAGGGTTTTTAAAGATAGCTTGATACCATGTTATAGTAAATAACTTCATTTGAAAAACGATCCTTAAAGGAGATATCGCCTGTAATCACGTATGTATATGACAAAGAATAATCCCTAAGGGTGTAAGAGTCAATGTAAAAATGTATATTGATCTAAAAAATTATATTTCCTAACATTAATGTGACAACCTCACTTCTTGGTCATCTACATAACAACTCACTTTGTCTCGTTTATGTGTTAATGTTGAGAATCGGCGATCAACTAATGTAGTTGTTGAGACTTAAATTGTTGGCTCCACAACCTTCTACTTGAGATACATGTTCCACTACAACGGACCATCATCATATAATATGATAAATTTAATGTTATCCACATGACCTTCAATCCGATTTAACAACGTAACAAACACCCAAACAAGTAAAAATAGACATACATTTCATTTGTGAGAACGTTATTTTAAGTAACTTAGGAATTCTCCATCTCCAACTAGTACACGAACATCTTTACCACACACCTCTATTCTCCTTTATTTCTTGATTTCAGATCTAGTCTCTCGATAATACCTCATCTTTCTTCGAAAATAAAAGGTGTGTTAGTCAATATATGAGTCAAAAACTCCGATCACATATCAAAAGTTGTTACTTTTTCTTATATCTGTCCCATGACTAGGGCTGATATATGAGACAAGCTTCTCGGGCTCGGCTAGAGTTGGGCTCGTCAAAAGCTCGGCTTGGGCTCGACTCGTTCATAAACGAGCCGAGCTTGATCATATCAATGCTCGGCTCGTTCGGCTAAAATAACACTATATGAGTGTTATTTTAGACGAGCTACTCGGCTCGAATCGGGCTCGCTCGTTCATAAACGAGCCGAGCTTGAGCATACCAATGCTCGGCTCGTTCGGCTAAAATAACACTATATGAGTGTTATTTTAGACGAGCTACTCGGGTTCGAACCGGGCTCGGCTCGTCAAAAGCTCGTCTCGGGCTCGACTCGTTTATAAACAAGCCGAGCTTGAGCATGTTAAGGCTCGGCTCGTATAACATCCCTACCCGGGACCAAATGACGTGGAGGGCGCACGTCTAGCGAACCACACATACAAGCACACGAGGTTCCATCCTAAAACCAATTGGCAATAGGAGTTGTAGCCCGGATGCTTATATGGTAGGTTCACTTGATTGGGTGTTATCGATGTGAGATTCTTTTCCCTACATCTCAACAAAACTAATCCGATCCAAACTAGTCTTTAACTTAAATGCCTTGATTATAAACTCAAAAAATGCAATTGATTGATCAAGTTGCCAAGATCGACCATGCTATAAGGGTTGACAATTGCAAAACAATAATTTCATTGTCTCCCCATAGAAGTATTTAGAATGTTTTGGCATAAAAAAATATTATGTAATGTTTAAATGCGTATAGTTGTGTGGTGCCCTCTTATGCATGTTCTTCCTCCTCATGTAAGGACATGAGTGGGGCTAAGTATACATATTATAACTTGATTTAGCAAGATAAGATTTTAAATTGCCAAAATATTCAATTTAAACCTATTTTAACTTCTGCCAAACATATGGCACTGCATAAAGCTAGCTATCAAGGGAACAACTAATATATATATGCTATGCACATTCTAAATTTATACACCTCATATTCACAAGAGGATCTTGCACACATCAAGAAAAGATTATAAAAACCAAATATTCTCTATTTAGAATGATTTGTATTTTTATTAGTTGTTTAAAGAAGTAAAATCGTGTACGTTTAGAAGATCAAGTTAAATCGAAAATGTGTTTAAGCCTCATAATGGTGTATCGTGCTAAAAAAAAATCAAAAAAGCTAAATATACGGACTTCGATTTATTAACGTATACAAAACTGAATTCCGCCGGCACTTAAATTGATTTTTTTGGTTTATTTATAGATTAGTTCACTTAATCTACTAAAATTGATTAAATAATAAACCTCATAGAGCAAGATTTTTGATCTAGCCCAACCTCTGCAAAGACAAAACCTTTGGTCTGAATGGGTGTACTCCAACATTTTGAAGGGGCAATCCATCTGGACATACAGATTCAACTACAAGCATAGTATTCACTGGGGCCATCTTATCCGGATTAGGGACGAGATTATCGACTCTGGAGTTGGTACTTCCTTCTGCTGTCTCGCCTCCAAGACTAATGGTCGGTTCTCAATCTCGGATGCGTACAACCTCTGTTGGAAACCTACATCTCCTCCTTAACCCTACACGCTTGTTGCTATCTGGGACGGACTGAACGTGCCAAAATGCAGCTTCATCGCTTGGCTCGCAAGCCACAACCGTCTTCCTACACTCACAAAACTCCACACATGGAACTTGATCGATGACAATATCTGCAAGCTTTGTAACCTTCATCGGGAAAATGAGGACCATCTGCTCCACAGATGCAACTACTCTATAATTGTTCTCAAGCTGATCTCCATCTGGCTTAGAATCCCTTCACCCCAACCATATAGCCATAACCTTTAGGACTGGATTAGTAACCACCATCCCCTCAAAAATGACCTAGTCTCTCATATCACCATGTCTACCATCATTAGCTTCATCTACTTCATATGGAAGTCCAGGAACGAACTCATCTACAAGAACAACTACACTCATCCCGCTACATGTGCACACCACATCATCAATGCTACCAAAAGTCATGCTGCTTACCACTGGAAAGATCGATCCCAGAACTCGATGCCGTGGGCTAAAACCTTTGGCATTCACCTTTGCTAATTCCACTAGTCTGTACTCCCTCTTTTGTTTCTTGCATCCCTGATTGTAGTACTCTCCTCTGTACATTCTTTTGGTTGCTTTAATACAAACTTTCAAAAAAAAAGATTTGTTAAATATTAATCTAACTTAATGCGTTTGATTTTTTTTATATAAATATCATCTCCAATCCTCCTCTTCAACCCCATAAAAGCTAATATGAATGCTAAACCAAACTTTATAATGCAAAGTTTCTACCTCCCTGCAAGCATTCACAAATAACTAGAACAAATTAACCGTATTTTTTTGGAACAAAGGCACAAACTACCAACCACTTGTCGGTTGAGACAATATTTGTAGACCAAAACAAGCACGAGAAGTGGGCATTAGAAAATTAGAAGATATGAATAAGGTCCCACAAATGAAACTTCTTTGAAAAATAATGGTTGAACTTGACAATAGTATAAAATTGGGAATAACACCTCATGACAATGGAAAAGACTGATGCACCTAAGAAAAAATTTCGAACGGGGTTTCCTTTAGAATATAGAAGACGGTAATACCATAAAATTTTGGAAAGATAATTGGTTTGCAGAACTGCCTCTGAGAAGGTTAGTTCAAGATCAAAATCTTATTTACAGTGAGGAACTACGAAGCTCCTATATCAAAAAAAATAACTGGAACCAAAATAAACTTCTCCAAAGGCTGGGATCAATCCTCTCACCACATACCATCACAAATATCCTAAACTACAAACTACCAAAATTCAAAATATCAGACAAACTCTATTGAGCACCATCCAATAGAGGATGATTCTTCACAAAATCGGCAATGAAACTGATCCATGAACAAGGAGGATTGTCTGGCAAAACAACACATGGATTTGGGATATGAATATCATGTCGAAAGTAAAAACTTCTTATGGAAGCTTTCGATTATCGGGCTTCAAGTTAAGGAAAATTTGAAAAAACAAAAAGTAGCAGTGCCAATGCATTGTCCTCTTTGCCAACATCCGTTCGAAAGTGCTAAATACCCGTTCTTGAAATGCTCTTTTACAATAGATAACATTAAAAACAAGAAAATTAAACACATTTTGCAAATTGTTGACCTTTCATCCAATAACATACCATATATTCTCCTTTTTTCTGAGAGAAAGGACGATAAATACTTAACTGAGTTGTCAGTGACCTGGTGGAACGTCTGGTTCATAAGAAACCAATGCACCTTTAATAACAATAAGCCGCAAAACATAAACCTTAACGTTCAAAACCAGATTAAAGCATGGAATGAGGCAACTAAGAGAATTGTGCACTTGGATTTATCTTGAGGGACCACGAGGCCTCAATTACTACCCTAGGCTATGGGCAATGTGGAAACACGAGTGTCCCGTCTGTCCTTCATGCTGAAGCATGTGCCCTAAGGGAGGGTTTGAGTAAAGCCTTTGAGTTGGGCTTCAATAACCTTGAAATTGAGAGAGGCAATCTCACAATTATCAACTCAATCAAAAATATTTGGAAACTTCCATGAGAAATTGACTTGTTAATCTCGGATATTGCTAACATGATTTCGTGGTTCCCATATGTTATATATTTTCATGTCTTCAAGGAAGTCAACATGGTGACTGATAGATTGACAACACTGGGTCATGACTCATGACTCTCCCTCGTTCTCGTTTGTGACCACTCCGGAAGTGGACGACCTCATCCGAAAGGATGCCCTAGGACGATTGTCTCATAGGAGATGATTGTACTAATCACTTATTTTAGAGTATCAAAAAAAAACTCTCCATATCGAATAAGTCATAAGTCGCTTGTATTATTTTGTACGAAAAAAAGAGAAATCTATAGCTAAGTGGTTTTTTCGAGGCCTACAAAAAATTTGCAAAACCACAAGCGAATATCGATTATTCATATTATTTTTATTTACACAAATATTATAAAAGTAAATGTCTTGTAAACTTAATCGAATGTAGAAAGCTGATTACGGATATAATATCATTATTTAACTTTTTATTTACATAAAAATGATGAATACTTACACAAAGAGTAATTAAGTAATTGCTTAAGTTTAAAAAGACTAGGGCTCCGTTTGGTTGGAACATAAATTAAGGAGACTAAGATTATGAGAATTAAAAGGGTGATATAATTCTCGTAATCTCGTTTGGTAAGGGAATTAAGGAGATTAAAGGGTTTAGATTACGGAGATTAAGGGAATTAGATTATGAGACTTTGTAATCCTGCAAAACTTTGATTATAGGGATTATGAAGATTATTGAGGGTAATTTCTCACTTTTACCCCTCATTTTTTCATCTCTTTCATTTATAAAAAATATAACACGTACTTTTTTGTAATTTTATCCACAATCATATTAATTTTTTTTATTTGAAAATGAATTATATTAGTAACAAGATTGAATTTACAAGGAGGGAAACTACCCTAGGAAAGCAAGAGACTATGAATCAGTACATGGACACTAGTTAAGGTGAATGCCAAGAATCTTGGCCCAAGCTAAGGAGTTATGAGACCTATCCTTCCATAGGTAAGATGTGTGAGTCTTTGTGTTGATGATGTTGTGAGCACAGGTAGCAGCATGTGTAGGTGTGTGGTTGAAGATGATGTCGTTTCTGGCCTTCCAGATGAAGTATACGAAGTTTGTGATGGTGGATAGGCGAACATGGTTAAGGAATTCATCTTTTCGAAGAGAGAGTTGAGCAATCCAGCTCCAGATGTTGTTAGCGTATGGGTAAGGTTGGCTTATTCTAAGCCATCTGGAAATAAGGTCCAGCACCAACAGGGAGAAGCTGCAACAGTGAAGAAGGTGATCTTCGTCCTCAGTACCAGAGTTGCACAGTTTGCACGTGTCGTCAGGGACAATCCTCTAGGCAGTGAGTTTGGTGAGGGTAGGAAGCCGCTTATGGTAAGCAATCCAAGCAATGAAAGAGCATTTAGGAATGCAAAT
The DNA here is from genome assembly GCA_033239125.1 of Fagopyrum homotropicum. Lineage (NCBI taxonomy): Eukaryota > Viridiplantae > Streptophyta > Magnoliopsida > Caryophyllales > Polygonaceae > Fagopyrum > Fagopyrum homotropicum. Next base: position 154,898,427 of record BSWB01000003.1, read on the forward strand.
GCTCTTCCAGATGGCGCTTACCAGAAATGGAGGTCCGGTTGAAGCAGACTTCCAGCAGAGATTATATCCAGCCGAGGTGGAGAACTTGCCTTGGGGATTAGTTGTATTGGAGATGAAGGTCGACCCATTCATTGAAGCAGTGATCTCGTCCCTGACAGTAAGGATCTGACTCCAAATGAAGCTGTGCTTGTAGCTAGTGGTAATAGACCAAATGGACATACCTTTAAGAATGTTAGAGTGGATCCATTTGGTCCAAAGGATGCATATTAATTTTACCAAACACTCATTTCACTTATATCCATATTCATCCTCTTAAACAATTTCATCTCCTTAATTCTCTTCATCCTCATCTTCATCTACGTAATCTTCCGTTACCAAACTGACCCTATATCCTATATTAACAATTAAAACTTATAAAAAGCATCTTTCCTATAATTTCCTCAATAAAAAATAGTATAATCATTTTTATAAATTGATAGTGTTTGGTATCACTACTACAAGTATTATTATAGACATCATTTAGACCACAATGTTTAAAGAAATACATCGTTAAAAACAACTAGGATGTAGGACTAAATGTCGAACCTAGTTGAGTGGAAAATTTTCACGGCTTTTAAAAGAGCTTTGAAAATTCATTGATTTTTGTAACATCCGGTTTTTCACGTCACCGCGCGGTGGTGACGATGGCCCGCGGTCGCGGCCAAGTGCTCTTGTCGTGGTCGCGGCGGGGTCTAGCCGCGGGTGCGGCTAACCCCAAATCGCATAATATCTATTTTTATCTTCTTTCCTTTCTTTGAAGATCCGATCTTCTAATCTTGGACCGTCCTTCCTCTATCTTTTACCCTAGTTTTATACCTTCCTCTTTCCCCAGCCGCACCTCTTCTTATTAACGTTTTCTCCCTTGCTCTCTTCTTCTTGCTTCTGTGTCATCCTCAACTGTGAGCCAAACTGCAGTCTTAGTTCCATGAGATCTGCAGAATCCTTGTAAGCTCTTCTTCTTTATGTTATCCTTTCCCTCCTGTGTACTCCTATTGCATCGTCCTCCTCCTCCTCCTCCTCCTCCTTCTTCTTTTTCTTGACAAAAATCAAGATTGAGTCTTGATTGTAGTTGGCTGTGATATGACTGTTGTATGTGTATATCCAGACTCTTGTGGTTGCGTTTCAAATCTGCGATTATTCTTTTAATAAGGCTATTCACCTAATAATTTATATGCCTATGTTATCTACTAAATAAAATTTATCATTGGATGCATTGCATCCTATTATCACTTTTATATATAGGTTGACGTTTTTTTTAGATTATGACTCGTTGTTTTGGATTTTCTTGATTGCCGGTTTTCAACTAGACCATTTTATTGGCCTTATTTTTGCATGAAATTGTATAACTCAACTACAAACTTTGGTGCTTGCATACTGGGGGGGTTAGCTTACTCTACCTTGTTTCATGGGCTACTTTAGATTATAGTAGTTGTATAATTTTCTTCAATGACAACAAATTGACATGAAGCTACTGTGAAGTTCAGCAAGTTGTACACAGTAGAAAATTGTTCATATTTTAAATGTCTTTCTCAATAGAAAAAGTTTCACTCTACACCGATTGCAATAATGATACTGTGGTGGTGTTTGACTACATAACTAGCACATCATCTACACCGAATGTGCTATAGTTTTGAAGTCGCATTGCATACTTAAGATTTTTGCAGATGAAGAGTCTAACGATAATGATTATGGCTTCAACACGATCGCTAATATGACAGATAGGTATAAATTTTATAAATAAGATATTTAAGAGATTTTTAGTATTTGTAATTTTTGAGAAATTTTGATGAGCTTGTTATGTTCTTTATATTTGGGACTGATGTCGATGGTAAATGTGCGTAAGTTATACCATAATAGGATCGTCACCCACTTGTTTTTTCCTGTCGATTTAATATAAAAGTACCGTGCGGACAAAATCAATAAAAAAGCACAAGAACGGAATCATTACAGAGGGAGATCTGAAATAGTCATGCTTGTATGTTTGTACATAACTTGTAGTCAACTTGGAGATGATGTAGGTCTTGTAGAAATAGGACCCCTATATGTTGTTGGCAACTACCAAGTATAATTGATTCACTTTGTTTTCTATATGCGTTTTTGTTTTGTAGTGGCATTTTTGTTTACAACTTGGCATGGACCATAAACCAATCAGGGCTGCTCAAGAAAAAATTAAACGAGCAAGACATAATATATTGATATAAGGAGAACTCCTACATTTGCCAATTTCAATATACTAATCCAAAATAGATAATAACTATACTTAAACTTAGTCAAAATGCCAATAATTATATGATTTGTTTACTCTATTTATACAAGTTTTCAAACTACTACCTTTACTTGATAGCCGATGTGGGAAAACACAAAATTAAAGAAAATTCTCTATTTATACAAATTCTGAAATTGTTATAACCACCGTGAGATAACAAAATATATACTTGAAAATATGGCCGAATTAAAAAAGTTGTGAATAATAAACTATTTTTAAATCTATAATTATAATTTGCAACTGCATATTTGCTAAAAGCCACCTGAATCAAGAAAGTACAAATGAAATGTGTCAAAGGTGATGTTATTTACCCGACGAATTTGAACACTTCAACCAATGTAAGATGGTGACGACAAGTCAAAAGAAGGTTACAGAGGGTTACGGGAGCAACGTTGTACAAATGAGATGTGTCAAAAGTGATGTTAGGAAGGTTATAGAGGGTCACAGGAGCAACGTTGTACAAATGAGATGTGTCAAAGGTGATGTTATTTACCCGAAAAATTTCAACGGTTCAACCATTGTAAGAAGGTGACGGTGGATCACAAGAAGGTGACGGTGGCTCACAAGAGCAACTTTGGTGCGTCTTCTGGTCGCACTACAACTTTTTCCGGGTTCTAGTCGCACTACAACTTTGTCGGGATTAATAGAATCATAGAAATTCAGCTTTCCCCACGGTTTTAAGTTTTAGGCTATAGGGTATATACGTGTGTGGGACACACTTGTAGTGAGACTGAGTCTCGCGCGACCGAAGACCGCATTTAGAATTTTAAGAAGAATTACGGCCGAAATGAGGGAAATTTAAGAAGAATTATGACCGAAATGAGTGAAGTTGCTTGGATAAAAGGAAAAAAAAATGTTAAATGGAAATGGTCTGTAGTAAATTCTAAAAATTCGAATATTATTCTTATATTTTTGTCAAATGTGTCCAGAGTCTCAAAATTATCAAAAAATCGTAATGATATCCCTATAATTTATTAAAGTACTTTTTAACGGTAAATTTAGTAATATATAAAAACAAGAAAAGTTAGATACACGCCATTATTTTCATATCCACGTCAATTTTAATGTGCACCTTTTGAAGCGCATGTACTCATTTATGTTTACTACGGTGGAGGCTGAGAAAACAATCTATAACTTCCAAAATCACAATATAATGATAGATTATCCCAAAATCACAAAACTTTCTTCCTTTTCTGTATCTCTTTTCCTACTCGGATCTCTTTTCTTTCAAATCTCAATTTTCATATATGAAAATCCCAAAAATATTTTCATATTTTCATCTACTTCTTCCCTTTATCCCATCTTCATCGAAACCATAACACCTTCTTCAACCTCAACTTCAAAGAGGATTTTGCAGCTTTGAAGCGCAAATGAGAACTCTCGCCGTCTCGGTTTTACGGTGAATCTACTTGTTGACCAAGTTTATGAGTCAATAAACGAGCATATCTTTGAGCTTCAATGATTGCTAGGGTTTATCATGTATCTTTGATAATTTGGTTTTCCTTTGATGGGATTCTTTGATTTACTCATTCGGCTACGATATAACTTTCCTTAGAATCAAAGATTTTGAGCCATTTCCACTTCAAAACTAGTTTTATAGTACTAAGTGTGATCGGATAATTTGTGGGTTTATTTTTGATTGTGTGCTCCCATTTGTTCACTTTTGATACCATGGTCTTGGGATGAGAATTGATTTCAGACTTTCAATAAACTGGGTTGTTTGATTAGCATAGTGGCTTAAGCTTTGTGGAGGATTGCTTTGCGTCAACCGAATGGAGGACAAGAAGGAAGGGTGACTCGGGATTGTGAAGGGAAGCTTGTCATCGCCTATACGCTTGTTTCATCTGCCGGATTCGCTTCATGGATGAGGGAAAATGATGAAAAGTTTGGAGTAAGGGAATAATCTTGTCATCGCTTCCGCGGTTTAACCCCAGACGCCGCCCTCGCGACCTCTTGCAACCGCGGTCGCGGCTTCAGTTCCTTGTCGCCGCGCCTGCACTTCTTGTCACCCGCGGTCGCGCCTTAGCTCTAGTGGCTACCGTCTTTTGGTAGGTCATTTTCCTCCTTGCTTCCTTATCCTTCTCGGGTGTTTGATCATGTTAGGCTGAACCTAGATGAACTAGGACGAATGCCAATTAGTAGCTTGTGAATTCCTAAGAGTTGGTTATGGTTTGGAAACCCTTGAGCTTGTGTTGATGATGTGATCCTTGAGGATCTCTAGACTAGGAGTGGTGCTTCCTAGCATGTGGGAGATCTTGTAGAGATCACTGAGACTAGAAGTAGGAACCTTCTAGCACGTAGTTGTAGACCTTGTAGAGGTAAATGAGACTAGAAGTGCAGACTTCTAGCATTTGAGATAGTTTCTGATTTGGGATGCCTTGTCTGAGCAGACATATATCTTTTCCTGCGGAAAGCTGAGCAGTTTAGCTGATTAGAGTTTACCTTGATACATGTAAGTCTCTTGTACTTACTTAGCTGCATTTTGTGTATTAGTTTGACCGTGATGGTGGCGTTTGTTTATTTATTGTTATAATGCAAAACCGGACTAGGACGACCTTATACAGTAATTGACCCAAATGTAATATAATCAGGCGGTGATCACTTGTTCAGTTCTACAGGAGACTAGGAGGTGCTCTTGCGACCAAGCCCACATGTAACGGAGGGATGCATCTGATCTATTCCTGTTAGTAACGGAAACAGGGGCGAGTTTGGGAGATTTTCGTGTCACAAAAGAAGTTGAACTAGTAATGGATGACTTATTAAAAGATAATAACCAGGCTTGTGTGTAAAGCAATTTATATGTTTATACTTTCTATGTGTTCGTGCCTTTACTGTTATTCTGATTTCTAGAATGTTAGTTAACGGTTTATACCGTCATTGTAGATGCCCTATAAGTTAGAGATGTTGCTGAGTGATCCGGACGGAGTGGCAGCCGGGTTTTTCGTACATTATAGGACAGGATCGGGGTTTATTATTATTGTTGGTGTCTTTTTGATTTGTTGTTGAACTCGGCTGAGATTCTTTTGTTTCTCCTTTTGTTATACCTTTTTATATTTTTTCTATTTTTATTTTCATTTATTTGTGTCTTCTTGTAAGATCCAGTGATATTGTTGTTACTCTGAGGGTCGGGACCCATTCTGAGATCCTAGCTGTAACGCTCCGAGTTCCCAGAATTTGGGGTGTTATAATTTTTCCACACAAATTTCACGGTATTTGACAAATAACATTAAATCAATAACGTTTTTAAAAAGTTTTTACCAGAAATACTAGCACATTGTGGGAACTGACGTTTCAAAAGCAATTAAAAATTTCTTCAGAAGTGGAAAACTACTCAAACAAATAAATCACACTTTTATTACACTAATTCCCAAAAATGACAACCCTACGACAATTAACCATTTTAGGCCTATCAGCCTCTGCTCAACAATATACAAAATCATCGCAAAGATTATCACGAATAGAATGGAACCCATCATGCCAAAACTTATTCACCCTCTCCAAGGAGCTTTCGTAACTGTTAGCATGAAATATTGTGATATTTTAGGCACGTTTTCTAAACGTATTTGATTCATATTGATAGTCTTTGATTGAACTTTGTGCATATGTGAGCTAGTATTACCTATATTATCGATATGGATGTCTACACTAGTTCTATATTGATTATAGGTGATTTGGAGCTATTTCCGAACGGAATCGAGCAAAAGAGGAGTTGATTGAGTGTGTCCATAGATTGAGGACATTCTTAGGAAGCAAATTGAAGCTTAGCTTGAGGAATGCACGAGGCTAGGGAAGAATCACGTTCTTGCCCTAAACCACGCTCTAAAATACGGCCGTACTACAAACCACGTTTAGTTCCACGGCCGTGGAACCTTGCAAGAGAAGCGTGATGCATTCCAGTAACTATTACGGTCGTGGAATATATGATGCAAACCGTGACCTAATCCACGCCCTAAATTACGGTCGTGGAAACTTCCACGGCCGTGATCTTGGCGAATCTTTTCGCCACACTTTGAAGCCACGATCTTTTGAAGATTGGGCCGGGCCGATATTTTATCTTGCCCTATAAAAAGACGGACGAAGCAAGATTCCGTCACCTTGGCTCAGAAGGGAATTTTGGCAATCCACGCTTCATCTTCGCTTAGAGAATTTCAACGCCGTTTGGCCTTCGCTTGGAAGCATTGATCATCTCATTGGAGATTAAAGTTCGCATCTAATTGCCCTAATCTCGCACTTTTGGTGGAGATTGCTGTTGAGATCTTCGGATTGGCGGAAGATCGAAGCTTTTGGAAGATTTTGCAAGAAGACCTCTCTTCTTGTTTAGGTTTGATTTGGAAAACGGATTGACATCCCGTTTTCCCTTCTTTCCTAAGGTTGTGATTGTTTACTTTAATTTGAATCCTTTGACAACATTCGTTCTTGATTGTGACTTTGAGATTGGTTTGAAGATTATTGAAAGTTCTTGAAAGTTTTCATCTTTTTATCTTTTAATTCTTGAATTGATATCAACATGACTGTTATTGGCTAAAAACCCTTAACAATTCTAAGGTGAAGGGTTTATAGTTGTGGCTTAGATGATGATAGATCGATCGCAAACAGATTAGACCCTGAGAGTTAGAGAGAATCGCCGACAAACCATAAATTACGGCCTGTTCTTGAGTCCACGACCGTGGAACACCAAGAACTAACCGTAATTTCTCCTAAATCTACGAGCCTGCTTTTACTTTAATCCAAAGTTAAAGATTTGCTTTAACTTAGTTTAGACTTGTCTTTTCTAGGTGGTAGTGAAGCCTCAACAATCTCTACCTCGATTGTGAGTGTCACAACCTCAATCGGTTAAGTTAGTCTCGATCCTTGGGTTACAAGTTTGGGTATTTGACATAAATTCTCATCTTTAGAATCTTTCTGTATTGAGCCTCAACAACCTGTATAGAGAGTGCCTTGTAGGTGAGTTACATAAGGTTTTTGGAACTTCACCGTACGATTACCTTACATTAGTATACCTTTGCATATCTCAACTCTGTCTTTATATCATTAAGTATATCTTGAATCGATTGCCACAGCTGGATACTTGGATCTTTAGGATTGTTGTTTTCCCAATATTTGCAAAACTCTCATATTTACTCGCTTGATAATCTGCAATCGAATTTGTTCCCACCCAAATCCCTGTGTTCGATACTCTGGAATTCTTGCTTAGCTACGTCGATCCGTACACTGCGGGTTTGCTGCTTGATTCTAGTTTTATAAATTTAAAGCTTATTTGTACACACCTTTAGGGGCGAACAAGTTTTTGGCGCCGTTGCCGGGGATTTGGTTTCGGCCGAATTCGGTAGCCGGTTGTCAAGCTTGGGAGCTTGCTCTCGTTATTTGATATTACTTTGAGTGCATGCGCAGGTCTAGGAACACCGAAGATCTCTTACCTCTTGATCAAGAGTTAGAGAAAACCTTGAGGCAAAAGCGCAAGGAAAAGAAGATGGCCGAAGAACACGAACGTGATCTTCAAACGGAGTTGGCGGAGAAGGAAGCTCAACTCCAATGGAACGAGAACCTCCGCCGGGATGAAATGGATCGTCATCAATCTGAAGTTAGCAAACTGCAGGATGCGATGTTCCAAATGAGGATGGAGTTAAGCGACCTTAAGAATAAAGGAAGCAAGAAATCCTCAAGGAGGGGATCAAGAACTAGAAGAAGGAGCCACTCGTCCGCTGATGATAGTGACTCTTCCATGCCACCGTTAGAGGAGATTGATCCCACGATCAATATGAATCCTTTCCATCCACAAGGAGCTGCTAATCGCCGCATTCCACCTAGGAATGTGAGGGTCGAACGTGTGGATAATGAGCCAAGAATTCTTGGCCAGCGGATGGATCCAACACAACAACCACGCCGCTTGGGCGTGAATTTTGATGCTGAAGATGTGCAAGGGTTTAGCTTTAACCCTCAAGTTATTACTCTTGTTCGCCAAAACCAATTTGGCGGTACAAGCGCTGAATCTCCACACCAACACTTGCAAAACTTTGAGTGTATGATGGAGACGATGAGACCGAAGAATGCTACCACCAACAGCTACAAGCTCAAGCCTTTCTTCTTCTCCTTGAAGGGGAAAGCGTTATCTTGGTATCAAGCTCTTCCTAGTGGGAAACTAGATACGTGGGAAGACCTTTCCGCGGAGTTCCTCACCAAATTCTTTCCGCCTTTCAAAACGGCGGAACTTAGAGGTAAGATTAACGCTTTTTCCATGAGACCTAACGAAAGTTTGTTTCAATCTTGGGAAAGGTTTCAGGATTTGCTCTTGGATTGCCCTCATCATGGCATATCCAAGCTTGCCTTGCTAGAGATTTACTACAAGGGGCTGGATGCGGGAACACAATTCAACCTCCAATCCCTCTCATGTGGAACGTTCATGGACATGAGAGAAGATGACGCTTGGGACTTCATCGAGAAGCAAGCAAGAGTCATAGAGAAGTATTCCCACCGGAAAGTGGAGGGAAATCGTGTGGAGCAAGGAGCTAAGCTCACACATGAAGCTCAAAATCAGATTTTCTCCCTCAACAATGAGATCAAAGAGTTGAAGGAAGCTATCAAGACCAACTTCCCAAAGCAACAAGGGAAAGATGTTGGTTATTTGGGCAACAACAATGGCGGCAACAACAATAACCGGAACAACAACCGGAATAATAACTAGAATGGAAACAACAACAACCGGAACAACGATTGGAACAACAATAGGGGTTCAAACAACAACAATTGGCGCTCAAATCAACAAAATTCCGGTAACTCTTACCCTTCCAACTCAAATTCACTAACTCCACCTTCCTCTTCCTCTACTCCTTTGAAAAGTCAGGGGCAATCATCTAATGGAGGAAACACTTCGGGGAAGGAGAAGCCCGATCCCATATTGGAAACGATTATGGGAAAGCTTCAAGGGTTGGAGAACCGCCTCATCAAGGTTGATGATCAAGTCTCTAAGGTTGACAAAGCTCAAAAAGTTTTGGAAAACCAAATGTTCAACCACGCGGAAGAAGTTCCTAGAAATCAAGGGAAACTTCCAGGAAAGACGGAGGACAACCCTAAGGGAAGGGTGATGGCGATTACAACTAGGAGCGGAGTGACTACCACCGATCCGCAGCCTACGTTCGTTGAAGTCCCCGTAGAAAAGGACAAGGAAAAGGGGAAGGAGAAGGAAGATGTCTATGTTCCTCCTCCAGCTTACAAACCTCCCCTACCATTCCCTCAATCTAGAGCGCGAGCGCGCCTAGACAAACAATTCGGTAAGTTCATAGAACTCATGAGTAAGCTGCATATTAATATACCCTTCATTGATGCTATTGTAGGTATGCCGGCTTATGGTAAGTTCTTGAAGGAACTCCTCTCCAACAAGAGGAAGCTAGAAGATTTTGGTGAGGTCAAGATGAGTTCGGATTCTTCGGATCTCATCAAGACCATGAAGGAGAAAATGCCCCCAAAGTTGAAGGATCCGGGGTCATTTTGCATTCCCATTGGAGTGGGAGATGTCACATATGACGCTTTATGTGACTTAGGAGCAAGTGTGAGCATCATACCACTTGCATTGTGCAAGAAGATCGGTTTAGGCGACCCTAAACCGGTGAAGATGACGTTGTACATGGCGGATCGATCCATCACTCGCCCCGTCGGTATTGTAGAAGACGTCCCCGTCAAGCTAGGTAAATTCTTTGTTCCCATTGATTTTGTCGTGCTTGACATTCCTGTAGATAGTCCGGTCCCGATCATACTCGGAAGACCGTTTCTTGCAACTTCCGGCTGCATGGTCGATTGCAAGAATGGAAGACTCGCTTTTGATATTGGAGAAGAGAAAGTAGAGTTCGTTCTTTCCACTCTAGTGAAGGAGCCGATCTTCGACGAGGATATTTACGATGTCCAAGATGAAGAAGGTCTATCTAGGGAAGAGGTAAGTGCGATTCTCTTTAACGATCCTTTACAAAAAGTCATTACCATGAGTCTAACAGATGTAGGGGAAGAAGGAGAGTGCAAAGAGGAAATTGAAGCCTTAGAAGCACAAGAAGAGATGCATGAAGTGGAGTTTGAGAAACTCCACGATGAGGCTGAGAATGTTAGAATCCACGGTCATACCCTGTATTCCACGACCGTGGATTTCACAACCAAAATCGACCTCCATTCCAGGGGATTACACGGCCGTGGAACATATGGAGAGCCCGTAATTCTGACCGTGGAAGAGGGTGATCGGTGTTAGCATGAAATATTGTGATATTTTAGGCACGTTTTCTAGTCGTAATTGATTCATATTGATAGTCTTTGATTGAGCTTTATGCATATATGAGCTAGTATTGCCTATATTGTCGATATAGATGTCTACACGAGTTCTATGTTGATTATAGGTGATTTGGAGCTATTTCCGAACGGAATCGAGCAAAGGAGAGTTGAGTCGATGTGTCTCTAGATCAAGGACACCTTTTGGAAGCAATTTGGAGTATTAGATTGAGGAATGCACGAATGAAGGCAAGAATCACGGTTTTACCCTAAATTACGGCCGTGGATTGTGAAGCAGAATTCGATGTTCATTCCAGGGGATATTACGGCCGTGGAAGATATCCGTGTTTATTTCCACGCCTCAAAATTACGGTCGTGGAAACTTCCACGACCGTGATCTTGGCGAATCCTTTCGCCACGTTTCGAAGCCATGATCTCTTGAAGATCGGGCCGGGCCGACGTTTTGCCCTGCATTATAAAAAGGACGGATGAAGCAAGATTCCGTCACCTCACCTCGTCACCTCGCCTCGCTACCTCACTTACGACCTTTCAACCCGAAAGTTTAGCGGCAAAAACGCACGCTTAGCAACACAAACCCTCATTCTTGGAGGTGATTTTGAAGATCTCATTGAAGTTCCAAAGTTCGTATTGGAGAGTTGCTGTTTGTGATCTTCGTGTGGAAGATCGAAGTTCTTGGAGGATTTTTGCAAGAAGATTCCTCTTCTTGCTTAGGTTTGCTTTAGGATCGGATTGACATCCCGTTTCTTTTCTTTCCTAAGATTGTGATTGTTTATCCCGTTTTGAATCTTTTGACAAACACTTATTCTTGATTGTGATTCTAAGATTCAATTGAAGATTATTGATAGTTCTTGAAAGTTCCTATCTTTTACCTTTTTAATCTTGAATTAATATCAATATGACTGTTATTGGCTAAAAACCCTTAACAATTCTAAGGTGAAGGGTTGATAGTTGTGGCTTAGATAATGATAGATCGATTGTAAATTGATTAGACCCTGAGAGTTAGAGAATTGTCGCCGAAAACCCTAAATTACGGGCTGTTCTTGAGTTCCACGACCGTGGAATCTCAAGATCCAACCGTAATTCTCTTAAAGTTTACGAGCCTGCTTTTATCTTGATCCAAAGTTAAAGATTTGCTTTAGCTTAGTTTAGACTTGTCTTTTCTAGGTGGTAGTGAAGCCTCAACAACCTCTACCTCGATTGTGAGCCTCAACAACCTCAATCGGATAAGTTAGTCTTGATCTTTAGATCATAGGTTTGGGTATTTGATGTTAATCCTTGTCCTTAGAACCTTTCTATATTGAGCCTCATCAACCTGTATAGGAAGAGTCTTTTGGGTGAGTTATATAAGGTTTTTGGAACCTCAACCGTACGATTACCTTACATTAGTATACCTTTGCATATCTTAACTCTGTCTTTACATCATTAGTATATCTTGAATCGATTGCCACAGCTGGATACCTGGATCTTTAGGATTGTTGTTTTCCCAATATCTGCAAAACTCTCATATTAACCGCTTGATAACCTGCAATCGAGTTCGTTCCACCCAAATCCCTGTGTTCGATACTCTAGAATTCTTGCTTAACTATATCGATCCGTACACTGCGGGTTCGCTTGCTTGATTCTAGTTTTATAAATATAAAGCTTATTTGCACACACCTCTAGGGGCGAACAATCGGTATACTTCTTCAACTTCTTTTGATTCTTCTCCAACTCACTCAACACCCTTAGAAACTTTTAAGGAAACGTCGGATGCTCCTCAAGGATCATTGGAAGCTCCGAAAGTGATGGAACTCAAACCGCTTCCTACTCATCTAAGGTACGCTTTTCTTGGATCTAATTCTACCTTTCCGGTTATTGTTAGCTCCGAACTAAGCATAGATGAACATGAGCAGCTCATGATTGTCCTTAGGAAACATAGAAAAGCCATAGGCTATACTATTGAGGACTTAGTAGGAATTAAACCCTCCCTATGTATGCATAAGATACTAATGGAGGAGGACTTTAGAACTTCAAGACAACCTCAAAGGCGGTTGAATCCGACCATGAAGGAGGTTGTCAAGAAGGAAATTCTTAAACTTCTTGATGCAGATATCATCTATCCTATCTCCGATAGCAAGTGGGTGAGTCCAGTTCAAGTAGTTCCGAAGAAGGGAGGAATGACGGTCATCACCAACAAGAACAACGAACTCATTCCTACCCGAACCGTGACTGGATGGCGAATGTGCATAGACTACCGCAAGCTCAACAACGCAACGCGGAAGGATCACTTTCCATTGCCATTCATCGATCAAATGCTTGAAAGGTTAGCACAACATTCACATTTTTGCTACCTTGACGGTTATAGTGGTTTCTTTCAGATTCCGATACATCCGGATGATCAAGAGAAGACCACATTCACGTGCCCTTGGGGTACGTTCGCCTATAGGAGAATGCCGTTCGGGCTTTGCAACGCCCCAGCCACCTTCCAACGGTGCATGATGGCCATCTTCTCCGAATACGTAGAAGAAATCATGGAAGTCTTCATGGACGACTTCTCCGTATACGGTTCCTCTTTTAACGATTGCCTTTCTAACCTTTCTCTTGTTTTGCAAAGATGTGAAGACACTAACCTAGTTCTTAATTGGGAGAAGTGTCAATTCATGGTTAAGGAAGGAATCGTATTAGGTCACTTAGTCTCTAGTAGAGGGATAGAGGTAGACAAGGCTAAGATAGAGACCATAGAGAAACTTCCTCCCCCAATTTCGGTGAAAGGGATAAGAAGTTTCCTAGGACATGCTGGATTTTATAGACGTTTCATTAAGGACTTTTCTAAGATATCAAAACCTCTCACTAATCTATTGATGAAGGATGCGGTTTTTGAGTTTTCGCAGGAATGTTTGGATGCGTTTAACACCATTTGGCAAGCTCTAATTTCAGCACCTATTATCCAACCTCCGGATTGGACTCTCCCCTTCGAGATTATGTGCGATGCTAGTGACGTAGCAATTGGAGCTGTTCTTGGACAAAGAAAGGAAGGGCGAACCCATGCCATATACTATGCTAGCAAGACGCTAGACGAAGCGCAGCTCAACTACGCCACCACCGAGAAAGAATTTCTAGCCATTGTCTACGCTATTGACAAGTTTCGCTCTTATCTTGTAGGTGCAAAGGTGATTGTCTACACGGATCATGCTGCGATCCGGTACCTCCTTGCGAAGAAAGATGCGAAGCCAAGGCTGATTAGATGGATTCTTCTCCTACAAGAATTCGATCTTGAGATCCGCGACAAGAAAGGTTCAGAAAATTCTGTTGCGGATCATTTGAGTCGCCTAACACATCTAAGGGACGACCATCTACCCATTGATGACTCCTTTCCGGACGAACACCTACACATCATAGAGGAGTACATCAACGTGATCTCCAAAGGTAACGAACCGTGGTTCGCTGATTTTGTTAACTATTTGGTTTGCCAGGAGATACCGCCCGGACTATCCTACGCACAAAGGAAGAAGTTCTTTAAAGGCGTCCGGGAATACTATTGGAACGAGCCTCTCCTCTTCAAGAGAGGTCCGGATGACATCATTCGGCGATGTGTGCCGGGAGATGAGATGCAAAGTGTCATCCGCCATTGTCATTCACTACCTTGTGGAGGACACGCTAGTTCGAACAAGACTAGCGCAAAGGTATTGCAATCTGTATTCTTTTGGCCTACATTGTTTAGAGATGTGCAATCTTTTGTTTCTTGTTGCGATGCTTGTCAAAGAACAGGCAATATTTCTAGAAGGAACGAGATGCCCCTCAACAACATCCAAGAGGTGGAGATTTTCGACGTTTGGGGAGTCGATTTCATGGGACCATTCCCATCTTCTTGTGGAAACCAATACATACTATTGGCGGTAGATTACGTTTCTAGATGGGTGGAAGCAATCGCCTCTCCCACAAATGATGCCATGGTGGTGGTTAAGTTCTTCAACAAGACCATCTTCTCGCGATTTGGGACACCAAGGACTATCATTAGTGATGGAGGTTCTCACTTCATAGCCCGTCGCTTTGAAGCTCTTCTAGCTAAGTATGGGGTTACTCACAAGATCGCTACCCCTTATCATCCACAAACTAGTGGACAAGTTGAGATCTCAAATAGGGAGATCAAAGGAATCTTAGAGAAGACGGTTTCAAGGACTAGGAAGGATTGATCCTTGAAACTTGACGATGCATTATGGGCGTACCGGACTGCGTACAAGACTCCCATAGGAACCACACCATACAATCTTGTGTATGGAAAGTCTTGTCACTTGCCGGTAGAGCTGGTGCATAAAGCGTTTTGGGCTATCAAGTGGCTGAATTTCGGCATAAAGGAAGCGGGAGAGAAGCGTCTCCTAGACATCAATAAGCTGGATGAACTTCGCTTGAATGCCTATGAAAACGCCAAGATCTACAAGGAAAGAGCAAAGCGTTGGCATGATAAGCATATCATTCCAAAGGACTTCAAAGAAGGAGATCAAGTTCTCCTCTTCAATTCAAGACTTCGCCTCTTTCCAGGTAAGCTTAAATCCCGTTGGACCGGACCCTTTCTAATTAAGCGTATTTTCCCCCATGGTGCAGTTGAAGTATGGGGTGAAGCGAGCGGAAGTTTTAAGGTGAACGGCCAACGACTAAAGAAGTATACGCCGGAACTCCAAGCTGAGGAGTTTGCGCCTACCGCACTCGAATAAGTGCGAGATTGGTCTAGCTACGGACCTTAAACAAAGCGCTTCTTGTGAGGCAACCCAAGGTATTGCATTTTCGTTTTTGTTTTCGATTCATAGTTTAGCTTAGAATAGACGTTTTTGCTTTGTTTTTGCCTCGATTTCTTCCGGTATGTTCGTGTTTTTGGTTATAGGATCAAAGGAAAAGGAAAAGAGGAGGATGATGTTGAAGAGGAGTGACGAAATTTGGACTTTGAAGCTTTACAGAAGGTTCCACGGTCTAAATTACGGTCGTCATAGCTACAGTGGCCGTAATTCCCAAAAGCCTTTGAAAAATCACCAAAACCACGGTTCCGTACACTTCCACGGCCGTGGAACACCCCGACAGACCGTGATTTTCAAAATTTTTCCTGCGATTATATAAGCCACGTTCTTCACAAACTCATCCCAAAAATCCCTCTTTCCACGACCTAATTGCCGAAAATCCACGACCTCCTCAAAATCCTCGTTTCTTAATCGTTTCTAACGATTCTTCTTCCCAAACTGCAGCAAATTCAACCACAAACAAGATCCAAGCGACGAATCGAACGGAAATTCACCAACAAACGCGCATTTCGGATTTTTCAATCCGAAAAAGAGGTTTCCCTTCCCTTCTTGATTCTCGCCAATTTGGTTCGTTTTTGCTATAGATATTTAAGAAGAACTGATAAAGACTGGAAGGAATTAGACTAGGTCTGCTTGTTGTGGTGATTGCTTGTGAATTTGCGTTAAGTACAATTGTCTTTCCCTTCCCTTCTTGATTCTCGCCAATTTGGTTCGCGCATTTCGAATTTTTCAATCCGAAAAAGAGGTTTCCCTTCCCAACTCATGCATGTTTTTGAGTTAAGTACAATTGTCTTTCCATGACTTTATTGTTTGATACATAATTGCTTATTCAATTGCCATTGATCATGACTATGAAGGTGATCCAATAGTAGAAGCACAAAACCAAAAAGATTTTGCCATTTTTCTGCACATATAAATCATGTCATCTCTTAGTCTATAGTTGGGAATTTGCTCGGGGACGAGCAAACCTTAAGTATGGGGTATTTTGATAACACGATTTATAACATAGTTTTAGGTGCACATTTAGGTAGAATTCTCGCTCAATCATGCATTATCTAGCACTAGTCCAATACGTTTTGCACTGAAAACATGTATTTTGTCGAGATAGACGTCTACACGGACTTGTGTGCGTTTTGTAGGTATTTCGGGAAGTTTCGAGCCAAAACGACACGTTTGAGGGTCGCTCATTTAGAGGACACGTTTCCAAACTCATTAGAACGCAAGGCAAGGGCTAAGAAAGACTCAAGGAACCTTGCCAACTCAGGCCATGCACCAAACCACAGCCTAATGACCCAAGGCGAAGTTTCTGCACAGAATCACGGTTCTCTGAAGAACCACGGCCGTGGAAATGACCGTGGATTTTGCCAGATTCTCGTGACAGCTGTGCCACGACTCTCATGGCCAGCTCATGAAGAATTGGTTATAAAAGTGGTCCTTGATAGTTGTTGGAGGCAGCGGGGATTTGGGTAGTTTGAGAGCAGCTCACATATTCTCCATTTTTCTTTGACAAAATATATTCCAAGAAGAAGAAGGACTTTTTCTAGGAAGGAAAGTGCAAGAAGAAGAAGAAAGGAGCCATTGCCATTGAAGAGGAGAGGAGAAGACACACTTAGCTCTTGTATTTTCGGATTTATTTCTAGAAGTTTTTGAACTCTTGAACCTTCCTTTGGA
Source organism: Fagopyrum homotropicum (assembly GCA_033239125.1). NCBI lineage: Eukaryota > Viridiplantae > Streptophyta > Magnoliopsida > Caryophyllales > Polygonaceae > Fagopyrum > Fagopyrum homotropicum. The sequence goes on from BSWB01000003.1 coordinate 154,915,440, forward strand.
AGGGTTGTAAGTCGTTCTAATTTCATCTTCAGATTTAGATTGTGTTTGAAGTTCATTTGTTCATCTTCTTTCTCTCATTTTCTTGCAATGGAGGTTATGAATCTATGCTTGTTTGTTTCGATTTCTAATATGAATGTTGTAGGCTAGATTGATGTGATTCTAGGGTAAGGAAAGGATGGTTACGGCTAGATCTATGATAGGACGAACTTAGATTTACCTTTGGATGATTTTTGTTTATGAACGTAGCTACTGTTAGAAATCACGGGTGGTTCTTGAAGAACCACGGTCGTGGTTTCTGTAGAACAAACCGTGGTTCTTCCTGGTTCGAAGGATCTTATCTTATGTTCATAAAATTGTTGAAACCCTAAGTTTTTGCTGAGTTTAACCTACCCTAGGGTGTCCTAGTGTAGCGACTAAGTGTTAGGAGAGACTTACCCGGTAATCCTTGCCCTTAGAATCTAAAATAGCAAAACCTTAGGTAATGGTGAGCCTAATAAGCCGCCATTGGATTAAATGTGCTAGGATAGTTGATTAGGACTTCCCTTTCCGAGACTTACCCGGTGAGGATAGGTTAGATCCCTAATTAAACAATCCGGTTTGTGTTAAATTCCTCCCCTTAGGTTCTTAGAGACTTAACCGGTAATGAGACCTTAGGTGTGGATTAGTTGGATCATGAGACTTACCCGGTAATTGATCCCATTTTAGAAACACTTAATCCCAACATATCATAATCAATCCAAAGAATGAATAGATAACTTGAGTTTTATGCCATAACCGGAATTTCCAACCCCTAGAATCCGTCTTCCCTTTCTCTTGATCAATATCTCGTTTGACTCGTTTATTTGTGCTGATTTTTTGTTTGATTTATTGCTTTGCATGAGTTATGACCCTTGCTTGATGACCATAAAAACCAACAAAAACATTGAGTTTTCCATTTTCTTTGTTCCTCATCTTATCTTAACCTAGATTTACACTATTTTTGATAATTGCTTGACTCGATTTCACCTTAGTCTTTGAGTTCGACCTCGGAATACTTACCTTTCTACATAACGATCCGTACACTGCGGGTTTCGCTAGGTAGTTTAGGATTTAGTTCGAGTTTATAAATGTAAAGCTTTTTGTGCTATTTCCTAGCGTGACAAGTTTTTGGCGCCGTTGTCGGGGACTAGGTCTAGATTGAGTCATTTCGTGATTGTTGGTAGTGTAGATCTTTCTTGTTGCTTTTGATCTCTCTTTGGTGTGTGTCTTTGCTTTTCAGGACATCTCTTACTCTTTAGGTGTATGCGAAGATCTCGTGGCAAGGATTTAGCTCCATTCGATCCCGAACCAGAGAAAAACCCTTAGATCTAGATCCAAGAGCATTCGAAAAGAGAAAGAGATGGCCGGTAGGAATCTCCAAGCTGAGTTGGATGAAGCCTTAGAGCAAATTAGGCTAAGAGATGAGCTCTTGGAGGAAGAAAGGAGACTTGCCAATGAGAGGCAAGAGGCAACTAGGAGGGAGATTGAGGAGATTAGGCAAGCACTTGTGCAAAGGGAGCTTAACCGTCAACAACCTCCTCCACCTCCACCACAACCGCAGCCGGCGGTGAACGTTAGGGTTGTGCCCATTGCTATGGATGAGCCACAAACATTGGGGCAACGTATGGATCCAGCACAAAGAGCACACCGCCCGGGTGTGAACTTAGGAGATCCCGCAGCCCATGATTACGAGCTCCGCCCTCAAGTTCTACAAATGATCCGGCATAACCAATTTGGAGGGATGGAAGGAGAGTCTCCTCACCAACATTTGATGAACTATGAGATTTTGATGGAGACTCTTAGACCGCCGAGATTGGAGAGCAACAACCATAAGCTAAGGGCTTTCTCCTTCTCTCTTAAGGACAAGGCCTTAGCTTGGTATCAATCTATTCCACAAGGGAGAGTTGGTACTTGGGAGGAGATGACAACCGAGTTCTTGACCAAGTTCTTCCCACCTTCCAAGACTACCGAATTAAGGGGAAAGATCAATGCCTTTGTGATGAGGGATAGAGAAAGTTTGTTCAAGTCTTGGGAGAGATTCAAAGACCTTCTCCTAGATTGCCCACACCATGGTATACCGAAGATTGAGTTATTGGAGATCTACTTCAAGGGGCTTGATGAAGATAGCCAATTCAAGCTTCAATCTCTTTCCGGTGGGACATTTATGGAGAAACATGTAGATGATGCTTGGGAGTTTGTGGAGAAGCAAGCTCTAGTGATTGAGAAGTACTCCCATAGGAAGAGTGAAGGGAGAAAGGCGGGAGCATATGAGGTGAGCGAAGTCACCATGAGCAATTTCAAGCTTGACGCCATCAACAATGAGTTGAAGTCCTTGAGAGAGTTGTGCACTACCACCTTGAAGAGCCAAGCAACTCCTCAAGCACCTCCACGAGCCAACTTGTCTTCCAAGGAGGAAGATGTGAATTATATGGGAAGGGGCAACTTCAACAATTACCAAGGCCCAAGAAATTTCAACAACAACCGGCAATTCAACAATTACCGGCCAAACCACAACCATCCCGGGTTTTCTTACTCTAATCCGGATGGAGCCTTGAACCCTCCCGCCTCCACAAGCACAACTCCACCACAAAGAGCTTCACAAGAACCTCCACCCGGTTTTACTCAACCTTCAAAGGATAGAACCGAAGTCATGTTTGAACAATTGCTAGGAAGATTGAGTGGACTTGAGAGCACCGTTACTTCAATTTCTAAGGCTCAAAAGGTCTTGGAAGCACAAGTCTTTCAAAAGGCGGGTGAGGCACATAGAGATCCGGGGAAGCTTCCCGGAAGAACCGAAGACAACCCAAGAGGCCAAGTTTTGGCTATCACAACAAGGAGTGGGTTGAGTATGAAGGATCCTTTGCCCAAGGACCAAGCTAAGGGGAGTCAAGTAGTGGTAGAAGAGGGAAGAAAGCAAGATGATGGAGGCAAGAGCAAGGATGTAGAGCCAACTTATGTAGCACCGCCTCCATACAAGCCACCACTACCGTTCCCACAATCAAGAGCAAGAGCTCGTTTGGACAATCACTTTGGTAAGTTCCTTGAACTAATGTCCAAGTTACATATTAACATTCCGTTCATGGATGCCATCTTAGGAATGCCGGCATACGGAAAATTCTTGAAAGAAATACTCTCCAACAAAAGGAAGTTGGAGGAGTATGGGGAGATTAGGATGACCAAGAGATCCTCGGAGTTAATCCAAACAATGAAGGAGGCAATGCCTCCCAAGCTAAGGGATCCGGGCTCTTTTTGTGTTCCGATTGGAGTAGGAGACGTGAAGTACGAAGCCCTTTGTGATCTTGGAGCAAGTGTAAGCATCATACCGCTTGCACTTAGCAACAAGGTCGGGTTAGGAGAGCCAAAGCCGGTCAAGATGACCCTCTATATGGCGGACCGTTCTATCACTCATCCAGTTGGGATTCTTGAGGACATTCCGGTGCAATTGGGAGGATTCTATGTGCCTATTGACTTTGTAGTGTTGGACATTCCGGCGGATTACCCGGTTCCCATCATCCTAGGAAGACCTTTCTTAGCTACCTCCGGATGTTTAGTGGATTGCAAGAACGAGACTCTCTCCTTCAACATAGGAGAGGAGAACATCAAGTTCAAGCTGTCCACAATGATGAAAGGGCCAACCCTTGATGAAGATATCTTCAACATAGTCGAGCAAGAAGAATCTAGAGAAATGGTGAGCTCGATCTTGATCAAGGACCCCTTGGAAAAGGTTCTTACCTTGAGTATGATGGAGGAAGACATTGAGGAGAATTGCAATGAAGAGATCAAAGCCTTGAAGGCATTGGAAGAGGAGCCAAGAGTTGGATTTGAGAGCCATGAAGAAATTGTGAACAGCTGCAAGTTCCACGGTCGAAATTCAGGAACCACGGCCGTCAAACTCTCTGGACAACTCCGAGAAACAAGCCTGGAAGGAACCACGGTCGTGGAAGTTGAGCAACCCGTGATTCCAGCCGTGGTTTTCCCTGAATCAGCTCTTGATGATGATCAAGCTTCTAGGAGCCAAGGGGAATCCTCATTTGCTTTGAATTCATCTCATCCAACCTTGTTTGGATCGTCTTCAACCGATAAAGGTCCTCCCTCACTTGAACTCAAACCCCTCCCCTCTCATTTAAAGTATGCATTCCTTGGTGATAATTCTACATATCCGGTGATTGTTAATGCATGCTTGAGTGATGATGAACTTGCTAAATTGCTGCATGAACTAAGATTGCATAGGAAAGCCATTGGTTATACTATTGATGATTTGGTTGGCATTAAGCCATCTTTGTGCATGCATAAGATAATGATGGAAGATAACCACAAACCCTCTATTGAACATCAAAGGAGATTGAATCCTATAATGAAAGAGGTGGTCAAGAAGGAAATCATTAAGTTGCTAGATGCGGGAATTATCTACCCTATCTCGGATAGTAAGTGGGTTAGCCCCGTTCATGTAGTACCTAAGAAGGGTGGAATGACGGTAGTAACTAATGAGAACAATGAACTAATACCAACTAGGACGGTCACGGGATGGAGAATGTGTATAGATTATAGGAAATTGAACATGGCCTCTAGGAAAGATCACTTTCCCCTCCCCTTCATTGACCAAATGCTAGAAAGATTAGCTCAACACTCTCACTTTTGCTATCTAGATGGGTATAGTGGATTCTTCCAAATCCCTATCCACCCCGATGACCAAGAGAAAACAACTTTTACATGTCCATGGGGTACATTTGCATATAGGAGAATGCCATTTGGGTTGTGTAATGCACCCGCCACCTTTCAAAGGTGTATGATGGCTATCTTTTCGGAATACATAGAAAATATCATGGAAGTGTTCATGGATGATTTCTCTGTTTACGGTTCTTCTTTTGATAATTGCTTGGCTAATTTGTCATTGGTGTTGCAAAGATGTGAGGAAACAAATCTTGTCTTAAATTGGGAAAAATGCCACTTCATGGTAAGTGAAGGGATTGTGTTAGGACACTTGGTGTCTAACCGTGGCATTGAGGTTGATAGGGCTAAGATTGAAACAATAGAGAAGTTGCCGCCACCTACCTCGGTGAAGGGGGTAAGGAGTTTCTTAGGGCATGCCGGTTTTTACCGGAGGTTTATTCAAGATTTCTCTAAAATTTCTAAGCCTCTCACTAACCTACTAATGAAAGATGTTGATTTTGTGTTTTCCAAAGATTGTCTTGAAGCGTTTTGTAGGTTGAAGAACGCCTTGATCTCCGCACCTATCATGCAACCTCCGGATTGGAGTCTACCATTTGAGATTATGTGCGATGCAAGTGATGTGGCCGTTGGAGCCGTTTTGGGGCAAAGGAAAGAAGGGCGCACTCATGCTATTTACTATGCTAGCAAGACGCTAGATGATGCCCAACTCAATTATGCTACTACCGAGAAGGAGTTGTTAGCGGTAGTGTATGCATTTGAGAAGTTCCGCTCGTACCTTGTTGGAGCGAAGGTCATAGTTTACACGGATCATGCGGCGATCCGTTATCTACTTACAAAGAAGGATGCCAAGCCAAGGTTGATTCGGTGGATCCTTCTTCTTCAAGAGTTTGATTTGGAGATAAGAGATAAGAAGGGATCCGAGAACTCGGTGGCGGATCACCTTAGTAGACTCCCACCATTAGAGCTTGGGAAAGACAACATCCCGATAGATGACTCTTTTCGGGATGAACAATTGCAAATGGTAGAAGAATGCTTATTCCAAGTGGCTAGGGGAAGTGAGCCATGGTATGCCGACATTGTGAATTACTTGGTGTGTGAGGAAGTGCCTCCCGGATTATCATATTCACAAAGGAAGAAGTTCTTCAACGATGTAAGGCATTACTATTGGAGCGAGCCACTTCTATTCAAGAGAGGCCCGGATGGGGTGCTTAGAAGATGCATACCGGAAGATGAAATGGAGAGTGTGATCCGGCATTGTCACTCCCTACCATGTGGAGGCCATGCTAGCTCACACAAAACGTGTGCCAAGGTATTGCAATCCGGTTTTTATTGGCCTAACTTGTTTAGAGATGTGCAAGGTTTTGTAGCGGCATGTGATGCTTGCCAAAGAACGGGGAACATCTCAAGGAGGAATGAAATGCCCTTGAACAACATCCAAGAAGTTGAGATTTTTGATGTGTGGGGTGTAGACTTCATGGGACCATTCCCTTCTTCATGTGGCAATCTATTCATCCTATTGGCGGTGGACTATGTGTCAAGATGGGTAGAGGCAATCGCCTCTCCTACGAATGATGCCAAGGTGGTGGTGCGGTTCTTCAACCGAGTGATCTTCCCTAGGTTTGGAACACCAAGGGTGATCATTAGTGATGGAGGGAAGCACTTCACAAATAGGAATTTTGGAGCACTTTTGGCCAAGTATGGGGTGACTCATAAAGTGGCCACACCCTACCACCCCCAAACTAGTGGCCAAGTGGAGATCTCCAACCGAGAAATAAAGGCCATCCTCGAGAAGACGGTGTCTAGAACAAGGAAGGATTGGGCCATGAAGCTCAATGACGCACTATGGGCATATAGAACCGCCTTCAAGACACCTATTGGCACCACTCCCTACAAATTGGTCTATGGCAAGTCTTGCCATCTTCCGGTGGAAATGGAGCATAGAGCTTATTGGGCCATTAAGTGGCTAAATTTTGACCTCAAGGAGGCGGGAGAGAAGAGATTGCTTGATATCAACGCCCTTGAGGAACTCCGGTTGGAAGCTTATGAGAATGCCCGGATTTACAAGGAGAGAACCAAAAGGTGGCATGACAAGAGGATCATTCCAAAAGAGTTGAGTGAAGGAGATCTTGTCCTTCTCTTCAACTCGAGGCTAAGGCTTTTCCCCGGAAAGCTCAAATCAAGATGGACCGGGCCATATGTGGTAAAGAAGATCTTTCCCCATGGAGCTATTGAGATAGGAGGGGAGCATTGTGGAGATTTCAAAGTGAATGGGCATCGCTTGAAGAAGTACATTCCGGGAGCCCCAATAGACATGATCGCCCCGCTTCACCTTGCATAAACGCTCCCGAGCTTGGTCAAGCTAATGACCTTAAAGAAGCGCTTGGTGGGAGGCAACCCATCGGTAACATTTTTTCTTCATTTTAGCTTAGATTTTTCTGTTTTTGTGTGCTTTGTGTGTTTTGTCTATTTTATGTGTGCTAGAACATTAGTGGCATTGGAAACCTTTCTTGGAAATGATGATGATGAAACCCTCACTAATCATGGGTGGAGCGGACGCGGAACTTGGACGGCTAGCGGTGCCTAGCGCGGGTTTCAAAGCTTGAAGGATGCTTAGAGCTCCCTACCATGGTTGAAAGGATCATCCAACATCAATCCTCTTAGGAATTCCCAAATACCGAAGAAAACCATTTTACATTGTGAGAACCTTCTTTCACTCTCTTTACTTGAATACCACATTGGGGACAATGTGTTTCTAAGTATGGGGTGGGGTTTGCATGATCCTTTGCATGATGAGCATCTAGGATAGGTTAATATTTGCACATATCTTGCATTGTACATACTTAAATCGAAAATTCCATAAAAATCAGAAAATTTAAAAAATTTTTGTGCTTTCTAGGCTTGGATATGATCCTAATGATGAAACTTGTCTTGTGATTGGCTATGAATGGCCTTATGTGTTGAATTGATAAATGCATATGTGGACTTGAACTACTTCTCTTGAATTCCATGAATGACTTGAGATCATGATGATTGCCTAGAATGGATTGAGTATTGAAAATCGAAATTACATGATAGTTCTTGCATACCATCTAGGAATGAATAAGGCACTTCATCTTTCTCTACTTCTCATCTTGATCATGATTGCTTGAGCACCTCAATTGATATAAAATTTGACCTCCTTTTAAAACCCATCCGGGAATAGGAGCATGCTAGTGTGTTTGAATGTGTAAAAAGCAAGTGCGGGGTGAAGATGTAATGAAAAGAATGTCGTGAATGGAATGCTGAAATTATTGTGGAAGTGTAGCCAAAATAGGTTTGGGGGCGTTGGTTTAAATGACAAGTAACTCGGTACACTTCACATAATCGGGTGTTGGTGCCTTGCCAAAGTCAAATAAGCCAATAGCCCTAACGAGCTTTGGTATGTGTGCCCGGTGTGGATGCACCTCGAAAAAGAGAAAAAGCCCGAGGATGGCTAATCACCGAGGTTTCGGCTATTGTACACCAATGTCATTGTCTCAAAAATGAGCTAAAGAAAAAGAAAAGAAAGCAAGATAGGGAAAAATATGCACTTGGGGGAAGTTGATCGAGGACAAGGAAGTGAAGTTAGTTCCATTCCCGGATTAGCATCACATACCTAGAAAATTCCCCTCCCCAATTGAAACGTTTCTTAGCCTTTTATGTCACAAGCCCTTATGACCTACTTGCATGTTTGTAAGACTTAGTAATCTAGATTGGATAGACTCTTGAGCTTCTTGACATCTCCGTCCTCCCAACTCATGCATGTTTTTGAGTTAAGTACAATTGTCTTTCCATGACTTTATTGTTTGATACATAATTGCTTATTCAATTGCCATTGATCATGACTATGAAGGTGATCCAATAGTAGAAGCACAAAACCAAAAAGATTTTGCCATTTTTCTGCACATATAAATCATGTCATCTCTTAGTCTATAGTTGGGAATTTGCTCGGGGACGAGCAAACCTTAAGTATGGGGTATTTTGATAACACGATTTATAGCATAGTTTTAGGTGCACATTTAGGTAGAATTCTCGCTCAATCATGCATTATCTAGCACTAGTCCAATACGTTTTGCACTCAAAACATGTATTTTGTCGAGATAGACGTCTACACAGACTTGTGTGCGTTTTGTAGGTATTTCGGGAAGTTTCGAGCCAAAACGACACGTTTGAGGGTCGCTCATTTAGAGGACACGTTTCCAAACTCATTAGAACGCAAGGCAAGGGCTAAGAAAGACTCAAGGAACCTTGCCAACTCAGGCCATGCACCAAACCACAGCCTAATGACCCAAGGCGAAGTTTCTGCACAGAATCACGGTTCTCTGAAGAACCACGGCCGTGGAAATGACCGTGGATTTTGCCAGATTCTCGTGACAGCTGTGCCACGACTCTCATGGCCAGCTCATGAAGAATTGGTTATAAAAGTGGTCCTTGATAGTTGTTGGAGGCAGCGGGGATTTGGGTAGTTTGAGAGCAGCTCACATATTCTCCATTTTTCTTTGACAAAATATATTCCAAGAAGAAGAAGGACTTTTTCTAGGAAGGAAAGTGCAAGAAGAAGAAGAAAGGAGCCATTGCCATTGAAGAGGAGAGGAGAAGACACACTTAGCTCTTGTATTTTCGGATTTATTTCTAGAAGTTTTTGAACTCTTGAACCTTCCTTTGGAAGGGTTGTAAGTCGTTCTAATTTCATCTTCAGATTTAGATTGTGTTTGAAGTTCATTTGTTCATCTTCTTTCTCTCATTTTCTTGCAATGGAGGTTATGAATCTATGCTTGTTTGTTTCGATTTCTAATATGAATGTTGTAGGCTAGATTGATGTGATTCTAGGGTAAGGAAAGGATGGTTACGGCTAGATCTATGATAGGACGAACTTAGATTTACCTTTGGATGATTTTTGTTTATGAACGTAGCTACTGTTAGAAATCACGGGTAGTTCTTGAAGAACCACGGTCGTGGTTTATGTAGAACAAATCGTGGTTCTTCCTGGTTCGAAGGATCTTATCTTAGGTTCATAAAATTGTTGAAACCCTAAGTTTTTGCTGAGTTTAACCTACCCTAGGGTGTCCTAGTGTAGCGACTAAGTGTTAGGAGAGACTTACCCGGTAATCCTTGCCCTTAGAATCTAAAATAGCAAAACCTTAGGTAATGGTGAGCCTAATAAGCCGCCATTGGATTAAATGTGCTAGGATAGTTGATTAGGACTTCCCTTTCCGAGACTTACCCGGTGAGGATAGGTTAGATCCCTAATTAAACAATCCGGTTTGTGTTAAATTCCTCCCCTTAGGTTCTTAGAGACTTAACCGGTAATGAGACCTTAGGTGTGGATTAGTTGGATCATGAGACTTACCCGGTAATTGATCCCATTTTAGAAACACTTAATCCCAACATATCATAATCAATCCAAAGAATGAATAGATAACTTGAGTTTTATGCCATAACCGGAATTTCCAACCCCTAGAATCCGTCTTCCCTTTCTCTTGATCAATATCTCGTTTGACTCGTTTATTTGTGCTGATTTTTGGTTTGATTTATTGCTTTGCATGAGTTATGACCCTTGCTTGATGACCATAAAAACCAACAAAAACATTGAGTTTTCCATTTTCTTTGTTCCTCATCTTATCTTAACCTAGATTTACACTATTTTTGATCATTGCTTGACTCGATTTCACCTTAGTCTTTGAGTTCGACCTCGGAATACTTACCTTTCTACATAACGATCCGTACACTGCGGGTTTCGCTAGGTAGTTTAGGATTTAGTTCGAGTTTATAAATGTAAAGCTTTTTGTGCTATTTCCTAGCGTGACAGTTTACCCCAAGGATTTTTTGGAAGGAAGTTGCAATGATTTACGCCGACGAGGACCGTTGGCAACCCGCTGATACCAAGGCTAGATTGATGTACCATCTAGCCTTGAAGATAGCTCACCGTGTTCTTTCGGAGTGTCTCTTTCCTAGGACGGAGACGCCCCAAAAGATCAAGACGGATGAGCTATTCTTGCTCTATTGCATACTTTATGGACGCCGTGCAGATTGTGCTACTCTCTTGGCTGCTACGATGAGCAAGCTCAAGAACAAGTCGAAGGGAAACATCGGATATGGTGGGATAGTTACCCACATTGCTAGGAGTTTTGGTGTGGATTTTTCTGCTTGCACCCGCATACCGGCCGTTCCTTTAGGGCTACATGCCTTCATGGTTAGGGGTCTCATTTTCCCCACACATGGAGGTCCGCCTTATGCGGGCATGCCTTGGGAGAGTAGGACAGGTAGGGGTATAGAGTGGCTGCCGGAGTATTCCATTATGGCGGGACGCCATAATTGGAAGGAGACGTTCGTTGCGATACATGCGAACAGGATAGTAGCTCCCCCTTATGTCCCACCACCGGTTGTCGAGGAGGAGGATATGGGAGATCAGTTTGAGAGTGGAGGAGGAGCGGAGCAGGAGTTTGGCACGTTTCCGGACCAGCCGGAGGCGGCCCCAGATGTACCTAGACGCTCTCCACGTCCAGCTAGAGCCTCAGGCTCGTCATCTCGCCGCGCTAGTGTGAGTGAGAGGCCTACGTGGATGACCACACCTCCCACATGGTATGGCGTTCCCCCTCCTTGGTCTACGGAGCAGCCAACAGCACCACCACCAGCACCAGCACCATCCGACGCCCCAACATGGTACAGTCACGCCCCGGGATGGTACGAGCAGATGCCGGATTGGGCTACCGGACTTTCAGAGAGAGTTGGAGCGTTGGAGATCCGGGCCGACGCTAGAGACGGACGCCTCGACGACCTCGACCACATGATGAGGGACGTCTACCGCCAGCAGTTTGGGCGGCCCTACGACTCCAGCTTCTCCCCATTCCCGCCTCCGCCGGCGCCGCAGTGATTCGATGCATGACCGTTCGCTTTAGACATTCCCGCCACCACTTTGTAAGTTTTTTTTTTCTTTTCTTTCTTTTCCTTCTTTCTTTTGAACATTAGGGACAATGTTCGTCCTAAGTATGGGGTGGGATGTACTAAAAAGTTTGTAATAACTCTACTTACTATGTTCGCTTTCATTTGAGACTATCGTTGCATGTTCATTATGTGTTGCACGTTTTCTTATCGCATTGCATGAAAAATGACTTGAAAAACCCATAAAAATTGAAAAATTTTGAAAATTTTGAGCTTCTAATGAATTGAGATGATTTCCATGATAATCACTACTTGTGAATTGAGTTTGATGACAATTGCATGCTTAAAAGGATTGTGAATTGAAAAAAATTTGAATGAATGAATTATACCTCTTTTGCAAGTTTCATAATGTGATTATGTTACCTAAATCATGCTAGGAAATTGAAGTTGAAATCACGTTATAAGTTCCTATACTTCTTGTTGAAATGATTAAGGCAATTCGATACTTTCTTTCTTCTTTCTTTGATCATCTAGCTCCTCATTGAAATATTAGCCTCCTTTACCTATCCGGGAATTTGGAGAAGTGAATGAGAAAAAGGCATGTTTGATGTGGGAGGGCCATGAGAGCAATTATTTGCAATCAAATGAATAGAAAGAAATTATAGGTTTGGGGAAGTCAATCATGACGATGAGTAACTCGGCACCATTCACATAGCCGGGTGTTTGTGTCTTGCCAAAGTCGGATTGAGCGATATTCCTAGCGGATTATGGTATGTGCGCTAAGGGTTTGAGGCATCTCTTGAAAAATTGAGAAACGCCGATCTCCTAGGCTTCGGTTTTTGTGCACCTCTGTCCATAACTCCAAAAGTAAAGTCGAAAAATGAAAAGAAGAGAGCGAAGCTCTAAGTGAAGTGTTGCGGGAACCGCATAAGAAGAAGAAGGTAGTTGTCCACTTTCCCGGATTCATGCACCACTTTCCCTTAAAGTTCTCCCTTCCCTTCCACATTCTAGACCTTTTCTTTGAAAGTCCTTAAGATCAAAAGAATGTTATATGACTTGGTGATCCAAATTGAAGTTTCTTGTGATTGATTTTGATAATGTTTGAAGGTTATAATGCTTGTTTAGAAGTTAAATTTATTCATGAATTTTCTTTGCTTTTTACTCTTTAATTGACTGTGTGAAAGTTTGATGAACGATTGAAGCAAGGTTTGAGAATGATCTATTCTTTAGAAGTCACATTCACCCAAAAAGAAGGTACACATATTTCATCCTAACTCTTGTTTAAAGCTTTTTGAAAGACCTTGCTTAGGGACAAGCAAGTGTTAAGTATGGGGTTATTTGTTAGCATGAAATATTGTGATATTTTAGGCACGTTTTCTAAACGTATTTGATTCATATTGATAGTCTTTGATTGAACTTTGTGCATATGTGAGCTAGTATTACCTATATTGTCGATATGGATGTCTACACTAGTTCTATGTTGATTATAGGTGATTTGGAGCTATTTCCGAACGGAATCAAGAAAAAGAGGAGTTGATTGAGTGTGTCCATAGATTGAGGACATTCTTAGGAAGCAAATTGAAGGTTAGCTTGAGGAATGCACGAGGCTAGGGAAGAATCACGTTCTTGCCCTAAACCACGCTCTAAAATACGGCCGTACTACAAACCACGTTTAGTTCCACGGCCGTGGAACCTTGCAAGAGAAGCGTGATGCATTCCGGTAACTATTACGGTCGTGGAATATATGATGCAAACCGTGACCTAATCCACGCCCTAAATTACGGTCGTGGAAACTTCCACGGCCGTGATCTTGGCGAATCTTTTCGCCACACTTTGAAGCCACGATCTTTTGAAGATTAGGCCGGGCTGATATTTTATCTTGCCCTATAAAAAGACGGACGAAGCAAGATTCCGTCACCTTGGCTCAGAAGGGAATTTTGGCAATCCACGCTTCATCTTCGCTTAGAGAATTTTAACGCCGTTTGGCCTTCGCTTGGAAGCATTGATCATCTCATTGGAGATTGAAGTTCGCATCTGGGAATTGCCCTAATCTCGCACTTTTGGTGGAGATTGCTGTTGAGATCTTCGGATTGGCGGAAGATCGAAGCTTTTGGAAGATTTTGCAAGAAGACCTCTCTTCTTGTTTAGGTTTGATTTGGAAAACGGATTGACATCCCGTTTTCCCTTCTTTCCTAAGGTTGTGATTGTTTACTTTATTTTGAATCCTTTGACAACATTCGTTCTTGATTGTGACTTTGAGATTGGTTTGAAGATTATTGAAAGTTCTTGAAAGTTTTCATCTTTTTATCTTTTAATTCTTGAATTGATATCAACATGACTGTTATTGGCTAAAAACCCTTAACAATTCTAAGGTGAAGGGTTGATAGTTGTGGCTTAGATGATGATAGATCGATCGCAAACAGATTAGACCCTGAGAGTTAGAGAGAATCGCCAACAAACCATAAATTACGGCCTGTTCTTGAGTCCACGACCGTGGAACACCAAGAACTAACCGTAATTTCTCCTAAATCTACGAGCCTGCTTTTACTTTAATCCAAAGTTAAAGATTTGCTTTAACTTAGTTTAGACTTGTCTTTTCTAGGTGGTATTGAAGCCTCAACAACCTCTACCTCGATTGTGAGTGTCACAACCTCAATCGGTTAAGTTAGTCTCGATCCTTGGGTTACAAGTTTGGGTATTTGACATAAATTCTCATCTTTAGAATCTTTCTATATTGAGCCTCAACAACCTGTATAGAGAGTGCCTTGTAGGTGAGTTACATAAGGTTTTTGGAACTTCACCGTACGATTACCTTACATTAGTATACCTTTGCATATCTCAACTCTGTCTTTATATCATTAAGTATATCTTGAATCGATTGCCACAGCTGGATACTTGGATCTTTAGGATTGTTGTTTTCCCAATATTTGCAAAACTCTCATATTTACTCGCTTGATAATCTGCAATCGAATTTGTTCCCACCCAAATCCCTGTGTTCGATACTCTGGAATTCTTGCTTAGCTACGTCGATCCGTACACTGCGGGTTCGCTGCTTGATTCTAGTTTTATAAATTTAAAGCTTATTTGCACACACCTTTAGGGGCGAACAGTAACCAAAAGATCAATCCACGATAACATCCTCATTGCACATGAAATCTTTCACTCGTTCCGATCTAAGAAAGGCAAGGAAGGATGGACCGCCATTAAACTATATATGGAAAAAGCATATGACCATGTCAATTGGGAATTTATAATCTGTATACTAAACAAGTTTGGATTTAATGAAAAATTTGTGGGATGGATCAAGGAATGCATATCCACAGTTTTATTCTCGGTTCTGATAAATAATGGACCAACTGACCAATTCTTTTCAAGAAAAGGTCTAAGAGAAGAAGACCCCTTATCCCCCTACCTATTTATTTTGGGAGCAGAAATTCTTACACAAATGCTTCAAAATGACTGTAATAACTACGACAACCATATTGGTTTCTCCGTTTGTAAAAATGCAACACCAATCCTTTTTTATCACTTGCTGATGATATGATTGTCTTCACTAAAGCAAACACGAACTCATGTCTTAGAACCAAAGAAATCCTCGAAACATACTGCTCAATCTTTGGACAAAAAGATCAATTACCTCAAATCTGCCTTCCAAACTACAAAAAACACAAGCGATACATGCATCACGAAACTAAAAAACATATTAAGTATGAATCACACAACTACTCTTGACAACTATCTTGGTTGCCCAATTGTTAATGGTAGAGTCAATAAAGAGACATTTAGCAACATTAATAATAAAACTTAGCAACCAAATCATCCTTTGTAATGGAAAGCTTTATGCTACCAATACATAACTTGAACGAACTCGATAAAACGTATAAAAATTTCTTTTGGAACAAAGGCGATAACTATAGACCAAAGATAAGTTGGGATACTATTTGTAAACCAATAAGAAACGGCGGACTAGGTTTAAGAAAGTCTTTTACCACTAATAAAGCCCTTCAAATGAAGCTAATTTGGAAAATTCTTGCTGAACCAGAAAATATATGGGTGAAAATTGTAAATGAAAAATACTTGAGGAATACTAATATACTACAATATCACTTAAAAGGTCCAGCATCTTGGCAATGGAAAAACCCTAATAAAACTCAAATCCGATTTTAAAAAAGGAATTACTTGGCAAGTGGGCAATGGAAAAACCATCAATTTCTGACAAGATAACTGGGTCACAACAACTCCGCTTATTAAATTGGTTCAAAACACCAATCTAATCAATTCACATATTAAAGTCAGCCATTTCATCAAATCAAACGAATGGGATACCACCAAAATTGAAAATGAACAACAAAATCTCATCAGCCCATCAATTAGAATAAAAATTATGGAAACAATTATACCAACAAACGAAATACAAGACAGATTATACTGGAGAAGTAGTTCGAATGGTCAGTTCTCCACAAAATCAACCTCGGAAATGATTGAGAAAGAATCTGGTTGGCTTCCGGACTATCCTTGCGAATGGATATGGCATTTAGACACCCAACCAAAATTTAAAAACTTCATATGGAAATCTCAAGAAACGGTCTTCCTACTAAAGCAAAACTTAACGAAAAAAGAATCGCGGTTACAAATAACTGTGAATTCTGCAATCACCACCTCGAGGATCTTCTTCACATTCTTATTGATTGCCCCTACAGTAAAAATGTGATTGCAAGAATTGACAGTTCCATATTAACCAACCTCAATACCATTAATACCGAAAACAAACAAATCCATGAAATTTTACTTGAGATAAAAAACAAGATCAATATCAACAACTTTACTCATCTTGCAACTATTTGGTGGAGTATCTGGTTTTTCAGAAACAAAACCATCTTTAATAATGATACTATTGGATCGGACCATGATATCGTAAATTTCATCAAAAACCAACTACATAATTGGAAAACTCGTATTACGGATGACGACGACTACGATTTTAAACACACCCCAAAAAACAACAAATCCTCTACAAGGAAGAAAAATAACATCAAATGGGACAAACCAAACCTGGATTCCATAAACTTAACTTTGATGGGTCAAAACTCGATTCGGGCATAACTTCTATTGGTTATGTTATTCGAAATCATTACGGCAAAGTTATCAGTTTAGACGCTAGGAAAAACAACTTTAACTCGGTAATCAAAGTAGAAGCTTTTGCTCGAAAAGCTGGACTAAAAGAAGCAATAAGGCTAAACATAAAAAATATCAAAATTGAGGGTGATAACTTATGTGTTATCAAGGCACTTCAAGGACTTTGAAGTTGTTTCTAGGAGATCGAGATGAGCGTATCCGACTCCAGACTGGATCTTCGCTTTTTTGAGGAAGTCCACGTCAGGCATGTGTTCAGAGAAAACAACTGTGTTGCTGACCGATTGACCCATTTGGGAATTTCGAACCCCAACACACCCTTTTCTGACGATTCTGAACTTCGTGTTCTCATCCGCAAGGATGCTTTAGGATGGACTACCTCTAGAAGATAGTTCTTCCCAACCGCTTTCCGTTTTCAAAAAAAAAATTAAAAAAAAATTACGTTTTTAAAACGCCATTAAAAATTGTGAAGTTTTTGCCAAAACTCCATAACATTTTTTATCAAACTTTCTAAGAGTTTACAAAACTTCCTAGCAACGTAAAATGTCATATACAATCTCGAAAATTATCAACACGCTTATCTAAAACTATGTGATTCACCATTTAGCTTCTAAGATGTAAATATTCTCCATATATGTGATATAACTCCTTTTTTTATATCGGAACAAAGAATCCAACTCGTTACTCGCAATATCCACCAACTTAGGTCATGATTCCAGGTGGCTCGAGGAGGTGGTTTCCGGAAATTCCAACTTGCTCTTGGTGGTGGCAAGCTCGAGATCGGTTTCTGATCCAAGTGGAAGCGGTGGCGGATGAGTGGGTTATGGCTTGTGATGGTGCTTTCCAGTGGTGAAAAGTAACTCCGGCAAAGAAAGAGAAGTAAATGGAGGAGGCTAGGGTTTGAGGGAGAAAGAAGATAATATATCATCACTAAATTTCCATAAATAATTGTTCCGACTTGTCACTTCAATATACATCTGACTATATCTTACTGCTCGTTTATCCCCAAAGAAATCGAAAAAAAATACTACGGAAATCTCTGCCGGTTAATAAGAATTTCGGATTATTACAGCTTAGTCGATAAAAGAACTTTCATTGCCTATATCTTACACTAAAAGGTTGAAAATTTAGAACAAATTTCATCCCCAGATGACTTCAATCCAATAAACTCCCTCCATCTAATAGATTCCTAGTTAAAGAACAAGTCGATGGAATGATGGAACAAGAGGCAAATTAAAACCCTATTTTATATAAACTTTAGTTACTCTTTTCACTTCAAAGTAGAAAAAAGGTTGAAAAAGGGTCCAAAAAGAATGTCTTTTTCAGCTGCAACATGAAATGCTTTTTTGGATGTGTCAAACTTTTCTAAAAATAGAAAATAAAGAAACTATACCAAATTACATGGTCATCATTCTAGACTTTATAGACGATAATAATGAATTTTAGATTAGGAAAAAAAACACTATTAAATTACAAAGGTTTACATAATTTTTTTTATTTTTTATTATCAAGATCACATCACTAACTTAGATTTTTCTTACAAACTCAACTAATTCATTTAAATCATCTACTTATTTGCTTGATTAATTTAATTTTACATGATAATATTTTTTGTTCATTGTAGATTATGTTAAAGACGAGCTAACTTTCATTTCGCCAACACAATTATAACGGTTATTTACTACCTTCTTTTTCTCGAGTTTTTAAGAAAAATTTGTCTAGAGATATAATTAACTTTGTTACCAATAATTGCTAAAAGTATTTTATACAACATTATAATTAAATATTATTTTATAAAAGTTAAGTCACATTTTAAAAGTTATTTTATCTATTTATTCTTAAAATATGGAAAAGAAGGGAAAAGAATGGGAAATGAGGTAGCATAAAAAGGAAAAAAAAGAAGAAAAAAAAACTTAAATGACTCATTGTTTGGTGTTATGTCTTAATGGTCTACAACTTCCTTCGTCTTTGGGAAACCACCCAACAAGGTGTCATTTAAAGATGTGGTACTTCTTCTTTATAAAAATAATCATATTATATGCATACAATTTATTCCTTCATATTATATGCATAGTATTTAATGTTTCATCTAAAGTTATGAAATTAAAAATCTAGTTTTTTAATCCTTTGATTATTTAATTTTTAATATTTTTTTACATAATTTATAAATGAATCGCATTGTCATAAAGTGTGTTAGCATCAACTGTATTGACATCAACTTTATTATCACCAATTGTACTACCCTCAACCATATTGTCAACAATTGTATTATCAACAACTACGAGATTAGCAATTGTATTGTCATCAACTGCGTTGTTATCAAAACACTGTCATCAACCATACTATCATCAATGTTGTTTTTCATCTATTGTATTCCCACCAATCATTTTACCATCAATCATACTATTATAATACATGGAATCTAGCTAAACGCTCTCTTATCTCTCTTGCGCTTCTCAAGTGACGAAGGGCTTCGCCCTTCGCTTCGCCGCAAGATCCATTCTTTCTTGTGTGAATCCTCTCGATTCACCTTGGAATACAATCGTGTAGCGTCCGGTGTATGAGTTTCTATCGAATCAAGCAAAACTGAGGGTTCTTGATTAAGTTATCAAGCTGCAACTTAGGGTTTTGACGTTTGAACGTCATGCCCAAGAAGAACCGCTCTCCGGCCAAGATGAGGGTTGGAGTTGTGGGTAGAAGTGCCGGTCCTAGCATCTCAATGAAGGGTGCAGGGGAGGCCATGACAAAGAAACCCTTGAGTGACAAACAAGTGTTGGAGGCTGTTACTGAGTCTTCCCTAAGGGTTCAAGAATCGGGCCATGTGAGTACCAAGAACCGTTCTTTATCGATTTCGAAGGGTGAAATTGACAAGGTCGGTACTTCGGAGCCATTGGGCAACGATTCCGCCTTATGACCTTGCCGCTAACAAGGTCATCCATGTCGTTAAGACAAGGGTTTCGGCGAAGCAGAATTTGAGTGTCAAAGCCACGATGGAAGGTCCGTCTGGCTCCATCCCTGTGTTTGCAACCTCCCTAGGGTTAGGACCGACGAACGCCCAGGAGAAAAGTGGGTTTGGTGAAAGTTCCAAATTTAGGGTTGCCGTTATGCAATCAACCTTGCCGGCAACGCCTGAGCTTGTCAAACACTTGTTAACGACAGGGATTGGGCCCATCCTTTATGAGGGTGATTCCCTAGGGTTGGGACGTGAGAACGCCTATCGAAAAGTAAGTAAATTCCAAAGTTTAAATTTGGAGGATCTTGAGGCCGTAGGCGAGGATGGCATCGAAGTGGTTACCGATGACTGTGATGTGTTGTCCGACGGTGAAGATGAGACCATAGGTTCATTGTTAGGGATTGAGGATGACATTGCTAAGCATCTTGGCAGGCTGGGAGCTAAGGATATGGCACATGTCGAGCCCTTGGTGGCTGGCCAACCGGCGATGGAGTTCCCTTCATTGTCAAAGATGGCGCCTAGTGTCATGGCTAAACCTACATGGTGCAACAAGCTAGCTAGGGTGTTCATGAATGCTGGCCTTGGAGGGAAGCTTGAGTACACTCCGTCCACGTCCAGCCGTGTAGCTATCAAGTGCTCGGAAGCAATGTCGAAACATCTTGTATGGGGAAGCACCTTGCTTGGTTGGTATGTGGGTTTCTACTCAGGTTATGGTGCCATTAATGAGATGATGAAGGCATGAGGAGGCTAAGTATAGGTTTGAGGCAGGATGGATGATCTTTAGCTTTCTAAGTGATGATGACTGTGACAATGTGTTAAAAGAGGGGGCCATACTTCATTCATAACAACCCTCTATTTCTCAAGCATGTGCCAGACAAGTTTGCCTTCAATTAGAAGGACATTGTACTATGCCATTATGGGTGAGAATAACTGGATTACCTAATGATTTTTGGACTTCAGGAATCCTTGAACGGATTAGTTCTATGCTTGGGAAGCCTCTTTTTATGGATCATGTTACAGAGGATAGGAAAAGGGGGTTCTATGCACGAGTGCTTTGGATTTAAATTTCGCTCATGATAATGTTATGGAGGTGTCTATTGACTTTGATGATGGCGTCTCGTTGGATTCACTCTTTTGTATGAAAATGAACCCACTTATTGACGGAGATGTCTACAATTTGGGCATAAAGACGATGTTTGTTCCTTCAATAAGAAGCGAAGGGAGGTTGGAGGAAAGCCAAGGGATAACCGACAGCCGGCTAGGACAAAGATTCATGAGGAGGTGGTTGATATTACTACCTCAAGGAAGGGAAAGAAGCCAATGGAGATGGATACCACAACCGGCACTAGTACTAGCATACTAGTAGTGGTGAAGAGTAATGCACCACAAGTCACGGGGAAGCCTCAAGGTGTGGCTAGTCTTACAAACATCCTTGAAAGAGAAGGTACCTCGGTGCTAGATCCTAAAGGCCAACTGGCTGGGGTGAGGGATAAAGGGAAGAAGCTTATGGTAGAGGAGGATGTTGAGAAGGAAGGATTGGATGATCCGGAGGTGGGTGCATACGTTGATGATGATGAAGAAGAGGAATTGGATGGTAGTTATGTGTCACTTGACATCGAGCTTGACTCTAGTGATGACATAGATACGGATGAAGAGGGCCAAGATCAAGAGGCTAGCTATGAAGATGAGGACATGGAGGAGGAGGATTACACTCCGGTGTTGACAAAGGCTCAACGGCGGTCCATTAGGAAGCTTCAAGCTTCGGCGGAGGAGCAACCTAGGAAGCCTTCGGATGAGCCTAGGAGGGAAGATCATAGTGGGTGTCGGGTGACAAGGCGCACACGGAAAACTTCAAAGGCGTTGGACAAAGATATACCATGAGGGTCACTATAACCTCATTTTGATTTTTATGTGGTTCTATTTATAGGTTGTTATGTTTTGACATGTCACGCCGCTTGTGGCCGGGCAAATATATTATAGCTTTGTTTGATCGTTATTGTGACACCTCCTATTTCATTTCTAGTTGATTACCAATTAATTAACCCTGTTTAAAGCAAGAAGTGGAAAAGTGGAAAAACGGAAAACGTAAATTTTTAAAACTTTATCTTATAACCATATTCACAGCATATATACATACTAACATACGTCATAAAACCCTGTTTAACAAAACACAACTGTTTAAAACCACACAAAACATCCTAGGCGGTAGCATCCCATAACAGCCCACCTGATATGATCTCAAATCCAGGTGTTGGGTCCAATGTCCTTGCCTTGGTCAGGCCGAGTCTGAGTAGCTGAAAAATATGTGGATATAACAACAATGAGCCACACGCTCAGTAAGGGTATACAAATCGCACTGTCCCAATATATATAAGTATCTAATATCCCGTCCCCAGAGGACACTCTATACCCTTCCTCACATTCCAAAGTCGATCAATGCATACATATCCACATTCACATATAATTCCACAACCATTCACATCACATTTCACATAAACATTCAAGCATGTTATCACACATCACATATAAACATATCATCTCATATAAACATCTCATATCATCTCATCACATATAAATAATCATAACATAACATATAACATGCTAGACTCGATCGCATCGATGCATAGGTGATAATTAACTAACTAGCTCCAACTGATCGTACGATATATTTTCTCATTGCTTTCGTATTTCTTTTCTTTCTTTCTTTCTTTTTTTTCTTTCGGTTGGCCAACCCGATAGCGTCATAGGCCCCCTGTAGATCAGGTAGCGACCTCGGCCATCTTGTCCTAAGACCCCCTGTAGATCAGGTCGCGATCTTGGACTATTTTTCTTATCTTGAGGCCCCTGTAGATCAGGTAGCGACCCCTGGCTGTTTTTCTTATCTCGAGGCCCCCTGTAGATCAGGTAGCGACCTCTGAGGCCCCTGTAGATCAGGTAGCGACCTCGTCCCCCGGAAACCCGTGCGGGACCCAGTTGGGCTAATTAATCAATTACCATCCTATATTATCACTTTCATATCATAACTCAAATTCATGCTTTCATCATATTCTTTCATCACATTCTTTCCATTATCATCTCATGTACCTCATGCATGCTTTCATAAATCATATCAAGTCATCATCATCATTCCACTCATATACATATAAGCATGCATACAATCATAACAAACATATATATACACTCAAGCATGCATAAAATCATAGCATATTAAATACATAACATATATTAAGCAAGTGTAATTCATATACAGCTACCTCGCAGGTAAGAACAATAAAACCTCGCAAACCAACTATTGAGTCCGTTTCCCACTCGGACTATCCTCCTTTATCGTGCTTGGATACGCTCACAAAGACTAAGCTATAGTTAACCAAAACCTTCAACAACACCTGTTGAGAATATCATATTCTTCGTATTAAACTTCTCGCTTCAAACACCAGTTAAATTCATTCCTTTGAATTTAATTAGCTTATAGCATTTTCTAGAATTCCCAATTTAATTAATTAATTAAATTTCGCCAGAACAACGTTTTGCCCACAGGCAATTTTTGAACCCACCTGTCATCAAATCTTAACAAACAAACAGCCCATAATCACCAGAATAATGTAACGAGTATAATGGAATTTCCAATTATCCATTTTGGCAAGCCTAAGGTCAATTTAGGCAAAATCGCAATACGAAAAACGAATAAATTCATAACTTATTCGTTACTAACCCGATTGACGATCCGAAAGAAGATTCAGAATCACAACGACGCAGGCTACACTCGGACACCATCAAATTCACCGGAATCTGAGCGACGGAACCTCCCTAGTATCATATATGCTCGACCAGACCTTCCCTTGCTCGGAAATGCAGAAACTCGGTACCAAAATGAAGAGAATGAAGAGAGGAATCCAAAAACTCAAACGGATTTGAAATCGGATTAGAAACGAAGAGTAGATCTGAGTTTGAAGGTTGAGAGAAATCAGAGCTTTTACGAGGAAACGTGAAAGAAAATGAATTAATAAACGTTATTTCCGCTATTTATAGCGAAGACGATAATTATCCTTTAGCGGAGTCGATAATTATCCTTTTACCGATCCGAAAGCGGTTTAAGACCCCTTCTCCAAACTTCTCGAAATTGGAATAATAAATCTGGAATATTGTATGGATAATTATTCCGCAATTGTTTCGAAAAACGCGTATTCCTAAGCCGTCTTTCTTAGCCGCTAAGAAACGAAATAGCGACTCTTTAGCCGTTTTGACTTTTTATGTTTTTTCATATCTAGGACATGTCCGATGTCCTGATCATTTCTCTCAACTGCATTTTTATTAATTGAAGCTCCCAAATGCTCCAAATAACACCGGGTTGTAATATCATCTAGGAGCAAGTTACCTCGAGAGGTATCTCGTATTAAAACGGATTTAATTCCTTAAAATTCTCGATTAGGTCATCTTCGATTTTTGACTGTTACAAATATCTCCCACTTTAAGAAATTTCGTCCCGAAATTTAAGAAAGGACGTAGAACCAAACTCGTAGATATATAAAAAGGATGCACAACCGGATCACAATTTCTCGAAGTTTTTACTTAAAAAGGTAGGGGTATTTCGCTTTCATATCTCGTTCGGTCTCCCATGTAGCCTCTCGAGTTGAATGATGTCCCCATCTGACCTTCACCATCGGAATCTCCTTGTTTCTCAATCTTCGAACTTGTCTGCCTAAAACCTCAACTGGTTCTTCTGGGTAGGACAAGTTTTCAGATACTTCTATCTCAGGTTCGGGAATGATATGACTCGGATCTGACCTATACCTCCGTAGCACCGATACGTGAAAGACGTCATGCAATCTTGATAACTCAGGTGGTAACGCCAATCTATACGCAAGTGGTCCGATCTTCTCTAAGATCTCATATGGACCAATGTATCTCGGTGCTAACTTCCCATGCCTACCAAATCTCATAACTCCCCTCCAAGGAGATACCTTCAAAAACACTCTCTCGCCTATCTCATATGTCATCTCTCGTCTATGGCGATCAAAGTAGCTCTTCTGACGATCTTGTGCTGCCTTCAAGCAGTGATTTACTACTTGTACTTTCTCTATTGTCTGTTGTACAAGTTCAGGACCCTCTATCTGTCGCATGCCCTCAAAATCCCAACATACAGGTGTGCGACACTTCCTTCCATACAAGGCCTCGTAAGGGTCATACCAATACTTGAATGGAAACTGTTATTATACGCAAATTCGAGCAATGGCAGGTTAGAATCCCAGTTACCTTTAAGCTCCAAAACACAAGATCTCAACATCTCCTCCAAGGTCTGAATCGTTCTCTCTGATTGTCCGTCTGTCTGAGGATGAAATGCCGTACTAAAATGCAATCTTGTACCTAAGGCAGTTTGCAGACTTCCCCAGAAATGCGAGGTAAACCTCGGATCTCTATCGGATACAATCGATACAGGGACTCCGTGCAGTCGAACAATCTCTCTCACATACAACTCTGCCAGCCCATCTAAGGAGTTATCTTGTCTCATCGGTAAGAAGTGAGCAGATTTCGTCAATCTGTCTATAATCACCCATACCGTGTCATTCTTTCTGAAAGTCGTAGGAAGTCCAACAACAAATCCATTGTATTCCGCTCCCACTTCCACTCAGGAACTGATAATGATTGTAACTTTCCTGCCGGTGCTTGGTGTTCAGCCTTCACTTGCTGACACACTAGACATCGAGCCACAAAATCAGCTACCTCTCGTCTCATCCTGGGCCACCCATAGATCTTCCTCGGGTCATTAAACATCTTCGTACTCCCAGGATGCATGGAATACCTCGAGGAATGTGCCTCTTCAAGTAGCTTCTTCTTTAACTCCTCAGTGTTTGGCACGCATATCTGTGCACCTCTGTATAACACTCCCTGATCAGACAACTGGAAGTGTGTAGTGGTAGCATCTCCCACTTTAGCTTTCAACTTCTTCAGTGTATCATCCTCATCATGTCTAATTGAAATCTCATCAAGAAACAACGGTCTTACCTGAATGTTCGCTATCAACTCAGATCCTCTTACATCCATCTCTACTCTCATAACTCTGAGAGCTAATAGATGCTCAACTTTGTAGTTGACCTTACCGCCTTGGTCACTGTTCTTTCTGCTGAGAGCGTCAGCTACCACATTCGCCTTTCCTGGATGGTACTCTATAGTGCAATCATAATCCTTGAGTAACTCCATCCATCTTCTCTGCCTCAGATTCAAATCCCTATGAGTGGGAATATACTTCAGGCTTTTATGGTCGGTAAACACCGGAAATGTATCACCATAAAGATAGTGCCTCCAGGTCTTAAGAGCATGAACTATAGCAGCAAGCTCTAGGTCGTGTGTAGGGTAGTTCTGCTCATGAGGTCTCAACTGTCTAGATGTATATGCTATTACCTTCCCTTCCTGCATTAGAACTCCTCCTAAGTCACTCCCAGATGCGTCGGTGTAAACCACAAAGTTACCCTTATTTGAGGGTACAACCAGAATAGGAAACGTAGTCAATCTTTTCTTAAGTTCTTCAAAGCTCTCTTGACAACTGTTGTCCCATACAAATTGTTGATTCTTCTTTAGCAAGTTAGTCAATGGGCGCGCGATAATCGAGAAGTTCTTTACAAACCTTCTGTAATAACCTGCAAGTCCTAAGAAGTTGCGAATCTCCGTAATGCTTTTCGGAATTTCCCATTCTGTAATAGCCTTGATCTTGGATGGATCAGGTTGTATACCATCTCGTGATATCACATGTCCTAGAAAAGGCAATCTGATACGTCCAAAACTCGCACTTGCTGAACTTCGCGTACAACTGTCTCTCCCTCAGAATCTCTAAGATACGTCTCAAATGTTCTCTATGAGTATCTGCATCTCGGGAATATATCAAGATATCATCAATGAAGACCACGACAAACTGATCTAGATAAGTTTAGAAGATCGAGTTCATCAACGCCATGAATGTTGCAGGTGCATTCATCAATCCAAAAGACATAACCGTAAACTCATAGTGTCCATACCGAGTATGAAAAGTTGTCTTCGGTATAGAATTCTCTGTTATCCTCAATTGCCAGTATCCCGATCAAAGGTCAATCTTCGAAAACACTGTAACACCCTTAATTGATCAAGTATATCCTCTATCCTTGGTAAGGGATACTTGTTCTTGATGGTGATTTAGTTCAACTGACGGTAGTCGATGCATAATCATAAACTACCGTACTCCTTCTTCACAAAAAGCACTGGTGCGCCCCAAGGAGAAATACTCGGACGTATAAAACCTTTCTCGAGTAACTCCTTCAGTTGTTTCCTTAACTCCTTCAGCTCTAGCGGAGCCATCCTGTAAGGAGCAATCGATATCGGTGCTGCACCTGGTAATGTCTCAATCTCGAAGTCTACCTCTCTACTCGGAGGTAAACTAGGTAAATCATCAAGGAAAACGTCAGGAAATTCTCTGACAACATCCACCTCAGATAAACAATCATAGAATCTGACACACTAGCCAGATAAGCTTGACACCCGTCTCGAAGTAATCTAAAAGTTGTCATTGCATATATGAGGCAAGTAGAAATAACATTCCTCTCACCGGTGAAGTTCACCTCTCTCACCCCATCTACCTTCATGGTGACTTCCTTTGTATAACAATTAATCAAATCTATATGAGTGGATGACCAATCCATTACTACTATCACATCAAACTCTCTCAAAAAATCATCCATGTTAGCACAATTGGTATACTACGGCCATTAGGGACCGTGTCCCGTCAATTTCTAGTTGCTTCCTCAAGCAAGGATATATCATATTGTACCCGTCTCTCAGTAGCGCAGATAACTCCATCTAGAATGGACTTAGTGTTCTTCAATCACTCATCCACTACTAATGGATCAGTAGTCCCTTCAAAGGGCTTTGCCCCTTGGCGGTGAATCTTCTTTAAATTCTTGTCCATCTTTTACTAGAATAATACCCGCCTCACATACTGTGGTGTCTGTGGTATATATCTTCTCTCAAATATATTTCACTAAATCAGGTATACCAGCCATATCCGATGGTGGTAGTGATACGGGCTAAATTGACACCTTAGGGTGTTCTTGATCATTTATATCCTGAGCATGTATACACTCAGTCGACCCTTTGGCTGTGCTCCGCCATCTAAAAGAAAAAGAAACTTTCAAAAGCTTTTCAGAAAACTTCCCACAACCCAAGCCAAGGAATCATATCCCTGCTCTGATACCAACCAAATGTGACACCTCCTATTTCATTTCTAGTTGATTACCAATTAATTAACCCTGTTTAAAGCAATAAGCGGAAAAGCGGAAAAACGGAAAACGTAAATTTTTAAAACTTTATCTTATAACCATATTCACAACATATATACATACTAACATACGTCATAAAACCCTGTTTAACAAAACACAACTGTTTAAAACCACACAAAACATCCTAGGCGGTAGCATCCCATAACAGCCCACCTGATATGATCTCAAATCCAGGTGTTGGGTCCAACGTCCTTGCCTTGGTCAGGCCGAGTCTGAGTAGCTGAAAAATATGTGGATATAACAACAATGAGCCACACGCTCAGTAAGAGTATACAAATCGCACTTTTCCAATATATATAAGTATCTAATATCCCGTCCCCAGAGGACACTCTATACCCTTCCTCACATTCCAAAGTCGATCAATGCATACATATCCACATTCACATATAATTCCACAACCATTCACATCCCATTTCACATAAACATTCAAGCATGTTATCACACATCACATATAAACATATCATCTCATATAAACATCTCATATCATCTCATCACATATAAATAATCATAACATAACATATAACATGCTAGACTCGATCGCATCGATGCATAGGTGATAATTAACTAACTAGCTCCAACTGATCGTACGATATATTTTCTCATTGCTTTCGTATTTCTTTTCTTTCTTTCTTTCTTTCTTTTTTTCTTTCGGTTGGCCAACCCGATAGCGTCATAGGCCCCCTGTAGATCAGGTAGCGACCTCGGCCATCTTGTCCTAAGACCCCCTGTGGATCAGGTCGCGATCTTGGACTATTTTTCTTATCTTGAGGCCCCCTGTAGATCAGGTAGTGACCCCTGGCTGTTTTTCTTATCTCGAGGCCCCCTGTAGATCAGGTAGCGACCTCTGAGGCCCCCTGTAGATCAGGTAGCGACCTCGTCCCCCGGAAACCCGTGCGGGACCCAGTTGGGCTAATTAATCAATTACCATCCTATATTATCACTTTCATATCATAACTCAAATTCATGCTTTCATCATATTCTTTCATCACATTCTTTCCATTATCATCTCATGTACCTCATGCATGCTTTCATAAATCATATCAAGTCATCATCATCATTCCACTCATATACATATAAGCATGCATACAATCATAACAAACATATATATACACTCAAGCATGCATAAAATCATAGCATATTAAATACATAACATATATTAAGCAAGTGTAATTCATATACACCTACCTCGCAGGTAAGAACAATAAAACCTCGCAAACCAACTATTGAGTCCGTTTCCCACTCGGACTATCCTCCTTTATCGTGCTTGGATACGCTCACAAAGACTAAGCTATAGTTAACCAAAACCTTCAACAACATCTGTTGAGAATATCATATTCTTCGTATTAAACTTCTCGCTTCAAACACCAGTTAAATTCATTCCTTTGAATTTAATTAGCTTATAGCATTTTCTAGAATTCCCAATTTAATTAATTAACCTTTAATTAATTAATTAAATTTCGCCAGAACAACGTTTTGCCCACAGGCAATTTCTGAACCCACCTGTCATCAAATCTTAACAAACAAACAGCCCATAATCACCAGAATAATGTAACGAGTATAATGGAATTTCCAATTATCCATTTTGGCAAGCCTAAGGTCAATTTAGGCAAAATCGCAATACGAAAAACGAATAAATTCATAACTTATTCGTTACTAACCCGATTGACGATCCGAAAGAAGATTCGGAATCACAACGACGCAGGCTACACTCGGACACCATCAAATTCACCGGAATCTGAGCGACGGAACCTCCCTAGTATCATATATGCTCGACCAGACCTTCCCTTGCTCGGAAATGCAGAAACTCGGTACCAAAATGAAGAGAATGAAGAGAGGAATCCAAAAACTCAAACAGATTTGAAATCGGATTAGAAACGAAGAGTAGATATGAGTTTGAAGGTTGAGAGAAATCAGAGCTTTTACGAGGAAACGTGAAAGAAAATGAATTAATAAACGTTATTTCCGCTATTTATAGCGAAGACGATAATTATCCTTTAGCGGAGTCGATAATTATCCTTTTACCGATCCGAAAGCGGTTTAAGACCCCTTCTCCAAACTTCTCGAAATTGGAATAATAAATCTGGAATATTGTATGGATAATTATTCCGCAATTGTTTTGAAAAACGCGTATTCCTAAGCCGTCTTTCTTAGCCGCTAAGAAACGAAATAGCGACTCTTTTAGCCGTTTTGCCTTTTCATGTTTTTTCATATCTAGGACATGTCCGATGTCCTGATCATTTCTCTCAACTGCATTTTTATTAATTGAAGCTCCCAAATGCTCCAAATAACACCGGGTTGTAATATCATCTAGGAGCAAGTTACCTCGAGAGGTATCTCGTATTAAAACGGATTTAATTCCTTAAAATTCTCGATTAGGTCATCTTCGATTTTTGACTGTTACAGTTATACGTTGGTCACATGCCATGTAGCCGAATACCCCACATTGAGAGATAGACATTTACACACTTCTTCGAATTTACCAGCAACTTATCAATCATATTTTTTTATATGTTTTTTTGGTAGTGAAGACGGGGAGAGCGGAGTCGCAGAGTCTCACCCATATTATTAGGAACTAACAAGAAAGAGCTAACAAATGACAAACCTTTGGGTACTCCGCGGGCATCGTTTTTCAGCAAAGGAATTAAAGAACTAGGCGGGTGATCAAAAGTAAAGTAACCCAAAGGATAATTATATGCGAGTGTGGCTAAATGATCAGCTGCAACATTAGCCTCGCGATAGATGTGACGGAGCTGAACGAGCTAGTCCCTACGAAGCAAGTCTTGGCATCTCGAAACCAGACTGAACAGGGGGTGTGATAGTGAAACATTATGGTTGACAAGCCTTAGAACAAGTTCGGAATCGATCTCCACGATAACTCTTTGGAAGCCTTTCTCCCATGCAAGATAGAGCCCCACAAAGACCCCAAATTTCCGTCATAGGAACGGTGCTCATTCCAATACTTAAGACGAAAACACCCAACATTGTCCATTCGAGTCCTGGATGACTCCACCAACAATAGCATTTGCTTCGATGACACTATCGTCAACTATATTAACATTAATAATTTGTCATCAACCATATATATTGTCATCAATTGGTTAGTCAAGTGTATTGTTATCAATGATAT
Source organism: Fagopyrum homotropicum (assembly GCA_033239125.1). Lineage (NCBI taxonomy): Eukaryota > Viridiplantae > Streptophyta > Magnoliopsida > Caryophyllales > Polygonaceae > Fagopyrum > Fagopyrum homotropicum. The sequence continues at coordinate 154,946,545 of BSWB01000003.1, forward strand.
TGTCACCAACTATGTTGTATCAATTGTAGTGTTGTCAACACTACCGTCACTATGTACGTCGTCAACACAACACAACATTATCATCAACTTATTGTCATCAATTATGCTATCAATCATCACAAACCTATTGTCACCAACTGTATTGTCATCAACTATATTGTCATCAATTTTACTATAAATAATGTATTGTTAACAACTACGACGTGGTCAATTGTATTATCAATTGTAATGTCACCAAAACACTATCATCAATTGGATCGTCATCAACCGAATTTTCATCATTTGTATTATAAACGATGATATTCTCATAAATTATGATGTCATCAACTACATTGTCATCAAGCGTACTAATAATCAACCGTATTGTTATCAATTGGATTGCCATCAATTTTATTGCCATCAATTTTATTGTAACCAAATTAGACATGAGTTGGAAACCAAAAACGCTTGTTTAGGTTTCCCAAACCGCCGGTAAGGCCAAACCTAAACCTAAAGGCGGTTTTCCGGTTTAGCACCGGTTTGTTAAAAAAAATATTAAAAAAAACTGATTTGGTCCACTTTTAAAATTAAAAATAATATAATAAAACATACCCAAATTGGCGGCTAACCATCGGTCTAACACCAGTGTGTTGACATCAATCATATTGCCATCAATCATATTATCGATCTTATTATCATCAACCATATTAACATCAATGAATTGTCATCAACTATATATATTGTCTTTAATTGGACTATCCTCAAATGTATTGTCTTCAATGATATTGTAACCAACTGTGTTGTATCAATTGTAGTGTTCTCAACAATACCGTTGTACGTCGTGTACAAAACACTATTATCAACTTATTGTCATCAGTTATGTTATCAGTTATCACAAACCTATTGTCATCAATTGTGTTGTCACCAACAATATTGTCACCAATTGTATTGTCATCATTTTTTTTTTGAAAGTTTACTGTATTAGCTGAAGAGAATGTACATAGAGTTCATACTAGAACATATAGATATCAAGAGCAAAATTGAAGGGGGATTACAAAAGGTGAATGCCTAAGATCTTAGCATTGGGGATGGAGTCAGGAGATCAATCATTCGATTTTCATTCGATTTACTAGCAGAAGTTCTCTGTGTTGGTGATGATGGTGTGGGCATAGGAGGAGGGGTGAGTGAACTTGTGATTGAAGATAAGATTATTTCTTGCTTTCCACACAAAGTACATATAGCTGGTGATGACGGAAGTACTAATGTGGGATATGAGATCGTTCTTACGGCTTTTAAGCGAGCTAAACCAACTCCAAAAGGTTGTCCTGAAAAGGATAGGATTCGGGATCCGGAGCCATCGGCAAATAAGATCCAGAACAGTAGTAGAGTAATTACAGTGTTGAAAAAGATGATCTTCATTTTCTGGTTGAAGACCACAAAGTTTGCAGGCGTCAGATTGGACAATGTTCCATGAGTAGAGTTTAGTGAGCGTGGGAAACCGTTTGTGACAGGCAAGTCAATCGATGAAGCTGCACTTAGGGATGTTTAAACCTTTCCAAATGGAGCCATGAAAGAAGGGAGGGTCCGGTGGTTGAGGCTTCCAGATGATGTTGGGAGCAGCAGTGGTGGAGTAAGTACCATTAGGCCTTTCAGTTGAGTTTGCGAAGGTGGCAACATGCCTAGAGTCGTAGATCTCATTACGCACCTTAAGGATAGAGCACCAAGTATGACTGTGCTTGTAGTTAGATGCGTAGACCCAAATGGATGTGTCTTTAAAGATGTTATGGTGGATCCAATCAAACTAGAGACTGAGAAACCTTGGAGCATCGTCAAGCTCAAATATAAGTTTAGCAATACAAGCTTTGTTCCACGAAAGAATCTCCTTAAACCCCAGCCCGCCATCCTCTTTTGAAGAGAAGACAGTGTTTTAGGCAATCAGTGCGCGAGGACTCGAGTTAGTGCCAGACTAGAGAAAAAAGCGAAGAATGCCTTTGATCTTGGTGATGACGCTTTGGGGAATCAGAAGGACCACACTCCAGAAATAATTGAGGGTCATAAGGATGGAAGAAATGATCTGAGCTCTTCCGGTGTAGGACAGATTCCTAGCACTCCAGGTATTGATTTTGCATGTGATCTTGTTAATGAGGGGCTTATAGTCAGTAGCATTGAGACGCTTATTGCCGATAAGAATACCTAGGTAAGTGAAAGGTGGAGTGCCATGAGTCAACCCAATAGAGCTAGAGAGCATATCGCATTCCTGCGGAAGTAAGCCACTAGTGAAGAGAGTAGACTTAGCCGAGTTGAGATACAAACCTGAGTACTTGCCAAACGAGTGGAGAGTGTTAATGAGGATGCCAATATTGTCATCAATTTTACTACAAATAATGTACTATTAAGTGTAACAACTATGAAGTCGTCAATTGTATTGTTATTGATTGCAATGTCACCGAAACGCTATCATAAATTGGATCGTCAAATGTTTAAGTAATCAATCGTACTAATCTACCATATTGTTATCAATTGGACTATCATCAATTGAATTGTCATCAATAATTAATCGTAATGATGTTAACATTACCGCCACGAATTCAATATAACCAATCCACTATCATCAATTATGTTATCACCAAATATAAAATAGAAATCGGTTTTTTTTCTTTTAGGTGACAAAATTAAAACTAAAATAACCTGAAATTATTTTACCCTTTCCAAGAGGGGATGCCCCACACGCATGCCACTTCCCACGTGGGACACCTTTCTAGGGCACATGCTATATAAGCCTCACTTTGCTACGTTGTTTCAAAATAGGATGTAGGAAATTGATTGGTAAGATAAGTCCATATTTTAAATAGAGTAATATAATGATTTTTGCCAAAAAATAATAAAAAAAAATTATGTTATTTACTGCAAATTTAATATTCCAGAGCCATAATATGTTTTAGATTTGGTGACGAAAATAAGATCTTTTATTATTTGGCTTTTAACCACTTAAAAAAATCTTTTATAATTATTTAACTATCTTTTTTTATTCTTTCTAAAAATTCAAATATATTTAAAATTATAGTTAATTAGTTATTGTTGGTTGTTCAATTATGGATGGTCGATGGTCATTGACAATGCAATTATGAACCATTGACGGTGCAAATTAACAATTGTTGACATTACATGGTTTAATTTACAAAATTTTTGAAATGTCTTATAATAAATAAAACAAAATTTTGAGAACAATTTTCAAAAAAATGTATATAAAATTAACTTCTTTACTAAATGGTTAGAAACCAAAAGAGAAAGAATTGACGATTACATTCAGGGGTGTATTCAATCGAGACTTTTAAAGATTTTGACTGATTTTTAATCTGTGTGATATTTTAATTTTATATAGAGTCAATACAGATTCTTTGAAAATCTTACGTGTTGGGTAAAGACTTTTATATGGAGTCCATTAAATTGGAGTGGGTTGACCGACCCGAGTGATAAATTTACGGTGTGCATGGATTCGGTGGTTTCGAATTACGATCGTGCCTTTGCCTTTTTAATACTTGTATATTTTACATATAAAATCATAGTTATAATGCTATTATAAATTGCACTAATCCTTGAATGATGGAAGACGATATATTATGTTAATCATGATTCCTTTAATCTTTATATATATATATATATATATATATATATATATATATATATATATATATATATATATATATATATATAATAAAATCATAATTCCCCTTTCTAAAAGGTTAGACTATAAGCTAGTCTTGGTTGCCCTAAGTTCTATTTCAAAAGTGATAAAGTTGTACACCCACTTTCGTTCCTTTAATAATATGGATATAATATTTTGGATATTTTTATTACACGAAAAATGAGTTTAGTAAACGATAATTGTCTACTATATCGAAGGAACATAAAAAGGAAGATTAATAGACCGTCAATAGAATATCAAAAGATGATAATTTGGATCAGAATAAGGGTCCGTTTGGGAGCCCTTTTTTACTAACGGATGGAGATGAAGGTAGCTGATGGAGATGAAGAATTAGAATTTATGGCTTTTGAGAGTGAAGATGAAAGAAGATGAAGGAAGTTGATGGTATTGGTAGCTGATTTTTTCCAAAATTTTTAAGCTCTCAAGAGTTTGATTCTGGTAGTTGATGGGAGATGACGGAAAATATTTTTCAAAGCTAACCCTCCAAACATAATATATACTAACCTTATGTATATAAGATTATAATATATATGATATCTAATTTAAATAATTTTGGACCTACAATTAATGAGCAATTATAATTTTAGTCATAACGCAAATATTACAAAATTTTATAAGACCGTAAGTACGTTTTGTTCGAAAAAATATATTTCATGTCACTTTATATGACAATTGAATATTGAATAGTAAAATTATTTATCACATTTAATATAATTATAAAAATGAATTGTTCAAAAGATGTATACTAAATTAATTAATTATCACCGTTTCATATTTCTTGTAACACAAAAGAAAGTGTGTGGTTAACTATATTAATGTCTTAATTTTTTCAAATTTAATTGAATTAATTATAAATGAAATCATGTCCATTTTTATAATTTTACTTTTATATGAGTTTCTATAAACTTGCACTTTCCAAACGCTCAACAAATTTATCTAAAAAATAAGCTAGTTCAATCATCTACTTATTTCATCTACTAACTCATCTTCATCTTCAGCTTCAGCTATAATAAGTTTCAATTACAATAAGCTTTAGCTTCAGCTTAAGCTACAATAAGCTTGAGGCTCCCAAACGGACCCTTAAGTCGATAAAAAAAACCCGGGTAAAGTGATAGACTAGCAAATCGAGAAAGAACAACGAGAATATGCTAGTCGAAGAAGTATGTACAATAAAATTCTTATGAACTACCGGCGTAAACCGAACCTAACCCGAACCGAATAGTTTCGCTTCAAACCGAACCGAAATCCAACAATTTAGGTTTGGTCTTAGGTCTGCATTTAAAAAAAAAAGTGTCGGTTCGGTTAAAAATTGCAAAACCGACAGGTAAACCAAAAAACCAAATTATTATTATTAAAAAAAGGATTGGTTCACATAATCATAGTAGCAGTTTAAAAACAAGGGCCGTTTAGGTCCAAAACTTAAACCAAATCGAAACCAACCTCATTAATTTCAATTTTCTATTAATTTATTTTATACTGACAGTTTTTTCTCGTATCCCGTCCCATATATTTTTTATAATAAGTAAACATAGAACCACATTTTGTAGCTAAGCAAGCGACAAACTATACAGAAGAAGCGCGATCCTGAGTCAGCTCAGCCACATCCTTACTTACACGTAAACTCCACTTCATTTCATGGTTTAACCAAATAATTATCCACCTCTTAATTAAGATAATTATCAGTAAATTAACTTTCCATAGTTCATCGTTAATGCTTATTAGTACACCATTGTTTAATTAAGAATCATATCCCGTAGGATATCATAGAAAATTAGTTGTATTTTATGTTACTTTCTTCTCTTAGAGATTTTTCATGATATTTATTCCAAAATTTCTTGATTTGTTTATTTTGCATTATATTAATCAATTTATTTGACCATTTATCATATATTAAAATCTTATTCGTTATTTATAAAAACTCATACATATTACATTTACGATTACAAAAAAACGTGTTCGATGAAACGAGTTTTTAATCAGGATAAGCTTTTCGGACGGTGAAATAATAAATGGTTTTTATAAAATATGAAATTTAATAAACTTAAAAAGTGTTCAATAAGTGTAGATTTGTGTTTAGATTTTCATGATAAATTTACTAAAAGACAAGTGTTAAATTTTTGTTTATAAAGATCCGATACAAAATCTAAAAAATTATTTAAAAAAGTTATAAAAAACCAATAAAAGTTTAAGTTCTTTAATAATCTTAGGGCTGTTATACGAGCCGAGCCTTATCATGCTGAAACTCGGCTCGTTTACAAACGAGACGAGCCCGAGCCGAGCTTTTGAAGAGCCGAGCCTGAGTAGTTCGCCTAAAATAATGTTCTTATAGTGTTATTTTAGCCGAACGAGCCGAGCTTTACCCGAACGAGTCGAGCTTTACCCGAACGAGTCGAGCTATGACATGTTCAAGCTCGGCTCGTTTATAAACGAGCCGAGCTTTTGACGAGCCGAATGCAAGCCGAGTCCAAAAAGCTTGTCTCATGTATCATTCCTAAATAATCTACACAAATTTTATCTTTTTTTTAAAAAAAAGTACACAAACAATCCAAAAAAAATCTACCAAACCCCCTAAGTTAGAATTACTTTGACATTGAACAATCACATAACGTGCTTCATGCTCATTTTGTGTTTTGTGTGTGTCTTGTTGGGTTGCATGCAGCATTGATGCTGCATGGTATGAACCACGGCTTAGCCTAATAAATCCGGTTTTTGGGTAATTATTTTAGTTATTGAAATCATATGTATCTTCATATTGGTTGGAGGTTCATCTTAGGTATACGAATGCGGGATAAAGATGATAATTTTCACTCGTAAACATACCCAATCTTTTGTATTTTCTCTCAAACTATAAACACTCTTCTCTCGATGAATACAGTTACTAAAACTAAAACTCAAAAAAGCCTAGTAAACCAAATTGTTTGTTAATATTTTTTGACAAATATGTTCTCATAATTAAGTTCTCTGTCACCTCTGATAATTATCATCAAAATATATCCACAAATCTACTTATACCAACAAATATTGACTTTTTTTTATTAGATTTTTATAATTTATAATGCTGTTTAACCTTTAGCGGAAAACCTGAACATTAAAAAAGCTTAAACTACTAAAAAGTCCGCTGTTATCGAACGTTACCAAACATGTCTAAAGTTAGTGTTATTTCGCTTCATGCTTATCAATAACATATTTTTGAAGGGGCAACATTGATACATCATGGCCCGATCCACAACTTAGGCTAATAAATCCGATTGTTCAGTAATCATGTTAGTTATTAGTCAATTCACACATATCTTCTTTCAATTATTTTTTAGAAGTGACACATTAATAATGCAACCCTCCATGCATGCATCTAGATTAATACCATTGTCTTGGGGAATTGCAGATTTTCTTGACTCACTTAGTTTATATAATATTCTTGCTTGCAATTGATGGATATAAAATGACTTCCTCTACTACTAGAATGCTAAATTTTTTTATAAATTTTGAAATTCGGAATTGCTATTTATTCAAATAAATTGGGGACATTTTACTCGCAGTGGGAACGGGAGTCCCGACAAGGTGCAATAGAAGTGCACCTCGTGTTCTCATTAGGAGTGCTTCACATAGGTGTTGTGGGAGTGCATCTCACATAATACATATCTTGGACGTTGTTTCAACAATCATAGTTCTAACCGTTTCATTCTAACGTTTAGATTTTATAACCGTCGAAGGATTATATATATATATATATATATATATATATATATATATATATATATATATATATATATATTGACTCATATGTAAACTGCTCTTACCATGTAAACATAAACAAATTACGGAATATATACTATACGTCGAATATATGTGACTATACCGCCAAATATATGTGACTATGCCGCCGAATATATCCTATATGAGTCAGATATATACTGCCGATTTTATGTGACTATACCGTCGAATATTTCTTCTACTAATCACATGGTTTTTTTCCCCTTTAATATCGCTAATCTCAGCCATCTATTTAACGATCTAACGAATACAATTCATTATCATTTTACATGGTAATAACTGTTTACATAGAATCCAACCCCTCTCTCTCCCCTCTTCCCTCTCTCTCTCAAATAAAGTCACTGACTCACTGTTCACATCTTATGTCCAAATTACTTTAAAAATATCGTCATTTTTCGAAGAGGTTAATGTTGAATATGATGGTGAAGGCATTATTATTTCGTTTAACGAAAATAAATATTATAATTCACTTGAAATTGTCACGTATATCCAAGTAAATTAACTACTTAATTTAACAAAATTGCTATTTTCCTTGTATTTCTTTCTAATTTTATACATGTTAAAACAAAGAACTAAAATAATATAAACTATAATTACTTTGTGTTGAATGGGATTAGGGTGACCCATTCATATTTTGTGTCCCACCAACAAAGCCAACTAGAAGTTAATTGGTTTGCTATCCACCTTCCAAGGAAGATTATGTAACCCCATCTCCATCAAATCATCGAATGTGTTATGGAGCAAAGGCTTTTGTTTATGTATATTTCATGTAGCTAACTAGCTAGGGTTTAATGGCTTATCGTTGAATTTGATCTCACTCTTCTAAAAGAGTCTATGGTCAAAGATCATGTAAAAAGTAAAAAGAAATGAAGAAAGACAAGAATTATAATCTCTCAAAGATTTTGTTTCTTTTAATGAACATTTAGTTGGGTAAAAAGCAAATCTCTCTCTAAGATTTGGGAATGAAGAATTAAGAGGAAAGAGAGGTAGATTAGAGGATGATAAGAGAGAGAGAGTTTGGAAAATTGACTCGGTATTTTGTTATTGTAGACGGATATAATAGGTTTCGATGTAGATTTTATGTATGTGTTTTGAGTATATCAATATTAAAAATTACATAACTTTTAAGTTTCAAAACCCTGGTTCAAAGTCTCTTTTGCTTTATTATCAGCCGGTGTAGGATTAAAGACCAGGTGTAAGATTTGAGTCAAATCGACCTTCCATCAAAGACTACACAAAGGGGTCTCTAGACATTCATTTTCCATATCTCGAATGTTCAAAAAGTTAGACTAGTTGCTCTTCTGGTTCAGAGTGGATTCTAGAGATTGGACAAAGCCTCATCTTGTAGTAAGTAGGAACTAGGAAGGTGTTTGTTGTTGAGACAAGTTCAAATTGAATTGCAAGGAGTAAAAATGAAATACTCAGAACTTGTTGAGGATTCATCTCTGTGTAGGGCTTTCGAATGAAAGCATGAGCATCCACAAATAAAAGAGAACGTTTCGTCTTAGGTCTGCAAACTTCTATTTTAACTTATATCATAGCCGAACCAATGACTCCTAAAAATCAACTTTTATGAAGTCATGAAAAGACAAGAGATAAGAAACTACGCGTTATCCTAATTATAAAACCTTATACTTAAATTTAAAAACCCGAAACCTAAAACTTAACATTTAATACTCAAAATTTAATAAGGAAAACTTAATATTCAAAATGGCTACCTAAATATAGCTACCTACTTTGTGTACTAAAGTAATACAAAGGTCAATTTCACCCTATTTTTTCAAATATTTATCTATTATAAAGATGAATACAATTATTTATCAGGATACGTTTTAATGGGCTGACAGTGTAGGGTAGATATGATTACTGTAATGGGCCGACAACATCAAAGTATTGTGGTACTTCTTTCATTGGGCCTAAAGATCAGTCTTGAGCCCATCTTCTATTAGAGAAAATGAATGGTATATTAGTATATCATAATCACAGGTTTGCATTTGTTGAACTAATGTGATCAAATAGGCCTTTTTTTTATATTTTCGTTAGGTCTGTGTAGCCCTTCAATTTTTATCACTTTTATTAAATTGAAGTTTAAAGGTCAGAAGTTTTTTTTTTTGAAAAAATGTATTGATGGTAACCAGAATTTACAAGATAGTCCACTTAGACGGAAGCAAAGACAAGAGTGAAACAGAAGAGCAGATAGATTACAGGAGAATTATCCCCAGCCTATTAGCCCAAGTTAGAGAGCCTTGCGATCTATCTTTCTAATTGTTGGAAGCGAAATTCTTGGTGATTCTAATAGCATTGTGGGCGCAGACAGTTGCGTGGGTGGTACGATTGTTGTAGATGTAGTCATTTCCGGTGTGCCAAATGGAGTAAATGAGGTTGGTGATTGAGGAGATGCGGATGTGAGAAATGATGTCGTGACGGTGTCGTGTTTGGTTGTTGAGCCAGGTCCAGATACAGTTCCCGTATGGTTGGGGGGTGAGAATCCTGGTCCATCGAGCAATAAGGTCAAAAGCAAGGGAGGAGAAGCTGCAATGTTTGAGGAGGTGCTCCTCGTCTTCAGGATGGAGTCCATAGAGGGGGCATGTTACGTTTTGGACAAGGTTCCAAGCATGTAGTTTAGTGAGGGTTGGCAAGCGCTTGTGACTAGCAATCCATGCAATGAAGGAGCACTTAGGAATGTTAAGTCCTTTCCAGATGATACCTAGACGGTAGGGCGGGTTTGGAGTGGGTTGATTCCGCAGAAAGTGATAAGCAGCAGAGGTGAGAAGTTGCCTTGAGGATTAGTGACCAGGGTAGTGAACTGGAGACCATTGGGGCTGGACATGATCAGGTCACATATTATAAGGATAGAATTCCAGCCATTGCTGAAGCAAGGGTTGGGTCTTACATGCCAAATGGAAGAGCCTTTAAGTATTTGACTTTACCAGACACGGCTTCACAATCAAACAACCAACTTTGTTAACTAATGTTGTTAGGTGAATTCGTAATTTCAGTACGGGTTCTGACCAGAATCTGATCGACGTGAACCGAACTATTAATTGGAGTAGAACTTTAGAAACTTGGGTTGACCCGTCTAAAATAAAACGAGGTTATTTGTTATGAGTTTGGCCGGATCAGCCTGTTTATATAGACTTCTTATTTTTAGTGTTTTGCTCGTGGGTCAGCTCGCCCGACCCTATAATAAAATTAAATAAATTCTAAAAACCGCGGTCATTCTCAAAGCCTCTCCCAACGCCATTGGACTCGTTTGTAATATGAGGATAACTTGACGATACTTTTATTTCACTACTAGAAAAGTTGATGATGCCGACGGGCATTTTTCAACCGATAAGGTTGTTGGAATATATGCCGACGGGTCATTTTGTTGGTACCTACCATCCGTTGGTAAATTTCCAATGGAATTAAGAACTAACAGTACTAGCCATCGGAAAACTCTCGAAAACTTAGCTTACTCACAAGCAGTGGTTCAATCCGTTGGTATATTACACTGACGGTACAATCCATTGGATATACTCCAATGGATACACCCGTTGTTATGACCCTCACAGTCTAGCCCGTTGGTAATATCGGTGGCCGATTCCGTTGGTAACACCCCGACAACTTAATCAGTTGGTATGCTCTTAACTATAAAGACATAATTCCCGTAGCGATTGATACGTAACACGTTCCCCGTCTCTCTCAAATCCACCTTCCAATCGGTGAACCGCTTTTTCATTGTTTAAGTTAAAATTAACAAAGGCAATTAAGGTTTCACAAAATCATATTTACGCAGTGTAACTCTCAACTCTCTCAAGTCTCATCCGTTCTTTCTATAACCATAATATTTACAGGCTCTCATGGTGGTTCTGCATCTCTAAAAGGTATGTTAAACTATTATCCCTTCTTTCATTAATTTCTTATGGTGCTACATTCTAGTCAATCCCCTAGCCGGCTAGCCCTCTAATTTTTTTTTTCATGTTTGACATTTTAGTCTTTGATGTTTTGACTTTGTAGTAATTTGAAGGAAGCAATTGAGATCTTAATGAACCGAGTATTCTCATTCTTCCATGAATCTTTATTCTTTTATTGTTTTATATTTTCAATTTCATCAGTTACTAGTTTGAGTGGATCTGTTATTGATTTGGTGTTGACCTGAAGTGGTGAATGAGACTTCTAATGGCGATGAGTCTCGAATTGATTCTACAGTGGAGATCATGGAGAAAGAGGTGGCCGAGATCCAAGAGGATGACCCAATCTTTGGATTTGCACTAACCGGAGAACAATGTTGTAGTTGATAAGCAAAGTGAAGCACGGATCTGCTACCAATTGGCTGCTTTCAACAACCCTCGTTTAGGACCGTTTTTACTCTACCAAGCCACACATTTTGGGATGTATTTATTTATTATCATTATACATTTTGTTAATTTTAAGTGTTTCATACATATGGGGGGATTCTTCTTTGCATGTAAATCAAATTTAAGAGTATAAATAAGTTATTTCACATTTTTTTTACATTTTATTGTTTATATCTGTTATTTGAGATGCTTTATGTTATTATTTATTTATTAAATTGCAATTCTTTTTTGTAATTTATATATTTTTCAAAAACAAATATAATTTTTATATAATAATAATAATTTAATTGGATCAATCAATAACAATCCGATTCATTAGCATCCAATCCTAGTCTATGAAAACTCCAACCTCCTAATCCGTCGAAAATAACCCAACAACCAGATTCGTTGAAATCTAACGACCAAATCCGTAGGAAACTACCAATGCCTGAATCCATTGGAAAATACCCACCGTTTAGTTTGTTGGAAATCGGCCCAACTGCCTAATCTGTCGGAACAATTCCCGACCCTCAATTTAACAACGGATTGAAGCCAACAACCACACTCGTTGGAATCAAGGAATCCGTCGGAAAGAGGCAACCATTTTCGTCGTCGCTATCATCAACTTTTCTAGTAGTGTTTGTTGTTTTTAGTTGTTTTTATCGCTTTTTTGTTTTAGTTTTTGATGTGTTGAATTTGTTTTTAACGAAAGTATAATTAAATAGACAACCTTTTTTTTTTTTTTGTTACATTGCTTTATTTATGTATGATAAATTCAAACATAAATTGATAAATCAGGAAATAAGGATACATATGAGACGACCCAACACTCCCGAGTTTATACGTGGATGAACATAACATTGATGAACGCCAATCAAACATAATGGGCATATAGTTTTGATGTGGCCGGGTGGAGGACATGCATACTTTTTTGTTGTTGAAAGTTTACGTTTATCAGAAAAAAGTGTTGAATTTACAAGGAGTTTACTAGACATGAGAGAGCATATAAAAACAAAGCATTGGGGATCAGTGAAGGTGAATTCCGAGAATTTTGGCCTAGAATAAGGTGTCGGGGGATCGATCTTTCCAATTATGAGAAGAGAAATTATTGGTCATAGTTGATGGAAATGGTTGAGGTGTTGTTGAAGTTGTGATCATTCCTACCTTTCCAAGTGAAGTAGATGAAGGCGGTAATGCTTGAAATCGAGACGGACATTTTTTATGAAGCTTCGATTGCATTTGGATTTGGTTTGGGAGCTGAGCCAACACTAGATGTCGTAGAAGGGAGAATGTGAAGGGAGCTGGGTGGACATGGATATTTTTTTATATTTTGGTCAAAGCTTTTCTAAGACCCAAGGTTTTTGGGAAACTATCCCAAAAGGTCAACCATCTTAATTATGAGTTCTTTGTACTCATTCAACCACTGTAAAAGATGATTCTTGTTGACATGGGTAACAATCCATCAATTAAATCATAACTCCCCATTCAAATAATATGGAATTATAATTTTACGGGTGTTACAGTTTTAGCTCATCTTTTTTATAAAAAAAAAAAAGGGAACATTAACATACCAAAACTCAAAAAGCAGTACTCCCTAAAAACTCGACTCGAACACGTTTAATTTTAAAGTCATATTCTTAAACTTGACTCGTGTATAAACAAGTCGAATGTCAAAGCTCGTACTCGAATAACACGAAACCAAAGCCACTAAGATACGTGTTCATTGCTGATTTTTTTTTTTTTGATACAAGGTAAATGACTTAGGAGGATCAATTTCGAGAAATCGATCGTCCTAAAGCATCCTTTCGGATGAGGTCTTGAACATCTTCTGGGATTGCATCCGCTTCCATCTCTTCATGGTATCCGTGTGACGCAATCTTGTCCGCGACCGTGTTAATTTCCCTGAAAATATGATGTGCGGTGGAATATTGGAAGTCAGCCCTAATGATTGAAATGTCGTTGATCATCATATCAAGATCCCAAGGTGGTTTCCAGATTCGATTAATCGAATTGATAAGTGTTAGGTTGTCTCCTTCAATCTCAATAGAAGTGACTCCACACTTCTTAGCCTTCTGAAGTCCAAACCGCAAAGCAATTGCTTCTGCTTCCAATACTGAGTTGGCATTACATACGCCACTTCCTACTGCCATAGGGATCGCCTGGTGGTTCCGAATGATAAATCCGTAGGCATATTTATTTGATGAATTATGCGATGCGTCAAAATTAAGTTTGTAGGATCCTTCTGTAGGTCGTTGCCATTTAATGTTTTTCTTTTTCCTTCTTTGTGATTTGGTTGTTATGGTATTCTTGTTGTTCTTTGATTTAGCTAGTTCCCAATTTTCAATTTGGTTGATAGCATTGTCTTTGACATTTTGTGGGATTTTTTCTTTTCTGAACACGAAACAATTTCTAGCCATCCACATATTCCACCAAATAACAACTACAAGAATCATCTCCTTAGAAGAAATTAGATCTCTGAGTTCAGTGAGGGTCTCATTGATTCCTTGATTATCAAGATCAATGTTTTGGATGCAACTTTTTATCTTCTGGTTGTCAATGGTTGTTACCATAATCGGACATTGAAAGAAAAGGTGTTTGGCACTTTCAGTATGATGATTACAAAATTCGCAATTCATGACAACCGGAATTCGTTGTCTGTCAAGATTTTGTTTTGTAGGAAGTCCATCCATAGCTAATTTCCACAAGAAATTCTTTATTTTTGGCATAATGTCCATCTTCCAAATCCATGTTTTATCCAGCGTAACTCCAACTTTCTGTTTTTGAATCATCTCTAACGATGATCTAGTCGAAAACCATCCATCGTCATTTCCGGACCAATATATGCGATCACGGATTTTACTTTTAGGGAGGTTGTATTCCTTTATTTTTTGTATTATATTATTTGGTAGAGTTGTTGATAGTTGGTTTATTTTTTGGTGATCCCATTCATTATTGCTAATGAAAGAAGAAATTAGTAGGTTTTGGTTAATTGTCGTTTGGTTGGCTATTTCGTGCTTTAATGGCTTGTCCAACAACCATACATCTGACCAGAATCTAATCGTTTCTCCGTCGCCTACTCTCCATGCTAGGCCTTTAACAAATTCTTCATGAAGGTTATTCAATTTTTTCCACTGCCATGATACATTCTTTCCACATTCGTAATTCCAGAGTCTTACTCCTTTTAGGTATTTTTCTTCCACTATTTTTACCCAAATGTTATCCGGCTCTGCCAAGATTTTCCACAATAATTTCATTTGCAACGCTTTGTTCATATCTTCCGCCTTTCTTATCCCTGTTCCCCCAAGGGATCGTGGTTTGCAAATCTTTTCCCACCTAATTAAAGGATGGTGATTAGGGCCCTTATTCCAAAAGAAATTTCTATTAATTCTATCCAGTTCGTTATGTATGTTCCCCGGTAACATGAATGCCTGCATTAAATAACTTGGCTTTGCATTAAGATTAGCTTTTATTAACGTTATTCTTCCTTCTTGAGATAAAGATGATGCTTTCCATTTTGTTAGTTGTTGTTTAGTCTTGATGATTACGGAATTAAAGATGTCCTTATTGACACGTCCATTAATAATTGGACAACCTAAATATTGTTCTAGATTGGTAGAGCTATTGATACCAAGGTAGCCTTGGATTTTCCTCCTGTTGCTTTGATCAACATTGTTTGTAGTTTGGAAATTGGATTTGTGGTAATTGACGACCTGTCCAGATATGTCACAATAGTCCTTGATTACCGACAACACCATTTCAGTGGCATATGTAGATGTTTTGGAAAAAATAATAATATCGTCCGCAAATGCTAGGAAAGGGATTATAGTTCCATTCTTTGTAATAGGGAAACCAATGGATTTAGGATTTTCATTTGTTATTCTTTGTAAATTTCTAGCTAGCACCTCCGAACACAGATTGAAAAGTAGAGGGGAGAGTGGATCGCCTTGTCGGAGTCCCCTATTTGGGGAAAATAGGTCCGTTGGAGAGTCATTGATTAAAATGGAATATGAAACCGTTGACACGCACTCATTAATCCAATTCCGGAATTTTTCCCCAAAGCCAAATTTGTCCATCACTGCTCTGAGGAAATTCCATTCAATTTTGTCATATGCTTTTTCCATATCCAGTTTGATAGCCATAAATCCTTCCTTTCCTTTTTTTGTTTTAAAACCATGGAAGATTTCGTGTGCAATGAGTACATTATCATGTATTGCTCTATTCTTAACGAAAGCACTTTGTAATGGGTGGATCAGTTTTGGGAGGACTAGACTCAGTCTTTTTGCTAGTATTTTCACGATAATCTTGTAGACCGTTGATACTAAACTGATCGGTCTGTATTGTGCCGTTGTCATTGGGTTATCAATTTTTGGTATGAGTGCAATGAAAGTATGGTTAAGTTGTCTGAGTATTTTGCCTGTTCTATAGAAACTCTTTACAGCTTTGGTGACTAGTGGACCCACTATATGCCAGTATTTGTGGTAGAAACCAGCTGGCATGCCATCCGGTCCTGGTGACTTATCAGCACCTATATTAAAAACTGCTTCTTTAATTTCATTTGTGGAGAAAGGCATTTCTAGATTCTCATTGTCATTAGTAGTAATTTCCGGGTGGATAATCTGTAACTGGTTTAGTAATTTGTTTCTATCAATTATCGTGGATTGAAAACGAGCCGTGTAGTCCTTAACGAATTCTTCATCAATGTCCGTATCTTTCACCAATATTTCTCCATTACTCTTGGTAATCGTCGTAATTATCTTTTTATTTCTTCGTCCCGTAGCTTTCCTATGAAAAAATTTGGTGTTCCTATCTCCAAATTGTAAATTCCGCGTCTTAGCTCTTTGTGTCCAGTACTTATGTTGATAATCTATTAAACACTCTCTTTTCTTGGTTAGTCTAGTTATTTTGTTATTAATGTCTTGATCAAATTGTAGAAATGTAGCTTTTTGTAGATTTTCCAACTCTTCATCCACTTGAATCAGTTGTTTGTTTATGTTTCCAAAATTTTCTCGACTCCATTTTTTTAGTTTTTGTTTGAGCAGACTAGTCTTCCTCACAAGGTTAAACATATTTGTACCTTGAAATTCGGTTCTCCACGCTTGTTTCACAATGTTTTCACAGTCCTGTCTAAGCATCCACATTGATTCGAATCTAAAAGGTTTGTTTTTGACAGTCGTTTGGCTATTTTGTATATTGATGGAAATCATACAATGGTCGGAGTTTGTGAACGCATGATTCCTTGTGTGTAGAGTGGGATATTGTTGAATTATATCAAATGAGGTCATTACTCTATCTAGTTTTTCATACGTATTATTATCACCTTCTCTCTTTTTCTTCCAAGTAAAATCGTTTCCTTTTGTTGGTAGGTCCTTTAAATTAAATTGGTTAGACACTTGCAAAAGTCTCTCAAACCTATTGTTTGCGGGTTGAGCTCCTCCTTTCTTATCCGATGGTTCGAGCAAGTCATTATAGTCTCCCATAATAATCATTGGTGATTCTATATTTTCCATTTCATCTCTTAGTTCATCCCAAAAGGAGTTTTTCAGTTGTTCGTTTGGCGGTGCATAAATGAATATTATCATAGATTCGAACTGTGTATTAGAATTGGTATGTTTCATTAAGAGGAATCTTTGTGATGCTTTAATGATTTCTACCTTTTCCCCTTTTATTTGGTATTCCTTCCAGAGGAGACATAACCCTCCCGCAAATCCCATAGACGGAATAAAAAACATTTTATCAAAACCCGCACTCTTCCATGCATTATCATCAGGTTCGTCTTTTGATTTTGTTTCTGCTAGCATAATTAGTTGAATATTTTCGTTTTTGCATGTCAGATTCAAGTTTGTCCAAAAGTTCTTTTTCTTCATACCTCTACAATTCCAGAAGGCGATCTTCATTTCTGAAAACGGTATTGTGTTTGGGTGTTCAATTCCCCTATTCCAGACAAGCATTCCGTTTTATGGTTTAATATAACATACAAAATGCCCATCTCGGAGCATTTCCTTGGTCTTGGTGTGTTTCGCACTCGTCTGCACTTAGTATCCATGCAACTGCTGTTTCTAATTTTTGTTAACTTAACATGTGTGTCTCCTCTATTAATAATCCTCCACCAAATTAAAACTAAGATGATACCATCTATTGACATCTCCCTGGAGAGATGTTTTTTTAGGTTTTTTCTACTAAGTTTTTTCATCTTTATTCTTGGTAGAATCCACCGATCGTACGATCTGTTAATAAACTGTTTGTATATTCTATACTTATTTTGATGAGCTGCATTTCCCATAAAAGCCCAGCATGAATAGTATTCTATTCCGAAATTACTGATTGTTACATCAAAGCAATACCAAAAGGATTCCATAACCTGAATATTACTCAATAGTTGCCAAAATCTAACTTGAAGATACAAATCATATTGTTGGCTAATGTGTTCTCTGTTTACAAACATCATAACAGAAAATAAATCGCCCTTGTCATCTTTATATTCTATCAAAAGGCAGAGTAGTAGAGAGATAAATTGGGAATTCTTAACACTCAAGTTCCATCGGCACCAGCGGACCGAGCCGATGAAGACTGACGAGCCCAAGAGTTTGAGTTGCTCCATATACCAGTTAGTCAGTAGTGACTTCTTTATAATTTGTTTCGTCTTTTTCTTTGATCTTTTTTCCTGTTGCATAAGTCACACTTAGTTCTAACTCCAACAATCGCAACAGACAGAGTGTGCAAGAGGTTTTCCATTTCTGATATGATATTTAATGCAGGGAGATTATCACTATCGGATTCCTCATCCAGTGAATTCCACAGTTCAGTTATTCTTTTAGTTCCTTCTTTTTCCAGAGTAAATACATTTATTCTAATCTTTGGTCCTTTTTGTACTACACAGCACGATTTGGAGAGATGACAATTATAGTTCCATAAAATCTTGGTATCATTTACCTTTATAACCTGCTTGTAGCCTGTTTCCCCTTTAGAGCATACATGTAGGATTCGAATTCTATTAGACCGGGCATGGCTTTTATTTACTTTACTGGTTTCATCTTCCCCGCGCTCGTTGTTCCTTCTCCCTGTACCTGTGAACACGTTACTCACTATCACCATCAAGAAAGGAAGAAGTTTAGTTTCCACACCGATATTGCATCGAAAAACATAACTGATACTTAATTTATGACATAGTTTGATAGCACTTATGTTCAGATCGATCCATCTCTGCCGGATGCACGAGATAGTAGTCCCAGTCGAATTTCTTTTAGTCTCAAACGTATCCCATTGGAATGACTTCATCCCTTGAGAGTAGGTTGTTATTTCTTTTGATGGTTTCGTAAACATATAATCCTTTTTCTTAGTTGCTCTTGAAAATCTCCTTTCCAATTTCCAGTTACCACGTATTACAGGTTGTAATTCAGGATAGTAGATGAAGAATTTGTGCGCATTCATTAAATATACCTTAGATTGGATAACATCTTGTTTGTCCATTCCTGTATACATCATAGAATATAATATTTGGAGAGGTTTTAATAGAGAGACTATCCTAAGATTTACCCAGGAAGGACTCTTCTTTCTGTCTTTCTCCATCTTTGTATTGGGCTTGTGATATGCAGTTGGGTTACATGGCTTCACACTATTCTGCACATGTAAAAAAACACTTGCAGAGGAATTAGTAGTACCTGCTAGTGTTAATAAGTTCAGTTTACAGTGAATTCCCTCAAATACAGGGCATTTAATAGACTTAAAATTAATGCTACCAGCGGAGTAAACACACAAACGAGTTCCCATTGTCCATTCATTAGTTTTGAAAATTGGGAGATAGTTCTCCATGGTACATTGGGGGAATTTAAAATTAACATTACTCAAACAAAGAACCTGCTGCCACAAACAGGTGCTGCTAGTTCTAATTGACCAGAAAACAAAGCAATCTAATTCATGAAAAAAACGATCATTTCTCACACTAGCCCTTTCCAGAAGAACTCTGGCTTTCAGCAAAGAAGTTAAATCCATACTAATCAGTTGAATTTGGGTTTCTTTGTTCCCTTCAGTTTGGAGGATGCCGAATCTTCACCACCCCCCTATCGCTTCCCAAGGCTTGAGTCGGAATTTCCTGAATCATTGACGTCCATAGCATCCATGAGCTTGTTAACAGTATTGTTTGTTTCAATTGAGTGGAAAGTACTTCCGGACATTGTTGCCTTTAGCTCCTCAGGGATCTCTCCATTTTTGAATAGCAGTGCAGTGAATTGAGCTACTGACATCTCATCTTCCTTCATATCTTCTTGGTCTTCATCATTATTTAACTGTTCTTCAAGTTCAGCTATTTTTGTTTTCGTTTCTTCATCCTCTTCCATCGGGATAGTAAGGGGGGGCATAGACTCCGGCTCCGCTCCATCATTAGCATCATTAGGGGGTTGACCCTCAGCATGAGCCTCAGCGGGTTTAACATGTACAGACTCTGGAGTAGCATCGTTTCCTTTTTGTGCCTTATGCACTTCTTTAATTGGGTCCAGATTTTCCTCAGTCTTTTCCGGGTTAGCAACAGCTTCACTCTTTTTCACAGGTTTTTTATCAATGATCTTGGAACTAGAGGAAGAATCTTCCTCCATTTCCTTATGAAAGCCATATTGATGTGAGAGATAGGGTCTCACCTCATTTTGGTGAGAAAGGTTCAACTTATTTTTCCCCACCATTGTCCACTGTTTTTCCTCATTATCCCCTACTGCAGCTTCCTTTTTCCCACTAGGCTGCTTATAGTAACGAAACGGTTTTGTTCTAACTCCTCTTAGTGGACAAATTTCATAGTTGTGGTCCTTGCTAGCACAAAATCCACACCCCAAGGAGAAATCTTCAAACCAAATAGGAAATTCTTTTACTACATCATTTTCATCCGGAATAGGAACAGATTCTTTCCTTCCCTCTTCTACATTCAAGTTAATACAGACTCTAGTGAAATTGACTCCTTTTCCCCTTTCGGAGAAAGAATCAAGTTTCACAAACTTCCCCACTTTGTTTGTCTCTATGATAATTTTAATGGCTTCTTTATTAACATATTCCGGTGGAATTTGAGGGATCCTAATCCAGAGATCCGCTGTGGTATTACTTTCAGTGATAGTGTTGAAATTGGGTTTCCAAGGTTTCAGGATAATTAATAGGCCGAACACATGGTAAGGTCTAGCTTCCCATATATTCTTTCTATCAACAGGATTAGAGAAAGAAATTTCAAACCAGTGATTTGGTTTGGCTAGAATTCTAACCTCCCCTTTTACATTTCTCCATTCATGAAGTAGCTTTGTTCTAAGTTTAGCCATATCTATTGGCTCACCAAGGACACAACCCATGAGGGAGGTATCCTTCTGCTTCTGAAAGTCATTTTTAACCTTAGATAGACAGCTAAGGTAAGCAGCAAGATCGGAACTCAATGAAGACTCACCTTTGTTCTTTGAGTCTTCAATGCTTTTTGAGTCAAGCTCTTTATTCTCAGCTTTCTCAGCCTCAATTTGTTCTGGATTTTCAGTTTGCTCTTTGTTTTCTTGTTGTTCAGATGGTATTTTACAAATAGCATCTTTGAACGTGTTGACATTTTCACCCATATTGTGTTTGAGACTAACAGCACACTTTAAGTAGAAGAGAGGGAAGATGAGAAAAGATTTCAGATGGTGTGGGAAATAAAGGTTAGTCAAATGGTTCTTATATAGGCATAGCAGAAGGATTTTCAACACAAAAGGCATCAGACCTCCAAGGTCTCTCGAACTTTCATTCTCTATTTTAACAACAATTTTATTTTGATTTTTAATTCTATGTTGATTGTTAGCAGAGAAATAGATCTCCAGACAGTATTGTTGGTATAGAAAATTACCTGATTCAAAAATTTGGAAATTAGAGCCTTTAAACCAGGCCAGGTTGACCGTCATCTTTTGTTGCACCAAACGTTCTTCCATCTCAAACTTGCCCGTGATTCTTCCTTGATGCCAGCTTTTTGCTGTCCTCCTAAATTCCCCTAAATGGGGCGAGCCTTTCCCTTTTCCTTTGAGCTTCAACAGAAAGGAGAGCTTCTCTTTTCCGGATCCAAACATTAGCTGTTGAAACCTATTTCTGAGCTCTCTTGGGTGCAGCGTCCATGGAGTCTTCCTTGTCCACCTCCATTTTCTTTTCTTTCTTGGTCTTTCACTTGAGTACTTTCTTCTCTTGAAGAAGAACTTCCCTTTTTTGCCCATTATCGACAGTAGCTTCATCTCTGAGGTATTTGGGCTATCTTTTCTTTCGAATCCTTTCCCAGGAAAAGGTGCTGGGTGTTTTTGTGACTGTAAGGGAAAAGGTTTTTGTTCTAGGGTTTTCGTTTGTTGGTCGGAAAGGCTCGCCGTTCCTAGGCGCGTTGGAGGCGCGTTCATTTTCTGTGAAAAAGGTTTCTGTTCTAGGGTTTTTTTTTTTACGTGTTCGTTGCTGATGTTTCTGAGCTTACTACATCTTGATTTGCATATTTTATTAGTTTTTTTTTTGTGCCCTAATTCTAGATTCTCTTAGAGAATGATGACGAAGGAGAAGCTATTTGTCTGTTGTAATATTCATCAAATCTTTATGCATATTTTCTGGGTAGACTGACACGTACATTCATCGTACTATTCATAATATCACCAGGTGGAATACACGTGTCATCTTCATTTGTTAAGGTATTGGATCTATATAGTTAGTAGTACATTAATTTTGAGCTTATCCTTTTTATTTGTTAGTTAGTGGTTTGTTTTTTTATATTTGTTTATATAAATAATACTTTGACATTAATTTAACTATGTTTTAGGGCTTAAAATCATGCGTAGTCCTAAAACCTAAAACCTACCTTACGATGCTAATCAATCTACATACTAGATTTCAAAACCTACCCTAACTAAGATGCTAAGCTACCTGTCTTAATAGGGCCATAACCTACCTTATAACGCTAACTAATCTGCGTTCTAGGACGCTAACTAATCGACGTCAACAAAACAAAGATCAATGAAGGAGAGAGGTTTATGAAGTTCTTGTATCTCTTCGCTCTATCAAGTCCTTTATAAAAGTTTATATAAACAATACTTTATCCATGAAATAAACATATAACTCGACTCTAGTGGACATCGATTTATCATATAGTTAGAATTGAGCAAAAATTTCCGATCTATAAATCTGAAAATATCCGTTAATTGATGTTTCGAATCATCGAATACTTTGAAAAAAAGAATAAAAGCGCACTCCAGGATTGAACTCAGATTGTTGTTGTTTCTGTGCTTATCCGGCGGCTTGAGATCGAGAACGATGACGACGAACAAGCTATTTGTCGATCTGCTGTGATCTTCATCACATCTTTGATATACATTACCCTCGACGCTTGAAGTCAAGCTGTTGCTGTTTCTGAGCTTACGGCGGCATGATTCTGGAAGAGAACTGAAATGCGGAATAGGCAGATAAAATAGTTTATCCAATACTCTAGAAGGGGGGGATGAATAGAGTATGGAAACTTTTCGCAATCTTAGGATAGGTAAGACCTTATCGAAAGAGATAAGACCTTATCAAACGAGATAAAGTCTTATTCGTAATTATAAGACCTTAAACGTTTCTCTAAGATTGGTATTAAGTGTAAAGGATTAGACAAACCAGGAATATAAAGAGCAGTAAAGGACACACGATATGTTAACGAGGTTCGGTCACCAACACGACCTAGTCCCCGCGTAGGATTGATTCAACCCTAGGATTCCAAGTAGCTTTATTTTCCTTCTTCTTGATGAGTTCCAGATACAATCTTCAGAAGACCTTCCCTCTTCTGTACTCAGAAGTCTTACACTTCCTATCCAGCAACTCACACACTCTTAAAGGAAAACTAAAGTACTTCAGATACAACAATAGTATCCAACGTGTCTAGAGGTAATAACGGTTTGTATGATCCTAGTTGAATTGTACTATAAGCTCGAATAAGATCTCACACTTTCAGGGGAATAGAACGATAGAACTTCGAAGGTGAGATCAACACTTTGTAAGAAGCAAGGAAGAGTCGATTTGTCACTTGCGTTTCAGTCGTAGGTAATGAATGCGTGTCTTGTCTCTTTTTTCTTGTCTCTTTAAATAGGCTAGCGTCTCAGCATTCTTGATCGTTGAGAAAGATCTTGCCTACGTGATCTTCGGAGATCTTTGGTTTGTTGAGATTTGATCCAATCTTATTTGTTGAGATTTTGTTTGTTAAGATGTGAAGTCAAGCAGTCAAGCACGGTTTGTTGAGGTTGAGGAAATCTTCCAATTTTATCTCAAGAAGATTTAATTAAAACAAATCAAAGATTTGTTAAAATCAAATCCCTTAATTAACTCAACAAGAAGGAAAAGCCATTTGGACGTACGTAACTCAAGTGTAGTTTTTGTCTAGTTTTGGTAAGGTCCTACCAGTTCATGTAAGGCCTTACTGAAACCTGGAAACCAAGGTTTTCTGTAATATGGTAAGGCCTTACCAGACACTGTAAAGACTTTACCAAAACTTGTAAGGTCTTACAAAAATATGGAAACCACGGTTTTGGCTTTCATCAACCATAAGTAATGTCTTATTTATCAAGGTGGAGTTAACAATTTCCCCCTTGATGAAAGACAAAACTTATGATCTATTTTCCTGCATTTGAACAAACAATATAACATACAATATAACAAACAATATAACATAAGCACATGTAGGATCAAATTTTGAAAAAGATCAAATCAAGCAAGTTTTTCAAAACAGAAACAACCAAACCAAAACAACCAAGGTTTTTCAAAATATTCAAAAGACATAGAAATCTTGTCATTAGAGACTTCAACAACTTCATCGAACCATTGCCCATAAGCAGAAGAAGAACCAGCTCTTGGTTTGCGAAAACGATTACGCACCTTTTCCCTCCATCTATCCTGTGTCTCACCAGTTGTGGTCCATGCCATCAGTTTCACTAAATGCTTTTCCTGTTCATTTCGGTATTTCTTGACCAATCCATACTCCTCTACTGTCAAGATTGATGGCTCAGGTACTAAGGGTCGAAGAATGCAACGTTTTAACACCTTGCGTTCACAGTTAATCACAACATTCTGACATACTTCTTGAATGTGTTCCACAACATCCTCATCCAAAGGCATGATTGTGGTAGTTGCCCTATGAGATAGAGATGTCAAAAATAGTAACTGATTTAGCTTCTCATTTACCATTAACAGCTTCTCATGTATGTCATCCTGTCTATCCACAATGTCAGCACGAGCAGTATTCAGATCTTTCCTCAAAGCATCCACTTCTGCCTCCAAATCCTGAATTCTCTGTTCTGAAGAAGGCTGAGCAGTTGGTTGATGTTTCTTCAGAATCCATTCCCCAGATAAAGTTTTCTCAACCCCAAGCCTTCCCCAACAGTCCTCATCAATTTGTCCTTTATGATAAACCTTATCCTCATCTGTAGTATCAATTTCAAAGAACTCGAAGATCTTTGGAAATAAGTTGGCATAAGGAAGAGGGGTTGTCAAATGGGTATTTATAGTGTGCAACATGTAGGATAAAATGAGGTTAGAAACATCAATAGCATACCCAGTAAGAATCAAATCCACAATTTCCAAAAGATTGTCAGTGATCAACTCTCTGGAATTCTTTCGTGGTAAGATACACCTAGCAAGCAAAGTGAAAACAATTTTGGCTTCTAAGGTTAAGACATTATGGGTTTGTTTTTGCTTTGGCTTTGAAGAAGTAGCCACTGAAGGGATTTGTTTCTCAAAAAATGTTTTCTGAGCATGGGCAAGACACACATTTTTCGAAGGATGAGATTTTGTGTCAATTTCCTCAGGAATCCCTAAGATGATTGCCAAGGGTCGAAGAAGCAGAAAGGGTAATTTTACGCCCTTTTATCTGGGAATGTAAGGTTAGAATCCCTTTTTCTCGGTGAGCAGTGAGGTTGACAAAGAAGAGTCGGGTAAGTCGTGGAAATGCAAAATTTCCCAGATTGAACAAAGTCCAGACATTTGAACATTTCAGCAGATTAACACACGGCAGATTCATAGACTCAAGAAAATTCTCATCAACAATTTCACAAAAGCTCAGAGGTCGATTAACAAAACCATCTTTCCACATCCCAGCTTTGGTATAGTTTAAAAACCAAGAAAATGGTGCTTCACTACTAACCTCAAACCCCGAAGGTGGTGATCGAAGACGATGTTGAGGTAAATCCTTTGCGACTGGGGGATAAACAGCTTGAGCAATTTGCCGAGAAGGAGAGGGTGTAGACATTGAAGAATCAGAATCTGGATTGTATTCTTCTAGAATGGCTTTGCCCTTTCTAGCGGATGATCGTTGCTTCTTGGATGCTCGAGCAGTGGACGGAGTTGATCGTTTGGGAGCCATCGCAGATTAGGGTTTGGAGAGGAATGACGAAGAGAAAGTCGGAGAATTTATGAAGTGCAGAAACAAATCATGAACCGAGATCTTTGAAGATTTGGTATAAGAGAGAGAAGGAAAATCTTTAAAAAAATCTTCGTAAAAAATTTTTTAAGAAATTTTAAAACAGATCAAAAATAAAACTTAAAGATTTTCATAAATAAGATCTATTAGTTATTTATATAAAAAGATAATAACTAAAAGATTTGATCCAAATTAATCTTAAAAATAATAAAATCAAGAACATACTATTATTTAGTAAGGCCTTGAAATGTATTTTAAGGTCTTAATGTAGGGAATAAGATCAATATTGTAAAACAATAATTGCTCCCCCTACATTTGTGCCTCCCTGTTAAGCATACCGAGTTCTAACCGTATGAAGTTAAATCTCTCTCCGGGTAAAGGTTTTGTAAAGATATCGGCTAGTTGTAGATCAGTAGAAATGAATGCCAAAGACACATCACCTTTTTCTACATGATCACGTATAAAATGGTGTCTCACATCTATATGTTTCGTTCTTGAATGCTGTACAGGATTTTTGGAAATAGAAATAGCACTGGTATTGTCACATTTTATTGGTATATCCTTAAAATTGAATCCAAGATCTTGGAGTTGTTGCGCAATTCATAAGATTTGCGAACAACAAGCTCCAGCAGCAATATATTCAGCTTCGGCTGTTGAGAGAGCCACTGAATTTTGCTTCTTGGAATGCCAACTTATTAAAGATGTACCAAGAAATTGACAACACCCTGAAGTGCTTTTTCTATCCACTTTATATCCTGCAAACCCAGCATCGGAATATCCGATAAGACCGAAACTACTTTGTGTGGGATACCATAGACCTATATCTTTTGTACCATTAAGATATCTTAATATCCTTTTTACCGCAATGAGATGTGATTCATTTGGGTTAGCTTGAAATCTAGCACACATGCAAACACTAAACATAATGTCAGGTCTACTAGCAGTAAGATATAGTAAAGATCCGATCATACCTCGAAATTCTTTTTGATTTACTTGTTTGCCGGTAAGGTCTTGATCCAAAGAGAGAGTAGAGCTCATTGGTGTTTTGGCTATTTTCAATTCATTCATCTTAAACTTCTTCAGAAGGTCTCTTGTGTACTTTCCTTGATTGAGGAAGATACCCTTTTTACTTTGATGTACTTGTAGTCCAAGAAAGAAATTTAATTCTCCCATCATGCTCATCTCAAATTCCTTGCACAGGATGTCAGAAAATTCCTTGCAAAGAGATTCATTAGTTGCTCCAAACAAGATATCATCCACATAAATTTGAACAACAAGAATATTCTTTCCATGAGTTTTAATGAATAAAGTTTTGTCAATCAACCCTCTTTTGAAGTTATTTTCTAGAAGATATTTTGAAAGTCGCTCGTACCAAGCTCTTGGGGCTTGCTTTAAGCCGTAAAGAGCTTTGTCAAGCTTAAAAACATGATGTGGAAATTCATTACTTTCAAAACCGGGAGGTTGAGCGACATAAACTTCTTCATCTAGATAACCATTCAAAAAGGCACACTTTACGTCCATTTGAAAAAGTTTGATACTCATGTAAGATGCAAAAGCAAGAATTATGCGAATAGCTTCAAGCCTGGCTACGGGATCAAAAGTCTCCTCGTAGTCAATACCTTCCTCCTGATTGTAACCTTGAGCTACAAGACGAGCTTTATTCCGAATGACATTACCACTTTCATCCAGCTTGTTTCGAAAGACCCATCTTGTCCCGATAACTGATTTACCTTTGGGTCTTGTAGTAAGTGTCCATACTTTGTTTCGCTCGAACTCGTTTAGCTCATCTTGCATAGCGATAATCCAGTCGGGTTCTTGAAGAGCTTCGGTATATTTCTTAGGTTCTACAAGAGATACAAAAGCATGAAAAGCACATAGGTCTTTTAATTTAGAGCGAGCTTGTATTCCAGATGAGGGATCAGAAATAATATCCTGATTTGAATGGGATGATGCATGTTTGAATTTCCTCCGGACATTTCTCTAATTATAAGCATCGGTTTCAGAATTGATAGGAAGTGGGGAAGACGGCTCTTGTTGCTCAGGTGGTGATGTATCTTCAAGACTAGTTTCATTTGTAAGACCTTGAGGAGGTATTTCAAGGTCTTGAGATACGTTTGTAAGATCTTGAGATACGTTTGTAAGGTCTTGAAATGGCTCTTGCATGTTTCTGACGTTCTTATCAACTTCTTCTTCCTCTTCCTCATGTTTATTTAGATCAAGATCTGCAAAGCTCTCACTCAAGATACCATTATCATTTTCATCAAACAAAACATGGATACTTTCCTCGACTACTTTGGTACGTTTATTGTATACTCGATAAGCCTTGCTTTGAGTCGAGTATCCGAGAAATATACCTTCGTCGCTACAAGCATCAAAATTTCCAAGATTATCCTTCCCATTATTATGTACGTAACACGTACATCCAAATGGTTTAAAGTAAGATATGATTGGTTTTCTTCCTATAAAAAGCTCATAAGGAGTTTTCTTTAACATTGATCGAATCAAACATCTATTAAGAATGTAATTTGCTGTATTAACAGCTTCTGCCCAGTATGACTTAGGCAAATCATTCTCTAATAGCATTGTCCTAGACATTTCCTCTAGGGTGCGGTTCTTTCGTTCCACAACCCCATTTTGTTGAGGTGTTCTAGGAGCTGAAAAATTATGAGAAATACCATATTTCTCACAAAATGCATCAAAGTCTGATTGATCGAATTCTCTACCATGATCACTTCTAATAGAAACGATTGGTAGGTTTTTCAAAGTTTGTAACTCCTTACAAAGTTTTGAGAAGTATAAAAGTGCTTCAGATTTCATTTTTAGAAAGAAAACCCAAGTAAATCGAGAATAATCATCAACAATAACAAGAATGTATTGCTTGCCTTTGGGAGATTTGACGCGCATAGGTCCACAAAGATCCATGTGAAGAAGTTCAAGAGGTCTAGTAGTACTTACCACTTGCTTCTTTTTGAAAGAACTACAAGTATGTTTACCTCTTGAGCAAGCATTGCATAATTCATCTACCTTGAATTTTAGGTCAGGAAGAACTCTTATAAGATCTTTTGATTTGAGTTTGTTAAGAGAATGTAAACTGATGTGACCAAGTCGTCTGTGCCATAGTCTTGAGTCATCTGATAAGACCTTGAGACATTTCAAATCTGTCCCTGCAATTTGGTTAGTATTAACAGCATAAATATTATTATCCCTGTGAGCTGTTAGCACTAAATTTCCTGTCATCTTATCTCGAACTTCACACTTCCTCTTGTCAAAGCTAACACAATTTCCTTTATCACAAAGCTGAGAAACACTGAGAAGGTTATATTTTAAGCCATCCACCAAATAAACATCTTTAATATTATTATTTGAATCAAGACCAACGTTACCGATACCAAGAATGTCACATTTTCCTTTGTCACCAAGAGTTATTGTGCCAGTGATTTTCTTCTTTAGAGTGTCGAAAAGAGATTCTTTCCCACTCATATGTCTTGAACAACCACTGTCCATTATCCATTTTTGAGACTTGGTGATATCCTGCAAAACGGAAAATCATCCTTTCCGGCTTGACCAATAAACAGAGTTAGATCCATTATGGGGGTAGACCATGTTAGGTGGCCTAGTCCCTTTAGGAACCCATATATGTTTTACCCGTTCATTTAGATGTACAGGAAAGGTGTTTCTAATAATATATAGATCCGTTCTTCTATAAGGACAAGTTTCCTTTACATGACCCTTTCTACAACAAAAGAAACAAGTAGGAGATCTCCAATTTCCTTTTACCTTAACGAACGTGGTAGTGGGTTTAGCAGGAAAATTCCTGTTATATCCTATTCCACTTCGATTTAAGGATAATTGTTGTTCTCCAAGCATTTTATCAAGAGTAGCTTTAGATTTGGTAAATTGCACAAGAGCTATTTGCTGTATTACATGTCTTAAGAGATGAGAGGTTTGCCTTTAGTTTGGAATTTTCCAATCGTAAGGCCTTAACCTCAGTGTCAAGATCTGATTGTATGCTGTCAAGATCTTGAACTTTCAGCGAAAGCATTCTTATGCAAGTTTCCTGATCATTAAGCTTTTCTTGTAAAATGTTGATTTCTTTGCTGTAAATTTCTTCATTAGAAATCATGTTTTTCAGTACTTCTGATAAAACATCGGTGGGACTAGATATAAGGTCTCTTACCATTCCATCCAAATGTTGATCTTGAAGTTTGTCGGTTTTTGCCATAAGACACAAGTTTGCATGATCATCTTCAGAATCTGAATCACTCGAGGAGTCTGAATCGCTCCAAGCTGCTACCATGGCTTTCTTGCCAAATTCCTTTTTCTTGAATTTGTTCTTCTTCTTTTGAGGACATTCTTTAACAAGATGATCTGTTTCACCACATTCATAGCAATTTAGAACACGATTCTTCTTCAAGGAGTTAGCAGACTTACCTCTGTATTTAGATGATCCAGCATTTTCTTTGTTTGAAAATTGCTTTTTCATTTTTAATATTATAGCTAGTCCTCTTGTGATAAGAGCGAAAGGATCTTCATCATCACTTTCAAAATCTTCCAGTGGTTCCTCTTTCTTTGCCTTAAGTGCCAAATTCTTAATGTTTGTTGGCACATCCCCGTCGTCCTCATTGAGGATCAATTCGTGGGTGATTAATTTGCCCAGCAAATCATCAAGAGCAAGTGTATTGAGGTTTTGTGCTTCTTCTATAGCGGTTACCTTGGGACCCCATTTTGCTTTAGGCAAGCATCTAAGTATCTTTCTGACTTTTTCTTCATTGTTGAAAGTCTTTCCTAGTGAGTCAAGATTATTAATGATCTCCGTAAAACAGGTGAACATTACTTTGACTGATTCATCTGGGATCATTTTAAACAATTCATATTGCCTCAGAAAGATACTTATTTTGGTTTCTTTGACCTGGTTGGTTCCTTCATAGGTGACCACTAATTTATCCCATATTTCTTTAGCGGATCTGCATGAAGATATACGATTAAATTCATCAGTATTTAAACCACAATATAATAGATTAATGGCCTTGTAGTTTTTCGCCACGCTCTCAAGATCTTTCTGATTGAATTCAGCTTCTGTCTTGTTTACTGTTGTATTGTCGGGACCATCCTTGGTAGGAGTGAGAGGTCCGTTCTTGATAATATGCCAAAGCTCTAAATCTTGATCGATGATAAACATCTGCATCAGGGATTTTCAGTGCATAAAATTGTTTCCTACAAAAAGAGGTGGTCGAGAAATTGATCTTCCTTGACCAAATCCGCCTTGACCTTCACCTGCCATTAGTTAGCCTCACAGATAATAATATCTAAGAAAACGTGAGTTAGGCTCTGATACCAATTGAAATGCGGAATAGGCAGATAAAATAGTTTATCCAATACTCTAGAAGGGGGGGGGATGAATAGAGTATGAAAACTTTTCGCAATCTTAGGATAGGTAAGACCTTATCGAAAGAGATAAGACCTTATCAAACGAGATAAAGTCTTATTCGTAATTATAAGATCTTAAACGTTTCTCTAAGATTGGTATTAAGTGTAAAGGATTAGACAAACCAAGAATATAAAGAGCAGTAAAGGACACACGATATGTTAACGAGGTTCGGTCACCAACACGACCTAGTCCCCGCCTAGGATTGATTCAACCCTAGGATTCCAAGTAGCTTTATTTTCCTTCTTCTTGATGAGTTCCAGATACAATTTTCAGAAGACCTTCCCTCTTCTATACTTAGAAGTCTTACACTTCCTATCCAGCAACTCACACACTCTTAAAGGAAAACTAAAGTACTCTAGATACAACAATAGTATCCAACGTGTCTAGAGGTAATAACGGTTTGTATGATCCTAGTTGAATTGTACTATAAGCTCGAATAAGATCTCACACTCTCAGGGGAATAGAACGATAGAACTTCGAAGGTGAGATCAACACTTTGTAGGAAGCAAGGAAGAGTCGATTTGTCACTTGCGTTTCAGTCGTAGGTAATGAATGCGTGTCTTGTCTCTTCTTTCTTGTCTCTTTAAATAGGCTAGTGTCTCAGCATTCTTGATCGTTGAGAAAGATCTTGCCTACGTGATCTTCGGAGATCTTTGGTTTGTTGAGATTTGATCCAATCTTATTTGTTGAGATTTTGTTTGTTAAGATGTGAAGTCAAGCAGTCAAGCACGGTTTGTTGAGGTTGAGGAAATCTTCCAATTTTATCTCAAAAAGATTTAATTAAAACAAATCAAAGATTTGTTAAAATCAAATCCCTTAATTAACTCAACAAGAAGGAAAAGCCATTTGGACGTACGTAACTCAAGTGTAGTTTTTGTCCAGTTTTGGTAAGGTCTTACCAGTACATGTAAGGCCTTACTGAAACCTGGAAACCAAGGTTTTCTGTAATATGGTAAGACCTTACCAGACACTGTAAAGACTTTACCAAAACTTGTAAGGTCTTACAAAAACATGGAAACCACGGTTTTGGCTTTCATCTACCATAAGTAATGTCTTATTTATCAAGATGGAGTTAACAAGTACGATGATGACGAACATATATTCTTTGTCTCTTTTACTATTCATCACACCTCAGATATACATTTATGAGTAAACAGACACGTATATTGCAAGATTCATTCATCGTACAAATATGGTAGGAGGTATGTACAAGTGTCATGTTCCTTATTCAAGTAATACCACGTGTGAGCTGGTTCTATAATCAGACAAGTAGTCTTTCTCTATATAAGATCTTCCACCGTCGGCTGTCAACTTCATGTTCTTAACCTTAAGCTTTTATCAAAATGGATGTCTTGCCACAGTGTGTCGTTTTGAAATTGCAAGACCATAACAAATATCTTTCCCGCCGCCCCTTAAAGGAACACGAAGCTTCAAAGAGTTCCTCTCGTCTTTGCTTCTCGGATCAGAAGTCCGAGGGCGAGAAGGCTGATGAGCAGCACTCCGCCATTAATGGTGATAAGAAGGTCTCTGAGACGTCGGAGAAGATTGAGCCTCACCTCTTCCGCTTCGAGTTTGAGAAGGCGAAAACTGGTCAAGGACTTGTTCATGTAAAAACGTGTTATAATAATAAGTATTGGGTCAGGTACGTACGTCAAGTTTCTCCTAACTTATGTATGCTTTATATCGTAACGAAAAGTGACAGTACACTGAAAACGAAAATAACTTGTCAAGGAAGTAAGAAGATAGTTTTATTCTAACTTATATTTTATATGGAAAGTGACACGATATTAAAAATGAAAGTAGCTTGTTCAGGATGTTATTAGATAAATTTCTTCTAACTTATATTTTATATCGTAACGAAAAGTTACAGCGTACTGCAAACGAAAGTAGCTTGTTCAGGAAGTTATAAGATAAATTTCTTCTAACTTATATTTTATATCGTAACGAAGAGTTACAGCGTACTGAGAATGAAAGTAACTTGTTCAGGAAGTCAGAAGACAGTAATCTGATAGTCGCGGAAGCGCATGAGCCGGAAGAAGACCAATCAAAGTGGTTATGCACTCTCTTCAAGCCACTTTTCTTGGATGCCGACGCCGACACCGACGAGAGTGCAGATACAAAGAAGATGCGTTTGCTGCATGTCGGAGAGTTGAACCATGGCTACGTGGGCATTAACAACAACTCCGGTGATAGTGAGTTTCACCTTAACAAAGTTGTTAATCCTACGGATGCTACTATTTTCGCAGTGATCAACGCAGGATCAATCGCTATACTTCCCGAATACGTTGCGATCATGGGGCCAAACGGAAAATATTTCCAGTCGCATCCTCCCCATCATGGCAATGTAGCTTCTACAGCAAATGAGGTCACTGATGTGGGAGTTGCTCAAAGAATCACCGTCAAGAATCAGCAACAAGGAATAATAACCATACTCAACGTAGTTATGAACGTGCATTGGGTCATATGGCCGGACACCGTGCGTAACATAATTTTAATTGGGGACAAAACCCCGCCCGTAGAATTGGTTCCGATCAAGGTTGGAAACTACGTCGCTCTCCAGGGTGTAGGGATGAATAAATTTGCCAACGTAACATGCATCTACGGAATCGAAAATCTCTTGTGTATCGATGCCTCAACGATTAGCGAAGATGCAAGATTCAAGGTTGGAGAGCCGGTTTACGCAAGGGAAATCCTCGAGGCTACCTACAATTTGAAAGACGCTAGGGTTTATAATAGAAGCGTTGTCGACAAGTTTGTCGATTCTCGAAGCAACAATACCGGCGTAGAGCAGACCGGATCGTTTCAAGTGTCGTATAAAGAGTCTCAAACCATGTCATGGAAACAAAGTACTACTGTGAATATAGGGGTCCAGGTTAGTTGGTCGGCCGGGATTCCGTACGTCGGAGAATTAGGGGTTGAGGTTTCGTATGAGCATAGCCAGACTATGGAGTATGGCGAGGAGAAAAACGAGGAAAAGAGTGTGACTTACTCCCAGAACATCAATATACCGGCGGGGAAGAAAGTGACGTTGAAAGTTGTTGCATCTAAAGCTTATTGTGATGTTCCGTTTAGTTGCAAAGTGCGTGATACCATGTTCGATGGGAGTGCTAGGGAGTATACTAAGACGGATGGACTCTATGTGGGTTGTAATGAGTTCGGCTTCAATACTGTACTGTCATAAGTGAAGATCATCTCTAGATGATATATGCATGCTGAAGGTAGATATATACTTCTACCTTTGTAGATAAATAAGTGAAAAATCACATGTTTGTGTTGTTTCGATCTTATCCCGATCGAGTCATGTATGGATCTATGATCTAATGTACTTATAAATAAAATTTCTAGCTACTTTGTACGATGATGATGTTATAAATAAACCCATTTCGATATAAATATTAATTATAATGAAATGTAAGGTACGTAAAAAGAAACACTTTGCAATTAAGTCAATAATTAAACTTATGAGCTAAATCACAATACGAATATGTAACAATATATTAATCGGTTAGATTTACATTTAAAATAGCATTAACTATAGTACCTACTATGTTGTAGTCGAACTATTAAGTAGCAACAAGTGAGACCCTTCTTGAACGAATAAAACTCGGGCCAAATCCTATGGGACGATTTACTTCGTAAAAGCTTCCATAGTCCCCATAACATCCGTCATCATAAGCTTTAGAATATTGATAATTTGATTTTTTTTTATTTTTTTGATAATGCCTACTATATCAACGAGCAAATGAAACGGTTCATTGCTACGTTTTTACTGATGAAGCGGTTTAAAGCAATGGTTGGGCTAAAGAAGCGGTTTACCTTAACGGTTTTGTCTATTACAGTGGTTTTTGAAGCGGTTAATCGATGTGTGATATTTTAATAGGCCGAAAATCTAGTGAAGCGGTTACTAGGGCCTATTGTAGCGGGTTTAAATGTTTAATTAAATATATCTAATGAAGCGGTTTTAGTACAAAAGGCGCAGGTCATGAGCGCCCAATTTTTCGCTGAATTTTTGTAAACTTTTGCGAGAAATGAAAGCAGCCTCTGCTCATAAAAAAAACGCTTCAATTTTCTCTCTTTATCCTCCATCTTCCCCTATTCCAACCTAGCACCGTCGACCTCCGATTCGCCGTTGACTTCCAATCGACCTCCGATTCGTCTTGCCTCCTTCCCCACCGTGTTCCCCGTTTCCATTAACACCTCGTGCTTCGAGTTCTTTTTACCTTACATTCGTCTATGCCTTGTTGTAAGATCCATTTGCTGTTGCTACTCTGAGGGTCGGGACCCATTGTGCGGTCCTAGCACGTAGCGCTTCGAGTTCCCAGAACTTGGGGTGTTACAGGTAGGGAGCAGGGTCTTATTCCACCGGAAAATGAGATCCAAAGTGAGCCGGGTAAACCGGCAAGCGTTCCACTGATGCAAAGCATTTTCCGGGTGAGAGTCACAAAGTCTGCAAGTGTCGTTTGGGGTGATGTTCCAAAGCTTCAACTTGGAGAGCGTCGGTAGCTTGTTGTGGAGTCCGGTTTTGATATAATTCAATAATCTAGAAGAGAAAAGGAAGAGTGAAGAAATCCCGGGATAAAATAAATCATTCAAATCATTGAAGTAAATAGCGGAAAATAACATGTAGAGAATAATTTTCTGAGCTTTTTGACAATCACCACTACACCTACATCTGACTATCACCCCTCCTGCGCCAAGGAGGAATCCACCGCCCCCACGGTGTCCCTTGGCCACACCCACGTCACACCCCTGCCCTAAACGGAGGCCTACCCTAGGACTTAACCTACCGTACCCGTGGTTACTTCCCGAGCTCTTTGTCGACAAAAGACTGGTCCTATGAATTTATGACCTGACCGCTCCTCTCTTTGCACCGCGGCTGGGACACACTGTGTCCGTGGTGAACAACTTCTGAAGAAATAAACTCAAACGTTAAATCGCATCGATTATCGATTTTAATTAGTCAGTTTTGACCTTTTGTTTTCCAAGCTTTCAATTCTTGTACTAGTATAAAATGAGGCGCTTAGATTTGTCATCAACATCCAACATCTCATACTCAATTCACTTGGTCTTTTTCCATTTTCATTTCCCACAAATCTCTATGGAGAAGTAGTTCAGTAGTTGTGCTTAACCATTTGAATCTCTCAAGAGATTGAATGTATGTTTTCTATTCGAGTGCAATTCCATTGTGTTTGTGTTATTTCCCTTGTACTTAATTTCTTGATGAATCTTACCTTTTTTTTTCTTTTTTTTTCTTTTATCTAGTTTAATCACCTAGGTACTTCGGTTTTATCCAAATCGCTAGAAATTGTCAATTTCGGGTTCGAGTTGCTCTTCTAGTAACAAACACGTCGTACATGAGCGGGTTGCGAGTGTTCTTCGTGAGAGGGATCTAATCACATGCATTTAGTAATGGGTCGTTTCTATCGCACATGTCTTACTAATACTTTTTTACATGTTATTATTCTATTTAATCTTGTAGGTTTATGGATTGAATCTAATAATAAGTAATATCGAGGTTGATACAATCCATATTTACTCACTATTTGGGATAAGAACAAACAATAAGGCTTATTCAAGTAAATAATGATCAACCACATCTACTTGTGTAGTGAATAATTGTTAAATGTAACGTTTTTTTCAATTTCACAAATAAACTTCATATAAAAAGCTTTTTTACATCTTCTTTCATATTGTCACATTATTCTAATAGAGCATGTTTCATCCCGTATTCACATTGATCTATCTGGTCCGTCTGCTAGAGCCGGCAAAAGTTGACCCGATTTATCAAACCAACCGGATTGGTCCGAATTTCGTTCGAGATCCGAAAATTTTGAAAAATAAAGAGCATATCCAGAACCGGGTTGTGTGAATCCGACTTAACTCGAAATCATAATTAACCCGAAAATGGTCTAGCTAAAAACAAGTATTTATAAACTGTTTTTTTTTATTCGATTGTAAAAGGTTCAGCAAAGGCTTGCAGTTTCAGCACTCAAACCATTTCTGTTTCAGTTCGTGATCTACAACCTCCCATTTCTGTTTTGAATTGTTGTTAGATTTGTTGAATTTCGTTGTTTTTTTTTGGTTGAACAAACGTGCTTCTCTAGCCATGGAGTATTCTAAAATGTGGCTTTTTGGTTTGCGAGTACGTCTTGTGATTGATGATCGAGTTGTGGTTTCTCGTTGTTGTAAATCAGGAGAGCATTTGTTATATTTTTGATTCTTGTATTAAGCAATGTAAGATAGGACATTGAGTATAAATCTAAGCACTTGATACAATGGTCTAGGTAGAGTCATGTAATTGTGGGTCATATGATAGTTTGCCGTGTTGGTTATCTTGATGCCTACTATGATCCAATGTTGCCACTTAATGATCTAAGTTAGGTGGCTTGGTGATTAGTGTGGTGACAATATTATAAGACTTGGGTATACTACTGTGTGGATTAAAAGATATTAAGTCATGTATAGGATATATGTGTGTTTTATGTGTATATATCCGGTGAAATGCGGATTAGGCAGATAAAATAGTTTATCCAATACTCTAAAAGGGGGGGATGAATAGAGTATGGAAACTTTTCGCAATCTTAGGATAGGTAAGACCTTATCGAAAGAGATAAGACCTTATCAATTGAGATAAAGTCTTACTCGTAATTATAAGACCTTACACGTTTCTCTAAGATTGGAATTAAGTGTGAAGATTTAGACAAACCAGGAATATAAAGAGCAGCAAAGGACACACGATATGTTAACGAGGTTCGGTCACCAACACGACCTAGTCCCCGCCTAGGATTGATTCAACCCTAGGATTCAAGTAGCTTTATTTTCCTTCTTCTTGATGAGTTCCAGATACAATCTTCAGAAGACCTTCCCTCTTCTAAACTCAGAAGTCTTACACTTCCTATCTAGCAACTCACTCACTCGAAAAGAAAAACTAAAGTACTCCAGATACAACACTCGTATCCAACGTGTCTAGAAATGATAACGGTTTGTATAATCCTAGTTGAATTGTACTATTAGCTAGAAAAAGATCTCACACTTCTCAGGGAAGTAAAATGATGAAGCTTCGAATGTGAGATCGGCTCTTTGTGAGATAAGTAGAATTTATCACTCGGGTTTCGAAGTAGGCAATGAACGTGTATGTTGTCTTCTGTTCTTTGTCTCTTAAATAGGCAAGCGTATCAGCATTCTTTAACGTTGAGAAAAGATCTTGCCTTCGTGATCCTAGGAGATCTTGGGTTGTTAAGATCTTGGGTTGTTGAGATCTTGGGTTGTTGAGATTTTGTTTGTTGAAGTCAAGCAGTCAAAGTCAAGCACGGTTTTGTTGAGGTGAAGGAAATCTTCCATTTTTATCTCAAGAAGATTTATTTAAAACAAATCCCTTAATTAACTCAACAAGAAAGAAAAGCCACTTGGACGTACGTACGCAACGCAATTGTAGTTTTTGTCCAGTTTTGGTAAGGTCTTATCAGTTTATGTAAGGCCTTACTGAAACCTGGAAACCAAGGTTTTCTGTAATATGGTAAGGCCTTACCTGACACTGTAAAGACTTTACCAACACTTGTAAGATCTTACCAAAACCTGGAAACCAAGGTTTTGGCTTTCATCAACCATAAGTAATGTCTTATTTATCAAGGTGGAGTTAACAATCTCCCCCTTGATGAAAGACAAAACTTATGATATATTTCCTACATTTGAACAACACAACAACAAACAATATAATATAACATAAGCGCATATGTAGGATCAAATTTTGAAAACGATCGAATTAATGCAAGTTTTTCAAAACCAAAAAAACAACCAAACCAAACCAAGAGTTTTCAAAACATTTCAAAAGACAAATATTCTCCCCCTTTTTGTCTTTCAGCAAGAAAAATTTAGAGCTTGAAAAGATCAATCTTCATCATCCGAGACTTCAACCACTTCTTCAAACCATTGCCCATATTTTGAAGAAGAGCCAGCTCGTCTTCCACGACAACGAGCACGCACCTTTTCCCTCCATCTCTTCTGTGCCTCACCAGTAGTGGTCCAAGCCATCATTTTGGCTAACTGTTTTTCCTGATCATTTCTGTACTTCTTAACTAGGCCATATTCCTCCACTGTCAAGATAGTCGGCTCAGGTACTATGGGTCGAAGGATGCCTCTTTTTAGCACCTTGCGTTCACAATTGATTACAACATTTTGACACACTTCTTGAATGTGTTCCACAGCATCCTCATCCAAAGGCATGATCTTAGTAGTTGCCCTATGAGCTAGAGATGTCAAAAACAGTAACTGGTTGAGCTTCTCATTAACAATTAGCAACTTCTCATGCGTATCATCCTGTCTATCCACAATATCAGCACGAGCAGTGTTCAGATCTTTCCTCAGAGCATCCACTTCAGCTTCTAAATCCTGAATTCTCTATTCAGATGAGATTTGAGCAGTTGATTGATGTTTCTTCAGTATCCAATCCCCAGACAAAGTTTTCTCAACCCCAAGCCTTCTCCAACAGTCCTCATCAATTTGTCCCTTATGATAAACCTTATCCTCATCTGTAGTATCGATTTCAAAGAACTCGAAAATCTTTGGAAATAAGTTGGCATAAGGAAGAGGGGCTGTCAAAGGGGTATTAACAGTATGCAACATGTAGGATAAAATCAGGTTAGGGACATCAATAGCATACCCAGTGAGGATCAAATCCAGAATTTCTAAGAGATTGTCAGTTACAATCTCTCTGGAGTGCTTTCGTGGTAAAATGCACCTAGCAAGCAATGTAAACACAATTTTGGCCTCTAAAGTTAAGACATTATGGGTTTGTTTTTGCTATGGCTTTGAGGAGGTAGCACCAGAAGGAATTGGTTTCTCAAAAAATGTTTTCTGGGCATGGGCAAGACATACATTTTTCGAAGGATGAGTTTTGGTGTCGATTTCCTCAGGAACTCCTAAAATAATTGCTAAAGAAGAAGCAGTTAGGGTAATTTGTCGTCCTTTAATCTGGGAATGAAGAGTCAAAATCCCCTTTTCTCGGTGTGCAGTGAGGTTGACAAAGAAGAGACGAGTAAGACGAGGAAATGCAAAATCACCCAGATTAAACAAACTCCATATATTTGAACATTTCAGCAGATTAACACACGGCAGATTCATAGACTCAAGAAATCGTTCATCAACATTTTCACAGAAGCTTAAGGGGCGATTGGCAAAACCATCTTTCCACATTCCCGCTTTAGTATAGTTTAAGAACCAAGAAAAAGGTTCTTCACTACTAACCTCAAACCCAGAAGGTGGTGATCGAAGACGATGATGAGGTAAATCCTTTGCGGCTGGAGGATAAATGGCTTGAGCCACTTGCCGAGAAGGAGAGGGAGTAGACATCGAAGAATCGGAATCTGGATTGTACTCTTTGAGAACAGCTTTGCCCTTTCTAGCCGACGATCGCTGCTTCTTGGATGTTGGAGTAGAGGATTGAGTCGAAGAGCGTTTGGAAGCCATCGCCGATTAGGGTTTGAAGGTGAGAGAGACGAGAAGTCGGAGATTTTAAGAAGCGTAGAAGAGAATCCGAATAGGAGATCTTTGAAGATTTTATATAAAACGGAGGGAGAGGAAAATCAGCATCGGAATATCCGATAAGACCGAAACTACTTTGTGTGGGATACCATAGACCTATATCTTTTGTACCATTAAGATATCTTAATATCCTTTTTACCGCAATGAGATGTGATTCCTTTGGGTTAGCTTGAAATCTAGCACACATGCAAACACTAAACATAATGTCAGGTCTACTAGCAGTAAGATATAGTAAAGATCCGATCATACCTCGAAATTCCTTTTGATTTACTTGTTTGCCGGTAAGGTCTTGATCCAAAGAGAGAGTTGAGCTCATTGGTGTTTTGGCTATTTTTGATTCATTCATCTTAAACTTCTTCAGAAGGTCTCTTGTGTATTTTCCTTGATTGAGGAATATGCCCTTTTTGCTTTGATGTACTTGTAGTCCAAGAAAGAATTTAATCCTCCCATCATACTCATCTCAAATTCCTTGCACATGATGTCAGAAAATTCCTTGCAAAGAGACTCATTAGTTGCTCCAAACAAGATATCATCCACATAAATTTGAACAACAAGAATATTCTTTCCATGAGTTTTAATGAATAAAGTTTTGTCAATCAACCCTCTTTTGAAGTTATTTTCCAGAAGATATTTTGAAAGTCGCTCGTACCAAGCTCTTGGGGCTTGCTTTAAGCCATAAAGAGCTTTGTCAAGCTTGAAAACATGATCTGGAAATTCATTACTTTCAAAGCCAGGAGGTTGAGCAACATAAACTTCTTCATCTAAATAACCATTCAAAAAGGCGCATTTTACGTCCATTTGAAAAAGTTTAATACTCATGTAAGATGCAAAAGCAAGAAGTATGCGAATGGCTTCAAGCCTGGCTACGGGAGCAAAAGTCTCCTCGTAGTCAATACCTTCCTCCTGATTGTAACCTTGAGCTACAAGACGAGCTTTATTTCGAATGACATTACCACTTTCATCAAGTTTATTTCGGAAAACCCATCTTGTCCCAATAACTGATTTGCCTTTGGGTCTTGCTGTAAGTGTCCATACTTTGTTTCGCTCGAACTCGTTTAGCTCATCTTGCATAGCAATAATCCAGTCAGGTTCTTGAAGAGCTTCTGTGTACTTCTTAGGTTCTACAAGAGAAACAAACGCATGAAAAGCACATAGATCCTTTAATTTAGATCGAGTTTGTATTCCAGATGAGGGATCAGAAATAATATCCTGAGTTGAATGGGATGATGCATGTTTGAATTTCCTCCGGACATTTCTCTGATTATACACATCGGGTTCAGAATTTATAGGAAGTGGGGAAGATGGCTCTTGTTGCTCAGGTAGTGATGTATCTTCACGATTGGTTTCATTTGTAAGATCTTGAGGGGGTGCTTCAAGGTCTTGAGACCCATCTGTAAGATCTTGAGATAGTTTTGTAAGATCTTGAAATGGCTCTTGCATATTTCTGACGTTCTTATCAACTTCCTCTTCCTCTTCCTCATGTTTATTTAGATCAAGATCTGCAAAGCTCTCACTCAAGATACCATTATCATTTTCATCAAACAAAACATGGATACTTTCTTCGACTACTTTGGTACGTTTATTGTATACTCGATAAGCCTTGCTTTGAGTCGAGTATCCGAGAAATGTACCTTCGTCGCTACGAGCATCAAATTTTCCAAGATTATCCTTCCCATTATTATGCACGTAACACGTACATCCAAATGGTTTAAAGTAAGATATACTTGGTTTTCTTCCTTTAAAAAGCTCATAAGGGGTTTTCTTTAAAATTGATCGAATCAAACATCTATTAAGAATGTAATTTGCTGTATTAACAGCTTCTGCCCAGTATGACTTAGGCAGATCATTCTCTAATAGCATTGTCCTAGACATTTCCTCTAGGGTGCGGTTCTTTCGTTCCACAACCCCATTTTGTTGAGGTGTTCTAGGAGCTGAGAAATTATGGGAAATACCATATTTCTCGCAAAATGCATCAAAGTCTGATTGATCAAATTCTCTACCATGATCACTTCTAATAGAAACGATTGGTAGGTTTTTCAAAGTTTGTAACTCCTTACAAAGTTTTGAGAAGTATAAAAGTGCTTCAGATTTCATTGAGCTTTTCTTGTAGAATGTTGATTTCTTTGCTGTAAATTTCTTCATTAGAAATCATGTTTTTCAGTACTTCTGATAAAACATCGATAGGACTAGATATAAGGTTTCTTACCATTCCATCCAAATGTTGATCTTGATTTTTGTCGGATTTTGCCATAAGACATAAGTTTGCATGATCATCTTCAGAATCTGAATCACTTG
Source organism: Fagopyrum homotropicum (assembly GCA_033239125.1). Classification (NCBI taxonomy): domain Eukaryota; kingdom Viridiplantae; phylum Streptophyta; class Magnoliopsida; order Caryophyllales; family Polygonaceae; genus Fagopyrum; species Fagopyrum homotropicum. Next base: position 154,989,981 of record BSWB01000003.1, read on the forward strand.
AGGAGTCTGAATCGCTCCAAGCTGCTACCATGGCTTTCTTGCCAAATTCCTTTTTCTTGAATTTGTTCTTCTTCTTTTGAGGACATTCTTTAACCAGATGATCTGTTTCACCACATTCATAGCAATTTAGAACACGATTCTTCTTCACGGGGTTAGAAGACTTACCTTTGTATTTAGAAGATCCAGCATTTTCTTTGTTTGAAAATTGCTTTTTCATTTTTAATATTCTAGCTAGTCCTCTTGTGATAAGAGCAAAAGGGTCTTCATCATCATCACTTTCAGAATCTTCCAGTGGTTCCTCTTTCTTTGCCTTGAGTGCCAAATTCTTAATGTTTGTTGGCACATCCCCATCGTCCTCATTGAGGATCAATTCATGGGTGATTAATTTGCCTAGCAAATCATCAAGAGCGAGTGTATTGAGGTTTTGGGCTTCTTCTATAGCGGTTACCTTGGGACCCCATTTTGCTTTAGGCAAACATCTAAGTATCTTTCTGACTTTTTCTTCATTGTTGAAAGTCTTTCCCAGTGAGTCAAGATTATTAATGATCTCCGTAAAACGGGTGAACATTACTTTGACTGATTCATCTGGGATCATTTTAAACAATTCATATTGCCTCAGAAAGATACTTATTTTGGTTTCTTTGACCTGGCTGGTTCCTTCATAAGTGACCACTAGTTTATCCCATATTTCTTTAGCAGATCTGCATGAAGATATACGATTAAATTCGTCAGTACTTAAACCACAATATAACAGATTAATAGCCTTGTAGTTTTTCGCCACGCTCTCAAGATCCTTCTGATTGAATTCAGCTTCTGTCTTGTTTACTGTTTTACCGTCGGGATCTTCCTTGGTAGGAGTGAGAGGTCCGTTCTTGATAATATGCCACAGTTCCAAATCTTGATCGATGATAAACATCTGCATCAAGGATTTCCAGTGCATAAAGTTGTTTCCTACAAAGAGAGGTGGTCGAGAAATTGATCTTCCTTGACCAAATCCGCCTTGACCTTCACCTGCCATTAGTTAGCCTCACAGATAATAATATCTAAGAAGACGTGAGTTAGGCTCTGATACCAATTGAAATGCGGAATAGGCAGATAAAATAGTTTATCCAATACTCTAGAAGGGGGGATGAATAGAGTATGGAAACTTTTCGCAATCTTAGGATAGGTAAGACCTTATCGAAAGAGATAAGACCTTATCAATTGAGATAAAGTCTTACTCGTAATTATAAGACCTTACACGTTTCTCTAAGATTGGAATTAAGTGTGAAGATTTAGACAAACCAGGAATATAAAGAGCAGCAAAGGACACACGATATGTTAACGAGGTTCGGTCACCAACACGACCTAGTCCCCGCCTAGGATTGATTCAACCCTAGGATTCAAGTAGCTTTATTTTCCTTCTTCTTGATGAGTTCCAGATACAATCTTCAGAAGACCTTCCCTCTTCTAAACTCAGAAGTCTTACACTTCCTATCTAGCAACTCACTCACTCGAAAAGAAAAACTAAAGTACTCCAGATACAACACTCGTATCCAACGTGTCTAGAAATGATAACGGTTTGTATAATCCTAGTTGAATTGTACTATTAGCTAGAAAAAGATCTCACACTTCTCAGGGAAGTAAAATGATGAAGCTTCGAATGTGAGATCGGCTCTTTGTGAGATAAGTAGAATTTATCACTCGGGTTTTGAAGTAGGCAATGAACGTGTATGTTGTCTTCTGTTCTTTGTCTCTTAAATAGGCAAGCGTATCAGCATTCTTTAACGTTGAGAAAAGATCTTGCCTTCGTGATCTAGGAGATCTTGGGTTGTTAAGATCTTGGGTTGTTGAGATTTTGTTTGTTGAAGTCAAGCAGTCAAAGTCAAGCACGGTTTTGTTGAGGTGAAGGAAATCTTCCATTTTTATCTCAAGAAGATTTATTTAAAACAAATCAAAGATTTGTTAAAAACAAATCCCTTAATTAACTCAACAAGAAAGAAAAGCCACTTGGACGTACGTACGCAACGCAATTGTAGTTTTTGTCCAGTTTTGGTAAGGTCTTATTAGTTTATGTAAGGCCTTACTGAAACCTGGAAACCAAGGTTTTCTGTAATATGGTAAGGCCTTACCTGACACTGTAAAGACTTTACCAACACTTGTAAGATCTTACCAAAACCTGGAAACCAAGGTTTTGGCTTTCATAAACCATAAGTAATGTCTTATTTATCAAGGTGGAGTTAACATCCAGCATAGTGAAAATTGGGCTTGACGGCGCACTTGAAGCCCATCTCCTTATATCCGAATTAGAATGCCGGCGAAGGGTTTAGTTGGGTTGATCACTTGAAGACTGAAGCTGATTTAGGGTTATTAGGCGTGTTGCGAAACTCATCGTTTAACCTTTGACAAAGTTTTGGAACTTAATCGTCCCTGAGTGAAGCTCTTCAAACAGTTAGTTGCTGGTTGTGTGTTTTACTCATTAGAGAAAGAGAGAGAATGGAAAGAAGAGAAGAAGATCAGATCATCCAAATCTTTTTTTTAAAAAAAAAATTTACTTGTATTATAGAAGAGAGGATTTACAAGATTGGTCAGAAGCAAGGAAACATGTGAAAGAAAGGGGGAATTATCTAAGATAGATACCAACCAACATTCTAGCCGTAGCTATCGAGTTGGCGGATCTATCTTTCCAATGATGGGCGAGGTGGAGTTTAGTAGCTCGAATAGCTTCATCGGCACAATCAATAGCCCTAGTGAAGATATTGTTGTAGACAAGGTTATTTCTGGCCTTCCAGGAGTAGTAAATGAATGTAGTGATTGTAGCAATACGAGTGCAGTTGATTAGCTTGTTTATAGGGGTGATCTCCGCTCCAAGCCAGTCTCAAAGGTTGGTGAGGTAAGGGGCAGGGTAAGGGTGCGTGTCCATCTTGAGATGATGTCAAGGGTGAGGGAGGTGTAAGAGCATCCGGTCTAGAGATGATCATCATCCTCACACTAGTACAAATTCTAAATTTTTCGGGACAATTTTATCGGGTGTTACAAAAAATCCCGTAAAAAATTAGAACTCTCAGGACTTAATTTAAAACTCCCGTAAAAAAATTAAGCTCGCTCTAGGGAGTTATTACTTTAACTCACTAGCTTTCCCAAATAACTTTGCAAATAGGGTTAGGGGGGGGGAAGAGAGTATCAGCTCGGAAGAGGGAGTAGGATTTTTTGGAAGAGAAGGAACCACTGGGGTTTGATATGGAGCTAATGCAACTAGCGCCAGAAGAGGGTTTGGTATTTCATCTCTAAGGTTGATGTTGCATTTCCAAGAGTTGTTGTTGGGAACATAGCTCCAAATTGTGTGTCGCTTGAGGATGCTGTGGCTGACGCAAGAGCTCCAAAGGTTGTCATTATCACTATTGAGGTCGAATATAAGGCGGGCAAGGCTGGCTTTGTTTCTGGCGCTAAGGTCAGGGAAGCCAAGGCCAAATCTTGCTTGAAGCAAGAAGGATCTGAAAAAGAAGAAGAAGAAGAAGAAGAAGAAGAAGAAGAGAGGTTGAGATATATGTAATCTCTTGGATCTCTTCCCACCGTCGCTACGTTGGCTTGCGAGAGTGGCGAAGATCAATCTCAAATCTTCGTCAAGGTACCCTTGAGGGGGATTTTCTTCATCCTTTTTTCGTTGTATCTCTTGTGTTCTTTCTTTTACAGTCTTTGCTAGATCCGTTGTACAAAGTGCTAGTGTCTCTTGTCCTGTGTTTTGCAATCAACTCTTGTGTGATTAATGTTGTTTGACTCTTTAGTCGGATTTACGACTGAGGATTATAGAAATCCTAGAATAAACTTTTACAAAGATAGAGAAGAGGAGGAGGCATATAGAAGGGGAATGTGATCAGATTAAGGGGAGGCAACGGAGTGGTGTCGATCCACCATAGAGGAGGCATATAGAAGGGGAACACGTTTAATTTTAAAGTCATATTCTTAAACTTGAATCGTGTATAAACAAGTCGAATATCAAAGCTCGTACTCGAATAACACGAAACCAAAGCCACTAAGATACGTGTTCGTTGCTGATGTTTCTGAGCTTACTACATCTTGATTTGCATATTTTATTAGTTTTTTTTTTGTCCCCTAATTCTAGATTCTCTTAGAGAATGATGACGAAGAAGAAGCTATTTGTCTGTTGTAATATTCATCAAATCTTTACCCATATATTATGGGTAGACAGACACGTACATGCATCGCACTATTCATAATATCACCATGTGGAATACACGTGTCATCTTCATTTGTCAAGATCAGCTACGTGTTCGTTTGCTCAATGATACATATATGAGTATTCGATCGCTGTCTATCAATTCATCTTATCAGTGTTCCTTTGTAAGCTGTCTTTATCTCTTCCCTTCTTGTGTTGCATTAGGGTTAAGCTCAAAATGGATGTCTTGCCGGAATACGTCCTTTTGAAATTGCATGACAACGACAAATATCTTTGCCACAGCCCATCAAAAGAACACAATGGTACACACAGTTCCTCTCTTCTTCACTTCTCCCACCAGAAGGTCGATGACGGCGGTACGGTCTCGGAAACGGAGAAGATTGAGCCTCACCACCTCCGGTTTGAGGTTCAGAAGGCAAAAACCGCTAAAGGACTCGCACACATAAGGACGTGCTACAACAATAAGTATTGGGTCAGGTACGTGAAGTTTATATATATATATATATATATGAAAAAGTATTGGGCTCACACATAATAACCGCTCTTAATATTTTGAACACATAAACACCAAATAAATAAATAAATATATATATATATATATATTTTTTTTTCTTTTAATATCGTCTAATATTAACTATCTATTTAACGATTTAATTAACGATTTAATGAATATAATTTCTCCTCATTTATGGGAATCTATATATAACCTCAAATTTATTTACTAAAAAGGTTCGCATTTCAAAGGCCATATTTTTTGAATTACTTTTGATCGAATTATTAAATACTAACTACTAACTAAATTTTTTTGACCACTACTATTATTCTATTAAAATAACAGTATCATAAATCATAAACTCATTAAAAAAAATATACACTTAATATTATTTTATACAATAGTAACTATAATAGTAACTAAAATAAAATGGTAAATATTAGAAATTCAATTAAAATGGTAAATGTTTATAGTGGTAACTCAATTAAAATGGTAAATATTAAAAAAAATGTACAAAATAAAAATAAAAATATTAAATTGAAAATTGCGTAAATAATTCGCTTTTTATTGTAATATTGAAAATTTTAAACGTGTTTTTTTGTTGTTTGGAATTTTTAAATGTGTTTAGGAAGTCCAAAGATAGTAACCAGATAGTTGCAGAAGCCGATGAGCCAGAAGAAGACCAATCAAAGTGGAATTGCACTCTCTTCAAGCCTGTATTCATGGAAGCCGATGTCGATGCCGACCTCACCGATACGAGGAAGATGCGTTTGCTGCATGTTGGAGAGTTAAACCATGGCTACGTAGGCATTAACAACAACTCCGACGACGAGTTTCACCTTACGAAAATCGTTAATCCGACGGATGCTACTATTTTCATAGTGATCAACGTAGAATCATTCGCTACACTCCCCGAATACGTTGCATTCATGGGGCCAAACGGAAAATATCTCGCCGCCTATCCTCGTCATGGCATTGTAACTTCGACGGCAAATGACGTCACTGAACTCGGAGTTCCTCATAAAATCTCTATCACGAATCAACAACGAGGAATAATAACAGTATTCAACGTCGCTAGTAACCTGTATTGGGCGACGGATCCCGGAGGTCAAATGGTGTTTTGTACGAAAGATTACCCGCCGGTAGAAGTAATTCCGATCAAGGTTGGTGATCACATTGCTCTCAAGGGTGTAAGGTGGAATACATTTGGTCATATCAAGGAGGTTCTAAAAGTCGACAATACCTTGTGTATGGATGCACAAGCGATTAGCGAAGACGCGAGATTCAAGGTTGCGGAGCCGGTTTACTCGAGGGAGATCCTCGATGTGTCGTTTAGGTTGAACGACGCTAGGGTTTATAACACAAGCATTGTCGACAAGTTCACCGATTCTAGAAGCAACTATACCGACGTGACACAAACCGGATCGTTTCAAGTGTCGTATAAAGAGTCTCAAACCATGACATGGAAACAAAGTACTACCGTGCATATAGGGGTTAAGGCTAGTTGGTCAGCCGGGATTCCGTACGTCGGAAAATTAGGAGTTGATGTTTCGTATGATCATAGCCAAACTATTGAGTATGGTAAGACGGAAAACAAGGAGAAGAATGTGACTTACTCGCAGACTATCAATATACCGTCGGGGAAGAAAGTGACGTTGAAAGTTGTTGCGTCGAAGGCTTACTGTGATGTTCCGTTTACTTGTAAAGTGCGTGATACGATGTTCGATGGAAGTGTTAGAGAGTATGATAAGACTGATGGGTTGTATGTGGGTTGTAATGAGTTCGACTTTAATACGGTCATAAGTGAAGATCATCTGTAGATGATGGTGAAGGTAGATATATACTTCTACTGTTGTAGATAAATAAGTGAAAAGTCGTATGTTTGTGTTGATTTATGATCTAATGTACTTATAAATAAAATTTCTAGCTACTTTGTACGACGATGTTAAAAATAAACGACGTCGTTTGGCTCTGGAGTTGAGTTGGACGCTCCATGCCGCACTTTTACTTACTAAAAGCTTCGTTTTCCTCCTTTCATAACCTACTCAAATTCACAGCAATACTAGATGAATGAAAATTTGACGACTGGCTTTAACCTTGGGATTTTGAGGAGTTCCCCTATGTCCACCTATGATGACAATCTCAATGTTTGGATATCTCCTTGACCATTAGACAATATCTTGTAATAAGCCAATAAATTTAGGTGACTATACGATGGACCAATGATCGAGTAAGACGAGCTTTTTCTGGGTCGAAGGTCCAGGAAAAAAAAAAAAAAAAAGGGAGCGAGCGAGGTCCACAAAAGTATATTGAAAATCCTACCTGCAAGTTCCGTACATAAAACCATAAATGTTTCCTCTTCTCTCGCTATTTCTCTGTTAACTCATGCAAATCACAACACAATCGACGTATAAAAATGAACCAACCTATAAACTCTGCAACACTATGGTGGAAGACGACGAACATCTCTGGACAAGATGCAACTACTCCTCTTTAGTTCTAGAGATCATCTCAAGATGAACCCGACCACCTTATCCTGCTCCCTACATCCATAACCTTTGGCACTGGCTCCGTACCTGCTCCACATCTAAGCACAACTTCCTCGAGTGCACTCGTGTGGCCTCCATTACTGCCTTCATCTATTTTACATGGAAATCTAGGAACAACGTTATCTTCAACAACTTAAACACTAGAGTCATCGGCTGTTCTAGCGAGGCCATCTGTGCTACTAAGATGCATCTCTCTCACCATTGGAGGGACAGAACTGTTAACTCGATGGCTACGGCTCGAATCCTTGGAATTCACCTTACCTAGAACTTGTAGCTTGTTTTGCGTTTGATCTCTGTATCTGTTTCTCCTTGTCTCAGAACTTGGTCTCCACTGTAAATCCTTCCCTTTTTTCTATACAAGTAATTTATCAAAAAAAAATAACCTATAGAGTTTCGATAATCCCCATAACATCCTTCATCATAAGCTTTAGAGTATTGATACTTTGATCTATTTCTTAGCAAATCATGAGTACGTTATATATGGAACATTCTATTAGGGTAGGGTTTAGGGTTCAGAAAGATATCTTAAATAAGATTGTAAGAAGATAGGTAAATAGCATATATTTCCATTTATTCATGAGTCCATTATGGTCGCAAAAACTAGATGCGAATCAAAACCAAAACACCAACGGTAAGAACCGAAAACAAAGAACGATCAATGAAACCAACTTACGTAGCTCCATCGAATTAACATCTAGAGATTATCTTGGGTAATGAAAGTATTGAAGCCAAACTCATTAGCACCAACATAGAGCCCATCAGTCTTCTCATACTCTCTAACACTTCCATCGAACATAGTATCACGCACTTTCGAAACGAATGGAACGTCGCAAGAAGCTTTAGAAGCAACCACTTTCAAAGTCACTTTCTTCCCTGGAGGTATACTAATATTCTGCGTATAAGTTACCGTCTTTTCCTTGTTCACCTCCACACCATACTCCACACTTTCATTGTGGTCATAAGAAATCTCAGCTCCCATATCTCCGATGAACGGAATCCCGGCCGACCAACTAACCTTCACCCCTATATTCACCGTAGTTGTTTGTTTCCATGTCATGGTTTGTGACACTTTATACGACACTTGAAACGATCCGGTTTGCTCAACGTCGGTAGAATTGCTTCTCGAATCGACGAACTTGTCAACGACGCTTCTATTATAGATCCTCACGTCTTCCAAACCCCAAGACGCATCGACGATCTTCCTTGCGTAAACCGGCTCCGCGACTTGAAATCTCGCATCTTCGCTAATCGTTGTGGCTTCAATAACCAAGCAATTGTCGGTATTGGAACCGCGTGCGGTTGCAATAACATTAGCAAATCTATTCTTCCCTACACCTTGGAGAGCAACGTAGTTACCAATCTTAATCGGAACGAATTCTAACGCTGGATCTTTGTTCCCAAATTGTCCAAGAATATATTTCATAGCTTCCGGAAGATCGCACCAAACATGAAAATGATCGGAGCCGGGAAACAAGAGCCAATAAGCGTTTGAAGATAGGTTCAATATTGATATCGCTCCTTGTTGTTGATTCCCGGCAGTGATTCGATGAGCGACTCCAGGTTGAGTGATGTCATTCCCTGTACAAGCTACGACGAGATGATCGGGAGGACACCCCATGAGGTATTTTCCGTTTTGCCCCTTGAAAGCGACGTATTCGGGAAGGATAGCGATTGATTCTGCGTTGATCACTGTGAAAATAGTAGCATCCGTAAGATTAACGAATTTCGTAAGGTGAAACTCGTCATCGGAGTTGTTGTTAATGCCGACGTAGCCATGGTTCAACTCTCCGACATGCAACAAATGCATCTTCTTTGTATCTGCACTCTCGTCGGCGCCGGCGCCGGCGTCCAACAAAAGTGGCTTGAAGAGAGTGCAAGACCACTTTGATTGGTCTTCTTCTGGCTCGTGTGCTTCCGCCACTATCTGGTTACTGTCTTCTGACTTCCTGAACAAGTTACCAGCATATAATAAGATAAAGTACGTGTACGCTCGTATGTACACGAGTTTCAGGTGTTGTGTGTTACCTGACCCAATACTTATTATTATAACATGTCCTTATGTGTACGAGTCCTTCATGGGTTTTTGACTTCTCCACCTCGAACCGGAGGTGGTGAGGCTCAACCTTCTCCGTCTCCGTGACCTGATCATCGGCCTTCTCGAGCTTGACCTTGTGATCCGAGAAGCGAAGACGAGATGAGTTCTTTGAACCTCCTTGTTCCTTTGAGGGGCGGTGGGATAGGAATTTGTTGTTGTCATGTGACTTCAAAAGGACGCATTGCGGCAAGACATCCATTTTCCGAGCTTCACGTACCTAATTATACGTACAAAAAAACATGCATGTTAAACTTTAGAAACTAAATGAAAGTATATATACAGTAGTGATACATGCAGAGAAATTTGCTACAAGTACCGGGGGTTTGTATGGATCTTGCAGATGGAGAATGGAGTTGATAGATGACGATTGAAATGAATATCCATATATAGATGAAGAGTAATAGTCATGCATAGTAGCACGCAACCGCTATCAGCCATCCATGATAGCACATCACCAGCTGTAAAGAATGATCGATATCAGTAGCAAACGGACTAGTGACGTCACCTATTCTAGAATAATCCTTACTGTCATGTATGGTAAATGAATGCAACCAAATAATCTCTACTGTCAGTTATGCAGCATGATCGATCCATCCGGGTTTTTTGCATAAGTTTTTTTTTTTTTTTTTTTTTTGAAAAGTTAATTGTATTAAGAATAATGTACAGATTACAGAAGAGGATCAAGAGCATAATCATAGGAGACATAATAGGAGTAGCATGATAACAAGAAGTATCATGGAGGTAGAAGACGGATCAATGGAGGCATAGATTCAGATTGAAGGCCATATCGAGAGTGGGGCGAGTTCTGTCCTTCCAGTTATAGTTGAAGTGCTGCTTCACATTCCGAATGATCATATTCGCACATTCGATAGGGTTGATGAATGTTTGGCAGTAAAGCATTTTATTCCTGGCAATCCAGATATGGTAGAGGAAGGCGGTGATAGTAGCGATCCTGATACAGTCCATCGGAAGCGGCTTCCGGCTAGACCAGTTGGCGAGCCAACTCCAGATGCAGTTGGAGTAGGGCGCAGGAGGGGGCGTCATGGTCCAGCAAGAGACGATGTCCAGCACAGTGGAGCTGTAGCTACAATGGTGCCAAAGATGCTCACCATCCTCCGGAGCGTTGCTGCAAAGCTTGCAGGTGTCGTCAATGGTCATGTTCCAGGTACGGAGCTTTGTGAGCGTAGGGAGACGGTTAAGTCCCGCAAGCCAGGCAATGAAAGCGGTTCGAGGGATATTGGATGAGAGCCAATGGCTTTGAGTGGAGAGTGAGGATCAACAGGGGGGTAGGGTTTGAAAATGCCGTAGGTCTTCCTCTTTGAGAAGGAGCCATCCACGTTGGTGATCATCTCCTCCCGCGGTCGACCCATTGGAGGAGAAGGAATCTCGTCTCTGAGGGATAATAGAGATTTCCAGAAGGAGCTATGAGAGGTCCTTGCCGAGCAGCTCCAAATTGACTCACCACGATTAAACAGGTGGTTGTTAACCCATTTCGCCCAAATGTTCGGGTTATCCCGATCCAGTCCGAGTAAGAGCTTTGAGAGGGCTACTTTGTTCCTGACAGCAAGGTCAGGGAAGCCCAACCCACCATTCAATTTAGGTGTGCAGATTGTGTCCCAAGCAACGAGAGCGCGCTTACTAGAGGTAGTTCCGGACCAGAAGTAAGAGCGAATGAGTTTGTTAATGGTGTTGATCACACTTACCGGAATAAAGAACATCGAGCTCCAATACTGACTAGTAGCAAAGAGGATGGATCTTATGATCTGGGCACGTCCGGCGTAGGACAGAGATTTTGCGCTCCAGGAGTGAATTCGCCGGGTTATTTTGTGAATCAGAGGCAGGTAGTCGAGAATCCTCAAGCGTTGCCCTCCAATAGGAACACCAAGGTAAAGAAAGGGAAGGTTGCCAATACTCATTCCGGTGATACGAGCCGCCTCTTCAGCTTCAAATGCATTCATACCACCCGTAAAAATTTGCGATTTCGAAGGGTTGATAACAAGTCCAGAGAAGGTACCGAACTCATCCAGGGTGTCTTTGAGGATAGTGATGGATTTGGGGTCCCCACGACAAAGGAGAAGGAGGTCATCAGCGAAAGCAAGGTGCGTGATGGTGGGTTGGGAGCATTTCGGGTGGTGATTGAAGTCCGGGTTTGAGGTTTTCTCAGAAATCATCCTGGAAAGAAATTCCATGGCGATTACAAAGAGAGGTGGGGAGAGAGGGCAACCCTGTCTCAGACCACGAGTACCAGTGAAGTGCCCAATCAGGGTCCCATTGTAGTTGACTGAATAGGAGGGAGTGGTGATGCATTCACGAATCAATTGGATGAAAGGGGAAGAGAAGCCCATTTGTTGGAGGCAATGGAGCATGTTTCATCTCGTATTCATTTGCCGGATTTGTGAAATCGACCGGACCAACCCGAATTCGTCCGAGATCCGAAAATTTTGAAAAAAAAAACGTATCCAGAACAGGGTTGTTTGAAACCAACTTAACTAGAAATCATAATTAACCCGAAAATGACCCCGATCGAATGATGACCACCCTTTCAAATGAACCGAAACCAACCTGAAATGAATCGATGAATGAAATAACCAGTCCCGAAATAACTCGAACCGAATTCATCCGGGGACTTAAAAACAAACCGGCCTAAAATGACGTAATAATCCGAAGTAACCCGATCTGAAAGTTTCGTGACCCAAGCCTAAAATGATTCAAACTATATATAATAACTCAAACCTAAAATGATTGAGTTAATTTTTTTTTTTTAAAATAATTTATCAAGGGAAAAAAGTAGGTAAATTTACCTACAAAGAGTGTGTTTAAATAAAAAAAAATGATAAGGGCATTTGCAACAAATTCTTCAAAAAATCTCTAAAATGGTGAAATAATTTTCATTTTCTTTAAATTATTTTTTTCTAAAATCCAATAGTTTCTCCATAATAGGGAGTCATGTATATATGTAATTTTTTATTTTAAAAACCAATGACAAAAACTGTCAAATTTTATAGATGGAATGTATTTGGATAACCTTCCCCTTGCTGCAAATATAGGAAAAGGAAGCCTTATTTTTCACAAGCCTAATACACTAACTAAATAGTTTTCTCATTAATAGAAGTAATGAGGATAACAATTAATAACCTTCGTCAATTTGTTCAATCCTGATTTCAACTATCCAATAATCTTCAATTTCTAATATATCTGTCAATAAGTTTCGGGTTCAACTCCAAAAAAAACAAGGTTTTCAAACTTGTAAGTTTATCGAAGCTTAGCAAATTCACGAAGATTTGAAATAAAAAAAAACTCGATAGTGATTGTTTGGGAGTTCAGCCTTATGAAAATTATAGTAACTTATAAAATAATATATTATAAATATTCCGTATAAAATAAATTTTAAATAAAAAATTTATTTCAATAATTATATATATATATATATAAAAGTTTCAATAAATATTCTCTCAAATACTTTAATGAAACAATTTAGTTTACTAGGCTTTTTCTAGTTTTGTGTTTAGTAAATGTACCATTTGAGAGAAGAGTGTGTAGAGTTTGAGAATAAATACAAAAGGTTGGAGTACATTTACTTAATTGAAACATTAAAAAGTCTAGTTACTATAGTTTTTTAAAAAGGCCTAGTTATCAAAATTGCCCTATTGTAGAAGTGTTGTATCTCCTTCTTTATTTTTAAAAAAAATAAATATGCATACTTGTGACTAAGTAACTTATAATTAAATTACAACTATATCCCATTGATTACTAAAGAAATTGTAGTGTTGTGCTTAAGTTTTTTTGGTAACAAGAGTTTTCATACCCTTGCGCATACTATATGTTTTATTATTAACTAGTTTATATCTCGTGTCTTTCACGGATATTTGTTAATAAAATGATTTGAAAGTTGCGTACGTTGGTGATATAAACAAAAAATTACTTGATATTACAAAGAATTAAGTTTTAAGTATTTGAGAACTCAAAACCAAGCTATAGACACTTTTACGGAGCCTCTCAAGTAAGAGATATTTATCAAGTTACGTGAAATACTTGATATTACATATAATTAAGTTTAAGGGGGGTGTTAAAAATAAACTTAATTCTTGAAGAAATGGTATATTATTTGTCTCTTGTACTATTCATCACACCTAAGCTATACACTTTGTGGTTAAACAGACACGTACGTGTATTGTAATATTCATTCATCGTACAAAAATGGTAGGAGGTATATATATATATACAAGTGTCATGTTCGTGCTTCAAGTAATACCACGTGTGGGCTTGTTCCACAATCAGACAAGAGTAGTCTTTCTCTATATAAGATCTTCCATCGTTATCTCTCAACTTCATCTTCTTGCCCATAAGCTTTTCTGTTCATATCAAAATGGATGTTTTGCCGCAGTGCGTCGTTTTGAAATTACATGATGATAACAAATATCTTTCTCATCGCCCCTCAAAGGAACACAAAGGTTCGAACAACTCTAGCTCTCGTCTTTGCTTCTCGGATCAGACGTTCGAGCTCGAGAAGGCTGATGATCACCACTCCGCCATTAATGGTGGTAATAAGGTCTCTGTCATGTCGGAGAAGATTGAGCCACACCTCTTCCGCTTCGAGTTTGAGAAGGCCAAAACCGCTCCAGGACTCGTGCACGTCAAAACGTGTTATAATAACAAGTATTGGGTCAGGTACGTATATACGTGATCGATGTTTCTTGTAACTTATATCGGCACATGATATATTTATATAACTGTAACACACTTCACCTGAAAGTAACAACTGATGAAGGACTCGTACACATGAGGATAGACGTGGGTCATAAATCTAAACCGACGACCTAATTAAACTCCCGATTTAGCTTCAGGAACTCAAGCTCAATCCTAAATCAAAACCGGAAAAAAAACATACAGGCGGTGGGTGGTTTACTAGGCTGTTTGGCGGTTTGTTAAAAAAAAATTATTTTAAGCAAACCGGACCAAAAACCGCCGGTTTAAGAGTTTAACTGACGGTTTGAGTACCAAACCGGTCGATTTGGTACCTTACAAAATAAATTTTAACCAAGCCGACGGTATCTAAACCGCCAGCTTAAAAACCGCCAGTTCCACAGTTTGTCCTAAATCGAACACAACTACATAAGGAGATATTATAATAATAAGCATTGGGGCAGGTTTGAAAACCGCCGGTTCAGCGGTTTGCCCTAAACCGGACCCATAACAACACGTTATCTTAAAGTCGTGTACATACAAGTTGATCTATTTATACGTTGATAACTTGTTCAGGAAGTCGGAAGACAGTAACCAGATAGTGGCGGAAGCACACGAGCCAGAAGAAGACCAATCAAAGTGGTCTTGTACTCTCTTCAAGCCTCTTTTATTGGACGCCGACGCCGACGAGAGTGCAGATACAAAGAAGATGCATTTGCTCCATGTCGGAGAGTTGAACCATGGCTACGTCGGCATTAACAACAACTCCGATAACGAGTTTCACCTTACGAAAATCGTTAATCCTACGGATGCTACTATTTTTACAGTGATCAACGCAGAATCAATCGCTATACTTCCCGAATACGTCGCATTCATGGGGCTAAACGGAAAATATCTCATGGGTTCTCCTCCCGATCATCTCATCGTAGCTTGTAATGGTAAGGAAGTCACTCAACCTGGAGTTGCTCATCGAATCACTGTCAAGAATCAACAGCAAGGAGTGATATCAATATTGAACCTATCTTCAAACGCTTATTGGTTCTTGTTTTTCGGCTCCGGTCATAATAAAGTTTGGTGCGATCTTCCGGAGGCTATGAAATATATTCGTGGACCAACTACGATAAAACATCCGGATTTAGAATTCGTTCCGATTAAGATTGGTAACTGCGTTGCTCTCCAAGGTGTAGGGAAGAATAGATTTGCAAATGTTATTAGTTCCGATGCTGACAACTCCTTGGGTATGGAAGCCACGACGATTAGCGAAGATGCAAGATTTCAAGTTGCGGAGCCGGTTTACGCAAGGGAGATCGGCGAGGCGTCTTGGGGGTTGAAAGACGCGAGGATCTATGATCGAAGCGTAGTTGACAAGTTCGTCGATTCTAGAAGCAACTATACCGACGTGACGCAGACCGGATCGTTTCAAGTGTCGTATAAAACGTCTCAAACCATGACATGGAAACAAAGTATTACTGTGAATATAGGGATCAAGGCTAGTTGGTCAGCCGGGATTCCGCTCATCGGAGAAATCGGAGCTGATATTTCTTTGGACGGCAGCTATGTTTTTGAGTATGGTAAGGAGCAAACCCAGGAAAAGAGTGTGACTTACACGCAGAATATTAGTATACCTCCGGGGAAGAAAGTGACTTTGAAAGTGGTTGCTTCTAAAGCTAAATGTGACGTTCCATTTGTTTCGAAAGTGCGTGATACTATGTTCGATGGAAGTGTTCGAGAGTATGAGAAGACTGATGGCATCTTTGTTGGTTCTAATGAGTTTGGCTTCAATACGAGCATAAGTGAAGATCATGTCTAGATGCTAGCTGGTGGAGGTATACTGTTGTAGATAAATAAGTGAAAATTCATATGTTTGTGTTGGTTTTCGATCTTGTCCTGATCGAGAATGTACTATAAATAAAATCCCTAGCTGAGATGCAGCTTGTATATGTTCTATTCCATGGCTCGAAAACTTTTGCCTCTCTTCTATCACAGCTTATGTCTATTTCACATGGAAAGCAAGAAACGACCTCATACTTGACTGCACCTCTACCTCCCCAGCGTCTTGTGCCCAATTGATCATCGCTGCAGTAAAGAACCTCTCCTCTCTTAAATGGAAGGTCTCTTAAATGGAAGGACCGATCCGCCAACTCGATTTGGTGGGCTCGATTACTTGGCATCCCTTGTTTGCAATCCTTTTCTTAACAATATGAGCTTTAAAGAACATTCTATTAGAGTTTAGAAAGATGGTATGCCATGAATCAAATATTCATGAGATCATCATCATCGCACAAAACAACTGCTAATGTTTATTAATTTATAATTCAAACCAAACCCTAAAAGGTAAGAACAAATTAAAACAAGGAAGAACAATCGAACATCTACAGATGATCTTCGTTTATGACAGTATTGAATCCAAACTCATTACAACCCACATAGAGTCCATCGGTCTTATCATACTCTCGAATACTCCCATCGAACATGGTATCACGAACTTTGCAAGTAAACGGAACGTCACAATAAGCTTTATATGCAACCACTTTGAATGTCACTTTCTTCCCGGGCTGTATATTAATGTTCTGCGAGTAAGTAACACTCTTTTCCTTGTTTTTCTCCTCGCCATACTCAATAGTTTGGCTGTGCTCATACGAAACCTCAACCCCGAATTCTCCGACGTACGGAATCCCGGCTGACCAACTAGCCTTGACCCCTATATTCACAGTAGTACTTTGTTTCCATGTCATGGTTTGAGACTCTTTATATGACACTTGAAACGATCCGGTCTGCTCTACGCCGGAATAGTTGCTTCTGGAATCGACGAACTTGTCAACAACGCTTTTATTATAAACCCTAGCGTCGTTCAATCTGAAAGTAGCGTCGAGGATTTCCCTTGTGTAAACCGGCTCTGCAACCTTGAACCTCGCATCTTCACTAATCGCTAGGGCATCAATTAACAATCGATTGTCCATGTTCAATACTTTCTTGAGATGACCAAATTTATTCGTCCCTGCACCCTTGAGAGCAATGTAGTTACCAACCTTAATCGGAATTAATTCTATCGGCGCTTGTTCGCTCGAACAATATACGTATTCATCAGCCCAAAAATAATCACAAGCTAGGTTGTATACTGTTACAATTCCTTGTTGTTGATCCTTGATAGAGATTCTATGAGCAACTCCAAGATCGGTGACGCCGTTTGCGGTAGACATTACAATGCAATGATCGGGAGGATACGCCTGGAGATATTTTCCGTTTGACCCCATGAATGAAACGTATTCGGGAAGTATAGCGATTGATTGTGCGTTGATCATTGTGAAAATAGTAGCATCAGTAGGATTAACGATTTTCGTAAGGTGAAACTCACCATCATCGGAGTTGTTGTTAATGCCTACGTAGCCATGGTTCAACTCTCCGACGTGCAGCAAATGCATCTTCTTTGTATCTGCACTCTCGTCGGCGTCCAAGAAAAGAGGCTTGAAGAGAGTGCAAGACCACTTTGATTGGTCTTCTTCTGGCTCGTGTGCTTCCGCCACTATCATGTTACTGTCATCCGACTTCCTGAACAAGTTATCGATATATAAATATGGATGCTCGTATCCACACGACTAAATTTACGAGTTTCGAGTGATGTGTGTTACCTGGCCCAATACTTATTATTATAACATGTCCTTATGTGTACGAGTCCTTTGTCGGTTTTTGACTTCTCCACCTCGAACCGGAGGTGGTGAGGCTCAACCTTTTCCGTTTTCGAGACTTGATCATTGGCCTTCTCGAGCTCGACATTGTGGTCGGAGAAGCGAAGACGAGAGGGGTTCTCTGAAGCTCCTTGTTCCTTTGAGGGGCGATGGGAAAGGAATTTGTTGCTGTCATGTAACTTCAAAAGGACGCATTGCGGCATGACATCCATTTTTTGAGCTTCACGTACCTAAGTATACGTACGTACAACAAAACATGCATGTTATCCTTGAAACTAAATGAAAGTATACATGCAAGACAATTTGCTACGTACCGAGGGTTTGTATGGATCTTGCAGATGGAGAATGGAGTTGATAGATCGATGACGATTGAATTGAATACCCATATATATATATAGATGAAGAGTAATAGTCATGCATAGTAGCACGCAACCACTATCAGCCATCCATGATAGCACATCACCAGCTGTAAAGAACGATATCACTAGCAAACGGACCAGTGACGTGTCACACATTCTAGAATAATCCTCACTATCATGTATAGCAAACAATAGTCGCTCAAATCAATGCAACAGAATAATCTATTTATGGCAAATACCCAACTCTCAGTCCGGGCTCAAGAGCAAGGAGAGAGCCCAAAATACATAGTACAATCATTAGGGATTCTTGATAATTAAAAAAACTTAGCTTCTTAATAGCAGGGTTTCTTGTCCTAGAAGTAATGATGTGATCTCATATATATATATATATATATATATATATATATATATATATATATATATATATATATATATATATATATATATATATATATATATATATATGTATATATATATATATATATATATATATATATATATGTACATGGGCTAATTTGATTAATAGGCTTTTTTGGGTTTTAAGTTTAGTAAGTAGGTCTTTTGGCCAGAGATGAACGGGTTGTTAAAAATGACCGAGGAGTTGGGAAAAGTATTAGTTGTGGTCCGCCATGCAGTTGGAGGTGAAACAATCAGCAATCTCGGAGTTAGAAGAGGTAGGGGAGGGGTTTAGGGTTTCGGTGACGGGTTTTACGCTTGGATTGACTTCAGGGGTAGGATCCAAGATGGGCTCACCAGGGGTATGAATCAGAGTGGGCTCACCCAAGGGAGGGTGAGATTGATGGGGTTTCTCAATGCGAAGAGATCGGATGCATCGGGTGTAGGAAGTAACGGACCAAGGTTTGAAGAGGGTGGTAGGCGAGACCAGTAGGCCCTGGAGGGTGGAGGGTCAGTGGTGTACTTTGTTGATCGACACCGGTGACCAAAAAGGAGACATCTTGGGCTGGAAGCCATTCGTAGGAGACTTTTTGCGTGATCGTTTCACCTTCCGGGATTATGAAGGTTATCTCCCGAAGCAAGGGTTTGGACTGTGAAGTATCTTTGATTTGGATATGATACGAGGTTCCAGGAGAGGGTAGCATAGCTTGACATGCGTTGGAAGGCCATATGACTACCCAAGGGAAAGCCGACAAGATATATACAAGTGCCATTTCGAGACAATGTCAGAGACATCATCGTTGGAGAAGTGAATAACGCCGTCCTCTATTCCTGGGAGAAGGGCAGGGGCACATGATTCCAAGTCTTTGCATTAATGAGAATGTCTCTGAAGGAGCCTCTTGGGATTCCTGGGTTAGGAGTGCAATGAAGAGGGGGGCAGATGAAAGGTCTGAGGGTCCAGGTACGAGGGGAGACTTGAAAGGACCAGCATGTGAAGAGGTGGGGACATCAGCAGCCATAGTGGGAACCTGATCATCCACCGGTTCAAAGAGAGGTTTTGGAAGATTATCATGCAAAGAAGAGGGTGCATTCGTGGCCTCTGTGAGATTTTGAGTAGAAACCGGCTAACTGGAATGCTCTTGGGGGCAAGGGGCTGACCTTTCAACGAATTTTTCGTCCTTATAAACGAGTTTATAAAACTTTTTTCGAAATTAGGCTCGGATGAAAGTTTTTTCCGAAAATACACGAAGGTGTCAGGTTTGGAATAGAAGCGCGGTGAGTCACCGCGTTTCTTCCGTAAAGAAACGCGATGCATAACCGTCGTAAGAAAATCAAACGGAAATTAAAAAAAAAAAAGGAGAGAAACGGCGTTTCTAGTGTAAAACAAAAGTATATTTAAAAAAAAAAAACACACTGCAAGTAATTTTTTTAAAAAAAAAAGACACTAGAAGCGCGGTGTATTTTTTCTTTTTTATAAATTGCTAATTATAAAAACGCGGTTAATGACCGCGTTTCTCTCCTTTTTTTATTTTTTTTTTAAATTTCCGTTTGATTTTTTTATGACGATTATGCACCGCGGAAGAAACGCGGTGACTCACCGCGCTTCTACTCCAGACCTGACACCCTCGTGTATTTTCGGAAAAAACTTTCACCCGAGCCTAATTTCGGAAAAAATATTATAAACTTGTTTATAAGAGCAAAGAATTCCCTTTCAACGTAGGAGAGCTAGGAAGCGGTGGGAAGGTTATCTCCGTGCGAAGAGATTTCAGGGGTTTGGTTTGCCATAGACCTCGATAGCCGGATATTATTAGATCGAATGAGGTCTTCGGGCACTGCTTCGTAGGGGCTTGAGGGATCAGAGGGTGAGCTTGCTTGGGTTTGGGGCTGAGGTGAAGCTCCGAAAGCTTGACCGAGTGTTTCTTTGAGTGTTTTGAACATCCCATTTGCGGTGCTCACAGGCAAGAGGAGGTGTGGTCGGAAGGCCACACTGGGGTGGAGGGAGGCGGAAGGCCTAACTCCGGGAGGGGGTGAGAAAGAGAGCGTTTTACGTTTTGTCTTGTTATTCAAGATCCTGTATTATTTTTCCTTATAACCTCGTTGTCGTAGCATGTACATCATCTCTTACAGATCCATCCATTATATTGTTCCCTCCGGAGGTTGATTATAATTGACTTGTATGATCGCCTTTACCACGTTGACTCCGAGCTAGTTACGGACCTTTTTCCAGGCTTACCGTATACCAACATCTTATTCCGCATGTGTGAGTGTCTCTCCCCTGTAAAATTCTCGTTGTTCAAATAGGAATAAGTCTCACGTTCGCAAACAATTTACGCGACAAAACCAATTTTTCAAAAATATTTAGGAGGTGGGTAAACAAACTAAATCCACTAAGCCAATCAAAAGCCGCTAAGGACATAACAAATTAACCTAGTATGAAGAACCAAAGCCACTAAGCACATCATCGTCAAGTAATAGTTGTTTTTTAGTTTATTTTACTGCCGCTTGTGAACTGATCATGTAATTCTATCTCTTGTGTTAGCTTTGATATTAATTTAAAAAAAAAAAATACTTGTATTGAGATAAAGGGGGATATACATGAGATGAGGAGAGTACAAGCAGCAGGCATCATAACAGAGAGATAGTAGAGAAGAGTGGAGATTAGACAAGTGATATTTCAAGCATTCTATCAGTAGCAAGAGGTTGGGTAGACCGGTCCTTCCAATGGTGAGATAGGTGAAGCTTGGGGCTCTAATGGCATCACCCGCGCAGTCCATGGCTCTAGTGAAGTCCTTTGTTGTAGATAAGGTTGTTACGGGCTTTCCATACGGAGTAGATTGCGTGTTAGCTTTGATATTGGCTCTATGTATAATTGATGCAATATGATATCTAAGGCTTTTGTTAAGTTGTTAATCGGGTGTGTAATCCTCTTTGTATGGGTCCAGTTTACCAATATTATACCAAACAAGCCCTAAATTGCATAGACATTATACCAAACACAATCCCTAAATCTTACCCTCTCCGACTGCAATTCCATCTATGAAATAAAGAAATCACTTTTGCATCCACAATTCAATATTCTCAATTGTTTATTTCCTTGTGTCGAGTGTGTTCTTCAGCGCAGAAGACGAACATTCTATTAGGGTTTAGAAAGATAGATAAAAATAAGATGGTATGCCATGAAATGAATCATGTATTCATGAGATCTTCATCATCGTCATCGCACAAAACAGCTGCGAATGTTTATTAATTATAATTCAAACCAAACCCTAAAGGGTAAGAACAGAAAACAAGGAAGAACGATCGAACATCTACAGACGATCTTCTCTTATGACAGTATTGAATCCAAACTCATTACAACCAACATAGAACCCATCAGTCTTTGTATACTCTCGAACACTCCCATCGAACATGGTATCACGAACTTTGCAAGTAAACGGAACGTCACAATAAGCCTTAGATGCAACAACTTTCAACGTCATTTTCTTCCCCGGCGGTATAGCGATGTTCTGCGAGTAAGTCACACTCTTTTCCTTGTTTTGCTCCTCTCCATACTCAATAGTTTGGCTATGTTCATACGAAACCTCAACTCCTAATTCTCCGACGTACGGAATCCCGGCTGACCAAGTAGCCTTGACCCCTATATTCACAGTAGTACTTTGTTTCCATGCCATGGTTTGAGACTCTTTATACGACACTTGAAACGATCCGGTCTGCTCTACGCCGGAATAGTTGCTTCTCGAATCGACGAACTTGTCTACAACGCTTCTATTATAAACCCTAGCGTCGTTCAATCTGAAAGTAGCGTCGAGGATTTCCCTTGCAAAAATCGGCTCTGTAACCTGGAACCTCGCATCTGTGCTAATCGTTGAGGCATTAATGCACAAGATTTTGCCGAAGCCGAAAAGAGGGTCTACCTTCCTGATGTTACAAAATTGATTCCTCTGATCTACAGATTTGAGAGCAATGTAGTTACCAACCTTAATCGGAATCAATTCTATCGGCTGTACTGGTGGGTATGGCCAGGGTTGAGTCTCGAGTCTCCTACAGAAAATCATATAATCGTCGCGATAACTATTTTCGGCCCAATACAGGTCACAAGCCATGTTGAATACTGTTATTGATCCTTGCTGTTGATTCTTGACGGCGATTCTATGAGCAACTCCGAGTTCAGTGACGTCATTTCCCGTCAAATCTATATATGGATGACGGGGAGGATACGCCGTAAGATACTTTCCGTCTAGTCCCATGAATGCAACATATTCAGGAAGTATAGCGATTGATTCTGCGTTGATCACTGTGAAAATAGTAGCATCCGTAAGTTCAGCAAATTTCGTAAGGTGAAACTCATCATCATCATCGGAGTTGTTAATGCCTATGTAGCCATAGTTCAACTCTCCGACATGTAGCAAACGCATCTTCTTTGTATCCGCACTCTCGTCGGCGTCGGCATCCAAGAAAAGAGGCTTGAAGAGAGTGCAAGACCACTTTGATTGGTCTTCTTCTGGCTCGTGTGCTTCCGCCACTATCAAGTTACTGTCTTCCGACTTCCTGAACAAGTTATCGGTATATGAATAGATCAAGTACATGTACGCTCGTATGTGCACGAGTTTCGGTTGACGTGTGTTACCTGACCCAGTACTTATTATTATAGCATGTCCTTATGTGTACGAGTCCTTCATCGGTTTTTGACTTCTCCACCTCGAACCGAAGGTGGTGTGGCTCAACCTGATCATCGGCCTTCTCGAGCTCGACCTTGTGGTCCGAGAAGCGAAGACGAGAGGAGTTCTTTGAACCTCCTTGTTCCTTTGAGGGGTGATGAGAAAGGAATTTGTTGTTGTCATGTAACTTCAAAAGGACGCATTGCGGCATGACATCCATTTTTTGAGCTTGACGTACCTAATTATACGTACAACAAAACATGCATGCATGTTATTCGTTAGAAACTAAATGAAAGTGATACATGCAGAGACAAGTTGCTACGTACTTAACCTGGTGTAGCTTCAGAAGAGGGCAGATCGAGAATGGAGTTGATAGACAACGATCAAATGAATACCCATTTATATATAGATGAAAACTAATCATCCACACTAGCACGCAACCACCATCAGCCATCCATGATAGCACATCACCAGCTGTAAAGAATGATATCACTAGCAAACGACCCGTGACGTGTCACACATTCTAGAATATGGCAAATATCCTACTCTCAGCCCGAGCCCAAGAGCAAGGACAGACCAGGAGAAAGCCCAACATACATAATACAATCATTAGGCATTCTTGATAAAAGCTTAGCTTCTTAATAGCAGCGTTTCTTGCCCTGGAACTAATGATGTCAACTAGACATTTACAAATCCGGGTCGGCCTGTCCCACCGTCCGTCCGCTCGGGAAGAAATATGGACATGGGCAGCTAGTTTGACCCGTATTTTTGTGGGACGGGTATGTATAAACATTTTGGACCGCGGGTCAACTCGACTCGGTCCGCATATAGTTTTATACATATAATTTTTGTATATATATTATTTTGAATGTCACATACTCTGATTTTTCATTTAGTTTGTTTGGAGTTTGACGAGTTATACTCATTTGTAATACAAAATTCAGGACTAACTTGATTGTAATGATACTTGTTATTTTCAGCTATTTGAATTTATTCATTTTTGTGTGTTGATTGTTGTTGAACTTAGTAGTGCACTATGCAAGTAAAATTTTGATTGAAATTGTGTATTAAATACATTATATTACTTGTTTTGAACGATAACTCCCGGAAAAAGAAAAAACGCACAATCAAGTACATACGGGCAGTGACGTAGCTAGGGGTATGGGAGGGGTCACTGTCCCTGTTGGGAGATATAATTTTAAGAGTTACAAACTGTAGTTGCTTAGTTTGCAAGAGGGTGAGGGACATATAAACCCGCTAATTTTTTACAATGGTTAATATGGGTAACATTTTTGGTCCGACCCAAACCTGCTAATTATTTTGTACAAGTATAATGTGAGCCCATATATGTACATCGAGCCATCCTCCAGTTTGAATGAAAGTATAAAACCAAAAGAAGGGACAAACGAACGAATTAAACTACCTTGAAGATCAGAATTCATATCAATCTCTTTCACGAGGGAAAAAAAAACAAAAAGGCTAAATTAGCTACCTGGCGCAGGTTCACAAGGGAGCGAACTGCATGGAGTCTGCAGATCCAGCATGCAAGGAAATCACGTAAACCTAGTTTCTTGTATAGAAAAAGACTAATCACGTTGGTTGCACTTAAACCTAGTTTCTTGCATGATACGTAAATTTGACACTTGTATTTCATGCACCTCTTAACATGTATGTGATGTATTGTATGATACACGTGTTTAAATACCCAGAGATGTCACAAATCTGATATTGATTATTACAATAGACAAACAAAATAAGCTCCAAAACATTAGGAACTAGGCTGTAGACTCTTCACATGCGATTCTATGGAATCATTTATAGCCTGCAACTAGGTTTTAGTTAAACGAAATTGATAAAATAAATTATTGAAAAATCGACAAATTAAAACAATTTTTAAAAGAAATTAATTAAAAAATTATAATAATAAAAAAATTATAAAATTTTAACTAAACGAATAAACAAATTTGCTTGTATCGTAACCATTTGGTGGAATGTTGATACCTTAGAAAGAAAATCATTTTTGGTATTGAGGTCATTGGATCAGTTAAAAAGATCACCGGCTTTATCGGAGATCAAATCCATAAGTGGAAAAGAAACACCTTTGATGAAGATGAATATGATATTAAACAACAATAAAATGTAAATCTCAACAAAAGGAAAAAACATAATATTAAATGGGATAAATCAAAACTGAATTTTCATAAACTAAATTTTGACGGATCTAAATTAGATTCCGGATGTACTTCTATTCAATACGTGATTTGAAACCACAATGAAAAAGTCGCAATTAGTCTTTTTTGGTGAGAAAATTCGTAATTAGTCTTGATGCAAATTAAAATAAATTCAACTTGGTCTTAGAGGTTGACACTTTTGTCCTTAAATCGTGCCTTCACGAGACAATCAGACTACAAATAAAAAAGATCGAAATTGAAGGGGACAACTTATGTATTATTAAGGCACTCCAAGGTTGTTGGAGCTGCCCTTGGGAGATCGAGATGATTATTTCCGACTCCAAACTAGACCTCCGGGTCTTTGACGAAGTTCATATTAGGCGTGTTTTCAGAGAAGTAAATTGTGCTGCGAACCGATTAACCCATCTAAGATTTTCGACACCTAACACCAACTTTTTTGACGATCTTGAACTTTGTGTTCTCATCCGCAAGGATGTTTTAGGATGAACTATCTTCTGATAGTTTATCCTAACCTCTTTCCATTTTCAAAAAAAATAGCCTGCAACTAGGTTTGAAACATATATTTTTTTGTTAGAGCTATGCGATACAAAGTAGGTCCCGCTGGACTAAGTCCCCCCCGTATCCTTATTCCAGTGACATTTGGGCATGGCTCGCGAACTATAAACCCATGAAGCACGATTTGATCTCCAACGTTCGCTTATCCTCGATCACGGCTTACGTTTACTTCACCTGAAAAGCTAGGAATGACCTTGTCTATAGCGACCCCCCCCCCACCCCCCACGGCCTGGTGAGAATTATGTCTCTCGTAGTTGGAAAGACCGTTCAGCAAATTCCATCTGGTGGGCTAGATTATTTGGCATTCACCTCACTTAGGATGCTCTCTTGGTCGTCTAGTCAGTTTCCATTTTTGCTTTGTTCTTTTGATTTTGTTTGGTCAAAGTGACAATTATATATATGTAAATTCCCCTCTCAATATACGTAATCTTTTCAAAAAATAAATAAATAAATAACATGAGGCCACGAGTATAAACGAAGTTCATTTTAAAGAAAAGTACACAGATACAATGATCCATCCAACAGGAAAAACCACGAACATAAAGGTTCATTTTTTGACCATCCACTGTTTGCAGCTACTGTCACGCTATTAGCCATTGAAGAGAAGGAGGAAGAATACAACCCATTATTTTAATAAATATTCAAATATGCACCAAATTAGTTATAATTTTTTGCCCACTATTTGCTAAAACTTTAAAAATCAGTCCCAAACTTTTAATTGCAGAAAATAACCTAATTTTTTTATATTGGCTATTACGAAAGTTGTAAATCGAATGAGAGTTTGTGTAAATTGAATGAGGTCTTGTGTAAATCGAGGGCTTGAGTAATTACAAAATTTGTATAAATCGAAATGATCAAATAGAATACCTAAGTTTACTTAGTTGGGCTTGAGTTGTGTAAATCGAAATTACACAAAGTAGTTTCGTTTAACATTAGATTTTATCATTTTAAGTATAACTTTACAAAAAAAAATAACAACAATACTCAAATTCAATTTGTTCAACTGGTAGCCTAGTAAAAGGGTGGAAGGGTGAGTCTCTTAAGATTTGTATATTTTTACGTTGGGTCTTTGTAGCTCGTTTGAGATTGGATTTGTGCTTGTGTAACTTGAAATTACCAAATAATCCTTTGAATTAATTTTTTTAAATAAGTTTAAGGGTCTACTTTATATCATTTAGAATAAATGACCTATTTGATGATCATACATACAAGAGCCACTTATTCAACTCACTCGAGATATCTTATATTATCTATCCATTAAAGTAGAAGTTTTTTTGCCACGTGTCAACACCACATTTTTTGAAGTCCCAAAAAATTATTTTAAAAGTGATTTTTAAATGTTAATATAAATTGAAAAGTGATTTTAATTTTTTTTTAAAAATATTTAAATTTACAAAAAATAGTTTTTAAACTTTTACAATTTCTTTTCATCGATTAAAGTTACCCTTAAAACTCAACCCGCACAATGTGCGGGTAATATACTAGTTTTTCTGTAAAGACGGAATTTTGACAGGACGGAGATAATTTTAGATTCTCAAAATGGATATAAATAAAATAAAAACATAAACATTGTGTTAGATATGGTTGGAGATGGATAAGGTTCTTCTTGCCCCAAATCCGCTCTGCTGACACTGGATTGTATACAGAAAGAGACTAATCTTGCATGCTGTACCTAAACCTAGCTAGTTTCTTGTATATATGTTACGTTAACATGACACTTGTATTACATGCCCCTCCTAACATATATGTGAGATATACCCTATGATAAAAGTATACGTATACCCACAAATATAACATATTTTATGAATATTACAACAGACAAACACAAAATGCTCAGTAAGCTCCAAAACATCAGCAACTGGAGAGCAATCGACAAGGGTATTGCTACGTTGAAGAATCTTGAATTGTGGTTCTATTATGGTAATGTTATGATGTTACGTTGGATAATTTTGAATTGCGGTTTTATGTAGTCGTTCGATCAATGAGTTACGTTGCAGGGCTGAGCATCGGTTCAAAACCGCAAAATTGCAAATGAATTGAACTGCAAACCGCAATCCCAGAAAACGTGAACCGCAAACTGAACCGTAAAATTGGTTCGGTTTGCGGTTCAAACCGCACGGTTTGCGGTTCAAATCGCACGGTTGCGGTTTGAACCGCAAATGAACCGCATTTTGCGGTTTGGTTGCGGTTTTATGTTTTTTTAGCGGTTTGGTTGTGGTTTTGCGGTTTGTTTGCAGTTTTGCGGTTTTTTTTTGCGGTTTGCGGGTTTTTTTGCGGTTTTGCGGTTCGGTTGATGAACCAAATCGCAAAACAAAAACTTACGAACCGCAAACCGAACCGTAATTTGCGGTTCGGTGAACTGAACCGCAATATGCTCAGCCTTGGATAACGTTTGCGGTTTTGCGGGTTTTTTTTGCGGTTTTGCGGTTCGGTTGATGAACCGAACCGCAAAATAAAAACTTACAAACCGCAAACCGAACCGTAATTTGCGGTTCGGTTGCGATTCGATGAACCGAACCGCAATATGCTTTGCCCTGGATAACGTTGAAAATTTTTGGTCAGTTAAAATAAATAACTAAATGGATGGACTTTTTTCAAAAATAGGTTTGATGGGTATCTGAGAAAAAGTTTATACGCATATTATTTATTTGAACTTATGTAATTGTAAAAAAGAAATTAAAGTTTTTGTAAGCTTTCCCAAATGATATTTTATAAAATAATATTTGGTGCTCTAATCAACGACTTTAAACATTATAGTTGAAGCTTCAGCCTTTCAGGAATCGATGAATTAATTAAAAAGATTCTTCAAATGTTATTTTCCTGAAAAATTCATTTGAATCACTCGTCTCCCTTGTGTTGCACTTACCAAAAAAGTGTAACTTGCTAAGGCGATTATTTCGTCGTTTGTGTCTTACACGGACATTTGTTAATAAATGGTTTGAAACTTGCGTACGTTAATGATATAAATCAAAGAATACCGTCAAATGTATATAATTGGTTTAATATAAAAATATACGAAAAAACTATTATTTTATTTACAATAACGTAGATATCAATAAAATTATATATCACATAATGAACCAATAACATAAAAGTACTAATTCATCACTGATACTTGATTGTGTTGAATCTTTTCGAATCAACAATGTAAAAATTATTTTCCAAAATGAAGCGATTGAATGTTGGTCAAATTCATTAACAAGGTCTTTTACCATATTTACTCTATTAAGAGTAACTTTAGAATAAACATATTTAGTAAATATACCCCTAATTTTTTACAGTTCAAAGCTCTCCTCTCTCAATTTTCATGGCGCCCGGTAAACATAATTGCATACTCCTTCGAACACTTATCGCATTTCCACTTCTTCTCGTCGTGAATTCGACTGAAGTGTTTCTTGATCCCAATTAGGTCACCAAGTGCTCTGAAGGATCATGATGAACATAACTTTTCTCTGGACATATATAAATTTCTTTTTCACTTGTTCTTTGTTGGATTTCTGCTTTGACTTCCATGTCAGATTATGCCCCCGTCTATGGAGTTGCAAATTTTGGTCTCTTTGGAAACCCTTATTGCAAATCTCACATAAGAATCGATTTGTTGTCATCAGAATTTCCGGATTAGGGTTTGGATAATTGATTTTTTGAACAACAAACACGTAATCACTAATTGGAGAAGAAGATGGAAGTGTAGGTGGGAGAAAAAACCTATATTCAAAAATCATCTCTTGATTAAAACCCAAAAAAAGCTAGGAGAAAGGAAAAAAATCTAATGCCTAGCCGGCCATGTACAGATTAAACAAAAGACTGAAAAAAGCAAGATAGGTTGTCTTGCTGTTCTTTGGAAGAAGAACAAACCTACAAACCATATTATACTCATATCAGAAAGTCATACTAGAAACTCATACCAAAAACATATCAGACTCATACCAAAAACTCATACCAGACTTACACCGGAAACTCATACTAGAAAATCAAAAACCATACAAAAACTCAAACTAGAAACACATCAACAAATCATACTAGAAACCCATATCAAACTCATACCAGAAACCATATCAGATTCATATCAGAATCTCATACCAAAAATCATATCAGAAACACATCAACAAATCATACCAAAATCCCATATCAAACTCATACCAAAAACCATACCAAACTCATACTAGAAACTCATACTAAAAATCATATCACACTTATACCAGAAACTCATAATAGAAACTCATACCAGAAACTCATAACAAAAATCATACCAGAAACACGTTACTAGAAACTCATACTCTAAACCAGTTACAATAAAAAATGACAACATAATATTTTGAAAACACTAATTTGTACTCTTTTTTTTTTTTTGGTAGGAACTAATTTGTACTCTCTTTCCTTGTATTATCTCTCCATATATGTATGTTTCTTTTTATTAATAGAGGGGGTTAAAACCGGACCAATTACTTTTATCTAATATTAATGAAAGTGGTAAACAAAATAGAGGGGTATACAAAACAAAAGTTTATAAAAAAAAGTCTACTTCACCCAATTTTTTCTTGAATGTTTACCTAAAATAACGCCAAGGAATTATGTTTATAGAAACCCGATTGATGAATCCACCACAATTAGGTGTTCCAAATATATAGTGGAAAGTAAAGTGGGGTTACAATAAAACTTCTCCCGCAAATTTTAAGTTAGAAAATAGCTTATTTGAAAAGTTTTATTTTTATAACTATCTCACAAGTTTTACTATTTTAATTAAAATTTTAGATTAATACAGCATAAATTTTCTACAACAAGATTGTTATTAATCAAATCTTTACGCTATGTTACGATGAAAACCGGCCCATTATTTTTAGAATCTAGTTTTAGTGAAAAATAAAGAAGATGTGTTGACTTAATTAGCGTTTTAGTAAAAAGAAAAATCGCGAGGTCGCCATGTCAGCATCAACATCGCCTAATTTAGTAAAAGTACAAATTTTAGTACTCGTGCCTTGCACGGGTTAGACGATAATTGTGTTTGTAAAAAAATGTTCGATAATTTATTATGCTCTAGTGTTGAATTTTTTTTATATATGAATGGAAATCAACCAAGAATCTGAGCCCTAGAATAACAGTCGTGAAAGAGAAATCCAGTACAATATCCCTGAGCTACTTGGATGCCAAAATTAGAATCGATCCAAGAGAGCATTAGATTTTATCATAATATGAATTGTATTACTTATTATGTGATGTTTGGTATAAGGACAAAATTCTTACGATATGAATAAACACAAATTAAACCAGAAGGTTGAGAACGATTTGAGCATTGCAATCTTGCAATAACAATCGTGGGAGAGGACCCTATCACACTCTCCCCGATGTTGCTCCGATACCAAAGTCAATATCAAACTAAGCGAACATTATGGTTATATATATATGTAACAAATTAGTATCGATTCAAGAGAACATTAGGGTTGATTATATAAAAAATTGTATCATCTATTTATAATAGCCAATTAATCAATAACTTTGTAAACAAAATTTATGCAAAAATAAATAAAAGATAGATCAACTAATTTATCGATCTAAGCGAACATTATAATTATATGTATATGTGTTTCAATTCAATGAAATATATTTTATAATTTGGTTTAATGTATTAAAAAAAAGTTGGTTTGTTATAAAAATCATATAATAAAACGTATTTTTTTTTATTTTTTTAAAGTATAAAATAAACACCCCATCAAACAAAATATGATTAAATAGTATATCTGAAAATTTACCTATAAGTTTGACAAACTTAGTTGTTTGATTATTAATTTACTAATTATATATATATATATGATAAGTGAGGTTTAGAGGATAAAAAATGATAAATAATATATTTTAATCCTATAAATGATGATAATTTATTATTATATAACTCTTTATTTTATTTATAAATATTTAGACATGGTGATAATAATTTTTTTACTTATTGTAAGATAAATTCAATTAAGTTTATCAAAATAATCGTAATTGTAAGAATATCAAGTATAATAAAAAAAATTTAAGACTTCAACCAATTAAAATAAATATTCAAAAATATATCATTAAATAAATATAACTCAGTAACAAAAAAATTTATATATAAAATTGATCAATAATATTGTAGGTTTATTAAATAGATCATGTTTATATTAGACAATAACAATATTAATAAAATTATTAAAATAATAATTAAATCAAAATATTAAATAATTTTAATTATATAATATCAAATAATTAATTTTATTGTTATATATGTTTTAAAAGGAAAAAATAAAATTAGAATTTGTTAGGATATTAAATTTAAAATGGAAAGTATTAAGATATTAATTAATTAAGTGTTAGTGT
The DNA here is from genome assembly GCA_033239125.1 of Fagopyrum homotropicum. Taxonomy (NCBI): domain Eukaryota; kingdom Viridiplantae; phylum Streptophyta; class Magnoliopsida; order Caryophyllales; family Polygonaceae; genus Fagopyrum; species Fagopyrum homotropicum. The sequence continues at coordinate 155,022,163 of BSWB01000003.1, forward strand.
AATGTAATTTAATAAATTGACAATACGTATAAAGTGACAAGTTTGAATGAAAAGTATTAAGATAAAAAATGACAACATACATACATATTTATATACTTAGATGATGCTACACACGTGTTTAAAAATATATTTACACGTTGCTTTTTACAAATGCATGTTATAAAATTTTGTTTAGTATAAATTTTTATTGCTTGCGTGTAGAGTTTGAAAATAAATATAAATGGTTGGGGTACATTTACTTAATTGAAACATTAAAAAGCCTAGTTACTACTCTATTTTCTTAAAAAGGCCTAGTTATCAAAATTGCCCATAAAATTTTGATTAGTAAAAATATATTTTCTGTTATTTTTATTTTTAGTTTGACCGGATCCGTATTTTGGTGGGACGTATATGGCTAAATAATTTGGCATGCGGATCAACATGAGTCGATCCATATATAGGTTTATACATATATAACTTAGGATCTTTCCTCTTGTACCCCTCAAGTTTGGGCTTTTCCTCTTGGTATACACAAAATTTTAAATAACTTGGTGAGGCGTATATGGCGGAAAACATTATATTACTTGTTTTGAATGGTAAATTCCTTAAAAAACGCACAATCAAGTACCTACAGGCCATCCGGGCGGCCCGAAAACACATCTAGTTTTTACGTGGGTGGACCTGAACAACGTTTGCGGCCCGGACAAGTCGGGCCGTGTCATCCCGACCCGCACCTTCCGGATAGAGTTTTTAGTTATGACCTGAACCTGAGTCAAATCCGCTTTTTTATTTGTGTATTTCTTTTCTTTTTTTATGGCCCTTCATAACCGTTAGTCCGTCTGCCGATCTTTTTCGATCTTTTGACCACTAGACGGCGTGCCGTCTAATGTTTCGAACTGCTTTACGTTTTCAAAAAATTAAAAATAAAAAATAACGGGGAATATGGGGTTTTATGAAAAAGGTAGTAAGTATGGGGTATTTTTTAGAAATATTCCTAAATATGTATATATAAATACACCCTTCGTTTCTTACAGTTACAGCACTTCAACCGGCTTGTTTCTGAGTAAATCGCTTCGTTTCTTACAACACTTCAATTTTGCTCTCTTTCCTTCATTTGAAAGATGGAGAATGGAAAAACTGATTCATTGGCATCCTCAGCTCCTTCATCTGTGAAATACTCTTACCTCAACTGTATCGATCTTTCCAGTCCCGACGTTCGCAATTCGGTTTCCCTACTCAAACAGGTTCAGTGCAATCTGTTTCTATTTCTGTTTCGTTGTCAATTTTCACTCGAAATTATGCAATTGATTGATCTTAATCGATGACGTTGGTGTGATTTTTTGCTTGCGAAATAATTTGCGGTGTTGTTTTTATTGATGAAAATTTGCTTTTGATTAATTTTGTATCGGTTTTCCTTTGCTCTATCCGAGTTTAGGCGTGCTTGGATTCTGGATTTTTCTATGTGATCAACCATGGAATTGGCGAGGAGTTTATGGATGAGGTGTTCGCCCAAAGCAAGAAGTTTTTCAGTTTGCCCATGAGTGAGAAGATGAGGCTTCTGAGGAACGAGAAGCACCGGGGCTACACTCCCATACTTGATGAGCTTCTTGATCCCGAGAATCAAGTTAATGGTGAGCTTTTCAGATTATAGGGTTTGCAGCATGAGTTGTATAATGTGATAATAGTTACATCGTCATGATTGGAAGGAGTGAAACGAGAAATTGTCTCCACTTTGTGGTATGGACCATGTTAGGCAAAAGAGGTTGTGTTTACTATTTGTTATTGAGTTCACTGCTGCATGATTCACATCAGAAATGCACCTTTTTTTTTGTTTTTGCTTCTAAAGTGGTTCAAATCTAACGTGTGTTTTATTCTGTTCTCTTGAGCTTTGAGAGTCTCAGATTGTATTACCATTTTGCTTCTTAACCTTGTTGTATGATTCAGCTTCTGTGTGTAGCCTTCTACTGTTCTGCGCTTCTCCATGATAATGCAAGAGTTTACATATTGATTATTATCTTGTTTACCGATCATAGGAGATTATAAGGAGGGATATTATATTGGTATTGAAGTACCCAAAGATGATCCAAAATATCAGAAACCATTCTATGGGCCGAATGTTTGGCCGACATCAGGTGGATTTTGTATCTGTCTTTCATGTCTTGCATGATATTATATGGATCATTGAATTACTTGGGTACCATTTTTTTCCTTCTTCTCCCCTAACAGATATTTTACCTGGTTGGAGGCAAACAATGGAGAAATATCATCAAGAGGCACTGTAAGTCATATATTAAAAATCATTACTTGAGTTCTGTATGCTAGCATCAATGGACCTTATATGATTATATAGTTATATTTATATTAAATTTTTTTGTGGGCTATTTGAAATGTAAGGAAATAGAAACGGATGTCCATTGCTGCAAGAATATGCACTTTTCACTATTTGTATGTAGGGTAATCTGCTATTTTTTTCTACTTGAAAGGTTCTGCATTGTTCATGAACTATCAGTCTTGTGCTATAGTGGATGTTGATTTATCTGATATTGTGTACTGATGATTTTTTTTGTTCTTTTTTCATTACTTGTGGTTGCTCTCATCCTCATATACATTAGTAAGGTAGTCAGGGCAGTTGCGAGAATCATTGCTCTTGCACTTGATCTGGAGGCTGACTTCTTTGATAGACAAGAAATGCTCGGAGAACCCATTGCCATATTACGTCTGCTACGCTATGAAGGTAAAAAGAAGCCCCTGTTTAACTTGCTGTCTCCTGGTATACTCACTATTGTTATTCCAAACCATTGTTTATGATTGCCCTACAGGCCGAGTTTCCGATCCTTCGAAAGGATTATATGGAGCTGGTGCACATTCTGACTATGGTTTGATTACACTTCTGGCCACAGATGATGTAATGGGCCTTCAAGTAAGAATGCATTGAAATATCTGGTTGAAATAAATGTCTTACAGTTACAGGTCACCATTTTGAACTGACCAGTTCGTTTCATTTGGTGCAGATTTGCAAGGATAAAGATGCAAGACCTCAAGTATGGGAATGTGTAGCACCTTTAAAGGGGCAAGTTCCATAATCCCTATCCAATAACTCAAAATTTTAACCTTTTCTTCATCATCTAATTGACAACAAAGTAAAAATAATGCAGTGTGCCTGTATCAAGAAAGGATTATCAATTCTTTACAGCATTTCACTAAATGGTATTTACGGTTTTGCTTTTTAACTGTACAACAGGTCATTTATTGTGAATATCGGTGACATGCTGGAGCGTTGGAGCAATTGCATTTTCAAGTAAGATGCCTCTTTTCAAGGCCAAAATGTAGTCCATGCTTGCTGTACTATTACTTGCTAACTTCATGTTTTCAGTAAACAAAATATTCAATTCTTGTATTTCATGTCAATATTTGATGGCTTTATGTTTCTGTATGCTTTTGTAGATCGACCTTGCACCGAGTTATAGGAAATGGTCAGGAAAGATACTCTGTAAGATCCTAACCTCTCTCCCTCCCCTAATTATATGCACATTTTACCTTCGTACCTGCTTTCTTGTATCCCTGTCAATAAGGACTCTGGATGCTGATATTTAGATTGTAAGGAGGGGAGCAAATATATTTTGTTACATAATTCTTTCTGGTACAGATTGCATTCTTCGTGGAACCTAGCCATGAATGCATCGTTGAATGTCTACCAACTTGCCATTCAGAGGATAACCCTCCCAAGTAAGTCCTGAAAACACAAACAAATTTCACAATTCTGACTAAAAGGACTTGATAGTTGATCAAGCAAGCAAAGAAGCAAACCGTTATGAATATAACATATCATTTACCCGACAAACCGGTTTGGCAGGTTTCCACCAGTTGAATGTGCCACATACATGTGCCAGCGTTACAAGGAAACCCACGCGGACCTGAACTCGTACCTGAAACCGTGAACCCGTTGAGTTGATGTTGATTGCAGAGGCCTTTACATTTGAAGCTTTTAGTTTATTTGGCTTACTCAAGTGGGTAACAAATGTAAAATGTAATTTTATAGTTCAAGGGTGGTTTCAGTTTGCTAGAGCCCTGTATTAACAATTCCAGCCCTTTATGTTATATTTGTAATTTCAGCCTTTCGTTGCTCAATGGTTGTAACTTGTAACTTGTCTAATATGCCCTTCCAACTATTAAAGTCCTCTTTCTCTTTTGAAGCTATTAGATTTTTCAACTTGAACCATTTTATGGCTTATGTTGATGTGAGTGAGGTACACAAATCAACAGGACGCATACCGACCCGGCAACCGGAGGCCTACTGAGAAAATGAAGATGGACAATGGATCTGGGTTTATGTTACATTGGATTATGCACGGTTTTCGAGTCATCGACAACCTCGAGCTTACAGAGTCTCATTGTTATTTAAGCTACATTTATCAGTGTGTTTCATAATAGCATAAACCACTGCTGCAACTGCAAGCATGAAACACCAGTGAATGTATTACTTTTGACATGATTTTTATCCGAGACTACAACGACTGTGTTTGGCAACATGTAGTCTGCATTATAAAGGTTTTGTATAAGCACGTTATTTGTTCAGTCTAGTAGCATATCTCTGTGTTTTTCTTGTTTTTACTGTCTTGCATTTATTCTATTTATATTCTCATGTATTTTTAAGTGCAGACCTTGAACACCGGATCTTTGGGCTTTGTAAAATATCCAATCCCAACACGCCACGTAGGCAGAGACGAGTAACAGTCACCAATGGGAAATATTCATTTTTGGCATTTGCCTTTTTTTTTTACTCCTATTTTTCTCAAGTCCTCGCGAAGTCTACAAGTCTTCGTCCGCTTCGCCTTCAGCAAAACTCTCTCTGAAACCCTGAGATCGTCTGTCGCGTCTATCCATTTCTGCATCTCGGAGCTCCTACTAGCCACCAATGGAGGCCGAGACGGCCAAAGCCTCTTCCATGAGGCATGCTTTTGGGAATGTTCTCGCCTTCCTCACCCTCATCTTGATCGGAGTTTTCGCTTTCTCGATACGTCTGTTCTCTGTGAGTCTTCTCGGACGAAGTTTATGTTTCCTCCTCAGATCTACTCGTTGTTTCGGATTTTCAATTTAGTTACTTGAGATCTTACTCTCCATTGTGTAAAATCAAATTGAGTTAGCATTTTTTGTCGTGAATTTGCTGGTAGGTGATTTCTTTTTGTTAAATTTCGATATCTGACTTGTTGAATTTATTCACAGGTTATCAAATACGAGAGCGTCATCCATGAATTTGATCCTTACTTCAATTATCGTGTCACTCAGGTCTTACACTCGGTCTTTAATGCAGCCTTCCTTTCTAGATCCTCCCTATAGCCATGTCTGCCACAGTTATATCTGTAGTTAACTGTGATACTATCGTCATATTTTGCGTGCAAAGTGTTGTTTGAACTTTGAAGCAAATTAGGTGCACGGTATATAGTTGACTCGCATGGTTACATTGCTCTGCTCTATATTCATTTTTTTTCGTTTTTGTTTGGTGAAATGTTTATCGTGGAATCAGCAATTTAGTGGACTTTTTAAGAAGCCAACTAAAATTTTCTTTGTACTGAATTGATGGAGTCGGATACGAATTGAATCTCTGATCTGAAAAAACTGCAGTTTAGCTGGTGGCTACTCAGATAATCATTCAATACTATATCATGTCATTACAAAGGTCTAGGATGTATAGATACATTTCAAATTACTATGTTGTTCATAGCCTCATTAAATTTTCAATTTTATGTTACTATGTCCTTGAGCTAATATAAAACTTCAAGTAAGAACGATTTTTGGTTGGTCAGAACCTTAATTTTTTTGCCCGTAAACTGCATCCTTATTAAGCTTTCAATTTCAACGAAAGAAGACTGATGGCAAATATTGCTGTTTCAGTATCTGACGAAGAAAGGAATATATGAGTTCTGGAACTGGTTTGATGACAGGACCTGGTAACTCATATTTTTGTGTTAGTAATCACGTCTCCTTATCTCCCGATTGTTTGCTTACTATGATTTTATTAAATTGGTTTGTTTTGCTGGTCTCAAGGTATCCATTAGGTCGTGTGATTGGTGGAACTGTGTATCCTGGGTTGACTCTGACCGCAGGAACCATTTGGTGGTAGGTTTCTTAAGTGGTCTATTTCCAATGCAATGCTCTAAAATTTATTAATTGCATTTTTGCTTTACTTTTTTTCTTGATTGATATCGATTATAGTTATTCTTCTTTTTTAAATTTTAGTTATGTTCTTCTGTTTTAGGGTTCTGAACTCTTTGAACATTCCTTTGTCTGTGGAAACTGTTTGTGTGTTTACTGCGCCAATATTTTCTGCCAATGCTGCATGGGCTACATACTTTCTGACAAAGGTTAGTTGCTTGTCTCAATCATTTTGTTGATCTTTCCAAATACCCTCACCAGCCAACCCAAAGGGTGGGAAAATTTTTTTCTGTTTGTTGCAAGTTTGTTTATGTTTATCTCTCTTATATTATAGGAAGTGAAGGGCACAGGTGCAGGCCTGACAGCAGCAGCTCTTTTGGCCATGGTATATATGCAATTTTATCATGTATAAATCGTCCTTCAGGATTATCTTGTTCTGTGGTTGCTGTACCATGCTTTGGCATACACCTTGTCTCATTGTTATGCAAGCTATCTTATTGTGTTTGTATATTATTTGCTATAGTGTGTCTCATAATAGCATAAACCACTGCTGCAAGCATGAAACACAAGTGAACATACTATTTTTAACATGATTTTATTGGAGACTACAATGGCTGTGTTTGGCAACATGTAGTTTACATTATAAAGCTTCTGTATAGGCACATTATCACCTCATTAGGCCTTATAATCTACCATATCAACACATTTGAACCACTGCAGTATCAACATGTTCATCAAACAACTAAACTAGATTATAAGTTTAGAGCATGGAACGAGAGCACGCTACATTATGTGGAATCAGACCTTTTTTAATTTTCACTCTTGAATACCCTTTATGGTTGGAGCTTGAACTTCATTTATGGAACCACAAACTTGATTTTGTTGGCAAAGGCCATATATAGAAGAGATATGGATTGGCCTCCGGTTTTTTGCGCATGCTTGACCCACTTTGATAATACAAATTAAAATGATTTGTAAGCAAATTTCCTTTCTTTTTGCAGGTCCCATCTTATATTTCTAGATCTGTTGCAGGAAGCTATGACAATGAAGCTGTAGCAATATTTGCGTTGATTTTCACTTTCTACCTCTATTTAAAGGTGTGCTTAGAAATTACAACGTATCTTGAGATTTTTAATGCAATACTTGCTGCTACAGTGAAATGAATTTTCTTCTATATTTTCTATTTGGCCATATCCTTGGTACGTGTGATTTGATGTAGGGTTGGAGAAGTAACTTTTCTTGTGACATTTTAAAATGAAGTATTATTCAGGAATTACTTCATTTGGGATGGTAAATTTCTGGACATTAAAAATCAGTTTTGGGGGGGGGGGGGGGTGGGGGTATTTTGGTTTAGAATCCTTCTGATTAAGGTAATTTCAGTAGTTGGTTCAAACATAAGGATACTTTAGGGGTAGCTTCCCTCTATTTTATCACCTCTTTTGATGTTTCTCTCTTCTATCCCATCCTCTCAATTATTAATTCACATGAATCCTTGGGGCATCTTTCTGTTGTTTATATGTTCTGTCTAGTAGCATATCTATTTCTGTTTTTTCTTGTTTTTACTGTCTTGCAATTTATTCTATTTATATTCTCACGATATGTATTTTTAAGTGCAGACCTTGAACACCGGATCTTTATTCTATGCCACATTGAATGCTATAGCTTACTTCTATATGGTATGTTCATGCACCATTTTTGTTGTTTGGTCGTTTAATTAATTTATTCTAGTCATTGACCTATGACATGGATGCTATTTTAATCCGCTAGGTTTGCTCATGGGGAGGATATACCTTCATAATTAATCTTATTCCGATGCACGTGCTCCTTTGCATTGTAACTGGTCGATATTCGTCTCGTCTATACATTGCATATGCTCCTTTTGTGAGTATCTACAACCTTTCTGAACTCTTGAGGCTGGTTTTCTAGTACTGAGGATTATGTATACTTCTAATTGTTTACATAAAGGCACATGTTTTCTTTCATCTAAAGAAAGTTTTGTTCAAATGTCTTGTTATTGTTTGTTAGACTGTGAAAATGTAGTTGTTTTATTCTTTTTTATCTTCAGCATTCTGTTAAATTTCCACTGTTCTACTCTTATTCTATTTGCTGAATATATGTGGCCTCTGCCAGGCTCTTGAAATAGGTGAAAATGTCTCATAGTGTAACCTTAGTTCTAAGACCGTCATTAGAAGCATAGAGTCGCATGCTTATCTTTTTTATTAAACTAGTTTAGGACCCATCCCGTGCACGGGTATTTGTAAGATATATTCTATTTTGAGTATATTGACAATCCGTGTCGAATATTACTTATCCAATAATATGTATAAAGTATAACATGCATATATATATTTAATATATAATGTTATTACAAGTAATAGTAATGATGTTATAACGGATGGGTTTAAGTGGTCATAAATTTATTAATGAAAAAATTAAATATATTTGATCAAGGTCTTTTACTTTCAATTTTATTTTTCACAAGAACAAAGTACAAAGAGTGATTTTATTCGAGATTTGATCACCATCCCATGAAAATCAAAAGTTTCTTGTAGATTTCTCTTTAGAGTTTGGGAGAAGGTCAAGTCCAATAGTGGATGCGCTAGGTAAATTTCTACTATTGGGGAAGATTTTCAAGTTCTTGAACATTAATCAATTCATTTGTAACTTTGAATATACTTTACTTTTGTTGTTTTTAAAAATAATTGTTAAAAATTTAAGATATTTGTATAATTAAAGTTTAGTTTTATGAATTAAAATAAAAATCGATATAGTTTGAAACAAATATATGAACTAAAAGAATTGCTCGACATATTTTGTAACAATTTGACGTGAAAGTTTATTAGAATCTGATCTGATTTGTTAAATAAATAGGAATTAAATTAAAAATCGATATATTTTGAAACAAACCTATGAAATAAATAATTGCTCGATATATTTTGGGAATTTGATATATATATATATATATATATATATATATATATGAATATTTTTAGATGATGGCAACTAAATATATGGGGATTTGACCTTAATACTCAATTCTTACAGTACCACGTCAGTAACTTAAATTTGTTCTCTACTTTAGTATGTGTATATCGATAATTAAATCAGTGTAATGTTCAATTTATGTCTTCATACGTGTTCAGCAGTCCTTGAAAAGCATGTGATATGTGAGGGATCAATATTGACAATGTACCAATATACAGCTTCAGACAACTAGACAATACAAACACAACCTCGTCCTACGCTTTCACACCCAATATGTAGGATTCTTGCACACCTGTTTTGTATTTTGTTTCTGACCAGCCTTAATACTAACATCAAATTTTCGTACCATTCATAACTAGAAAGCAGGCATCTGTGTCATATCTGGTGTAATTTGCTCTTCTGTTGTTTGTTTAGATTTATATTTGCTTTCTGAATAATTTTGTTCGATTTGCAAATGTAGGTTATCTTGGGTACACTTTTAGCTGCATTGGTTCCTGTTGTTGGCTTTAATGCAGTTATGACATCGGAACATTTTGGATCGTTTTTGGTAAGTTATAAAAATGTTATTTCATCACTGTTCGTATTATTATGATACATGGCTAGTACCTTGCTTTATATCACTGTATGTTTATGGAGCATTATGCTCCTCCTCCTATAGAGGCAGGCCATGAATGCATGAATAATTCTTTATCATATTTTGTAATTCTCTCAGTCATGTAGTTGTTTTCTGTATATTTCAGGGAGATAAATTAGGCTCTCCTACTACACATTTTATTTCCTTGATCAACTATAAACTTTCATGTCTAGTTTATTTTGAAATGTTACTTTTAATGTATCGGACTCTTTATCTATCCCTAAAACCCAAGGACACTTAAACAATAGTATTTTAATTTTTAATTATTACTGTACATTAGGAACAAGAGCAAAATAAAGATTGAACAGTCACATCCTGCTTCCATACTATCTGATTTATTAATCCTGCTTTTTATTTCCTTAAAACATTCATTTATGCATAATCTAGCTGATTCTCTATGTTGAATGCAGGTGTTTATTATTCTCCATGTAGTTGCTTTTGTATATTACATTAAGGGCATTCTATCACCGAAGATGTTCAAAGTTGCTGTTGGTGCTGTAATTTCTTTTGGCCTGTAAGGAGCTTTACTGCATTAATTTGTTAATAACTAAAGTCAAGAGTACTTGCACCTTGTTGGGTTCCCATTTATTTTAGTTTAGACTGGAAAAACCTAATGTACTGTCTGATTTACAAACTCAGGGTTGTATGCGTAGTCGTGGTGGCTGCACTCGCTATGCTAGTAGCTTCTAGCCCAACTAAGGGATGGAGTGGAAGAAGTCTGAGTCTGCTTGATCCGTATGCTACCCTCTGCTACTTTGCTATTTTGTTCATTTTTTATCTTTCTTTTTTAAGGGTGAAAAGTGTAGTTCTCAATTGTTTCACTCCAGATTTCCTGTTTTGCATTCTAATGTCTACTCTAAATGTTTATCTATCTATTTTGGCAGATATGGCTAATCATAGAGTTCTGAGAGCTTTCTACTCTGCTTATATCTGATTATATTTTGTTGGCTTCATGTTATAGAACTTACGCAAGCAAATATATACCTATAATCGCCAGTGTTAGTGAACATCAGCCACCGACATGGCCGTCATACTTCATGGACATTAATGTATTGGCATTCTTGGTTCCTGCTGGAATATTTGTAAGTGTTTCAACTTTAATTCCGCTCTTGCTATTTCTGTCCTTGTCTATTGTTTCTTCTGTCATTTCTTAGTGTGATAACATGTCTATCGTCTCACCGATCATGTCTAATGCAGGCATGTTTCTTACCATTATCTGACGCAAGTTCATTTGTGGTCCTCTACATTGTAACATCAGTGTACTTTTCAGGAGTTATGGTAAGGTGTCGAGAAAGATTACTGATGCCGTTTTCTTTTGTAATTATGACTTTTCATCAATATTTGGGTTTCACTTGCAGGTTCGGCTTATGCTTGTACTTGCACCAGCAGCATGCATTATGTCTGGAATTGCCCTTTCTGAAGCTTTCAACGTATTTACACGGTCTGTCAAATCGAAGTTGCTTGGATTGTCAGAAACTTTAGACAACGATGTGAGCTTGACCTTTCCCCCTCCAGCATATGCAAGGATTTGTATGTGGCAGTGCACTTAAGTTTATTTGTGTTTTTTTATTGTGAAGGTTGGAGAGGCTAGTTCCGGAGGCATCCAGACACAAAGTGTCATGGAAAAGACTGATAAACTCGAAGATAAAGTAAAGGAACGGACTTCAAGGAAGAACAAGAAGAATGAGAAAGAGAAAGAGAAAGGAAAAGAAAAGGATTCGATGGAAAAGCCTAAGTCAAAGTCCAAAAAGTCTAAAAGACTGCTTGCTTTACCCTGGGAGACATCTGTTGTTGCCTTAGTCTTCCTTATCCTTTTGTGTGGTTTCTATGTGGTATGCAAATTACTCTTTGGTAGCAACTGTTAGTGCTCTTGCTTTATAAACATGGTATCAGAATGTGACAGGGGAAAGGTTTAAAGTGGGTTAGATCTTAGCATAAACCTGTTCTGGTTGTCATCGGGTCAAACTATTCAAATTGCCTGGGATTTGGGCTACCGGTCTATATTGGTCACTCATTAATAGCATATTGAACACTGCACCTTTCGATAGTCGATTAAGAGACCCCTGCTAGAGCCTTAATATAGTTGCATTTTTATTGCACACTTAATTATATAGGTAAGGTTTGTGTCCATGAATATGAGTTATATTGAGATGCTTTTAATTATTTCAACTTAGTGAGTAGTGTAACTTTACTTGTGAAAGTGTGGTCGACTCTTTAGTATTGCCTGTACTAGTAAATCTAACTTATATCTCTCATTTTTGTGGAGTCCTTTTTCTTACATTCCTAAGTTTTACATGCTCCCTTGTTCTTGAAACATCGACAGGTTCACTGTGTGTGGGCAGCTTCAGAAGCTTACTCTGCCCCTTCAATTGTTTTAACTACTCGTTCTCATGACGGTCTTCATGTTTTTGATGATTTTCGTGAGGCTTATGCTTGGCTAAGTCACAACACTGATGTTGATGATAAGGTGAGTTTACATACTTGATTCTTCTGTAATGTAGTTCTGTCTATCTAATTGCCTACTTTGCAAGCCCTTCCACATAACCTCCAAAAAAAGGGCAGATGTTTCTCACGGGCATGAACTATTTTATTATATTTTGCTACATCTTTCTTGATGTCAATGACTTCTTAAGTTGTCAAGGTTGACACTGAGGCTATTTGCCCCCTCGTATATTGGTTGTTGATAAGGACTATGGGTTTTGCCTTTTATCAAGTTTGGATAATTCTAAACATGAGTCTCCTTTGCAGGTGGCATCTTGGTGGGATTATGGTTATCAAACAACTGCCATGGCTAATCGCACTGTCATTGTTGACAACAATACATGGAACAACACCCACATTGCTACTGTGGGGACTGCTATGTCATCACCTGAAAAGGCTGCTTGGGAAATTTTCCACTCTTTGGATGTTAAATATGTCCTTGTTGTCTTTGGAGGTTAGTTTTTCAGCAGATGATGAAATTGGTTGACGTAGATAGATTCTTACGTGACATGTTTTCTGCAGGTGTTGTTGGTTACCCAAGTGATGACATTAATAAGTTCCTGTGGATGGTTCGTATTGGAGGAGGCGTATTTCCTCACATCAAAGAGCCTGATTATCTGGTATGCCCCTAGTTCTTCAGTAAGAATCTTAGAATGCTGCTTATAGTCCTGATATACAATCCCACCGTCTTCGGTATCCTACAGATTATTATTTGGATAGTTGTCATTGTTCATTTTTAGTAATTGGCCGAAGTACCCACTCGTTCTCTCTATGCAATGCAAAATATTGTTTAGTGCCTTGTTTTGGGTACATACGGGTAAGTATCTTTATGCTTAATATAAGTAGCTGCTTCCCAGGGTTCTCTCATCCTTTTTTCTAATAAAAGCAAAAATATACGTCAAGTATGTTTTTCCCAAGGTTCTCGCTCATCCCTTTTTCCTACTTGGAAGCATAAGCCTACGTATAAGTATGTACCCAAATGAGGTCTGATTCTTGGAGAATTATGTTATCTCCAAAAGCTTTGCTAGGTTCTATCTCTTGGTTGATTTTGGACATTTTAGCTAGATCTTTGGTCTTATCTATCTAACAAAGGCCTCTTGGTGCTTTTCCGTGCTGAAAGTTCCATTTTGTTTAGAACGTTATACGGACTTGATGAATGTGCTTTCTCCAAACAAATTTCTTTCTCTTAATTAATTTTTCCTCGAATGACCAATTAGAATTCACATTTCACAAATCTGATGAAATTCCTCTCCAGAAAATTCCTCATACAGTTTTTTGTTTTCACAATCTTCTAGGCAAGTTGATCTTTGGTACACTTTTCTCTTCCACCAAATATAGTATAGAGTAAAACGATTAACTTCTATGTGATATTATTATTGGTTTTACAATGACATTTTGATTGTTACCGGTTTTAATTTAGTTTTTCCTTGTTTTGATCATTCAAAAAGAGAGACGGTCAGTACCGGATTGATTCTCAAGCAACTCCAACCATGTTAAACAGCCTGATGTACAAGCTCTCCTATTACAGGTATTAAGGGGAGTTGGGCTTTGCAATTTTTCACATAAAATAAAATTGATGTATACATACATGTACTTATGCTCACAAATCATATCAGCAACCTAACTTTGCAACATTTACTTATGTACTTATGCTATGTATATATACATGTACTTATGCTCACAAAATTCCTCATACAGTTTTTTGCTTGATATGTAGATTTGTGGAGACTGACGGTGGCAGAGGCTTCGACAGAGTTAGGAACACTGAGATAGGGAAGAAACATTTCAAGCTTAACTATTTTGACGAGGTTAGACTACATGTTCTTCTTCATACACCATTCCTAATCTTGTAGACTTTAAGGGCCCGTTTGGTTTTAACTCCGGAATCGGAAACGGAATGGAAACGAATCTAGTCAATACGTATATCATTGTTAATAAAAATATTTGGAATCATTCCTTGTGGTTTGTAGTAATTGGATGAGAGTTTGATTACTTTTGATACCCTATAGGGTAACAAAATGTGAGTAAGCAAGTGCATTTTTCATTAAACCATGGGGGAATGATTACATAAAATTTCATTAATATGGATATACATATGGACTAAATTCGTTTCCATTCCGTTTCCGTTTCCGGAGTTGGAACCAAACGGGCCCTAAAGCTAATGATTTGTTGACACGGAATTCACCCTGAAAATTCAAGCTCACTCCAAAAAAAAGGATTTTTGAAGATATTCAAAGCGAAAACTCCAAATAACTCAACAAATAATCTGAGCCTAAAAATCCTAACCTTGACTATTTGACATAATCTAAAGTTACAGTTAAACACCTATTATCTCCTAACAGAGCTTCACTGAACCCATTAGTTACCAAAGCTAAAAATCAGTCCTTCTTGAACTTATCTGATCAATGTCTTGGACTAGATTTTTTTTTAAAATTTTTGTAGTTTGAAACCGTTTGTTTTTAAACCTTATATATGTGGATTATCAACTCTGGAGATGGACTCCGGCAATGATTAGTTATGTCATAGGTGGCCGATAAGGTATCTAAGGAAAAACAAAAGATCAGACCCAATTACGAGCCCTGTGACCCTGCGATTCAATCTAGTAGTATGATACTCGATAGTGTCACAGTGTGCTCAAATACGTATACACCTTTCTTAATGAGTTCCCGGACAAATACAGGTGTTCACTTCTCACCACTGGATGGTCCGACTATACAAACTAAAGCCTCCAAAGAACAGAATCCGTGGGAAGAAGCTGAAATCAAAATCCGTAAGCTACTCTCATGTTGCCCTTGCGTAAACCCTATAGCTTCTTACTAATCAATACTCATCATTCCTGTTGTACGCGCAGAAATCAAGCACAAAACGCAGTGGAACAAAGACAAGGAACCCTTGGCATTAGCAATGTGGTATGTTTTCCCTTGTTGTTATACACACTTCTCTTCATTATCGGGTTTGAATACAAATTCTTAACCAGGTCAGAGTAGAGCTTTAGAACTCAGTCTCATTACGCGTCATTGTTGAGCTATTTCAAGAGAGGCCTTTGGTGAACAATATTTTGACTACAAATTTCGCTGTAAGAGCTATAGCATGTAACTTGATTTGTAGAGCAATACAATTGGGTTAGCTTTTCATCTTTCCAATATTTTTGACCCTCACTAGGGTTCCAATTGCCAAAAGCTTTGATATTCTGCTGCTTTGGTGTTGGTAATTTGGAAATTATGGTCCAGTTTTGGACCGTCATTCTTAGATCCGGTTCTGGACCGTAATATTCCGTTCCCGGACCATTTCCAAATTCTTCGGAAAAAAACTGGGTATGGTCCGGGTTTTAACCGGAACCGATTGAGCCCATATAGAATATATATTTTTTATGAAAAATGAGCTAATACGGTCCGGACTGACCTATTGACTGGTCCGGTCCATGTACAGTTAGATGTAGAGGTGGTAACGGTATGATTCGGACCGTTTGCAGTGTCATATAACGAACCCTTTATTAGAAGTGAAGAAAGTCTGGTGAATCTCTCGTGCACGTTGAGATTGGAATTGGCATAAAACCCAGTTTATACTTTATATGACCTTAAAACTACTCGACTCGTATATGGTCATCCAAGCAAACAATAATACCAATACCTTTGAAGAAAGACATGAAGATTAATTTGTGAAGACATTATAGTCGAGCACACCTGAATATCCTCGGCACCGCGAAGATACTCACTGAATTTAGGTTCGTACTTGTGTTGTCTTGAAATACTTCAAAACGTTCATGTACAGATGAAATGCTCTTGCCTGACCTTGCTCAAGATTATCGAGTGGTAAACTGTTTTTTTATACTCGCACTATATTTAGTTTGTAAATTTGTTAAATTTAGTATGAAGAATCAAATAAAAAAAAAAAGAACTTGACAAATGGACGCGGCTCGTAGCCGGTGTAACCGTTCTTATTAACAGTCTCAGATTTCTGAAGGTCTCATTACGAAAATTAGATACTCAGTATTAATGCAGTAATAGTCTAGACGATAAAGAAAGGTTTTTGTAATGTATATATTTATTTTCAAGTTCGAGGCCCTATATAAGTAAGGCATGGGTCCGGTTTGGGCTAAACTGCCAAACCGACGGTTCCCAAACCGGTGGTTTAGGATTGCCAGTATGGCCAAACCGGCAATCCCAGGTTTAAGTTTAGGTTTCTCTTTCGGCCAAACCTAAATCGGCGGTTTACCCAAACCCGCAGGTTAATTTTTTTTATTTTTTTTAAATAGACCAACCCGGCCAATTTGGTCCAGTTCCCAATTAATGTCTATATACTTATAATAAGTATATAGACATTCTATGAATTTAAACTTGGTAGTTGGTACTAACCATAAAAGTTAGAGGACTAAGAGGAAAACCCAATTAGATTATACGGGGCGACGCGGGCGTAGGATCATACACCAGGGTTTTGTGCACAAACACACAACCTCTGGGCTACTGACACACGACCCCTTCAAATGACTACAGATCTACATAACGTTGATTACGTCGGTCGGGAACATCTCCGTCTCCCTAAACAAAGCCGGGCCTCAACCCCGGACTTTTTGATCGGCAAAACCATTGTGATATTTTACAATATATGTGATTCCATAAAATACGCCCTAAAATATTCAAGTCTTCCTGACAATTTACAACCCGTTAAAGATTACATTTTGTGTTCTTGAGATCACAGAACCCTTTCTCATTGTAATAACTTAATGTTTCCTCGAAAATAAAAGTCCCATCTATATTCGATGAATTTTGTAATAGAAGGAAGCCATACACACATTTGATGACGAAAATCACATCAATATTCAAGGGAAGGCAATAACTTTTGGAGGTAATTGCTATTGGTGGCCCTTAAATTTGATGTAATTCACATTTATTCCATGTTTGTGCCATCATAATTTACAAGTTCAAATCTCCCTCGTGGTATTTACAAATTTAAATCTTTCCGGTCCATTATATATATATATATATATATATATATATATATATATATATATATATATATATATATAGATTCTGACTCATATGTAAACAACTCTTACCATGTGAACATGTATACACCGAATATATGTGACTATATCGCCGAATAAATAGAGTCAAGTCCGGCGAATACAATTTATTCTCATTTTACATGGTAAGACTTGTTTACATGGGAAATATATATATATATATATATATATATATATATATATATATATATATATATATATATATATATATATAGATTCTGACTCATATGTAAACCACTCTTACCATGTGAACATGTATACACCGAATATATGTGACTATATCGCCGAATAAATAGAGTCAAGTCCGGCGAATACAATTTATTCTCATTTTACATGGTAAGACTTGTTTACATGGGAAATATATATGTATATATATATATATATATGTATATATATATATATATATATATATATATATATATATATATATATATATATAATTCGAAGGAAGCGACTTGAAGCAAACCAGAAAAGAGGAGCATATAAAACCACAGAGGAATTCTGTGAAATCATAATCATATACATTGATTAAAACTGCTGCCAAGAAATCTTAATTGAAATTCATTCACACAAATAGCAGTACTAGCACTAGCCACTTGAATTATATACAATGTCGAAGAATCAAAACTACGAGTTTTAGAATCAAAACTACGACATGAAACTCAATTCGTGTTCACCAATCTTCAAGCCACTCGGGATCATTGACGTCTTCAGCAATCCGGGTAGGCGACGACAAGAAGATACGAGTTGGAGGGTCCTCAGGAAGACTCTCCAAATGATGAGAGATCTGTGATGTGATCTCAGATGGCACAGGAAAGGTCCTGTTTGATATCGCCTCCCATTCGATCCCTCCGAACCACGGGTGACTTTTAACGGAATTCGGTCCGTCCGATCCTAGCCTCTCGTCTTCATCAACTTGGAGTAGCTATAAAGAGTATATATCACACAAACCATCATATACACTTCATCAAAATCTTAGGGCTTTGGTGTGGTTGCTTTGACATTAAAACTGGTTTATTTAATAGTTCAAGTTGAAATTTTGAATCACTGTTTGATAAACACATGTAAGCATATAGAGCCATAATAGTGGTAAGAGGGTTTTGAGGGAACCTTGGTTATGAGATCAACTGCATAAGGGCTGAAGGACCCGGGAAGAGTGAACTGTCCTTTCGCGATCTTTGCAAACGTATCCAACTCGTTTTGTCTCCAAGACCCGAATGGCATGTCACCTTGAAGCATAAAATAGATCAGCACTCCAAATGCCCACCTGCAAATTCATGTTAAGCTTTGTTACATATACTTCAGCTGTTTCACTGAAAGTCTGTTAAGGAACTAAAATGAAAAGATGCTCCGGATCAGGTTTACGTGCAAAAAACGTCAACATCAACTGATTTCAACAGCATTTATATACATATGAAGCTCTACTTTACCAGTCAGCAGGAAAGCCATGGCCCTTTCCTTGGACTATCTCTGGAGCTAAGGAATCGGCCATTCCGCATATTGTGAAGGTTCTTTCACTGGATATCTTCTTCCCAAATCTGAAGTCTACTAGCTACATGCAAAGAACCAAAATTATAGTCATTCATCATAACACAAAGAAGATATCTTTTGAAAGAATTGGGTTAAATAGACTTTTTTTTTATAGGCTTTTGTTTTACAATTCCCAGATGAAAGAATTGAGTTAAATAGGGGTATATTTACTAAATGAGTTTATGTTAGGGTACTCTTAATAGAGTAATACTAATAAAAGGCCTAGTTAGCCATTTTACCCATGTTTTTTAAGCAAAAGTTTTGAAATTTAATGAAGTTCAAAAAAATGAAGAAAGAGAGAGAAGGGGGAACCTGCATATATCCAGCTTGATCAAACATAAGCATTTCTGGCGATATGCCTCTATATAGAACGCCACTCTGAAATCCAAAGGGAAAGAGTACTGAATAGTTGGACCAAAATATACTTGAGTATATTGTTTGTTTATTGAAAACAGAGAAAACAAATCACACCAAAGGTTTCTCAGACAGTAATAAGAGACTTAGGGTATGGATCAGTACATAAGCATGTCCAGATTCTGATCTGATGATATTATTTGTTGTAGTGATGATTGTGTTTATAAGAAACAGGCTAAATCACTCATACCTTGTGAAGATGTTCTATAGCAATCACAGTGGAAGCAGCACAGAATCGCGCAGATGCTTCATTGAGTGGATTATGTAGAATTGAAGAGAATGGGCAAGCAAGGCATGTATTCAGCAGCATGCCTGCCTGAGTTTCATCAGCAAATGTGCATACAACTTGTGGTACATATGAAGAAGGGCTCGATGTTACAATGAGCTCTCTCTCTTTTAAGACTTGATCCTTCTTTCCAAGTCGTATAACTTTCTCCTTTGAAAATCTTTTCAGGGTAAGCAAATTCCCTGAGACCAAAGATGAACAAAAAACCAAAACCTTATCAATGTTTCCCCAAACTTGTATACACAATCAACAAACGAGTAAAACTCGAAACAATGAGAAGCACATAATCTTTACCAGGATCTCCGAAAGTTACAAGCCCCACTTCACTGCAATCAGTAGAATAGACACACCTTCTCCATTCCTAGGAAGTCAGCACAAAATGATTTCAGAATCAGGGGGTATTTACACTTATTGTTTCAGACTTCAAAGCATATACTGTGTGCTTACTAGTTCAGATAACTGAGCTCCAGACGGAGTAGAGGGATCAATGCTCCTGTCAGATTCTCCAGTCGTCCCCAAAGGCTTTTGTTTTAATCTGGAGATTCTGGACCAAAGAGTAGGTTGATTATACAGTAAAAAAACACAGAATGGATGTGCTATTCGAGAACATCAACCATTTCTTTTGAAAAAAAGATCTCCTTGCTAAACTAATAACACATACTTCTGCTCATTCTGTGCAATTTTCGTCAACGAGCCGACAACTGAATCAAACTGTTCTTTCTTTAAGAAAGAACATACCACATCACTAGTAGCAACTGCTTTCAGCCCACTGATTTCCTCGCCAAGAAGTGACCACTCGCCAAAGTATTCCCCTTCAAATTTGTCTACTGAAAGGTGCTTATTACCCTGTGTAATATCTCCTTGGTTTTGAAAATCCGATGTCAGACTACAAACATTTGACTCCTCCAAAAGATCAGATTCAAACTCAATCCTTACTTTCCCCTTCTGGATTATATACAATGCAGAGAGGCAATCTTCCTGCCAGCATGTTATCAAGCGATGAGTTTCAGAGATTTTATATGAAGTTATTACTTTAAGATTGAGAATGTACCGTATCAACAATTATTTGTCCATCTGAAAAGGAAATTTCAGATAAAGAATCAGCAATTTGGCTAAGCTGTAAGATAGTCAATTTCGAAAGAAGATCCACGGCTCTTAGCAATTTCAAGGATGACAGATTTGAAAACTTGGACATGAGGATCCCACGGAAATCTTCTCTTTTCAGGGCCCAGAGAGTCCCACTTGCCACACAATGCACAGAGGACTGTAGAGGTTTATTATTCCTGTGGAAAACATGTAGACAACATTTATAGCATTGAAATAGTTTAATTAATGGTGCCTTGCATGACTATTTTTTAAAAATTATAGTTTTATATTCTTAAATTTATAAAATATGATTAAATATAATAATTATCTTACTATAAATTTGGTTTAAAGTTTAATCAAAATCGATAAATATTTTAAAAGTTTAGAATGAATTATCTTTATATTATCGAAAAAGAGGTATCGAAAGATTCAAATGCTATTTAAAAATATAAGTAATTAAAATTTAGACAACAGCTCTAAGGAAGATAGAGAAAAAAAAAAGTTATCTATGTTATTTGAAAATTCAATATATCAACTAATAAATAAAAAAAACTTTTAAGTAATTTTTACAAAACAAATAGTTTTTTTTTATAAAAAGGTAAGGGGAAAGGGGTTAATCTCTGCAAACCAGACGTCCTAAAGTATCCTTTCGGATGAGGAGAAAACAAATAGTTAACTGAAATATGACTCATGCTTTAATTTTTTTTAATTTAAAAAAATATCCAATTAAATAATTAATGTTGTTAGGATTAAAATAAGAATAATTAATTTGAAATTAGAAATTTTGAATTATTTATTTTGGAGATTAAACAAAACTAACATTTAAACTGAAATTTAAGTAAAATTGAATTTGTTAGATTGAAGTAATTGAAAAATCTACCAAAATAAAGGAATCCGTTAAAGGTGGTTTTGTTAAACAAAATTAAAATTTAACTAAATGGCAAATTTTTAAATTGAAGTAGGAGTGTAGGACTCATGTTAGCAAAGTGTAGTCTACTTTAGTGTGTGTATATATATAGATTAAAATAATTAGCCAAAAAAAACCAGTTCCTACTCTTTGTCTGCATGCATATAGCAGTAGAAGGAAACAAAGTACTCGCCCAGATACATTTTAGGCACAGAAAATTCAGTCTACCAGAGCTTTTTCTTGTCATATTCCAGGTTTAAAACATTCAGCAAAAAATGAAGGAAGAAACCAGCATATATGTGTCAAAATTGAGAAAATCTTACATTAATGCCAGCTCTCCAAAAGATGAGAACTTTTCGGCAGTATAGCGATGTAGAACCCTTGGGACCTCGCCGTGTTTCTCTTCCTGCCATACAAGTCCACAGAATCCCTAAGATTTAGGTAAAGGCATTTTTGGTTGGGGGAAAAATAAAATCACTTTTGTGGGGAAAAAGTAATTCAAGCAAGTGCTAGAGTGAATCATGTAGTGTTGATTTCTCACAATACTTGGCTATTTAAGGATATTTGTTTCACAGAAGTATATCTACAAGCAACTACAATCATCAAAGTATTTTAATTTTCATTTGAATTACAAGCTAATAGGGGCAAGGATACCTGTGTGGTAAGGACCTCAAACTCTCCACTTCCAACAACATAAAAGCACTCCCCTTCACCTCCCTGCAAAGTGGTATAAGAATATAGCTTAATCTAGCAATTTAATACAGAATTTTAATGCAAAAAGTTTAATCAGAAGTTGGCCAACCAAATGCATACAACGAGATTGCAATGCATGTTTAAACGTAATTACCAAGATAAGACGTCCATTTTCACATCAGTTTCTAGTGATACTGATATTTATATTTGAAGTACAGGTATAATGCTCAAATAGCCCAACCGTAGGAAATTAAGCTTTCAATTTCCGTGAGAACAATATAAGAACTGAAAATCGATACAAAAGTTTTGTATCGTCTACCTGCTGCACAACAATTTCTCCAGCCTGAACCTCAACTCTTTGCATGCAATCCAAGAGAACATGACTTTGAGAATCAGTAAGTTTCCTGAAGAGAAAGTGGTCATGCAATGCTCGTTGAATATGTGCCTGAAAGAATAAAGGAGAAATAAGTTTACTGAAAAGATAATACAGTAGCCGACGTGCACAGATACATAAATCCATCAATGATCAAAGTATCAGAAGTTAAATTTACTTCTTCTTCCCAGGTTTTCCTGTGGGCTGGGGATGGAGGAACCCAAACATTTCCATTCTCCAAGGAACTTTCAATAGCACGAAGACGTGCACGTGACAGATCTTGTCTCACACGTTGGTTCGTAGCACCCCAACCTATTGCTGAAGGAGACTCTGATCCTGTGACCTCCACAATTTGAGGAGCTGAAGGCTTCACACCAGCATTTGGAGTTGCTAACTGGGTTGCTGCAGCCTGGAGAGTAAAAAACCATTAACTAGATTTTTTTTTTATGGTAATAGTTAATAAATAATTAAAGATTAGAGACCTCGTGACTACTAGTCATACTTACATCTGCCAGCCCATTAATATGCACAACAATGATGGTTATGTCATCTGTACGAGTTTCGTACTGCAGCCAAAGGCGATATGACTCAGCAACAATTGCAGCACAAGCATCACGAGGATCTTTACACTTTGCAACCTGGATAAAATTTGAAAAACAATATTGATTTAGGATGAGTAAATATGAATTGGTAACTGTCTAGAACAGTTGGGTACCCCTGTATGGTAAATGAATATAAAAAATAAACAAATAAATAAAAGGTATTATCTGCTTAATAGAAGGCAGAAACATAATGAAGGGAGTCAAAAGGTTCAAGGCTAATCTGGTGAAGCTGGCACCCAGGTAGTAACATGATGAAGGGAAACCAATATTTATTTAGGATGTATAGATATGAATTGGTAAACTGTCTAGAACAGTTGCGGTATTAAGGTCCAACAATGCCAAAATATTGTGTTTTTCTATAAAGATCTAAGAACAAAAAGCTCCAATGTAGAAATCAAGTAATTTCATAAGCTATCCATAAACTCACTTCTGATGCAGGAAGAAATTCTCTATAAGCACATGAGCAATCACGGGGATACCCATGATACAAAAAGTCAAAAACAATATAAAAGCACAAGAGAAGGCAGTATGAAGTTATTATATGCAAAATCAACTTTTGCATGATTTAAAAAAATTCTAATGAAAGCCATAAAAGAATAACTTACCATATCGACCACAGCCTGGCTAGATAGAAACTCAAAAACACCATCACTAGCAATGACAAAGAAAGGATATTCTGGAGTGAGCTCCAAAACAACGATTTCAGGGATAGCCACCACCCCAATCGTTTCAGCAATTGAATCACCTATACTTCTCGTGAAAGCCGTACCAGGATACATCCCATTTGGTACCCAGAGCCTAGGAGGATCACCATCATCAGCTTCTTCTGTTCCCCAGCACTGAACATCCGGATCCTTCAACCCTTCGATTTGATCAAGAGTAAGAACTCGGGCTCCACAAAGCTTAACTCGCTCAAGCTCATCACGCCGAAACGGAGTTTGATCAATTGAAAGGTCAACAGCCACAATATCCTTCCCTTTCCTCTGAGCAATAACAGCTCTCGAATCGCCTGCATTAGCCACATATATAGTTTTATCCCTCACCAGGACTGTAACCGCCGTTGTACCACTCATGCTATCATCTAAATTATCAGCATGCAACTGTGTGTTTGTTGCCACAAAAGCAGCATGACATGCTTCAATGGGGTCTGTATGAAAATTACCATTTCTCAGTAGATTTTCACACAGCCTACGCTTCACAAATTGAGAACACTGAGCCCCAAATTCTCCATGCCCATCAAAGACCCCAAATAAATGGTCATTAGCATTTGTCCCGAAAGGTGTATGAATGCAAAAACTATCCTGGTTAGCTTTATCAAGAGCATCAGGGTAGTAACCACGCTGTGACAAGAATGAGTATCGAAGTTCATAACTTCCTGACGGAACATTAATCGTCCTTGATCCTTCAGGCGGTAAAAACTGAGCAGAAACCCGGGCAAGTCGCCTAATACCAGCCTCAGGATCTCTGCCTAGACTTAATTGGTTCAACTGGTCTCTGATCTCACCCTCTTGCCCATCAGAACCATCAGGAGAGAACACCAGATTATCTGCAGCCTTCACACTTTGTTGTTGCTCTTTAACAACATCACTTTCCCTTGGTATGCAAACCTGACCTATACACGACCTCGAATAAACACAACCCATTACTGAATCAACCAAATCAAGCAAACCCCAAATTCTGAATTTGCCAAATGTTTCATGAAAATCAACTTCAACATCCAATTGGGTATCACAAAACTCCTGATTCAATCCAATCACTGCTGAAGTTCAAATAAACCCAGATGCCCAAATCAAAAAGGAACTTCTACCAGATGAACGCACAAGTTGCAATACAGCAGTACACAACCAGTAACTAAATTCAAACAAAATTGAAGCCAAATTTACACAGACTTCCTAACCCTTTATTGAAAAGCAGTTACCGAAGTTGCATGGGCTTTTCCAATTCTGCACAAGAAGATGAGAAGCTTCAAAACTCAAAACCTTATCCAATCATCCACCAAATTCCAACCGAACAACCCACAGCAAAAAGCACGAAATCAGAAGCCCAGTAGAAAGAATTGGGGGGAAATCACACATTCGCCTCCCAAATCGTCTGATTTCCAATAGAATTAACCGTTCAAATAACTAGAATTTCAAGCAGTAAGCACTAGTGAGCACCAAAGAACAACCCAACTAGTATAATTACTTGCAAGAGAGTGCGAGATGGTGAAAACACTAAAAAATTACTCTTAAAGAGTGAGCACTTGGACTTCCTATAGCAAATTCAAGGCAGGAAAGACCCAGATGATCACTTATTAACCCACTTTTGAGCAATCAAACTCAGCAAATCGCTGCTCAAGCAAAACAAGTAAGTGGGTGTCAGCAGGAAAATGGTACAGAGAATTGAGACGAAGAATGGGGGGAGAGAAGGATGAAGGTGGGCGCCATGTGTGGAAAAGTCAGGACCAAAAGGGCTTTTTAGCTATGCTCTGGGGACGGCAAAGGAGAAGCCATGCCCATGCGCTGTGAATGGTGCGTGGAAGATTGGGAATTAGGATTGCCCCCCACTGTAATTATGTAAGAATGATTTTCAGTTTTCACTGGAAATTGATGATGAATCGAAGATGATAGATAATCATGGGAATTTTGATTTGAATTTGAAAGTAACAGTAACCGAAGCTAGAATTTCGGATCCGAAGATAACACGTTTAAATTGTTATAAATGCTTTATTTCAGAAATAAAAACTTTCAAATTTCACAGCAGAGCTTCAACTTTGGGATATTTAGGGCAAATTTTAGGACATTATCGCATAAAATATTAATATTATAAAATGTAATAATCCAATGAGGTGAAATTCATATTTCACAATAAATTTTTATGATTAACTGAGCTGATCTTTTTTAAAAAAAAAATAGTTTTATCTTATTATATATCTCGAGAAAATAAATGAGAGAATTAGTTTACCTGTTTATCGGTTGAATTCTAAGTAAAAATTATTGTGCTTGTAAACAAATGCAATTTGCGGGTTTTTGGTGTAGTTTCTCCGAATGATTCTTCTCGTTGTTTTTATAGTTCTTACCACCTTATTTCCCTTAATGCATCATGGATCACGGTTTTTCAGTGTTCACATTATTTTGTACTTATCTTTATGTTATTGGTTTGGATGTCTCTTGGGTTTATGACGATCTATTAGTTTGTTGATTTATCTCGATATCTCGATTTAGTAGGTGATGAGTTTTGTTTTAAAAACTTATGTAACAAATACGATGAGTTTTGTTTTAAAATTTTATTGTGTCATTACGCTCATTGTGTTTTAATTTTTCAAATAAATATCACAATTGTTCCTTGTTATTCTAGGGGGTTGGATAGGAAAAGGGTGTCACTCAACTCAAAGATATTACAGATAGGTATTCATTATATTAGTTTGTGTGTATCAATTGAGCGAGCAATTAGTTTAGAGCGATTTTATTCGGTCAGTCAAAAAAATACAAACGAGTCAAGGGAATCGACTTTCGAGTACGAGGCGCATCCAGAGTATGCCTCTGGGGCACATCCAGAGTGCGCCTCCGGGGCACATCCAGAATCCGCCCCAGAGGCACACTCTGGATGCGCCCCAGAGGCGTCCTCTGGATGTGCCCCAGAGGCACATCCAAAATACGCCCGTGTTTCCTCTCGTGTCTAATCGAATAACAACCCCGTTATAAGTTATATTAAAATGAGATAATGTAAAACTTCGACTAACCTCTACAAAGTGTGTGTTGTCTAAGACACAATTATCGTACGGATCACCGTAGGCGGGCCTTGATTAGGTGTGCTAGCCATCATAGGAAGGAATGTTGACGCACTATTATCAAGGATAACTAGGGCTATCTTATAGTATGTGTGTGCAGCACACCCAATCATAGGCAACTCCGTCCAATATCTACGTGGGCATGGAACATTTTTAGTCCCGTTAACATTCTTAAGCACATTTATAAATGTGGTGAATACGGTGCACTACATAGATTCACATGTATAATCATGTTATATATATATATATATATATATATATATATATATATATATATATTATCATAATTTTATTAAATTTTATAAAATTAAATACTCACATTTGAATATATTGTTCTTCTCAAGTTCAACTCCATAAGTATCTTTTTCCTTATTACTAAGAAATCTTTGTTTAGAAAGCCCAAAACCAAAGCAATAGATTTGTATCTGCAATTACCTTCACCTAACACATTCATGGCTCCATTCACATATGGTTCCATGAATTTTCGAAATTCCCCTTCTTTCCAAGGATATTTTCCATCATCATGTGTAACCTCAGGTGTAGCATCTACATCAATTGGTTCCTTTCCTTAACGGCGTAGCTGACTAGATGGAGTGGAGAAAAAAATTCAAGAAAATCGAGATAAAAGATGAAGAACACGGTAAACAAGAATGAACAATGAGCTAATAGGGATAAATATGTAATGCATAAAAACAAGAGTAAAGAAAACTAACTCTCCAGGTGTAGCCTCTGCATTCTTTACTTTTTTCCCCTTTGAACCTCGGGGACGGCCAGGGCTACGTCTAGGTGTAGTCTCTCCGTCATCCGGATCCACCACTCTCTCGTAACGGGGACGTCCAAGACCACGGCTTGTCAAATGCTCAAACGAACTTTACTCTCTTCTTGTTGATCTCACGGTTGGTGGTCTTCCCTTGGCCCAGACCTTTTTGTTGGCTTCTTCATCGTGGTACTTCCCGGATTCTCGATGTCCTCGAGGCAAAATGTCATCTTCTCCATCTCATCGGGGGTGAGCTTGTTAGAATCCATTCTTTCTTTGAATCTGTTCAACGACACTAGGCTCGGATTGATGGGATCACCACCACCACCACCACCACCATCATCATCCATGTCACCATTGAGAAATATAATTGGAATCCAATAAACTTGCTTCCAAAATAGGTGGATCTGATTCAATGTTATAGCTCTCCTTGCCCGGATCGCTATAGTAAAGTCATGCACACATGGCACTCCATGAGCTTCCCTCCAATAACTTTCCCGACATACAATATCATCTCTTGTCCTCCTAGATTTGGTGAAGTTATCCCACAAGAGCGTGAAACACTCATTTGTGACATAGTCTCGAAGCAAGTCAAACATTGGTATACGCACCTTCCGAGGAATCCTCACCCGTGACATCTCTAACGAAGCTTGTTTGAGTAATTTGAGTAATTTGTTTTGCCATACATTCATCTCCCCTCTTTTCTTCTTTGAAGCTGTAATTTTGAATTTGGAACCCAGTTATCCTTCACCCCATGAGTCTCTTCTTCTTAATCATCTATCTTATGTGATTATACTCCTCGCTTGATTTTTTTATTGTAGAGATTGTTGTAACTTAGTATGTACACCAATTGTTTGATAAAATGGCAAGTTGATTCATTATTTTTTTTTGTTGTGTTATGTTAATTCATAGTTCATCCAAAAAATAATAGCAGATGAAGTTGTGAGTGAAGCTTGGGGACTTCATTAACTGAATGCCCGGGAATTCAGATGAATTAGTTCTCGGGATGTTGCTTGGTGCATGCCATAAACTTCATAATGTAGATATTGGTGAGCAGGTAATAGTTGTTGTTGGAGATTGCACATTCAAACTCTCAAAACTTACATTGTTTGATCAAAGGTGTTTGTCAAAATGAAGGTTGAGATGATGTTGTAAGATTGAGAATGTTACTAAAGCAAAAGGGATAGCTAAGATGCCGGGTTGTAGTTGGATAAAATTGATAATCAACTCTATGAATTTCATGTTGGTGATGACTTGAATCTTTAGTTCTTCAGAACTATGTAGCCTATTTAGTTTGTGAAGCAAATAGTTGATGGAGGAGTACATACCAGATGAGAATAGATTATAACATATATAACATGTTCCATTGCTGCCGGTTTTGTGATTTTGAGTATCAAGGATTATACTTGTATAGTTTGAAGGTGATAAAAGAGTTTGTAATTACTTTAGCTTTTTTTCTTCTTCTGTTTTCTTGCTGAATTATTTTGCTAAACTTTTAACGGTCTCAATTATTTTGCACGGTCTCAATTATTTTGCTAAACTCTTGTTGAATTAATGTCCAACTTTTAACGGTCTCAATTTGAGATGATGTTAAGATATTAATGTCCATTTTTTATTGTGACGTGAACTTTATTTTGGATTTCACATAAAATATATAGTCGCAACGGGTTAGGTTAAACTCGACGCTCGGCCCTTTCACATAAAATATATTTTGCCTACCCTGTAATCCTGAAGAACTCATTGTTCGATGGGGCATTAGACATGGAATAAGAAAGCTATCGGAGTTCATTACTCGAGCATGGATAGGATGGGCAATCATATATATGTCTTTGTTTGATGATACAACCCCGAATATCATAAACACCACACATAATTTTCTCAGTTGAAAGATTTCACATACGGAGAAATAAATATCAAGAACGACCCATAAAATTTTGAATGATTGTAGTTCATACGCATCCGACGGTCTTAATATTACCCTCACAATTGATTACACTATTTGAAGAAATAAAAATTTGTGATTAGTTGTCTCACGTGTGCAGTTAGTCATATGTTAATCATCATATGTGGTTGTAATCAAAATTAATGAATGTGTTGGTTGGAAGTATTAGGCTGCTTGGTTGTCCAAGGTCCTCTCTTTGTAATGTCAACATTTGTTTGGCTAATTTGTACAAGACAACTTTGTGGGCTTTCAATATTTTATATTTATATTAAACTTACTATAATTGAATTTTGTATCAAGTGTGTGTCCATCATCACCCTTTACCTTTTTCACCAAAAAAAATTATGATAAATTGAGCTTTTTTCTCATTTTCTCTCTTGTTATATTTTTTAATTTTAAAAAGACTATCGATAAACTTTTATTCGTATATTTTGAATCTATTTTTTAAACGTGTTTCGTATAGAAACTTGGGAATTATATAAATTTAGTAAATAGTAAGTACATCCTTGAATAGGATTACGTGAGAATCTTTAATACGGTACCGAGAAAGAACATCTAAGAGATGTTCATTCTAAGAAAACAAACAACTTTGATTTTGGCGATTATTCCGTGTGTGATTTTTAGGTGCACGATCACAAACGCTTCATGCACGATAGTGTGCATTACTTTTATAAAGGTGAATTATCGTGCACCTCGTGATCATGCATCATGATAGGAACACAAGGTGCAAGATTTTGTATCATTAGTTGTTCATTCGCATCACTTTTTTCGTCTAGATTAACAATCAAGTAACACAACGTATATAGAAACTCTTTTGGACTATTATTTAATGAATATGGAAAGCCCTCCAAAGCCACAAAACACTTTGTTTTTATACATATATTTAAGATGAATGTGCTCCCTTCCTAAAAACAAAACGCACGACCTTGCGTGAAGGGCTCACAACTGTATTCCTATGAATCACACCTGAAAGAGATAGCGAAATCACTATTGTTGGTCTATTTAGATCAAACGTGTCTTATATAGATTCTTACTACTTACCCTAAGATATTATCATCCGACTCGGATAAAGACGTTATATTTGATTGAGCCATCTCAATAATAAACTTTTTCCCAATTATAGTAGCATTTTCTCTTTTTTTGACAAAATAAGTTGAAAGCATTGAAGAGGACGTTGAAAAAGGCCAATGACATTAAAAGCAAGAGAATGAAGTTGGTAAGAGAGTAACTTCTCCTCCACACTCTTGAGAGGAACATATTAAGCCACGAAAAGACATTTTTATCCAAAATACCTAACCGATGAAAATGATGAAAAATAAGATCCATTCGATAAGTTTTTACTAATTAGCGTTTTGTTATATTAAGCGGACTCTTAAATTTTTGGATTCACGTTACATCGTTACCAACCGTATAGATATAAGTGGTCGTTTGTAACTTGCTATAATAACCATATCAACCATAAGGGTAAAGAAAATGATCAACCTTGTAACATTAATACAAACAATCTAATAAATTTGAATATAACCTTTTATTATATAATTAGATAAAATAGATCTTAAATTTTAGGAATATATCAACCATAGGTGTAAAGAAAATGCTCAACCCCACAACATTAATACAAACAATCTAATAAAAATTGGGTAAAATTAACCTTTTAATAGTATAAATCATGTATTAACTTTTGGACTTAGATTACAATTCGAGTATTGAATTTCAAGTATATTGTAAGACCCCAGTTTTTGCCTTCACCGTCCCCGCGGTGAAGAAGGCCGCCCCTGCGGCTGAGATGATCCGCCCCTGCGGATTTTGACAGATCGCGTCTGATATGTTTTTGTTCGTTTTATCTTCCTTCCATATATAGAATATCCGATATTCTATTTTATGGGTCGGTTTCCTTATCTTCTTTCTAACCCTAGACGTTCTTCCTTATATCTTTCCAGCCCTTCTCTATATATTCCTGCATTTTCCTCTTTTTTCCCGTTTCTTGCATTCGTCTTCAACCCTTGAGAGTTGCAGTCGTCACCTTGCTTCCGGCGACCTTGCTGAACGTGTAAGTTCATCATTCTTTGTTCTTCCTTACGTTCATGTACTGCAGCATGCTTCCTTCTTTCTTTTCGTTTTCTTCTTCTTATCTTATTTTCTTCTCCTCCAAGAATCAAGTTTGAACCTTGATGCTTGTTGGCTTCTCGTTGTTGATGTATAGTTGTTCTCAGGCTCTTTAGAGTTGAGTCTTGACGTGTGTGAGCCGGTTCAAGCTTTGGTTGCCCTTGTTGTGAGTTTTGTCGAAGAGAAAGCCGACAACGCTTTTTGTCACGCAGCCGCCCCCGCGCCTGCAGGTCCCCGCCCCTACGTGTTGCCGCCCCTACGCCTGGTCCAGCCGCCCCTGCGGTTTTCTCTGTAGTAACTCCCGTTCTTGTGAGTTACTTTCTTCCTTACTTTCCTCGTTCCTTTCCTTACATCTTTTGGATGTTCCTTGTTCCCTGAGTATGTTGTAAGACTAAGGTTGAGCCCTTAACTTGTGTAGATCTCTTAAAGATCATTGAGATTAGAAGTTATAGACTTCTAGCAACCGTTTTATTCCTGATTTGTGATGCTTGTGTGAACAGGTTTTTCCTTGCTCCTTTCTTGCGGGAAACAAAGTTATTCCTGAGTTGTTCATGAGCTTTGAGTTAACTTCATGTGAGGTAAGTCCCTTGGACTTACTTAGCTTCATTCCGCGTATTAGTTGGATTGTATTGGTTTGTTTATGTTGTTTATTCTTGTTATAACGATAACTGGACTAGTATTCACCCTTATAATCTTAATTGGCCCAAGTGTATTATAATCGGGCGGTGACCGCTTGTCCAGTTCAGTATTGGGTAAACTGGAAAGTACTCTTGCGACTCAGGCATGCAGGTAACGGATAGTACTGATCTATTCCTGCTGGTAGATGGAAGCGGAGGCGAGTTTCGAAAGGATTCTCGTGTGACAAAAGAAGTTGAATTAGTAATGGATAATTTTAAGAAAGATAATAACCGGTTGTGCGTGAGCATGCTATGTGATTTTGTTACCTTATGTGTGTTTGTGTCTTTACGCTCTTTCTTAAACCTAGAATGTTAGCTAACGGTTTATACCGTCGTTGTAGATGTTCCGCAGGTTCAGGATGTTGCTGAATGATCCGGATGGTGTGGTCAGTCGGGGTGCCCGTACATTATAGGACGGGATCGGGTTTATGTTTCTTTTGTTGTTTTGAACTCGGCTGCAAATCTTTTCCGCTTTGCTTTGTTTAAACCTTTGATTTTATATTGATTTTTGGTTTTCATTCGTCTGTGTCTTATTGTAAGATCCGTTTGCTGTTGCTACTCTGAGGGTCGGGACCCATTGTGCGGTCCTAACCCGTAGCGCTTCGAGTTCCCAGAACTTGGGGTGTTACATACATTAATTCAGATATTACGTCGCAAGTATTGAATTCAAGTGTTAAAATTTGGGTATAAAGTTTTAAATGTTATAATTAAACACAATGTAACACATTGTGCGGCGTTGAAGTTTTTGAACTACTCCACTTCAGCGCAGTGCGATGAATTTCAAGTAGGAGAAACACTAAATATATTTGGACGGCTACAACCATTCCTTTTTTCTTTTTTTTTAACCGAACATAATCGTTCAACACCGCGTCGTGCAAAAAGTAAATCAGACATCAGACCTTTAAAAATTCTAAAAAGCCTTTTAGTTTATCTGGTTATAATAAAGTGAAAAGTGAGCCTTTCAACAATTTTAAATTTCCAAAACTACAAAACTTTCCGTCACAAGCTCGAGCATGCACGCATTGGGTATGAACACAACACATAAGCTCAGTGAAACTTATAAAAAAAATTTACAGTATAAGAAGTAACCCCACGACCCTCTGAACCCAAAACCTTTGTACACTATTATCAAGTGAACTATAATTCAAATATAATCCATTACGGATTTCAAATTTATCCGACTTCAATACTATAGACCTACACCAACATACATTGCATATTTACATGATCTAGTACAAATTTACATTGTCGGATGTTTTTCAATCTTATAAATGATTTGACTTGGATATCCGATATTAATGAACAAAAAAGATATTGATGACCCATAACTTTTGTATGGAACCAATCTCTTTACAAGTCCATTGAATATAGTATCGAACCAAAAATTTGTATTATTTTTGTACTTTGTGACGATTAGAATATTTAGTGTTTGTTTAATAGTAGTTTTTAGAAGCTTATTGAATTTATGAAAATTATAGGAAAAAATATAAGTTTGATAATGGGCGTTAGAGAACCCGAACTTATGCCAAACTATATAAGCTTTAATTTTTTAATCTGATAAATTAGATAACTAATCTCTTTTGAAAATAGTGTTTGTTTAATAGTACTTTGTGACGATTCGAATATGTTGGTTTATTAAATGTCGTTAGAGATTATTGGCTATTTATTTCCGTCACACTCTATCTATATTCGATTGAACTAAACTCTCCAAATTGTCATGCCAAACCACATTATATTTTTGACAATGAACAAAGAGTTGAAAATATAACATATACATCACATTAACTGAAAATGAACACAGAGTTGAAAAGATAACAAAATTTCCGGATATTCCGAATTGATAAACCCAAAATCTCTAACGACATTTGATAAACCAGAATGCTTATGCTCTCTTTCTCTATATGTTTTTCTTCTGTGGTTGCATCTTAGAACCTAAACAATGTCTTTGTATCATGTAGCAATCAGACA
This sequence comes from Fagopyrum homotropicum, assembly GCA_033239125.1. Taxonomy (NCBI): domain Eukaryota; kingdom Viridiplantae; phylum Streptophyta; class Magnoliopsida; order Caryophyllales; family Polygonaceae; genus Fagopyrum; species Fagopyrum homotropicum. The sequence goes on from BSWB01000003.1 coordinate 155,056,528, forward strand.
AGTCGACTCAGCGTCATAGAAGAGCTCATACCTCCTTGTATGAATAATAAACCCGTTTTCAAAGAATAATTCAGGCATTTTTTTTTCGCTTAACCTTATCTTAGCATACCGGAGTTCATCAAAACCAAACCCGATTTTCTACTAATCTTTATCACTTTGATCGATCGGTCATCAAGAACTCTTAAGCTATCAATTTCGCTAATCACTTTTGCCTTTTTTTAAATAAAAAGTTGTATTTTTGTATATAGTAATATTAAATAGTATTATTTTTCAATGGAAAAAATAAACACAATTTGACAACCTAACCAAAGGGGCCTTAATGTTTTTTGTATCGTCAAACTCATATTGTTTTCTTGTGAGACAAGAAAAGATAGGCACAAACTATGAAGTCAATGGTCACCACTCAATTCATCACATCCATCCATTATTAATTTATTATGATTTATGAGATTTATACCCCATACATTATAATAAATATTATAATAATAAATGCTCAAATGTTTGTTTTTTGCCTACGGCTAATACAACCTAAATATAATAAAAGTATATATACATATATATAGGAATAAATATAATAATAATAAATGTACAAAAGTTTTTTTTTCCCTAGGGTTAATACAAACTAAATATAATAAAAAGTATATATATATATATATATATAATAAAACGGATTTTGATTTATATTGTATGTTTTGATATTGACTTAGAAATATTTTTTATGATAAATGATTTTTTTTTTTGAAAAATCTAAAGTTATTATAAGTTTAAAAAATGATATTAGAAAATACGTTTAATTGATAAAAGATTTTATGGCTATTTTTTTAGTTTAAACTATTTTACAATAATTCATACATTGTGTATTCTTTTTGTTAGTATTTTTTTTCTACATATTATATTGGTATATGTTTGTTTAGTACTTTGTTAGTTATATTGTTCATGTCACTACATCTTTATAAACTTTACTATTGAAAAATAAAGTACTAGTTCATACTTTTTTTTATTTATAAATAATAAGCAATTCGGTTAAGTTTGAAAAATAAACTATTAGTACTCAAATGATATTAATATAAATTTGACTTGGTAGTAAATAAGAATCGTTAAAATACCTGTTTTTCTCCGGGTTTATAAACTAAAAGAGTTTATATATATAGATTTATAGTTTATTTTTTAACGGGTTTATATAAATAAATAATATAAGGTTATTTACTTGAAGTTTATTTGACTTTAAAAGACACTTATACCCCTAAAAAAATCGAAGAATATGTTAAATATGCAAAGATGAACAAAGAATATCCAAATGGAAAAACATTAAGTATGACGCAATCCCAGTGTGCATGGAAGCGCAATGGTTGTCTGCCCAGGGGGCGTAACCCTACTGCGAGTGTGAGTCGTATTATGATCATGACGAAAACGGCTAAAGTTGCTTGGGTAAAAAGTAATCTCGTTGCTAAAAATATTCTAAATTCGGGTCCTTCTTCGGTTAAATCGCTGTGAACCGCTCTTTGTTGCCGTTAAGAGAGTAAAAGTATTTGATTCGACTTATTCACTAACTCGAAGATCTAATTCGAGAAGATTCGAAAGGATAATTAATTGATAATTTGATTTGTTCAAAAGGTTTTTCGGGACCAAATATTTACGAAATCGAAACGGTTATATCCGACTGATCCGAATATTGATACTAATATAGTAATATGATCTAATATTCGATCTATCGGGTTAAATAGCCTATAATTCAGACTAAGTTTCAGGGCTCGGATATCCAGATACTCGATCTCGATCAATATTCGAATCGGATATCCGGACTTCGGAAACCCGGAATCGAATAGTATTGGGTTAAAGCTTAAAACTTTGTCGGACTACCATATAAATCATCATATCAATTATAATTTTTGGGCCTAAAGCAAGCATTGATGGGCCAAATATCATTGGAATAATGGGCCACAAATACATGTTGTAGTCTTGTTCAAAATATCGAGATTCGAGACTTAAGCATCAAAGCTTCCAATTACAACACATTATAATATAGCAAGCTACGTTACATACCCATCAATTAAGCTGAATCCAAGAGCCTATCCCCGGAACACCACGGAAGCTCAAGAACGCAATGTAAAACCCGGGAGGCGCAAGCTCGCCGTTAGCCGGAGTTTCCGCAGCCACAATCCATTGCCCCGGCAACCCCCCTGGAATGCAACTAACCACCGCCAAATCCAACAACCTTTGGTTCATTGAGTACCCGTGAGTAGTAAACGGCGGCTTATACAATGTCACGGTCACGTCATCCGTCGTGGTGTAAGCCGTCATGAACTCGAAAGGTATAGTCAATGTAACACCATACGACACCGTTTTTGGCATTGCCATCGCGTTGATCACCGGTCGGTATTCATCCAACTCTTGAGCCAAGTACGGTGGAGAGTATTTTTCGACGCGTAACTCCGTCGGGAATTTCGCGTCGAATTGGTACGTCGGGTTTGTGTTACTACCCGCGACAAGGATCATACCATTGGGTAAAACCGCGGAGGAGGAATGGTACATTCGAGCAATGTTAGTCGGATTCAGAACCCGAAATCTCTTTCCATTAGGCTCGTTAGGGCTATAGATAACCGGGGTAAGATTCGGAGTGTCGGCATATGTCCATCCCGAGGCGCCCTTTTGGGCGCCGCTAAGAAGCAAGATTTGGCCGTTAGGTAGGTTGAGCATGTCGCCCATGACTCGAGCGGACGGCATGTTTTCCATTTCCCATTGAGGATTAGCATCCATGAACTTGATCCTACCACAAGTGTCCAATGCAGGGAGGTAAACGCCTTCCTTTTCGGCTTTTCCAAAAGCAAGCGGTTGTCCACCGCCGCAGACTAGTGCCTCAATGTCGTCGGCCGTGGCCTGGCCACTTTGAAGCTTGATCGGGAGAATCGTTGAGCTTGCGGATCCGGGGTAGTTTCTCGCACCACCGGGGATATCCGGGTATGTACGGACTATCTTGTTGTTGAAAACGTCTAGTAAGACTGCCTTGAAGTTGGCTAAGATGAAGAGATTGCCATTTGGTGCAAGATGGACAAATGGGTAAAGGTTGTTTTCGTATAGATCGGTTGTTTGTTGGAGAAACGGAAAGTCGATCTTGCCGGGGCTAGGTTCGCCTTCTCCGGCGAGGAACTCGTAGTTAAAAGCCCGACGACCACCTATCAAAACATATTGGCCGTTGGCCAATTGCACTTGGGTTGCATACCTATACATCCAAAACATGAATCACTGCGCATGTACGCTCGTATACACAAAATATAAATCAACGTGCATATACATTTGTATACAGACAAGATGATACCGGTGGTTTCGAGGATTGTTTACCATCTTACGTCAGAAAGCTTTATTTTTGACTCCCTCCAATCACAAGTGGCACAACCGTCGAAGTACCTTATCGATCTTTCTCCGTCGGCCCATCCACCGGTGCTCACTAGGGTTCCGTTGACACTTAGTCCTCCACTCGAGCACCATGGGTCGCTCATTACCTATGTGTATCAAATTGGATATCAATTACATTATTGTGCCGGCTACGGATCTAGTACGTCCTAGTATATAAAGTTGTTGAACTATTCTATTGTCAATTGTTCATTCATATGCACATGACCCTACTTTACGGTATGTCTATATTGGACTTTTGACAGTTTTTTCATCTTTTTCGGTTGTTTTCATTGCATATGCAAACCTTAAAACAAGCAAACAAGATATAGGGTTTAGATCATATCAGACGTTCATAACCTTAAGAACTCGGACTCGTCCGGACTCGGTATCGAGCTCGGTGGCATGACCGAAGCAATCGGTGATATTCGGTGGGATAAAACGACAATTATTAGGCGGCAACTCGATATTAGATTTTCCAAGCGACGTCGCATCGAAAATGATGGCCTTGTTGTTTGGCATAAGTTGCATGTGCATGGCGGAAACTCCTGAATTATTGGAGAACAAATTCCAACTGCCTAGGCCATCGGTTTGTATCTTAATTTCCTCTTGACCTTGATTTCCGCCATTGCCATTGCCGCCACTTCCTCCGGTGAAGCCGGCAAAGCCGAGGAAATCGGCATTGCTCTTAACGGCTAGAAGGAGGAAGATGAAGATACGGAGACACCTTATAGCCATATCCTAATTATATTTATAATTATATTTATATTTATAAGGAAAGGGGACTAAAAATTGCCCCCTTTATTTCTTCTCCCCCTTTGTGTAGGGTTTAAAGATGGATTTGGTTATTATTTTTGTGTTAATGGGATTTATATGGGAATTGATTTGTGTTTTTCTTCTCCTATTCCAAAGAATCAAATGAGTGGATGACAAAAAATGACCAATTTTAGGTTATAGTGATACGAGGGCATTTGCTAATTTTAGGATTTTATAGATTTTCGGTGTTACAATCAAGCGGTTTTGTTCAAAACGAGTTTAATGCTTTGAATTAGAGAGCAAAATGAGGTCGGTGATGGGTAGATGAAGTATCTTCATGACTCGTCTTATTCTAAAAACTCATTAATAATCCATCCATCCCGTTATATATCCGTTACCCTACTTACCCAAATCCGTATCCATTGGAGATTGATTGGTGGTTGGGTTTTTTGGTGACTCGTTTATATTAAGTTATTAGTCAACTAAGTTTTAGATCAAAGTTCAATGACCCAACAATAAACTCAATTATTCTAAACATAATAGTTTGTAATGGCCTGTTACTTTTCCATATCCTCGTATGGGATATGGGTATCGATATCACATATTCGATATTCCAGTTTCATAACTGAATATATGGATATCAAAGTGATATACTAAATATCAATACTTTACTTTTTTTTTTATCGATTTTGATATCTTTAAAAATTGATAGATATCACGTTTCTTTTTCTCTCACGTCTCCCTCTCTCAAGTCTCCCTCTTCTGATATACCTCGCCATCTTGCCAAACACAAGTATCAGATATCATATATCAATCTCATACCGATATCTGATACCGATATCTGATATACTCATATCAGATATGGGAAAAGAACAAGCCCTAATTCAACGTCGTTACACGACTCTTAAGTATGAATTGCAAACACAGATACTATACTTTAACATAAATTATTCTTCAACATTCATCATATAGTTGTTATACGATTGTATTATAAAATTATAACAAGACTTTTTTTAATTATCAATTTATATACATATAAATGCGAGATGATGTTTATGAAATTTATTACAGAATCAATATAAGTTTTGAAATTTTTTATAACAAAAAAACGTTGTTCTTTATTCGTTGTTCTTTATTGATTATTGATTATTGATTAAGCTTAGTGAAATCGGCCCAAATCATAGAGTTGTTCTTTATTCGTTGATTATTGATTGAAAGAAGGTAAGATTATTTAATCTCCTTACTGGACATGACCCTTAAACTCTACTCTACTTGTTCGCCCGACCTTAACCGGATTGGAGCGGAAAGTTCTTGTCGGGATTTGAACGGATATTCAGGGTCGGGTTAGTTGGACCTACTGCTTTTTTGTTGGTTAAAATGACTAACTATATCTTTTACCACTACTACGCTACTAAAAACGTATACAATATAAACTCATTTAGTAAATATACTCTTATTTAACTCAATTCTTTCATCCGAAGAGAAATTATGTATAGGATAAAGTTAGAGGAGTTTACAAACAAAATCCAATAAAAAGAGTCTATTCAACCCAATTTATATTTTTTTAATTAATATTTTGAGACATTTTTATTATACCCTTTAAATTTTGACGAAATAAACCTAAACATCAGGTCCAACCGAAAATTTTCGGTTAAAGGTCAAAACCGGACCTGGTTAATGGCCACTTGTTATAGTTCATAACAATGTAACTAACGGACTTAGAAATCCAAAGTGTTGTAAATTTTGAGTCACACAATTAAGGGTTAGATACATTATCACATTAGTGTGTGTATATATATATATATATAAATAAATAAAAATGAATGAATTGATAAGTAATCCCTTATATGATAAATTGGACAAGCAACAACTTCCAATTAGGGTAATACCCGCACCTTGTGATGTATAACTTTGATTATCAAATACAAAAATTTAAATATTTTTACAAAAATTTAGAAATTACTATTTAAAATAATTTTTTGTCTTCGAGAAATGTGGCGTTGACACGTTGTAATAGAGGTTTCTGCTTTAATAGATATAAGATAAGATGTACATATGTAAAAAAAAAAAAACTCGTAAAATGTTCAACTTTAAAGCATCTTTATTTTAAATCCTCAAAGTTTCTTTAGCTAGTTAAAATAAAAAAAAATAAAAATTTATATTAAATACGCCGAGAGAAAAGAAAAGAAAAAAAAAGAAAGCATAACATAGTTTTAATGTCAAGTCTATTTTTAATTGTTAACATTTTTTTTTTTTTTTAAGAAATTTTATTATCAACTTTTATTTATCCGGTATTACTATTTACATAGAAGTAGAAGGTAAGCGGGCAACAAGTTAACATTTACTTTTATTTTTTATTTTGTTTGTGTTTTATTTTAACTAAAAAAGCTTTAGTAAATGATAGATATTAAAAAACTAGGAGTTATTTCTATTGCAACTTACCCACTTTAATAATATTGATGTGGAAATTTTGTGAGCATGAACATATATTCTAAAGCAATAAGAATGTCAATTGAGATCCAAAGTTGACTCTTTTGAGATGAAATTATGACTATCTACTTTCAAACTCTCTTCAATTCATATTCAAAAGTAAAAAAACATTTTCAACTATTTATTATTTATTTCCCACTTTCAACTTTTTTTTTCCACATACAAAGAAAAAACTTGTGAACTTATTTGACTTGGAAATTGGGTGAAAATTAAGGACCGGTTTGGTTCCAACTCCGAAAATCAAAACGGAATAGAAACGAATCTAGTCCATATGTATATCTTTACTCGTAAAATTTTATGGAATCATTCCTTGTGATTTTATGCAAAATGCGCTTGCTTCCCCCATTTTGTTACCCTATAAGGTATCAAAAGTAATCAAACTCTACTCCAATTACTTCAAATCACATAAAATGATTGCAAAAACTTTCATGAATAAGGGTATACGTATGAACTACAGATTCATAATTTACACAATAAACTCACATTTTTGAAAACATTAGGACAATTCAAATCTTATTAACTTAGGTGATAATTGAATTTTGATTTTAAAGTCACATGTTCATATTTGATCTATTGTATAGGCTAAAGCATTTGTAAATGTTAGTGGTAATTTGCCACTTGCTAAGGTCTATGAGAGTAGGAGGGTAAGAAATTAGAAATAGGTCAAAGTTAGTCATCGAGTACAAAGCGTGCAACTTCTTTTTACCTCTTGTGTTGTGTAAATGAACCGAACCTCATTATTCCATTGCTTTTGCACAACAATTAATTATAATTATCCGAATCAATCTCGTCCTCGAAAGTAAGGCTCTTCAAACGGTTTGAACCGGACCGTAAATTCATGGATTGGATAGGATCGTTTCATTGTTTGTGTGAAACGGTTCATGGACCTGACCGTTTTAAATTTTTATTTAAAAAATATATAATTTTTTTGTATGGATTATATCCGGTCCGGTCCGGGTTGGACCCGACCGGACTGGATGCTCATCATGTTCAAAAATAGTTAAAGTATAGATTATTGTCCGGACCGGACCGGAACATCACAATTCAAGACCGTATCGTAATATCATGGACCGGACCGAACGGGATTTTTACAATTACGGTCCAGAACCGGACCGTAATTTTTGGTCCGGTCCAGTCTGGTTTTCCGATCCGTATGAACATGTGCAGCCAAAACCGACTCTAAAAGAAGTATTAAATACGAAAGCAGTTTCCAAATTTATTTTGAGAGTAAAAAGCGAAACCCGAATTCTATTCCGAGTGATAACAACAAATTTGAGCTTCGGTTTTATTGGAAGATAGTGAGAATATTTGAATATAATATTGACTCGTTATATTAGACTAGTTTATATTTGATTTTATCTTTATAATATTTTGTTTTTATTCACTTGTAATTTTAAATAAAAAATTATAATAATATTAATATGTTTGTGGTTCTATTTTTACCATTTGTGTCTCTTCTCACATAATTTACCAGGTTTTTAAAAGTTAAATGTAAAATAAAACTTTAATTTTAAAAGTAAAATGTGAAATCAAGTTTCTTTTTTTAGGTGAAGGAGATTCGGTGATCTCTGGCGCTTCAATGCGCTTCTTATTAATTGAAAAGGCTAAGTGATCAGCACTCGGGGGATAGCCTGACCCCTTACATCAGCACGTAAAAAGTCAACTACACCCCCGGGGGGTCAACCAATACACTCAATCCAAGCGGAAAATCAAACCCTAAACTCGCTAACGAGTCCGCCGCGTTATTCGCCTCGCGGTAGGCATGCCGGTACTGGATGTCCCAGTCCTTTTTGATCAAGTCTTGGCATTTACTAACCAGACTAGCTAGTGAGGGGGTGACAACGGGGAATCGATCTTCCCAGTAACAATATTGCTAGCTGGGAGTCGGATTCCACAGTCACTTTTCGATATCCGCTCTCCCAAGCGAGCTTTAGACCGTGGTAAATACCCCACAACTCTGCCATTGGTACAGTGCAGATACCCAAATTGACCACGTATCCCCGCTGTCATTCTCCCCTATAGTTCCTAATAATGCCCGCTGCCGTTGCATGCCCGTCGTTACGAACTGCTCCATCTGTGTTGATCTTCATTGTTTCCCGTTGTGGAGGTTCCCACTTGATGTGTACTACCCGTCTTGAGCGTGGAATATGCGGTTCCATATTATTCTTCCAAGCTTTAATGTATTCCGTCGTCTTGTCGATCACAAACTTTTTGTTGTCCTCCCTTATAGGTGCGTCCTTGAATATCTTCTCGTTTCTCCACTTCCATAACAACCAAATACCTACAGCGAAAATAGCATTCCAACTGCAAACATTATCGTAATTAAAAGAAGTAGAGAGGTTACCTCGTATCCAGCCGGCAAACGGTAGTGTAAAGAATCCATCTACCCTTACGTTGGCCTTGAGATTTCGCCAAAGCATGTTGCTGTGAGGACAGTCCCGAAAGAGGTGAATCAGGGTCTCGGTCTCAGTGGGGCAGAAGGGGCATGTCTCGGACTCACTGATGTGTCGTCTGTGATACTCCTCTTTGGACAGCACTCCCCCTTGAATTAATTTCCAGATGAAGGTCCTGGTTCTTTCTTGTACCTGTAAACTCCAGATGCTCTTAAATATATGCATATCTATATTAGGGCAGTCTACATTACCCCTGATCATACAATAAGCAGATTTAACCGTGTAGTTGCCATCAGTGCTATGTCGCCAGCTTAATTCGTCTTGGCATCCCTCAGCTTCTCTGCCTGTATCGAAGACACCCGTTGTCGGGCCCGGTGCCAACGCAGCCAATTTGAGTAGAGTTTCTGTCGGTAGTAGTTCGCTTATTGCATCCCACTGCCAACCTTCCTCCTCTCTCCAGAAGTGACGTACTCTCTTCCGCTGTAATTCTATGTCCACTAGATTCCGAGCAACTTCCATTAACGGTTTGTCTCCCAACCAAATATCTTCCCAAAACTGAACGGTATTACCATCTCCAAGGATCCATCTGTGGCCCGGACAGATCACCTCTCTTACCCCTATTTGAATGCTCCTCCATAAATGGGAAGGCATAGTGTGGGTTCTGTCATTCACAGTGACATATTTTCTTCTTAGAACTTTTATCCAGAGACTTTCTTCATCCCTCAGAAACCGCCAGCTCATCTTTCCGACGAGAGCGAGGTTCAAGTCCTTCATGCTTTTTATTCCAAGTCCTCCGCTGTTCTTAGGTTTGCATATAGTATCCCAAGGGATCGTGTGCATAGGACGTCTATCTTCGCTGTGCCCCCATATGAACCCTCGACAGATTTTATCCACCTCTCTACAGACGCTCTTCGGTAATACTAGGGAGGACATGGAGTAGATAGGGATGGATGAGAGAACCGAACGAGTAAGGGTAATGCGGCCTACGAAACTGAGCATTTTTCCTTTCCAACCACAGAGTTTTCCGTTAATTCTATCTATGAGCCCCGCAAAAGTGGTCTTTTTTATTCGGCCTTGAATGAGCGGCATGCCAAGATAGTTTCCTAAATTCTTCGTGACTTCAATACCACTCATGGTGTGCATTCTATCTTGTACCTCTTGAGTGACATTGGGTGACACAAATAACTTTGATTTTTGAAGGTTCACCTTTTGGCCGGATGCTTTACAAAACAGATCCAAACAATTCATGATCACTCTCATTTGGTCCTCCGAAGCTTCCGCGAACAGTGTGAGATCATCTGCAAAAAACAAGTGAGATAGTTTGGGTCCCTCTCTTGACAACTTAATCGGTTTCCACCTTCCGTTCTCCCCTGCTTTGAGAATCATGTGACTGAGTCTCTCTACGCACAACACAAAAAGATACGGTGATAGTGGGTCTCCTTGTCTTATTCCCCTCTCCGGGATGAATTGATCCGTAAGTTCCCCATTCCAAACGACCTGCATTCGTGGAGTTGTGATGCACTCTTTTATCATACGGCTCCAGGCTTCCGGGAATCCTGCCGCCATAAGAGTGTCGGAAACGAAATCCCATCTGATTCTATCGTAGGCTTTCTCGAGATCTAGTTTTAGGATCATCCACTTCCTTCCATTATTCTTCTTTCTTGTGGAATGAACAATTTCCTGCATTAAAGCTATGTTGTCCTGTATGTATCGTCCTGGGATGAAGCTCCCTTGTGTAGGTCCTATCAGGTAGCTAATGATTCCTTGGAGACGCTGCACTAATACTTTGGATATGACTTTGTACAAAACATTGCAAAGTGCTATGGGTCGGAATTGGCTTACTTGATCCGGTGTTCCCACCTTGGCGATAAGGCATATGAGAGTGTCGTTTAGCCCTTGTGGAAGTTTATGACTTTCAAAGAACTTCGTAACCTCTTTCTTAACCGACTCTCCCACTATATTCCAACACTTCTGGTAGAAAATAGGTTGGAAGCCATCGATCCCCGGTGATTTGAAAGCGCCCATGTCTTTTACTGCCTTCCACACTTCCTCTCCTGTAACGGGTTTCGTCAACCCCTCCTTATCTCTACCGTCGATGTCCGGAAAGCCATTTTCGATGCTCTCCATCTCAGTTTCATTGCTAATATCACTCAGTCTGTACAAGTTCTTGAAATAGTCCGTCACCATGTTAGCCATTCTAATGTCATCTTCCTCCCAATTACCCTCTGGGGTTTTGAGGCCATCTACCTTGTTCCTTCTTCTTTTGATGATAGTGGAAGTATGAAAGAAGGAGGTGTTTCTGTCTTCGAAGGAAAGCCACTGCTCTCTTGATTTCTGAAACCACATGATCTCTTCCTGTTCCAATACTCGATCTAGTTCCCGTTTCAGTCCCTCTTCTTGTTCCTTTAGATATTGATGCATGTCTGCAATAGTTGGAATCTTACTTTGGATCTTGATTAGGGCCTTGTTAATATTGTTTTTCCTGCAAAGAACATTACCAAACACCCTGCGGTTCCATAGAGTAAGCCAATTTTTAAGAGTAAGAAGAGGGATACCTGTTCCAGCATGGAGTTCCCAACAACGTCTGACCATAGGAAAGAAGTCGATGTGCGTCATCCATGCAGCTTCGAATCTGAACGGTCTTTTCTTTCTTCCGTTGTTTGTGCACGGTTGAAGCTTGAGGAGAAGGGGTGCGTGGTCTGACGAGTACCTCGCTAGGTGGCGTACCGAAGCTTCCGGCCAAGATAGACGTCCTTCCTGATTAGTAAGAATTCTATCCAGTCTTTTCTGCACACCCCTGTTCCGTGTCCTACTGTCGTCCCAAGTGTAATCGGCACCTGAGTATCCTAAGTCTAAGAGGCCCGATCTATTGATAAGCTCTCTAAATACGTTGGAGTCGCTATGTAACCCTCTTATACCTCCTGTGCTTTCATAATCAGCAATAGTACAATTGAAGTCTCCTCCTATCATGAGGGGTTCCGTCATTCCTTCTATTTCCTTTCCAAGGTCGGTCCAGAAAGGTACTCTTCGGGAGGCTGTTGGAGGACCGTAGACAACAATGATGTGAAGCAGCTTCCCTGCCTGTTTAACACTAACATGGATAAAATGATCACATGAGTTAACCAGCGTGACATGAATGTTGTGATTCTTCCAGAGCAGCCAAATGCCCCCCTCAAAACCTCTAGCTTCCACACGTATACACCCATCAAACTTTAAGCCTTCACAAACTTTCTGAGCATTCGCCCCCGAGATACGAGGTTCCATGATTGCTAAGAGATCTATCCTGTGGTGCTTACATAGGTAGTTAATAGTTCTGCGAAAACTGCTCTTAGCAGCTCCTTGTACATTCCAAATAATGCTATTCATAACAACAATGAGAAGGTGAAGCTACACACCCAAAGGATATAGAAGGTAAGGTTTTACGTACTTACCTTCGCAGTAGCGATTGTAATGCCCTTCTCACTCTGTTGCGTTGTGTTGTTACAGACCATGTCTATGTTGCTACTCATGTTCTGGTTTTTATATGCCTCAGTTTTTGTGTTGCTCTCTTCCCACTGCATGACAGCTAATGTAGTTTCACTATCTTTGGTCCTAGGTTCTTCGCTGCTTGAGCTGGGATGATTCCTGGAGTTTAATTCTGTGCTATTTTTGGTCCGGTGTTCTATTTTGGTCATCCCCCCTTCAGCAGCCTGATTGTTTGTCTCCTCTTCGCTTCTTTCTGCTATCTGAGTTCTGGACTCAACACGTTCAGAACTAGTTTCTGTCTGTACTTCTCCTTGTCCTTCTCCAGGTACTACTTTGCTGCCCCATGCTGTCCTTGCACTCTCTTTATATTTTTGCTGATTTGTTGTGTCTTCTTCTTGTCTCTGTCTCTTCAATGAGGATACCCCGTTCTTTTCTTCCTCTACTGCTTTTGCTATCCTGGTGATACGCCTCCTTTCGTTACGTTGTTTGTTCCTTTTCTTCTTTTTCTCTAAGTCAGCATCTTCCTTCTGCCGTTTCTCTGCTTCAAAGACCATACTGTTGGCTTTTTCTTCCGGGCTCAGCCCACTTGTATTTGCCTCATTATTGTTTCTTTTAATTTGGGTTGTTGCTATGGGCTGTGTGGTCCCCTCTTTTTTTTGTCCCGCATGTTCTTCAGAGATTTGAATTGCTTCTGAATTGTGAATCTTCTCCTTTCCATGCACGTACCCATTTCTCCCTTTGGTGTTGATACTCCTTCCTTGGCTGGGGTAATGATTTGCTCTATTATTGGCTTGAGATAATTCATGATTGGTGGCAGGTTGATTCTTTCCTTTTATGTATTTGCTTCTCCTAGTCACTAGCATCCATGGCTCATAGCCGGCCGGGTCCTTCTCAGTGACCGGCGTCGGAGTTGTGCTTTTGCCGGCGGCTTCTTCTCGTTTTTGTGCTTCCCCATCCTTTCCCTGATTCGATTCAATCATTTCCGATGTTTCAGTGGTCTTCTGTGTGGTAGTCTGGTTGTACTCGCAGTGGGAGGCATAGTGTCCGTATCGTCCGCATTTGAAACATATGGTATCAAGCCCCTCGTATTCTATGGGACATCTCTTTCCGTTGATGAATATAGCCTTTTTTAACGGTCGACCTATATCAAATTCAACGCAAACGCGTATGAATCTTCCTCGATTGAAATGCAAAGTCTTAGGATCGATGGTGATGGGAACTTCGATCCCTTCTGCCATATTCCATATTATTGCCTCGTGATACCATTGTACGGGAACCCCAGTGATTCGAACCCATATAGGTGCTGAGTTGATTGGTGCTGACGTTACAAATTCTGGTGTCCATTTTTTCATGATTAGGCATCGTCCGAATATCGACCATGGTCCACCGGTTAACACCATCATCAATTCATTCTCGCTTTTGAAACGTGCGAGAAAGTAGTTGTTGTCCAGGTCTATGAGTTGGACATTGCTACCACATTTCCAAAGCTCCCGTATCTTCCTTTCCATCACTGGGAAGGCTACCGGAAATCCTAGTATCTTGAATACGATTGAATTCTTCCATCTCTCTTCCAGCTTGGTTGTTACATCCTTGTCTACTTCGATAACCGGGTCTCCGTCGTCTCCAAAAGGAAAGCTCATTACGATCTTTCCGCAGAGCGTCGCCTTGGTTACCAATTCTTCGCTTTCTGTCCTCTGTTGTGAACCTCCTATTACTTCCTTCCAAGTTCTGATTTCTTTCGCATCTTTGCATTTGATCTGTTCTAGTTGCTTTTCTTCATTGCACTGTTTTTCTGGAGAAGGTTCACTGGTGCTGTTCAGATGTCTAACCTCCGTCGAGGCCGGAACCACCGTAGAGGTCGTTTCGTCTTGCATAACTTCATCCTTATCCTGACTTTGTTCGCTGGACTGCGTCTTGTCTGTATTTGCTTCTTTCGAACTAGCTTTCTGTACTTCCCCCTCCGTATTGCCAGTATTGCTTTCAACCACATCGGACATATGTATATCGTCCTTCTTTGATCCCTCCACTCCTTCCACTTCCTTTCCAGTGTCCGGGGAGGTCTCTCCCGTCATGCCGTCACAGTTACGCCGTCTACCGTTTTCCTAGACTTTTGGCTTCTAGGGTTGAGAGAGCGTTTTTCTCTCGAGATTACCTTACTTCAAATCCTTTCATTTTGTGAAATCAAGTTTCTGCTATACAATTCATATATCAATTGTTTGGTATACATAACCCTAATACTAGTTCATCTATTTATCTATAAAGTAACCAATCATATTTTTTTTAATTACAATAGTACATTATAATAATATATAATTATTTTCTATTGTAATTATTCATATTTTTTAATTTGTAAATTAATTATAATAATACTTTAAGTTCCTTTCAATACATCTAGAGAAAAACTAATAACTCAAATCCGTTATATTATTAATGACGGCATCCAAACACCCCCTTAATCCACCTGTCACAAAAAGCAAAGATGTAAACGGATAAATCAACCCGACAGGAAATGGGTCAAAGCCCAACTTATCAATGCTTTCGTGTAGGATAAACGGGCCCGGGTCTGGATTTGACCCGGACCGTTAGTGATGTCAAGTATTACGTATTGATGACGTCGTGGATGAAGAAGCAAAATGATATGTTTTTAGCCTTATAAAGCAAAGAATAAAATATAAAAGAGGTACCACAAAGGACAGAGATCGACGACCAAACGATACGTAATATAATAGATTGAGAAAAAGAGGAAACAACTTTACAATATAAATAATTGACCTATGAGAAATTAATATTGAAAGGACCTTCATTTATATACAATAATTACAAATATTTTTAATTTAAAAAAAAGATAAATTTTGAGAGACTTCTCTTAGGTCAGGGGTGTGCAAAATCGGACGGGACCGGAAGTTACGGTCCGGTCTACGGTCCAGGTTTTTTCAAAAACCGGGTTACGGTCCGATTCGGTTTTTGGACCGTATAAAACCGTAATCCTGGTTGGACCGTAAACTACGAATTTTCGGTCCGGTCCAATCCGGTACGGTTTTGGACCGGAAAACCTCACCAAAATTGCACAATTAAGGTAAAAACCGGTCCGATCCGGTCTGCAATATTCAAAATTGCACCATTTATGTAAAATCGGTCCAACCCGAAAACCGAACCGGATCGTTACGATCCGGTCCACGGTCCAAGATTTTCTCAAATTACGGTCCATCGGTCCGGACCGTATACACAACCCTATCTTAGGTAACTTTTTTTCCTTCTCTAAATATTAATAAATATTAACTTTTTTTTCCTTCTCTAAATAACAACGAAATTTAGGGTGGTAAGTACATTAACAGTTGAATATGTTAAATCTGATGTCGAGAGTAGAGAGAAGACATATGTGTGTGTCTCATAAGCCGCTTATGTGTAATGTTTGTTCTATAAGGTGCATGCATGACATGTGCATTTGTGCGCCCTCATAATCCACGTATGTGCGTCTCATAAGGCGCATATTATACATGTGCATCTGTACACCATTCTAAGTGGAATGAGTCATTATATATTATAAAGAATAAAACATACAAGCTTTTGTATTGGGTCAAATTTATAAATATTAGTGATACAAAATGTAAAATAAATTGGTTTAAGATAAGTACATTCAATAATTAACATATTTACATTGAATGGTCTGATAAAATCATTTATCTCATATATTTCCAAAATAAACAATTTTAAGTTTAAAACCATAATTTTTTATATTACCAAATCACCCCGAACATCTTAATTATATTAATAAATCTACATAAAAACATATGTAATTTTATGCTGTAGTGGTCCCATCTATTTATATTAGATTATTTATTTATTTTTATTTTAAAAAACAGTTCGAGAAGTGGGCCTACAAATTTGCGAGAAGGATAAAAAAAATTAGATTGTCTTTATACGTACACATTTAAAAAGAAGCGTGCGGAAATTGTGAAACTTTCAAAAACAGTAAATTACAAAATAGGGCCCGAGGTAGAATGGGACCCACCAACCGCCCATACCCGCTTCTCTTGATTCGGATTAATAAATATTTTTAATTAAAACGTAAATTATTTTATGTAATTTTATCTCTGAATCAATTTCAATAAATTTCGTTCTCTTGAACACCCAATCTTCCAAAAATAAAAAATTTGTTCAATAATTTTTCTATTTCAGCTACCCAATAAACTTCTACTTCAACTATCATAATCTTTAGCTTCGATGACGATAAGTTTGTCGTTTTCAAACTATACTTAAGTCTCACACCCGATAAGTTTGTTGTTTCAACTACTATTAACAATGTCCATGATCTTGAATCTTTTTTTTTTTAAACGTAAAGCGTTTAGAAGAGAACTACCTTCTACAAATAGCCTATCCTAAAGCATCATTGCAGATGAGAACATTAAGCTTGGGGTCGTCAGAAAAAGGTGTGATGGAGTTCGAAATTCTCAAATGGGTCAATCGGTCTACAACGACATGATCATGAATCTTGATACACCAAAAAATGTAACATTTAACATATAATTTTTTTTTATAGAAAAAGTATAAAAATATATATAGGAATTCATCTAAAAATCAATTATTATAAAATATTTTATGTTTTATAAAACCAAGAAATAGAAAAACTTGTCCAAAACTTACAAAGTTTCCAAAATAAATTAAAAAAAAAAGAAGTAACAAAACCCGGTCTAGAGCCTAACGCCGTTTGAGTGTATATGGAGCGTCCAGCCAGACGGGCCTACAGGATAATGATCACAACCGACAATGCAAGCCCAAATTTGGGCCCATTAAATGAAAATTGATCTCAGCCGTTGATTTTCTGATCCATTACAGTGCAATCATGATCCATCGGATCAGACAATATCTATAGCAGCTTTCCATATTTATAGCCCTAGCTATTTAACTTACTTTTCTAGCTCGCCACACTTTTTTCACCATTTTATTTTTCACTCCCTTACTTTCACAATTATTCTCGTTTTAGACCTTTAAAATTTTGCTTTGAAATGTATGTTACTGTAAATTAATAACCATTTTTTTTTTCTTACTTAGAAAATTGGTAGTTTACTTTATGAAAATAAAAAATATATATAATAATATATTAGCCTTTGCTATTTCTTAACTAACCTAAATAATCCCTGTAATTATTCACTTTTATTTTATAAAATTAATTAAAAAATGTATAATTATACGAGATCATAATGATATCATTATGCTCATCGTTGATAAATAAAACTTTTGAATAAGCAAAAAAAAAAAAACTTTTGAATATTATTCAAAATAATCAACCAGTATTACTATGAATTATATGGGTAGAAATGTTATAATATCTAGAATTCTTTGGCCTTATAAACCAAGTTTAATTTTTTTTATTTTTTTATTGGAAATAGGAGACCAAGTTTATTTAGTTTAACATGTATACTAAATCCAATTAATCTATATTAATATCTTAAAAACACCGGTTAATTTGTTCGCACCAATCACATGTACGGTTAATAAAATGACGGATCTAGAGTCGGAGAAGAAAACTAATTAAGAAGAGAATGAGAGAAAAACTCGCACGACTCACTCACACAAAGAATTGAAGAAGTCGTAGTCACCCAGAAGCCCGAACCTGATTGCTTGACTATAAAAGAGCAATCCGACGGAGTTGAGAAATGGAAGATGTCGAGACTCGAGACTCAGGAAACCGAAGAGAAGTATGAACCTGAAGAAGCCCCTTAACCCTAATTGGCTAAACCCGATCTCCCTGATGGGAGATGGGAGTGAGAGAAGAGCAGTCGATGATGCCTCTCTTGTAATAAGAAATCGGAGATGGAAAGGAAGCCGGGAAATAAGAAATTGGAGATGGGAGTGGGAGAAGAACAGTTGCCGATGCCTCTTTGGAACTCAATACGAAATAAGCAGCGTGAAGAATTGAAGTGAAGGACCAAAAGCCTTAATTGGTTTAACCCTAACTCCCATCTCCTTTTTTTTTTTAATAAACTCGGTTTGAACCGTTGATTTTCGGTTCGGTTCATCAATCGAAATGCTATAATTTGCAAACCACTAATCGAACCGAAATAGTCGGTTTACGGTTTGGTTATACCCGAAATTGTCGGTTTCGGTTCAGTTCAAGTGAACCGACTGAGTTTGGCTCTGCCCTACCGAGCACATATACACATTTGACTCAAATTCAATACATAAAAACTCAATAAGATTTCATCCAAAAAAACAATTGACAGCTAAAATAGTAACGCGTCATTCCTTATATACCAGGCTCATTATCTTTATTATCGATGCAGAAACATCTATACAATCTCTATTGTCTAAATTCATCCAAAAAAATCATGTATCCCCTAAATTTATACCCTAATCCTATGTTCTTTGACTTTTCTCTTGTATGATCCAAATCTTCTTTTCTTTTTGCACATGGTGAAGAAAAAGCAGCGAAGACTTTTTTCAACTCAGTCCTTTTCTCCAACCAAATTATAGAATTTGGCAACTTTTTTTTTATTTATATAAATATCAATTATATATTTTGATTTTTGACAAAACGAAAAGAAAAAGGAGTGGAACAACGGAAACTATATGCTTTTAATAAATTATAATAAAATCATGTTATATATATATAAAGACAAAGCATTAAGGGCCAGTTTGGTTTTAACTCCGGAATCGGAAACGGAATGGAAACAAATCTAGTCCATACAT
Source organism: Fagopyrum homotropicum (assembly GCA_033239125.1). Taxonomy (NCBI): domain Eukaryota; kingdom Viridiplantae; phylum Streptophyta; class Magnoliopsida; order Caryophyllales; family Polygonaceae; genus Fagopyrum; species Fagopyrum homotropicum. The sequence goes on from BSWB01000003.1 coordinate 155,075,712, forward strand.
ATAGTCTTATTTATGAAAATTTTTGGAATCATTCCTTGTGATTTGAAGTAATTGGAAGAGAGTTTGATTACTTTTGATACCCTATATATAAGGTAACAAAATGTAAGGAAACAAGTGCATTTTGCATTAAACCACAAGGAATGATTCCATAAAATTTAATGAATAAGAATATATATATGGACTAAATTCGTTTCCATTCTGTTTCCGTTTTCGGAGTTGGAACCAAATGGGCCCTAAAAGTGGATTAGGGTTACAAAATGCGTCAAGTAAGGTCAATGAGATCTATAATATTTTAATTTGATTAGTTCCAATTATTTTTACAATATAGGACCCAGAAAATGACTTGGGCATTTTTTTTTAATCTTTTGTGATTCCACTAAGATATGGATTATAATTTTTTATTACAAGAAGAATGTTTTTAATAATTTAAATTAAATGAATAGATTAATGGGAATGATTGACTTCGACATCACTAAATAAAAAAGGATTTTTCCGTTTGGTACCCCTGAGTTTTTGGCTTTTCCGGATGGTGTCCAAAGTTTTTTATGTTTCCGTTTGGTACCCCCGAGTTTTTGGCTTTTCCGGATGGTGCCCAAAGTTTTTCACGTTTCCGCTTGGTACCCCTGAGGTTTCGGTTTTTCCGTTCCATACCCTTACTTATTTTTTTTTTTGTCTAAAATAACGTTTTTTTATTAAATTTAAAAAAAAATAAAAATATAATTACAATTCTATATTATAAATTTCCAAGTATATTTTGTTATTTTTGGTGGAAGACACGTATATTTTAATTAAACAAACTTAATCAAATATTAATAATTTATGATATTTCTTCAAATATAAGATTGTTACATATTATTTTATAATTTTTAATATATTTATTACTATTTGATTAAATTTAGAAAAATATACAAAATAAACAAAATGTCATGTTTTAATATGTAAGGGGTACTTTTCTGTAGCATATAGTTGTACATGAGTTTGACAATTATTAATTTTGTATAAAAGTTTATATAAAATATAAATTTTGTTACATATTATTTTATGTAATACATAAGATTAAATTTGTATAAAACATAATAAACTTCTCATGTTTTGATGCAAAATATGATAAAATATTAAATTGTAATAAATATATTAAAAAATATAAAATAATATGTAAAAATCTTATATTTTAAAAAAATATTATAAATTATTAATATTTGATTAAATTTGTTTAACTAAAATATACTTGTCTCCCACCCAAAAAAATAAAATAGACTTATATGCGAAATTTATAATATAGAATTTTTATTATATTTATATATATATTTATATATATATATATTTTTTAATAAATTTGATAAAAGAAATGTTATTTTAGAAAAAAAAAAAAGAAATAAGGGTACCGAACGGAAAAACCGAAACCTCAGGGGTACCAAGCGGAAACGTTAAAACTTTGGGCACCATCCGGAAAAAGCCAAAAATTCGGGGGTACCAAACGGTAACGTAAAAAACTTTGGGCACCATCTGGAAAAACCAAAAACTCAGGGGTACCAAACGGAAAAATCCAATAAAAAATTATTATATTTGAAGAGAAAATTTCACCTAATTTAATCTAGAATCAATGCAGAAAAATATATTTTTAATTGTAAACATTAATATATGAAGAAGCTCAAATGATCGAACTTCTTTGAGTTCATCTACGTGTGGAGCTCTCCAAGCTCCAAAAAGCACCAAATTAAACGCTTCAACTAATGATAATATATTAATCTTTACTATAAAAAATATTTTTCTGTGGCGCAGTTGGAAATGGCGGAATGAGTTCATCTTTAGGGCATATCCGGCCCTGATTAATCGTATTGCTTTGATTGCTGCTGAAACCAAAGCAATGACGTTGGCCTGGACTAAATCGAAGGTTGGGCTTGCTGGTAACAGTGTCGAATGCATTCTGGTTCGATGGATCGAGCCGGATGTGGGATGGATCAAGCTGAACACTGGTGGGTCGGTCCGAAGAGATCTTGGAGCGGGAACGACGGGAGGGCTGATCAGGGACACCAATGGGCAGCGGTTATGTGGGTTTGTGATGAACATCGGTCCGTGTTCGATCTCGACGGCGGAACTGTGGGATCTTTGCATGGGGCTATATCAAGCTTGGGAAAAGGGATTTCGACAGATTATCGTGGAAATCGACTCCGAGTTGGTAATCAAGCTAGTTAATCGTTCTATCCCTAGCTATCATCCTTTATCTAGTATGGTATCACGGTGCCATGGCTTCATTCGTAGGGACTGACAAGTTCAGCTCCGACACATCTACCGTGAAGCGAATGCCGCTGCCGATCATTTGACATCCATTACTCCATCCTATCCCTTAGGCTATTTTTACATTCAGTTTCCGCCTTCTTCGTCAATTGAGTTTTTGAAGAACGATGCTCGCGGAGTAGCGAACCATCGACATGTTATCTGTTAGCTTTTTTTTTCGTTGGATAAAAATACGGAACCAGAAGTGGTTTTCGTAGTCATTACCAAAAACAAAAAAAGAACTTTTATATTCTTGTCCATGTATGCGAAGTTATTAAATACTAAAGATGAAATTTATATATTCTTTATTTTACTTCTGGAATATTCTTATTAATTGTTATTGTTATAGTACTTAATTGTATAATCGATTAGGACACGTAAAAGTTAATAAAGTTGGACAAAGCTTATCTTGTGTATAGTTAATTTTTAACGATGAGCATGACAATAAGCTATTATTGCACACCAAACAAGTGTATGATTTGTGAGGTCGTCGACTCATTATAGACGACACCTTTAAAAGATGAGATTAGTTTAGGGTTTTGTTTTTCGATACAAATGTGAGTAATCTTTTTTCAATATACTTTATGTTGTTTTGGAGATAATAAAATTTATCTATTTAAAGTAAGAAGATAATGAATCTAGTATATATATATATATATATATATATATATATATATATATATATATATATATATATATATATATATATATATATATATATATATATATATTTTTACGGGCTATTTTTATTATCATAAATGGATTAGGAAGGCTAATTGAAGCGACCAAGAGAATTAACCTAGTCGAAGAAAGAAGCCGTGATGAACTCCCTCCTTCTCTTTAGAACAACGTTGACGAAATATCTTCCCTTTTTTTGATCGTAGGCGGCAAGTGACGAGTACGTGGGCAACGAAGGCAACCAAATTGCGTTTCCTCTTGTTATCGGGAAATCGTGTTAAGCCGTTCTTCTTGCATGAACATAAAATAGTTCTTAACTTATCATCGAAAGAGGATCCTAGGCGACAAAGGTTGAATGAAGGGAATCAAATATTCACCATCAAGGCTAATGCGAAATTGATGAACTTCCTCCTTCTCCTTGACTTTAGCCTTTTCCCGTAGGTGCTTGCACAAGTGCAATAGATTGTTTTATGGGGTGATATTTCCTCTCATATTTCCTTCATGCAACGAAAAATATGCAATAACTTTTTTTTTGAAAATTTACTTGTATTAGAGAAAGAGGGATTTACATAGGGGATCGACAAAACAAGAGCAATACAGAGGGGGAACTAAGACTCTATCTTAGATGAATCCCTAGCATTCTAGCCGTGGCAAGCGAGTCAGTAGACATGTCCTTCCAATGGTGGGCAAGATGAAGTTTAGTAGCACGGATTGCTTCATTAGCACAGTCAATGACCCTTGTGAAAGTGTTGTTATAGATTAGGTTATTTTTGGCCTTCCAAGAGCAATACATATAGGCAATGATCGAGGGAATGCGAGTGCAATCAAGGAGCTTCTTCCTGGGGGTGCAGTTTGATCCTAGCCAGTCCCAAAGGTTGAGAAGATAGGGAGTTGTGTAAGGAGTTCTTGTCCATCTAGAAATAATATCGAAAGTAAGGGAGGTGTAAGAGCAATGGGACCAAAGGTGCTCATCGTCTTCATGACCGGAGTTGCAAAGTCTACAGGTATCGGAGGAGATGATGTTCTACTGAAGCAACTTGGAAAGAGTGGGGAGCTTTCTCAGGTTAGCCTACAGACAATAAATATGCACTTGGGTATATTATAGTTGCTCCATATGACCTTGAAAATTGGAGTATCAGGGGGAGGAGTTGCTAATTTGAAGGAGGAGTAAGCTTTCTTGGAGGAGAAAGAGCCATCAAGATTAGTTATGGTGCTAATACGTCTGCCGCTAAGAGGAGAGGAAGGTAAGTAATCTTTGAGGTTGATGATGCATTTCCAAGAGTGACTATTGTTGTAACCAGCTTGGTAACTCCAGATAGTATGGCTTTTAAGGATGTTGTGGTTAATCCAAGAGCTTCAAAGGCCACCACAGTCCTTAGAGGTGCAGACTATGTTCCAAGCCACAAGGGCTCACCTACTACTCTCCTTACCAGACCATAGAAGGAGCGGAGTAAAGACTGGATTTTACTCGGGATGGAAGTAAGTATTTGGAAGATGGTACACCAGTGGTGGTTCATGGCCATAAGGATCGATGATATTAATTGGATTCTACCAGCATAAGAGAGAAGCTTAGCACTCCATGATTGAATCCTTTTGGTGATCTTATTGATGAGCGGAAGGTAGTCCGAGGTCAGAAGCCATTTACTCCCCACAAGGACTCCTAAGTAGTGAAAGAGGAGAGAGCCCAGTGTGAAGTTTGTAGCATGGGAGGTTGGATCACAGATAGAGTTGGTAATGCCATCTAGGAAGATAGAGGACTTAGCAAGGTTAATTTTGAGGCCAGAGAGTTTGCCAAAGGTGTCGAGGGTGGTTTTGAGGGTGAGGATGGAAGAGAGATCACCACAACTGAACAACATGATCTCGTCGGCAAAGCATAGGCGAGTTATACGAGGGTTGTGGCACTTGGGGTGGATTTTGAATGCGGAGTTGAAGGTATTAGTTGTGATCGTGGTTGAGAGATATTCTATAGCAATGCTGAAAAAGGGGTGAAGATAGTGGACATCCTTGTCTTAAGCCTCTCGAACCCTTGAATGCATTCCCGAATAAGATGGATAGTATGGTCAGGGAAGCCAAATTTTTGTAGGCAGTGGAGGATGAATCCATGATCAATGGTGTCGAAGGCCTTTGTGATATCAATCTCCATGGCAGCACGAGGTGGAATGTGCTTTCTATTGTACTTGTTAAGAAGCTCTTGGCAGATCAAGATGTTATGCTTAATGGACCTTTTTTTAACGAATGCATTCTGGTAAGGCCCGATGATGTGGGGAAGAATGGAGTTGATGCGGGAGGCTAAGATCTTGGAAATTGTTTTATACATTGTGTTGCAACAAGAGATCGGCCTGAAGTCCGAGGGAGAGGTAGGGTTATCCTTCTTAGTAACGAGGGAGATCGGGGCATGATTGATCTAGCGAAGCATTCTCCCATTGGTGAAGAGATCCTTGATGGCCGAGTTGAAGTCCTCTTTAATGATATTCCTTTTTTTTTGTAGAAGAATGCATTGTAACCGTTGAGCCCAGGGGCTTTGTTGTCGTCTATGCTGAAAAGGGCATTTTTTATCTCACCAGTGGTGACCTGCATAGAAATAGAATCAATATCATTAGAGTTAAGGGTTGGGAGAGGAAAGTCGGGGGGTGGTAGGGTTAAGGATGAAGGTGAAGTGTTTAAGGAAGGTGGAGGTAATGGTCTCCGGGTCATGGGAGATAGTGTTGTTGCTATCACCTGAAAAAATAGGATTCACACTGATCTCCATACTTGATCCAACTGTTCTTGGATAGCTGAGCCATGGTGATACGAAGGCAGTTGAGATTCTCGTTGAGTTTTGTTGTGGTATCTCTCTCGATCTCCTGGAGGGAGGGTGCATGAAGATTGCCTTGGAGAGAAGACTGTGTATCATGTACTAGCTTCCTTTGGTTTTGTATAACACTATGGAACTCCTCAAGCTTGGTGCTCGGAAAATTCGTAAGCTCTGGCTTAAGGAGCTTGAGTTTATTGATAAGCTTATACATGGGGTTGCCTTGAACGCTGCTAGACCAAACATCGGAGATGCATGGGAGAAAGTTGTCATGAGAGGCCCAAACATTATTAAATCTAAATGGCAAGTGACGCTTGGCTTTAACCTGGTCAAGGGTGAGCATGGCCGGCAAATGATCAAAGACGTTAGGGAGATCAAAATGGGTTGTGGAGTTGGGGTAGAAGGAGGCCTACGAGGAGTTAATGAGTATGCAACAACCTGATCACCATTTTGAAGACATTTACTCAAAAATGTGGGAGAGTGATCATTTGTCGATGATTTTGAAAATGGGCTCTCAATTGACATGCAACCATCATGCTCCAAAAAAAACACTCTCACAACCACTTGTCTCTAGTCTAATACTAAAGTATCAAAACGTTTTACAGAGAGTCAGTTTTATCACGTCTATCGCAAGACAAATAAAGCAACATAATCTCATATTAATTTAGTTGTACATTATCATATTGATTTAAATGTAAGGATTAATTCTCTCGATAATATAGTGAATCTTTTACAATGAGATGTAAGCAATCAGACTATTCATGAGTGATCATCACTCATCCTTATTTTCATTAATAATACAACGCGATTATCTATGCAAAAGATATCATCCCTCTTAAAAATACCCAATCTTATACTCTAGACTATGTGGTAAGTATGTAACTATAACATTAATTAATATTATAAATGAAAGTGGGTGTAAGTTACTAATATTAATTTAGCTATACATTATCATATTGATTTAAATGTAAGGATTAATCCTCTCGATAATATAGTGAATCTTTTACAATGAGATGTAAGCACTCAGACTATTCATGAGTGATCACCACTCATCCTTATTTTCATTAATAATACAACGCGATTATCTATGCGAAAGATATCAAAATCCCTCTTAAAAATACCCGATCTTATACTCTATTGTTAACTCCACCTTGATAAATAAGACATTACTTATGGTTGATGAAAGCCAAAACCTTGGTTTCCAGGTTTTTGTATGATCTTACAAGTTTTGGTAAAGTCATCACAGTGTCTAGTAAGGCCTTATCATATTACAGAAAATCTTGGTTTCTAGGTTTCAGTAAGGCCTTACATAAACTGGTAAGACCTTACCAAAACTGGACAAAAACTACAAGTGAGTTACGTACGTCCAAATAGCTTTTCCTTATTGTTGAGTTATTTAAGGGATTTGATTTTAACAAATCTTTGATTTGTTTTAATTAAATCTTCTTAAAGATAAAATTGGAAGATTTCCTAACCTCAACAAATCATGATCGACCGTGCTTGACTGCTTGACTTCAACAAACAAAATCTCAACAAAATAGAGTGGATCAAATCTCAACAACCCAAGATCTTCGAAGATCACGAAGGCAAGATCTTTTTCAAACGTACAAGAATACTGAGACGCTAGCCTATTTAAGGGACAAGGAAGAAGGGACAATATACACGTTCATTGCCTACTTCGGAAACACAAGTGACGATTCGACTTATCTCACAAAGTATTGTTCTCACAATTGAAGCTTCATCATTCTACTTCCCTGAGAGTGTGAGATCATTTTCGAGCTGATAGTACAATTCAACTAGGATCATATAAACCGTTATCACTACTAAACACGTTGGATACGAGTGTTGTATCTGAAGTACTTTAGTTTTTCTTTTCGAGTGTGTGAGTTGCTAGATAGGAAGTGTAAGACTTCTGAGTTTAGAAGAGGGAAGGTCTTCTGAAGATTGTATTTGGAACTCATCAAGAAGAAGGAAAATAAAGCTACTTGGAATCCTAGGGTTGAATCAATCCTAGGCGGGGACTAGGTCGTGTTGGTGACCGAACCTCGTTAACATATCGCGTGTCCTTTTCTGCTCTTTATATTCCTGGTTTGTCTAAACCTTTACACTTAATTCCAATCTTAGAGAAACGTGTAAGGTTTTATAATTACGAGTAAGACTTTATCTTATTTGATAAGGTCTTATCTCTTTTGATAAGGTCTTACCTATCCTAAGATTGCGAAAAGTTTCCATACTCTATTCATCCCCCCTTCTAGAGTATTGGATAAACTATTTTATCTGCCTATTCTGCATTTCAATTGGTATCAGAGCCTAACTCACGTCTTCTTAGATATTATTATCTGTGAGGCTAACTAATGGCAGGTGAAGGTCAAGGCGGATTTGGTCAAGGAAGATCAATTTCTCGACCACCTCTTTTTGTAGGAAACAATTTTGTGCATTGAAAATCCTTGATGCAGATGTTTATCATCGATCAAGATTTAGAGCTCTGGCACATTATCAAAAACGGACCTCTCACTCCTACCAAGGATGGTCCCGACAATACAACAGTAAACAAGACAGAAGCTGAATTCAATCAGAAAGATCTTGAGAGCATGGCGAAAAACTACAAGGCTATTAATCTATTATATTGTGGTTTAAGTACTGATGAATTTAATCGTATATCTTCATGCAGATCCGCTAAAGAAATATTGGATAAATTAGTGGTCACCTATGAAGGAACCAACCAGGTCAAAGAAACCAAAATAATTATCTTTCTGAGGCAATATGAATTGTTTAAAATGATCCCAGATGAATCAGTCAAAACAATGTTCACCCGTTTTACGGAGATCATTAATAATCTTGACTCACTGGGAAAGACTTTCAACAATGAAGAAAAAGTCAGAAAGATACTTAGATGCTTGCCTAAAGCAAAATGGGGTCCCAAGGTAACCGCTATAGAAGAAGCACAAAACCTCAATACACTTGCTCTTGATGATTTGCTAGGCAAATTAATCACCCATGAATTGATCCTCAATGAGGACGATGGGGACATTAAGAATTTGGCACTTAAAGCAAAGAAAGAGGAACCACTGGAAGATTCTGAAAGCGATGATGAAGATCATTTTGCTCTTATCACAAGAAGATTAGCTAGAATATTAAAAATGAAAAAGCAATTTTCAAACAAAGAAAATGCTGGATCTTCTAAATACAGAGGTAAGTCTTCTAACCCCTTGAAGAAGAATCGTGTTCTAAATTGCTATGAATGTGGTGAAACAGATCATCTGGTTAAAGAATGTCCTCAAAAGAAGAAGAACAAATTCAAGAAAAAGGAATTTGACAAGAAAGCCATGGTAGCAGCTTGGAGCGATTCAGACTCCTCAAGTGATTCAGATTCTGAAGATGATCATGCAAACTTATGTCTTATGGCAAAATCCGACAAAAATCAAGATCAACATTTGGATGGAATGGTAAGAGACCTTATATCTAGTCCTATCGATGTTTTATCAGAAGTACTGAAAAACATGATTTCTAATGAAGAAATTTACAGCAAAGAAATCAACATTCTACAAGAAAAGCTTAATGATCAGGAAACTTGCATAAGAATGCTTTCGCTGAAAGTTCAAGATCTTGACAGCATACAATCAGATCTTGACACTGAGGTTAAGGCCTTACGATTGGAAAATTCCGATCTAAAGGCTAACCTCTCATCTCTTAAGACAAGTAATACTGACTTAGAGATTGAAAAAGTGAAACTTTCTGAAAAATGTCAAGAATAGCAAATAGCTCTTGTGCAATTTACTAAATCTAAAGCTACTCTTGATAAAATGCTTGGAGAACAACAATTATCCTTAAATCGAAGTGGAATAGGATATAACAAGAATTTTCCTGCTAAACCCACTACCACATTCGTTAAAGCAAAAGGAAATTGGATACCTCCTACGTGTTTCTTTTGTTGTAGAAAGGGTCATGTAAAGGAAACCTGTCCGTATAGGAGAACGGATCCATACATTATTAGAAATACCTTTCCTGTACATCTAAATGAACGGGTAAAACACATATGGGTTCCCAAAGGGACTAGGCCATCTAACATGGTCTACCCCCATAATGGATCTAACTCTGTTTATTGGTCAAGCCGGAAAGGATGATTTTCCGTTTTGCAGGATATCACCAAGACTCAAAAATGGATAATGGACAGTGGTTGTTCAAGACATATGAGTGGGAAAGAATCTCTTTTCGACACTCTAAAGAAGAAAATCACTGGCACTATAACTCTTGGCGACAAAGGAAAATGTGACATTCTTGGTATCGGTAACGTTGGTCTTAATTCAAATTATAATATTAAAGATGTTTATTTGGTGGATGGCTTAAAATATAACCTTCTCAGTGTTTCTCAGCTTTGTGATAAAGGAAATTGTGTTAGCTTTGACAAGAAGAAGTGTGAAGTTCGAGATGAGATGACAGGAAATTTAGTGCTAACAGCTCACAGGGATAATAATATATATGCTGTTAATACTAACCAAATTGCAGGAACAAATTTAAAATGTCTCAAGGTCTTATCAGATGACTCAAGATTATGGCACAGACGACTTGGTCACATCAGTTTACATTCTCTTAACAAACTCAAATCAAAAGATCTTGTAAGAGGTCTTCCTGACCTAAAATTTAAGGTAGATGAATTATGCAATGCTTGCTCAAGAGGTAAACATACTCGTAGTTCTTTCAAAAAGAAGCAAGTGGTAAGTACTACTAGACCTCTTGAACTTCTTCACATGGATCTTTGTGGACCTATGCGCGTCAAATCTCCCAAAGGCAAGCAATACATTCTTGTTATTGTTGATGATTATTCTCGATTTACTTGGGTCTTCTTTCTAAAAATGAAATTTGAAGCACTTTTATACTTCTCAAAACTTTGTAAGGAGTTACAAACTTTGAAAAACCTACCAATCGTTTCTATTAGAAGTGATCATGGTAGAGAATTCGATCAATCAGACTTTGATGCATTTTGTGAGAAATATGGTATTTCTCATAATTTCTCAGCTCCTAGAACACCTCAACAAAATGGGGATGTGGAACGAAAGAACCGCACCCTAGAGGAAATGTCTAGGACAATGCTATTAGAGAATGATCTGCCTAAGTCATACTGGGCAGAAGTTGTTAATACAGCAAATTACATTCTTAATAGATTTTTGATTCGATCAATGTTAAAGAAAACTCCTTATGAGCTTTTCAAAGGAAGAAAACCAAGCATATCTTACTTTAAACCATTTGGATGTACGTGTTACGTGCATAATAATGGGAAGGATAATCTTGGAAAATTTGATGCTCGTAGCGACGAAGGTATATTTCTCGGATACTCGACTCAAAGCAAGGCTTATCGAGTATACAATAAACGTACCAAAGTAGTCGAAGAAACTATCCATGTTTTGTTTGATGAAAATGATAATGGTATCTTGAGTTAGAGCTTTGCAGATCTTGATCTAAATAAACATGAGGAAGAGGAAGAAGAAGTTGATAAGAACGTCAGAAACATGCAAGAGCCATTTCAAGATCTTACAGACGTATCTCAAGATCTTACAAACGTGTCTCAAGACCTTGAAGTACCTCCTCAAGTTCTTACAAATGAAATCAGTCTTGAAGATACATCACCACCTGAGCAACAAGAGCCGTCTTCTCCACTTCCTATTTATTCTGAACCTGATGCTTATAATCAGAGAAATGTTTGAAGGAAGTTCAAACATGCATCATCCCATTCAACTCAGGATATCATTTCTTATCCCTCATCTGGAATACAAACTCGCTCTAAATTAAAAGATTTGTGTGCTTTTCATGCTTTTGTGTCTCTTGTAGAACCTAAGAAGTACACAGAAGCTCTTCAAGAACCTGACTGGATTATTGCTATGCAAGATGAGCTAAACGAGTTCGAGCGAAACAAAGTATGGACACTTACAGCAAGACCTAAAGGCAAATCAGTTATCGGGACAAGATGGGTTTTCCGAAATAAACTTGATGAAAGTGGTAATGTCATTCGAAATAAAGCTCGTCTTGTAGCTCAAGGTTACAATCAGAAGGAAGGTATTGACTACGAGGAGACTTTTGCTCCCGTAGCCAGGCTTGAAGTCATTCGCATACTTCTTGCTTTTGCATCTTACATGAGTATTAAACTTTTTCAAATGGACGTAAAATGCGCCTTTTTGAATGGTTATTTAGTTGAAGAAGTTTATGTTGCTCAACCTCCTGGCTTTGAAAGTAATGAATTTCCAAATCATATTTTCAAGCTTGACAAAGCTCTTTACGGCTTAAAGCAAGCTCCAAGAGCTTGATACGAGCGACTTTCAAAATATCTTCTGGAAAATAACTTCAAAAGAGGGTTGATTGACAAAACTTTATTCATTAAAACTCATAGAAATAATGAATCTCTTTGCAAGGAATTTTCTGACATCATGTGCAAGGAATTTGAGATGAGTATGATGGGAGAATTAAATTTCTTTCTTGGACTACAAGTACATCAAAGCAAAAAGGGCATATTCCTCAATCAAGGAAAGTACACAAGAGACCTTCTGAAGAAGTTTAAGATGAATGAATCAAAAATAGCCAAAACACCAATGAGCTCAACTCTCTCTTTGGATCAAGACCTTACCGGCAAATAAGTAAATCAAAAAGAATTTCGAGGTATGATTGGATCTTTACTATATCTTACTGCTAGTAGACCTGACATTATGTTTAGTGTTTGCATGTGTGCTAGATTTCAAGCTAACCCAAAGGAATCACATCTTATTGCGGTAAAAAGGATATTAAGATATCTTAATGGTACAAAAGATATAGGTCTATGGTATCCCACACAAAGTAGTTTCGGTCTTATCGGATATTCCGATGCTGATTTTGCAGGATATAAAGTGGATAGAAAAAGCACCCCAGGGTGTTGTCAATTTCTTGGTACATCTTTAATAAGCTGGCATTCCAAGAAGCAAAATTCAGTGGCTCTCTCAACAGCCGAAACTGAATATATTGCTGCTGGAGCTTGTTGTTCGCAAATCTTATGGATTGCGCAGCAACTCCAAGATCTTGGATTCAACTTTAAGGACATACCAATAAAATGTGACAATACCAGTGCTATTTCTATCTCGAAAAATCTTGTACAGCATTCAAGAACGAAACATATAGATGTGAGACACCATTTTATACGTGATCATGTAGAAAAAGGTGATGTGTCATTGACATTCATTTCTACTGATCTACAACTGGCCGATATCTTTACAAAACCTTTACCCGAAGAGAGATTCAACTTCATAAGGTTAGAACTTGGTATGCTTAACAGGGAGGCACAAATGTAGGGGGAGCAATTATTGTTTTACAATATTGATCTTATTCCCTACATTAAGACTTTAACATGCATTTCAAGGTCTTAATAGTATGCTCTTGACTTTTATTGTTAAAAGATTAATTTGGATCAAATCTTTTAGTTATTATCTTAATGGATAATTAACTAATAGATAATATTTTTTTAAAATTTGTCGGTTTTTAATTTTGATCTTTTAAAATTTTTACGAAGATATTTAAAAGATTTTCTCCGACTTAATACCAAATCTTCAAAGATCTTGGTTCATAATGTGTTTCTGTGCTTCATAAATTCTCCGACTTCTCGTCTCTCTCACCTTCAAACCCTAATCGGCGATGGCTCCCAAACGTTCCTCAACTGCGTCCACTGCTCGATCATCCAAGAAGCAACGATCATCTGCTAGAAAGGGCAAAGTCATTCTGAAAGAGTATAATCCCGATTCTGATTCTTCGATGTCTACTCCCTCTCCTTCTCGGCAAATTACTCAAGTTGTTTATCCCCCAGCCGCAAAGGACATACCTCAACATCGTCTTCGATCACCACCTTCGGGGTTTGAGGTTAGTAGTGAAGCACCATTCTCTTGGTTTCTAAACTATACCAAAGTTGGGATGTGGAAAGATGGTTTTGCTAATCGTCCCCTGAGCTTTTGTGAATCTGTTGATGAGAATTTTTTGGAGTCTATGAATCTGCCGTGTGTTAATTTGCTGAAATGTTCGAATGTCTGGAGTATGTTTAATCTGGGAAATTTTGCATTTCCACGACTTACCCGGCTCTTCTTTGTCAACCTCACTGCTCACCGAGAAAAGGGGATTCTGACTTTACATTCCTAGATCAAAGGGCGACAAATCACCCTTACTGCTTCTTCCTTAGCAATCATTTTAGGAGTCCCTGAGGAAATTGACACCAAAACTCACCCTTCGAAAAATGTGTGTCTTGCCCATGCCCAGAAAACATTTTTTGAGAAACCAATTCCTTCTGGTGCTACTTCCTCAAAGCCAAAGCAAAAACAAACCCATAATGTCTTAACTTTAGAGGCCAAAATTGTGTTTACTTTGCTTGCTAGGTGTGTTTTACCACGAAAGCACTCCAGAGAGATTGTAACTGACAATCTCTTGGAGATTCTGGATTTGGTCCTTACTGGGTATGCTATTGATGTTCCTAATCTCATTTTATCCTACATGATGCATACTGTGAATACTCCTTTAACAGCCCCTCTTCCTTATGCCAACTTATTTCCAAAGATCTTCGAGTTCTTTGAAATTGATACTACAGATGAGAATAAAGTTTATCATAAGGGACAAATTGATGAGGACTGTTGGGGAAGGTTTGGAGTTGAGAAAACTTTATCTGGAGAATGGATTCTGAAGAAACATCAACCAACTGCTCCACTTTCTTCTGAACAGAGAATTCAAGATTTAGAGGCCGAAGTGGATGCCTTGAGAAAAGATTTGAATACTGCTAGAGCTGATATTGTGGATAGACAAGATGATACTCATGAGAAGCTTTTAATGGTCAATGAGAAGCTTAATCAGTTATTGTTTTTGACATCTCTAGCTCATAGGGCAACTACAACAATCATGCCTTTGGATGAGGATGCTGTGGAACACATTCAAGAAGTGTGTCAGAATGTGGTAATTAATTGTGAGCGCAAGGTGCTAAAAAGGTGCATTCTTCGACCCGTCGTACCTGAGCCGTCTATCTTGACAGTGGAGGAATATGGCTTAGTCAAGAAGTACAGAAATGAGCAGGAAAAACACTTAGCAAAATTGATGGCTTGGACCACAACTAGCGAGGCACAGGATAGATGGAGGGAAAAGGTGCGTGCTCGTTTTCGTGGCAAACGAGCTAGTTCTTCTTCAAATTATGGGCAATGGTTTGAAGAAGTGGTTGAAGTCTCGGATGATGAAGATTGATCTTTTCAAGCTCTAATTTTTTCTTGCTGAAAGACAAAAAGGGGGAGAATATTTGTCTTTTGAAATGTTTTGAAAACTCTTGGTTTGGTTTGGTTGTTTTTGGTTTTGAAAAACTTGCTTTGATTCGATCGTTTTCAAAATTTGATCCTACATGTGCGCTTGTGTTATATTATATTGTTTGTTGTTGTGTTGTTCAAATGCAGGAAATAGATCATAAGTTTTGTATTTCGTCAAGGGGGAGATTGTTAACTCCACCTTGATAAATAAGACATTACTTATGGTTGATGAAAGCCAAAACCTTGGTTTCCAGGTTTTTGTAAGATCTTACAAGTTTTGGTAAAGTCATCACAGTGTCTAGTAAGGCCTTATCATATTACAGAAAACCTTGGTTTCCAGGTTTCAGTAAGGCCTTACATAAACTGGTAAGACCTTACCAAAACTGGACAAAAACTACAAGTGAGTTACGTACGTCCAAATAGCTTTTCCTTCTTGTTGAGTTATTTAAGGGATTTGATTTTAACAAATCTTTGATTTGTTTTAATTAAATCTTCTTAAAGATAAAATTGGAAGATTTCCTAACCTCAACAAATCATGATCGACCGTGCTTGACTGCTTGACTTCAACAAACAAAATCTCAACAAAATAGAGTGGATCAAATCTCAACAACCCAAGATCTCCGAAGATCACGAAGGCAAGATCTTTTTCAAACGTACAAGAATACTGAGACGCTAGCCTATTTAAGGGACAAGGAAGAAGGGACAATATACACGTTCATTGCCTACTTCGGAAACACAAGTGACGATTCGACTTATCTCACAAAGTATTGTTCTCACAATTGAAGCTTCATCATTCTACTTCCCTGAGAGTGTGAGATCATTTTCGAGCTGGTAGTACAATTCAACTAGGATCATATAAACCGTTATCACTACTAAACACGTTGGATACGAGTGTTGTATCTAAAGTACTTTAGTTTTTCTTTTCGAGTGTGTGAGTTGTTAGATAGGAAGTGTAAGACTTCTGAGTTTAGAAGAGGGAAGGTCTTCTGAAGATTGTATCTGGAACTCATCAAGAAGAAGGAAAATAAAGCTACTTGGATTCCTAGGGTTGAATCAATCCTAGGCGGGGACTAGGTCGTGTTGGTGACCGAACCTCGTTAACATATCGCGTGTCCTTTTCTGCTCTTTATATTCCTGGTTTGTCTAAACCTTTACACTTAATTCCAATCTTAGAGAAACGTGTAAGGTCTTATAATTACGAGTAAGACTTTATCTTATTTGATAAGGTCTTATCTCTTTTGATAAGGTCTTACCTATCCTAAGATTGCGAAAAGTTTTCATACTCTATTCATCCCCCCATTCTAGAGTATTGGATAAACTATTTTATCTGCCTATTCCGCATTTCATCTATACTATGTGGTAAGTCTGTAACTATAACGTTAATTAATATTATAAATGAAAGTGGGTGTAAGTTACTAATACTCAGTTGGTCTAGTGATAAAGTGACGTTAGATTGTTAAGTGTTGACCTTGAGATTCAAATTCGAATCCTCCTGACAAGATACGTATGAAAAAAGGTATCTCAAAATAGGCTGAGACTATATATCCGATCCGAACATAGGCTGTCTTTGGCAGATTGAACAAAGAAAAATAAAAGTTGGTGTAAGTCAAGTAAAAGACAAGGCGCCCCCCGACAAAGATTTGGCCGGTACGGACACTAGACACCCCCACGCCTTGCTGCCTCTAATCGCCTATTATTCCTCTTCTTAATTATATTATTTTTTATTTTTATAATGCAATTAATGCTAATATTTGAGAGCTCGAGATTTTAGGGTTTGTTTGTTTGCTTCTTGGATTTATTTGTCACCTTCAAAGTTAAATAACTCGAATGCCGTGAGGAATATATATGAGTAAATTTCTTGCATGCCAAAGATTAAATTAATACGAGGAGAATGTTTTTATTGTATTTTACATGGATATGCATTCATACTATTTTTTTAAAAGTAAGATCGATCTTGGATGTGTGTTTTTTCTTTGTTATTTCATCAAAACATCTCTTATAAATTTTATGAAAATATTTTTTTTTGAGTTTTTCTATGTTTCAATGCCCATTTTTGATATCAAAGTTTAAAACAAGAAAATCAATGGTAGAAATAAATTGTATTAGGGTTTGGTATATATCGATATCCTGATAAAATTAAATGTATGAGTATCACTCATACCCATATACCTATACCCATATACGTGTTTGTTATTTTAGGGTATCGGTATCAATTTGATACCCCTAATATCTCAATTTTTCCATTTCCAGTAATATATTTGAAGATATCAGGTCTTTCTTTCCTAGCTGCTTCCTTCCCCCTCTCGACATTTCCTGTTTCATTTCTTTTATTCTTCCTCGCACAAATACTCAGGAGAGAGCATCAACTCCTTCTCCCGCGTCCTGCCGCCGCCAGCTGGGAGAGCCACTGCCGACCGCCAGCTGCTACTACCGCCAACCGGAGCAAGGAGCCACCACCGTTGCCGCCCTACTCAGATCTAGGGTTCGTGAAGGAGAGCAAATCTAATATCTGGAAGATGCGCACGAATATATCGATATGGCTATCTAGGGTCCCTGTTGAAAGTGGGATGAGGAATCGTTGGCAAATTGCAACCGATGATTATGTAAACATGTTTGTTGTCCTTCAAAGCAGTGGAGATAGCCCTATCGATCTCTGTTGACTTTGTTTTGTTCTTGCTCAATATCTAATACCCATACCAAACAGGATATCATGTATCAATTTGATATCAATACATTTAATGCCCATACTTTTGATATCCATATTTTATGCCTTTAATCAGGATAATGATGTTAAATGACCCTTCCCTCTTATTATTTGGATTTGAATCATATTTAAGTATTATTTTAAATTCTTAAGACGAATTATGAAAATATTATATGCATAGCTTCATTCACAATATGGGTCGCAAGGCCAACCCCAAGATGTTTCCTTTTTGGCTTCAAAGAGGCAAACTGACAAAGTCCGTTGTTAGCTCCTTTGACTCGTTGGGTTGAGTTGTTCACATGACAGAGAAGTGATAAGACATATATTTTTTGGGTGCGTAAAGTTAGGGTCGTGTGTATACGTACTATACGAGCGTACATGAACATTAAGCACAAACCCAATACATAAATCCGATGAGATTCCATTCTAAAACAAATTGACAAAAGGATGACTAGTCACCGAACTTATATACTAGACTGAAATGTTCCCAACTTTCGATATGAGAACTTATTATCTCCAACATTCCTTCACCGATGATCGATCTCGAGTTTATTCCGGTTTTGGGAATCGTTCAAGGTAATAAGAAAGGTGTTCAAGAAGTTTAACTTAAATATCAACTAAATCTGAACCAACGAACAATTCATGTTTATTTTGTTGTGTTCTTGTTTGGTATGTCCGCGTATGAGTTAAATTTGTTGAAAATAACTTATAGATCTAGTCGTATATAACTTAATATCAACTAGGATATAACATAACTTTTAAGCATATTCTCTATACATAAAAGGTCTCAAATTTCTTATTTATAGTGAATCAAGTAGTTTAAATTTACAATTTTGTTTTTACCTAATTTTATCAAAGTTATAAGTTGTTTTACTTTTCCTTAAAATGACAAAAACGTTGAAATAATAATGACTAAGATCGTGTGATCATCATTCATCTTGATACCTCCTTTTTATTGTCACGCATGATTCGATTGTGACTTGGTTACCTTGGCATTTATTTATTTATTTATTTATTTATTTATTTATTTATTTATTTATTTATTTATTTATTTATTTATTTATTTATTTATTTATTTATTTATTTTGTTTTAATTTGTAATGAAATTCTTTATCGGCTTTCAAAAAATAGAAGAAAAAAAAATATGTATATTATTTTTTAAGAAAGTAATATTAACCCTAAATGTATTTTTCAGTCATATTCGTTACATATTCATATTTCGACTGCAAAATGTTTACAATATTATGTTACTATTTTAAATATAGCTAAATTGTTCACTCAAGTGTGATAGATCTCATATAAACTTATTTGATATTTAAGCAAAAACATAATATGAATTTCACATATAATTTATACATATATAAGTATTATTATGATATTTTAGTTTAGTTTTCAAAAATTATTATAATTATTAATAATAACTCATATTTACTTCATTAACTTTTATTATTAAATTAAACAAATAAATTTATTAAAAAATGTAAAAATGATTATATAGTATTTTAATTTTATTGTCATATTTGAAGTTTTATGTATATAAGGTCGGCGGGCTACTCCTCCTATTGCCAATTTGTTTTAGGATGAAACCTCTGGGCTTGTGCCTAATGCGCATGTGCGCTTGGATGCACACGATCGCCGCTCTATCGGACTTTGACATGGTATAGAGATGTTAACCGCGATCCTAACATGAAGTGCAACTCGGTCTATATCCTCTAGTTGCACTTGCGGGGGCGTGTTGGAGATAATAAGGTCCCACGTCGAAAGATGGGGACACTCCGAGCCTAGTATATAAGGTCGGCGGGCTACTCCTCCTATTGCCAATTGGTTTTAGGATGAAACCTCACCGGGTTTATGTGTTGGGCTTGAGCCTAATGCGCATGTGCGCTATTATGCACACGACCCCGTTCTACCGGTCCGTCTTGTATTGGACTTTGACAATAATAGTATAGTTTTATCTTTATTTCTTATTTTTTTATACTAAACATGTTACAAATTTCTTCTTTCAAAGCTAGGGAATCATGTAACATTCTCGATTACCCTTTCTCTATAAAACTATATGAAGTACCAAACTCATGCAAGCTACAAAAAAGAATCCGTATAAAAATAATTTTACAAAAACACAACCTATAAAAAAGAAAATAATACAAAAGCAAAGTAATAATAACAAAAGGAAAAGAGAGAGCCTCAATTATTCTACACCCCCCTCTCTCCTAAGCTACTTAATCCCCACTTGAGAAACTCTCTCAAAGTTTCCACTTGAAGAATCATCAATCAATATTTGTAAGAGAAACCAACCAAAATGAATAGAGGAGTTTTGCAGAGCTCCCCGGTGCAACAAATCATGGCTGCCGGAAACCCTAATTGGTTTCCGATCACCGCCACACGGCCGCCGTCTCACCACCTTCCAAACTCACCCTATTCTCATCCTCTTCCTACTCACCATAACAACTTCAACTATCTTCCACCTCAAACTCATCATTCTTCCTTCCCCTTCTCATCTCCTTCTTGGACTCTTAATGATAGCACCACAAACCAAGATCATATCACACAAGATTCATGGAGTCATCAACTCTTAATGTAATCATTCAATCATCTCCTTCTTTATATTCTCAAATATATAAATATCCAAGAATTACCCTTTTCACCCATGTGGGTTTTAGATCTATCCAAGCATAAAATATAACAATATGCATGTACAATAAATCTAGGGTTTCATTTAGTTTAGTTTTTGCATGTTAGTTTACTATTTGTTTGAATTGGTAAAGTTAACATGAGTTGTTTGTGCAGGAATGGTCTTGTGGGTGATGAAGAGAGAGAAGCCATGGAACAATTAGTAAAGCAAGAAAACAATACAAATTGTGGATTTATGTATGCAAACAATGAAGATTTCCAACAAGGAAAACCCACCAATAATCATTGTTTTTCTCCTCATAGTAACAAGTTTATAGCTCCAACTTCCACAAATTCAAGTTCTACAACTGCAACCACAACCTCATCTCCTCAGTCATGTATCACCAACCTTTTCGAGTTTTCATCGAGTCCGGCTCCGGCTAAACCCGACCTCCAATTGCCGGTACCAGCCATCCCGGATCCGTCTTCTGAGGTATGATACATCAAAACAAAACTTATTTTGCTGATTTTTGGTGTATTAGGGCTTTTCTTGATGATTTTTGGAATATTAGGGCTTTTTTTATACTGATTTTTGTTGTATTTTTTTATTTTATTTGCAAGGGTGGCGCAGTTAAGAAAGCTAAGGTTCAAACTTCTGCAACTCAATCAACCTTCAAGGTGTGAATATATAATCTGAAATTAATTACCATTATCTTATCTCTCAATATTATCGTCTTGTATTTGTCTGAATTTTACACAGAAAGACACGAAACAAGAACAAAATTACACATCAAGATCATACCAACTTTGAGTCATCAATCTTGTCTTTCTCTTTTGTTTATTTCTTAGATGAAAGAATAATTTATTATCTGTTTTATTAATTTTTGAAGAAATTGTAATTTTCTTTTTGTGCATGTACTTGAAAGAATATATTTTTTTACTCATTTTTTTGTGTAAATTTTTTTTTACCAGGTGAGGAAATTTGGGGATAGGATTACATCCCTTCATCAGCTAGTTTCACCATTTGGCAAGGTAATTATAAGTATTAGTTTTTATTATATATTATTTAATAAAATAAAAGGTATGTCATAGAAATTCTTTTTAGGAAGCCATAAAGTTAAATTCTTTCAACATATGAATGCTTTGTTCCTTGTTTGTCTCTTTTCTTTTAGGGTTTTCCCCTCAAAAGATGGCATGAAAAATGACTTTAGAGAAATGGGTGTAAATGTTATTTTATTTTATTAATTTTTTCTATTTTTATTTTAATTTTGCAGACTGATACAGCTTCTGTCTTGTTGGAAGCTATTGGTTATATTAGATTCCTTCATAGTCAAATTGAGGTGATGTTTCTCTTCTTCTTCTCTCTTTCTCTTGTCATTTCCTCATCCCCACATTCTTTTCTGCAACCAAACAGAGCATTAAGTTATGGTGAGAATAATATTTAAGTCTTTGTTTTACATATAGAAATGGACCAACTTCTTCTAACCTAAACTATTAGAGAAAGTTCTTAAGGGTTGTAAGATGTTTTCTTGGACACTACTTAATAATAGTTTGTTTGGGTTTAGAAAAAATGTTTGGGTATGGGTTGTAAGATGTTTCATTTTTAAGCTTATGATAAATAACAAGGAAATTGTGCACATATATACAAACAAATGATACATGCATTATAAGTTTAAATTTAGAGTTTTATTTTAAAATCGACCAATAATGTAATGGAGACTCGAGAGTCTTATCAATCTTTTATATATATATATATATATATATATATATATATATAACTAGGGCTTTTAAAAAATGACCCAAACCCTAATTTACGGTTTGGTCCTAACCCGGTATACGGTCTAGTCTATGTCACGAATTTATCCATATATAATTTACATAATCATAATTAGGCCAAAATATTAAAAAAATAAATATGAAATCAAACTAGAATCAAAACAATACACCTTAGGGAAAAAATTTTAAACTAAGTAAAACCCTAAATTAAACTTAAAATTTGGTAAACCAAATTCTAAAATTTTAAAAATATACTGATTGAACCACTGAACAAAGCCATACCATAATTGGTTTAAATTTTATGGTCTAGAGGTATTGGACCGGAGCAAAGCTGTCCAGACCGGCCAGTACAAGGTGCCAGTCTACACTAGACTATATATAATATACGGCGCATATGGATCGTGTGCACAACCCTATATACAATCGAGATATATGATACAACTATCAACACGCTTCGTCAAGAACAATGACTTGACTCCGTTATAACACTTGACCATATATTTTAAGGTTGACCTCCTACTTGTGTTTCGGGCAAAAAGAGTTTTAAGACATATATACAAGCTACTTAAACGGTTAAACCAATAACTAAATCAAACTGTTCTAATCGTGTAGAAATTTTTTCCCTCGAATAATAACATGAAAATCATGCATGAATGAACGCATGTATGTTAAGTTACAATCTATTATATAAGTTTAGCGAAGTTTCGTCCTAAAGCAATTTAAAACACATTATAAAAAAGGTATTGCTTCAAACTTTATATATGTTATTGTTTAATACCATAATGCATATCTCTTAAAAATGATTGATTAATTATACAATTTATTCTTACAAACCCTAAATTTGTGCAGGCTCTGAGCATCCCTTACTTGAGCAATGGATCAGGAAACAACAAGAGGCAGCAGCATCATCCTCACTCTGTATGAACAAAAACCCTAATCACTTGAAAACTTATACTAATCCAAGTAATTAGTGTTAATTTTCATGATTAATACTATCATTAACAAAAACTAGCTAATTTATGTACAGGCTCAAGGAGAAAGGAACTGCATATTTCCTGAAGATGGTGGCCAGGTATTATTATGCTTTAAATTTTAAATTATTACTGGATCCAAGGCCACTTTTGTTTAAATTTTCAAAATAAAGCATGCCAAAAACAATTTCTCAGAAAAAAAAAAGGGAACTTTATTTATTTATTTATTTATTTATTTAAATTTGGAGTTATATAATTAGAGATCAGAATTCAATTGCAGCTTTTGTTCATCAACTTTATATACTGTTCACTTTTGATAATAAAAACTATACCTATACATATCTTCATAAAACATTGATTAAATAATGATTAAGATTGTTCTCATGTCTTATTATTAATTAAGTATAATATTAAAATGTATTAATTTTGACTTTAGACTTAAAAAGCTGGTTATGTTGGCAAGTTTCTGATGCTTTTCATATTTTTATATGTTTTGGATAGCTTTTGAATGATAATTGCTTGAAGAGAAAAAGAGGCCCTGATCAGGTATTTTCACTAACCTAATCAAGTTAAATGAATTTCCGGGATTATATTTTTTTATAACATAATATTTTTTAATAAAAATAGAAAAAATTAGGGGTCAATTATAATAATATTTAAGGGCTATAAATAAATTTAAGAAAAATTAAATCGGATATGCGAAAAAAGATACTATTATGTAGTAAAATATAAATCATTACTTATCAAAATATAAATGTTTTTTTTAAATATTATAAATCTATAAACTATTTTTAAAAAACCCACAAAGAAAATAATATAGTTTAGCTTTGTTCTTCCAATATAAATCTTTTGTCCCATTTTCCATTAGTTTTAATTTAATCTTAAACTTATTAATTAATATTTTTTAATTCAAATTTTACCTTTAAAAAAAGATTTGCATTGTTTTTCATGCAAATTATTTTTTGAAACAATTTGGTTTACTAGGCTTTTTCTAATTTTGTATTTAGTAAATGTATCTCTTGAGAGAAGAGTGTGTAGAGTTTGAAAATAAATACAAAAGATTGGGTATATTTACTTAATTAAAACATTAAAAAGCCTAGAAACTACTCTAGTTTTTCAAAAAGTCCTAGTTACCAAAATTGTTCTTTATTTTTTTATACGTCTATTCATGTTTATCAAGAGGAAAAATACTAATTAGGGTTTCATTCTTATTTCTCAGGAGGAGGCATTGAGGGACTTGAGAAGTATAGGGTTATGTCTAGTCCCGGTGTCGTGCATATCCAACGTGGGACGGGAAACCGGGGCCGACTACTGGGCCCCGGCGCTTGGCGGTTTCCGGTGAATTGAAGTGGGTGAAGCTAGTGTAGAAGAAAGATAGCAACCAAGCCGATGTTTTCATGAAGATGGTATAACATCATGAGCAGTCAATCTGCTCTAGGGCCAAAAAAACATAGTTTTTGGCTAACATTTAAGGTTGATTGCTCATGATGCTATATGCAGTTTATTCTTGAACAACATCGATTATGGGTTGCTTTGCTTTTTCAATTATTTGTAATCTTGAATTATTACTTGTTTAAGATAAATTTGTAATCTTGCTTTTCTTAATCTGATTTTATAGTTATGTTATGTGATAAAACATCTACCTTCATTACGTACTAATTTCCTTATATTGTTGTTTTCATTTATCTTTTTTTATATGATATATTATGCTTTTACAATTATTTCATATTTGGATTATCTATGACATAGTTGTATTTGATTTTTTATTTTAAATGGAAAGCGGTTCAAACCATTAGACGGCGCGCCGTCTAGTGGATCGAAAAGGCGAAAAAATAGGCAGACGGACTAACCGTCATGGAGGACCACACACCAAAAAAGAGAAAAAAACACACAAATACATCAAAAAGAACCCGAAAGCAAAAAAAATCTTCCAGGAAAAGCAGGATGATCCAGCCAATAGAAGGCAACGAGCATGAATGTTCATCTTCAAAGGAAGTACACAAGTAGAAAGTATGGGGAACAATTGTGGACACCTCAGATTTGAACTTCAATAGAGCCCTAAGGAGTCGATCACAAAATAACACGCGGACCGATCGTATGGAGAAAAAAAAAAGATGTATCGAAGACATGTAACACAAAGAACCGATCAGAAAGACACAAAAAGGGAAAAAAGGAGGTTATCAGTAAGAAGGAATATTGTGAAAATGTATA
Organism: Fagopyrum homotropicum; assembly: GCA_033239125.1. Lineage (NCBI taxonomy): Eukaryota > Viridiplantae > Streptophyta > Magnoliopsida > Caryophyllales > Polygonaceae > Fagopyrum > Fagopyrum homotropicum. Next base: position 155,101,014 of record BSWB01000003.1, read on the forward strand.
ACCCTAAATAAGTGTAAAGATATATACCCGATAACAATAAAAAAAAAACATATTCAAATAAGTTTTTAAGATGTCAGATTTCAATCACGCATCCACGACCCTCCAAACAAAATCGATCGGTCGTCCTTGAAAACCTATTATGATTGAAAGATGAACAAATATAATATATAAATATAGAATCTTCTTGTATCAAAATTTGATTGTATAAACATATAGGGCCCGTTTGGTTCCAACACTGGAAACGGAAACGGAATGAAAACGAATTTAGTCCATATCTATATCCCTATTCATGAAATTGTATGAAATCATTCCTTGTGGTTTAAACCAAAATGCTCTTGATTTCCCGCAATTTTGTTACCCTATAGTGTGTCAAAAGTAATCAAACTCTACTACAATTACTTCAAGCCACAAGAATTGATTTCAAAAACTTTCATGAACAAGGGTAAACATATGGGGTAGATTCGTTTCCATTCCGTTTCCGATTACGCGGTTAAAACCAAACGGGCCATAATCTTTAATCTTAGGTTAAGTTGGGTAATTTGGGGATGGGAGTAATTTGGATATGGGCCCCCCTCATCATGACAAGTAACGAATGATTGTTGTAGGTGGGCCCAAACACAAGTGGGCCACACTTGGTCAAGTGGGCCGATTTGTTTTTAAATTATTCAAAATTGGTTATTTTTTTCCAATTACTTGGCCCTGCCAATCTGGCAAACTAATTATTTTATCTAATATTAAAAAAAAAACTATTATATCCTTGTGATTTTGTATTTTATAATTGGTATTCAAGAATTTTCAAAATTATAAATAGTGGTCGTCTATTTTAGAATTTGTTTGAGTCTATGTTTTAGATGTGCTCATAATAATTCAATCATGTATCTGTTCATTTTATTGTCTTCATTAATCAAACAAAAAACATGATCACGTGGTTTTAGTTAGTTTAATTGTTTTTTTTTTGTTGTATTTTTTTTTCTTTGTATTTTTCCAAATTTTTAAGTCTTATGTAACGTGCCATGTTAGAAATTGATGGATTAAAAATAGTGAAGATGAAGTGTCATATTTGAAATTGTATATATATATATATATATAGTTTAAAGTAATAGAAAAAAAAACTTATTATATCATAATAAGTTGAGGTATTTGATGAAATTAACCCAAAAATATATTATATGTTGCTTTGTAGACAAGACGCAGGTACATCGAAGAGTATTATTTGCATTTGTGAAAAACCTTGGGTTGAAAATGAAAAATGTAAAACCTTGATGTTGAATTTTCTAATTATTCACATTTAATGCTGAAGATTTGGGAAGCCACTTAGAATTTGGGCCGATGATGGGCCCATTGTTGGATTAATTATTGGGCCGATATGTTGCACGTTTGATCATTAACACTTATGATGGGCCGATAGTTGGCCCATTGTTGTAATAAGTATTGGGCCGCTAGCAACGGGCAGATTATTCTGATGGATCCTATTTTATGTTTTAATAAAAAAACACATTGGAAATTTGTTGAGACTAATAGCATGAATTTTGGCCCGTTTGGTTGTAACTCTGAAAACGAAAACGGAATGAAAATAGCTATAGTTATGTATATTTTGTTCATGATTTTTGTGTAATCATTCCTTGTAGCTTTATGAAAAATGCATTTGTTTTTCCGTTTTGTTTTCCTATATGATATCAAAATCAATCAAATTCTACTTCAACTACTTCAAATCAAAAGAATTGATTCCAAAAAAAAATCATGCATACGTATAGACTAGATTCGTTTTCATTTCGTTTTCGTTTTCGAAATTAAAACCAAACGGCCCCGAAAGTATTAATTGGAGATGTCGATAATTGTGACTAGTAAATCCATTACTACTGCATTAAAGAGTGGAGCCGCGGTAGGATTTCCTGAATTCAAATTTAGGGTTATATCAATCAAATTAAGTACCCGATTAAGTTCGGGTACATTTCAAATCAAACTTATTTACTTGATCGAATAATTTATGTACCAACACATGAGGTAAGGTTCAAATGCCCACAAATACTTTGACTTTTTATATATTTAATACGAATATATTTCTATCTTTTAAAAAAACCCGGTCCGTCCGCCAACCCGAAACCCGATAACATCACTATGGTCAATATCAGCACTTGTAAAGAAAGTCGGGTGGCAAAAGCTACACATGCCATCTACAACTTTCCTTCAGACTCATTAACTATTCTCTCATCGAGGCAGATAAAGATCATAAATGATGAATTAGATGCACAATACGCACACCAAGGCGTAGACAATCCAACCCATACTCATCTCTTACCCTATACTCCCTATATATTACCATATCATATACATATGTACACCATATCATCACAAACCCTAAAGTTCTTGCAAGATGAAGGTAAAGCTCTTGATTATACTAATCTTGAGCATAAGCTATGTTGTGATGACATTCGGATGCTCCCCGGAATCAGACGGTGGAGACTGCCGGCAATGCATAGTGAATCGGATGAAATACGATTGTCCGGCGCCGTGCGGGAAGATGCTGAAGTGCATGGCGAAGTGTTTATGGAGTGGAAACCCTAAAAGTAATTGCATGAAGAGATGTGATTGTAGTAGTGCTGAGGATTCTTACCCTAATCTTTCTGATTGCAAGAAGTGTATGTTTAATTGTAGATGCAGTTGTATTTCCTAATGTTTCGTTTTTGTTTTTGATGTTTTTCATTTGTTGATCTTGATGTGTTGTTTAATGTCCATAAGTGGTTCTTTAAATACTAAAAGCAAAAAAATTACCTCATATCAGAGTATCTGTACTTGACTACTATGTGAAATGATTGATGACTCAAACTAGGGTTGTGCAAATTCAGACCGGGCCGAAAAACCGGACAAAAATTAAAGTCCGGTCCTAACCGTCATTCCCAGCTTTGGTCTGGTCCTGAACCATCATTCTCAGATCCAGTCCGGTCTTGGACCGTCCTATTCCGGTCCAATCTTGGACCGCCCTATTCCGATCAGGTCTTAGCCCTATTCCGGTCTGCTCCCAGATCATTTTTGTCATTTGTGTTTGAAGAAAACTGGATAAGGTCCAGTTCGGTCTGCATTTGGACTGAACCCTATTGGATCCATACATTTGTTTCATTTGTAGAAAAAAATATTTTAAAAGGGAGATTATCTTCCTGACCGGAACGTTACGGTCCGGTACATATGTTAATGGTCCGGTTCAGACCTTTTGCACAGTACTAACTCAAACGACATAGACATCATACCTAACTATCTAAAGTAACCTCCTACGTTTTTTAAAATGATTTTTTTTTGTTTTGTTTCATTGTTAGAAGCAAAGTATAAAGAGTTAGGACTTATAAGAAAGAAAGTGTTTGCAATGAAGAGATTAAAATATCTATTTTGGAATCATCTCCATTAGAACAAGGTGGGCATCCGAAATAGAAAATGCTACAAAATGTTCAAACAGACAGATTAGGGTGTTCAAACAAACAGATGATATGATTCATTTGCAACATAGATAAAAGCATGATCAAACAAACAGATTATGAAATTTCAAAGGCAGTAGTTTCACTGCCACTTTCCCTAAACTGGAATATCTAACAACAATACTTTAGAATTCTCATGGTTTTGCAATTCATCTTCAAATTCAGATGCATTTTCTGGCCCGAGTTAGGTAAGGATGGTTACCTGAGCCGTACAACGTGGCTAATGGTACACACCCGATTCATCTCGGTTTCGTTCAAGACTCTCCTTATGTCGAAACTGTTGACTTCATGCAATTGTCTAAATGATGTCTTGTTACTTTGTGACTTAAGCCTTCATCTAACTGGTCTTGACTCTTGAGCCTTCAACTGCAGTAGAGGAAATGAATTTGTTCATTAGAATAAATAACAATAAAAATCACCATAGAGAGGTAACTAATTGTCAAAAAAAGATCAGGCAAGCGAGCCTGTCCTTGTGCCATGCCAACTCACTTATTTGGGATGATGGTGAGATGATATCACTACTTGCCGGTGAAGCAAGAATGTTTATACTACCTGAAAGATCAAGAAAAGTAGACTTCTTGTACAATTGTATAAAGGTGTATTTGTGAAACAAAGGGACCAAATAAGCATAAGTATGTAATAAATCCTTCATTGGTTTTTTAACCAAAATGTGCATGGACAAAATGATAGCTGAAAGACCCAAAACAAGTAAAGCCAACATTGATGCATCACAAGACTGTACAGGAGACAGAGATTTAAGTACATACTATTCTTGAATTTGGCATCCATGGCAAACCCATGATCAATCCACAAACGGTTTAGAGTCCAATGTCTCTCGAACTTGCAACAAGTCTGGACAATATCTCTGTGACAGAACTTCAACCATCTCGGAGAAAGATTTAGTCCCGTGTACACCGAGATGACGGACCATCTGTTGCCAACGCGTATGGGTCACATCAGCAGACCTATGTTCAAGCAGTTTCTCCCAATCCACTTCATCTTCACAGCTTGCATCAAGGTCAACTAACTCCATAAGCAGTCTATAATCATCTACATCAGACCATTTACCTTGTGCAATCATGGGCGAAGTCAACTGATTGTACCACTTCATGCAACAATCTGAATTAGTCCGAGTGCCCAACGTATCACTAATTGCTTCCCAACTTATGTTATCCCTTAACATACCATGCTTAGACTTTTTCTCCTCGTAAAGCTTCATCTGCAGGTCTTTATTCACCAGTTCGAACAACTGTTGGTACTCGTCTTGGGACCAATGTCCTTTCTTCATGTCATTCAGCTTGATTCTCCTCCATGCATCCTTCACATGAACCCTGAACTTCCCCAGTTCTTGAGCTATCAATTTCCATTTGTTACCGTATTTTGCATGGGCTTCTCGAACAAGTTGCAGCTCCTCTGGAGTCCACTTACTATCACCTCTTTCAAACAAGATGTGGGCCCTGATATACACACTCACGTATGGCCTCCATGGCAAGGCAGTCCCTATCTCTCTCCAGCAATTTCTTATTTTTGCGTGAGATATGCAGTGCATAACCATATCTAGACCCTCTTCACCCAGGTGATGGGATTCTATATAGTCCGATACAGCCTTTTTTATCAACTCATCTTCTTCTTTTGTGAACCTTTTGCCTCGGACTAAGCCGGTCTCCTCCGTTTCCTTGGATTTACTTGAACTATCAGCCAGAGGATAAACCTCCACCTCGTCTGAAAATCTAACTTTCTTTCCCTTTTTCTTCCTCTCTTCATCATCAACTATCATGTCATCCTGAGTTTTCTTCGTTTTCTTCGTCTTCTTCTCTCTGCAATTAGCTTTCATATCATCCTTCGGTCCCGTCTTTATTTCTCTCACATCTTCACAACCATTCAAGGCATCATCCTTTATCTCTTTCTTGATCTTCTCCTTTTTCTTCTTCTCATTATTAGGTTCCATATTATCCTTCTCCTTCCTTTCTCTCTCGTCATCACAATCATTCCAGACATCATCTTTTTTCTCTTTCTTGCTCTTCTTCTCTTTCTTCTTCTTCTTCTCCTCATTAACATCCTGAGTTTTCTTATCCTTCCTCTTCTTTTCTTTCTTCTCCTCATTATTAGATTCCATATCATCCTTCTTCTCCTTCATTTCACTATCATCCTTCGAGACATCATCTTTTCTCTCTTTCTTGCTCTTCTTCTTCTTCTCTTTATTATTCTCCTCATTATCATACAGTGTTTTCTTCTCTTTCCTCTTCTTCTCTTCATTATTAGATTCCATATCATCCTTCTTCTCCTTCATTTCTCTATCATCCTCATAACCATTCAAGACATCATCGCCTTTCTCTTTCTTGCTCTTCTTCCCTTTCTTCTTCTTCTCCTCGTTATCGGCTGGAGTTTTCTTCTCCCTCCTTTTCTTCCCTTCCTTCTCATTTTCAGCTTCCATAGCACCCATCTTTTCTTTCTGCTCTTCTTTGTCTCCTTTCTCTTGCTTCTGATTCTTTTCCATTGTCTCCTTATCATATACCATCATATCATCCTTCTTCCTCTTCTTCATCTCCCTCTCACCCTCACAACCATTGAAGACATCATCCCTTTTCTCTTTCTCCCTCGTCCTCTTCTTTTCTTTCTTTTCCACCTGACTTTTGTCATGATCATCTACCATTACATTGCTTTTCGTTTCCTTCCCTTTCACATTTTCCTCATGCTTTTTCTTTGACTTCTTTCCACTCTTTTCTTTCTCTCCCTCCCCCTCCTGAGTAGTCATCATAGGATCCTTATCAATCTCCTTGTGTTTTGTACTTCTCTTCTTCTCCTCTCTGGAGCTATGATCAATTTCCTGATCTGTCCCCAATACCTTCAACTTCTGATGTCCTGACATCTTCATGATCTAACACAACTACTGCAAAAAAGAATGAAAGAAAAACTTAAATAATATCAAGGAAGAAGTCAATATAGAAGCATACTACCAGAGAAAAGATCACATGGCTAGTATGATGTATAACATCTGCAAAACAACAAACACGGTTTGAGAAAGAATAGGACAAGCTCGTGTTGTAACAAGGTGTCAAATAAAAAACAATTAGATTACACAAGGATTGTTAAAAAGGGGAAATCTAACCCAATGAACAAATGGATAAAACCTATTATTTGGAGCCCCTAATGGAAGGTAATTCAATAGGCGCGTAAAAAAGTACTGACAGAAGTTATTAGACCAACACAAACAATGACACATAGATAGATTTGAAGATGGAAGATGGAAGATGGAAAGGGGCACAATTTGAAAGGGTTTAATGAACTTGCATTTGATCTGTAGTTACTGCAGTATACATACACAAAAGCTGAACAACTAATCTAGATATACCCCTTGTGGCTTACAGAAACTAATTACAGATGTCAGAAACAAGAAGATACTAGAGCTAACAGTAACAACTGCAATATATATATACACAAAAGCTGCATGAAATAAAGGTAGAGAGTGAATGTTGGCTCATAAACAGGTTTGATGTTATGTATGGTTGGACTGTTTCTTGAATAATGTTGTTGGCTTTTTATAAATATCATCAAAAGCTCAGTAGGCTGGACTGTGTTGGATGAGCATCTGTTCAAAATTGGACCGAAGACCTGAACCAAAATTCTCGGTTCAGCTGCGGTTTAAAGCAAAATTCTTGCTTGCTAAAAGTCTGAACTCTTATTATGCTCATTCTACAATGCAATTGAATCACAACGCTGTTTTAATGTACATTTCTGGTCCTATTTGAGCCTGTTATCATCATCACCAGACTGATAATACTCTGCTAAAGAGTGTTTTGGATACCTAATACCTCATAATACTCTGCTAGCTGCTAGCAGCAATGTCAAAGAAATATAAACAGGCAAGCAGGTAATCATTTAGTCAAACAACAACGTTGAAACGAGAAGGAGACACACTGGAATGGTTAAATCGAAGGAAACAACATATCCAAACCTCAAGCAAAATCCAGAATCGTTCAAACAACAACTTTGAGGGAAACCCTTGCAGCGGCAATCAGACAAAAAAAGATTGGTCATGGAAAGAAGAGAATGACCAAAATCGACAAAGCAGAGAAGGAGAACAGGCTGCCACATAACGAAGCGGCGAATTCTGAAGGAGAAAAAACCTAAAATTGAGAAGCGAGATAGAAGCTTCGGCCTCCAAGCGAGGAAGAGAATGACCGGAATCGAAATTGAAATCGAGAAGCGAAGAAAGAGAATAACCTGAAATTGAGAAGTTGCTGCCGGCTGCCGCTGCTTCAATTGAGTACAACGAGAACGAACCGAAAGCGAGAAGAAAGCTTCAGCCTTCACTGTTTCAGAAAACCAGAAGCGAGAAGGAAGGAGTTGTGCAGCGTAGAAAATAAATTTTTTTTATTTGAGCTTAAAAATTTTAGGGTCCGTTTAGTTGCGGGTCATAAAATCCGAGGGTTACGACTATGTTTAGGGTCCGCTTAGTTGCGGGTCATGGGGTTATCTAAGTTATTTAAGCTTAAAAAATTTTTCATCTCTAGTTAAATTGTTCGAAATTAGTTTTTGATTTTGGTTAATGACCAAAATGAATCATCGACAAATGGTTTTCTTCTCGCTCCAATCCATTCGTCCCAAAAATTTACAAAACTCATGGATTGTTTTTTTCGTCGATTTCTCCTATGCCGGAGTAGGTCAAGGTGTTGACTACTAAACTAATCGACAATGTTGTTTCTTCTCAAGCGAAAGTACATCTATGTGAAGGACACCATTGAATAAGGGAAAAAAAAGGAAGAAGTACAGTTTAGGCATTGTTTTTCCAACAACAATTTTAAGTCTCCAAAGCCTTGGCCGGTCACATTCTAACATGAATGAAAACATTCTTGTTATCATTAACAATGTCTATTTTAATCTATGAATTATAGTCGATCTTTTGGTTGTATCATTCGGCTGATTTTATTCTCATTTCTTGGCGTAAGATAAGATACGTTCTTACCTTAACCAATTCATATATATATATATATATATATATATATATATATATATATATATATATATATATATATATATATATATATATATATATTCGACTAGATTGCTAAAATTATAGCTTTATCAAAAAAATTAATGGATTTTATATTTTGATATGTAAATCAATGTTTAACTTTTATTAATTTTTTCTATATTTTAATTATATCAACAGGTACATCTAATTCTATAGAATTTTCTTAGATTTACTTGTAAAATTTGATTTTAATTTCACCGGATATAAAAAAAAAAATGATATACGGAGTTATAGATTTGGAAAAGTATTTGGCTAAATTGGATGAAAATGGTATTTTATTATATAGACAAACAAAAGAAGCCCCTGAAATTTATAAATGTGTTTAGGGTATCGAAACTCGGTTATTGATGTCGAGATATTAGATTTCGGATACATATTTTGAGTAGTAGGATTTAGATTTTGGTTTTCAAGTATTAAATTTTGGATATTATAATTAAATATAATATATATTTTTAAATAATAAGCTTTGATTTATCCGGCCGGTAATATGATGAGAGACGTTCTTTCGATACGATTTAAAACTCGAAAAAGATTAACTCAACGGATGGACCAACACGGTTATATAAAAATCAAAAACATTTGATTGAAACTGAAATTACAAACTCATTGATATGCCACAAAGACCTTATCTAGATCACATAGTAGCACAGTTATTCAAGATAGGAGAAGCTTATTTGCGTTGAAAATACTCTAGATGCTTAGACTTGGAAGGCATCACATCCATACTTCTTCAAATCATCGCCATTGATCATTCTTCTAAAGTTAAGGAGATGGCAAAATCTTTCCGGTGCATGTCCCAAACCCGACACTGTAGCCATTGCCCTGTCAAAAATCAAACCACAAAAAGATTATCAATATTGCATGAAATCTCATCAGATTTACGTGATGAGTTAAGGTTTATCACTCGTGTGTCTAAGAGAAAAAACACAAATATGGACCAATAGTTGATACATAACGTAAACACGAGTATGATTAAGATTGTTCGTTGGTTTAGCTAAACTAAGCCTGGACCGGAACGATTCATTTCCGAGTGTACGTAATAGAGACGGACTTTCTTTTGGTCCGAATTTAGTTACAACAGTTTTATTCTTAAGGTCTCAAATGAAGAATTTTTACAAAATCATAACCGTTTTTTAAAGAAGGAGCTGATCTAAAAAATGAATACTCATACATATATTTTCATGAACCACATCGAACTTATATGTTAAAAGTGCGTACCTTGCAAACTCCGGTAAAGGTGACTTCATCTCCATCTTCCAAGAATGTCTTCTTCTTTCCATTCAAATTCAATGGCTTTTGTCCATTCCATGTTAACTCAAGCAAGCATCCAAAAGAATCAGGCGTCTGTCAACATTACATGTATCTATTAGTTATGCATCATTAACACTTAAACATCTAGTTAGAGCATCAAAGTATACTTAAGTAGTTCATACCGGACCGCTGATGGTTCCTGTTCCGAGGAGATCACCGGGCCTTAAGTTGCAACCATTAACGGTATGATGTGCTACGAGTTGAGGCAAGGTCCAGTATCTATTCAAGCCGAGATAAAGAACTCGTAAGAATTGAAAACGATAGACCATATTCAAGATCAAAGATTGAATGACCTATGTTAAGGGAAATGTATATAGATACTTACAAATTCTTGAAGTTACTTTGTGAGATAACGCTAGTTTGTTGACCTTTAGGTTTAATCGCAACCTAATACAAAAAGCGAAAGATGACTATTGTAAATAGAAGAACGACAAGTTCCGGTGGACCAATATAACTCTATAAAGTATCAAACTGATATAAGGAATTACACAACAAGATCAATACCTCCAACGATATGTCGTAGTTATGGTGTGACTTCGCGGTCAAGTATGGCAAAGGAGAAGGATCCTGAAATTCGAGTAGAGTAGAATCTCATTAATATTATCTGAAAACGTTTATAGAATTTAAGGATTAATAGCTGGTGGATCGTGTGCATATGAGTGTGTACATACTTGTTTTGGACCTTCGCAAATGAATGGCTCAAGAGCATCAAGAGTTACGATCCAAGGAGAAATACTTGTGGCTAAAAGAAGCATAGAGGAAAACACATCAATTGTTGAGTGTAGCTAAAGAAGGTCACAAAGACAAAGAGAAGACTTTGAGCATATACCAAAGCTCTTTGAAAGAAAAGGTCCAAGAGGTATCATTTCCCAACGTTGAACATCTCTAGCTGCATGAAGAATACCATTTGCCCAAGATTGAGACTAAAGATGAAGTTTTGGATAATCACAACAAATAAACATAAATTGGATGAACAAAGATAAACTTACCGCTCCAATCATTCATCAAAACAAGTCCAAAGATGTGATCTTTGGCATCATTGATACCAATAGGCTTTCCTAGTTCATTTCCTGGACCGACTATTGCAGCCTGTGACATCAAAATGAACATTAAGAATAAAGTAGACCCTGGTAAACTCAAAATCAAAGTTTTACTAAGTCAAGTGTGTCCAGCACACAAATTCAATGAGATCTATACTATTACGAATTGACCATAGAGAAGTAGTCCACTGAACTCATATTAGCAGAATGCGGATTTATTTATTATCAAATTGGGACAATTTTATCTCCACACCCCCTCAAGTACATAATTCGGTTAACACTTGAAACATGCCTTACGGCCTTCACCGACCCGTAAAATACAATATTAGTTAACTATGTTCTTTTTTTATGTATATATTGATAAACCTTATAAGGTTAAGAGTTGTGTAGTACTTCACCAACCCCTCACCCGCGGTCCCGCACCGGACCGGGGAATTACAGCTTGGTCCGGGGCCACCATTATCATATCCAGTTAGGCTGTAGACTGTAATATTTCGATCCGACACGAACCGTCTTTTACCCTTGTAATTTTTTTTTAAAAGAAAGTGGATACGCTCCAATCCATAGACCTCACATACAGAAGTGTAAAAGTTCGGACCACTTCCATAACCCTATCCTAGATAGTAGAGAGTGTACGTAAGTTTGCGGGTTTGAAACTTACCATTTCAAGCTCGAAATCCAGCTTCGACGAGGGACCAAAACCCGGAGTAGACTTGCCCTCCGGTGGAGCATCTTGACCCCTACAAAGAAGATCAATAATTCATTAACAATTACAAAAACAACTGCAATTGATCAAAATAAGGTTAAACAAACAAGCATTTGTGAGCAAGTTCGTATGTTTCTTTTACCTAGGACGAACAATATCAGTTCCAGAAAGAACAACCGATGATGCACGTCCATGATAACCAGTGGGGAGATTGGTCCTACAAGTTTAAGGTAATTGTAATACGTTAATGAAACATCCAACGTAAGAAACCAATCATTATTGCATGTATTGCAAATCATCGTACCAATTTGGGTGTAATGAAGCATTTGGGCCAAGGATAATCTTTGTACAATTGCTAGCATGATTCTTCGACACGTAAAAGTCTGTGTAATCTCCAATTTGCACTGGAAGTAGCATTTCCACTTGGCTCTGATTACCGACCACAAACACAAACATATATGACGTCATAATTCACATTTATAAAATGCTTTTTTTTTAAAAAAAAACCCGAAGTCGGTAGAAGACTTAAGGGTGTGTTTGGTTGGAGATTAAATTTGGGTGGGTTATTTTTGTTTATTTAATCTAAATGAAGCTCCTTTAATCTGAATGAACCTCCTTTAATCTCCTAAATTTAGTTTCGTGTGGGTTTTTTTTTGGTTTTTTTTTATTGTATATGAGGTTATAGTTTATATTTGGGTTATAGTTTAAATGAGGTTATTTGAGATTAAATTTCATTTGGTTTTCTTTGTGTATTTTTTGGAGGTTTATCTTTTGAAAAAACACGTATAAAATATAACCTCGTATAACGTTAGGAAATTTCAAATAAATCACCCAAATAATTTTAACAATCTACAACTAAACACCTCCAATAAGTTACAGCTAAACACATCCTAAATGTTTGGTCCTCTTTCCGTGCTTCTTTCATTGAGACACAGAAAAAAGACCGATAATTTGTATTAGGTCAAAAACGGCAATATTCATCTTACCATAGGAACCAACGCCCTCTCTTGTAAATGGTTGTTGTCGCGTAACCATGGCTCGTCGGCTACAAAAATATGAACAAAACGAAATTTTATTAATAATTCCGTCAAGTGATCATTTATATTCTTCTTTTCACGAGTATTGGAAAAAATGTGCACTCGTATACCCGACAATAGCTTCTGAAGTACTTCCCGAGCCTCCTTCCATGCCGGACGTCCCAACGCGATAAACTTATTTAAGGTCGGCTATCATCAACACATACAACCAAAACATATTTGTTAAAAAATTCACAAATGTAAAAGAATAATTATTTATAATATAAATATAATTTATAACATGTTTATCTATATAGCATATATACTTATATATACCCACCTAACTATTATCTCTATAGTTTTGGGCTACCTAATTTATTGCACGTGCACCCCACAATTTTGTAAAGTTTGCTACCAACCACCCAATAAAATAATAATTCCAAGATTGCCCATACCTAACAATATTTCAATCCTTCACCAAACTTTCAAATACACATTTTGAATCATGTTTTATAACACAATTATACGAAAGTATTTGAGTTTTTTCGAAAATGAGAGGAACCTGTTTGAAGCAATCGGATCCGGAGAGGTATGGCCCATCAAAGAGACCATTACGGTCGACTTCAAGAAGATCAAGCACGAAATCACCAATGGCAACTCCGGGTCGAGGAGCTTTCGTAGGGGTGGGCTTGAATATGCCGTAAGGAAGATTTTGGATCGAAAAATGACAATCGGGTGACATTTTGATGAATGTTTTCAAAGCCATTTTCTTAGGGTTGAGAGATGAAGAAGCTCAGTGTATGCAAGTGAGAGAGTGTGATTTGTGTGAGTGAGTCATAGACAAGCTCTATGTGGGAAGCTATTTATTGGAGAAACTATTGTGGTAAGTAAAACAATCCTATTATTTAATTCAATGTATTTTAAAATAAATAAATAAATAAAATCCTTTTTTTTATGGGGCAAACTAGGAATCACAAGGTTGGTACACCACACCGTCTTATTTTTAAATTTTTAATTTTTTATAATAGGAGAAAAAATACTCATGAATTTAAGAATAGTTATAAAATTAATCTAGATTTTTAAAAATTGTGAAAGGAATTCAAATTGTGGGATATATTGTTAAACATACAAAAAAATTAGCATATGCTAAAGTTTTTTTTTTTTATTAATTCGAGCTTATATATTATTGTAATTAGTGTTCACATGCTGTCAAAGTTCGATCCGGATCGTTACAAACTGTGCATACTAGCGTACATGCGTGTTAGGTCCAAACCCAACACATAAACTCGGCAGGGTTTCATCCCCAGTAGACAATAGGAGGAGGAGTCCACCGAGATTGTATACTAATTAAGCGCGAAATGTGCTCAGCGAACTTGTATACTAGGCTCGGAATGTCCACATCTTTCGATGTGGAAACTTATTATTTTCAGGACGCCCCGTAAGTGCAACTAGGGTATAGACTGAGTTGACACTTGTCCACAAGTTCTTATCGCGAGCCGAATTTAGGTTAACTGCTCAGATATCATGTCAATGTCCAATACACAAGGACCATAAAGCGGGTTCGTGTGCATACGAGCACACATGTGCGTTAGGTTCGCATAAACCCGACGGGGTAACCAGAGATCCATCCTAAAACAAATTGACAATAGGAGGAGGAGCTCGATCACCTACCTTATATACAAGGCTCGAAATTTGTCTACCAACCTTATATATTCAACTCTAAATGTCTACAACTTTCGGGTGAGAACTAATTATCTCTAACACATATCCATAGTCAGTATTGAGATGTCTTTTTAAACATATAACCTCGTGACTAATATTAAAAATCTAATTTTATAGATTTATTTTACTTTAATCTTCAAATTTATTGTAAGGTGTGGTTTTATTTATTATTGGATTTTTCATAAAATCAAAGTGTGTAGTTAACCTATATCCTTATAATATACAATCAATAATGATGTTACATAAGTTTTAGTGATTGAAAATATCGGTGTTGACGTTGCTTTGACAATTAGATACTAGTGTATTACCCGCACAAAGTGCGGGTTGAGTTTTAATAATTATTTAATACTTAGAAATTTATATGTATATTTTGGTAAAATAAAAATCTGGAGAATGAAACTATAATAATTATTATGATTTTAATTCTCTTTTAAGTATTTTTCACTTTTAATTTATTATATTTTTAAATTAATTTGTTAAGATATGTTTGTTGGTAAAAAAAATCTGTAAAAGTTTAAAACCTGTTTTTATAAAAATATTGATTTAAATATTTTTTTTTTAAAAAATTAGAAATCAATTTTTAATTTATATTAACATTTAAAAATTACTTTTTAAAATAATTTTGTAGGCTTCGAGAAACGTGGCGTTGACACGTGGCAATAGAGGCTTCTGCTTTAATAAATATATATGATATATGATAAGATGTGACCTTGACATTTGGATATTTTATATAATTTTAAAAGGAAAAAAAATAATAAATGGATTTTTGTTTGTTAATTTAAGGAGAAAAAAATATGACTTTTACGTCCTTAAACTTATTGGTTTTCATATTTGTAAATGTTCATTTACCAAAAAGGAGGGATCTAGCTTATTTTAGCAAAACCAATAGGAACTTATTTAGTAATTTTCTCTTTTTAAAACCGTAGACTTAATAAGAATAATCTAAACGGAATTTGAAAACCCTCGAATGGGACAACAATTACCCGATAGTGACAAGAACGGTACGACATGTTAAACAAAGATGGATAAACATAGAGCACTCCCACTCTCCCCACACCTCTAATTGCTTTGTTTTAGGGGTATATTATATAAACAACTCAAATTCACAAAGACCAATAAAATTCGCAAGGTGCCGGCGTCTATCTTGAACGTTAACGGATGATGCTGGTGTCCAATTTTTTATTTTTATTTTTCTAATTTGCCCGCCGGTGTCATCAGGTGGCGTCCAAAATAATACACACGAGTTAACTATAAATTTCTCTTTATAAGGAGAAACATGTTGTTTTGTAAAATTTTATATCTCAATTTAGGTGTCGACGTCCAACTTTTTTTATAATAATAATAATAATAATAATATTGGTCGTCGACTCTTTCTAGACGCTAGCGAATTGCAATTCATTTTTGTGTTAGTAAATGAAATAATGTGAGAAAGAGGTCCCCAAAAATTTGCATTTTGTGAAATGGGCTTCTATTAATCTAACTAGATAAAATAGGTCTGTAAAATATAAAGTAGGGCACTGTTTGAAAGAATTGAAATAATGGTGCTGCAGGCTTTTTTCAGATGATTTGATGTTTAATTTTTGAGATTACCCAAAAATAGAAACAAACACTGCTTACCCACAAATACTACTTACCCACAAATAAAACAGCAAATGTAAACAAACACATTACCCAGGAATACATTGCCCATAAATACAGTACCCAGGAAGTTTGAGATTACCCAGAAATAGAAACAAACACTACTTACCCACAAATAGAATAGGGAAATATAAACAAACACTCTTACCCACAAATAGAACAGAAGTTTGAGTGTTTTAGATTCACAAAAACAAGAGATGAGAAGTTTCAGATTATCCAGAAATACATTACCCAGGAAGTTTGAGATTACCCATGGATAGAAACAAACACTGCTTACCCACAAATAGAACATGGAAATAGAAACACAACTCTTACCGTTGCTTACCCAAAAATAGATTACCCAAGAAGTTTGACATTACCCAGAAATACATTACCCACAAATTGAACAAGGAAGTTTGAGAAATTTGAGATTATCCATGGATGGAAACAAACACTGCTTACCCACAAATAGAACAGGAAGTTTCAGTGTTTTAGATTCACAAAAACAAGAGATGAGAAGTTTCACATTACCTCCAAATACATTACCCAGGAAGTTTGAGATTACCCAAAAATAGGACCAAACACTACTTACCCAAAAGTAGAACAAGGATATGTAAGCAGTTCAGATTCCGGTGAAGAAGAAGCTCAACAAGAGTGGACCTGCGTTTGAAGGGAAGAAGAAGGGACCTGCATATGAATACCCAGAAATACATTTACGTTTGAAGGAAGGGAAGAAGAAGGGACAAGGGAGGAAAGAAGATGGGCTGAATTAATTGAGTTGTTTATTCTATTCAACATGTCACCCATCACATCAAATCAGATGGATACTTATGTCCCTTACTTTTCTAATTTTTTTCTACAATAGGAGCCCATTTTCTAAATGAATAATTGAGAGGCCCAAAAATCCAAACTCTACATTGTAAAAGGCTTACATTACAAATTCAGCCTTAGTAAAATCAATGTCTGCGTATTTAGATTTTTCGTTGTTTTATAACTACTCTAGAACTAAGGATTTTTGTATTGATGAGTTGGAAAATTAGGTTATTTATTATCATATGTAAATAAATTATGTAGGTCCTTTGTTTTAGGTATGTGTTTTTAGTATAAAAAAAACCCAACTAGTTCATGAGTTCTCAACTCTAGTTGAATGACTGCCACTTTCACTTGAATTTGAAAATTTGATACTCAAACCATATTAAAAAGTATAGGGTGGTTATGAATTAGGTTTGTTGGTATTTTGAGCAATATCTATGGGTTCTAGGTTGGTTAGTACATTGGGATAATAATATAGGGTACATAATTGAAGGGTTTAAATGTCTGGTAGGATACTGGCTCCTTTTGGTGATTCCTAGATTAAGTTGAAATATTTATTTCATCCTCATAATTCCCATAATTTATGTTTATCAAGTTAAAAAAAAATTTTAATTTAATTTTCATAATTCCCATAATCTTCATTTCATCTCCATAATCACCCTATCAAACAGGCCCAACATCAAGTACAAATCATAACAACACCAAAATATTTTAAAAAAAAAATTCTCAAAAACCTAAGGAAAAATCTTAAACTTTTTACAAAATCCATTTACCAATCTCTAACAAGCTTTCAAAGAACACAAAACTCCACTAAAATCTACACAATAAGCTATAACAAACATCCTACAACTCATAACTTTTTTATTCTTTTTAATTATTATTATTATCATTATAATATATTAATTATAATAGCCTATTTTATGCTCAAATTTAATACTTGAAGTCCAAAACCCGATCCCCGAATAATTGTACTTGAAACTCAATAGACAAGCTTAAAATTTAAAATATATATTCAATAATCAAATTTTGATACTCAAAATTTAATATCCAAAACATATAATTATAATTTAATTACATATTTTTTATGTCTATGTTATAAAAAAACCTATTCATTCGATTTAGATTTTTCATATTTAAAAAGAATGGAACAAAATATATTGCATAGGCATAAAAGTGTAGGGTGGTTAGATATTAGGATCGAACTTGGAGCAATAAATATGGTTCTAGGGTGGTTATACATTGGGCTATAAGTATAGGGTACATAATTAAGGTAAAATATGGTCTTCTACTTGGAGCAATATCTAGGGATACCAAACGTCTTTGGTAAGGATGTGTTATATCGTTTAAAGATCGCGCAGAGTTCCATTACTATTAATGGTTGGCTCCGTGATTTCTTATGACCCAGAAGGAGTTTTGAGGAAAAATTCCGATTGTTGGCGATTTTCAATAGACGAGATCAGAACGTACAATATATAAGGATTTTTTGCCGCTACTGAATCAAAAGTAGTTGCTTAGGTTTCTTGTAGTTGAATTATTTGCCAAGAGTAACGGATTAACTCTAGGTTGTAGCTCATATAAGTGTAAAATTTATATACATATATTAAAGCAGAAGCGTTTACTTCAACGTGGTTCATCCTGACAAAAAATATGTCACATGTCATTTTCCTAGAATTTTAGTTTCTTTTAAATAATATATATATAGTTACCATATTTTAATTATCCTATTATAGAACTTATATTTATCTACTTACCAAACATATATGTATATATACTATTAGTGTTAAAATATATATCTATATACTAATAATAAAGTAGAAGCCTTTAATGCATTTTTTTTTTCGTTCTTTTTGTCAATGGAATTTAAAACGCACTCTCATTTTAAAAAAATTAATTAAAAAATTATATAAACTAACTATCTATTTATATATATATATATATACACTAATATTAAAAAAAAAACTTAATTACATAAACCATGGTTCCATATATTTTTATATTACGGGTCATTTTAACGTTCAGTTTCATTTAAAACCTTTTTTTTTTATCAAGAACATGTAAAATATCATTTATTTAAAAATATCCTTTTCGGTTTTTATTATCTTTTACTTTCCCTTATAATATTATCTTCCAATTCACTTTAATTAATAATTAGATTTGTTTTACAATTTATTAAAGCTAATCCCGCATACGGTGCGGGTATTAGACTAGTTTATGTTTATAAGAAAACCATTCAATAAACTACCACTTTATAGTTTATATTTACCTTTCAAACCACTCGAGAACCTCTAAAATGTTTGAAATTGAAAATTGAATCTCAAATCAACTATGACTCTAATTTGCGGGTATGCGGTTCATTACTCAAGACAAAACTTGAAATACGGAAGAAATAAAAAAAAAACATTTCAAATGTTGATCTTTGACTCAATTTTTGAATGATTGAAGTCTACCATGATCTCAACTCATGACATAACCGACAAATTATACTTTATTGGTCCTTTGCTAAATATGGTTGTCTCAACCAAATTTGTCGTGAAAATGATTAATGCAAACAAGTGCATAAAAGATGTTGAATGCAATTGAATTTGGAAATTATACATGACCAAAATTATTAAGAACTTTTTGTAGAAAATTAAAAAAAATGAAATTCATAAATAAAATAAAACTTAAGGAACGATAGATCGTGTCCCGATGAAGTGTGTCTTTTGCAAGCATCATTTGGAAGACTTAAGACATTTGCTCAAATACTGTTGGAGATAATAAGGTCCCACATCGAAAGATGAGGACACTCCGAGCCTAGTATATAAGCTTGGTGAACTACTCCTTCTATTGCCAATTGGTTTTAGGATGAAATCTGTCGGGTTTATGTGTTAGGTTTGGGCCTAATGCGCATCTGTTCGGATGCACACGACCCCCGCTCTACCGGTCCGTCTGTATCGGACTTTGGCATGGTATCAGAGCGGTTAGCCTCAATTCGGCTCGCGATCCTAACTTGTGGACAAGTGCAACTCAGTCTATATCCTCTAATTGCACTTGCCGGGGCGTCTTGGAGATAATAAGGTCCCACATCGAAAGATGGACATTACTATTAACTTATTAAGGAACAAACTCGACATAAACACCTTTATATTTCTATGATATACCTGGTGGAGCATTTGATATTTCCAAAACCAAACAACTTTTAATCAATAAAATTACTATCAAATCAACTATATACAAGAATTCATTCTATTTCAAATCAAACAATGGGATAAGGAAGGAAAATTCATAGAGGGAGATGCCTAAAAAACATACTTTTGGATTTGTTGAAAAGAAAAAAAAAAAGCTAAGTGGGAAAAATCTAAAGTCAAATTTGTAGGAAAAAAACTTGGATACTCTAAAATGAATGATGGAACATCAACCTTTGAAATAATTTTCCGCGTTCATGATGCAAAAATGCTAACTATGGTTTTTGGGAAACTCCCAAACTTACCGATTTTTGAAATAAAGGTTATAGTCATGCTCAAAGGCTATGTCGCCAAAGACCAAGGAAGATGGAAAATAGTAATATCCCTCTCCATCTCCATTCTTTTGGAAAGTCCACATCAAGCATATCTGTAGGGAAGTCAACAAGGTGACCGATACTCTTAACCAGTTGTTCCCTACCGATCTTGTTAGTACGCTCCATGTTGTTGAAGAACTCATCCACGATGATGCTCTTTGCCGCCAATGTTTAGGGCTTCCCCTTCGTGACAACCTAGTTGTTTGTCGCTCTAGTCAACCCCTCGATCCACCAGAGATTGTTAAATTATCTTTTAATATCCGTCGGGTCTAATGCGTGGAAGGTTTGCACGTAAAGGTGAACCTACACACAAGCCTTTCGGGGTTCCATCCTAAAACAATTTAGCAATAGAAGGAGTAGCCATCGGATTTATATGTGTTAGGTTCACACGGTATCATATTGTCGATGTGGGACACATTTTCACACATTGACAAAGATGTCCAGTTCCTCAAATTGCTTTCTTTTTACAAAAAAAATGTTAATCTTCCAAACACACTCATATGTTCCGAACTTTGCTTCCGCAAGCCGTGTCAAATCGGCAATGACCTTTTGTTCTTTTAATTTTGTGCAAGTGTAAAATTATATAACAATCTAGATAAATATTTTACAATGTAAAATTACCGGTGTAAAGGACTTCTCCTTCGTGTCACTTGTTTGTCGCTTTAGTCGACCCTTCAATTCACCACATATGTCTGGTAGCTCGAATTCTTTTCTTTTTACCAAAATAACAAATTACTATTACAAAAACTTATGTGTTAGGAAGTAAATTTGGATGGGTCAAGTCACCACGAATATATACATTATCTTAGAGTTGATACATGTTACATTGCTGTGATGATAAGTTTTCATATAAGTCGAAGCTTACAAGTCTTTAATTTTAGGTTGAAATTTCACTTGATATACGTTGGATTCTCACACGAAGGTTGTCACTTATTTTGACAGTTGGAACTCAACGGTAACGGTGATGGAGACATGTAGCCGTTAGAATAGCGGGCCCCATCCTTCCACAATAGCAACCTACCCTTTTTCAAATTTCTGCTGTGTTTTCAAATCTATTGGAAGTGTAAAAGAAGCTCTGTACCGCACTTACTCAGTAAAGTCAGGAAAGCCCTCTTTGACCATCTACTACATTTTGTTTTTCTGCCTAAAGTTTATATATATATATATATATATATATTTTGCTAACGGAAAGCGGTTAGGTTGGTTTATCTCCTAAAGGTACCATAAAACATCTTTACGGATGAAAACACGGAGTTCGAGATCGTCAGAAAAACTGGTGTTGAGGTTCGAAATTCTCAGATGGGTCAGTCGGTCAACAACACATACGGTTAATTTCTCTGAAAATATGCCTGATGTGGATTTCGTCAAAGAAGCGGAGATAGAGTCGGAAATAATCATCTCGACCTCTCACGGGCAACTCCACAATCATTGGAGTGCCTTGATAACATGTTATCACCCTCGATTTCGATCTTTTTGACAATGATGGTGATAATAACTAATTAACTATATAATTTTAGTAAAAAAAATATGTATTTCTCTTATTTTGACAAATTAGTAAATCAACCATTTCCTTTAGAAATCAGATTAAAACATTCTTCATTCAATTCCGATTCATGATTTCAATCTGATTCCTACCCGTACCAAAATCACACGATTTTTGTCATCGAATACAACCAAACCCTAAAGAATGGGTATTTTTCAAACATTATAAACTTGTGAACTTTACTCTTTTTTTAAATCACTCACCTCTCTTGAAACAAACAACCAAGGTTCATGTGTTTTGTCTTTTATTTATTCAATTTTTCAAAAAATCTCCTTTTTCTCACCTCCCCATATTCAAACAATCATTTCAATTTTCCTGCTTTGGGGTTTCTTGCTTCCTCTCTTTTAAGCTCACCTTCAATAGAACCTTTCTTCTTCTTCACCACTTGTAGTAACTATTTACAGCAAGAGAAGAAAAATGAGTGCTTCAAAGTTCATTAAATGTGTTACAGTTGGAGATGGAGCTGTAGGCAAAACTTGTATGCTCATTTGCTACACCAGCAACAAATTCCCCACTGTAAGAATACTCAAAAAAAAAACCCAAATTCAAAATCATATTTTGTTCTTGATTTCGTGTCTTCTTTTCAGGATTATGTGCCAACAGTGTTCGATAATTTCAGTGCAAATGTGTCCGTTGATGGCAGCATCGTCAATTTAGGGCTTTGGGATACTGCTGGTATGAATTTGTTTAATCACAAACCCTAAATTTAAAAAGCTCAAATCTTTATTCAAAAAAAAGTTTGAATCTTTTCACAGGACAGGAAGATTATAGTAGATTGAGACCATTGAGTTACAGAGGAGCAGATATATTTGTTCTTGCCTTTTCGTTAATCAGCAAAGCAAGCTATGAAAATGTTCTTAAGAAGGTCAGCTGATTTCTTCAATCAAGATTAGGGTTCTTATGAACTGAATATCTGAATTTTACTTGGAATTGTTGCAGTGGATGCCTGAGCTTCGTAGATTTGCTCCAAATGTTCCAATTGTACTCGTTGGGACAAAGCTGGGTATGAACACGAGCTAATCTTGCTGGTGATATTCAGAATTTCTGATTGAGATTCAAGAAAATGAATATAATTTGATTTTCTGTACAGATCTTCGTGAGGAAAGAGCATATGCTGATCCTTTAGGAACAAATATCATTACATCTTCTCAAGTATGCATAATCACATTTGATTTTTGCTGTCAAATTTAGAAAACTGTGAATGTATAACTAACCATTTTTTACAGGGAGAGGAATTGAGGAAGCAGATTGGTGCAGCAGCTTATATAGAATGCAGTTCCAAAACCCAACAGGTACGAGGCTCTTGGACCGTATAAAACCGTAATCCTAGTTGGACCGCAAACTACGAATATCCGGTCCAAAATATTCAAAATTGTACAATTTAGGTACAAACCGGTCCAACCTGGAGCCGGTCCGGACACAGCCCTAATGTATATTCTTGGTTGGTTGGTTAATGATTATGCTGATTCAGATGATTTGGTGAGAATTTGCAGAATGTGAAGGGTGTTTTTGATACTGCAATCAAAGTGGTTCTTCAGCCTCCAAGGAGGAAGGAAGTGAGCAAGAAGAGTAAGCATAGGGGGTCAGGTTGCTCATTATTGTAAGTACTTTTCCCACATTTGTTCTATTTGCTTCTCGAGATCTTATTCGTATGAGATTGATATATGATATCTATGTTTGATCTTGTAGGAGTATTGTCTGTGGAGGTTGCATTACGGCTTAGAATTCGGTTTCATGTGTGTATTTTTAGTTATGATTCCGAATCTCTAGGATAGAGATTCGGAATTGTTGTTGTCGTTGCATTTGCAAAGATTTGTTATCATTGATTTAATCTATTTGAGGTAGAAGTAAAGGGTTGTTCAAACTCGCGTATCCTAGCGAGTTTTTTTTGTAACGGGGTGTGTACGGAAATTGCGGAACTAATATCAAACTCTATCGGATCTTATTTTTATATATTTGCTGTGAGGATTTAGTTTCCTTTGTTTAACCGTATTTCTCACTATGCTTCGAGAAAACCTAGAATCATTATTTTTGCAAAGTGAAAAACTATAATCATAACGTATTATCTCAAGAGCTCGGAGATTTCGGTTGGTGTCCTTATAACTTGTCGGTTATCGGTGTCTTTTTGCATTATAGATAATGATAATTTTGGTTTTATGTTTATGTCCACCTCGTGTTAAAAAAATGTAAGTAGCATGAAGTTATAGGATTTAAAAAGAAAACAAAACAAAAAAATGTCAACTTATCCATAAATTTGAGTTTTAATCACGATTCGAGTCCATTTTCACCTTAAAATAGTATTGTGAAATAAGGACGGACTTCTAGAATATAATTTTTTTTTAATGTCAAGTTATAAAATTTCGAATTATAACTATAAATTAAAAGTATAATAAATTCGATTTCAAAAAAAAAAAAAGTATAATAAATTCCGTAATTACAAAAACAAATTAAAAAAAATAAATAAATAGTGATATAGGGAGCACAAAATACGTGACAACTTACAACCCTTAGTAAGTACTCCCTCTCATTCGTTATATTTGGTAGAGCTTAAATTTTTTATTCACATAATATGACATCATAAGTGTAGTTAATACTTAAATCTTTCACAAATAAAATTTTACCTATTTTCATTTATTATTTATATCTTCAAAACACTAATTTCTTTGTTCCATATATATCTAAATTCACCATTGTTCTTATACATTTTTTATTAGTTAGTATACATCAATAAATATTGCATCTTCTACTTTTGGGTTTTCTTAATATGTGTGATTTGTTCTATAATATATATTTTTTTCTCTCCCTTTCATTGTATCTTACATGAAAATAAATTTTAAATAACTAATATAGTGTACGGTCTTTTTCTAAAAAAAAAAAAATCATGTATGTTTCAGTTATGAGTTGTACGTATAACTTGAGTGCGAAAAAAAGAAGTAAAAAACCCAAATTACACAGAGAATACATTTGAAAACTTAAATTCCCATAGTGTTCGATGAACCACGGCGAGAGCACAGTTCTTTCCATCATGATCTCTTAACCGAATTAAGGGTTCGTTCGGTAGAATGAATTATCAGAAATGAAGTTGAAGGCGAAGATTAAAAATGAGAATGGAGATGAAGGAGATGACATAAATATAAGGGCGCGTTCGACAATATTTGTAAGGATTATATAAATCCCGTAATTCCCCCCACAATTTCCATACTAAGTTATATCGGGGTTGACGAAAATTCCATAATTCTCCATGGTTTTGATCCCTGATAAATTTGATAATTCCGCTCTACCTAAAAGTGCCGTAATTAGTTGGGTGTTTGTGGTGAAGAGAACTATTATGGCCTTATGGGTATGAAGGAATTAGATAAGGTGAACTTATCAAAAAGGTATCAAATTCAATGTTTCCTCCTCTCCCACGTGAGAATCACGTGGCTCAACTTCACGTTCTCTTTCGGAAGCAAACCCCGTCAACAAGTTCAAACCCACTCTTCTCCATCATGTTATAGTGGTTGTCGATTCCGGTGCACTTCAACCCACAAGTAAAACCGTTTTGTGAGCTTACCTCCACGTTCAAGAATCTTTCAATTCTTCAAAATCTAATCTATCAATCATGTTTCATCATAAATGCTACCATTTATCATGTTCTTACTAAAGTCCATAAAATAGATCATAATACAACAAATTGCTATAAAGTTTCAAAACAATCAAATTGTGACCAAATACCAATAAAGCAACATCAGTTCGTAATTGTAGGACAAAGCAAAGATGAACTCCATGAAAAACACAAAAAGGGAGGAAGAGAACCGGGGCGACCCCAAGCCATCCCCACACCTGATCGAAACCGTTGGCCGTGAGCCAAAGCCGCTTTCTTTGAGCGCTCTTTTCAAGCACCAAGAAACCTTCAACACACCGCCAAATGAGAAAACAATACCAAGAAAACAACTTTTGGAATCAAACCCAACCTCCAACAATTGAGGTCTAAAAGGACCTTATGACGAAATCAACTCTATACAATCTTCCTTTTGTGCTTATCATTGTTGTCGAGATTTCATTATTCTCTTCCAAAGAGGAAGAGTAAAATTTGAAGAACAAGCAACTATCAGACAAGCCTTTCGATCTCTTACATAAAGATTTCACCTTTGTCGAGAGAAAACAACCTAGATCTATTCCAAAACGTTGATCGGCACTCAAAACCATTTTCCTTGATACGACTTCCCTTTTAATACTAAGCCAAATGTGTAGCCGTTTTTTTAAAGATGGAAGGTTTGAGAATTTTGATTTAATCCCTTATGCGGATAGGCCTGTAGGGGGGGTTTTGTTTGTCGGAAATTGTGGGAAAGAGCGGCGCGTGATGCGCGTTCTTGTCGAGATAGAGGATTTTTCACCCTTTAATTATAGTTCTTGTGTATATGTATTTTATATTCTTTTGTCTAAATTTTTACTGTTTGCTTCAAACTTAGGGTGTGTTTGACATGTATTCTAGTAATCTAACAATTTAAAGTGTAAAAAATTTGGTCAACTAATCTTGACTAAAATAATTCCCTATAATCTAACATACCAAACACACCCTTATTGGAATAGGTATCATGTTTTTCAAAATACAGCAATTGTATACATTATTACATTTTTCAAATTTTAATAATAGTGTAACTTATAGACATGGGTTCGGTTTGAACCAAACCGACAAACCGGGGGTTTGTGAACCGGTTCAAACCGGCGGTTTAGGTTTGCCGGTTTGGCCAAACCGTGGGTTTGCGGTGACGGTTATTTTTTATTTAAAAAAATGGATCAAACCGACGGTTAACCGCCGGTTTGGTCCGGGTTTTCAATTTTTTATTTTATTATTTTTTTTTTCAAAATAAAATAATAATTTATTTCGAGGGACAGAAAGGACAAAAGAGTGGGTGTGAATGATCCTGGTCTCTCAAATAAAAAGAAAGTCTTCGTACATAAACGCAAAAAAGAAAAGAAAATAGAAAACCTGCAAATACAAAAAATAGAAAACCTGCATACACAGTTCCTAGGGTTCATACTCGAGAGAGAGAAAGAATGGGGTCGCGGGATGACCACAAGAAACAGCACCAGCCGCTCTTGAGCAGCCTCGTTGTTCGTCCTTCAGACAGTAGCGGCGGCGGAGGTAGCGGAACCACCGATTACGAACCTGGCGAGGTTCGTCCTGATGCTCCACCTCATTCGCGTTCCGATCGTTACTCCGATGATCATCACGGTTTGCCTCCACCCTTTTTCATATCAATAAGCTTTTTTCTCTGATCAATTGGCTAATTTCAATCTTCCGTGAAATCTGGATCATGTTCTAGTTACTTATTGTTGTCGTTTGGAAGTTCTGAGAGTTGAAACTTTTTACTTCTTGTGTTTTATTTTTATCTATGAACATGAATTCGAAGTCACTGTACTTGATCTTTTCGTTGAGTAATAGATTCGACGAGTATAGAATCATAGCTAGGAGGTTGTTGGGGAGGGGGGAGAAACGTTGGTGAGAAAGTATAAAGCTTTCGTCAAATCTGCGGGTCAACATAAAGTTTCCTTGTCTGGAAGTTACATCCTGTTATGCACCTTGATGTAGACACCGCTGCTGCTAAATCTAAGTTTTCAATGTTAGGTTAAAGCTGAAAAGAACATGAAATTCTTCATTTGTTATTATTGCCTCCTCTTTTTTGGATATTTCCACTTCGAGGAATCAAGGATTCTTTTTCATTCTGTTTCCTCCCCTTCTTCCCTTGCTCTTTTGTGATGGCATTAGAAATTCAAAATGTTCTTTGTGATACCCGATGAATAAACAGGAAGTATATGTCCAAATTGCTTTTGTCTAATCAGCTTGTCTAGTACTCTAGTTTATAGTATATACTATAATATGAGATGATGTTCTTGCTTTTATGATGGACTGAATATATTTTGGTTGGTTTTAAATCCTTGCTATTAGTCCATTTACTCCATTATTGTCAAAGTCATATCTTTCATGATTGTTTTTCCGATACAGATAAGCCTATTAACACACTTTTATGCGTGCCTGGATGACCGGTAACTCAGAAGACGATTTTAACTAATTGCAACAGTATTAACTCTACTCTTATTCCATTGATGACCACATATTCCATGCTTCTCCTTTCTTAAGTGGTTGTCTCTGTTGTATATTCTTGGATTTGCGTTGCATATCAATCATGCGGCTGTGGTTCCACCATAAATTGTGTAGCACAAAAAGTAAAAGCTTTTAATTGCTTGTTACAGAGTTCGTTGTCGCAAGGTGCAAGAACACGGATCTTGAGGAAGGGTTATTCTTTGTTTGAGTGGGGGTTGGTTATGATGGATTTATTCCCTTTTCAGTCTGTAAAGGATTATGATTAATGTGAATCCTGTGGCTGGGTTTACTGGCATGTTATAAGATAGTTATCTGCTTAATACGGGGCACTTTTCCGTATCCGCTCTTCGAATTTCGGGCTGGAAACATTTGTGCCTTTTAGAGTCCTCTGCATTAAATGACATGAGAATGGATATTAGGATATTCTAGGCGACCAAGATGCTTGTTTGCTGAATTTTGGGCTCATTATTATAACCTGGAAATAGTCATGTCTTAAGGGCCATCAATCATCTGCCTTCGATGGCGTGAAAATGGAAATTAGGATATTCTAGGCGACGGAGATGCCTGTTTACCTTGATCCAATGTGATTATTGGCTTGCAGCCTGCTTTTGATAAATCTGGTTATAATTGGACGTTTTTGTCCTGGGTCTGTTGATCATATAGTTAATCTGATCAATTAGGTGCTGTAGTTGGTAATTGGTATTTTCATGCTGAAGGTGACTTATTTTGTCTTCTGCAAAGATCTGATTTCCTTATCTGGGGCCCAATGCATTTTAAATGACGAAAAAGTCGGGTGTTATGTTTGTTATGAGTTTGGTATCTTCTCATAGAAATTAGGTCTTTAATTGGTTGTGGGATGGGAGCATATATGCAGTCGCTTGATTTCCATCTGAACGCTGATATATTGCATGTGGAAATATTCGATGTAAGATATTTAACTTTGAGTGGTATGTATGATGGTTTCTGAATGAAGTGACTTGCTGAAGAGTTCAGCTTGCTTAATCATCATTCATGATCGTTAGTCCATCGAAGCCATCATTAGGGCAAGTTTAGTGTATGCTTTATCTTGGAAATCTGGCTGGACAGGGATTAGTTAACATTGACTAACGACTTACTATTATGTCATTTATGGTGCTTATCTTGAGAGGTGTTCATGCTATACACTTGGTGGTTAGCTGCTTTCCCATATGGATTTAGGAGGGTCGGCTGCTATGGGAAACACACCTTCTGGCCATTACTAGTTCACACGTTGTGGTTGGTTGCCTCGAAAAGAGTATGTGCGGTTGCCTTTCTCTAATCCACTTTCGTGGAGAATGGTAAACATACCTGTGTAATTGTGTATGGATCCGAATAATGGGAAGATTGTTTGAGCATCGCTTCTACATGTCCAGCGTGGGTAATGTGTACAGTATTGGCCTGGAGAAGAATTGTTCACCCACAACATGCATGATTGGTCCATTTAGTTGAAAATTGTAGTTTAGGGTATCTTGTTGCGTTGTTGGGATGGAATTTTATGGCAAGTTATAATTTGGACTTGGTCTTGTAAATGCCACACAGTGGCTTGCAGATACTGAATCTGGACGAGGATATTTGGCTACTAGGATGCATCTCGATAAAGGTTGTTTTTCCATTCATGGATCTATTTAGGTATCCTGAGGTGTTAGTTCCAAGCAAAATAGAAATAGAATAGGAATATTGGGCAGTGTATGGATAATGGATTGCCGTGCCTTCTCACAGTTACAAGGTAGTTTGTTTTGCCTCAATTATGGAAAGCTGTGACCTGCTTCATTGAGATGACCCAGCCAATACTGCTTTAGCTGTTTGCTTCATCTTATTTGACAGCAACTACTGAGGAGGCACCTCTTTATGTATGGTAAATGTATCTGACACTTGTGTGATATCTCAAAACCATGGTTTGAAAATATCCATATTCCGGCATTTATAATTTTGTTTTCATCCTCATGTTCCGGCATCTTGTGTTTGTCATGGAATTGTATATTTAATCATTCTTTTTCTCAACATATCAGGTTTACTGTCTTCTTTGTATTTTCTTTACTTCTTCCAGGATACAGAGCACGAGCCGTCTCTGGCTCTCCTACACGCCACAGGGATCCTGATCGTCGATATGGTACTGATTTTGCTCATCCTGGAGATCTGCGTCATGGTCGAGGCTTTGGTGGTGGCAGAGCTGCTGTGAGATCACCTGTTCGTTACCGTGACTTTTCACCTCCTTATCCTCGAGGTAGGGGTGTGGGCAGGCCATTTCCAAAGCCACTTGACGATCCTGGTTTTGGTTCAGGACGTTTCAGAGGGGAAGGTCGAAACAATCCTAATGTCCGTCCTCGGGATGGAGATTGGTACTGCCCAGCGTAAGTTTGAAGTTGTCTTACTCGGACTCTCTGACACCTATACATTTTAGTTTCCTGTCATTTCCACTTTTTGCTTATTGAAATCATTTGACTTGTGTGATTCCTTTAGAGCTCTCATCTAACTTGTCAAATCTTTTTCTTTATACATTCGGGCAAATTTTGTTAAATGCCTAAACCCTAAACCAATTGTTACCTTTCTTTATAAGGTTTTTGGGTTTTGTATACTTGTACACATTCTTACACGATCTGTGATGTTGGTTCTCCAGATGCCGCAACCTAAACTTTGCAAGGCGGGATCACTGCAACAGCTGCAACCGTCAGCGAAATGTTCCTATAAGAAGCCCTAGAAGAGGCTACGGCGGGCCACCTCCTCCAATGGTTGCACCCCCAAGGCGTTTTCCTGGTCCTCCCGCGGATCGTTTACCAGGCAGGTTCGTGGGCAGCTACAGGTCTCCACCACGTGGATTTCTTCCTCGGGACGTCGGACCTCCACCTCCAAGGCACGAATCCAGGCTACCTCCTCTCGATCACCACCACCCACTTCCTAGAGACCGTCTTGACTCCTTTGAGGACGAATTCAGGGAAAGAGCCATATATGCCAGGCCTCCACCACCCGATTGGCCTGCTAGGGTCAGTGATCGTGGGAGAGGCATGTTCATTGACAGGAGAGGAGGAGGGTATGATAGACGAGGGCTCTCTCCTCCACTCGGGGCCCACCGTGATCGATGGACTGACCGTGATGTGAGAGAGAGGAGTCGATCTCCGTTCAGGAATGGTCCAGATCGGGACCGAGTTGGCAGTGTGTACTAGCGTGTGTTTGGTTGAGTTAACTTTTGGCTATTTTGTTACCATTTTTGGGGGGCTATTTGAGCTCCCCTTTGCTAGAGAAAAACACAGATTGCAGAGATGAATGGACGTAACAGAGTTTGACTATGCAGCAGTTAAACTAACTATTTTGTTGTGAATTATAGTTTTGTCATTTTGTAGTAAAATGTAGTTCAGTTCAGCCTTTGAATCTTTTGCAGTATGAGGTTAAGTTGTTTAAAGTTGGGCTTTGTTTGGCCTAAATTAAAGTGACCTCCACAAATCAACATCCAAGTGTTTTGTTTTTGTTTTTGTTTCTGAACCAACATCAAATATAGTTTGTTGAAAAGAATAATTCCAACTTGGGTGCATTTTTGTGGATGTTTTAACAACAGATAGATTGAAGGCGATTTGTTTATTGATTGAGAATTTGAGATGTGTATAAATATACATAGAGAGGTAAGTATATACGTGATACCAGGAATAGAAGATAGCACGGAATTTGTACTCTAAGAGCCCGTTTTAAACTCCGAAAACGGAATAAAAATGAATTTCGTCTATATAAGATATCAAAGTAATCAAATTATACTCCAATTAGTTTAAACGATTCCAAAAAATTTCATGATAAGGATATACGTATGGATTGAAATTCGTTTCCATTTTGTTTCCGTTTTCGGAAACATCTTGTCTTATATCCCCACGCAAGTTGGAGACAAGGTTTGAGCCGACTTCAAGTTACAATAGTTGTTTGAAATGTGCAGGCGGCAAAGATTTAGTCATCACGTACGTCAATTGAGCAATTGACTGTGTGAAGATAGCTCGGATTGTGCCCAGCTGAATCTGTTTGCGTGTTCTATAACAATCAATCTCGATATGTTTCGTTTTTTCATAAAATACAAGATTTGTAGCGATGTGAATTGCGACCTGATTGTGACAGTAAAGACAAGCTGAATAACGATGACAAACCCCGAGTGAACTCAGTAGAGAACGCTACCATAATAATTCGGAAGTCGTTGTGGCCATGACCCGATACTCAGCTTCTGCAGAATACCTATACACCGTCACCCGTTTCTTTGATTTTCAGGATACTGGAGAATTCCCTAGTTAAATGAAATACCCAATGGTGGACCTTCTAGTGATCGAGAGAACATGCAACAAAGTCGGAATCCAGTAGGCGCAAAGACAAAGATCACAGTTGCGGGACAAAGAAAATACTCTACGTTGGAGATTCTTTGAAATAACAAAGATCTCGAAAATACAACCTAATCGATTAAGACAAAGATCACTGTTGTGGGACAAAGAAAATACTCTGGTGTTTTTTGGTACATCGTAGATATAGATCTTTGTTCTGGACCGGTGGAATGGTACTCTCTCTTTGGAATCCAATTCTAGCTATAATGGTTACGTTAATCCCAAAATGCCGATCAGTCTTTGTAATGTCTTGTACAAACCGGTCTCTAAAATTTTGGCTAATCGATTAAAACCTTATATGGATTCAATAAGTTCCCCTTTACATAGTGCATTCACGAAGATCTATTATCGATAATGTAATCATTGCAATGGAAATTTTTTTGGTGCATGAAGGTGAAAACCACAAAGCCAAAAGTTATTATGACCCTCGAACTTGACATGAACAAAACTTTTGATAGAATGAAGTGAATCTACCTAAAGCGGATTGTGTTACAATTTGTTGGTGACAATTTGATATTTGCATGAACAAACTCACATGAATGTTTCACTACAACCGAAATTCTCAGTCATTATGAAAAAATTCTAGTCATAAAATTAATTTGCAAAAGGGGAGGTATCTTTCGACAAGAATATTGAGCAAGGGTTGAAAAATTAAGCATTTGCATACATTATGGATCGAATTTGAAAGAAAGTGCAAGGTTTGAAGGAGAAGTTGTTGTCCCGTGCAAGAAAAAGAAATCATGATCAAGGTTGTTCTTCATAGCATTCACTCATATGTCATGAATACTTTATCAACTTCTCGATGAGATTGATAGTATTCACTCGATGCTTGCTAAGTTCGGGTAAGGCTCTTCTAAATCTAATAGGAACAATCATTGGCGTCGTTGATCAGATCTATGTTGCCAAAATAACACGGGGATGAGATTTTCAGATATGAAGCTCTTCAACCAAACATTGCTTGCTCTATATAATATCATGCTAGGTATTTCTACCGCGCAACATTTATATCATCGCGTCTGGAATATCGTCCTAGTTACTCGTGGAGTGGTATTTTTGGAGTCAAGTCTCTATTTCTCAAAGGCCTTTTGGAGAGTTGGAAATGATTCCCTTGTTCCTATCACAAAAGGCTGGATTTTGGTCTGTACCCATCAGATGACACGTCTAGAGATTCTTCCTAGTGTCAATTTCGATATTAAGGTATCCGATCTAATCGACCACTCGTCTTCAACATAGAACTATAACACTCTTTATTCTCCATTTCCGTCTTCCTATTTAAAATTTTCTTACAACTTTACAAGCACGTTGAGCGTTATAACTTGTTGTACAAGAAATCCAAACGTAGAGACTATTTTATGAGAAAAAAATCGAAAAAGATCCTTTCAACTTGAAGTAAACGAATAGCGCCAAGATGTCTATATAGATAATGAAAGAATCCAATCCTTCATAAAGTATTTCCAATACAACAAAGAACATTGTAGGCTTGTAGCTGCACTCAAACCATCATGTATACAATTACATGCATACCCAAGATAATATGAATAAAAAAATAATAAATAATTACTAGCATAATTAATGATTTGAACGGATTATATTGATATATTATATTAAACTTAATTTCTATAAATATATATTTGTTAGTATTGTATTAATACAATTAAATATCAAAAAGTGTATTAATAATGACATATTTGTAACCCGATATGATATAGTCATATAGGCAAGTTTATTTTTATTTTATTGGTTATAAAAGACTATCAATTAACAATAATATACAAAATTTAACTCTTTTATTCATGAAAATTAATAATAAATAAGTTTGGTAAGTAGTTATTATTATGTATTATGTAATTTAGGTACTTTAGTATGTGAGATGTAAGTATATATAAATATTTAGAAAGTAAGTTTGATAAGTAGATATTATATATTGTGCGATTTAACTATTTTAGTATGTTATGTCAATTATATATAATCTATAGATATTCAAAAAAATTAAAGTTAAGTAAAAAGGACATGTGGCATCCAACAGGTAAGAGAGTGACACCTGACGAAAAGAGTTTACTTTAATAGTAGTATATAGATATAGATATACACCTTATCAAAAAAAATAGATATAGATATGCAATTTCGTACATTTATTCATCATAATTATTATAATCTAATTAGACATGGCAAAGTCGGTTTGGGCGGGTATCCGTCCAGATCGAGAGTCCGACCTGAAAGATTGTGTTTTGTTAAATATGTACAATATACATTAGATATAGATATAAATTGTATGGTTCTAACTTGACACTTCAAACTAAGGTTGAACCATCATACTTTTATATTTAATATGAATTTTTTTCTTTTATAAAAAAATAAGAAATATAAATCACCGGGTCCCATCCGAAGCCCGACTCGACGTGGATACGGATAAGACGTTAGAGTCTTAGACAAAAATTCCGAACTCAGCCGAGTCCAAACCGGAAAAACGGACAATTTTATAAAAGTCTGACGTGATTCCGGATTTGTCCGGGTCTAATTCTAATGGCTTAACAACTAGTTGAAAAGAATTATAAATTATGAATAATAAGACATATTGAATTATTTAATCTCAAATAATGTAATGTTTATATTGGGAATTGGATTGAAATCTAAGTATGTTTAGTATGAGCAGTGCTATAATTCTAGAAAGTTTCATATTAGTATAATTGACAAAAATAATTTTGTGTATTAAAACATCATGTAAATATCAACTATTATGATAAAAATAACGTCTCGACAACACAAAACTAGAAAAAGCCTAGTAAACCAAATTATTTATTTTCTTTTTTATTTTATATGACAACGATTTTATTGATACGTGGCATGTTTATTATTCACAATATTGGATTTCTGTAATTTATCTCATTACGGTGTTATTTTAACACTGGATAGACGTTAAATTAGCTATACGATATTTTATAAATCTAAAATTACAATTGATGATTTGATAAATGTTTTTTTTTCCTCAGAATAAAGTAGTAATTTGTACAATTTTTTTTATTTCTTGTAATTTGTAAAGAGTTGTGCATAGTAATATTATGTCCTCTATATTAATAGATGTTGTTTTTAAAAGGTTAGATTTTGTCATCCAAAAAGGATAGCGGCGTAACTTGTTGTTCGCTTATATTCAACTTATATGTAAATAATTATCCAATCAAAAATAAAAAATAAAAAAAATTGTAAAAAAAAATGCTACTATTTGCAAGCAACCCTATACATTGGGCTACAATTCGAAAATTATAAACCTCGGGCTACCAAACGCAAAACCGCCCAAAAGGTGTGCTGTTTCATGCAAATTTTCAATTTAAGTAATTAGAGTCTATTGCTGGTGCGAGAAGTAGACGATCCCAGCACCTCTCCGGCGTTCCGTTTCGTCATCAGTGATCACGTTGAAAGCTGAGACAAAGCATTAAGCATCCAATCTTCCACAGATCTGACGGTCGAAACACCCACCAAACTCCAAAACCTATTTAACACCGTTCGATTAATCAAATCAATCTTGACCGTTCAATCTGATGAACTTACGTATCCACCCTCCAATATTTTACATAATTGAATTTCAAAAGCTTGAAGGGTGAGAGGGAGAAGAACCGAAGAAGGAAGAAGCCATTTTCTCTCTCACTTTTTCTTCTTCCTCTTCCTCACAATCCATAGGTTTTTGAATTCTTCAATTCTCTTTTTCGCATTTGAAGTCGTTATTTTTTGAGATTGAAGCTCTGTTGATCTGCAAGAAGTTCTTTTCCTTTCGATTCCGATCAGGAGTTTGGGGCGAAGCTTGTCAATTTCTGTCCTGTATTGGTTAATTTAGTGGCGGATTTTGTTGATATTAGACGGAATTCGAATTGGAATGTCTTGGTTGTGTGCGAATTGAGAGAAATCATCATACAAGGCTTACCCTTTGTTGGGAATTTGGAAGCTATGGAGCAAACTAGTGCGGATAGTGGAGCTGTCAATTTGCCTTCTCCAAAGAAGCTCCAGCCAGAACCACCTCAGGTTATTGTTACTCCTGCGGCGGCCCGTACTGAGGTAAAGGTGGCGGGTGCGCCGGTGAAGAAGCTGGCCAGGCAGCTGGATTTCGCTGTTCCGTCGACGACGACGAGTACTGCGGTGATGGATCAACGTAATAAAGCTGTTCAGTTTCAGTCTCACGCTCGCCCGATGACTCTGCCTTTTCCAACGCCGATTGCTGAGATTCAAAATCAGGTGAAACAGAATCAAGCAACATCTTCGATGCAACCACCTGTTAGGGCGATGGTTTTGCCTCCACAGATGGCTCATTCTCCTGCCCTAATCGTGTAAGTTGTAATTCTTGAAACCAAATTTCGTTCTTCAGTAGAGCTGAGGGTTTTGGATTGTGTTCATAGTCATCTTCCCTTTTTTCAAGATTGCTTCTTTAACATTGAATTGACTTATATCATACCAGAGCTCTGAATTTTGGGAATTTTGGGAATTTTGAGACAGTAATAAGCTCTTCCGGCCATGGAAAGAGCGTTTCTTTGTTAGTTCAGATTGATAATTTTGTTTGATTAGCTCAGACTCATCAATGTTGAGTAGCTTTTAGTTACAATTTTATTTAAAATTCTTTTTATGAACTTGTGATATCAGGATTCCTAAAATGCTCTATTTGACCAACAAAAACACTATGGTTCTCTACTTGAAAACTGGTGTCTGATTACTTGGTTTTTGGTATGGCATCACCTGTTGCATTTCTCCTTTCTGTGTTTATTGCTCTATCAAGCACTTCTGATCCTGTGTTAAATATAATCTAAGCTGTTGTGCTTCTCCTTTCTTGCATGTTAGTACTCCGTCTCAGGTTTTCCATGTTCCTTATAAGTAGGTTTTCTACGATGAATTTCAATATCTTCACGTCTGATTTAGTATGAAGTTTTGATTTTTTTCGGTGGAGACACTTGATTTTAAGTGTGTGATAAAGCGTCAGTATGATTTCTTATTGTCCTCTTGTGATAATTGATGCTGAATTCTGTTTGCAGACAACAGGAATCTCCTGGAGCACAGTCAAGGGCAAATGAAGCAAAAGATATGACTCCAAAGAGAAAAAAGCACTGCAACTGCAAACACTCGCGATGCTTGAAGTTGTAAGTTCTGAATTGCTTTCAATCTTTCTTTTCTTTCCTTAGTTTTTACATATATGAGCTTAGGGAGGCTTTATACTCGGGTAATGTGGCCATGTGGGTACATTAAGATACCAGCATGCCAGTTATTGCTGAAAAGTGTAAACAGAATGATGTCTACCTGATGGAACCTGCGGTCAAACCTCTCAAGGGAAAACTTGTGATCTGGTTTTTGATTAGTTGTATAGGAGAAGAAAACATGTTGCATTATGCTTAAGCAAATGTGAGCAACACATGCTTCCTAGTTTCATTATAGTTTTCTCTCCGTAATTCTTTGATGATCTTAGTTATTAAGTGGTTTAGAAATTATAAAACATGAATCTTATTGTGTATCTCTGTTGAATGTTGATTCATATCCAACTATCCAGGCATTGACATGCATGTTTCGTGTTATGCATAGATGCTTAAT
This sequence comes from Fagopyrum homotropicum, assembly GCA_033239125.1. Classification (NCBI taxonomy): domain Eukaryota; kingdom Viridiplantae; phylum Streptophyta; class Magnoliopsida; order Caryophyllales; family Polygonaceae; genus Fagopyrum; species Fagopyrum homotropicum. The sequence continues at coordinate 155,138,836 of BSWB01000003.1, forward strand.
TTGTGTCCGGAGCCAAATTTTTTGGGTTGTGAGCTTATAAATCACATTTTATGGTGATATTTTTATATCAGAAATTTGCATGTCTGATTACATTTACTTCTAGATATGAGCCTGACTTTTGTGATGCATTTTTCAGGTACTGTGAGTGTTTTGCATCTGGAGTATTCTGTGATGGTTGTAATTGCAACAATTGCTATAACAACGTTGAAAACGAGGCTGCTCGAAGAGAAGCGGTGGAAACAACCTTAGAGCGCAATCCACATGCCTTTAGACCAAAAATTGCTAGCAGTCCCCATGGGAACATTAGGGTATTGACATAAACAACATTTTTATATGTATCTGTTAGTTCTATGGTTCAAACAACTGATTCTAGTTTCAAGGTTCCTGTAAAGGTGTTATGACATACGACTTTACAAGCCACTGACTTCTTTCTTTTCTCGGACTTGCTGCTATATATTTGTGCAGGAAGATGCTAAAGAAGCCCTAGGGAAACATAACAAAGGATGTCATTGCAAGAAATCAGGATGTCTTAAAAAATACTGTGAGTGTTTTCAAGCAAATATATTATGCTCTGACAATTGCAAATGTCTGGATTGCAAGAACTTCGAAGGCAGTGAAGAGAGACAATCTCTCTTTGAAGGAGTTCATACCAATAACATAGCTTACATCCAGCAAGCAGCAAATGCTGCTATTACTGGTGCTGTTGGATCATCTGGATTCATCTCTAACCCTAATCCATTGCCAAAGAAAAGAAAACTTGAACTCTTCATGGGTGGTACAACTAAGGATCCCTCTCTTCAGAGACTTCAGCAGGTGAAATTATTGTTAAATTCTTCTATATGCGGGTCTTAGTTTGCTTTGTTTTCTCCATATTTAGTAATATGTGATTTATTTTATCAGACAAACAATGTCAAATCATCCACAAAGTCCTCTACATCGTCTTCTCTTGATGCAGCACGAGCTGCCAATTGTGCTGCATCTGGGACTTCCAAATTTACCTACAGGTATATACTTCACTTTTACGTTGATCATTCTTTGAAAGATATCTTTCTAGCATAATCCTGTAACAACCTAAAATTACCCTACACATCCTGTATGGACGGGAGCATGTGCCATCGTTGTATCACATTTCTGCACAACTGACTCATTTCATTGTAATTCTAGATCTTTGTTAGATGATATGATACAGCCTCAAGATGTAAAGGAGTTATGTTCAGTTCTAGTGGTATTAACAAAAGAAGTTGTCAAGACATTTAGAGGTAAATTTTGCTTCCAGTCTGACAAGACATTTTGGAGGGAACCGATAACTTGTTCCAAAAGTCCTTTGCTTTCTCCGTATTTAATAACACATGCATTATTTCTTCATGTTTTTAATTTGTCTCTACCATTGTTAACTTATAAATACAACATCTCTAACAAGTTTATCATATAGCCTGGCCATGAAGTTTGTAGGTTACCTAGTTAAATAAGTACTCTATCTAGAACTATTTTGGAGTTGCTAATGATGATTTACCTTGAAAGATAGTAAAGAAGGTTCATAAAAAATGAATCACTTTTTGAAAGATTAACTATTTGATGAAGAGACAACAATTAAAGGTATGCAATTTTTTCCCTCCAGAAAATTTCAAGGTTTTTAGAGGTAGTGTAAGAGCATCATGAAAATAAATGACGAAGCCTTCCCTGAAGTTCCTGTTGATAAATTCTACTGTGAGATAGTGCATTTTCCTTTGCACTGGTTATGCACATAAGGCGCTTTCTAAATTAAGATTCAATTATAAAAATATACTGCTCATATCTTTAGTTCCTTGACCTTTTTGTTGATGATAGGTTCTTTTGTTTTGTTGAATGAATTCAGAAGATACAAATACAAAGGAAATGCAGGAAGGATATCGACAAGAAGCTTCTATTGATTCATCAAGCCAAGACAGGGCACGCGATTGCAAAGAATCAAATGAGATAGGTGTTGGTGACAGTTCAAAAAGCAATGAAACCGAAAAACCAGGGCCCAACAACTCGAATTTGGATGATGCTAATGGACCGAATGTCAGACCTATGTCCCCAGGAACACTAGCATTGATGTGTGATGAACAAGATGCAGTGTTCGTAGCAGCAGGTTCCCCGAACAGGACAACAAGCCATGTCTTGTGCACGTCTTCAAATATAGCCAATCAAGGCATTACCGAGGTCTATTTGGAGCAGGAAAGGATTGTATTAACCAAGTTTCGAGATTGTCTCACCAAGCTTATTACATTAGGAGAGATCAAAGGTAACATACTCAAGTAACTGAATAAAGAGCATTCTAATAATTTGTTCAAGGTTTTAGTTGCATTCTTATTATTGAATATTTACCTTTTGTCGTAGATTCTCAATCTATGTCATAAACAAAAAAAAATATAGGGATTTAGAAATTTATAGTTATAGTTTAGAATCAGGGATATTTTGAATGCTTTTGATGAGAGTGAAATGTGAAAGAAAGGATTTGAAACCTCTGATGCTGGTCAGACATCGTTCGTGTTTAGGTTATTAGCATGTCAGTCAGTTTTAGGTTATGTATCAAAACTGCTCAATTCTAGACAGTGTGACAAGGTTTTTAGTTTGTCTAACTCTAATCGTATATTCTTCTTCAGCAAGATCCGGTTCTAAGATCCAACAAGAAGCAATCTACAACGGCACTAGCAAACCAATAGCTGAGAATAAGAATCAATTGGAACCTATCAACAAAGCTGCAGCAAGTTCTGTTATTTCACCTTCTAACAGAACTACTTTGCTACCACCTAAGGTAGAAGTTGTTTCCGATATCGACTCTCCCAATCAAATCTCAGCTTCCCAATTGTAGCAGAGGGCTGATGAAATCTAGGCTTGTTTCTACAAGTCTGTACAAAAAAAAGATCCAAAGTCAAATCCGAGGTAACCGTCTTTCATCCATGCAGTTAGTCGATTGTTTAACTCGTATTTACCCGATCCAGTATCACTTTCTTCCTGCTGGTACAGCTTGTAGGTTGTTGAAACTTATTATAGGATGCCTTATTGGAGAACAAAGGTTCTGATGTGATGTCTGTATCAATGTCTTATGACTAGGTGAGAGAGGTTATTGTTGCTATAGTATAGATAAGTGTATTAGTGAAGAATGAAGATCCTCTATTTTCGGGTTCGAGTTAGAGTTTAACATAAACTAAGCTCATAGGGTTATGCTGAGTAACTGACCTTACTGTACTAAATATATCTGATTTCTTTTCTACATTTCTGAGTATTGGATTCGGTTTTCAAGTTGCAGAAGATAACCCGATTTTGGAGTTTCCGACGGTAACTTGTTGATACAATAAAACTTCTTTTGTTATGCATTTGGCCATGGAGGCATTATGCCAGTTTTGTAGAGTATCATACGTTGAGACTAATTTTCTTGCTATTTTAGATATTTTTTTTTCACTTTGCCAACAAAGGTTTGCTGTGGTTATGGGGCTTTGCTTCCTCAAAATGAAAATTGGGGCTAATCCTTCTCTAAGAGGAAGATCGTAATGATTGTACTCCTCTCCCTGATCCGGTGTGCTGAGAGACGGATTTTTTGGATGGGCAACACCCCTTTTTTTCGGGTGGTGGTGGTATGTATGTTACATTATATCTATCAAGTACATTCTGAGGCGATAGAGGTACCATTTTCAACAAGAATAGACAATAAAGAACGAGAATTAAAATAAATTGAAGTTGGAAGTTAGTGATAGAATACGTAATTATTGTAAATAGAGAAATCTCAAAATGACTTATTTAGCTAATTTGCCCGAATTAAAATGAGAAGATAAGATATTTGACGTGTTGGTCATATAAGGGTCGTTCGATCTTGGGGTCGGTGGCAACTTTGGGAATGGACAAGACAATGGCGGGAAATGCAAGTAGGTAGGCGGTTCGCCCCAATACACCAGCTATAGTTGATATTAATAGCCGTCAAGGTTGCGGGAGTGGTTGGCTGTTATCACGGCAATTGTTGCGACCCAATTCCGTTTTTTGTTGTCCTAAACTCGATTCATGTTTTCTATTGGGTAATGACGGTGGTGAATGATATATATGATGAGGAAATGATGATGGCGTTCTCCTCGGTAATTCGAGTAAAACGTGCTTCCTCCTGACTAAGCATGTTTTGTGCGGTCATAAACGACGGACGCGGTTGAGTTTGACTAATAATACTTCCAACAACGTCATATTTAATAGATAGTTCATTGATGGGTTGCAATACTAACCATGATTCATTAACATAATGACTCGCATCTTCGAGTTGATCAGAGGTTGTCTTGAGGGCTTGATATTAGGCATCAACGGTTTTGTGGGCGTCTTGACGACATTTTATAAAGCAACAATCCTAGTGGATTGATTGTCATGAACGAGGCTTTAAATACAAAGGCATACTTCGCTCGCGGTTGATCCGGGTTTGAGGATTGTCAACAATACATTTTTTTGGTGGTAAGGAGAGTCGGTGGCCTCCGGCACATCTATACACGCTTTTACGATTGTCAACAATACATGCTCGTGAATTGTAGTGAATATCCACGATAAAACAAACATCAAGATAGTTCCTCGCCGAGCATCTCGCCTCATATCATGTGTGTATATATATATATATAATAGGGCTGTAAACCCAAGGAATACAAAAGTCAATAGACACCAATATATATCCTCTAACAAATATTTTTCTATGTGGACTTCTATGTATTTAGATGGAGAGCTTTCCCAATTATTTCACACCTTGTCATTGCCCGGTGAAGAAACCATCTTCACATGCGTGATCTTGAAGCTATGGACGTTGAGGTTGAACGAGGTGCGCTCTACACGAAAACCACAATTGTTGTCAATCATCAATCAATGTCCTTACTAAGATCGACAAACCTAATAAGTCAAGATTCGTGAACAAACGGCTCTAGTGACCAGATAAATTTTGGTGGGGCAAATTACCGGGTCACATGTCCGTATGGGCACATTATGCAACATAAGCCAACACTTAAGCTCGGCGGGGTCATCCCCGTTTGGCTAAGCGGTTCTTTGTGCCAAGTGTCAACTAGTCCAGGATAGTTGCACTTAAGGGGAGTGTTGAGTGTAATAATGTCCCACATCAACAATATGATAATGCGTGAACCTAACGTAGAAGTCCTAGTCTACTCTTTCTATTGTCAATTGGTTTTAGGTTTAGGATGGAACCGAAGTCTTGTGAGTAGGTTCAATTGCGCTTGATTGACATGTGCGGAATTTATAACTTCAACACTTAGGGTTTTAGGATGATAGTTCCTTGTAAATCAAATGTTACTTAGGGTTTAGGATGATCTTACCAGTGGAATGCCATTAGCTACTCTTTCTTCCAAGTATCTTGAAGGCTTAAAGAAGTTGCCATACAGAGCTGTCCACTTCTTCAAGCTTTCATATACACGGCGTGGCCCGACAGTATCCGCCCAGAAGACGATCCCGCCACTGACATTACAGACATAACAACAATTCAGTTTCATTCCAAGAGTTTCAGAAATCTCAAAGGAATAACTTTAAAAAGAATGATCAATCTCTACCGGTATGAAGGAAAGCTCATTCCAAGAATGGATGATACGTCGAGATCTGACGCTCTTATAACAACCTCTTCATCCAACACCCGACAAGCCTCGTTCACCACCGGAAACATCACCATTTCCACTATTTCTTCATCAGACACCGATATAGGCTGCAGGATACAACACAAAACTCATTAAACTTACTCATAAACCTCATCCATTTCACAATAAGGCCCGTTTGGTTTAAACTCCGGAAACGGAAACGAATCTAGTCTTCATGAAACTTTTTGGAATCATTCCTTTGGTTTGGTTTGAAGTAATTGGAGTAGAATTTGATTTTTTTTATCCCTGTTGGAAAACAAAGTAGAAGAAATCAAATGTATTTTGCATGAGACCATAAGAAATTATTTCAAAATAATTTATGAACAAGGTAAGTATATGACCTACGTTCATTTCCATTCCATTTCCGGCGTTACAACCAAACGGGGGCTAAGTATCGTTATCTACATTACCTTTCGGCCTGGCATGATGTCGGTTATCCTCCTGGACTCATCGAGGATTGTTAGAATAGAATCATCAGGCTTTGGCTTGCTACCCTTTTCATGGAGATAGTATCCCTTTCCATTAGCTTTGCCTACATGGAGATTGAAGAAACAAATTGATGTCAGACGAACACATGACGGACTAAAACGTGCGATTAGTCATTACCATGTCTTCCGTTTTTCATAAGAAGCTCAAGCAATGGAGATCTAAAGGAGCGATCAGAGAAAGCATTTGCGAGTTCGTTTCCAGCAGCTAAGCACACACCATAGCCAGCAACATCTTGAAGCCTTGAATAAAACAGTACAAACTGAAATCACTGAAGAAGAGCAATATGAACACTAGATAACTTCAAGGAAAAAAATGAACAGAACTTACATAAAAGGTCCAATAGGCATGCCAAAGTCTGTGATCGCCTTATCAACCCGGAAAACATCAACACCTAGATTAACAAGAAGGTGTGCACTCATGGTGTACGGAAAGAAGTTCCTATTGACTGCAAAACCGGTGCAATTGCCTACTACAACAGGAACTTTCTTCATTGCTTTCCCCATTGTTATAAGATCAAGGATTACTTGCGCTGATGTCTTTTCTGTCCGAACAATCTCCAGGAGAGGCATTATATGTGCAGGGCTGTTCAGCAAAAAACCAATATTTAGTCAAGAAAAAGTTCAGCAAAAATACTTCATTATGCTGAATTTCTGATGTTTTTTTTTGAAAGGAAACTGCGAATTTCTGATGTAGTGATGCTATAACCTGAAGAAATGCGCCCCAATGATACGATCTTGAGACTGTGTCCTTTCTCCAACGATATTGAGGTCAATAGTTGATGTGTTCGTTGCCAAGATGCAGTGTTTAGGGCAAAATTTTTCAATGTCACTAAATATACTTTGCTTAAGTGGTATCTTCTCAATTACAGCCTGCAAGCAAGTATCCAAAGACACTTCAAGAACAGCTATAAGTGAAACAACTATTTTGAAATGGATACAAAATCGAGTTATATATAATCTTTATCCGTAACTCTTGAAGGAATTTTGGACCTTTCTTGCAATTTGTATAAATTATATTTGTAAAATAAATAATTTAGAGGGTGGGTTCTGAAGGTACCTAATAAAATACTTTATTTACTTTCAAATTAAGTAAAGAGTTCTAGTTTTAATTTACTTTAGCTTGTAATTTCGGTAATTTTATTACAATTAAAACCAAAAACAATTTACAATTTTCTATTTGCAATGCATAATGTAAGGCATGCATGAGTGTACGTGTCCATTTATGATTTCCCTTATAAAAATCCAAAGTATAAAATCACCCACAAAAAATAATCAATTAATAATCACCAAATATAATTTAAGAAATAAAGTATGTCCATATCACTTATATTTGTGAACATTCACTAGAAAGTTGTTTAGCAAATTATTTAATGAAATTAATTAATAACTATAATCTCTATATACACATAGCAACTACAAAGAAATTTATAATATGATATTATAAAAACTAGTTATAATAATTATAAGGAATATATGTGGAAATAATAGGAGGGAAAAACAATTAAAACAATCCGTTACAAAATGTCGGATAAAATAGGTTAAGTCGTGTGATAATTTACCTCAATGACCAGGTCAACGTCTTTGAATTCATCATAATTCAGTACACCTTTAAGTAACTTAAGGGCTTTCTCTGCATTTTCAGGCGACAACTTCCCCTTACTTGCTAAGCTCTTGACGTTTCCTATTACATACATGAACATTTGTTGGGTCAGGTAGTTATGATGAGGATTCAAATTGAAATGTGCAATTTTAATTTTGGTAATCTTTTCACCGACTTGGGATTTATTCAAAGGGGTCAAACGGCATAATTCTCCTGCAGTTAATTTTGTCAGCTATCGCTTCTCTCTGTTCAAGAAAAGAAAAAATAAGGAAAACAACGGGGCCCTTGGCTTTAGGATAAAATTTTGATGGGTTTCCGGTTTGATGGATTCGAGTTTGGTCTGCAATAGCTGTGGAGATGTGAGATTTGTTCCTTGTTGCCATTGCAATGGAAGTAGAAAGGTTTTCGAGGAGAAGGAAGGACAGAAAACAAAATGTCTGAACAGTAATGAGAATGGGCTCATCAAATGCCCTGTTTGCTACTCTTGAACTCGATCATGTAACCATTCTAGTGTTAGATTAGTATTGTAGTCGATAGTCTTGTAATTATTTTCTTCTTAATATTGTATGTGAATTTTGCACGAATTTGTTTATGTAATCAAAAGGAAATGTTTCAAGGTTGATTCATATTGCTTATAACCCTAATTCGACAGAATATTACCTTGTATAGTCTTCATCCCTTTCGAAAGATATTCGGAGTTGATTTCCTTGAGAACAACAAATCTGTTGCTTAGAATGAGAGATGTTGCTATGCCGGAGCCCATTAGACCTCCACCGATAACGGCGACTTTTTTTATTTGCCTTGGTTTAAGTCCAACATCAGTCACACCGGGAACCTATAAAAAATGCGTATCAGATTGGTCAGTCCATTCCATAATCAGGCTTGTTATATGAGTCGAATTACTCGAACTCGATTTGGGCTCGTTCGACTCGAATAATAACACTGTCTAGAATAGCCATTTGAGGGGTTTGAGGAAATTACCTTGTTGGTCATCCGCTGACCGAAAAAGTAATGGATTAATCCTTTTGAGGTATTTGATACAATCATCTCTCTAAACACTACAGCTTCCTGCAGTAAATGAATTCTAAACCCAGTGATATAATATAAAATAAGAGGAATTATTTTAGAAAAAGAATGATCAACACAAAATACCTTCAAACAACCATTATAACCTCCATGAACTATACCAGCCTCAAGAACATCAAGACATGCTTGGTGTTGAGGCATGTTTTTTGCTGTCTGTTTTGCTTGTTTCCTAGCCAACATAATGCTCTTGTATTCTTCAGAGGGAGACCCAATCTTGTCATTCAAGTGAAGGGAACGTCTCCATGGTTTGCGCATTTGAGCAATGTCTAAAGCCCATGATCGAGATACTTTTAGCAGCTCTTGTGGAGAGACAACCGCATCTATAAGTCCAAGCTTGCTCCCTGCTTCTGATGTGATCGGCTTTGATGTCTACACAAGACACACTACATAAGTTGTCAACAATTTCCACATCCATACAACAATCTACATTTGCACTTCTCTATGATTCTATACATCACACAAAGATGCATCTTCATTGCTAACCAAGAAATGGTACAAGTTCAACAAGTCTTACCATCAACATCTCAATAGCCTTCTTGACTCCAACAAGTCTTGGGAGGCGCTGCGTCCCTGAATTTGATATATATCATTAAGTATGTTATCATGGATAAGTTTTAGAACTCAAAAGCTATCTAAGAACAAGTGAATGTATCCCGAACCTCCCATTCCAGGTATAATTCCAAGTGACAACTCTGGCAATGCAAGCTGAGTGTTCGGAGTTGCAATACGAGCATGGCATGCCTGCAATCAGTCGATTTTCAAAATGCACGCAAATGAAGATTTCTGCAACAGAAACAAATCTCAAACTTCTCGAGTTAAAGAAGAATTTACAAACCATAGCCAGTTCCAAGCCACCTCCCAGTGCAAGCCCTTGTATAGCAGCAACAGATGGTTTTTTAGCATCTAGATTATACATTACCACAAGATAGTTAGTCTCTCTATTATGTGTTCTATCACTGATTTTGTTGTATGAGAGTGAAAGAAAAACACCTTCCATTGCTTTGATGGAAAGATCAACAGTTTCATTAGGTACAATAGATAAATCCCCTGCAAAGGCAATCATGAGTGATTAATCTGATTCACAAGCACACACAATTTATGGAAATTATGAACTTATGAATGAAGTGCATACCAGTCTTGTGAACTTTCTTGAATACATTCATGTCAAAACCACCACAAAACTTCTCGCCATCACCTTTAAAAATGGACAAAAACTCAATGATGGAGGTAATCAAACTAGTCAAGAACTGCAGTGTGCAGGTACTGACTAAACAAAGATCAAAATCAAGCATGGAAGTGAAAGCAATCAGATTTCAACTGCCAATCTTTAGACTCTTTAATGTTTATAATGAACATTCTTACCAATCAAAACAATAGCTTTGACATCACTTCGCTTCATGGCCTCATTATACTTCTCCTTCAACCCTGGAAACACTACAGACACACAAGAGTAACAAAGAAAAGAACACCCAAATTACTACTAAATCATCAAAGTTCAACTACAAAGCAAATGATGATTATTGAAAAATATAAAGCTTCTTTAATCAACCTCTCAAGAACTTAACAGAATCCCGTATTTTCAGTAAACCACAAGTCAAAGCATTAGTAAATCATGAAGGATTTCAAAGGGAAGGCTATACTTGGCCTAAGCACCAAGGATAGTCAATACTAAAACCAACTTGTAACCGACATAAACTGGCTCTGCTCTTGATATGCTAAAGCTGTACTTAGTTTATCCTACTCTGAACAAAATCACTTCTCATCAGCAAAACTACAATCAACCACACTACTAAAATTTAAGCCTTGAAGAATATCAAAGAGAAAGCCATATTTGGTCTACGCACCAATAATAGTTTATAAATCAATGCTAAAACTAATTAGCTACAGTAAGAAGTAATCTACCAACTTGCAACCAACATAAACTGTCTATGCTCTTGATTTGAAAACTATACTTAGTTTATCCTACTTTAAACAAATCACTTTTCATCAGCAAAACTACAACTAACAACACGCTGCTAAAATTTAACATCCAAGCATATCTGAACCTAAAACTCGAAACGTCTAAACTGATCCTTCTTTACACATACTTGGTAGTAGTTTTCACCAAATATCCTAAGTTAGAGCGATTCTGTGTAATTACTAATTAGCATTCAAATACTACGGATCTCCACTTTGATGATCTCAGACATGTCCCCGCGAAAATTGCAACCATCTGATAACCTAAAAATTTGGAGGAAAAAACGAAAAGAAATATATCAACGTTCGATCGATCAGAGTCATACTTGGAAGTGAAAGTACGTTAACTGGTGGATTGAACAATGTGATGACTGCAACGCCGTCGTCTCCGACATCCATTAGCACCCGAGCTTCCGCCATTTTTGTCTTCTTAAGAATCTGAATTAGGAGGAATGCGATTGTGATAACAAATTTATAGAGAAGAAGAAGCTTGATGAATGAGTTTATAGAGAAGAAGAAGCTTAAGAATCTGAATTAGCTCTACAGAAGTTTGGTCGTTTGGAGTGTGAATGGAGCCTTCCCTATTTACCTACTTTTTCTTTTTTTTCATAATTTTTGCAACTTTCTTTTCATTTCTTTTCTTTTCACTTGTTAGTTATAGACTTATAGATAGAAACTTCGGGCTTATTACGAACGGGTGGGTCCATTGACCCGATTCAGATAGATGTATGAAAATTTAATGAAAGTTGGGTGATGTGTGAGTCACGGGTGAATCGGGTGATATTGCCTATTTTGGTCAAACTTTCAATATTGAAGTAACTAATTTCACTTGTGAACAAAATGCTGGTAGTTAATGAAGAGACAGTTCTGATAATTGACTTGTAACGTATCATAATATTTATTTTTAATTTTTTAATATTTAAAGTTTTAAAAACGGCCTTATCTTACTTTTATTTTTATTCTTTCGTATATTTTTAATAAAAAAAATATTTTAGTTCTTTTTTTGTATATGGCAACTTATTAAATTTTAAGAAAATACGTTAATATAAGGTTTTCGAAACTCATTAGATAGTCATGCCAGTAAATAATATACCAAAAACAAAAGTATTAAGACTAATTGGTTGTTTTATTAGAGTTTAACATATAAATGATATATTTTGTAATGTTAAGATTAGTATGTTATTTAAATTTTGAGTTATTAGATATTTGTTTGCGGTTATGGGACATTGTGCATAACAATATTCTCAAAAAGACGGTAGGTCTAAAAAACTATCTCCTGTAATAAAACTTAATTTTTGGGATGACCTCTCATCCAACCATGGCTACCGCCTCCTTCATTTCCTCCACCTCTCTGCCTCCAAGTTTTCACCAAAGCGTAACCTGCTCCTTTGAGGCTTATAACTCAGCTATCGACCTCTTATCCGGCGTAACCCGTCGCTTTCTCCGGCGTAGGCCACCGCCTTCTCCGACTTTCCTACTGCATTCACCAAATCAAAGGAACCATCACCACCGGTGTAACATGCCACCTTCTCCGGAGTAGGTCACCGCCTTCTCCGGCTTTCCTGTTGCGTTCACCAAATCAAAGGAACCATCACCAACACTAATGACTCTGTCTGATACCACCACAACCCATCTCATCTTTCCATATCCACCCCCATAAATTTTTGCCTCGTGCTTGACTAAATCCCATTTGTGTATTTGTTCATAGCAATAGGTTTTGAGGAATCTAGTCAAAACCAACAAATTTTCTTCTTCTTTGATTTTAGAGCAATTCATCAATTTGTTATAATACCAAATCTGAAGATGACTTCCAAACAAAGCACAAAATTTTGAAAAAAGAAACTGAATATTAGTTCTGACACGTAATGTTTGTTTGGGCTCATTGTCTCTGTTGTATTTAACTAGATGACGATGTTGTAGGCGACGATGATGATACATTAGTAACCTTCTGGATATTGATTACAAATCTGCACTTTTTGAACTATAATTTTACCTTTTTTCAAACCACTTTCCTTCGATCATTTGAAAAAAGGGAGTGTTTGAAGGTTCATCTTACTCATGATGTTCGCTTTTCTGTGTTGTTCTCTTCTCTCCTTCAACCATCATTTTAAAATCCATACTAATCAGTATGAAAAAAACAAACAAAGAGTCGATAGTAACTTATCTCCACGATTGGTGTCTCCCGTAACCGTATTTATGGCCTTATTTAGTGTATTGTCGGTTCCATGATTGTCGAATTCTTTGTTAGGTTTGAGCTTGCTAGTGTTGTTTTCATTTTCACGCCCTTCTTTTGGGCTTTTTGGCCTTATGTTGAATATCACTTGCAAATCAATGACTTTCAGGCTCCATGAGATGAAAATCAAAAGAGACAGAATGAAAAATATATATTTAAAAAAATATAAGTAGTTGATTTCATGCATTTCAAATGTTTTTTGGCCTAATGACACCGTTTCTCGGTCTAATGACACTAAAATCACCCAATAAAGAAAACAAAATCAGAACAATTAAAGATTTTAAGTCTCATTTCTTTATTGTTCATGGCAATTAAAGAATTTAAAAACAAAATTGAATTAAATCACAACAATCAAATCAAAAGTTGTTTATTTAAAGAATCATTTATCCTCTTTGAACATTTTTCTCGCTACCAGATCATTTTTCTTTTAACCATCAAGTCGTACACTTTTATACATCATGGTACACATGTTCGGCATTTTCGTGTTCTTAGGTGTGATGCTGTATTTGATGGCGGTTTCGAGCGTTTATCGAGAAGGGGACGTGAATTTGTGATAGACTTCTGACTGCTCTGTTGCAGTCCAAATCTGAGGTGTCCACAATTGTTTCCCATGCTTCCTACCTATGCAATTCCTTCGAAGATGAACATCCATGCTCGTTGCCTCCTGTTGGCTGGATCATCGTGCTTTCCCTTGAAGACCTTTTTGCTTTTGAGATATTTTTTTTTATGTATTTTTGTGTATCTCTTTTCTCCTTTGTTTGTGGTTTATGACGGTTAACCCGTCCGTCGATCTTTTTCGACATTTCCACCCATTAGACGGCACACTGTTTAATGGTTCGAACCGTTTTCCATTATCAAAAAAAATCTCCAAATATATAGTTGGAGTCCTCGGAATCTAGTGAGCACATAGATGTTCCATCATTTTGAATGAGTCCAACTAATCCATTACAATTTCAATTACTTTCAAAAACCAAATTGTTAGTTTATCTTTATTTGGTTATTTGTTATTAGTGTAAGGTATTTTATATTAACATGAAGCTACACACAAGTCTTTCAAGTTCCATCCTAAAATTAATTGACAATATGAGAATTGGCCTTAAGACTTATTATATGTTAGGTGCACGTAGTATCATATTTTCGATGTGGGATATTGCCACACATCTCAGCACTCTCCCTCAAGGGCAACTGTAGCAGTAAAAAATCGAATATGGCCTAATCGGAAATTTTAAGGAATTAAACACGTTTTAACAAGAGATACCTCTTGAGGTAACCTGCTCCTAGATGATATTACCCCCGGTGTTATTTGGAATATTTGGAAGCTTCAATTAATAAAAAAAATACAGTTGAAAGAAATGATCAGGCAATCGGACATGTCCTATATATAAAATAACATGGAAAGGCAAAACGGCCAAAAGAGTCGCTATAAATATTCCAGATTTATTTCAAGCCAAATCTTCTTCTTAAAGGGAACGATCCATAAGAATGTCCCTTTAATAAGTTAAATATCTAATATATAAAATAGATGAAAGATGACGGAAATTAATATGTGAGAAATGTCTTCCGTCGCTAGCCAAGAGCGTATCAAGCCGGAGGTACGGATGACATCACCATTCAAGGGCGTACCATTCTCCTTCTCTTGGATGCGAAGCATCCATGTTTCACCGTGGCTAAATGGTGCACGTCATAGGAGTCAGGGTGCTTGGACTTGTAGTCATTCAAAAGAACGGTGCCGCCGAGCTTTTTGAATATTCCGTCAAGACACGAGAATGGGTACAAGTAATGGCTTGATGGCGTTTGATTGTGCCGGTACTCTTGGAACTTGTGAACAAAGCCTTGCATGGGTGGCAACCTGGGTGGTAAGCACACGAACATATCAATGAAAAACTTTAGATCAGGCGGCTCAACCTTGTGGTACATGTAGATGGTGTCGCTAGTGAGTTTGTCTACCATGTCGTCAAGGCCCTTGATGGTTAACGCCGATGACATTCTAGAAAGATGGGAGAGCAAGTGGGGTGGTAAGTAATTTGACAAAACACAAACAAACCTCAAAATGGACGGCTCAAATTTATTGTCCATCAACATTATGGTGCCGGTGTCGGGGTTGAAGTCTTTGTCTTTATCAATGACGACTTCAAATATGTCAAAAATGGCTTCAACTTTGTTGATGATGGTTTCTTCCTTGTCCTCCTCAAAAGACTCATCATACAATGAGTTGAAAACCAACTCGCACTTAGGTGGTTCACCGCTTGGGGTCCTTGGTGAACTTCGATGGAGTTGATTTGCTTCGGGGAAGCATGGACATGGGGTTGACCCCTTTTTATATCCGTTTGGTGTTGTAAAGACTCCGCCAAAGCCCACATTTGTTCCTTTATCTCTTCCATGTCACGCCTTATAACGGCGCTTTCCATAGATCACGAACGGATAACCTCTTGTCATTCTTTATGATAGACTCGACGTCGGGGTGCAACATAATCATCTTCGGGGGAGGCTCAATGTCGGGGCGCAACGTAGTCATCTTTGGGATAGACTCTACGTCGGGGCGCAACGTAGTCATCTTTGGGATAGACTTTATATTGGGGTACAATGTATGTATCTTCATGATAGGCATGTGGTTGGCTTTGTAGGTACCGTTGATCCCCATGAATCATTTGTTTGGGCCTTGGTGGGTACGGAGGAGATAACCATTCCTCATCCTCATCAAATGACTCATCGTTGTCATAAAGAAGCATTGATAAAAGATGATGAACAAGGATGAACAAGAGCAAAGATATTTAACCTCGATCCCGAGCTCTGATACCAATTTGATGTGTCCATGGATGCGTTCAAGGACAAACTGCGAATATAGATCGATCTTGAACTTCAACTACTCCGATTTGTTATGTGCGGATGGATTCGATGTTGAAAATGAGTTGCGGAAGCTTGAGAGATGATGTTGCGGAAGCGTATGGTTGATTCGATCTAGAGAGATCGAACAATCCGTGAAGTGTTGGGAAATAGTTTTCCTCGTTTTGAAGAAATACTTAAGACACAATGGAGGGATGCTATCCATAAATTGAGGGATTTGATTGAAATATTAAATGAATTATTTCTAAGTCATAAATGAAGATATTTGGTTAGAATATTCTATCAATTATTCCAAGTCAAATCTTCTTCTTAAAGGGAAAGATCCATAAGAATATCCTTTAATTATTTAAATATATAATATACAAAATAGATGAAACATGACAAAAATTAATATGCGGAAAATGCCTTCCGTTGCTAGTCAAGGGCGTACCAAGCCGGAGGTATATCGGTCACCAACCGAGAAAGACACCAAACGAAAAAAAAACAAAACTATTGATCACCAACCGAAAAATGACCAAACTTTGAGAGTACCACACGGAAAACTCCTAATCTCATCTATCTCAATGCACAACTAAACACATACCCATAAATAATCCCCTTCAATTTATTCCAAAATCACCCCTATAAACCCTTACCAAACAGGCCTAAATACCTGTCAACTACAATAAGCTTCGTTCTCCCACACAACCACAAACACTATAAAAAGACTAGTTCAATCAACTACTTATTTAAAGTACTAAATAATCTTCAACTTCAACTAACAAAATTTCAGAATAGTCCATTATAAAAAAAAAGTGCTTCGAGATTATTTTTCAAAAAAGAAAATGTAGCCGTCACTGTTATATATTATTTTTATACACAAGCTAAAAAGTAAATATTATTTTAAAGGTTTAAAAATATTTTTAATTCTATATTTTATTCATAATAATCTTTTTCCCAAAACAAGTCTTGAAAATACTTGGCCCGTATTATCAGATGATGGGTTATTTGAGCCCAGTAGGCTACAAATTTCAAGCCCATTAATGTATGTGATGCAGCCTACAGCCTACTGAACAAACCCTAGTCCCCTTTCCCTCTCTTTATAAGCACTACTGCTTCCCCTTATCGTATCAATTGAATTGCTTCGAGTCTCAATGTTTGAGAATGAAAATTCCAAATCGTTCTTTTCTTCGTTGTTTTTTATATGATTTTGTATCTGTTTTGCAAGTGTTTGGGGACAATGACGAGTGATTCAGAAAGGTCTCGTTCGTCGTAATGGTGATCGATTTCGTTCGCCTTGCCGACCATCCTGTTATATCACCACCCATAAGCCGAGTCCCTCACTCTATCTCTCAATCAATTCCTGTTTTTATTTTTTACTATTGGCCGATGATTAGCAATTTTAATAAAGACAAGCATATGTCTGAATTCAATCCATGTTGATATACCTAATCTTCTCTATGAGGCCGGTTTCTGTTTCAATCGATTTCTCTTTCTAGATTTTTTTTTGTTTTAATATGAATTGGAGGTGATTTGAAGATAGAATGATGATCAGAAGCATAGTTCAGATGATAATCTATATGATTATGAAAACTTCATTAGTCTTTCGCTCCTATCTGACTTTAGCCTCCTTATAAATCACTTTGGAAATGTCACGAATTTCATTGAACCGCTGATATTGAATGCCTGGTGTTTTGATTGAAATTCATGTTGTAAATTTGTTTTTTGATGCCTGTTGGGAAATTTCTCTGTGATGATCAATCAAGATGACGAGTCGGATTTTCCATTCAAATACTGACGACAATCGAGGCATTTGTCTGAGAGGAATTCCTTAGCATCATTTTGTTTTTCAAAATGTAATTTTGTCCTTGTCAATTTGCAACTGTATTATGCTCACTATCCATGCGATCCATGCTGGTGAAGGTTAACTAGTTTGGAGGGAAGAAGTACGGTCAGTTCGAGTGAGCTGAATTCCCAATTCTTAACAAGTATTTATTGATTCCATAGATTTTCACTCGTGGAAAGAGCTATGACCAATACTCTGCCGCTTCAGTAGAGGATCTGGTGATTGTGACATTTTCTTTGATTGCCCGGAGTTCAAATTCGAGCCAGGTAAATGCAACATGCCCTTGTGGAACTTGGATCACTGTGATCACCTGCCTAATCCGAATAAAAAATGCAGATTCCAGTTTGGAATTGTAATTTGGCGATGACATGAAGTTATGTGATGATTCGTTTGACAGCTTCCAGTGACTTGTTGTGGATTGTGCTCTTCGGTACAGATGTCTCGACTTCAAATATAGATAAGGGTCATTGAAAGGGGTAGGTACATGTTTTGAATACTGTATTTGGGTTTCTCCTAGTTTGCCAAACCAGACTCTAGTAGAGATCCCAAGCAAGAAGGCGATATGTATATTAAGTCCCTGTGCGTGTATGTAGACGTTGTGTATGTCAGTTCTCTGGGCAAGAAGGCAATCATTATGTCTGAGTAATCAATTCCTTCCGATTGGTGAATTCACTTTGCCACAAGGCGGGCTTTTGATGCTCAACGGTACCATATTAGTGGTATTTGGTTTTGAAAACTCACTTGATCTAGAATGAATTCACAAGGCGAGCCTCTTTTACATACCAATACATGTTATGTAAAAGGGTGTGAAACTCCCACGAGCGACTGCTTCTACAAGAGAAGTTCCTGCGAGCGAACACTACGGTGAGACACTCTATGTTTCCTGTAGGCCTTCTCCTTTGAGTTCTTCGGCTTTAACATAATTGTTTTTAGATCTTGTTAAATCTGCTTAACAGTTGTGTAAAAACTTATTTCGGATCCTTGATCTGTATCATGATACGAGATCTACCCACATCTTGAACAAATCAGAATCTCTATAAAGATTTTCATAGAAAGTTACAATATGCTTACCATACAACCTATCACCATACTCATTTTTTGAAGCACCAAATAGCCAAATAACAATGAACACCAGCAATCGGCCACAATTTTCTACCCGATCCGTACGTAGATCGGCTAAGCCGATTGAACCGGGTGATCTACGTAACCTTCTTCAAAAAAAATAAAAAATAATGAACACCACACCTCCATAAATTTGAAAATACTATAGTTATAACAAATAAGCTTATGTTACAAACTTATTTTGGATCTTAATCTTTTTTTGATTAATAAGACCAAATCAACAAAGAACTTGAACAAAGCAAGTTTTATACAAGATCTGAGCCATGTCATCAACTACGAGGATTTGACCGTTGATCCTGATCATACTACGAGACCGTTGTAGATGATGTGGTAGCCATTTTGGAACGGAGTACTACACGCTAGCGGTCTAAAGGCATACAATTGCTGAGGATTAGTGGTCTAGACGAGGAGTCGGTGTGGCTACATGGGAGACAAAGGCTAGCATTAGGGTAATTATCCCGAGATTTATGCTGAGTTAATCGCAACCTCAGGACCGACGGGTTAGTTCATGGACCTGTATCGATATGAGATTATTTGACTGCTTGTTTCTTTCATGATTGAATGTTTAATCTATGATGAATTTAAATATTTCCGGCGTGATATAAAAGTCGCCCGAATCTATTGTAATTTTAATTCTTTGAAATTACAAAGTTAAATAGAAAATCTCAGCACATTTTCAAGATAATTATAAATAATAGATATGTGACACAAAGAGAAAAATGTAATAGTGACATCATATATAATAATAGATATGTGTCATATAAAGAAAAAAAATTAACAGAAAATGTCAAGATGTGATCATATGTACAATTTTGAAGATATATACCTAGCATATGTTCACATGTTGCATAGTATAATAATTCAGAACATAAAGTCAAAGTCGAATAGTAAAAAATAAACATAACATGATCCATTAGTTATCTGTCGATATTTATAATAAAAAAAATGAAAATTACTCTATAAAATGAACCTAGCTTAGTGCATTCATTCATCCACAAAACCCACTATGAATCCAAAACTACTCAACACAATTTGTGAAATGTATCTAGAATTTCCAAGGGCGAAAGATTTGTCCATTATATTATTGCAACGATGCTTAGAATCATATGAAACAAATCAACTTCCGCGTGGATGTTTTGATTTTGATGAACATGTAGTTCAATTTTATGCGAGAACCGGAACAAATCCAAGCGCTAGACAACTTAAAGGTAGGATTAATAATCTGAAGTTTGATTTAATGAGATGAATAGATATATTGAATGTTGTTACTCATGATCCTACAACCGGATATTTTCTCATACTCGAAGAATGGTGGGATGAAACACCTTAAGGTATGTTAGTGATAGACGGAGCTATGCTCCTTTTGATAGGAACTCCTTTATAAGAACACACTTGCTAGATGGAGCTATATTCCTTTT
This sequence comes from Fagopyrum homotropicum, assembly GCA_033239125.1. NCBI lineage: Eukaryota > Viridiplantae > Streptophyta > Magnoliopsida > Caryophyllales > Polygonaceae > Fagopyrum > Fagopyrum homotropicum. The sequence continues at coordinate 155,159,032 of BSWB01000003.1, forward strand.
GATGAGAAAAGCATATTTTTTAAATTTCTTTTTGTAAATGGAAAGCATTTAAGGCAAACTATCTTTTAGAAATAGTCCATCCTTGTGAATGAGAACACGAAGTTCGGATTGTCATAAAAGGTTGTGTTGGGAATCAAAATGATCATATCCGACTCCCGAACGAATCTTCGCTTCTTTAAAAAAATGGTATCGGTTAATCTCATTTGCAAATTCATTGTAAAAAACTTTTACCGTAACTTCTTCCTATATTTTCCAGATCCTATATATGCATCGGCAGAAACAACAAGCTCCATCTCCGCTTTGAAAACACACATTTACAAGGTAATTATGTTTTTATATTGAAACTAGTTTATTTATTTATTTTTTTATTTTAATTTGTTACTTATGAGGATGATATGTTACTTCTATTGATATATTTATGGGAGATGTAATTATTTATAATATGGTTTTTCTAGGACGTAATTAGCTCCTTTTTTCCGACTTTTACCATCTATGATCACGAGTATATCTCTTGCCAACAGGCTTTATCTTGTTCCAAAGACACAATCGCTTTTTTTTTTTTCACGATATATTAAGGTCAAGACATGATTTACCTTTCCAGGTATCCGAATTACATCAAGGATGATGCTAGTACAACAATCGTAGTTAAATGAGTCATAATCAAATGGTCAGTTCCAAAGTCAGCAAGTGGAACTCAACAAATGCATAATCAAATAGTACACTACACACCAACATATCATTACAAATGTTGGTTTAAGATTGTTCAAATACACTTGTACAAAACACATAACCATAACATACAATTCCATTGGTGTGATAAGAATGTTTATAATTTGACAAAAAATAACTGCATACGTGTTTACCAAAGGCTTACATCGAACAAAATATGCTTCTCAACATCATAAGGCTTCCATAAGGATTGAAAACAGAGACACATCAACAATAAATGATTAAATTTAACTAGGGACAGATCTAAAGTCTAAAACAAAATTAGGTGAGTAAAAAATAAATGTACATATTTACCTTATTAATTATTTCTCTAAATGATTAAACGGTTATTGCTAGTGGTACCACATGAAACGTGCTATATTCAAACCACTTGTCCGATTACGCACTCAGGGCCCGTAGTAAAAATAAAAAATAAAAAAATTTGGCGCCGGCTATGACTACTACGCATCCGAAATGCGTAGTTGTAGCCTTTTTATTTTTTAAAATATTTTGGTACCGGCTACGACTACAATGCATCCGGCATACATAGTCGTACCCATTTTTCCTTTATTTTTCGAACGAAATGAGTTTGTTACTAGGGATGTGCAAAATTGGACCGGACCGGATTACGGTCCGGTCTACGGTCCAGGGTTTTTTGAAAATCCGGTTTACGGCCTGGTCCGGTTTTCGGACCGTATAAAACCGTAAACCGGGTTGGATCGTAAACTACGGATTTCCGGTCCGGTCTACGGTCCGATCCCAGTCCGATCTACGGTCCAAGATTTTATCAATTTACGGTTCACCGGTTCGAACCGGACCGGAAATATCCGGTTCGGTTCATTCCGGACCGTATGCACAACCCTACTTATTACTACGAATCCGTAATACGTAGTCGGACGAGTGGTATGAACAGTAGTTTTACGTGGTACAAATAGCAACCTCGGAAAGAACGTATGTCTTCACCGATCAGAAACGAAAAAACAGGATAACTGGGCCTTGGCCCATATTACCGGATGGGTTATTTGAGCCCATTGGGCTACAAAAATCCAAGCCCGTTAATGGATGGGATGCAGCCTACAGAGTACAGCCGATTAAACCCTAGTCTCATTTCCCTCTCTTTATAAACACTACTGCTTCACATATCTAATTATTTGAATTGCTTTGAGTTCTAGGGTTTGAGTATACAAATTCGAAATCCTCTTTTTCTCTGTTCGCGTTTTGGTTCTTGTATGATTTTTGCATCTGTTTTGGAAGCGTTTGGGGATGATGAGGAGTGATTAGAAAGGTCTCGTTCGTCGTAATGGTGATCGATTTTGTTCGCCTTGCCGACCATCCTGTTATATCACCACCCATAAGCCGAGTCCCTCAGTCTATATCTCAATCAAATTCTTGTTTTCTGTTTTCTTTATAGTATTGGCCGATGATTATACAGTTTTAATAAAGACAAGCATATGTCCGAATTCAATCCATGTTGAAACACTTAATCTTCTCTATGAGGCCGATTTCTGTTTCAATCGATTTCCTCTTTCTAGATTTCTTTTTTGTTTTGATATGAATTGGAGGTGATTTGAAGATAGAATGATGATCAGAAGCATAGTTCAGATGATAATCTATATGATTATGAAAACTTCATTAGTCTTTCGCTCCTATCTGACTTTAGCCTCCTTATAAATCACTTTGGAAATGTCTCGAGTTTCATTGAATCGCTGAAATTGAATGCCTGTTCTTATGTTTGAAAATTCATGTTGTAAATTGTTTTTGTGGTGCCTGTGTGGGAAATTTCTCTGTGATGATCAATCTAGATGACGAGTCGGATTATCCATTCAAATACTGACGACAATCGAGGCATTTGTCTGAGAGGAATTCCTTAACATCATTTTGTTATTCCAAATATGTATTTTTTGTGGCAAAGTGTTAGATTTAAAATTTGAGATTTGTTCTGTACAATTTATTGCTTTGAGGAGCTTGCTTGAGTCCAAACATGGGTTGGAAACTTGAGATGCCCGATGCTGAGTATCAGTGCTGTTGCATCAGTGAAGTTCGCCATATCTTTGGGATCTTTGAGTGCAACAAATCAATTGTGACAATACGATCCTTGAGCCTGTTTAGCTGAGCTTGTGGAGCTTGCTTGAGTCCAAACATGGGTTGGAATCTTTAGAAGGCCGATGCTGACCACTTTGGCTTCCTGAACCAAGCTGAACCGGATCATGGTCTGTTGTTCTGTTGCATCAGTGAAGTTCGCCATATCTTTGGGATCTGTTGTTCTGTTAGCCTATTCTGAAAGTAAATTGGTGATGAAGGACGATGCCATGAATGTTCTGATAATCAGTGGTTCGTTCAATTGAATGTTCAAACTAGTGTTTGGAAGGGTTCCGGACGCCAGCACAAACGAAATAGGTTGGTTCTCACAAAATCTGCCTTTTGGTTGGTTCTCACAAAATCAGTCGGAAATGAATGAAAAAAAAAAGGTCATGAAATATTAGTGGAGATAAACAACTTTACTTTACTACTCTTTCCACGGTCCTTGAAGAACAAAATTATTTTTAATAACAATATCATTGGACCTGACCATATGATATCATTAACTTTAATAAAAATCAATTACATAATTGGAAACATATGATATCATTAACTTCATTATAATCAATTACATAATTGGAAAATAAGTATCACGGATTTTAAAGAACCTTTCACTCTAAAAGGTGGACTGAAAGACTGAAAGATTGATGAAAAGTTGTTCCGGAGATCGAGATGATTGAAATTAAGGTTGATAATCGATTGACCTATTTGAAAATTCGCAAGTGTGCTTTTGATGGACTAACTTCGGTTTTTAAAAAAAAAAAAAAATTTCTCTATACCAGAACTGTTAGACTAATCCATTTTTCTAAATCTAATTGGGCTCATTTAGTGTATTAGAGTGGGCTGAACAATCTATGTGCGGAAAAGTCTACAAAAGTGAAGACTTAAATAAGGGGACAAAGGTTTAAATTATCTAGAATATTAGAGAAGCTTTTGTAATTATCATCTTAGATAAGGTTAGAATTATCTAGATTATTAGAGAAGGTTTTGTAATTATCATTTTAGATAAGTGTGCATATGTCGGTGATAGTGCAGGGTTAGAATAAGCCTAGAAACAAACATATGCATGTATAAATATGTTGTATTGTAACGTGTAATGTAAGAGAGAAGTTCGATCACAAAGGCTTATACACAAGTGAGGTTAACGAGTGTGAGTGCGCAACAAAATTCCCGTTTATATATACTAGGTGTGTGTCGGGAACGCGGAGTTTATTCCCAACAATTGGTATCAGAGCTAGGTTACGTTGGTGGTGTTCGGGTAAAATTTGTTGCTTAAAGAATCTCGTATTGACGTGATGGCGGCCGAGGCGATGAGACGTTCGAGATTCCACTCTTCGATGGGAAGATCAACTTCACTTGTGGCAGAGTACGTATCAAGACTTCTTGGTGCAACAAGGTCTTGACCAAGCTCTGGAGGAGGAGAAGCCTAAATCGATAAGCGAGGAGAAGTGGCGAAGCATCCAGATGAAGGCGGTAAGTACAATACGGTTGGCGTTGGCTCCCGCGATCAAGTACGGTGTGTTGAAGGATACTACACCGAAGGCGTTGTGGGAAAAGCTCGGCAACATCTACGCGTCGAAGTCGTTAACAAACCGTTTGTGCTTAACGATGGAGCTTTACTCGCTCAAGATGGAGGAAGGAGGTAATCTTCATGACCACATTAACTCGTTTAATCAACTAGTATGTAAATTATTGAATGCAGATGATAAAATTGGAGAAGAGGAGCAAGCTTTATTGTTGTTAGCATCGTTGCCGAAGTCCTACAAGTCCTTGGTGCAGGCGTTACCTGTAGGAAGGAAGTCTCTCACTTTGGATGAGGTGACCGCCGCTTTCCAGGAGAGTGAGAGAATGATGCTACCGATAAAGGAGAGGATCACATACTAGTTAAAGGGAAGCGAGAACGAGGGATGAGTCAATGGAGGTAGGGGTGTTCATATTATTCCGATCCGTTAGATCCGATCCGAGAATCCGATGATACGATCCATAATTATCCGAGTCCGATAATTAGTTGTCCGTATCCGATACGATCCGAGAAAAATTACCGGATCACCGGATCGGATACGGAATGAAATATTTTTGCCTTCGGATATCCGGGGTATACTTATGTGAATATAATTTATAAATTATGTTATGTTTCAACAAATTCAAACAGCCAAGTTGGTACCCATGTCAATATTGTGGCATGTGGTCATTTTCTGCAGTATTTGGATGGGTCGGCCCAAACTCAGGCTTTACTTGCCTTTAATCCACATTATTCGGATATCCGTATCGGATATCCTTTCCGATCCGGAGTTCTCGGATCGGATATCCGGGTAACTTCGGATCGGATTCGGAATATAATTATGAAAATTTTTGTTCCCGGATATCCGATCCGATAAGCCGGATCGGATCGGATATCCGGTTATGAACACCCCTAAATGGAGGAGGCATGATGACCAGAGGTAGAGATCAGGTTCGCGACAAGATTTGAGTGAGGTCGAGTGCTTCTATTGCAGTGAGAAGGGTCACATGCAAGCCCGATGTCCTCATATGAGGGAGGACTTAAAGAAGTTGAGAGAGATGTCGCCGGGAAAGAAGATAGGAGGCTCCCACATAAATGTGGCTAGTGAAGTCAACAATGAAGTTGATCACGAAGATTAGGGCCGTCTCATTGTTTTCGGAGGCCCCGCGCTAAAAAATATTAGAGGACTTTACGAAAATTAAAACGATATTACACGGTTTATTTTAAATAATAGTAGTTCATAAACTATATTTTATATGATAAAAAAATAAACTATATGTAGTATATGCTAAAAATGATTTAATAAAATTTACTGATTTTAGTTAAAAATAAAATATAAAATAGAGATGGAGGCCTCAAGATTCGAACCAATGATCTTTTAGATCAAAAAAGCAAGACATCACCATTTACCAGCTGGGCCAACATTACAAGGTGTACAAATTTACTTTTCACTATCCTATATTGAGGCCCACAAAATTTTGGGGCCCTGTTCAATAGAACAGGCCGCACCGGTCATTGGGCCGGGCCTGACGAAGATGTTTACTTGGCGACGAGAGAGGAGATCGCCAAGTCTGATTGGGTGATGGATAACGCCGCCTCGATGCATGTTTGTAGAGACCTAGCATTATTTGACACCTTGAAGATTGGTGGAGAGTTTGGTCAGTTCAATTCAGTGAGTGGTGAAAAGTTGAAGGTAGAAGGTACCGAAAGCGTGAGGATGAGGCTTCATAACGGTACAATCCACACTTTGCACAATGTGAGGTATGTTCCATCGGAGAACATAAATGTCATCTCGTTGGGTGCGATGATGACGCAGGGGTACAAGTTCGTCGGCACAAGAAGATGGTGCAAGGTGTTTAAGGGGAGACGCTTGGTAATGCGAGACCGTAAAGATGAGAATATATTTGCTTCTTAGATGAAAGAACGGTGCAAGAAAGAGATGGTGACGCTGGAGCTAAGAAGGTGTAGGATAAAACTATTTCAAAAGCGGTGGAGATAATTGGAAATATGAATTAAGGGAAAATTTGTTAGATTAATCGATATTTCTAAATCTAATTGGGCTCATTTAACAGGTTAGAGTGGGCTGAAATTTTGGACCAAATTAGTAAGGGGAAACTTGAACAATCCGTGTGTGAAAAAGTCTAGAAAAGTGAAGACTTATTTTGACAAAGGTTAGAATTATCTACAATATTAGGGAAGCTTTTTGTAATTATCATCTTAGATAAGTGTGCATATATAGGTGATAGTGCATGGTTAGAATAAGTCTAGAAACCGACATATACATGTATAAATATGTTGTACTATAACGTGTAATGCAATGTAAGAGAGAAGTTCGATCACAAAGGTTTATACACAAGTGAAGTTAGCGAGTGCGAGTGAACAACAAAATACCCGTTTATATATATACTCGGGGTGTGTCAGGAACGCGAAACTTTTCCCCATCAATCATAACTTGTTCTTAACTTCATATTATATCATCAACTTTTATTTGTTTTATAAATAAAATCATAAACGAGACATAAGCAGGCTTGACTAGTACGTAAAAGAAAAAGGACAAAGCTTTGCAAGAAAGTCATGAAATTGACTTAACCCCCCTTTTCATAGATATATTTATTGTAAGTAGATATATATTGACTTTGTTTTTAACGTTATTTAATTTTCATAGATATATTTATCGAAAATAAAATTTCGCCCCCCTTTTCAAAATCATGCGGCCGCCGCTGGGTAGAGATTACTTGTAGGCAGAGATATGTAAATTGTTCTTGTTTGGGCTTTTCCAACTTTTTGTATTATTTCTAAAACAGGCCCAAATATATCTATTGGGCTATTCAAATTATGGGCCGGTAGTTATTGTGAAATTGACAAAGCCCAATTGCTCTATTCTATAGTAAATGTTAGTTTCAACAAGTATATCATAGAGGTGATCCATATTATTTACAGGAATGGTTAAAAGATTATGTTTGGATAATTTTAATGAGTTTCTTTTAGTTGTAGTTTTCTCTTATTCTAGTTTTAGTCATATTGGATTTGGAATTGAAAAATACATTAAACTTGTTCCTAAGATATTTTATAACCATATGTTTCGTTGATGTACAAATTTATATAAACTCTTCAATAAACTCCATAATGTAACACTCTTTAGTTAAAGAAAAGTGATAAATGTTTTAACTACTTTTCAGTTGTTTTTTTTTTTTTTGAGAAAGGGCGTACTCCCGCGTAAAAGCGCATTTTATTAAAAAAGAAATTACATACGTATCAGGCGGGGTAAACTAACCCCCTTAAATCATCTAGCAATAGTTGATTCGAACAACTTGGCGAGGAAGAATATTCATGCAAACCAATATCAAGCGAGAAGGCAAAAACGAATCCGCAAACCTATTGCCTTCCCTAAAAATATGACCGAAGCTGATAATACAGTCTCGCAGTAGAAATTCCTCTAATTTCTTCTAAATTCTAATTAGTTAACGACATTGATACTTAAAAATAGAGGAAAAAGAACACAAAAATGTCTATCTTGTTTGCCACGAATCAATGACTATGTTACACACACTACCAAGTTGGGATTTCATACTAAATTTTAGTATAATTAGACCAAAATCATCTAAAATGTAAAACTCCAAAAGATAAAGGCTTCGTTTGGTAAGCCTTTTAAATTAAGGGGATTAAGATTATGAGAATTAAAACAGAGAAATAATTCTCGTAATCTTGTTTGGTAAGAGAATTAAGGAGATTACAGAAGTTAGATTATGGAGATTAAGACAATTAGATTATAGAAATTTTGTAATCTTGTAAAAGTTCGATTATAAAGATTATGTGTATTATTGAACCTAAAATCTCACTTTTACCCCTCTGTTTTTTCCATCTCTTTCATCTATAAAAAATAATTAATCCGTACTTTTTTGTAATTTTATTCACAATCATATTAATTTCACCAAACACCCATTTCACTTATTTTCATTCTCATCCTCTTAAACAATTTCATCTCCTTAATTCTTTATCTAAATAATTCTCTTCATGCTCATCTTCATCTACGTAATCTTATGTTACCAAACTAGCCCAAAGTATTTTTAACCGATTATATATATTGAAAACATATTAGACTGAAAAGTACATCAAACTCCACGACTCAACAATAACTTTATAAATAGTGTTGTTACTATTAACAACTTTTGATACATATAACCTCACAACATTGATAGAAAAAAGAGCAGATTCTACTTTAGTCTAAGAAGGAATATTCTACCAATCGAAGATGAAATGCACTAACACTCTAGGACCCATGGATGTACAATGAAACATCTCTATCAAAGGGAAGAAAAGCAATAGTAAATCTACAGAATGTCCATACACCCTTCCTTTTAACAAGGAGAGATTCCTATGGTTTCAAGTTTCAACTACTAGAAAGGGTCCTTAATGAGTGGTGGGAGAAGAACAAATAATTTTTTGATATGTTTTAAATATCATATATGGTAGAACATAGACAAAACATCCTTTCATGTATTTTAATGTGGGGATTTTACGGTTTGATAAAGTGTAACGAATACACAAATATAAAGAGTGTTTGCTATCTTGTTTCCTTATGATTAGGGGTGGTTGAAACGTGAGAGAAATAATGTGACAGTTTTGAGTTTGAATCTTACATGTTGTACAACGGTAAAAAGGGATATGAAATGCTTGCTTACTTCACACCGCCTTTCTTAAAGGTGGTGGAAATGATGGTTGTGAAGTGAAAAAAGGAATGTGAGAGGTCATGAGTTTGGGTTTCACGATGTTAGAGGTAATAAGGTCACACATCGAAAGATGGGGACACTCCGAGCCTAGTATATAAGGTTGGTGGGCTACTCCTATTGCCAATTGGTTTTAGGATGGAACCTCATCGGGTTTATGTGTTGGGCTTGTGCCTAAAGCGCATGTGCGCTCGTATGCCCACGACCCCCGCTCTACCGGTCCGTCTGTATCGTACTTTGACAAGTGCACAAGTTCAAAGTAATATCAATTACAATTGATACACAAAACCATTTCATCGAGTCTCTCTATAAAAGAAACAAAAACTTGCAACTATTTACTCAAATAAATACTCGTAAACATAAACGAGTAACACAACTTACCGGTTGAGTTTTTTACACTATGCGAAACCTAAACCACTTCTTCGGTACATTTGAGTCGTTATCTTTTTTTTTACTTACTAGTTGCTTAACCTTTAACCGTTAACTATTATAACTTCAGTTGTACGAACTATTTCAATCGACTTGGCAATCGATTGATGTTTAGTATCGAACTATTAACTAATTGCTTCATTTGAACAACCCTAGATAGTATGGAGATTCATCATACATAGATGAAAGTGTGCATATGCTTCACCTAAGAAGACAAAAGGCTAAGTCAATTTCATGACTTTCTTGCCAAAGCTTTGTCCTTTTTCTTTTACGTACTAGTCAAGCCTGCTTATGTCTCGGCCCTTTCAACTCCACGTAATAAAGCACACATTTTTTCTGTGTATGCACTAGAGTGTGCACACATTTATGTCTTTCCAAAGCCCTAGCTTCATGTGGCATGATTACATCCGAGAGATAGGGGAGCAAGGACGAAACTTTGTAGGGTCTAAAAGCTTCTTTGTGCATAGTTTAGAGCATATTCAATTCTTGGTGATTAGGGTTTCCACGTATGTACCTACAATATCTTATGAAATTGTGACCGGCTATCTAAATATCTTGCATTGTTGATTTAGAACTTTTGAGTTTTGACGAGTCTTTATTGGTATGTACCTACAATATCTTATGAAATTGTGACCGGCTATCTAAATATCTTGCATTGTTGATGTAGAACTTTTGAGTTTTGACGAGTCTTTATTGATATGCTGTGAATGTCATATTTCACAAAGTTAGTTAGAGTTCGAGGGGTTTTGTCGTCTTTTTTGTGGTGTCTGGGGACGAAAATGCACGCCTCCGACATCGATCGTATGATGTACGTGCAATTTGGACCATCTGTCTATCTGTTTAAGCCTTTTTATTGTTTGGCCTAATCTAATACTAGTCTATATATTGTATCGTTCTCCATATATTTATGTTTTGTGTAATTCGAAACTACTCTATATGGATGCAAATATTTCGTGGATGTGTGAACCACTGTATATCTGTGTGTCGTCGATCACTTTTCTGTTTATTGGATGTTTTTTATTATAGTCATGCTTTAAGACCTTCTAAGCTAATCGGAAGAGACTATTTATTTAATCCAGGTACATGATTAATGTCTTAAGGCCGACAAATCCAATTAGTCAAGATCCAAGATTGAACTACTCTAATACCATGTGAAATGAGTTTCATGATTTTATCCCACATTCAACCACATACGTGCTAGCTAGGCTCGAACTCCCACATAAGTCCAATAACGTTTCTTCTTAAATTCAATTGACAATAAGGACTAACCTCCCAAACTTATATACTAGATCACAAATTTGTTTATTATCAATCGATGTTTGATAATTTTATTTCCACACATTGGTCAAACACAATAAGAGAAAACTTTCGTTTAGGATTTGTTTGGATCTATTTCAAGTTGCACAACTTAGCTAAACCCTAGTTAATGCTCTAGAAATATCATATTTGAAGAGTCAAAGATGTTACGAGCTTAATTAACACAATGATATGGACATACAAACTAAAAATACAATAAAATAGGGTCGTGTGCACACGAGTTCACGCGCACATTAAATCTGAAAGTTTAAAGTGTGGTTCATTGGTAAGTTTTACCGAATATGTAAGTACGTTAAGGGATGAAATTTGGTATTCTTTTACCATTGCCTTGTGTACATACACTAATATGCAACATGCACTCGGTTTACCGTACACATATCTCCGTTAGTATCATCTACTATAGAACCGGCCTTAACATTTAGGGTTATGATCGGTTCAAGTACGGCCGTATTCGATCATAACTCAAACACAACCCAATCGTGTTTGTTCCTCGAACGTGTCTAAGTTAATAATACAAAAAGTCTTCCAAAGTTAATAACTAGTGAGAAATAAACCACCACACAAAATAGTATTGTTCATCGGTTCGAACCGACTACATAACCCACCAGGGTCGACGTAGGATCGAATCAAAGATCCAAGTTGAACCAAATGTTGAGTCCAGGCCAAAATTGACCAACCCTAATCTAGACTATACATCCGAACTAGACACGGGTCGCCAACCTAAACTCCGGTTTGGTCCGGTTTCCGGCGGTTTAACCGGCATGTGGTTTAGCCCTTCTTAAACCGCCGGTATAGGTTTGGCCAAGACCAAACCTGAACCTAAACCGCTGACCGACAGTTTGGGCCGTCTCGAAAACTGCCGGATCGGTGGTTTGCCCTAGACCGGACCCATGACTAATCTGAGCCGACTACATAACCCGGACACTAGGGTCGATGTAGGATCGAATCAAAGATCCAAGTCGACTCAAATGTTGAATCCGGACCAAAATTTGAACAACCCTAATATAGAGTATACATGTAGCCATGTTGTGAGTAAATTTGAAAGGACCACATGCAAGTTACAGCTAGCTCTTCCAAGTATATGCATGGCTTGCAAGCTAGCTACTGAGATATTGGTCCAGGTAGGCCTTAATGTACATGAAACTAGCTATATAGACATAGGTAGTAGGGATTTAGGTGAAGATGAGCATGTGCGACCTTAATATATACCTCTCACCCGCGAGGTCGACCTTACGGGTGGCTTATCACATGCTTTTGGACCACCCGTATTCATTCTACGGATGTCTTTAGGTCATGTTTGACATGACAACTTCTTGGAACTTATATATTTGGCAACCTCAATCAATTGTTTTAAGAGTTTATTTTGTCTTTTTTTGGAGAAAACACTATTAGAACATTCAATTTCAACTACCCTTTCAACTTATAGTCAATATAACTTTGGTTTATAAACGTTCTAGGTAAGGAGACAACTAGCTAAATTCATACTTCTATCTAAAGCGTTGGTATATATATATGTTAAAGGTGAAATGCCCCGGATTTGGAACCAGAGGTGTCACTGGGATGTGGACTACACCGTGGGTCAACAAGAATTAGTTTGACAACAACTTTATTATTGGACCTTCCAACAAGAGCACGACAAATATAAAACAAACTTCCGACCGTTATTCTCACAACAAAATAGACAATGTTAACTTAAAACCATGGAAAATGAATAAAAAAACAAAACAACGTCACGACTCAAACTCAACAACCCGAAAACTCGAGACCAATACACAAAAACCTTTCCAAGACCTAAGACACACATGAGTCCGGTTGTGCATCATCTCCCGAAAGATAGTCTCCAAGGCAAGTCCAATACTTGAACAATGACCTAAACAACAACAGGAGAATCATTAGCTAACGTTCCAAAAATAGAGTACAAGTTCTGGAATTAGATTAAACTCGTACGTATCATGTAAGGGACACGAAAATAAGTCAGCAATAATATCTAAAAAAATAAGTATATAAATAGAAGTAATAACCAATTAGTAAAAAATATGAAACAAAAGAACAAGCAAGCTAAACAAATAAGTATGATATAAATATATAGTAACTAAAACCATAACAACAAAAAAACAAGATAGGGTCACGCTGATCCTAACCCTATCTAGATCCACTAATAACTCTCAACAACACTGACTATATCTATCTCTACTCATACATAACAACTAGCATATCTCTGTACTCATCAATGTCATTCCTGTATGTCCATACTTTACAACATATCTCACTCATAACAATCAATCACCATTTGGTCACTTGAGGCGTAATTGTCGGTGCGTAACATAACCAATTACCCTCTAGGCTTAAATGTTAGTGCATAACATAACCAAATATCATAATCCAAGATCTCATATACCCGTCTATCACAATTGGGTCTCTTGAGGTGTAACTGTCTGTGCGTAATATACCAATTACCCTTCATGCTTAAATGTCAGTGCGTAGCATAACCAATTAACCTAATCCAATATATCATATATCCATCTGTCACAATCCGGCATCATGAGGTGTAACTGCCAGTGCGTAACATAACCAATTACCCTCTAGACGTAACCGTCAGTGCGTAACATAACTAATTACCATATTCTCAACACAATTCGCAACATCAGGCATAACTCAGTCAGTCACAATCTCAATCACCATTGTCTGTCATAATCTCAAATACAACTCGTTCTACCACATCTCACGCCTATCTCTATCTATCTCAAACACAACTCTATCTGCTGAAGTGTCAAGCCTATCTCTATCCACCACAATCTAAATCATTGCAAACGCAACTCTGCAAAATTCTCGACTACTCTCACTAACAATAAGTCCTATATATCTAAACCCCTACGGTAATAAGGCAACACATAACTTAATACTCCGCTGACGTTGACAAGATCACTTACAAACATATAATGAGATTAAATTTAATAAAAATAAAATAACATAAGTCATACTCACAATCCCCAACAAATTAACCTGAAACAGATGCTGTCAATATCACTTACCTCGAAAATACGAACACAACAATCACCAAAACAATCCAAGCAACCAAATAGCTAATAATAATAATATCACAATACAAAAACAATCATTTGATAATAATAAGCAAATATAATGACACATTATGGAATGAATATTTTATTCTCATAACAATAGTTTCCATTACCTATTTAACAATGAACATTATGCTGATTAATACTTCTTATTGATTGTTTATCATAATCGGATTATATACGTTGTTCTATTTTAAACGTTAATCTTATAATTCGACGTCTCTTAGAGATTCTGATTCCTTACCGTAAAAACGGTTCTCTCCGGATCCTAAATCAAGGGCTCTCAACTTATTTAAAGATGTCGTTGTTTCTATCTCTCCCAACTATGTTGTTGTTGCCCTCCCTTTGCAACCGTAACCCTGCTCTGCTTCTCTACCTCTCTTTCACCAAGTAGCAACTCTCACCTCCAACTCTCTGTTTCTCTCTTCACACAACCCCCGTGGCTTCTGCAATGCTCTTTCTCCTCCCTTCCGTCATCCTTCTCTCTCTTATCTGCACCTCTACACCTCCTTAACAACCCCCTACACCTCTACACCTCCTTTACTCAACTCTTCGACCTCATTCCTCCCTCTCGACCTCACTCTCTTGCTACACATTTTCTCTCTCAATCACTCTATCCCTTCCCAAACTCTTACCTCTTTGAACCTGTCGCTAGAACTAGTGGAGCAACAACCCCTCCACTGGAGGTTTCGAGCCTGTCTTTAGGTTTGCTCGGGGTTATGTTGAAGCCATAACACATACTTTTAATGTCAAGGCTGGGGATGCTACTTTTGAGTACAATTGATAGGTTTGATTGAGAAAACACATGTAAACATATATGATGAGTTGATCTAATAGCTCCAATTGAACAATCCATATGCTCCTTTTATTATGTAAGCAAACTGTTCGACCAAATGGCTCATAGAAAAATAGTCTATAATATTTACGTGAACAATGACATAGAAAAGCATGAACACCGATGAATAAAAACATGAACAATGATGTATAAAAGCTTATGAACACCGATAAGTAGTCTATAACTTTTACACATACATAACATATTATGATCATCTTTTAACGTTTCGTGAAGAGTTTTTTTGTGTGGTTATATATTGTAAATTAACATCTATGCATTATAAAGTGAACACAAATGAACATGACACTTAAACACTATGAAACCGATGTATAAAAACATAAACAATGACATATAAAAGTATGAACACTGATAACTATTTTTGAACGTAAGAATATCATTTCAGATTTAAGTCAACTTACAAAAATACCATTAATGATGAGCGTGTCCAAACTCTTGATTTAAAATTCATCCAATTACTTACAACCCTCTAAATTCCTACCTACAAGGTTCTCTCCTTGCTTGAACTAATATATATATATATATATATATATATATATATATATATATATATATATATATATATATATATATATATATATATATATATATATATATATATATATATATATATATATATATCCTACGTGTATGCATGGAACCCTAGCATCCCTATGATCATATATAAATTACTTACATTACAACACTCTCCCATGCCTTATGATTTATAGCTTTTGTAACTACGAAGCTCTTAAAAGCAAAGTAGAAAACTACAAGTCGTCGTTATTATCTCCTCACCCGAATCATAACATTCTCATTGTTTTGTTGCATTTTATGATTTGATAGAGTCTTCTCATCCACCCAAGACAGTAACGTTTTAGTAGGGTCGACTTGCCATAATTGCTAGTTGCTACCTAGTGAAAATATACTGAAAATTATCATGTCAAATTGAGATATATATTATTGTGTAAGACAATAAAATCTTAGCTAATAAATTGATAAATTAGTTATTGGTTAAGACTAGGGTCGACCGGGACATAATTTAGTTTAGGTTTACGGTTCGGGTTCATAGTTTGAATTCTCGTTTTACATGTATGAATACATCGATGCTGGAAGAATCTCATTTAAATGGGGTCATAAAATATCTGATTTATTGAGATAAACAAGTTCAAGACGAGACAAAAAAAGTGTAAATATCAGATTATTGGTATAACTTACGTCACAATCAACCACTCGATATGAAAGAGAAATTTATCAACTCGATCCTCATAGCTAGTAAATCTAGTGAGCATGTAGTCAACATTATATTGAAGTGCCGGAAAATAAAGGTAAATATATTAATGATGTAGAAATGTAGAATGTGCAAAATATTAAGTCAAAGTTACACAAAATACTCGACAATAATTTGTTTTTTGATAAACGAGGTCCCGTACCCTCAATGCATATGAATGCACTTTATTATTAAGAATTAGACACCAGGGTATACTATCGAAAGAGTCAATCAAAACAATCAATCCAATATTGAAGTTAAAAAGCAATACTAGTATTTATATTCATCTCCTACTAAACACCAGACTATACTATCGAATGAGTCAATCAATACAATCAATCCAATATTGAAGATAAAAAGCAATACTAGTATCTATATTCATCTCGTACTAAACATGACAAAGCTAAATATTCCAAGTTTTTTCAACAAGTCTTGACACTTACAAGACTAGCAAGAGAATGGATACGGGAAAAAGCTCATGGAAAAAAACATGGCTACAAATCTCAAACTTGATAATGTGTTACATACACGGACAAAACACCAAACTTTACAAGGACGACATTCCAATGATCTATTTGATCCTAGTATGTCTCTCAATCTAGGAGTTAAAATTAGTTTCCTCGTACATGCACATTGTGCACACAAATAATATGTGTGCCCAAAGATACAAACTTAAGCTCTCATGATAGAAAAACATAGAAACTATTGAAGTCAATCGAATGTCCCTTATGGATCATACAATAATATATTAACATAATTGTCATCCAATTGACACAATTTGGCATGAGCATGACAAATTATAACTTGTTCCTTATTACTTCTCCAAACGTTGTTGATATCCTCTGCGATTCTTCTAGCATCATGTGACAATCCTAATATTCCGCGTTTTGTAAAACCCGCGGCATATAATCCATTCTCTCCTTTCCATCCATTCGGAAATGGCTTAACCGGAAAACCATCTTCCGTTGAGAACATATTACTTCCCTACAAGAAGAGTAAACCCAATGTTATTAATATAAGTTACAAAAAAAAGTCCGAAATAAGTTATATATCTTTTGTTTTTACCTTCAACCATGACGGTACATTACTCTTGAAACCCGTAGCAAAGATGATGGTGTCAAAATCTTCCACTCTTGCATCGGCAAACTCAACCTCATGTTGGGTAATTCTCCTAATCCCCGGAAAAACCTAACATCCAACACTAGAATATAAGTTTTCAGCTAAAGAAAGTAGAAAAATCGCAGCTTGTATTCTGCAATTAACTTGTTTTATAGACAAACCTTGATGTTCCCGGCTCTAATTTCTGCTAGGGTTCCGATGTCCAACACCGGAGTCTTGCCCAAGACATTCTTGAGCTCAAGAGGACCGATGCTTGGCCGATGGAGTCCATACCGGTTAGTGTCTCCAAGTACCAGACGAGATATAAGGAGCAATATCCGGTCAACCAATCTTACCGGCAACCATTTAAGCAACTGCATTGACAATCCAAAAGTTGAAGTTCCAAGCATCTCTTGTGGTAACACATGCACCTATAATAGTAATATGTAACAAACAAAAGTTAGAGTACCCTAAAGTAAATAAATTATATTTTTAGTGAAGAGATTTGTTTTTAGGGTTTCAACTTTTGATCTACCTCCTTAAGAATTCTATTAAAAATAAACCTATTAAAAAAGAATCATTTAGCTATATATCTTTTATCTTTCTTATCATAGCTAAACAAATTTAAGTCGAACTCGAGTAGTTCAGATGTCTCGACTCATACAACTTTCCTGCAGATAACTCAAGACATCATAAAAGACTATATCGAAAGGGTATTGGAGATTTGATCGTTCAAACTCAATAGTTAATCGAACGGATCAAAACCAACTTTCTTTATACAAAGAAAGGAATCGAGACAAATTACTAACAAACAATAAAATACGTTTACGAATCCTTACAGACGAGGACAAAAAGAGTCATAAACTAACCATTATGTATAGTTTAGACGAACTTGCAAACTTTCACTATCAACTTTTTGCCCATAATCAATACTAAACTAAAGTTATTATACATAACTAATTGTTGAAACTCCATACTCCACATATATAACATTCCATCTCAAGTTGGAAACTTTATCTCTTTTGTCAATAGATATTATAGTTGTCAAGGTGTTCTCCTATGGAACCCACGTAACACAAGATTATTAGAGGAAAAAGTGGCATACCTAAAAGGAAGATGCCTAGATATATGCAAAGCAAAAGAACTAATAATATACATATATTAATTATTCATGCAATTCGAAGTAAATTGATTCTTTATTTTAAAGAGTGGTCTTGATAAATTATTATAAAAAAAATTATAAGGAAATAACTTTATTTTTATTAAAAATATTTAGTATGAAGTTGATTGTTCCACTTACTATAACTAATTAACTATTACATATATATGATTGGAAAGTTTTAAAAAAAATATATTAATTGGGGTCATAGACCAACTAGCTATGTTTTATAAATGAGTATAAAATAGTAAAATGTATTTCTATTATTTAAAAAGCTAGTGTATAATTTATCAAAAAGTTGCTTGATTTTTTTAAATATATTCTTTGAGGAAAAATATATACATTTGGATTTATAATATTTTGGTAATTTTATGTTTATTTATTTATTTTCATGATAAAATCGTTTCCCCCTGAATTTCTTATATCATATTATGATATATTATTTATTATATATTATTATGATTATACTTACTACACTTATTAAGAAATTATCTATCAATGTAATCCGAAATTTACCAATCTAATTAGCTACATGTATAAATAAAAAAACATATTTAAGTGATATTTTGACATACTTGTATGAATGCAACATAAATTATTTAATATAATCTTAATTAATGAGAAAATATAAATTAAAGTTCACTTACCGAATCTCTAACAACAAGACCAGGGTTAGCACCATGGTTCGAAAGATCCAAACTGACTTCCATCCCTGAGTTCCCACATCCAACCACCAAAACCCTCTTCCCTCTAAACTCTCCTCCACACTTATAACTACTTGTATGCAAAACCCTCCCTTCAAAACCCTCCAACCCTTCAATTTCCGGCACGATCGCCTCGGCATTCTCTCCGGTAGCCGCCACCACCCACCGGGAAACATACTCCGACGTCTCTTCCCCATTAACCACCTTAACCCGCCACATCCCCCATTGAGAGTCAAATTCGGCAGCCACCACGGTCCGGCCGAACGCCGGCTTGATTCCAAAGTGCTTTGCATAAGATTCAAGGTAAGCTATGAAATGTTGCTTTGTTGGGTAGATTGGAAAGTCTTTTGGAAATGGAAAATATGGAAGCTCACAGAATTGTCTTGGGAGATGAAGACGAAGACGGTCGTAGGTTTTCAGCTGCCATAATGAGGCTATACAAGTGGACCTTTCAAGGACCAACCTAGGAATCCCTAGTTTCTTTAGGCATGCTGCAACTGCTAGGCCCGCCGGGCCCGCTCCGATTATGATCGGGCCCGGAACCCATACTCGTCTTGGGGATACTCCGGTTGTTGTGTTGAAATGATGATGGAATTGGAGTTTAGGGCATACTAATGAAGGTGGTTTGTCTTTCTTCTTTTCGAACCCGGATTTCGATCTCGGTTTTGGATGATCATGGACCATCTTGCATTCTACTTCTTTCATGTACTCCATCTGAAGTTGTTCAAAAGAAGAAGTTAAACACATTTACAAAGATCAAGAAAAAAAAAATTCTCTTTTTTTTCAAAACAAGAAAAAACCCTAGTTTCATCAACTAACATGATCAAGCTAGAATGGTTCATGATTGTTTAGATCGAGTTTGATCTCGAGTTTCTCGCGTTTCCTCGACTTTCTGGATCGATTGAAGGCTAAGAACAAGAGGAAGATGAAGAAGAAGAAGAAGAAGAAGAAGAAGAAGAAAGTGTTTAGCTTGATATTATGGTGTGAGGAAAGGGAGAATGAATGAAAGGAAGAAGATAGAAATGTAGGTGACTAGCAAGCAAATTGTATAATTATAAGGGAATGATGAGTTATTGTGGGTCTTTTTCTCTCTTTCTTTAAGAGAAGGAAAAGAAAGTTCAAATAAAAAAAACAAGAAAAATGAGTTAAGATTGATACCTACACACCGGTTGTTGATTGAGACCTTCAAATGAAATGTAAATCGATAAAAAATGAGTATTTGTTTGTGAGAGTTGAGGGTTTATGTTGGTGGATTCTTCTTGATGAGGGTATTTATAGGGTTTAACCTAGAAAGCAAGTTGGGATTTCCTTTTTTAAGGAATAAATAAACGAGATTAATAGATGTACCAATAAAAAAATTTTCTTTATTTTAACTAGGGTATACAAAGTCATTGCATAGTTTTGGTCTTTTTGTTCATATCTGGGTATTTGGGATGTGTAGTCGGAGCCGAGTTCAAGCTATACGTGCTCATTAATACCCGTTTGGGTGGACCTGAACTACGCAATTGGTAACCAACTGCGAGTTAACTATTACTTCGGTGTTAACAGATTTATGTCTTGGGTTTGGATACAACGTGCATGTACGTTCAGACGTCACCAAAACCCTTCATGGTTCGTTAGATTATCATATTGACATTCACCCCGACATGTTCGGTGAGACGAGAATTTGGGTAGTTTAAACTTTTTTTGATAGCTTTTTATATTTAACTTATTAGGTAGTTGGTCGGGTAGTTTGGTAAAGAAGATTCTTGGATAATATTACCCAAAATAACTCATTGAATAAATAAAATAAATACCTCCTAATATAAACAATGGCAAAAAAATGTCTACTATTTAGAAAGGTCCGTAACGGTAGCTTTTTAAAAATCTCTTCAAAAATTTTTAAAAAAATCTAAATCTAAATCTAATAAGAAAAACCTCTTTTGTTTTTTATTTTCGGAAAACCGGAGAAACTGTATTAAAGGAGATCAGTTCCCGCAAGATCAACGATACCTTGCGGGAAGTGATCGAACAATACCGAAACATTGTCAGTAAAATATAGAGGGATATGCCGCAAAAGTATAGTTGATTGAATATGATATAAATATAAAGAATAGTGTAAAATATAGAGGGAAGTGCCGCAATAAGATATAATATGGTTTTGGGATTCACTCTTCTCGTAACTAAGGTAATTAAAGTAACTCATAAAGTGTAACTTATTGCTCATAAGTCATAAGGCATGATAAGTGACCAATTAAACGTGTCATTAGTTGGCCTTTGCGAATGGAATCGTGTTAATTGGCATGGTAGGTATTTGAGGAAGATTGATATGTAAGTAAAAATATTTTAAGTGCTCCCTTTTACATAGGTTTCAAAAGGCTTATGATAGGCATGGGTCCGAATCGGCAGTTTAGCCCAACCGCGGGTTACCGATTTAGGTTTAGGTTTAAATCTAAACCGTCTAAACCAGTGATTTTAACCGGCGGTTTAGCCCAAATCGGCAGTTTAGCCCAACCGTCGGTTTAGCCTTAACCGCCGGTTTTGGGTAATTTTTATTTTTATTTTTTTAAAATGAACCAAACCGGCCGGTTTGTTCATCCAACCGTCGGTAACCACCGGTTTGGTCATCAAACCGTCAGTTAACCGTCGGTTTGATCCTCAAAACCGGCAGTTAATTTGGTCCAATTTTCCAGTTTTTTTATAAACCGCCGCCAAAGGTTTGGGTCCCATGTCTACCTTATGAGCAAGCAATATAGTCGGGATTTTCATCATCGTAATTTTTAGAAAAACAAAGGGAGTGAATGTAAATGGTAAATTTTGAAAGCTAATACACGAGTAATACGTACGATTCGAGAGACCAAGTAAAGAAATTAGAAGATCCGCAAGTACTAAATTCAGAGAAGCTTTCGATAGTTATAACTTGGTGCATGCTTCTGCAGATTCGTGATGAGTTGATCCCCTCCAACATCATGATTCGAGGGCTCTCACTTCCCTAAGGATCTTTCTTCACCTCCATTGCCTATCTCGCCTTCAAGAACTATGACCTTAACTCTTCGTCAAATACATTTAAGCACATATGGCTCAATACAAACATCCCCAAGTGCAGATTCATTTCCTGGATTGCGTGCCACCGGAGACTCCCAACCCTTTATAAGCTTTGCAAATGGAACTTCATCTTCGACACCTACAAGTTATGTGGCTCTTCCCCTGAGACCGAGCTCCACCTTTGGAATGGTTACAGCTATACCTCCATTATTCTTGACCTCATCTCACGTTGGACCAGGCTCCCCCAGCCCTACCCCTACTCAAATGACCTTTGGTCCTAGTTAGATGTTGTCAAACCCCGAAAAATGATCTCATCTCTTGCACCTATATCTCATCTATCACTACTTACATTTACTTTACGTGGAAGGTTAGAAATAACCTCATCTATAATAACCACTCTACTCCTATCTCAGAATGTGTCCATGAGTCGATCCAAGCTATCAAGAACTTCATCTCTCAATCTTGGAAAGATCGCTCTCCTCAATCAATTTTATGGGCCTCTTTTTTTGGCATTCATCTTATGTAACCCCTCATGTATCCCCCTTCTCCCCTATGTCTAAGAGACTACTGTAAATCATTTCCTCAATATACGTAAAACTTTCAAAAAAAATAGTTATAACTTTATAGTATATAAGAAAATCGGAATTTAAGAAGAAGTGGATCTAATTAAGTTATCTGACAATGCTCCAATTGAGATTCTTTTAATGTGTTTGTGCACGATATTGTGTCAAGTGATCATGTAATTCGCGAGTTGTGTGGTGCTTTAGCTTGACTTACTTGAGTTTCCACCTCCGAGGATAAATGATTAAGGCGAGGATTTGAAATGAAGTATTAGTATGGGCTCGGAGACGCCTTCATAGCATGATTTGTTGGGATATGGATACTAGGGGTGGTTGAAAATCTCGATCACATCCCGGTCTCATCATGATCCCGTCACAAATCTGGCGGAACTTAATCCAAAAAATTGCACGTCCTTAATTTCCAACAAAAATATATAGGGACTTGATGTGGACCTTCCTTTTTCGTCCCGCTAGACCTGTCCTAATACAATTTTAATTTAAAACTTAAATTAATCATAAATATGAAATAATAATCTCAACCTTCACTCTTAATTTCCATTTGATTTCTCAAACAAGGTTTTGTAACGATTTTTATCATTTCCGCTTTATCGATTCTTCACAATCGTACGTACTAGTTGGAAATGATCATGTCCCACCTTGTGCCGATCCCAACCGGAAGAAGACCCCTACGAGATTTGATCTAAACTCTACACGGTCCGTCCCATTTTTTTCTATGTATAATAGTCGGGATTGGATATTAGATGACCTTAATCCTTTCTTATGTCCAATTCTAGAGGAAATTGAAGTAGTAGTCTGAAGGAATTGAAATAGAAACGACTCATTTGCCGAAGTAAGTCTTGAACCAAATGATCATTTTGAGGTGTATGCGAGGAATGGGCCGGTAAGGTTGTGCGTCAATTACCAAAAGTTAAATCCGGGTGACCATCAAGAACATATATCTCCTGACAATGATTTGTAAGATCATCTATGGAAATTTATCTTGCTCTCCAAACAAATACGAGATCAAGGAATCACTATTTAATTTGAGAGGAAGAGATGATGAGATGCAAAATATGGATGCTCAGACTCATAATGTCCACTACGAGTTTATAGAGGAAGACGATTGTTTGGTTTGAGGCATGTTAGACGAGTTCCGAAGAATACATGGTATACAATGGTGCGTCTAAGATAATATTGGGATGATTTCTACACAATGGAGCGTCTAAGATAATATTGGGATGAATTATAATATAGAAGGACATGTGATTGCTTATTTATTCGTCTTGTAAATCAAAGTTGTATGAGGATAATTTCTCGACACATGATATGCTATTGATCACTGTAGTGTATGAATTGAAGATTTTAGAATTGTGACCAAGTGAAATGACGAGTTAGATTCTAACCGTTGGCAACTGTTGAATTTTTTTTATCCATACAAAAGGTGCAAAATATGATATAAAAATGATTTGTTGATTAAAAATTGTGGTGTTGAGATATTGTATCAACCGCCGAGACAAATGTAGCAGCAAATGAACTTCGTAAGAAGACACCTTAAGAGAAGAAGATAGTTGTTTGACGATCTAACATCAATTGTAATTGGACTTTATCAAACTCGGAATTGAAAGTTAATTCAAAGTAAGATGGGGAAGTTGCATACCTAGACTTTTTACTAAATTTATTGGCCGTGATCACATAGAATTATTAGAATTGTCTAATAATGTCTAGTATATGGCATGCGGTTTTGCGAGGTGAACCCCACAATTTGGTGTAGGTATTGATGGAGTAATGGGGTGGCATGGTCGCACTGCGTGTCTACCATTTGGAGTTGAGAGACCGGATTCTAAGGAAGTTGATAGTATGCCCTATTTTGCACATCTAGGAGATAGTAAATGTATAATGATGTGAAACGTTCCTACTCGTGTGGTAGATTAAAGCCCTTGTAGGGCTTAATTTGTAGCTCAATGTTTAGGTTGCCAAGAAGTAAAGATAGAGCACCGACAATAAGGAGGTGAACTCTTCAAAAAAACTTATTTGTTTGGAGATCAAGAGTGGGACTGGGTTGTTAGGCTCGATCTCAGGTTTTGGGAAGACAATATAGTAGTTGATGCTCTTGCTAATTATGATTTGTCTCTTAATTTAGGATTACAAGTTTTGAATGTTCCGCCGGTTTGTGCTCAAAGACCGCTCGCCAAGAATTTTTATGGTATTTTTTTTTTCGCCGGACCCGTTGTAATTTCTCCTCAATTTAAGGGTCATACTCCTTCCCACAAAAATAAATTTGATATTATTTTGAGTTATTTTTTACATTTTATAAGTTTACACGGGACCCAAGGTTTATTAACTAGTATATTTTATTTAAAGGAAAAAAAACTGAAAACTTTTTATTTTATTATTTGGATTACCTTTTATATTAAAAGATATAAAATTCTATTTTTGGCCTACATTTTCATGTAAATTATAGTAATAACCAATTAACTCATAGCATATGCCCACGTACAAATGCAGGCTGCAGCTAGTGCCTCTAATAAAACATATTAAACAGTCTTAATCATTTACATTAGATGATCGAGCATTATCAATCTGCTAATTCGACCTCATTTATCCACTAAATCGACCATTTTTATGTGCATTTTTCTCCAATCAACGTAAAAACTCTTGTTGCTATGAATAAAACTAATACTTAAGAATACACATTGTATATATAGAGAGGGTGGTTCGCATGAGAACACCCCTAACATATATATATGAGAACAATCGTACACCGTTAAATGGAGGGGGTGTGGTTCGCATGAGAACACCCCTAACATATATATATATATATATGAGAACAATCGTACACCGTTAAATGGTGATTATTAAGAGTTAAGATTTAGAGTAGATATCATAATTAATAATAATTATAAATAATAATAATTAAGAATCCAACAATAACTACGAATAATATATTAAACGATATGACACCTTCGTAACAAAACTAATAATAATTACGACACTGTTCTCATGTATATACGTTAGAGGTGTTCTCATAGGATATATATATATATATATATATATATATATATATATATATATATATATATATATATATATATATATATATAATGAATCGTTTAGGATTGAACCACGTATATGAATAATGCAATATTATGTCACCATAATCAAATAAGTTAAGTTAAACCACGTGACATATGGCGACGTGCCCATGCCATTTTTTCCATATATATATATACCGTTACACGACCAAACTATAATGAAAGAGATTAATACTTTTGAAGATGAAGATTTTCATAAATAAATAAAATAAGAGCAATGACGGCATGCATCATGAACCGAACACTAATAGATAAACAATAATTGGGATCTTTAATTTTATTAAAAAAATAATAATGATGAGACATGAATAAAATAACAATACAAACTTTAAAATTATTAATTAGTCATCAAACTACCATAAAAATATGGGCAATTTTGGTAATTAGGCCTTTTTGAGAAACCAGAGTAGTAACTAAGCTTTTTAATGTTTCAATTAAGTAAATATACCCCAACCTTTTGTATTTATTTTCAAACTCTACACACTCTTCTTTTAAGGGGTACATTTACTAAACACAAAATTAGAAAAAGCCTAGTAAACCAAATTGTTTCTAAAAAAATAATAATGACATCCTTAAACATTTATATGAAACATATTACTCTCCAATTGTCAAATTACACAAATTTGTTCACAAGTATTATCCTTTTTCATCAAATTTCACCTCTGATAGAATTTGTAAGACCCGTTATCAATCATCGCGTATAAACATTTTAGGAGATCACTCATCTTGAAATTGCATCTGCACAAGCACGCTTAACATCATAGTTCTTTGTTCTTACTTGACTGCTGAAAAATAAAAATTATTGTTGACGTGGGTAAGCATCTTATCCATATAAACTAATTATAAATTTTCATTTAAATAATACGATATTATAATTTTACAGGTGTTACAAAACATGGATTTGTTAACAATTTTTTTAAATTTAAAGCTTCTTAATCTCTCATATTTTAAATAAATTGCCTAAATATTTAAGAATGAAGTGATGATTTAACTTTTGTTACATAATTAGGTATACAAATATAATATGTGTGGTTTTTAAAAGAAATATAATGTTGGTGATTTTTGGTTCATGATATTTGGCATCATTTTTTTTTATCATTTTTTCTAATAAAATTATATATGTTTATTATTTGTCAAACTCTTTGGTGATATATATATATATTAAAAGAAGAAATTATAGACGAGACAAGTTTAGTAGGTCCAAGATCATTGTTTTAAAGCCGATAAACTTGATATTGAACAACTCTGATATCACGTGAAAGTACAACAAAATGGGTGTAGTGTGCGTATGAGTATACATGTGTATTAGCTCAAGCTAAATACATAAACTCAGTAAGTCTTAATCTTAAAATCAAGGGAAATTCCGGATGGTACCCTCGTGGTTTGGGGTATTTCGGATTTTGCTCACAAGTTTTTTCAAGTTCGGATGGTACCCTTAAGTTTATGTTATTTTCCGGATTTTGCCCAAATTCATTACATTTTTTTAAATTCCATTAAAAACATACAAAAGAAAATAAACTAAAATTAAAAAACAACTTAAACTAGAAAGAATAATTTATTTATTTTAAAAATAAAGTAAAACAGTAACTTTTTTAAAAAATATATATATTATATTAATTTTAAAATAAATTCGTTAGATAATTTTTAAAAAAATCAGTGTTTTCTTTTATTTTAAAAATAAATAAATTGGTTTAGCATTTTTTAACAAAATCTAAAAAAATTAGTTTTATACTTTATTTCAAAAATAAATAAAATAAGGATTTTTTAAAAAAATTTTAAAAAATAACTGTTTTAATTTATTATTAAATTGAATAAATCAGTTTTCTATTTTTTTTATTTTTTAATATTACTTTATTTTCTTTCTTTTAGTTTTAGGAAATAAATAAAATAGAAAAATTATTTATTTATTTTAATAATAAATTAAAACAGTGCTTTTTTTTTTATTTAAAAGAGTCCTTATTTTATTTATTTTTTAAATAAAGTATAACACTTATATTTTTAGATTTTGTAAAAAATATGCTAATTCAATTATTTATTTTTAAAATAAATAAAACACTGATTTTTGAATTTTTTAAAATTTATCTAATTTATTTATTTTTAAATTAATATAATATATATTTTTTTTATAAAAGTTACTGTTTTACTTTATTTTTAAATTAAATAAATTATTATTTCTATTTTAAGTTGTTTTTTAATTTTAGTTTATTTTCTTTTGTATGTTTTTAATGGAATTTTATAAAGTGTAATGAATTTGGGCAAAATTCGGAAAACAACATAAATTTAAGGGTACCATCGAAACTTGAAAAAACTGGTGGGCAAAATCCGAAATACCCCAAACCACGAGGGTACCATCCAAAATTTTCCTAAAATCAATTACAAATAAGAGGGGTAATCTTGTTAACTTAGGCGATGATTTTTTTTTTATTATAGATGTGAGAGAATTTTATCTTCACATGGATCAATTAAAGAAATGAATGATCATTGGTGTCATCTCGTTATAGATTTACCAAAAGAACGACTTCTTATCTCTACGAACTTAACCAGACCGACATGTCTAATGTACATACCTATGAAGTCATTTTGATCACTTTTTTCCCTTCTTGATCTACAGTTTTCTGATCACGAGACTTCTAAAACGCATGGACCTGTCATGGTCATAATATAATGCATCTAGATTCACGGCCAACTTCATAACACGCGATAGACATATGTGTATCATAAAACACATGCACATTGTTGGAGATAATAAGGTTCTGTATCGAAAGATAGGGACACTTCGAGTCTGGTATATAAGGTTGGCGTGTTGGAGATAATAAGGTCTCACATTGAAAGATGGGGACACTCCGAGCCTAGTATATAACGTCGGTGGGCTACTCCTCTTATTGTCAATTGGTTTTAGGATGGAACCTCGCCGGGTTTATGTGCTGGGCTTGGGCCTAATGCGCATGTGCGCTCGTATGCACACAACCCCCGCTCTACCGGTCTGTATGTATCGGACTTTGACACGGTGGGCTCCTCCTCCTATTGCCAATTGGTTTTAGGATGGAACCTCATCGGGTTTATGTGTTGGGCTTGGGCCTAATGCGCATGTGCGCTCGTATGCACACGACCCCGGCTCAATCGGTCCGTCTGCATCGGACTTTGACATGGTATCAAAGCGGTTAGCCTCAATTCGACTCGCGATCCTAACTTGTGACAAGTGCAACTCGGTCTATATCCTCTAGTTGCACTTGTGGGGCGTGTTGGAGATAATAAGGTTTCATATCGAAAGATGGGACACTCCGAGCCTGGTATATAAGGTCGGTTGACTAATTCTCCTATTGTCAATTGGTTTTAGGATGGACCCAGCCGGGTTTATGTGTTGAGATTGAGCCTAATACGCATGTGCGCTCGTATGCACACAATCCCCACTCTATCAGTCCGTCTGTATCGGACTTTGACACACATGCCTAACATAATCTATATATATAAGACACATGCGTGTATCTCATCTTGATTATGATACATTCAACGGTTGATGTGCACTCTTTTTCCTCATCCTAAATTCGTTGTATCAGACAACTTCTTTCCGCTTCGATTATAATTAGTAATAAAACAATAAAAAATAAAGTAAACATCACAATTAAGAAGTGGAAAAGGATCACGATAATTCATAAAAAAAAAAACGAAAAAGCTAAATGCACGAGGTTTGTTTTACTAGCGTAAAAAACAAACGCATTCCGATGGCGCTCAACAAGTAAAAAAAAAAAAAAGAATTTGAGCGCCGGCACCTTCCGAAGGCGCTCAAATCTTCAATAAAAAAAATGGCAAAAGTAGGAAGGCGCTCAAATCTTTAATAAAAAATAAGGGCAAAAATAAGAAAAAACAGGTTTTTGGGCGCCAGCGCCATCTTTTTATTTATTTTAAGATTTGAGCGCCATCGCAAAGCGCTCAAATAAGATTTGAGCGCCGTCGCAAAGCGCTCAAATCTATTTGAGCGTCAACGCAAAGCGTTAATATTCGATATCAAGTAAATTTAAAATTGTGTATATAACACGTCCCAAAAAAAATTAAATTAAATTAAATTAGTGGCTGTTGCCCTAGCAAAGCTACGTTAGCATATATTATTAGATGCATGTACAAGGCGAAGAAGCTTCGTCTTAGGCACAACACGTATTGCTTCAACCACCATTAACGTCTTCTATTCGCTTCTTATTTACAAATTCAAAATACCTTTTTTTGCATTATTTTTTAATGCATTATAATGCTTTTTTGCCTCCTACTTCACTTGAGTTGACACACAAGAGGACCCTCTATAACTCTATTTATCGCATTTGGTCTCCCATTGTATCTTTCCACATTGACTCAACTTTGTAACACTTTAATTAACATTTTAATATTTTTAAGTGGTCGATTTTTCATTTTGTTATTTATATTCACAAATGTATTTGAGGATGCCAAGTGGAGTGATAGGGATGGACGTTTGAATTTGAATAATAGGGCTTATAAAAGCATATATTATATTTATATTTGAGAAAATTGCTTAAACAATACCCCATCTTTTAGGCAGACTAAACTTTAGTATCCCGTCGTTTAAACTATTAGAACGGTACCTCACCTATTGAGTCTGACCAAAGATTGGTATCTAAATTACTGTTCACAGGTTAAGTAAATGGGTTAAGACAGTTGCAATGAGGCCTACAAGACATACTTATTCAACAAGAAACAAAAGGGAAAGTTCTAGGAGTAAAGTTGTTGTGTTAACTTAACGTGTAAAAAGTAATCTAGCTAGATACTAATCTTTGGTCGGTCTCAATAGTTGATGCACCGTTCTGATAGTTTAAACGATGGGGTACTAAAGTTTAGTCAGCCTAAAAGATGGGGTACTGTTTGGACAATTTTCTCTTTATATTTTGAAAAAAAGAAGTAGGACTTATTGTATTTGAGTCATGATTTATCGTATAGCATTCTTTTAGACGAGACTTGATGTATATACGCGGTATCAATGAGTCGAGTGATGGGTGAGTGAAGCACTTGATCACCACTCGTTAAACTTATCAGATATATTTATCCGGTTATTTTTTTGGGTAACAGGGTGGTTCAGATTTTATCGGATGACAATCATACTGAAAAGAGAAGTGCTTACACCTTGAGACAAACGAATGTGAGAGCATTTTATGTTAGGACAACCCTATGGTTATTCTAAGGAGCTGAGCACTTACTTGTTCAAGCTCGCCTCGTCCGCGAGCCGAGAGCGAGTAGTTTGTCTCATATTACAACCCTATGATTATCCTCTTGTTTAACTAATTGACTAAATACGATTTCAACTCTAAATTGAAGTGTTTTTACTTATTTTTAGTTACTTTTTTTAAGAGGTACGTAGGTCACCCGGTTCAATCGACTTCACCGATCTACGTCCGAATCGGGTAGTAACTCGTGGCCCATTGTTAGGGGATACCCTCCCAATATCAGTTTTTCCAAACATGTTGGCAGGAGGATTCGAACTCGAATCTCGAGAGTAATCATTTAAGGAGTCTAGCACCACATCCCACTAGACCAACCGAGTATTGGTATTTTTAGTTACATTTTACAACCAATTGAAACCGAGCCTTCTATTTAAACATTGTCGGTTTCGATTACCCTTACAAATTCTAATGTAACCAATCCTTTGATCATTATTAAATCACCACCTTCTACCTCAATTTTATCAAGGGTAAAATGGGAGAGTGGGTATGTTTTATAACCATGAGCATATAAAGGGTCCCAAGTTAATAATGAGTACAAAATAGGCCCCTCTAATTTATATAAAAAAAATTTATTAAAATAAAAGGAGGATATTAAGGAAATAAGAGGATCTTTCTCTCTCCATTTATTAAGCAAGTAATTATTACAAAGCGGGAAAGGAAATATCTTTATCTCTCTATTTATTAAGGGAATCAAAATATCTCCATTTATTAATGAAATCAAAATATTTTCCGGAATCTTCTTCCTTTCCAACTTGCGTTCATCCATGGCGACGATATTGAGATTTCCGCAGCAACATGTGTACATAATCGTCTGAGACTGCAAACATATGTACATATGTAGTTAATCAGTAACATTTTTGCAAGAAAAAATGTACATAATCACTAGAGACTGCAAACATATGTACATGCAAACACAAAAACTATACATATTCTAATCGATATCATGTTATATGTACACATAAAATATGTCTTTGTATCATCAAACCCCTATCCAAATGTACACGAACTGCATATTTGGTACATATATAGTTATTTAGTAATATTTTCGCAACATCATATGTACATAATCAGCAACATATGTACATAATCAGCAACATATGTACATAATCAACCCATATCCGAATATATCATACCTGACTATGGCGACTGAAGCTAATCTCGGGTTGCTCACCGTCGAACGCCCTCCACCGCTAGCCGCAGACATCGCTGTTGCTCTTGATCTCTTGGTCTTCATGAACTTGAACTTGAGGCGGTTGTTTAGGATAGCGTGACTCCACCTCGTTCTCCCTCTCGCCGCAATCGCCAAAGCACGATCTACGGCCTCCCGTACAGCACGACCTCGGCGCGGAGCCGATGTCGACGAAGAAGAAGGGTTGAATCGTCGAAATATCGAATTGAAGACGAATTGAAGAATACTGGAAAATCTTCCGATAATGGCGGATACGTCACTGCGAGGATGTCATACGACGGCAAAGACGAATTGAAGAAAGTCAGTCTTCCGATAATGGGTGATATATAATAATGGAAAATCTCACAGTTACCTTCTTTAACTGATCTCCTATTTTATTGCTTAATTAATTTATTTAACCAATTAAATAACTTCCATTAATTTAGTAACCGCCTATTAAAATATATCCTTATTTACTAGTTTATCTTTTTTTTAAAATGTAAAATAACAGGGGCCTAGTTTGTTTTTAAGAAAAAAAAGTTACCCCAACCCCTTAATCTTCTCTTTTATCAATACCTAAAGCATTTGCATTCTCCATCCTTAAATAGGATGGAGAAATTTCTCAATTATAGGTTTTCACTAGTAGAGTGTTCGCTTGTCCATCCCGTAAGGTATATAAAGCTACTTTGTTGTCGAATCGAATCGAATATTGAAATATTATAGATGAAATAATTAGTTTGATGATATTCGACCTCTACGCCAGACCGAAAGAATGAAACATGGTAGTAGAAAACCAAGAGATCATATTATTATCGGGCGAACACAAAATCCAAATGTAGAGCGAGGGTGTTAGACTGTCATGACAACCAACCACATTGGCCATGTGAAGTTAGAGTACTAGATGGTTTAAGCATATACAAGCTAGTGAGCCTAGTGTGACTCCTTAGATCACGCATGCATAAATAGGTACACTTGTTCGGCATATAATATCAAGTTTGTGAATGTCATATATGGGAAAAACTCAATACATATATACGCTTACACAAAATAACCCACTGCGAATTCCACAAAATAACCCACGATAAAAACATGCATAAAAATTTACACAAAATAAGACACGTTAAAAAGTTAGGTGGTAAAATTTCACTAAATTTTGCAGCTTTCTAGTAAAATTTTACATTTTTCTAACGCTTGAATCTAAACATATGGGGTGGTAATATGAGACAAGTTACTCGGACTCGGCTCGTGTTCGGCTTGTTAAAAGCTCGGTATGAGCTCGTTCATTTTCTAAACGAGCCGAATATGAACATATTGTAAAGCTCGGGTAAAATTTAGGTTCGGCTCGTTTGACTAAAATAACAATATAAGAGTATTACTTTAGCTGAGCTACTCGAAATCGGCTCGTCAAAATTCGGCTAGTGCTCGTTCACTTTCTAATCAAGTCGAATATAAACACATTTTCTAAACTTGCCTCAACATGTCAATATTCGACTCATATTGCAAAGTATTTGCAACCATATCAACATAAAACAAATGAGTTATTACAACAACGAAATCATATAAGATTGTGTCTTTATAACACACTTTTTTGTTTGTTAAAGAAGTCGTTATAACACTTGGAAAATAAATATACTTAAGTTAAGCACTTAACTTTAATAAAGCACTTATCTTTAATATGTTAATTATGATTCCTCCTTCACAAAGCACCAAGATACTATTTTGGCCGTTGGTGCCAGAGAGTGGTGAATCGCATCTGGTCTCGATTGCAATTTTTGGCGGCATATAATAGTAGTTTCCAAAATTATTAATTTTACTATTTAATTCCAAGAGCCTTAACTCCATTAAGGCCGAACAGGTGTCAAACAGGGTCGTGTGCATACAGACGTCCAATAAATTTCGGAAGTCATGTGTTAATATTTTTCATTATTAATTTTAAAATTTATGTTTTATTAGAAAAGATGAAAGAAAAAGAAAGACTAAAAATATTTTTAATAAAAAATATATTAAAAAATGACAATAAAAAGTAAAATACATTTATTACTGAATGATTTAATCACTTTCTATATTAATAATAAAAATAAATAAAATAAGATTGTTTTTAACTTTAATATGTTTTTAAGAAAAAATTTAAGCAAAAGAGGAATTTAAAAAAATTATATGATAAAACACAAAAAATAAAAGAACAAGTAGAAAGGGTTAAAATTGTTGACCATTTGCACTTAATATTGAGAGTCTTGTGTTGTTGGGCCGAATAACACCATTGTTGGACGGGTATGTGTGCATACGAACATAAATGCATATTACGTTTAAACTCGACATTCAAATTCAGAGGATTTTAATCATAAATACAACTACCAATAGGTTGAGCGGCTAACACACACCAGATTCCCACAAATACCAAATATGACCGATGTGAATGATGGTGAAATTAGGGTTTTAATACGAGCTGAACGAGTTGAACATTAGCATGCTTAGGTTCAGTTTGTTTATAAACGATTCGAGCCCAAGTTGGCCCAAATACGAACTTTAAAATATGTTTATATTCTACTTGTTTAGAAAGTTTTTAAGAGCTCGAGTCGAGCTTTTGACGAGTCGATCCCTAATAGTTTGGATAAAATGATGCTCATATAGTGTTATTTTAGCCGAGCGAGCTGAACATCGTTATATCAAGCTCGACTTGTTCATAAGTCGAGCCTAAATTTAATACAAGCTTTATAATATGTTCATGTTCAACTAGTTTAGATTATGAAAGAGCCGAGCCAAGCTTTAACGAACCGAACACGAGTCGAATCCAATTCCAAATAATTTGTATCATATTACATTACTAGAAAAAATTTGCAATATGTGACAGTCATGGATGATAAGAGGATCCTACCCGTGGCAAAAGATCTGTAATTCACTAATTCTTCTCGGTTATATTGAGCCATGTACATGATTCTTCCCATTCAATATACTAAACAATACAATTCTAATTATATGTAACACTAATGCTGCACATGATTGGACCGAACTGGAAATTACGATCCGGTCTAATCCTGAACTGTAATATTTCAGTCTGGACCATTAATTTACGCTTTTAATATTTTTGAACAGAAAATACATACGGTTCAGTTCAAATTCGAACCAGACAAGATTTATCCATATAATTTTTTTTAAAACAAAAAATAATATGATCTAGACCATATTGTACCGGATCGTGGTAGACCAACACAATCCGATTCATGTACCGCTCCGTAGAAACGGTTCGGTTCATGAACCGTTTCATAGAAACAGCCCGGTCTAATCCGGCCCGTTTAAACAACCATATGTAGAACGGTACGAGTAATACTAGATTCGAAATGTTCAAATAGTAGTCGTGTAAAGGTAGTTTGGAATTCGAACAAGTTCAACGTAAGTGAGACTTCGTCATGGGGCGAATCAATGAAAAAATGGCACTTGGTTGTAAGGTATTGTGTGTGGATTTTTCTTTAATTTTTAAAAATGTTTTTTTTTTATAAATATATTACAACCGAAATATTAACATATTGCTAAAAATATACTGTTTGAATAAACAAATATGTCCAAATATAAGTGATTATTTCTATTTGATAGCGTTATGACTAAGTTTTAGTAATCGAATAAATTAAAAGGATTAACATTATGAGAATTAAGAGAGAAATTTTTTTTTTTTTTAATCTCGTTTGGTAAGTAGATGAAGGAGATAAAAGGGGTTGTTGGAGATATAAGGTCCCACATCAATAGACGGGGACACTCCGAGCCTACTATATATAAGGTCGGTGGATTATTCCTCCTATTCCTCATATTATCAAAAGATGGGGACACTCCGAGCCTACTTTATAAGGTCGGTGGATTATTCCTCCTATTACCCATTGGTTTTAGAATGGAACCTCGCAAGGTTTATGTGTTGGGTTTGGGCTTAATGCGCATATGCGGTCGTATGTTAATCTCGTATGCACACGACCCCCGCTCAACCGGTCCGTCAGTATCGGACTTTGACATGGTATCAGAACGGTTAGCCCCAATTCGGCTCGCGTTCCTAACCTGTGGACAAGTGCAACTCCGTCTATATCCTCTAGTTGCACTTGCGGGACACTCCTAAGGTCGGTGTGCTACTTATATTGCCAATTGGTTTTAGGATGGAACCTCGCCGGATTTATGTGTTGGGTTTGGGCCTAATGCGCATATGCGCTCGTATGCACACGACCCCGCTCAACCGGTCCGTCCGTATCGGACTTTGACAGGGGTTAAATTATGAAGATTAACTAATTAAATTATGGGTTTTGTAATCCTATAAAATCGGTTATACGGATTATAACATATAAGGATTGTTGTGGTTAAAATTTATGTTTACCCCTCTTCCTTTATTTCATCTCTTTCATCTATAAAAAAAAATTAATACGGATTTTTTTTATAATTTTACCCAAAATCATATTCATTTGATCAAATACTCCGATATAACTATCAACTTGTTTATCAAAAATAATTTGATTAGCTTTTCTCGAAAAATTTTTGGCTCTCTTAATGTGGATTTTATTTCTCATCACATAGTTTTTAGATTATTTATTTATTTATCAACTATCACCGGAGCTAAATTTGATCTAGATTTTACTTTTTATTACATAATAACTTGACCGGTTA
Source organism: Fagopyrum homotropicum (assembly GCA_033239125.1). Lineage (NCBI taxonomy): Eukaryota > Viridiplantae > Streptophyta > Magnoliopsida > Caryophyllales > Polygonaceae > Fagopyrum > Fagopyrum homotropicum. The sequence goes on from BSWB01000003.1 coordinate 155,195,643, forward strand.
TTCCTACTTTGTACATACAATAAAAAAAAGTAGGTTTTGATGTGTATTTTATTTATAAAAATAATTAAATTATTATAATTTAATGTGTCAAAAATCTAAATTAAGTTAATCATATTTAACTTAATTTTTAAAATCATTTTTTTTAAATAAAAATAGTTTTTACAAAAATTTTAAAAAAATAATTTTACATGCTTTAATATGTTAAAATATATAAATTAAGTTAATCTTATTAAAACAAAATATTACAAAATTAACTTAACTTATATTTTTTAACATATTAATGTATGTTAAATTGATTTTTATAAGTAAAATTGACTTCACAGAAATCGAGTTTCACGTCGGCCGGAGCTAATTTTTTTATGGAAAAACAAATTGGATTATGCTAGTAATTTTCAGAGTTACAATTACTTTGAATGTAATAATGATATATTATTTTGGGATATTTTTTAATTATATATGAAAATAGTGTTTAACACATATTTTTATAGTAGGAAGTGAACTATGTCGGCACATGGAACATTAATATACTTTATACAATTTCTCTGTATTGGTATTTTTAATTTTTTTTATACTGTATGGTAAGCGATTAGATTAGATCATCCTCTCGAGACTCTCCAACCTAAAGCATTCTTTCGGATGTAATTGACCACTTATGAGGGGGTCGATGAGCAACAATGTGGGTAGTCGTGACCCAACTCTGCGAGCTTGTCGGTGGTACTGTTGACTTCTCTGAAGACATGTTGAATCCTGACTTGCTGTAAACTGACCAAAATGTTAGAAATATATGAAATAATGAGATCAAGTTCCCACGGGGGTTTTCATATTCGTTTAATTGAATCAATAATTGTAAGATTATCTCCTTCAATTTGAAGTTTGTTGATCTTCAGATCACATGCTCTGATCAAACCCTCCCGGAATGCCCATGCTTCAGCATGAAGGATCGATATGTTTCCACATTGTCCATAGCCTAAGGAGATGGGTGATGCATGTTGATTTCTTAGGATGAATTCGAAGGCTGATTCCCCAGATTCGCATTTAGACCCATCAAAATTCTACTTGATGGCATTTTCGAGTTTTATCCAATAAATATTCCTAGTTTTTCTATTAGTTTTAGCCTTTTTTGTTTTTGTAAAACGTTCTTAAAGGTTTTCAAACTCCTCAGTCGTAGAACCGACTAAAGAAGCACAAACAAGATGAACACAATCACTTGGTAACGCAGTTCGGTGGCAAAAATTTACCCCTACTCTGCGGGACCTCAAGAGGGGATATCCGATCCCATTTTTCACTAGGTATTCAAGAACATGTTACAAGCAAAGGACTCAAGATACTAGCACTACACAGATTTGGCAAAGAATATGACTAGAAAGACTTAAGGAGATAAGAGAACAGAAAAGCCCCCTCAAAGGCACCAAAGCGAAGATCTGAGATTGATCTTCGCAGTAATCGCAAGCCAACGAAGCGATGGTGAGAAGAGTTCCAAGAAATAACCAATCTCTCAGATTTCCTTCTGCTTCTTCTTCTACGTTCGGATCCTTCTTACTCGAAGCAAGATTTTGGATGACCCGATCTTCTCTCTTTCCCTAATCTCTCTTTCTGTCATGAACCAACTTCACGAGCCTGCAACTCAGTAACTGAGGAGCTTCATCAGGATGCTTATATACCAAGAGTTTCATTAAGGTTAAACGACGAGTTTCAGCAACACGCTTTATAACCCTAAAACGCTTCTTCAGCCTTCAAGTGATCAGCCCAACTAATGCACATCCCTCCTCACAACTGGATCAAGGAGATCGTGGGCCGTCAAGCCCATTTACCACATGCAGGGTATATACACTGGTCACATACACCCTTACAACTCAATATCTCCTAATCATAGAAAGGTTCACCTTATGTTATATCTAACACCATACTAATTACCAAATGCTACCAAACTTAGTTTCCTAAGTAGCAACATTAGCTCCTTGTAGGTATATAGATACATAACATGGCAAACTTTCATATGACTCCTAGTTACATAACTCTACCATAATCTAAGTGTAATTTTGCTAGATTTACTCAAAATCCTTTGCTAAATGACTCAATACAAGAATTAGAATTGCAGCAGTTTTGTTTAATTGTTTTGTTTTATTTGCCTCTTGCGAACTCCTTTCTGTATTGGTATTTTAAAATTCATAGCCACATAAAAACAAACAAAAGAATACATTTTTTATATTAGTAAGTGAAATATGTTGACGCAAGAATAGTCATTGCATACTACAAAACAATAATTTGAAAATAAAGTTTATTTTCTTTCCACCGCCATTACTTATGACGTGGATTCTTTTATACATATTGTTAAGTAGATTTGTATTAAAATATTATATATATATATATATATATATATATATATATATATATATATATATATATATATATATATATATATATATATATATATATCCTTACTCATATGTAAACAGCTCTTATCGTGTGAACGTGTAAACACCGAATATAAGTAACTATACCGCCGAATATATGTGACTATACCGCCGAATATATAGAATCAGGTCCGCGAATATTTATGCCATTAATAACACGATTTTTCCCCTTTTAATATCGCCTAATCTCAGCCTTCTATTTAAAGATCTAACGGATACAATTTGTTCTCATTGTACATGTTAAGAGGCGTTTACATGGGAGTCAACCCCTCTATATATATATATATATATATATATATATATATATATATATATATATATATATATATATATATATATATATATATATATAGTTGTAGCCGCGCGCGCGTCGTGATTTATTTTCGTTTCATATGTGCGGTGAGTATAAGTTATAGCACAGTAGAGCAAATATTATGCAAGAGAAAGGTAGTATATAAATAGTTGTATACAAACGACAAACTAAAGTTACATGTGGTAGTTGTATGTTTCAGAAGTGAAAGCAGAAAAAGTGTACAGTACGTACATTAGTTTGTCTACTAAATACTTGAAAAGAAACGGTAATTGTGATTAAAATATAAACTAATTCTATATTTAGTTCTTTTGTTCAGGTAGAGATAAATAATAGGTTCACGACATTGATAGGTCAAGTATTAGTGTAGGGAAGCAATGCTTTTGGTAAGCTTCTCCAGCCTCTTCATCCTCGTCTTCTCACTTTCACCCACAACCTACTCATCATGACACAAATAGAATTCATCAGAATATGATAAGCAACTACAATGAAAACTTCAATTGTTATGGACCAAAGAATCAAAATTTTACCTCAAACAATATGTTGATGAGCTTATTATCATTGGATACATCAAGGGCTTCTCTGTAGTCCTTTTCCTGCAACACATTTGAATGTTTCCTTCCAATTAGCGATCTTAATGCCAGTGACCGGTTTACATAAGGTTACATACATATATACATAATGCATAAACAAAAGAGGAACTTGGTATTGAGAAAACAGTGTAAGATTATACCTTCTTCTGAACTGTTTGACCAAGTGGTTTGAGTTCTTTATTGACTGAATCGATCTTCTTTCGGCCCTAGGATACTTCCTTTCTCATCGGATCCTCCAATGCTTCAAGCTCTTGAGTAGCAACTACCGAGTGCATATTATTTAAAGGCAATATTCTACAAGCCCTTAATAGAATTACACTCCAGGAGCAAATATGCATCTGAGATGTTCAACCTGAACAGAGTAATGCATTTTTTACACGTGTTACAGTGGCTAGAATTGATCATTTTTAGACGTGATGGTCATAAAAATAATAAAAAAGAGTGTCAATGGAATATTGAATCACTATATTGTGGCTGATATGTGGTTTCAAACAAAAAAAAAAAAAAAACATATGATTGACTAAAAATAAGCAAAAGCCCACAAGTGATGCATGAATCTACTTTCATAGATACAAACCATGCAAGTGTAGATGTACTATTGTACTGTTATATATACGGAAGGCAAATAGACAGGAAGGTCTTCCACTGGCAATGAACATGAACAGAAGACAGAAATGGAAAGAGAAGTATAATAAACTCCACCTAGATCATACTGAAGTATGGTTTGTTTGAATAATTATCCTGGAATCATCAGTCGTTCTGTAGGTAGAGGGTCCAAAACCAGAAATTTTGCAATCTGATGACACAAATGCCAGAAAGTGAGGAATTTACAAAAGAACAATCAGCAAAAAAAAAAAAATCAGGTACAGGCAATCAATATGTCAACAGCTTAAAATCGATCATAAGACTGATGAAGAAGATATCGAGAAGAATAAAGATGTAAAGGGCCAGAATAGGGATAACTGAAAAGAAGTGATAACCGGGTACCAAGAAGCATTTTTATAACCTCTAATGACGTGTTTTTCTGTGGGCAGATCTCAGTAACAATTTCAAGGGTAAATTTGCCACTTGGTGGGAATTGGATAGTCAAATGACGAGAATCTACCCGATAATCTCATGTCTAGAACAAAAAAAAAGACTAAATATCACAAAAAGACAAGTACAAAGGACTTGGTTAAATATCACAACGCCAAGTATGTTTGGATCTACCCGATAATCTCCTGCTTCTCTTATCCAGTCATTTCTGCCGGCATTGGGACATAATTCGATTCATCTTGCATTGCATCTCCAGTTCCTTTTGTGAGATGTAGAGCATCACACTTCTGCATGCACTTTTCAACACTGTATATGGTTAAGGATAAAACGCACAAACACATATATATGTAAATCAACATAATTTTGAGTAATTCCAAGTGGGAACCATTCCTACCACTATCTGCTCATTTCAAATTATAGAACATGCATTTAAAAAGTAAACTTAGAAAGGGAGGAACTTTTAGGATGGGGCAAGAACATCTAATTCTCTTTGGGAAGTGAAGGATACAAAATTGTGGAGACACGCCAACCATTGCCATCTGCCAATGTGACAAAAAGTCAGAATATAAGAAATTGATATAAACCACAAGAATTGGTTCAACAAAAAAAAGTTATATCAACAAACAATATAGAGACACTAAGATTGAAGAAAAAATTGGAGAGTGTTGCTTACGTTTCTCCATTCATCATTTGGACTGATATCCACTGGTTTCATATGACTGACAAGTAGACAAAGAAATCAGTTCACATGTAAAGATATCAGCTAGCTATAATAACAAAATAAAGATGGAATGATTTGAATGCAATTGCCAAATAGTCAGTTCTCTACCTTAACTTCATGGCGCAAATCCAGGAATCTAATAGTAAGTTACAACACGACAGTAACAATGTCAATGTGCAGGAATTTCATAATCTCATCATCTGATTTGATGCCAAATAAAAATTACTATTTATCTACAAAAGTACAGAAATTGAACACTGAACCGAAACAAAAAGGAGATAGGAAGTACAGGTTGGATACAAAGAATGGAAGAAGGTGGTGGTGAGTGGCACCTATAGCGCAAATTCACGGTTCTTCGCTCCTTCGGATTTTTACTTGAGTTGTTGATTGATTTGCAAACCACCGCGAAGAGATCAGTTCTCTACCTTAACTTCTCTCCGGAACGTCTCTCCAACGTTGGTGGCGACCTAGTAAGAAAAGTCCACAATAATCAAATATGAATGAATCCACAAAATTGAAATCGAGAACAAGCAAAGCCAAAAATAGAGAAAAAGCACCTGGAGAAAATAGGAAGAATAAATCCTAGGATTTTTATAAATACTATGATTCAAACTGGCGGAAAAAAAGAGACCTAAATAGAAATCAATGGCTGAGAAGGGGAAACGAACCTGGAATATCGGCTTCCCTGCCAGATATTTGAAAGAACTCGATCGAGGTGTTCCTATGAGGCAGACACAGGAAACAAATACAGTCATCAATGGATAGAGAGAAAGAGAAGGTGAAAGGTTAAAGAATAGGAGATTCACGCACAACAAAACCAATCGAAACCAGGCGACGGAAGAAGAAAGGGCCAAAGATATGGAAGGAAATGAGAGAGGAGGTAGAAGAGCATACCTGAGAGACGACCGATTGAAGAGCCGGAGACACCATAGAGGCCAGATTCGTGAAGAAGCCGCACAACCACGCTGCTATCAATGCCGCCGCCGAAAGCGAAGATGAAATCCGGTTTCCTTGAAAGCGCAAACCGAAATTAGGGGAAATGGAAACCTGAGGAGCTCCTCGATGTAACCGGAGTCCGGAGACAACGGAAGGCCATAAGAAATCTGCATCCAAGTTATCCAACGTATATGTTGAGATCGAAAGAGATGATAGACTGAAAAGCAAGAGTAAAAAAATAGAGAGACAAATACCTGTTGGTGAAATAGAAATAGATATGCAGAGGAAGCAAAAACAAGAACCGTTATAGCCCGATCGATGCACCACAGTTGAGCAAATAGGATCGTCCTCGCCTTCAATTGCAAGGAGAACGCGGAGAACAAGGTAGACCTACAAAGATACGGACGCAACAAAAAGATCAATCGATCAATTGTATGAAATATGTAGATATGTAGAGGAAACAAAAACATCAGTTGAAATCACCAGCCACATAGCAACATACCAATACGGTGTGTTCGGAGGAACCCTAGTTGATGGAAGGGACGATTCATTCGATTGTAGGGGCGCCGATCCATTTGGTAGCGGCCCTCCCTAACTATTCAAGAGAGACGACAGCGGGAGAGAGCGGTGGAAGAGAGTCGCAAATCGAACGGAGAGATGATTGGGAACCGACAGAAGAGAAATATGAGATGGACTGAAGATTGGAGGCGACACGTATTATTCATATGATGAGTCATGTCCTAAGGGCATTTTTGTCTATGAACTATTCATAACAAGGATTCCCTCTTTTAGAATTGTAAGGATATATATATATATATATTAGACCCGTATAGTAGTTAGGCCAACATAACTGTATTGGCCCAATGGGCCAATACAACGTTTTACATAAACCAATTCGGTAATTACAGAGAAAATGTTTTTTTGTTTTCTACAAACTACCCTCAACATTGTATAAAAAGTTCCATGAAAAGAATATCAACTATAATATAAAAAAATTGAGATTGTTAAATTCGTTAAAAAATATCTCACGGTGAAACACATAAATACCCGCACTAACTTTGAAATCGTGATCTTTTTCAATCGCTCCACTTAATGTACAAATGAAAAATAAATTTTGGACGCAGCTTAAAGTAGAAATGAGTACTACAAGCCTGCCGATTATAGTAACCGGTGACTACAATGAGTTGTTAGAACCTTTTGATAAAAAAAATAAATGATTTTTTTTTTCAAATCCAGTTATAAAATTTATTATACAAATAATTTTATATTTGGCTATATGCATTATTTTTTGTTTCATGGGTATATGCAAGTATTTTTATACATGAACAAACCCATTTTCAAATATCAATTTTGGCTAGTAAAACTATTTTTGAGGATTTTAATAGGTTTTTAGAAAGAATTTAGTCCCGTTTTTTAGATATGGCATGACATAGTATTCCGTATAATTTTTACGAGATTCTTAAAGGTAATTACTGAAGTCCAAATTAAGGTATTTGGCTAGTGTCGCTTTTGAAACAAAATGAGTTTCTTCGTAATTTCTAAAGGCCAAAAGATTCAAAACACTCTTTATAGTTCGATAAAATATCATAATTTCAAGAAAAATTAAGTGAGATTGTTGTCAAATTAGAGTTAGGAATCATTGTGAGGTTCTAGTTGTAACATATCGGGTTTATAAATCTCGGTGCTGTATTTTTTTACTTTTGAAATATATACATTAAATGTTAGAAAAAATTAACACAAATAATAAAACGTGTTAGCAAGAAATGTTACAGTTTCTAGGGAAAAAATAAAAGGGAATATTTTGAGATAAATAATAATAATAATTACTGATATATTGAACGCAACGTTGAGATGGCCGAGTTGGTCTAAGGCGCCAGATTAAGGTTCTGGTCCGAAAGGGCGTGGGTTCAAATCCCACTCTCAACATTTATTTTTTTTTCTTTTCATTTTTTAGAAAAATTTTAAAAACTGTTAATTTAATTATTGAAGATATTATATTTTAGATATATGTATTATTTTTATTTAAATCACACTCTCAACATTTTTTTTCAGTTTATATAAATATATATAAAAAAAAAAGCGTCAATTTTTTATAAAACATATTAAATTTTGGTTATATGCAATATTTTTTATTCAAATACCATTCTCAACATTTATTTTTTCTTCAGTATTTAGGAAAAAAATTTTAAAAAAATAACAATATAATTATAAAAATTATATATTTTGGTTATGCATTGTTTTCTGGTGGATGGATATATGCGAGTATTTTAATACAAGAACAAACCCACTTTCAACAAAAAAAAAAAATTTGGTAAAACTATTAGACCTGTCAATTTCATTTATAAATAAATGTTTCATTAACTAATCTTCAACGTTGTGATTACTTATTGTGTAACAATTATATACTAATATAATGTAAAGAAAAATAAATATGCATCAAAACAAAAGCCCAAAAATAAATTTCTCAAATAATATTTAAGGAATTTTAATATTACCTAATTAAAAATAAGTAAATACCAACTAAATACATCGAGTGGTCAATATTAACTCATAAGTCATAAGCCTCTTCTCATATTGATAAATAAACCGACCAGATTATGTTAAACAATAATTTGAGGTGTGAAGTAATCATCCAATCAAGAGCAAGTGCCTTTCGGATTAGCATTACTTGTATAATATTAGTATAATTAATCTTATAGTTTAAAAAAAAGAATTGCTACTGTCATGAATAGGATAAATTCGGTTTTTCAATAGACTTTCGATTATTTTTGTTTCATTTAACCAATATATAATCGGAAAAAATTCAAATTCAAATCTTCAATTAACACACTTTTTAATTTCATTTTTTTATATTAAATCATCGAATTTTCGAATAGGTTAGTCGATTCGAATACTTTCACTCAAGACCCATTACACACAATACGTTGACTTGTTAGCTATTGAGCTAGCCACCAAACAATTCGATTGGTATAGATTGAATCATAAAGTTTTCAAATTAGTTCATGATTGGTTATTGACAATTTTTCATTTGCTCAAGTTATGTACTTGGAAAATTTCCGTACAAAAAATTTAAATTTTTTCACGGCAGGGGAGGTGATTCAATTACGCCGGTACAATTGGCGTATCGAAAAGCCAAAAACTCAGCAATCGAACCATACAATTATAAAAACACAGCAAAACATCACCGAAAAGAAAACAAAAGGACTAAAGTATCTAAAAACGAGCAATCAAACAAAAAATGAAGACGATGAAGTTCGAGGACGACGGAACATGGAGCGAATACGAGGTAGATGATCTATCGCAACGGATAAATCTAGTAAAATTTCATCCAAAACCAGAAAAATAGTTTAATAATTAACGTGAGATCCGCATTTCAACTTCTACCACAAAAAATAACATGTGTGATAAAATTCAACACATAAATCCAATGATTGATTAAGAAAATTATTAGTCAAAACTTGAACACTCTTGGTGTCTCTTGGCTTGGTGATTAAGTCAACCATGAAGGCAACCTTGTTTTCTTTTTTTTCTTTTTTTTAATTTTTTAGGGAGCAACCCCTTACTCAAGTAAGTGTAAGCATATATAGTATGGACATATCACAAATAGTTTAATATCATTCTTCATATTTTTGGATTCCTACCATAAATATTTATTTTTACCTTTTCTTTCTTGATTAAATTTACTTTTTCATTAAAATTAATTCTTTTCTTATATAACGTACGATTGAATGCTCATTTCCCCCTAAAACTTCAATCAATTTCCACCAAAAAAACCTTTAATCGTTGAATTAGTACAGCTGAAGATCGATCAATTCATAGTTTCAGAAACTTCAATTCCTCGATTAATCGATCAAACTCTCGATCGATCAATGAACTAAAGTAACTATGGTAAGCTTTCGATGATTCTTCCCAGTTTCAGATCAAATGCTTAAAAAATCAGTCAAATTTCGTTGGGAGTTGCAGGCGACTCTTAAGGCGGCGATGGTGAGAGAGATGACCGGAATGATGACGTCACTGGTGGAGCAGCCAGCTAGGACGGTGGTGACGATGCTCTATTACGGCGACGTTTTGCCGGAGAACAGGGCGTTAGAGAGGATGGTGAGGCGCGAACTTGTCTATCCCCGTAACGTTCTGTTTCTTGTCGTCGTCAATTTTTTGAGGTGTTTTTGGTAATTTTGGTTTTTGCCCTTTTTATATTAAGACAAGTTGTGAATATGTTAGAATTTTCATGGAAGCATTCGGGTTCGGATATTCGGTGTCCCAATAGGGATGTAAATGTAATGTTGTGAGATTATATATAAAAATAGCTATAGGGCGGTCTAGTGAATCATTTTGGTCTCCACTCATTATAGCTTATCGGTACATTGATTCGTTTGTCAACTGTGGGATGATCGGTACAGATCGGACCGGACCCGGTACACCATTCCGATCTAGCCCGAAATTTCGGTTCGATCCGGGTCTGTCTAAATCAATCCTTGCTAGATTTTTTTTAATTTTTTTTTTTAAAAAAATATTGTTTGTTGTTAATTTTCGGAATTACCGATTTATCCGAGTCACCGGTTTTTCCGGTCTTGGAGCATGATTGAAAATTACCTTACACCCGTACCGGGTCACCGTTTATTGATACTACATTATTATAACATAACAATGACTTACTTTTTATTATTTTAAGCAATACATAAAAATTTTAGATATTTCGAGTATATAAAAATTTTAGATATTTCAAGTGTATTAGACAAACCATTCACCCATCTTCCGCCCGACATTTTCAGTTCAGATTTTCAACCGCTTTTCTATTTACTTTTTCCGATAGGGTGATTTGGACGTCCGGCGAAAATTTTAACCCCATTTATAAACTATTATGATTGAACCTTATCATTGTCATGTAACTCAAATTCGATATGAACAATTTCGAATTGTACTTGATTTCGTATCAAAGTGTGTTGTACTTTAAGAGATATATTAGGAAACGAAAATGGCATGATGTGATCAGGAAGCAAATCATAAAAAATGTGGAAAACTACTCACCAAGCACAAAATCATGCACTAAACGAATTTACTAAGAACAAATAATATTATACCTCAAAATACACCACTCGGATATTTACACTTTTTATGAGTAAAAATATCACATAATAACATACATAGTAGATTTACTTATGTGTATTTATAAAGAACTTAAATAAAAACATTTTTTTCTCCACTTCATCATCACATGATTCATATCTAATTCATATGTGTTTCAATAGTATCAAAAAAACATTTCTTGATTTCGGAAAATATGTGATATAAACAAACGAATGTTACATATTTGCAAACTAATATAAAAAAAAAATAGAGAAAATTATCATTGAAATATGTGTGAAATTGGTGGAAAAACATCTCCAAAGCTCAACTTAGTGAAAAACACACTATTTTGAGACTTTTAATCACATCAATGGGCAATGGAACAAGATAGGAAAAAAAAAAACATTGCAAAAAAAAATGGTAAAACCACTAAAACCAAAACATCTAGCAATTCCACACAAAAATTAAGCTACAAAAAAACATCCTAAGTTACAAAGAATCATCTATTTTGATACTTTCTGAACTCCCAAGTTTTAAACATCATATCATACTTGGGAGGTATATATTGCCATGAGATTGGAAATTTAAAAGAAGATACCAAGTTGTCAAAAGAAACCATACTGAGGAAGAACAGTTCATGATGAAAGTGTTATCCAGACACTAACTTGACAATGATAGTGATGCTGTTGAGAAGAATCAGAGGAACTCTCATGTACTGAACTGCGTAGATTAGACCTATAATTTGGCCCTTTATCGTCTTGGTCCGGCCTACAGAGAAGTCCTGAAAGCTCCATCCTTTAGGAGCTAGGAAACGGTCCTCGTTTAGAATTGCAAATGCATTAGCAAGTAGCAACATGCCCTCCAGGAGAGTCCACAAACCCATTGCCTGTACGGCAATGATTATATTAGTCTAGAAATCTTGACACCCCTTAGATGCAGAGAGATTAATTTCAGCAGACAAGAAGTAAATTGCCAGAATATCGGTGAATTTCCCGTGTAATGAGTGCTTTTGAGAACTAGAAAGGTAGTTTCTTAACACAAACGGGACATATACTTAAATCATGATGTCTTTTACATAGCATCATTAGAAGAAAACTAAAAAGGGCTATTTAAGATGCAAAACTATAACTGGATTTTGTAATTGAACTAATATCCACAAATCCTGCACTTTGTCAAAACAATGAGAGACCTAATAGCATATTAGAGGTCCAAAAAGTGAGTATTATAACCAAATATTCATATCCTATTTAGTAGTATGTTGGCTATAATATAGCACTAACATTTCTTAATCACTAACTCATTGTCGGTTGTGATCCTGTCTAATTCTCTATACCACATGGGGCAAAGGAAACAATGGAAGGTTGGAAACTCGTGTATAATGTAAAACATTTAAGTTCCTGCTGCCTTCTACCAGCAATATTTTAGCCAACACAGAAAGAAAAAACTGGGACGTCTTAGCTCATCTTGCAGACACAAAACCCAAGCCATTCACTTTCAAATTTCCATGGAAAATGCTTTGTAAGGGACAGCAAAAGAAGAACCCCTAAAGTTAGAATAAATTACGGATGCAGTTGTGCATACTTGCATAAGGAAATGAGCCAAAAGTTGGGTTGAGTCCACAAAATTGCAATTTTAACTAATCCAAATCATGGAATAAGAATGCAGCTATAGCCATCAAGTGCCAACTATTTTTTTTTTTTTAAATCTTCCACAGAAAATTAGTATTTAGTTGATTCCTCGCAAACCACAAAATTGTAGGAAAATGATCGAATCAACGAATAATAAACCCTAAGCCCCCCAAAACGGTCTGGATTGAACATTGCCATAGGAAACCTAATTCCACATAAAACCCTAACTGTCATCATGCGACCTTCCAGGAGCTGATCACACAGACAAAATTGATGAACCAGATAACCGCAATAGAAAAATCGCACATATTCAAAACAATAGTGGAGCAACTAAGCAATCATCAGATCACACAGTTCCTGAGCACTAATCGGTAGAGAAACATGAAGTTCGAGATAATAAATTCGAAAACAGAAGGATCACGAGCAAAATGAAGATCAAATCGAATATAGATTGTAAAACTGACCGGAAATCGAGAGAAACTGATCGGGGGAGACGAGAGGACCAGTTGCAAGTAGAGATCGATTGATGGGTAAGATCTGACGGGAGAGAAAATGTGGAGAACTGATGTTTGTCTCAATAATTGGGCCTTAAATTAATACTTGGGCTTAAAAGCCCATTACAGTAATTGGGCCTAAGCCCATTCTGAATTTCATTGCAGTCCAATACCAATAACACATTGTTATTTGAGCAGTAATCATGAGAATAAACTACTTTGCATAAATGTATAAATGTTCACAACCTAAATCAAATCTTGATGTGATGTAAACAATTATTGATGATCATTTTATTATGAAAAGGAGTGAAAATATGTAGGCCAAATTAGCTTAAGTTTTTTGAGAATTTTATCTCGTAAACTAGACTCATGATATAAATATGTTTAATAAATGTATACCTAATAAATTCAACTTTAATTTAAAGAAAGTGGTAAAATTTGAAGGGGTACACAAACCTAATAGAAATATAAAAGGGTTTATTTGGTCAAATTCTTTCAAATATGTATAAGCATTTGAATTTTTTACTTTAATACGTATTTTAGTTTGGCCAAATTAGTTAAATAAGTCTTTTTGAGATTTCTCTCTAGTAAGTAGTAACTAGGCTCATGATATAAATATGTTTAGTAAATGTACTCATAATTAAACCCCTAACCTTCAAACTTCAATTTAATGAAAGTGGTAAAAATTGAAGGGGTACACAAACTTAATGAAAAATGAAATGTTTATCTGCACAATTACGTACATGGTTCCATAAAGTATCCAATAAAATCTTATAAAATCTTAAATTTTATTGATTCATTATATTCAATTATGCATGCGAGTTGTGAAATTAGGGTTTCTTAATTTCGTATTTGGTCTCAAAATGAAACGTTTATCTGCACAATTACGTACATGGTTCCATAATAAAAGCCGATATATGGTCAAATCGTTGGATTTTTATCACGCATGTCTTAAGCTTGTTTCATTTCGTAGCCAAGTGTGAAATTCCGTTTCGATTTTTAAGTCATATGTGAAACTGATTTTCGTTTGAAATAATTATGTTAAATAGACTCTTTCTTATAGAATTTGTTTTATATACCCCTATATATAATTTATTCATATTATTATATACTCTTTATCAAAATATAAAGGGATTCTTTTTCATTTTAGTCTATTCTTTACACTAAAACCATCTAAATTATTACCAATCTTCAGGTAATAAATTATATAAAAAAAACAATAATAAATTCATCCACATGTAAGAAGTTATGATTTGTGTCATACCAATACAATTAATTATGTATCTCTCTTTTTACTGATTATAAATTATACTACATAATATTATAATTTTTTAAACTTTGTACTGTGGGACGTAAATTTGCATACAATACTAAAAAAGCAAATTCGAGGACTTTGCTGGGAGATCGAGACAATCTTATCCGAATTCAGACTGAATATTCGCTTCTTTGAGAAAGTTCAGATCTGACATGTGTTCAGATAAATCAATTGTGTTGCTGACCGATTGATCCATTTGGAAATTTCGAACCCCAACCCACCATTTTCTAACGATCCCGAACTTCGTGCTCTCATCCAAAAGGATACTTTAGGATGATTACCTCCAGAAGATAGTTCTTTCTAACCGCTTTTCGTTAAAAAAAAAAAAAAAGTAAAAACAAATAATTGTACAAAAGCTTGAACATTCCTATACATAAAAAAAAAATTGTAGGGTCAATGTCGATATTCTTTTAGCTCGAGATCGAGTGTCTCATGTTCTTGTCCCATGATGTTTTTCTCTGTGACTTTGCCTGTCAAAACACGACGGTTAACCGTTCACCCGTTTATCTCACCGCATCTAATCGATCATATATTTTTTTTATTGAAAAAGTTAAAATTAAAAAGAGGCGACGTATAGAGTAGCCACGGCACAACTACATGCACTCATCTTTAGACTTACGATTGCCACTTGGCAATACATGGTGTGCTGGATTGGTGACGTGGCGTTCGCCCGTCTCAAAAGATACGTCAAGTGACGTAAAGTTCTAGGCTAAAATTTACTAATATAATATCAATGTGTTAAACCGCCGCTTTATAAGTAACTCATTAATCAATTGTTATTATTTAGAGTTACGATTGATTACGTCCATATTTGTTTAAGTTTGTACTCAATTTGGAGTATGATATACATTCGATTGATTTTACCACATTTGACTCTCTAGATTTAGTTTTATATGTCCAAAATTACTAGCTATTAATAATTATATATTTTAACTAGTTAGATTAAATATAAATTTTTTATTTACAATGTCATTGAAAAATATACTTACAAAAGTAAATGACATCCATGACACTTTTTTAAAATTATTTGAATTATTTATTTTAGGGTTAATATTCAAATGTAGTGATTTTTCGATTACTCTCGATCAAGTTTTTTTTCTCCAAAAACGTTTTTTTTATTCATGTGAGGATTGTTGGAACCAATATTTAAATAAGTAGTGTGTCGGGTTTTTTAGAGCAAATTTATGATGGGCTCCGACCATCGTCAACACCGGAAAACGGAAGCATTGATTTCGCCTCCGCGAGCACTAAATCGTGGTATACTTATTTGCTAAAATTGGATTCTGAGTGAATGAAATAATGATGCCCGAATTACGTGTATGAGACACAAAAGGTGGGAAAAGGAACAAAAATGTGAATATCTCACATCGACTAAAAGGAGTAGCATCATTATAGTATATAAGGAGGAAAACGCTTAAAAGTCGTGATCTTTGAGTCACTATTCATTTTCAATGGGGAGCGGACATAGCTAGCCGAGTTGTAGACTCATTTAGAGGCTTAAACTCATTCTCTTTGGTCATGACCAAAACGGATTGAACTGGACTGATAGTGTTGGATTGACCACTCAAGGCTATCTTTTTTCGCCCAATCTAGTATTGGATTGCGGAGTTAATAACGTCGAACTCAAGCTTGTAATGGACTTAAAAAGTCAAACAAGCATCATTTACCTTAATGCAAAAACATCACGAATTTCAATTCGGAATTAATTTAAAAATTCTGATTCAATGAAATATACGGAGTTGCAAATCTCGGCTTAAAATTGCGGATCCCCCTTGTCCTTTGTGCTCGCTTAGAAAAAGGGAGTCTCGTCTTCTCATTCAAACACACAACCGAAACAAAAGACAAAACGTCTTATCCCCCACTTTTTCTTTTCAAAAATCGAGAGTGCAACACATAAGCTGTTCACAGATTTCCAAAGTCATCACACGGCTCAAAGAATGATAATTATAGGGAGTACATAAGAATCCAATTATATAAACGTTGATCTAAAAATTGATTTTTAGGCATAAAGAATGTCCGGACATGTAAAAAACAGTTGGAAACCTAAGAGAATATATATATGTAATGGTGTTTATAGGTACTTCAAATAATATTGCAAAGGGTATAAATAATATATGTCTCCGGTATAAAACCGGAATAATCGGGGTTGATTTAGAACCCAAAGGTGTAATTTTTAAGCTCCGACCCAATTAAGAGATACGATAATGAAAATAATCTTATAGCTAAACGAGATTAATAAAAGGCCGTAATGGAGCGGGTGTGAGCGACTACGGTTCAAAGAGTTTCGCTCTCCCCTCGATTCCGGCGTACAAGGACAGATATTTGGGTGTGTTTGGTTATAAGAGAAATAGAAACGGAATGAAAGATCATTTCCAACTATTCTTAACCAATCACACGGCTTTTGAAATTCGATAGAATTTTAAGTTGGGTCCTCTGTCTTATTGATAACCAATCAAATTATCATCCCTAAATTCGTTATCTATTGTCAACTCGTAATCCCCTCCGCTTGCCGAACTCGTAACACCGACATTATAGTCTCAAGAAACCCTACGACGCGTAAATACGTTAAAACCGTATTACATACAGAT
Source organism: Fagopyrum homotropicum (assembly GCA_033239125.1). Taxonomy (NCBI): domain Eukaryota; kingdom Viridiplantae; phylum Streptophyta; class Magnoliopsida; order Caryophyllales; family Polygonaceae; genus Fagopyrum; species Fagopyrum homotropicum. The sequence continues at coordinate 155,212,744 of BSWB01000003.1, forward strand.
GAAGAAAGTGTGGTACTTTAAACTCCTTCGTCACAATTGCACGAGGTATCCTTATTTTTTTTTTCTTTTTTTGAAGAAGGTTACGTAGATCACCCGGTTCGATCGGCTTAGCCAATCTACATCCGGATCGGGTAGAAACTCGTGGTCCATTATTGGAAATACCCTCCCAATATCAGTTTTTTCCTAGGATTCGAACTCGAATCTCCAACCTAAACACTGGAGCCCATCACCTAGGTTTCCTTTGTTGATCTAACTCGAATCTCCAACCTAAACACTGGAGCCCATCACCTAGGTTTCCTTTGTTGATCTACGATATTCATCACCGAGCACTCACACAGTACACACATAACCGTTGCCATTTAAATTTTAAATATATTATTTCTACGTTACACTGGATGCGTTACACCCACGTCAGCTAATTTATGGTGTAATAAAGAAAAGGCGTTACAAAAGACGCCCCATACGAAAACTTGAATATGTACACACCAAACCAAAGCCTCTGTTGGACAACCAACGATTAACTCATAAGTCATAACCCAGATTCTGTTTGTGTTCATGGTTCGCCATTACCATATATATATCCGGAATCTCGATCTTGATTTGTCTGACTGCTCTTCAATGTCTTACACTGGCCAGCTGCTGCTCCTCTTGATCGTCGTCGACTTGTCGTCCTTTGTCTTCTGCGTTCTGTTTTCGAGAACCTTTAGCTGCTCCTCGTACTGTTAGTCATCGAGAATCATAAATCCGGTTTCATCTTAAAATCAATCGACAATAAAAAAAAAATAAAAAGAATTACTTGTTCGTTTCGTTGTCGCTCGAGCTCAGCCTGGATTCATAAACAAACAAAAGATGTTCAGGTTAATTTACAATTATATAGAAATTTGTTACAGACTAGAAACTTACCAGAGCTTGTTTCAGCTGAGAATTCTCCTCTCTTAACTGGTTGAGTTCTGCTTCCAATTCAACTGTGTATGCCTGCCAATTACAAGTTACCGTGTGTAGTAAATAACAGGCGGGTAAAAAAGTAATGGTAAATATTATTTAAATTACCTGTTTTCTAGCTCTGGATCTAGCAGCTGATTCCCTGTTCTTAATCATTCTCCTCTGCCTCCTTTCCACCACCTTCTCCACGGGCCCATCCAAATTCCTTTTCCTGGCCCGCATCGCCCCGTCCACCAACCCTTCACCGCCCAACGGGCTAACAGGAGACGTCATTCCGAGCCCAGCACCATACCCGCCGCCGCCTCCGCCGCCATAGCAAACTCCAGCTGCGGGTCCCACTGGTATGTACCCGTTATTCCTCTTACCAGATGTTTCCCCACCATTTTGCGCTAGGGCTGGGTACCCACCGGGTACTGTGGGCCCGAAGCTCGGATGATTATTATTATTTCCGTTCTGATACATACCGTATTGTGTTGCCGGAGGTGGTGCAGGCTGGTGGCGAACCGCCGGAGCTGGTGGAGGTGGAGGCGGTGGTACAAGGCCTGCATCACGGACTACTCCAGCTTTGATTAAAAAATCTTCTAAAGTCATCTCTCCGAAAGTCCGTGTCCTTTGTTGGGCGGGTCCGGGCACGGTGGTCGGTCCAGTGGACTTACTAGCAACACCGCCTCGCTGGATCTCCGACCATACCTCATCGACTGTTTTCTGGCAAAGTGGGGCCGGAAGAGTAAGCGAACCCTGTCTCGCGAGACTCGGTTGCTTCGCTAACCCTAACCCTAACCCCCTTGAAGAAGCAGAAGCTACCTGCTGAGTATTAACAACCACCAGAGTATTCGCAACGCTCGAAACGGCGACGTTTTGAACCTGGTGGTGAACTTGGTGTTGATTTTGATTTTGATTCTCTTCAGCTGTCCAGATGCTATTGAGAAACTCATCCATATTCATAGACCCAAAATTCTTGCCGTTCTCTGCGCCGATAGTGTTCTGAAACTCGTCTAGTGTCAACGAGTAGATCGACGCTTGTCTTCCCAAAGATTGTAGAGGAAAGCTGTTTCCAGCACCGCCGGTGTCGGCATTATCGTTGCTCCTGGTGTTAGCTGTCACCGGAGAGTTCACCTCCATCTGCTCTGTTTCCGCCGCCACCATCTTCCACAAACTTATCTCCAATTCTGCTCGATTAACAGAGATTCTGAATTTATTTGTAAGCTATAGCAGGTCGTCCCAAGGATTTTTGGGCCCTGTGCAGAATAATTATATTAGACATTGTTTATAAATGTCATAATTTAATTGAATTTAATATGTATATTAAATTACTGATAATCATTTAAAAATCTAAATTATTACGTCAAAAATATACTGAACCTCACTCAAATTTTAGAAATGCTGTCTAAATTGACTCATGTGCCGCACCGCCCTTGAGAGTTGAGACCAGGCATGTGCAACAGGTACGATTTTTCAGCTGATTTGCAGTGATTCTGGGGTGAATGTGATTAGTATTTTTTTTTTCTTTTTATATATAAAAAATACATATTTATCCTAAATTTTGTTACATATAAAAATATATAAATAATTTTAAGTTCAGTTTTCATTCAAGAGAGTTTTTAAGAAAAAGTAAAAAGATTCCTCCTCGTATTTATCCTATAATTTTTAATTTCTTTTTTGATATAAATCACGGAAAATTTGTCAATTTTACTTTTAAATGAAAATGACCTTTTTTGTTAATTATAACACTAATTTCCATCTTAACAAATTCATTATTTTTTATATTTTTAAGCAGTTAAAAAAATCGTGATATCGGCCGAATATGTTCTAACAAAGTTGAGGTTGTTCGGATTCCGAAATGACTTCACTTAATAAAAATAATAATAATAATAATATTTTAAGTAAAATTTCGGAAGATACTCTCGTAGTTTGGCGTATTTCGGATTTTGCCCAACAGTTTTTTCAAGTTCGGATTATACCCTTAAATTTATGTTATTTTCCGAATTTTGCCCAAATTCATTACACTTTTTTAAATTCTACTAAAAATATACAAAAGAAAATAAACTAAAATAAAAAAAAACAAATTAAAATAAAAAGAATAATTTATTTATTTTAAAAATAAATTAAACAGTGACTTTTTTTTAAAAAAAATATTTTATATTAATTTAAAAATAAATAAATTATGTATTTTTAAAAAAATTCAAAAAAATCAGTGTTTTATTTATTTTAAAAATAAATAAATTAGATTAGCATTTTTTTTAACAAAATCTAAAAACATAAGTGGTATATTTATTTAAAAAATAAATAAAATAAAGACTCTTTTAAAAAAATTTAAAAAAAATTACTGTTTTAATTTACTATTAAAATAAATAAATATTTTTTCTACTTCATTTATTTTCCAAAACTAAAAAAATAAAATAATATTAAAATTTAATAAATTTAGACAAAATCCGAAAAACATCATAAATTTAAGAATACCAACGGTTGAACAAAATCCGGAATACTCCAAACCAACTTAATACCATCCGGAATTTCCCATATTTTAATTATCAAAATAGACACAACAAACTCCCATGCTGAGAATAAATAATAATTTCTTTAAATTAAACGCACGAGATAGTTCCAAATCAAGGAAGTTACATAACTACCCCCACTTTAAGTGTACAATTTGAAGCCATTAATTAGCAAGCAATCGATTCATTAAATTCTAACTAACCTTGAAGCGGTGCTTGAAGAAATCAAACTCTTCTTCTTCGCAAGTTCATTGCTGAATTGAATTCAACAGAAAGCTTGAGATTTGAGTGGTTATGGCCGCGCCGCCGCCTCCGCCGCCGTGAGAGAGATTTGAAGATCGGAGTTTGGGGAAGAAAGAAGGAATTGGGGTTTGAGGTGAGAGAGAGAGGGTTTTAAAGGAAGATGCAACGCAACGCAACGCCTTCTAAGTCCATCATTCATCGGTCTCCGAGACATGACGGCTAAATGCAGGTAGTGGGGCCCGCCGCCTGCTTTCTTTGCTTCACTTCCACTTTATACCGTCCTCTACATCTATCTAATAAAGTAAAGGGAAAATGTCAAAATTAATATTTTGATGAACTAAAAATAATATAAATTTTACAAATTATGATTTTATAATAAAATATTTAACATTAAATTAATATTGATATGGTCTAAAATTTATCCAAATTTTATCATAAAAATTGTTTATATATTTTTAAGTCACATGAAATGATCCATAATTTATTTTCTTCTTTTAAAAATCACCCATGATATTTTCATATATTTAACGAATTAGGTAACAAAAAGTTAGTCATCACTTTAGTTTTTTTAATATTTAGGTTGGTTTATTCATTAAAAAAGTAAGAAGTTTTAAAAATAAAATTTTGTTCAATAGAACCGTATTTGGTGTTATTATTGTTATATGAGTAGTTTGAGGGAATAATCCATGTTCGTAGGTAAAACTTAATGAAAAAATATATTATGTATTTGTAAATTTGTGTAGTTTAAAATTAATATATTTAACGTAAATTTATAGAAAAAATCTATATTTCATGTTTTAATTTAAAAATTCAAAAACCAATCTTATTTATATCAAAAAATTGTGGAAATGTCACCAAGTACGGTATTCTAATTAAAATTTTATTTTTAAAGTTTTAAAACTTCTCAGTCATCCTTATAGTTATATTTTAAATAAATGGCCTAAAAGATTAACAATAAAGTGATAACTAAGTTTTATTATATAATTCGTTACGTATAAAAAAAATAATTTGGGTGTTTTTTGATAAAAAAATATAATGTAGGAGTAATTTTGTGTGATTTAAAGGATTATTGGCGATTTTGTAATAAAATTGTTCATAATTTTACTTCGTATTAAAGGTGGTTTAAAGAGAAAATTGTGTAAACAATACCTATCTTTTAGGATGACTAAACTTTAGTAACCCGTCATTTAAAACTATCAGAACGACACATCACCTATTGAATTCGACCAAAGATTAGTACTTGGATTATTGTTCACACGTTAAGTTAACAGATCGGTGTTAAATAATAGGGGCAAAACTGTCCACCTACCTTAGATATAAATATTACATTACTCCAGATTTTCAACACCGATATGTTAACTTAACGTGTGAACCGTAATTCATGTACTAATTTTTTGTTGGGCTTAATAGGTGAGGTATCGTTTTGATAGTTTAAACGATGGGGTACTAAAGCTTAGTCAGCGTATAGAATGGGTACTAATTAAGCAATTTTCTCTTGGTTTAACATGAAATAGTTTGTATACCAACTAGTATTTTTTAAAGTTTGTATTATCTTTGGCGCATACCGCATAGTTGGTATTTTCCTTAGTTATTTTTTCTAAAGTAAAGCAAAAGATTTTTAATGGAGTTTTGTGCCGCCGCCTTATTCATTTTATATACATCGTTTGTTCGATAATAAAACTGCAATATTATTGAATAATTTTATATATGAATTATTATTATTTTTGTTAAATTATATTATATAATTTAAATATTTTTTATTTTTTTTAGATTTAAAATATATTTTATTATGTTTGATATTCTTACAATTACAACTATTTTGATAATTTTAATAAACTTATCTTACAATAATAATTTATAATTATTAAGATAAAAATATATTTATATCATTTTATCCTCTAAGTGAATATATATATATATATATATATATATATATATATTTATATATATATATATTTAAATATCAATAAAAAAACTAAGTTTTTCAAATTATATGTAACTTTTCGGATATAACTATCTAGTCAAATTTTGTTTGATGTGAATATTTTTTTTTACTAGATAGTTAAACCACCTTATAAAAATATTTCATTGAATTGAAACACATATATAATTTTTAAGTAAATTTCTGATAAGTATTTTATCATATTGTTTACCCTTATTAATCTTCATTATTAAATTTAAATTATCTAAAATCAGTTTTACTCCATAAATATAACCATACAGAATGTGTCATTACATTAGACATCACATAATAGGTAATACAATTTGTAATATAATCAACCCTAATACTCTCTTGGATCGATATTATTTTGTTACATATATATATAACCATAATGTTCGTTTAAATCGATATTGACTTTGACATTGGAGCAACATCGGGGATAGTGTCTCAAGGTTCTCTCTCACGATTGTTATTGCAATGTTACAGTGCAAATATCGTTCTCAACCTTCTACTTTAATTTTCGTCCCCATTCATATCGTAAGAAAATTTTTCTTACACCAAATATCACATAATATGTAATACAAATCTTATTACAATAAATTCTAATGATTTCCTAGATCGATATTAACTTTCGTATCAATGTAACTCATGGGATATTGTTCCGGGTTCCTCTTTCACGAATATTATTGCAGGGTATTGATTGTTTGTTTATTTTCATTCATAATATAAAATAATTTAAATCATACAACAAACATATCACATAACAAGTAAACAATTCCCAACATATTGAATTATCAAACATTTTTTACAAACACGAATATTGTCTAAAAGTGGAGGTCACGGGTATTAAAACTATTACATATATAAAGTAAAAACATTCATGTCACGTCTCATTCTCTAATGAACTCCGCACCACATGTCATCTTCTATTGCATTGTCATTTTATCATTGTACTAATTAAAAACAAAAAATCATTGATATAACTATACATATATTGTTTCCAATTTTATTGAAATCACAATCATCAACTTATTTTTAAGACATTTTTTATCAAAAAAAAATTGATTTTTTTCACTATTGTCTTAGGTTTATAAATTATTATAATATATATGTTACATTTTTTTCCTTTTTTAAAGATAATAGTTAAACGTTTAAAAATACATAGATAATATTTTTTTATTATTTATCAAAATTATAATTAATTTAATAATAAACTTTCAAGGGAGAATTTGACATACTAGGCTTTTTTTAGTTTTTGTTTAAGAAAATGTACCCCAAATTTTTTACCACTTTCATTTAATAGTAGGTAAAAATTATTAACCCTTCTATTAGAAAGAAAGAATAAATGATGTTTGTTATTTGTTATATAAGTATAATTTTTAATTACTGAATTTGTTTTCTTTTATTATTTTTCTTGCCTTTTTTTTTATTTTCTGGACTGAATTTCTCATACCGGAAATTCTCATACCAGAATTTTCATACTAGAAATTTCATACCAGAAATTATCATACGAAAAGTTCATACCAGAATTTTTTTCATACCAGAATTTTTTTCATACTAAAATTTTTTCATACCAGAATTTTTTATACCAGAAATTTCATACGAAAAGTTCATACCAGAAATTTCATTCCAGAAATTTCTGAATTAAAACTAGCGGCACAATCAGCACTTGATCCTTGTGCTTCCGTCCGCTATTTATTTTTGTTTACATAATACTTTTATTTTGAGACAATTTTAACATATAATTCTCCACTCAAATAATGATCAACTCCTCCACGTCTTGTCAATTTGTCATTGTCAACTGGGAAAAAGAACAAGTCTTTTGGAAACCAAAAGAGACGGTGATGGACCCATTTTTGCAAACCGTCATCATATACGCAAATTACAATAAAAAAATTGCAAATTTACAACGTGCCCCCTAAAATTTGCAAAATTAAATATTAGACAATTAAAAATTCATTCCGGTATGTAAATTTCGGTATGTGAAATTCTGGTATGTGAAATTCTGGTATGTGAAAATCCGGTATGTGATAATTCCGGTATGTGAAAATCCGGTATGTGAAATTCCGGTATGTGAAAATTATGGTATGTGAAAATTCCGGTATGTGATAATTCCGGTATGTGATAATTCCGGTATGTAAAATTCCGGTCCGGTATGTGAAAATTCCGGTATGTGAAATTCCGGTATGTGGAAATTCCGGTATGTGATAATTCCGGTATGTGATAATTCCGGTGTGTGATAAAAATTTTCATTCTAAAAAATAAATAAAAAATAAAGAAAATAAAAAAGACAAAAAAAATTAATAAAAGAAAATAAAAAAAGAAATTCAGTTTTTAAAAAGCATTAGGAAGAAAGAATAAAACAAGATGATGGAGAAGGTTTGATGGTAAAAAAAAAAATAAGAGGGGTATATTTACTTAATTGAAAAACAAAAAAGCCTACTTACTATCACTATTTCTCTAAATAGCCTACTAACCAAATTTGCCCAACTTTCAATTTCTCCTTTGGTTAATTAATTAAAACATTATGATACATCATTTTTTCTTAGTAAATTTAAAAGATTCATTTAACCATTAGAATTTAAAATTATATATGTGTCTTGACACAGGAACTATACTAGTTCTATTTACTAGGCTTCGACACAAATCCCTTAAATTCCAACCTCGTTCCTGTCCTGTCTCGATATCGACGGATTTCATCCCAAAAATAGCAATTTTGTCTCATCCCGACAAAAAATATTGGGTCGAAATATGGGTTTTAACTTTTTTTTTTTGTCTCGCTAGGTTCGTTTTAAAATTTATACGAAATTTTTATTTACCTAAACAATGAACTCATTGCAACAACATTACCGTTCGGGTCCCAAGCGTAGTGCACGTGCGCCTCACATGGACAATTTTGGTAAAAACTAACGGGTTAAATGGGGGAGTAGGTATGTTTTTTAACCATGAGCATATAAAGGGCCCAAGTTAATAATGGGTACAAAATATGTCCCTCCAGATTATATAAAAAAAACTTATTAAAATAAGAAAAGGATATTAAAGAAATCAAAATATCTTTCTCTCTACATTTATTAGGCAACTAATTATTACAAAATGGGAAAATAAATATCGTTATCTCTCCATTTAATAAGGGAATCAAACTATCTCCATTTATTAAGGAAATCAAAATATTTTCAGGAATGTTCGTCCTTTCCAACTTGCGTTCATCCATTGTGACGATATTGAATCAATCTTGATAAGATTTTCATAGCTACATATGTACATAATCGTAAAGACTGCAAACATATGTACATATATAGTTAGTCAACAACATTTTCGCAGCAAAATATGTACGTAATCACCAGAGACTGCAAACATATGTACATGCAAACACAAAACCGTACATATTATAATCGACATCATGTTATATGTACACACAAAATATGTCTATGCATCATCAAACCCCTATCCAAATGTATACAAACTACATATTTGGTACATATATAGTTAGTTAGTAATATTTTCGCAGCAACATATGTACATAAACAACAACAAATGTACATAATCAACCCCTATCCGAATATATCGTACCCGGTGAAGCAGTTGTCATTGTTGTGAGCAATGAGGTTGCAGTGCAACGGAGAGAGAAGAAGAGCAAAAAAGATTCATCGTCTATAAGCAAATCCCTAAATCCATCGAAATCGTAAATGTCAACTAGTGTTAGTGCGACTGAAATTGAGACCACCGCAATGAGGAAGACGACGTAGCCAAGTCCGACATCGTTCACCACGCACTCTTCGATTGACATTCAAGATCGATTCAGGTTTTCGAATATCGTTCAAATCAATTGGTAACTATTACATGTGGAAGACGAACAAATACAAGACGATTGGATGGGTCGATTGTGAGAAGCTTTCGCCGCCGACAACTTTAACTCGAACACTTTGAATACTCTGTTATGACGAGTGAAGGTTTCTTCTGAGAGCGTTTTTTAGTGTTTGGTAGCAGTTGAAAAGGCGGAAATTTTTGGCTATTAATTAGGGAATCTTTGCCGGTTACCATCTTTAACGGGCTCCAATCCTACCTACAAGTAAGATTATGATTTTTTGCAATAAGTTTTGTCTCAATTAATGCATGTTATTAAACACATTCAATAGCTAATTTTTTAAAAATAAATTTTGTCTCAATTAATGTATGTAACAAACACATTCCTTACTTATGTGTTTAAAATTAGTTATAAAAAAAAAGAGTGTTTAAAATTAAAAATTATTTACAAATTTTAACTTATATGCAAAATAAAATTTCTTACAATAGATTTTATCTCAATGATTGTAGATATAAGATTAGAATTTTGTACTAAATTTTGTTACACTTTTTGTAATATCATCAAACATATCTCTTTATTAAAAAATATGTATTTGACCGATATTTATAATTTAAGTTTTTAAGTATCAACTCAGAACCTTCAATCTTAGCGGATTTAATGATTCGCAAATACTTTATACAATAAATAAATTGGAAGCTCAATCGTTTTGAGAAAATAAAACTAATTTTGGTTGGTTTTTGCTAAAACAATTAAGAAAAGTATTTTTTTTATCGGAATTATCAATTAAAAATAATTATTTATTTACTTTTAGAAACACCCGTGCGTAGCACGGGCCTATACCCCTAGTTTTCTCTAATTAATATATTTATCATATTAATAACTTTCATCCACATCATAACAACCTAACAAATAACCCAAATTTTTTTTTTCTTCTGAATAATAGTAAATATTAGGGGCCTTGTTTGTATCCTATAAAATTAAGTTACCCTACTAGTTTAATTTTCTCAAAACTAACTAGTTTGAGATGAGCTTGATTCGGGTGCATTATGTATGTCTCCCCGACATCTTTCTCCTTATTTTGAATTTGGAATGAGCGATCACAACGAGGCCCGTGTTTGTAGGATGTGGATTTCGGGCACAATCGCATTGCGTCTTGGAGTGCATATGTAATGATTCTACGACCCGTTATCGCGATCTTCTTGCATTGAGTAATCAACTATAATTACTTTGGGCAAATAAAATTAATCATAACCATTGATTCAAAAATTTCCCATACTTCAACTTTTAATTCCTAAAGACTATGGTAGGAAATAAGTTTACAATGACAATTTAATGGTTCTTCACGACTTCACCCCTACCGTCTATGGTTCTTCACTCCTACAATTTGTCAAAACGAACACTAATAAGATATTTCTTAGCGTCTTTTTACACCGTCATTTTTATCCATCCCTTGAGCAACCAATATAGTTTTGTATTATATTATCTTAGATTTCCTTTCCTTTTGTATTAAGGAGTATCTACTCGCGTATTTATAGTATTGCAAACATTGTAGTCCTTTACAATTGCTAAAATGTAATTATTTTCAAAATAACAATTGTTACACACTAAATATCACCCTACGATCAAAGAAGTTGGGATCAATACTGAAATGATTAAGATCCGAGAGTGAAGAAATGAAGACCACTCGAGGAAAGATTCTTAGTCAGTCGATCCATACACCCACGTCGACCGATATCCCCATAGATTCCGAAGAGCTAATCTACTCCAAAACTATGTGCTATGCTACGAGTCGAGAAGTTCACTACATTAGATCAACCGACGTGCCCTTAAATGCCGCTTGACTAGTCCCATCAACTACATCCGTTTTGAATGACTTATCTTATATTTCCTTTTTTTTTTTTCTATCCATTTTGTTTGGGCTATCTTTTAGTTTGTTCAATTGAACATTTTTACCATTTATCCTTAAATATGTGGTTCAGTAGATTACCCTCAACATCCTTGGAGAATTAAGTTAAATACTCCCCCTTTAAATAAGGCTATTTGACCATTATTTTCTTTATCCAATTTTACGTTTAAACTATATGAGAAGGCTAAACTGATAAATTCGAACTCCACCAGGGAGAAGGTTGATCGGTCCACCATGGTCGACCAACTTGTCTCGTTTTCTATTGATTTAATAAAGGATGAGGTTTCATTAGTATGTCTTGCCAAATTCTCGTAATTTATGGTATGTAGAGCCCGACTTGCACTGATGATGATTATATGATGTTTATGATTGTCTTTATCATTCGTATATTCGTCTTAATTCAAATTTATGGTAGTCCAACAATCATCCATTGCAAGATGTGAGAGCTACACAGAGATGATTCCCAAGTCTATTTGTTTTTCATGATGTTTGTTTGCAAAATATGACAACTATGTGATTTAATATCCTAATTATACTAAATGTGAGAGCTCTGTGAGAATGTTTTCTTTGTAGCACCACCATAAATCATATATTGAGTTTATATAATATATCGTTGCGGTGATTCAAGTATTGCGATGAGTTTGTTTAAGAAACTCTGATGAGTTTGGTTTTAGTTTATACTACTTAGCTTTGATATAATATATCGTTATCGAGAGAAAAAAGAAGAATAAATGGTAGTGTGTATACTAAGTATGATACGTCTAATTTGATTTGTGTGGCTTCCATGCCTTGGTTAAACTTTAAGAAACTCGTCAGTTGATACTTTCATCGGAATGTTATACGAATAACATAATAGATTACAAAATGAGAAGTCCCAATAAATAGAAGATTATAACATGAGTGCTTCAAATTGTGTAAATATCATCGTCTACATTATTTCATTCTCTCATAAGACGTTTGGAGATTTCATTTTCTAAGCCGCCTACCTATTACCTATATTTATCCATTATTCAAATGTAGTAGATTGTGATTATAACATTAGTGAACCATCACTTATAACACCTAAGAAGTTTGGAAAATTCATATTCTAAATTGCCTACCTATTCCCTATATTTATCCTTTTTCTCAAATTCATTCTCTCATAAGATGATTAAGCTAGCAAACATAGCTCACAATTAACTTTGAAACCGTCAGATACAAACAAACATAAAAGGCTTAAAGCTAAGCGTTTTCTAGCGGTTTTTCTTGTGAGGGGCTATATCTCTCATTTACGAAAGAGTGAGAGGTTCATGAATATTGAACCACGGAAATAGATAGACACACCATCACTTCACCTCAATTTTTTTTATTTTTTTTATGAAAAGGAGTTGAACTCCCTGCGTTGGATGCTCACTTCACCTCAAGATACATCACATGCGGCGATACATCGATTAATCAACAAACTAGTAAAAATAAAATGTGGTTTTTTGGGTCATCAAGATTTTCTATTTTGTTACGTACCAATGGTCCAATAGCCATGCCCGGCACTTTTTCAAAAATTTTGAGGTGGTTTGTTGTTAAATTGAAAAAGTTTGATGGCTTGGGAAAAAAAAAAGATAAGGTGGGATTTAAATTAAAATTAGGACAAGTAAGAGGTGCTTCGGTGTAATTAACCATGTTTTATCCATTTTTGTTCTTCTTCTCAAAATTCGGAATCCCTCCCTAAACTCCCTTCACCGCTTCCCTCTCTCGCAACACTCCCAGAAACTTCTGCCGCGCCTCAACTGCTCCTCGGCCGCCGGTCGCCGCAATTGCGGAGCAGTTCTCCTCCATTGGCAGATCTCTCCATTTCAGGTAACTATTTTATCTCTATGTCCCTCTCTTCTCTGGTCTATCTCACTCCGATTGGAATTCATATTTTTCAATACTTGTGAGCTAGACCTAAGTTTTGAGTTCGGGCAGTGATGTGAGTCTGCTTTATGATTTCTTTAGAATGAGGACTTGATTTAGTTACGGTGTTAGATTATAGCTTGAGAGACAATATCAAGAGCGAGACTGTGAGGTGGTGGGTGTATTGTTGTTGCTGCTCGGTGATATTGTATCAGGAGAGTTGCATTGCATAAATCCTATTTAGCAGCATATTTGTTGCTCAAGTTGTAAATTAAGATCAATTTCACAACAAATCACCGTGTCAGATCATCTTCTGGCGACTAATATCACTATGAATCGCCCCATGTATACAGATAGTAATGAATATAATCTACAACCATAGCCATTTTATGCTAAACCTGAAGCAATTTATGTGTTAACGGATTTGTTTGTTGTTTTGTTTTTTCAAAGGGAGGGAACTTACTTTGCTTTATATACTCTCTCCTAAACGTGAGCAATCATGGAACAAGAAGAAGAGCCAGTAACTTTTCTTGATCGTAGTTCTCGAGCAACGAGAGGAAAACGGTAAGAGACACTAAGGAAGGAAAAAGAAAATGACATCACTTTGCTTTTGATTGTATTTTCTCACGATTTAGTTTGTCAGGATGAGCAAGCTGATGGAAGAAGAGAATGAAGAGGATGAGTTATTCTGGAATCAGGATGCACTTAAAGATGTAATAATAATTATATCATTTTGTGAATTTGAGATGAGTTTTTGCTATTTAGAATATGTTATTTCTTCCAATTCTTTTCCTTAGATTATGTTTTTGCATTCATTGGCACTGAGTCAGTGGCAACATTGTTTAAGTGAAAACAACAAAACTATGCAAAGATTATTGTACCATGTTTAGACTTAAACATATAGTCTCTAGGATTATATATATAGCTATCAGTTATTGCTTACTTTGTGGGTAAAACTAACTTCTAGAATATATATTGAAGGTCACACAATGTTACATGTTTCTAGATGTACATAGCTTTACTCTGTGGACCACATACACTTTTAGTCTAGTGGAAACCCTAATAGTGTTTTCTGTTTGTTTTGATAGAAACTTATTAGCTAATTCGTATACTTTTACACGGGTGAAGGAAGCCTTTTGGTTTTAGCTAGCTGTGCTTGTGACTAGCTGTGTCCTAATGATGGAAGCAAATAAAGTCCATATTCAAATTTTACCATGTCATCAATGTCTTAGCCTTGGATAATTCTGTTGTAGGAAGAGCATGATGGAGAATATGAGGAGGAAGCTGAAGTTGCTGATGAGTTTGATAGTGATTTTAACGATGATGTGAGTATAATAAAACCTTGTACTCTTAAGCTTGTTTAGTCAGATGTCATATATGTGGTGTCTATGGATTGATTATTTTATTTGCCTTTCTCCTTGTTGAACACGTCATGATGATTCAGGAGACTCAGGCTGATGAAGGTGCTGTGAATGAAGTAGATGAAAGGTTCAATCTGTATGCTTAAATTGAACATTAATCACTGGCTCACTGCCCTAGTAAGTTTCCATGTTCACTCTCTTCTCAGAATGTATTCTGGTGCAGGGATCGACCAAAGAAGAGGCTAATATATCCAGGGAAACCATCAGTGAAGAAGAAAAAGAAGAAAAACCTGTCAAAGATTGACAAGGATATTGAAGCAGGAAAGGCTTCTGAGCAATCTACTCCAAGCGAACCCTCTCATGCTCCAGATGATGTAGAAGAGGAGAGGATGGTGAGGAAATCCACAAGAACTTCAGTTATTGTAAGGCAAGCAGAAAGGGATGCAATACGTGCAGCTTTGCAAGCTACCATGAAGGTTAGTCCTAGTATGACCTTTTGTATGCCGGTCATGGTATTTTGCATTTCAATTCTGAAGCTGGATTTTGTTTTTCTTTATCTATCTCGACGATGGAAACTAAAAAACTCTGGATTTTCTGCTCCTCATCTATCTATTCATTGGCAGTCAGCTGTTTAGTGATGAATGATTTGTCGATCTTCTGTTACTTCCTCTGGATTTTTCATGAAAAATAGGTTTGCTATATGGAAAATGATTATTGGAAAAGATTGATCCCATCAATGGTTTCAGTTGAGTTTGCCAGGAATCGAGTCTGAAATAAAGAACCTGTTTATCTTGCTAGATAAGCACCACTGAAGCTAGATCATCATTCTAAATATATCGAAAAAATTGGTACAGATAAGCACCACCGTGAGAAGTTGTAGATCTTGTTGACATTTCTCATAGAAATTATCCGATGATAGCAACATAATGGTTCTACCAGATAGGAAATGTAAAGAAAGCAAGTAGTAGTGAGTTGAAGCTTTGTTTTGAGTGGTAGTTTGATAGAAAATTTTGCCGATGTGGAGATTCTTTGATTTTATATGCAATTGAGTTGACCTAATACAGCGAGGACTCATTGGCTAGTTGGTAAACCCTTCTTAAAATTTGCTGTTTCTTTTACCTGTACTTCTCAGCCAATACAGAGGAAAAAGCAAGGCGAGGAGAAGAAAATGACTCAAGAAGAGATGTTGCTGGAAGCTGCTCAGACTGGTTGGTTTAATTTCTTTTGATTGTGCAACCAATTGATGCTACAACACCTACAACGTAGCTTATAGCTTACGCATTCCTGTTATCTATTTGAGAAGGCTTACTTTTTTTAGCTCCTCTGTTTGTTGTCTTTCTCTAATATATTTTATGATAAATCGTATGCAGAAGTCATGAATTTGAGGAACTTAGAACGTGTATTAGCAAGGGAGGAAGAAGTTAAGAAGAGAGCTATTATGCACAAGGAAGAATATAAAGGCCCACAATTAAGATATTCTTCTAAAAATGGCACGTATTCTGCTATGGTTTCTACAAATCACTTGCATTGCTTACTCATAACCTTAATGCTATGTTATGCATGGAGCATTTACTTTAGTTGTAGTACCGACAAGATTTTGTCTTGTAGGTTGTTCATATATAGAATTGAGCAGAGGATTGACTTTCGAGTCTGAGATTTCAACAGAAGTTGTTCCTTGTAAGTTACATTAAGTTATCTATGCTAGATTTGAGATTTGATTCCATGGAGATGTTGATGCTATTATTGACTCCATTTATCTTGCAGATCCTCAGAAAGCAGTGTGTGCAATTACTGGATTGCCTGCAAAGTGAGAACCTAAGCTTGTATTTATTTGTCATGAACATATAGTTATCACAATTATTTTTGTTGTTGAAAATCTGCTCGATTTAGCCTGATTGTGCATAGCAGTGGGAAAAAAAGAAACTGGAAAGTGGAAACCGCAAAAAACGACACTTTTGGTTAACTGTACTTTTTTTTTTTGTGAATTTTCGGTATGGTCATCCATACCAAAAAAAATACAGTCTTTGGTATGATTATGGTTAGCTGTACAAACCAAAAAAACAAACATGTAAATAATGTGTTTTTGAAAAGAGAATAAGTTAACTTAGATGTTTAGTTAGTAATAGACATATTAGAAGTTACCCACAATATATAGACCCTAGTTTAAACCTCTATGCTTGGTAAACTCTCCTTTGGTGTCTGTTTGTTTGAGTTCGAATCTTACTGCTCTCATTCTCTCTCTTTAGTTTAAACCTCTATGACGTGTACCCTGTTGTTGTTTTTACAAGTTTGATCCTCTCATAACAAATTCAATTCTCCATTTAGGCATTTATTCAGTTGGGTTATGTCTCGTAGTTTTTTTTTTTTTTTTTTTTTAATTTTATATTTGATGGAAATTATACATTGTTCGTGTGCTTAATTTGCTATCTTATCTAGTTGCCCTGATCCTATTTTATCTTCGTTTCATGTACAGAATGTTCCAACATGATGTTAAATTTTATTTGTATTGGTTAGAGAGGGATTATCATATTCATGGAACAACTAAAATGTTAATTAATTTGACAATTTTACTGAACAATTTTTGCCTTTTGAAAAATGAACTACTAGTTTAGTGAGATAAGATTAATGTATTTTTAATTGATGGTTAATGTATTCATGATATGGAGATAAGGCTTATCATACTTCTCAACAAGGATATATTTTTGCTACAGAAAACATGAACTACTATTTATACTTTCAGATATTTTGATAACTTAGATGCATGATAGAAGGTTATCAAATTATAAGTGATGGTTAATGTAGTTTTAGGTGAATTGTATTTCTCTAAACGAATTCAAAGTGAATATTTAAATGAAGACTGGTCATTTGATATGACTTGCATGTTTACTACTTTACTATAATCTTTTCAGTTCACTGATTTGACCTTTTGTGTTGCCAAAATTTTAGTTTTTGATTTATTACATTGATGTAACTTGCATATTCGGGTGTCAAAGATTTCATTTTACTATATTACTTGTATATTCAAGTCTGGCCATTTTCCAAGTTGTTTGGTGGTTCAGATTGATTTTGGTTCTACATTAAGGATACTTTGCTTCTAATTTATTACTATGTGGACTGACCCAGTGGTGCAATTACTTCAATTTAGATACCGTGATCCAAAGACGGGGCTGCCATATGCAACAAAAGAAGCCTTTCAAGCTATTCGTGAACGGTGGGCTCTAACTCTGAATATATGTATATATTTGTTTTCCCGGGTTTAGATCCAATGTCATGATATATATGCCATTTGTGGGAAAAATGCATTGCCACAATTGAGATTTAGAAAATAAAATGATTCCATTAAGGTACTTTAGAAATTCCTATACCATTTTAGTCCAAATGTAGGTAGGCTGTGCTTAATAATGCGCCAAGTTCCTTCCTCATTGTTCGCTCTGTTGAGACTACTCTTTAGATTTTAATGGCTTCTTCACTGCCTGTCATCGTGATCATGCATCACACCCTTATTCTTCCTAAAGCCCACTGGATGACATCCAAGTTGAGGCTACGGTTTAGACTTTAGTGGCATCCAATTTAAAAGTGAGATTTTGGGAAAGGAGGACCAAACTAATCCTAATCATTCTATAGAATTGTTGGATCTTCTACGTGTTACATTGGGGTTCTGTAGAAGATATCATCTTCCATTAAACATCCTACTGTAATGTTTTTCCATATTTGTTGTTGTGTAGTATAATATGACTTGGTTACAACTCGGATTAGATAAGCCAGATGCGTATAAACAGATGTTAAATTCATTTATTTGATACAAATTCATTATTGTTGATTGATGTCTTGAGGATCTAATACATACACTCATGTTTTATAAGTACATGAACTTGGCGTGTCATTAATATTACAGTTATTTTCGTGACAATGGCGGTGGAAGAAGAGCGATGGATATGGGGGATCTATCAGGCTCAATCCGTGGGCAAGGGTTCGTGAAGAAGAGGAACAGATCAGTGGTGACGAATCGAAATCGAAATCGAACATATACTGGGTACAAATCTCGTTTTTGTCCTGTACTGACCGTTGATAGTGATCATTCAGAGTAGATAACATAGGGAGTAAATGATTAATGTTGATAAACACAAGAACAATATACCGAGTCATTACCACCATGGCGTCAAGGCGGGATCTGTCTGGTGTTACCATCAGAGGTCTGTATTCTTCAGAATTGGTAAGTTCTCAATCTACATCGATTGTGTCCGGTGTTACTACCGAATTCTGATTCAGGCTGTAAATGCTCATTGCACAGGGATCATGCAATTTTCAGTTTATGTTGATTCAAATATGGTGAGCTCTATACAACTTGCCATATCTGGATAATTTGCCTACCCCTAGCCCCTCTGGAATATGAGGCTTTTTTTTTGCTTGGTATCTCATTCCCATTGTAAGAGAAGGATTGCTTGTTAGCTGTGAGATTTTGGTCATGAACTAATTTTCCAGTGGGTTTATATTTTGCTTGTCCTTGTCATTTTATTTAATCAGGTCCTTTCGTAAACATAAGGGTAGAGTGGGTAACTGAGTGAAAGTTTAGGGTATTTTGAACAATTTTTAGTGATGTATATTTCCAGCATTTCTAACCCAAACACTTGTTGTCTTTTGGATATTTTTAAATTTTAAGTTAGATGATAAAACACAAAAGTAGGATTACCAAGATGGACCAAAATTTCGTGATATCTTTTTTTTCTTTCTAATTTCAATATTAGAAATTGTCAGCATAGCATTTTGAGGCTTTCGATCTGAAATTGTGTCATGATATCTGAGATGTTTGGAAATCTTGTTTTGACAATTTGGGGATATTCGTATGATGAGAGTAGTAACAGACAGGCACTTGTGAGTTGTGATGCAAGTGTGAGGGAAGAACTGCTGAGATGTGTGAAATTGTCTCACGTCGACAATATCATAGTATGTATAACCTAGTATATAAGTCATGGATTACTCCTATTGCCGATTGGATGGAACCCTGAAGGCATGTGTACGTAGGTTCACAAATAAAAAGCCTATTGTGATACCACTACCCATGTTAAGTCGGCAAGCCTATTGTGATACCACTACCCATGTTAAGTCGGACAGAGAGCGTCGCCTCAACAATGTTAGAAGATCCCTCTCCTTGCTAGCATAATCAAGTTTATTCTCGATATCATCAAAATCGTCTTCATCTTCGTCATCTTTAACCTTCCGACTTTCTAAAATTTGAAAATGCAACGAGTGAAGACCATTGCAATATGGTTTATGGCTAGTTTGATACCTTGTATGTGGACTAGTAAGATTGCTGCAACATGGTTTGAGCCAGGGTTAGGATCAAAGGATTTGAACAAATAATTATGATCAAGTGTTAGATTTTTCAAAATTACACATACATTGCATATGTTGTAAGCATACATAATAAAATACGCAAATAAATATATACAAATAAGAAAAGAGAGTATCTTGTAAGACATCGGGTGAAAAGGTAAGAGGTAAAGAACAAGTTTATAGTTTCTTATCGTATACTTATGCTTTCAAATTTAATAAATTGGTTTATTTTATATTGGTGCTATTGTAATTTATTTATACAATTATATAACTAGTAATATTTTCTATAAATATAAGAAATAATTAGACAAAGTGGGTCTTTTTTAATTTTGTGTTTAGTAAGTGTATCCTATTATTTTTTACCACTTTCATTTAATGGTAGGTTAAAATAATTAATCTCTCGATTTAAAAAGAAAGAATAATTGATGTTTGTTATTTGCAAGTGAAATTTTTATTTTTTAATTACTGAATTTTTTCTTTTATTTTTTTTGTCTTTTTTTATTTTCTTTATTATTTTATGGACATAATTTCTCATACCAGAATTTCATACAATAATTTTTCATATGAAAAATTATGATACCAGAAATTAGATACCAAAAATTAATATTATAATATTTACATGTTTTCACTGCTAGAGGGTGGAGTTTGCAGACTCTGTTTTGAAAATTTGTGTGTTAGCACTTTGCAGACATTTCACTACATTGTTACAGTAGCCACACAACCCCAAGGGCCAAGGCCATCAAGCACAACCCCATAGAAAGTCACGACATTCAGATGGTGTAAATCCGCAATTTATTTGCCTCACTTCAAAATTCGTCTTTCTGATACAATATAACTCATGTCAATAAAACAAAATAGCAAGGCCAGAGTTACCATACTGCTAAAAATTTATGACCAAATACCGTATAGAATGTAATCAAAACACAAACCATTTTCTCTTGATATGATGGCTTTCCAGCAAAGCATCTTTTATTTATCCGCTTGATTGCAACATCAGTACCCCTCCATTTCCAATGATAAACATTACCAAAGGTGCCAGAACCTAATTCGCGTAACTATTCAAGATCACTGCATGTTCTTGATTATCTGACAAATGGAAATTCATAGGTTTGGTTAGTAGCCCCTAAAGAATCACCGAGTACAAACCGATGAAAGGTACACAATCTAAACCTGCAAGCGCCCAAGCCCATCAGAATGTAAAACCACAGGATTTGCCTTTTTTGGTTTAACAGTCATGCCCTGGTTTCAAGGGAAACAACAAAGAAGTGTAACATAGAAATTAAAGCCATCCCACAAAGAGAGAAATGACAAAATGAAGCTGACACCATATATGATAGTTACTTCTAGTTTAGTCTGCATTATGTTGTCATTGTTATTTTGGAGTTCCTTCTCATTGTTGGCATTTGAAGTAGAAACATCAACATGAGATATCAAGGGAGGTTGATAAACCGAAGCTTCTGCTTCTTCTGCAGTTTCCTGAAGTTCTGGCAAGTCATCAAGGTTAAATTATGTAGTAAGAATTGAGTAAGGGCACATAAAATCATAGAGAAGTTTAACCCAAAGTAAGTATTGACAAGAAAAACAACATCATTTCATAACTTTGTTAGACAATGATTACTCTGAGTTGTGATCCTTATTTGTATGACTCGGTGGATGATTGATATATGCTTGTGTATTTGACTCGATGCCATTGCCAGATCTAGATTTAGATCCCAATCTGAAACAAAGTGAGAGAAAAATGTCAAAATTATGGCTCAACGAAGACTCAGATAAGTTGAGTACGTGCCTTTCTTATATGATTCATACCAGAAAAATCTCAAAATTAGTGATCAACGAAGAAGATGAAGATGAACCGGGAAGCAACAATGACGGCGAATGGTGGTAGTGGTCTTCGATCCGACGTCGGCGAGGAGTTGTAGGGAGTCAGAGAAGAAAGAGATGTGGAAGCTGGGTGATGTTGAAGCGAGAGAGAATGTAGAGGCTGGTGGTGGTTGTCCCGTGTTGATGCTCAGTTGGGAAAATTAGGGTTAACAGTAAAAAAAAAAGGTTTGGGGTACACTTAATTAAAAATTCAAAGGGCCTATTTAATATACTAAAACCTAAAAAAAGCCTAGTTACCAAATTAGTCCTAAATTTAATTAGAATAAATTATAAATATAGGTTAATGTTCACGTACGATTTACTTTTTCTGATACGGTTGTGCGGCTGCGTGTGTGGCTGACACGCGTCCAAAATTTTTCTTTATTTTTTATTTTCCAGAAACGAATGATTTTTTTTTTGAACTACCATGTTATAAATTTTGCTATTCTCTTATAAACTTTGAACTATTCTCATATAATTCATGAACTATTACTTTTTAATATATCATGTTAAATTATTTATAAATTAATCGTTTATATGTTATGGACTATTCAATTATAATTCAATGAACTATCATTTTATAAGTTCTGCACTATCCTTTATAAGTTCTGCACTATCAAATATTCTAATATAATTCATGAACTATCCTTGAAACAATTTGGTTTACTAGGCTTTTTCTAGTTTTGTGTTTACTAAATGTACCCCTTGATAGAAGAGTGTGTAGAGTTTGAGAATAAATACAAAAGGTTGGGGTATATTTACTTAATTAAAACATTAAAAAGCCTATTTACTATTATAGGTTTTAAAAAAGGCCTAGTTATCAAAATTGCCTACTATGCTTTTATAAGTTATGAACTATCATTTTTATTTGTTTTGAAAAAAATAAAAAAAATTTTGGACACATGTCAGCCGCACACACATCCGTACAACTGTACCAGAATAGTGAACCGTACCCGAACAGTACCCTATAAACATAAATATAATATAAATATGTACATATAGTGCGTAAAACTAAATACAAAGTTAAAACTTTTTAGATTAATAAACTATAATTGTTAAAATGCTAAGTTTTCAAACTAATAAGAAAACATAAATTGGAATAATAGGTTAAAAAACCTTTTAACAACCAAACAATGAAGGTGGTATTAGGTTTCATGCCCTTACAAGAACCTTTCTTTATTATAGTGAAAGAATTTTCTTATACTCAGAAGCGTGGAAACCACGCACCAATCATACAATGCCACGTCATCTCTTTCTTCAGCCTTCCCTTTTCGTCTTCCCCTTCTCTTCCAAGCTCTGTGCAATGCCCAACTAAACAAAGTAACCAAAACACGCACAAAATTATTTGGGT
The DNA here is from genome assembly GCA_033239125.1 of Fagopyrum homotropicum. Classification (NCBI taxonomy): domain Eukaryota; kingdom Viridiplantae; phylum Streptophyta; class Magnoliopsida; order Caryophyllales; family Polygonaceae; genus Fagopyrum; species Fagopyrum homotropicum. Next base: position 155,235,852 of record BSWB01000003.1, read on the forward strand.
TCTTCTTTTCCCCCTTTCCATCCAAGCTGTTGCTCGTTCGAACCCTAGAGTTTGGTACTCCCCTTTCAAATCACATTTTTCATCAGGTAATCTTTAGTTATTCCCTCTTTGGATTCTCTTTGCATCGTTTTCTTTGTATGCAGCCTTTCTATTGATAGTTCTCTCACTTTTTGGTTTCTCTTTTAGTTATTCTCCTTTAGCTCTTAGATCCGCCAGTTTGGTTTCCGGGTTTGGATTGATTTTAGGGGTTTTGGGCTAGTGTTGTTATTGGCTTGAGTTCCAGGGTTCATGAATCTCGCCCATTAAATATTTTGCATTCTATGTACAATGTGGTGAATTGGTTTCTTCCTATCTGAGTTAAGACAATTTTAGTTCGTCTTGCTGATTGTATGTAGTGCTCTGATTGGTACTGTCGACAAATGACTACAAAATCTTGCACTTTTTTTTTGGTTTCAAATTTGATGGGTTTTTTTGTTTTATTGGTGGGTTGGTGCATCATGCATGCATTTTAAAAATCAAGCCTTTGTCTTTTGGGTTATTTGGAGATACTAAGTACTGTGATCTCCTTCCTCCTTACTTATATAGTCAATTGCCCAACTGGGTCAATGCAACTCGGTTCTAAAAGGAAGCTCTCTTTGGTTAATCTTATGATCGATGAGAGTCTTATGTATAACTGACTCACCATACTCAAGCTGTGAAGATACCTTCTTTTTTCGTTGTTAGCTCATAATTTGTCAGGATTGTCTTGCATTTTCCTCAGTTTATGTGAATGATGTATTGATCTCTCAATTTCATGCCATGATCCAGAATCCAGGTTTATTTTGAAACGTTCCATCTCTTTTTTTGAGCTCCACCATTGGATGAACTAGCAAATATAATAAGGTGAGTCTGGAAAAAAAGCTCATGTTTTTTTGTTTTCAACTAAAGAGATGCATGTTTGCCCTCAATGATCGGATGACTTGTGCTAGGTTGTAGGGTTTGTGGGAAATTGAAGTCAAAAGTGGATTGTTTTCTCAACACTATAGCCATTTGCCCATCAATTCTTTTTTGAACCTTTGGCAAGAGGATGCTTGGTAAAGTTCGAAGAACCACCTTCCTTGATTTCCACTTTCCAATTTGTCGAAAAATCAAGTCCAGAATAGAACTCCTGTGTGGGTTCCTAGACATATGTAGTTCCCGTGTCTCTTTCAGGTTCAACAATATCTCTATGTTTTGTGTTATTCATCTTGTGGTTTCTCTTAGATGTAATGCAAGGCTGACATAACATGAACTTGTATGCTATTTTACATGCATAGGGCTTGTGAAATTACTTCAAGGCATGAGTGTGAGACACAGGCTTCATGCTAAAGGTAACAATTTCAAGCAAATGCGTTTCTTGATTATTTATACATTGCCAATCAAATTCCTATGTCATTTTGGATTAGGTACTAGTGTTTCTGAATAGGTTTCAATGTTTCTTAACCTTGATCTTTGGACAATACACATTTAGAAGCTTATGATACATCCTATAGCTTGTTTGGCTCCACAACATTGTATCCTTGAAGTGCTCTTCTTTGTTACTTCTTAGTGTGACTGGTATTTTGGCTTTTATTAAAAAGTTCTTCTACTCTTCTTGTATGTGTATATGTAGTAGCCTCTCCTTTCTAAATTTGTGCATAAAAGTTTTACTATAGCCATGTTTCTCTTTTCCCTACACCTGATAGATAGAGATGATTATTCTCATAAGTCACACTCACAAGTGAAGCTTTCTTCCCCTGGTTTATCTTCATTTGAAAACAGAATCTTGTCCAGTCCGTGCACCTGAGTGGAGTATTATGTAGTTCTTAAAGTTTGTCCACAATTCTCCTACCTATTTTTCTCTTGCTTTGCCTTGAAATGCCTGCAGCATATCCAATTGCTGCTATACTCATGCCTTAAATAGAATATATACACAAAAATGAAACTTCTTATGCGTTTGTAACTTGTAATTAGTAATTCAATGCTATTGCTACGAACCTGTGATAATATTGTAGACCACAAAGACTATTGATGGGTTATCTTTCTTCTGAGATTGATAGGACCCCTTTTTGCATTTGGTAAATTTTTAGCCCTTAGAATTGTAATTTGGTACAAAGAGGATCTTCTTACCCAATTGACTCCAAAATTGGCAACTTAACCCATTTACTTTCTTATTTGTGGTCTTGACATGGAATGTAGGTGCTAAAAATTGTAAGCTGCAGTTTGTATTGTTTCGTTTGTTTGCAATTTTAGTTTGACAAATGTTTTAGATTCTAAAGTCTTTCTGTCTTTCATGATAAATTTTGTCTCTAATCGACAATTTTTTTCCTTCCTTCCTCCTTTTCATCTTTTAACTTTATTTTTGCCCATCGATTTGCTTGTTTGCCTTTAACATTAGAAACACCTTAAGTTAACTCCTAGCTAATCTTTTAATAAGTTCACTATAAATGATAGAGTTTGTATTGCACGTAGCGTCATCTAATTGGTTAATCTTAAATGGAAAAATATGCATAAAAGAAAAAGGCACCGAGAGAAATGTGACGCTGCATTCAAGTGAAGCCGAATAATCCTCTTAAAGGTGTCAGATTTGGCGAACTTATAACATCTTTTGAGACCCCACTCTTTTTTCACCAGGAAGCTCCGGTGTCATTTATCATTTCTTTTATTTCCTTGCTTGGTTTCCATTTCATTTTCTCTTCAGGAGCTCATATTCAGGTATTCAATTTCAGCCTCTGCAGATTTCAGCTTTCTTGTTCTCTTGTTTTTGTGTTCAAGGTTTGCCCATAAAATTTGCTCTTTATGATTCTTGTATAAATTCTTGTTTCTCTTTCGTGTTTTCAGTTGTTCTGACTTCTGTATCTTTGTAGAGTTTCTCTTTTAAAATTGGCTTCACAGTTCACACATTTTTTCACTGCTTTTTGAATTTTTTCTGCACTTGCTTTTAAATCAGATGTAGAACACATCGGTACTTTCCCCTTAGTTTTTGACACATTATATCTGATCTGGTATTCTGGTTCATATATGAAGCATCTTCTCAGATTATTTTTTCATGTGCTTCTGGCAATTTGTGTGTAGATTGTGCATTTCGCATGTAGTCTGTCGTAAAACAAGTGCGCTTTTTGTCGCTTGTCTATCTTTTGGTTGATCTTCTTTTCCCATGGGAAATTCAGTTGTTTTCTACGCAGGCTTGGATTCCTCTGGACATAATTATGTGGATTTCGTGAGGAGCTTTACTTTTGTTCAATCATCGTCTTGTTTCTATAATAGAAGGGATGATTTCTGTTACCTGGTTGAAAAGAAGAAAGTATAACAGGGTTCTGTTTTTGAAAATACATCCAGGCCTTATGATTATCCTTTGTTTGTTAATGAATTTAAGAGGAAAAATCTATAAATGATCAAACTGTTAGTGTCTCCTTATGCATTGTTTCCTTGATTCCTTCTTTTTTTTCCTGCTATACTGCATACCTCTTGTTCTATCGCTGCGGAAATTGTTTTGTTTGAATGTTTTACTCTCTTGTTCTGGTGTTCCGAGTAATCTTCTATCTGGCAAAGTTGTGTTGTGTAAAATATAATGTGCAGGCAATGCCTTCACATGCTCTGAACTTCTCCAGGGATTTGTGCAATTTTGTTTAAAGGGACAGACGTCTTTTGTTGAAGAACGCAAGAAAAGAATCATCAGCTGAAAGCAAGATGGTTGATCAGCAGCACAAAGCAAGTACCAAAACACCTAAGAACCAGGATAGCAAAAAGGCTTCCCACTATTGCAACAACCATGATTCTTCCAAGAAGCAAGACAGGAAGGGGCACAACCCAACCCGATTCACCCCTGTGATACCTCAGTCTTCAGATCATGCATATACAAACACACGGGTTTGTAAAAATTCAGCATGCAGATCTGTTCTATCTATGGACGAACCCTTTTGTCGAAGTTGTTCCTGCTGTTTTTGCCACCAATTCGACCATAACAAAGATCCTAGTCTTTGGCTGGTGTGTAATTCTGATAACCCGAAAGATGGTTCATGTGGGGTAGCATGCCATATGGAATGTGCTTTTCAGCATAGAAAGGTTGGAGTTGTTAATCTCGGGCAATTTATGGAGTTAGATGGTAGCTATTGGTGTGCTGCATGTGGTAAGGTATCTGGAATACTCGGGTGAGTAACCATCATCTGCTTGTTCAAAATTTGGAACTAGAATCTTTTGATGTTTAAAATAATTGATTTTTAAGAAAAATTTTCTCATTGATATAGTAAGTTTTTCGGATTATATGCTTCATTGGATGTTTGATTACTCTTTTTTGGCTTAATAATGGTAGGTGCTTGAAGCAGCAGCTGTGTATAGCAAAGGATGCTCGACATGTAGATGTTCTTTGTCAGAGAATATCCTTGAGTTACAGGCTTCTTAGTGGAACCTCAAGGTTCAAGGCACTCCATGAGATTGTGAAGGATGCAAAGAGCAAGCTGGAGACCGAGGTTGGTGCTGTAAATGAAATCTCAAGCAACATAGGGTGGGGCAGCGTCAGCAGGCTTTGTGTTGCTGGTGATGTGCAGAAACTCTGTGCTGATGCAATCACAAAGACAGATGAATGGCTTGCTGATCCTTATAACGGGCTACTCAATAAGAGAGGTCAGACAACGCTTACTTTTCACTCTGTTTTTAATTTTTCGTGAATCAGCCGGGTCTTTGACAACTCCTAAGTAGGTGTTTGACAATCAGATTTTATTTTTGGCAGTGGATTCAACCCCTGCTGCTTGCAAATTCTTTTTTGAAAATGTCATGTCTTCATGCGTTTCTGTAGTGCTGGTTGAAATTCCAACCAACCTTACTGACATTATTAAGGGTTACAAGCTGTCATATTGGAGAACCCGACAGGATCCTTTCCCAAACAAGCCCAACCGTTCGTTTTCAAGGGAACAGAAAAGGATTGTGATAAATGACTTGCAGCCTTGCACCGAGTACACTTTCAAGATAGTTTCATTTACAGAGGCAGGTGACTTCTGTAATTCCGAGGCAAGTTGTTTCACTAAGAGTGTGGATAGCACATCTGGTACGGCTGGTGTTGAGAAAGAAAATCCATCTCTTGAAGGAATCTTTCCTGATAATATGGTGAACTCAAATGGAGCCCAAGATGCTAAGAAGATAATTCAACCAGTTGATATTCAGCTAAATGGTTGCATAGAAAATAGGCAACCGTCTCCAGTTCCTCGTGTGCTGGACCTGAATGTTGCTTTGGTACCAGATCTCAATGTTGCTTTTGAATCCTCGGGAGATGAAGATAACGGATTCACCATGGAGCAAACCAATGGAAAGAAACGCTTTGGAAATATTGAAGTAAAGATTCCTCGTAAGAGATCATCCGGGATCCTCGAGGAGACTTTTGACTGTGACAGCACATTGGTCAATGGTTCGCCATCACAAGTCCCTGTAGTGAACCTTGAGGAATGTGTGAAGACAATCCGGTGGCTCGAAGGCCAAGGTCACATCAAGCAGGATTTCAGATTGAAGTTCTTGACGTGGTTTAGTCTTCGCTCCACTGAAGAAGAGAGGCGAGTAGTCAACACGTTTATTCGGGCATGGTCGGATGAGCCGAAAAACTTAGCTGGGCAGCTTGTCCACTCATTCTCAGACATCATCACAGTCAAGAAGCCTAGACATAGCTTTTCCGGTAAGTTGTGGCAGTTAACTTGAGCTTGAGAAAAAGAAGAGAATCCGTGTAGTTTATGTATCTTTACTTAACATCATAATCTTTATGCAGGCAATCTTCCTTGAATTCGTGTTCTAAGAACTCGACGTAGCCTGATGGATTCAACGCAATTCGGAAGTTTCTAAATGAAGCTCAAGAAAGGAGCAGCAGAAAGAGGTATTTTTATGGATAGAAAGATGTTGTAGTTCAGGTAGTGCTAGTAACCATTGAAACAGCCATCACATTGGGTACTTGTTTTCTTTGTTTGTTTGTTTGTTTGAGACTTAAATCATTGTCAATTTGTCAAGCATCATATGAAGCCGGTAATGGCTACCGTAATAGTTCTCATTTCTCACCATTGCCAATGTGTTCGGTTACGAGTCATGTGCATTTTGGAGTTGATCTCATTTGAGATTTCTCCTTGATCAGTTATGGATAGGGTGAATGCAACATTGCTTCATATGAAGAGTTGTATTGGGAGTCAAATAGTGAGTAATGTGTCCCATGGTTCAACCCAAAAGGTACAAGTGACCTAAGGCATAGAGAATTGCATGAGGGACTTATAAGTCAAGAACTAGCTCTTCAAATGACACCCTGCTCGGTACCACTTTCCACCTCGCCCACCACACAACTCCTACAATCGACTTCAACAACCCTCCAAAAACCATAACCACCAAGCCTCCACGCCCAGCCCCATGATTCAAGGGACGGTGCTTACCATCTCCTATGGGTTCTGGCCATTGTCAAGATCGAAAAATGGAAGCGTTGACAATTACTGATGTGTCAAAAATGGTTTTCCTTTGAATGGGTTCCGGTCATTGTCAAGATCGAAAAAATGAAAGCGTTGACAGTTACTGATGTGTCAAAAATGATTTTAGCTTGAATGAGCAATGAAGGTTCAAAAGTTGTTGGCTTTGCAATACTAGTACCATTTCATCTTCTCAAACAACTCTTTATACACTATTTTCAGTACTAGTACCATTTTCCATCACCAACAGTCACCGCCTGGTCTAACAAAGAAGAAATGAGTTAGTCTATCCCGATGGTGATACCTGTTTGTTGTGTGACGTCCGGTAGAGCCCCGACAAAACTATGGTGATTGGCATGTACAATGCACACTCGGACACAAACTCACCCTATATGCGTCGGAATCCTGTATTGTAAGTAAATTTGGCTTACTTTGTGTAACTTGTAAAACGAAAAAGATTCGGTCAAAACAAATTGTCCCACCTAAAATTTATTAGGACGTAAAGAAACAATGACACAATAAATTTTCGAGCTAATTATTTATTTTTCGTTCATTTTGATCTTCAAACCATCACGTGTATATTCCAAAAGTGCGTGTATAGGGGCCGGAAAATTATTGTAGGATATGTATGATGATCACAAATTTATCAACAATGAAATTAAAATTTATTGATAGTTGAAGATGACGGTTAATAGTAGCTAAACATACTAGTTGATTGGACACACTTGTTTTTCCGATAAATTTGACGAGTGTTTAAGTCTTTGAGATGACAAAACTAATTGAAGGTTCTATAAAATTATCGAAACGGGTTTGCTTTTTGGTTTTAAATCAATATTTTTGTAGAGTTGTAATATATATTAGGAAGTTATCATGACCTCTATAAATTTACCAGGTAGCTTATGAGATAAGAAATTTTAAATTTACATAAGTTAACATAATCTGTTGTAAGCCGAGCTTCCAAACACCAATTATCTAGCTTATGCTCTTTTTTTTTTTTTTTTTTTTTTTTTTTTTCACAATCATCGTAAATTTCTATAAAATTATAGAAACGGGTTTGCTTTTTTGGTTTTAAAACAATATATTTTTTTTCACAATCTTCATATATATATAAAAGTTTTTGCTTGCTTAACAAAAATATTTTTTGAAATTGTAAATGAAAAAAAAAACTAATTTGAAAAAGGATTGCTGACGATAGAAGATGTTAACCCATTAACAAGTTATATTATGCATATTTATATATTTTATATTTAAAAAAATTCATATTATTTTTAACAAACTAATTAAATTTGGTCAAATTTAGATTATAAAAAGATGTCAATTTTTTTTAGAATAGTCATTTTAACACCTCTTATATAATTTTTTTAATCAATAAAAAAAACACTGGAGTATCATGGAAAATCTCAAAAAAGTTAAAATATTTTATAAAATTAACAAAGACTCAAAAATACCATAAATAAAATTACCTTAAAATAACTCTACGTACTCCAAACCGTGATACAAGTAAGCTGTAAGACAAAATAACATGTCACCTAAACCATGAATGCTTCAAAAGATAACACATAAAGAAACTCAATTCATCCCAAATTCTCATGGAGCTATCAGCTATGAGGATCATTTAGGCTTGTTATTGCTGCTTCAATTTTCACCTTCAAATCATCATTCTCCTCTTCCTCCGCCTACACAGTACACAATCAACCCACGTATATTTTTTTTACGAAAAAGTTAAATGCACGAGGTTTGTTTTACTAGCGTAAAAAACAAACGCATTCCGATAACGCTCAACAAGTAAAAAAAAAAAACAAAGAATTTGAGCGGCAGCGCCTTCCGAAGGCGCTCAAATTATTAATAAAAAAAAGGGCAAAAAGAAGAAAAAACAGGGTTTTGGGCGCCAGTGCCATGCGCCGGCGCTCAAAACCCTGTTTTTTTCTTATTTTTGCCCTTTTTTATTTATTTTAAGATTTGAGCGCCGTCGCAAAGCGCTCATTTCTATTTGAGCGCCACCGCAAAGCGTTCATATTCGGTACCAAGTAAATTTAAAATTGTGTATATAACACACCTTTTTTTAAGGTCAATTTTAGTAACCAGATCTTTTTGAAAAATTATAGTAATAAATGGGCTTTTGTATTTATTCTCAAACTTTACACACTATTTTTTTAAGGGGTACAATTACTAAACACAAAACTAGAAAAATGCCAGTAAATCAAATTATTTCATTTTTTAATAGAAAAAATAAAGAATGTTTTTTTATTACGTACCACAATCTTATTATAAAATATTTCGTCTCATATTTCTTCAAATTACATTAAAATATATTTATTTAATATTTTTACCATAAATATATTACTTTCACTTTTCAAGTTACTTATAATTTAACTCTGACACAAAAAAGTAACTTAAAATTTAATTAAAACTATACTATTAGATTAACCAACTATTTTTTTAATTTTCAAGTTGATAGAATAACTCAATTTTACTTTATTTTCAAATATCACTCTACTAATCATGTTTCTACGATATTTTAGTAATAATTAAAATAGCATATTTGTCTAAAGAACACAAAATTAATATATTGTGGTCAGTTTTTAGTTTGGATTCCAAAATATTAAAATTTTAATATGTTTTTAAAGAAGAATCAAAAGTAAAAATAACAGCGTAAATAATTTTAGGGACAGGATTATACTTTTATAGGTCAATCAAAGTAAAAGTATAATGATGATACCTAACAATCCTAACTTATATTAATATATTATGACTTTATAAAAATGATTATCAGTCCTTGGTCTAATTTAATCATTATCAGTCAAGTGCATAAAACAAAATCAAATAACAAGAAAAAAGATACGTGAATCAAGATTTGAAAATAAAATATTTTTTTTGTGATGATTTAGGTTTTGGTTCACTTATTTTTGTCTTGTCATTTCATCAACGAACCTTTCCCAGAAACATGACCCTACCGCTCTATACTTTGATTGGTACCCTTTTTTTTAATTGTATTAATTATCTTTTCACATTCATTTTAAATATACTCTTTCCATTAATATATAAACCAAACGTACGATAATATATCTTTCGGTTATAAATATTTGATATTAAAGAACAAAACAAAAAAATAAAGACGAAGTGTAATATTTATAATATATTATAATTACAAATAGTATTAAAATAACAATAGAATGTAAAAGTTACATGTAAATAATTTTTTTTTATTTATTTTGGTCTCTCTATACATTGAATACGTTTGTTGTTCTCAAATTTCTTACCTTTCGTAAAAAAAAATCATCAAAATAAACCCGTCAAAACATCTTGCATGCCTATTTTGTTGTTCATATATAATCCAAATCGTTACGACTATCTAATAGGTCTTTCTAGGCATAATTTAATCTTCCAAATATAAAAGTAAAATCAAATTTATGACCCTATATTAGAACATAGTCTAGCATATCAACAAAATAAATAAATACCTTGAATGAGTTGTTAAATTTGGATTATATATATATATATATATATATATATATATATATATATATATATATATATATATATACTATAAGATTTGAATCATATTTAAATGGACTTTAGGATTGAAAGTGACAAAGAAACTCGTAACCTTTCGATTAAAATAATCAAACGTTTTTATTTGTCTAAAATAATTAACATTTTTTTATATATCTAAATAAAAATTTAGTTAAACAATTAAAACATAAATTAACATTTGAACAATTAATTATATAGTTGTGAATCTTTTTTATTTTTCACCATACAACCTCTTTTTCCTAGTGCCCTTATTATTCCGAATTATTTTTTAATATCATTTATAACCAAGCTAATAATTATATCACACATTTCAATGATTAATGTTTTCCGTACTAATAAATATACATACACTAATGAAACAAAGTAAATAAATTAGTGTTATGCACTCTTTCTAAATTCAACCATTTTACAACACAATATTTTAATAATCTTTTATACCAACTAATGTATAGATGAACTTACCCATCGAGGTAACAATAACGATAATATATGACTATAACCATGAGAATAAAATTGTACCTAACCCATCGAGGTAATTGCATTTCTCATATGGTAAATTGAACTTCCTAGAATTTAATTTCTATGTTTAAAAAACGAGAAAAAAGTGTAGTAATAAAAAAAACTTATAAAAAAAAGAATAACTTTTCGGTAACGAAAACACGAACCAAACGGGGCCTTGATGAAAAAACATAAACTGACCTTTCTTTTAAATAATTTTAAGAGATAAATTATTATATAAAAAATATTTTAAAAGATGGTTATGTTCAAAACATCTATCTAAAACAATATGTTCATACCTCACCTTAAAATTATATTTGTTCCTACCAAAAAAAATCCCTTAAAATTATGTGTTCATATCTTTTTATTAAGTTCTACCAAATTAAGTAGTCATGTTATATATTATGCTTCAATGGGTTTTTACGGAATTTCTAGACATACCGACGAAAATCTATATTTATCCACAACATACACTTCACGTGCGTAGTTGAGATTTATCAACTACGCATATAGGGTGCGTAGTTGGGATGTGTTAATTTTATTTTTTATATTAACTTCAACCATGTGTTCCTAGTTAGAAAAATATCAACTACGGATGCGAAGTGATTTGTTGGGGTGATGAATATAGATTTTTGCCCAGCCTGTTGTTTTATTTCTTATCTTCTAACATGTTCACACTACGCTCTAAAATCCCATATCCGAGGAAGACATGCTTTGCATGGCGGGTCCAACTCTATTGGCAATGCTAATGAAAGTGAAATGAAAACAAGACAACTCAATCAGAGTGTTCAGAGGTTGCTATCAAACTCACATGAGATGTTAATTTTGCACAAATACTTCACTTTTGTCCAAAAATTAAAGTAGAAAAGGGCAGAAATATAATTAATAGATAAAGAGCCTAACCTCAACCAAGAGCGTCTTCACAAGCTTATCAGAAAAAGCTGTGGTACTTGCAGATATGACTTCAAGTTTCAACAATTCAAACACCTCACTAAGCTTCACAACTGTGTTTTTTCTTTTACTGCAGGTTAGGCTCACAAATATAGTCTTATCTCCCATGTAAGAAACCCTCAACTGCATCAAATCATGAATGAACTATAAAATAATGCATTTAAAAATAGCTTTGCTTATAATAAGAACATAAGAAACTATCACATTTTGGATTAGGTATTGAATAGATTTTATAACAAACTTTGAAAAAATTCTAATACATGATCATCAGATGATTTGGTGATGTAGCCATTTGGATTGTATTCATTGAAAGCAAATAGACAATTGTTTATTGCAGATTTTCTGCAATTTGCATGACAGTAGATTCAGCTCAAATCTCCTGTTGCCCTACACAATGTTATCACAAAATCAATAGCAAAATATATATGAAGAAATCTTATTACCTCTATGTCCTCAATCCGGGATTCCCAATTGGAGGCACCGGAATGGTAATGGTGAAAATGGTCAGATGATGCGGTTTTCTTCTTTTTGGATCTCAACAGAGCTCCTTGATCATGATTTGTTTTCCTCCCTAGTTGCCAACGTTCCAACACTGAAATCTCAGCTTGGAGTTTACTCTCTTCATTTTGTAGTTCTCGGATGTAGTTAATTGCGTCTTTGATTATGGACGCTCTGTCCATCTGATAACCACACAAAAAAGAATCACCAATCGAACAAAAAATCGCGATTAAGCATGATATTTCATATCTTAGAATTGAACAAGTGAGCAAAATTTCAAGCAAATTAGGTTTTGAGGTTTACAGTACCTTGCTTTAGAGCTTGAGTATACTATAATGCTATTGGAAATTGGTAAAGTATGGATTGTCCACAAAAATCTAATGTGAGCAAATCTACACAAAATCTTTAACCTAAAACTGGAAAGTAAAGAATAAAGAAATGAATACCATCAAGTGAAGTGTAACCAATCATTTCATTGATGAATTAACATCGTCCACTTAAAATCAATCAATAAGTAGGTGATTAAAGCAATCAATCGACCTTAATTAACTTGTTTTTTCTATTGCAGTGTTTTTTTGAACTGGATGGAGAGAGATGAAATTGACCTTGCTGATCTTAGGAACGGCCGATCGGAGACCGAGGAGTCTGTCATTCATCTTTTTCCGGCGATTTCTCTCGGAGACCATGTTCTTCGACGTCGACCAAGCGCCGTTACTGTCCGGCGAGCTCGGATCGTAGTATCCTGATAGCGCTTCCTCCAATCCCCAACTGCTCAATGCCACCGCGCGTTTGAAAGAAACAACGCAAATTTTAACGAAACGAGCTTGATCTATTTAGTTCAAACCGACTTCGATTTCACGAAAACATCGAAGTCTCAACAAATTGAGAGAAAGTTCTTCAAAAACGTTCAAAATGGGAGAAACTACCTGGCGAACTCCTCGTTCTGAAGAAACATGTTCGTCTCCCAGTAGTGATTGTACTCCTCGCTGATGTTATCCATTGGAAGCGAATGAGCTCGAGGAGAGGACAAGGTCGACTTTTGATCCCTCGATGGAGCTGAATCTTTGAAGGAGTGCTTTGCAAGAAAAAGAGAGCTGTTGTTCTGTATCCCTCGGTGTCTCAGTGTGTGAAAATGGCGAGTTTCTTGGAGCTTTTTATATGAAAAGAAAATTGGTTTGAGATTGTCATTTTAGAAACTTAAAAATGAAATTAAATAACATAAAAATTAGAAAACTAGGCAAACTTAAAAATGTGTTGATAGTTGAGAACTGGTTTATACGAAAAGAAAATTCGTGATAAAAGAGTACCCCGACCTTAATCCGATATGAAAATTTTCATATGACAAAATACGGTTCATTGAAAATATGAAAATGATATCAAAATAGGTATGATCTAGGTCTATTTTTGAATTTGGAAGATTTTACAGTTTTAAACCCAAAACAAATATCAAAATCAAAGAAACCAGTCTTCGTGAAAGAATTGAAGAGACAAGGTGTGATACCCTTTGCAAAACTTGTATGTATCAAACATATATAAAATAGCTCATATAGATCCGTTCTAGAGCGAACAATCCAAGAACATATTCAACAAGATATACGTTTACGAGTTACGGATCTAAGTCCCATATCTCCGGGATCTCAAAAGATCCAATCCACTATAAAAAAACTAGTAAAGTGTAAAAGTGTTTGACAGTAAACACAAAAGAAAAGCAAGAGTAGAGACAGATAGAAGAAAACGTAAAATCACACTGATGCAGGAGCATATTCTGAACCAACATCTCCAACTAGCAAGATAAGGAAGTTGGAGTGAAGAGAGGACAAGATAAAGGGATCACATGGAATGCAAGGAGAGAAGGAAGAACTTGCATGTGATTAGAAGAAGAAGCGGCTAAGACATTATAAATTTCTTTGTGCTAGAAGATCAAGATCAAATGCATGTGAGCTTACTCAACCATGAGCATGCACGTAAAAGGAAGAGATCTAGCTTACACATGCATGAAAATGAGCTCACCCATGCATGCTCTCATTGACAACCGGATCTCCCATGCAAGGAGGACGAAGAGAGATTGCATGCCCATACACGTACACTCACCAAACGGGTCAATCATGCAAGCATGTCGGATCACCCATGCACACGCAAAGAACGGGTCATCCATGCACTTCAGGGCTAGCCATGCAAGGACGTGATTAGGGACGAATCTAGTAGCTAAATTCGCTAATGTCTTATACTATTTGTCAACCCATAAAAACATATTTTAATTATGAGTTAAGTTGCTTATTTTGGGTTTTTTTATTGTTATTTTTCACCCCACATTACTTCAATAATTTTAGTTATCTAATGAAGAGGTTTAAAGATAGATTTTAAGAAAATCTTATCTTTTACAAGATAGATCTTATTGTGTCTTATAAGATCTTATCTTTCATAAGATAAATCTTATCTTAGCTTAGGATAACGTATCTTATCTTCCATAAGACGTCCGGTTATCGTATCCTTAGATTAGTAGATGTAATTCAAACCAATTCAATGCCTATATAAGGCCACAATTCACATGTTTTCTACACATCAATCAATTCACGAAATTTATATCTTTTATTCATAAAATTGTGTTTTTTCTACGCGGAGAGAGAGAGGGTGAGTGACGTTTCGTTCGCACCATAACTTGGACTGTTTTGAGTCGTTCTATTTGTGTCTAGGTATATATTCTCAAATCAATCACAATTCTCCTTCTCCGTTTTTTGGTGGATGTAACATATCTATCCAGGTACCGATCCATCATCGGCTATCATCGAATCACATCACCACCACCCCTACACAACCTTCTTCAGACCACCGTCACCCTCTTTCAAGATCTAACCCGACAAGAAGACGAATGCTTCAAAAGGTACATTATAAGGAAGTAAAAATAACTTTCAAGTCATTACAAATTCATTAACAAGCAACAAAAAAATCTCATATGAAACAATGAAGACAATTTAGGATTGTTATTGTTGCTTCAATTTTCACCTTCCAATCATCTTTCTCTTCCTTTTCCGGATAAACATTCAAACCACGTACATCTTTGAATTGGCATTAAATGAAAGTCTTTTGTCATTGAGAATCATTTATCCTTGTTATCGCTGCTTCAATTTTCACCTTCAAATCTTCTTCCTCCTCTGTCGCCTACGCAACCAATTAACCACGTACATCTTCGAATAATATTAAACAAAAATATTTTGGATCATTTAACACACTTTTTAGTAGAAGCTTCTCATCTCAAATTTTGAATTTCATGGTTTAATATACTTTAAAAAAAATCGAAAGTAAATATCATTAAGTAGATACTTAAATGAATGCTTTTTTAGTTTTAAATCAGTCAAAGTAAAAGTCGCAACGTGACGACTATATAAAATCATTTAGTCCTTGGTCTATTCTTCTGTTATCGCGAAGGAATTGTGTCCTTTATCTAAGGTGCAATTATTGATGATGAGATAGAACATTAAATATAGGGATATATATAATCCGATAATATTAGGGGTCATGGCGTTTTGTTAGAAGCTAACCATGATCGGTACATTTATATAATAAAATGTATTGCTAGTGTTATCGGGTCCTACGAGGTCACACCATCACGAACATGTGAACTGAATCAATTAATGAGAGAATTAACATATAGGAGTATAGGGTGGAAAAATGATATATTTTGTAGGAGTATAAAATATATTATGAAATTGGTAATTAATAATAGATAAGGGGTTATTTATTTATTAATTACTAAAATATATATCTTATATTTTAAGGTCGGACTTTTTAATAGTTAAAAAAGGCCCAACCTTAATTTTATATAATCGAACGATCGATTAGAAGAGCAGGAGATTCACCCGTGTATCATACACGTTCTTCCTCTTCGATCCCTCTCTCAAAAGCTCCATCCTTTGTTTTAGCAATCGAAGGTTAAGGCGATTCTTGTTCAGTCTCGGGTGGACCAACTAGAGGAGTAACACTTAGGACTCTACATATCCTTGAAAGAGTTATTGAACACGTATCAAAAAGTATTCCTTTTCTCCCTTATCTAATCCATTATTCATGCGATCCTTGTTTAGGTGTTTAGAAAATCTATTATACTTACTAAAACAGAGCACGGGTTGATGACGTGGCGCGCTGTGGACGCAGGGTTTTTGAAATTGAGCTCCCACAATTAAAGCCAATAAATCTTTATTTTTTACACTATTTTTTAAACCATAAAATTTTTTATTATTAAAATAATAATTTTATAGAAACCAAATCTATTATACTTACTAAAACAGAGCACGGGTTGATGACGTGGCGTGCTGTGGACGCAGGGTTTTTGAAATTGAGCTCCCACAATTAAAGCCAATAAATCTTTATTTTTTACACTATTTTTTAAACCATAAAATCTTTTATTATTAAAATAATAATTTTATAGAAACCAAATCTATTATACTTACTAAATCAGAGCACGGGTTGATGACGTGGCGCGCTGTGGACGCAGGGTTTTTGAAATTGAGCTCCCACAATTAAAGCCAATAAATCTTTATTTTTTACACTATTTTTTAAACCATAAAATCTTTTATTATTAAAATAATAATTTTATAGAAACCAAATCTATTATACTTACTAAATCAGAGCACGGGTTGATGACGTGGCGCGCTGTGGACGCAGGGTTTTTGAAATTGAGCTCCCACAATTAAAGCCAATAAATCTTTATTTTTTACACTATTTTTTAAACCATAAAATCTTTTATTATTAAAATAATAATTTTATAGAAACCAAATCTATTATACTTACTAAAAACAGAGCACGGGTTGATGACGTGGCGCGCTGTGGACGCAGGATTAAATTAGAGAAGTATACAAAACAAAAGCACGTAAAAAAATCTATTTCACAATATTCTTTCTCATTTTTTTCAAAACCCGCACAAGGTGCGGGTATTATACTAGTTATTTACTGAAATTCCGTTTTTACACATCTAAAAACCCTACATATCGGTCAAGTACATAAAACACAATCAGATAACAAAATCTTCATATAAAAATAGAGTGTTGAGATAAAATAATAATTAAAATAAGATATGGGAATCAACAGGAAAACAAAGCCTTGCATTACCAATTAATTTATAATTAAGATGTAGTTATCATGATTTTCGCCTTTTTTTTGTTTTATTATTCCATCATTAAACCTTTGTAAAGAAATATGGCAGTGCAGTACATACAACAAACGGTTAGTTTAGACTTTATTAACATCCATTCAAGTGTTAAAAAAATGGTTATCAAATTGACAAAAAAAATACATAAAATTTGGTTAAATTTTTATTTGAATTGGAGTGTAAAAAGTTTGTTTTTCACTTGAGATAGGGTCATTTATAAGCTTGATGGATATTTAGAAGGAAAAAAAAAAACTTATTAATTGAAGTTGATATAAGTTATAAAATTACCTAAAACTTTTTTATTTAAATAATTTTTTTTATAATATTGTATATGTAATACAATATATAATCCATATCATAACTTTCGCAAATCTTCTTTTTACCTTTTTTTTTAAAAAACATATTCTTCTTAGCTTATGAAAATAATAAATATAAGATACAATAAATTACATTAAGCTCCTTTAACCGATAATTTGATAAGCTTTAGTAAACTATTAAAATATGTCTTTATCGACGAGATTGCTATTGGTACCACCTTAAACATGCTATTTATACCACGGCTACGCATACGCAATGCTTAGCCGTAGCAACAGACTCATTTCGTTCAAAAATAAAGAAAAATGGCTACGACTACGCTTGCCGGATGCATAACGCGTACGCCAAGCGTAGTCGTAGAGTGTATGGGTAGTAGTCACAACACACATTTGCTTCGAAAAATTAAGAAAAACTTACTACACCTACGCAACGCGTAGGCGTACTAAGGGTACAAATAACATGACTAAGGTGGTACGAATAGCAGGAACCCTTTATCGAGGATAAAACGTTAGTGTTTATCAGTTGTCAAACACAACGGGAAGAAAAAACTATAATCAAACTTGCAATAATGTGTTATTGATCGATGTGAACAACCCTATCGTCTCAACACAATTATTTTACAATCACAAACGGAAGGAAGAAAAATATAACCAAACTTGAAATGTGATGGAGAGTCTTCAAGGTAGTAAAACAACATTGCCATGATCTCCCAATAGGTTAAACCCTGAATTGATCCAAGCTAGGCTCACCATTAATCTTGGAAAGGTAGCCTGAGTAGAACTCACCAAGAGTGAATTCCCTGTAGGCAATCGGATTTTCTTCCGAAACGAGGTCTTCAAGTGGCCGGTATACCTTGGGGGACTGCGCTGAACCCGTGAAGAACATGGCGGCGGAAATCCTGGGCCCGACCCGATTGGCAAGCACCCGGTGCTGGTTACTTTTGAGCTTGTCATTCGTAATCATCTGCAGAATATCTCCGATGTTGACGATCAATGCTCCGGGGATAGGCTTGACATTTACCCATTTGTTGTGATGGAGGACCTGCAATCCACCAATTTGATCTTGCAAAAGCAGAGTAAGGAATGCAGGGTCGGTGTGCTTTTTGGCCCCTGTAGTCAAATCTGGTTGTGGGCAAGCTGGGTAATAATGACACACAGTAGTCCAACCTTTTGTGCATTCCATGCCTCTTAAATGGTCTTCTTCTTTGATCCCAAGACCTTCCGAAATCAACTCCAGCAGCGACTCAGCCACTTTAGTAGCTTCAGTTGTAAATTGCAATATCTCCTCCCTGCATAGACTTGGAAGTTCATTGGGATCGAGATGACCAGTAAATTGGGTCATAACAGTCAATGTATCCCTCCAGTTAGGAGTTGAAGTCTCGAAAAGATCAAAGTTGCAGTTCACTCTCACCATTTTCATGGGATCTCGACTGTATAACTTCTTCTTTGCATCCGGATCTTCTTCATTGAACAAGCGAATTCCTTGGATCAATCTCTCAAGTAAGTCAACGGGAACTCCGTGATTAATCAATTGAAAGAAGCCCAATTTCTCTGAAGCATCAAGGATTTCCTTGATTGTCTTGGAGCGATCATCGCTGCTTGATTGAATGCCTTGAAGATCTATGACTGGAACCTGGAAGTGATCATCACTCGAAATCACAGAGAATTCGTCTTTGGGATGAATAAACATCCTGGGAATTGATTTAACACCAGCATCCACCAAACCCTTAACTCCCTCTTTCGTCTCATCAAACTCCTTCACCTCTTTGGCGCGATCATATTCGCAGTGGATTTCAGTGGTCGCCATTGATGACAAGCTTTTTTGTTGGTTAGGGGAGAAAGGAAGATCGCTTGCTTACACTAGTTTCTATCTTCTTCTCCTCTTATAATTGACCAAACTTGCCAAGTGTTAACGAACCAGCATGAGGGTACCCAAGTGTCAATGAAACAGGCTGCCATACCAGATATTGTGCCCAAAGATTCTTCACGTTCTACTCAGTAGAACCTCATAGTGTCAAAGAACCAGGCTGCTAGACAAACAAAATTATGCAAAGAGATTTGTACAGAGATTCTTCCATGTTGAAATGTGATTCAATATTCAAGATTCTCCACTTTTTTAGGAGTCTTAGGGTCCGTTTGGTTTCAACTCCGGAATCGGAAACGGAATGAAAACGAATCTAGTCCATACGTATACCCTTATTCATGAAAATTTTTGGAATCATTCCTTGTGGTTTGAAGTAATTGGAATAGAGTTTGGTTATTTTTGATACCCTATAAGGTAATAGAATGTGGGGAATTAAATGCATTTTGCCTTAAACCATAAGGAATAATTTCATACAATATTATGAATAAGGATATAGATATGGACT
This sequence comes from Fagopyrum homotropicum, assembly GCA_033239125.1. Classification (NCBI taxonomy): domain Eukaryota; kingdom Viridiplantae; phylum Streptophyta; class Magnoliopsida; order Caryophyllales; family Polygonaceae; genus Fagopyrum; species Fagopyrum homotropicum. Next base: position 155,255,584 of record BSWB01000003.1, read on the forward strand.
AAATTCATTTCCATTCCGTTTCCGTTTCCGGAGTTTGAAACAAACGGGCCCTTAGTCAATTATATTAATTAAGTTTGTGTGTTGTTAACCCACTACATTAGGCATGATGTTAGACATGATAAGTGGAGCTTTTGGTTAATTTAATTTTTCAGCCTATCTAAGTCATGTAGTGGTCATTCATTTTAATCAAGAATAAAAAAACATATAGTTTTCCACTGCAAAAAGTCATCTCTTGATTATTTTTTCACATCTTCTTCCTTTGTTCAAACCAACAAGTTGGTATCATAGCGAACTTAGGGTTCCGGGTTCAATCCAGGAAAGAGTGAGTGTTTAAACACAAGGGAAACAAGGGGCTAGAAGAGAGTATTTGTTCACAATGCAAAACAATGGATTAGACAACAATGGATCATCTTAATTGCCAATTTTCAAAGGTGTGAACTACCATTTCTGGAGCTTGAAAATGAAAACATTGTTCAAGTCTCAAGAGTTGTGGAGATTGGTAGAGAATGGCTATGAGGATGATCAAACTGAGGAGCCTGATCAACAACTCAAAGAGAAGAGGAAGAAAGATTCTAAGGCGTTGTTCACGATTCAACAAGCCTTGGATGATGAGATTTTTCCAAGGATAGCATCAACAACTACATCAAAAGAGGCATGAGATACTCTAAAGCAAGAGTATCTCGATGACAAGAAGGTGATCACAATGAGATTGCAATCACTAAGGAGAGAGTTTGAGACGTCTCTTATGAAGGACAAAGAGTTTGTGTCACGTGTATCAGCTGTGGTGCATAAAATGAACCGGATGGAGAGAGATGAAATTGACCTTGCTGATTTTAGGAACGGTCGATCGGAGACCACGGAGTCTGTCAATCATATTTTTCCGGCGATTTCTCTCGGAGACCATGTTCTTCGACGTCGACCAAGCGTCGTTACTGTCAAGCGAGCTCAGATCGTAGTAGCCTGACAGCGCTTCCTCCAATCCCCAACTGCTCAATGCCACCACGCATTTGAAACAAACAACACAAATTTTAACGAACGAGATTGATCTATTTAGTTCAAACCGACTTCGATTTCACGAAAACATCGAAATCTCAACAAATTGAGAGAAAGTTCTTCAAAAACATTCAAAATGGGAGAAACTACCTGGCGAACTCCTCGTTTTGGAGAAACATGTTCGTCTCCCATTAGTGACTATACTCCTCGCTGATTTTATCCATTGGAAGCTGATGAGCTCGAGGAGAGTGTTGAAATGTGATTCAAACATCTCGGTCAAGTCAAGTTAGCCGGCTACTTTCTAGGAGAATTAAGTCAAGTTTGTTAAACCTTTATTTAGCATTTTCTATTTGCTTAAAATTCAGTTGCATTTGTTATCCACGATCTTAGGCTGACTGTTAGTCGTGGAAGTAGTGGTTAATTAGTTTCATTTTCTTTGCTGTTATATAGCTCTAATCAAGAGCACTTTCTATTCAATTAACGAAGCATAGAACAAAGGCTATTTTTCCAGAAATTCTCTCTTATTTTTTCTCTGTTCAGTGTTGTTATCATCTTTTCTTTGCCAACAGATTGGTATCAGAGCGAACTTAAGGTTCCGGGTTCAATCCAGGAAAGAGTGAGTGTTTAAACACAAGGGAAACACGGACTAAAAGAGAGTATTGTTCACAATGCAACACAATGGATTCGGCAACAATGGATCATCTCAATTGCCAATTTTCAAAGGTGTGAACTACCAATTCTGGAGCTTGAAAATGAAAACATTGTTCAAGTCTCAAGAGTTGTGGGAATTGGTAGAGAATGGCTATGAGGATGATCAAACTGAGGAGCCTGATCAGCAACTCAAAGAGAAGAGGAAGAAAGATTCTAAGGCTTTGTTCACGATTCAACAAGCCTTGGATGATGAGATTTTTCCAAGGATAACATCATCAACTACATCAAAAAAGGCATGTGATACTCTAAAGCAAGAGTATCTCGGTGACAAAAAGGTGATCACAGTGAGGCTGCAGTCACTAAGGAGAGAGTTTGAGACGTCTCTTATGAAGGACAAAGAGTCTGTGCAAGACTGTTTGTCACGTGAATATGTTGTGGTGCATAAAATGAAATCTTTTGGAGAAATCGTGAGCACTGAACTTGTAGTTGGGAAGGTTTTGAGAAGCCTTACCAAACAATTTGATCATGTCGTGGCTGTCATAGAAGAATCAAAGGATATGTCTATGTATACCTTTGAGGAGTTGACGAGCTCATGAAGAAAGGCTTAACCGACCAAGCGAGAAGGAGGAAAAGGCTTTTTGGGCCAAGGACGAGTCTTTCAACAAAGGCAGGTCAGACAATTCGGGAAATGGAGGAAAAGGAAGAGGTGGTTTTCGAGGACGAGGCCGTTGCGAACCCGCAGTGTACGGATCAAACGGTGTGTGCAAACGACAATATAATCACTTATGATCTTGAGTAAACAAACTAAGTAATCACCGAGTAAGTCTCATCCTAGGCTTGCATTGAACCTGGAAAGGTGTAATAAGAATAGGATTTGGCAAACTCTAACACTTAACTCTCAGTTACGGATCAAAAAAGGTCACCTCGGTCAGTCAAGTTCCACCCCGGCCGAGATGTTCATCGACTGAACGAGATGTTATAGGGTTAAGGTTAAAGACTCGAACTTTCAGGGTCCTACTGGGATTAAGATTATTCTATCATCGTTTTTCCCACAACTTTAAGCCAATCACCCTAGAATCGCACAAGGAAATTAGCCACTCATTATCATGAAAGTAATAATCAAATATATGAGAAGAGAATGACTATTTGAACACAAAAACCTTAAGAACAAGACTTCAATAACTGAATCAAATATCAAACAAACCAGCGTTCCTTGGATCACAAATCCAACAAGACAATCAAACAAAAGGGAATCTAAGAAAGTCTTACAAATCCCCTCAAAAGCTATATTCGAACTATCAATCCTTCCTTGATTGATCTTCAATCTTCCTTCCTTCCTTCAAAGCTTCCAGAAAATCCTCTTTGCTGGTTATTCTCAGCTTCCAAGCATGGTTCATCTTGTGGAAAATCCAACCCTTTATATAGGAGAATTATCTTCCAAAGATAATAATATCTTAAAAAGATAATATTCTAATAAAATATATCCATATCTCTAAAATAGATCTCCTAAATATATAATCTTCCTTCCAAAATTTCAGCCCAAAAATATAAGATCTCTCCTTCCAAAATTAAAAGATCTCAGCCAAATAAAATATATCTCACCGCGTCAGGATATTTGCCTCGGTCGGGGCGCTCCTTTAGATCACCTCGGTCGAGGTGAAATTGTAGCTGACCGAGGTGAATCTCAACTGAATGTGAAATCTCTTAAATCTGGTCCCAAGTAAATCTTCTTTGTTAATTCCTTGCTTCCTGGGTTCTCTTTTAAGCTCCTGAATGTAGCTCCAATGACTCTTTTGCTCCTTAGCTCTATTTCGATCCAAATTGTGCCATTTTACCTACGATTACAACGAAACTTGGTGTAGACCTCGATTCCCATAAAGGTAGATGAAACGACAATATAATCACATAATATACATTTAAACATGCAGATTATTGAAGATAAAACGTCTAAACAAGTCCTAAAATATAGATTATAATAAATGCTATCAAAATACCCATACTTGTCCCTTGCTTATCCCTAAGCAAGTTCCAAATCTTAAGTACAAGATAGAATGAATTATAAGTCATAAAGATCAATGAAAAGTATTTCAAAATATTTTTGGTGGTGTGCTCCACTCATAGATCACTCTAAGAGAATGCTTTATGGTGTTTAAAATGAAAATATGATCAAAACATTTTATAAATATAAGAAAGTTGTTCATCTTTGCATAAAATCATAGAAAGCATAATAAATCATAATTATCGATATATTTCATGTATAATCCAGTTTAAACTACCAAGTCAATCAACAAGCTCGAGGTCTCAAGGGCTTTTCAAGAGAAGGTCAAGAAACATGTGAGAGTGTGATGTATATAGGGAATGTGGTGCTAGAATCCGGGAAAAGGATCTTCACTTCACTTTGCTTTGAACTTCAACATCTTCCACCAATAAGCTTTGCTTATTTACTTTTTACTTTTTGGGATGCATGGACAGAGGTGCACAATAACCAAAGCCTAGGAGATCAGCAATCATCAATTTCTCGAGATGCCTCAAACCCTTGATGCACATACCATGACCCGTTAGGAATATCGCTCAGTCCGACTTTGGCAAGACACAAACACCCGGCTATGTGAATGGTGCCGAGTTACTCATCATCATGATTGACTTCCCTAAACCTATTTGTTTCTTTTTAAACTTCCAGCCAACATCTCAACTTTTCTTTCACTTGCTTTTCATATGCTTGCTTCTAATTTCCCGGATAGGTGAAGGGAGGCAAATATGTATATGAGGGGCTAAGCATGATCTAGAAGAAGAAGAGAAGAGAATGAATTGCCTTAATCATCCCAGGAAGAAAGTGATAGAACTCATCATGTGGTGTCAACCTTCAAATTCAACATAATTTGGATAAAAATAAAGTATTAAACATGCCAAAATTTCAAACAAAGCATTTAGCAACTTAAACATATCATAAAACCTTTCAAACATATAAAGATTTCAAAACCAATCTGCAAACAAAATCATCACTGAGGTCATATCCAGAAAGGAAGCACAAAATCGTTTCGAAAACTGTTTCAGTTAAACCACCTGGGTCGAGATGTTCTAGGTCAACCGAGGTACTTGACCTCGTTTTGCAAGAATCACCCCGGTCGAGGTCATAATTTTTTTTTCTTAACCAGTTTTTGACGTTTTTCTCAATCAAATAACATGTATGCATGCATGTAATCTCAGATAAGCACATAAAGCCAAGTAAAGCATAATAAGATCATAAATATCCAAAAGTCATACACATAAGGTCATATAAAATACATCAATACCCCATACTTGGGACACATTGTCCCAATGGGTCAAAATAAGTCTAGAAATAGAGTACTTACCGGACATAAGCAGAGCTGCATAATAAATAAAGAAAAGAAATCCATGTGAGCTCTAGTCCTATTCTGCTGGTGGTGATGGAAATGGCACGTACGGATGCTGGGATGGGTCAAAAGGATATCCCATCGTGTGCTGGAACTGCATCTCCATCATCCGGCGCTGGTAGTGCTGGCTCTCCAGCATCTGATGTGTCCAGCCCTCGGCGCTGGTCATCAAAACGCTCATTGATATCAACTGTCAGAGCAGCGTAGGAGTCGATCATCTGGTCGGTGAGGTCATCAATCCTCTGATGCGCTACTGGATCTCTGAATTTGCGGCGGCGGGATCTGCGCTGGGATGGTGGTGGTGGTGGTGCTGCCTCCTCCTCTGTCTCCTCGTCGTCCAGATCGACGACTGGCACACTGGGACCGGCTGTATCTGTCCCTGTCTCCATGGCAGCACCACCATCGTCATCCTCATCCTTCTAAGATCATCAGCAACGTGGAGGCAATCAAAAGCGGAGATATCAAGAAACCGTGGCGCAATCACAGGGCGCGTGCAGATGCGGTCATAGTCAGCCTGGTGACGCTCATGTATCACCGGAATGGAAGGTCGGGAAGAAGAAGAAGAAGGTGAGGATCTATCCCTCAGAACTAACTGGCGATCGGACTTGGAACTCATTTTTTTTTCTTTTCTGACAGATCACCTCGGTTGCTCTGACAGATCTCAAGAACACCTTGGCCGAGGCGCAGGTCGACTGGACCGAGGCGATAAACTGTTCGAATCTAACTCTCTGATTTCCAGTTCTTTTCCCCCAATTTCACTACAGATTGTTCCTATGGGGTACTTAAGCCTTTTTTAACACAAATCTATGGCAACCAAAGCCACTAATTTCCGAAATCGGCGAAAATAGAGAAGTTAGGGTTTTCGATTTAATTGCCCCAGATTCGATCGATTGGAAGCGTTTTTGTTGCAGTTTCTCGCTTGCAAACTGTTCCTCTAGCCTTTCCTTGCGAGATCGGAGCAAGAATCATAGAAAACGATCGAAGAATGGAGAAACGAGGTGGTTTGGGTGCCGCGGTCGAGAGAGAAGTGGGAGGGAAAGAGAGAGAAACTATTCCCCTTTTATACCCCTCGCCGATTCTGCTGTCACCTCGGTCGAAATGGACCCGACCGGACCGAGGTGTTTGGACCGAGGTGGCTCGTTGTCAGCCCTAGTCGCCTCGGTTGCTCAAGAATCATCTTGGTCGAGGTGCTGTGACTGCAACCGAGATGTGTCTCAGTCAAACTCCGTCTTCTCAATTTCTCAAACTTCTGTCCTTCCAGAGTTGCTCCTGAGTTGTATTCCTTCCTTAGAAAGTACCTGGTTTCTGTCTAGGACGCCAAAAACAAAGCAAAGCAAAGCAAAAACAAACTATCTAAAACTAGACTAGAAAAGGGAAAAGAAAGCAATACCTTGGGTTGCCTCCCAAGAAGCGCTTGATTTAAGGTCGTTAGCTGGACCGTACGACATCCCTAGACATGCTGGAAGGTGTCTTCACCCCATACTTTGCCTTCATCATGGGTGGATATAAAGAAGTCTATCAAACGTTCCAGCAAATGCAAGTGCTCATCCGGGAATGAATCGTTTATGGGTGGTTCGTCCTTCTCACGCGAAGAGGGAGGTAGCCGGCTGAGGTGATCCGCAACAGAATTTTCGGATCCCTTCTTATCGTGAATCTCTAGGTCAAAATCTTGAAGCAAGTGAATCCATCGAATAAGACGTGGCTTAGCATCCTTCTTAGCAAGTAAGTAACGAATAGCTTTATGGTCTGTGTAAACAATAACTTTCGCTCCCACTAAGTAAGAGCGAAATTTCTCAAAAGCATATACAACCGCCAAGAGCTCCTTTTCGGTGGTGGCGTAGTTCAGTTGAGCTTCATCTAACGTCTTGCTAGCATAGTAAATGGCGTTGGTCCAACCATCCTTCTTTTGTCCAAGCACCGCTCCTATCGCCACATCACTCGCATCACACATGATCTCAAAGGGCAAGGTCCAATCCAAAGGTTGAATAATAGGAGTGGAAATCAATGCTTCCTTAATCCTGTAAAATGCATCAAGACATTCCTGCAAAAACTCAAAAACAACATCCTTATTCAAGATTTTAGTTAGTGGTTTAGAAATCTTCGAAAAATCCTTGATGAACCTTCTATAGAAACCTGCATGCCCGAGAAAACTCCGCACACCCTTAACAGAACAAGGGGGAGGAAGTTTCTCAATAGTCTCGATCTTAGCTCGATCGACCTCAATACCTCGGTTGGAAACGAGGTGTCCTAGCACAATGCCTTCATTAACCATAAAATGACACTTCTCCCAATTCAAAACGAGATTAGTGTCTTCACATCTTTGTAGAACTAGAGAAAGGTTAGATAGGCAATTATTAAAAGAGGAACCATATACTGAAAAGTCATCCATAAATACCTCCATGATCTCCTCTATATACTCGGAAAAGATGGCCATCATGCATCGTTGGAAGGTAGCGGGTGCATTACATAATCCGAATGGCATCCTCCTATAAGCGAATGTCCCCCATGGACAAGTAAAAGTGGTCTTCTCTTGATCATCCGGATGGATAGGAATCTGAAAGAAGCCACTATAACCATCTAAATAGTAAAAATGTGAATGCTGGGCTAACCGTTTGAGCATTTGATCGATGAAGGAAAGTGGAAAATGGTCCTTCCGAGTGGCCACGTTTAGCTTCCTATAGTCAATGCACACCCTCCAGCCCGTAACGGTCCTAGTTGGGATCAACTCGTTGTTCTTATTCGTCACAACGGTCATCCCTCCTTTCTTCGGAACTACATGCACTGGGCTCACCCACTTGCTATCTGAGATAGGAAATATGATGCATGCATCCAACACCTTAAGAATTTCTTTCTTCAGAACCTCTTTCACGATCGGATTTAACCGTCTTTGAGGTTCCCGTGAAGTCTTATGATCATTCTCCATTAGTATTCTATGCATGCAGAAAGAAGGCTTAATACCAATCAGATCATCAATAGTATAACCCAAAGCCTTTTGATGTTTTCTCAAGACATGCAACAGTTTAGATAATTCAGTTTCGGAAAGGGAAGCACTAACAATAACGGGATAAGTAGAATTCGGTCCAAGGAAAACATACCTCAAGTGACTTGGAAGTGGTTTAAGCTTCACAACTGGGGGTGCTTTCTGAAGGGGATCCTTGCTTCCTCCTTCCAGTGGAGTAGATTTAGATAGAAGAACTGGACTTTCGGAAGTCTTAGTTGACATCATCTCGCTTTTGACCTCGGTCGAGGTCCAGAGTGGGTGACCGAGATGTTATTCAGTCAAGAACACTTCGCTTGGTCCAGAAAGTGCCTCGGTCAAGGTACTGTAACTGGGACCGAAACTGGAGATTCTCTTCTCCTGGATTAGTCTTTCAATCTTAGCTCTTGGATCTTCTTCCAGTGTCTTTAAGCTCCGTATATTTGCATCACAAGAAGCATCTATACCTTCCTCCATTAAGCTAAAACTAATAACTCTTTCAAGTGGATCATTAATAAGGATAGAGCTCACCAATTCTCTTGATTCTTCTTCATCATAGATGTTGAAGATATCATCCTCAAGCGGCTCTCCTTTCATTGCAGCAAGCAATGCAAACTCCACTTGATCTCCGCCAATGTTGAATTGCAACTTGGCGTTCTTACAATCCACATTGCAACCCGAAGTTGCTAGAAATGGTCTCCCGAGAATGATAGGGACGGGATAATCTGCGGGAATATCAAGTACAACAAAGTCTATAGGTAAGTAGAAGTTACCTAACTTAACCGAAATATCTTCCAAAATTCTCACAGGATGGGTAATGGAGCGGTCCTCCATGTATAACCTTATCTTCACCGGCTTGGGCTCTCCAAGACCGATCTTCACACATAGCTCCAGCGGGATGATGCTCACGCTGGCTCCCAGATCACACAACGCTTCACAAGTAACATCCCCAACTTGAATGGGGATGCAAAATGATCCGAGATCCTCAACTTAGGTGGCATCTTCTCCTTCATGATTTGAATGAGCTCCGAGGATTTAGATGTCATCCTTACTTCACCAAAGTCTTCCAGCTTCCTCTTCCTTGATAGAATCTATTTTAAGAACTTCCCATAGGCGGGCATCCCTAGAATAGCATCAAGGAAAGGGATGTTAATATGTAATTTATTCATCAAGTCAAGGAACTTACCAAAGTGCTTGTCTAGATGTGCTCTAGCCCTTGATTGGGGGAATGAAAGTGGTGATTTATATGCAGGAGGTAGGACATAAACTTCAGTTTTGTCTGACACTTTCTGAGGCTCCACCTCGGATGGTACCTCGACCGAAGTGTTCTTCGTCTGTATATGGACCGAGGTGTTCTTCGTCTGCACTGGCATCGACCGAGGCACTAGATCTGCAGTTTTCAGTCCACTTCTCGTTGTTATTTCCATGATATGTCCTTTTGGGTTGCTCTCTGTCATTGCTGGGAGCTTCCCTGGATCTCTTGGCGCTTCATTCGGCTTATTAAAGAATTGTTGCTCTAAGGCTTTTTGTGCCTTCGAAAATGAAGTCATGGATGTCTCCATAGCATTGAGCTTGACCAAGATGGCCTCCAGCACTGCATCTTTCTTTTCTGGCTGGGACGAACTTGATCCAGGCTCCTGGCTCTTCAATGGAGTAGAAGAAGAAGAAGAGGGATTAAAAGAATTATTAGAATTGGAATTAGAATAATGGTTACCCGGATTTTGATTGTTGGATCTCCAATTGTTGTTGTTGGAGCCTCTATTGTTGTTGTAGTTGTTGTTCCGGGAACCTTGATTGTTGTTCCTTGACCCTTGATATCTTCCCTCCTCCTTTTTGGTGTGAGCAACCAAAAGGTCCTTCAATTGCTTCACATCATTCTTGAGGGAGATGAGTTGATTATCATTTGATGGAGTTTCCTGAAAATTAACTCTCTTAACTCCATTTTCAGCTCCTTGGTGTGAGTATTTCTCCATGTGCAAAGCTTGTTTCTCAATGAACTCCCAAGCTTCATCAATCGGCATGTCCATGAATGTGCCGGTGGATAGTAGTTGAAGGTTGAATTGGGTAGCTCCATCCAATCCCTTGAAATAAATCTCAAACAACTCTATCTTTGGAATCTCATGATGTGGGCAATCCAAAAGAACATCTTTAAATCTCTTCCATGACTTGAACAAACTCTCCTTGTCCTTCATGATAAATGCATCGATCTTCCCTCTCATTTCTGCGGTTTTGGAGGGGGGAAAGAATTTTGTTAAGAACTTTGTCGTCATCTCCTCCCAAGTGTTGATCTTTCCGGGAGAAAGAGACTGATATCAAGTAAGCGCCCTGTCTTTCAAAGAAAAGTAAAAAGGTCTTAGCTTGTAATTATTATTTTCAAGCCTTGAAGGTCTCAAGGTCTCCATCAAAATCTCATAGTTTTGAAGATGTTGATGCGGAGACTCCCTCTCTAAACCTCCAAACTGGCATTGGCGGATCATGGATAGAACTTGCGTTCGAAGTTCATAATCATGCTCCGCTGGATAACCTAGGTTGACTCCTGGACGCCTCACTTGCTGGTTTGGGTCCATCCTTTGGTCGATGCAGAATTTGGACTCGTAGCTCAGCCATATCTGCTTCAATCTCTGCAGTTCTGGTGCGAGTTTGACCCCTCTCGCGCTGCAGTTCTTCCCTATTGAGGCGCATATGTTCTATCGCCTCCTTCAATTTGGCCTCAAGATCGCGATTGTCTTGGTTGACCATTTTCGCTTTTTTCAAGCGTCTTTTGTATGTCTTTTCTGGTTCGGGATCGTAAGGAACGATTTCCTTCCCAACACGGGTTCTTTGCATAAACCTAAAAAGAAGAACCTGTGAAAGTCACTCAAGTAGAGTGGTTAGTAGCAATAGGGGCAATTGCCCCGAAAGACAACCGCAACCAGCTCGGTCTAGACCAAGCCCCCGACAACGGCGCCAAAAACTTGTTCGCTCCAAACGGTGTGTGCAAGCTTTAAATTTATACCCCAAGAAATATGCTTAAAACAAGGATGCGAACCCGCAGTGTACGGATCAATTATAGTAAAAGCAAGAATTCCGGGGTGTCGATCTCTGGGACTTAGGTGAAACAAAGCAAGTATAGGTTGCCAATGCAACTAATAACCACAAAAGCGATTAAAGCAATAAAAAAGATGATCATAAGGTCAATTAAGGGGAATATGCAAATTCTAGAAATTAAAGCATCTATTTGTGGTTCCAACTCAAGATCTCAAGATAAGCGGACAAAGCTGAGATTTTGCAAACGGAAGGTGTTTCTAAGATGTGATAGATCACCGGGTAAGTCTCACTATACACTAACTCCAAACCAAAATCTCCTATTACCGGGTAAGTCTCAAGGTACTAAGGAGAGGAACTATAATCTCAAACCAACACACCAACTAAGGGAATAGAATCAACCTTTACCGGGTAAGTCTCAGGCTAACTCATAAAGATGGAATGAAGGCACACTCAAACCCCAATAAAGGATAAACCTTTATTACCTACACTAATGATCTTGAGTAAACAAACTAAGGAATCACCGGGTAAGTCTCATCCTAGGCTTGCATTGAACCAGGAAAGGTGTAATAAGAATAGGATTTGACAAACTCTAACACTTAACTCTCAGTTACGGATCAGAAAAGGTCACCTCAGTCAGTCAAGTTCCACCCCGGCCGAGATGTTCATCGACTGAACGAGATGTTCTAGGGTTAAGGTTAAAGACTCGAACTTTCAAGGTCCTACTAGGATTAAGATTATTCTATCATCGTTTTTCCCACAACTTTCAACTAATCACCCTAGAATCGCACAAGAAAATTAGTCACTCATCATCATGAAAGCAATAATCAAATATATGAGAAGGGAATGAATATTTGAACAGAAAAACCTTAAGAACAAGGCTTCAATAACTGAATCAAATATCAAACAAACTAGCGTTCCTTGGATCACAAATCCAACAAGACATGAGGGAATCTAAGAAAGTCTTACAAATCCCCTCAAAAGCTATATCCGAATTATCAATCTTTCCTTGATTGATCTTCAATCTTCCTTCCTTCCTTCAAAGCTTCCAGAAAATCCTCTCTTTGCTGGTTATTCTCAGCCTCCAAACATGGTTCATCTTGTGGAAAATCCAACCCTTTATATAGGAGAATTATCTTCCAAAGATAATAATATCTTAAAAAGATAATATCCTAATAAAATATATTTATATCTCTAAAATAGATCTCCTAAATATATGATCTTCCTTCCAGAAATCTATCCCAAAAATATAAGATCTCTCCTTCCAAAATTAAAAGATCTCAGCCAAATAAAATATATCTCGCCGCGTCAGGATATTCGCCTCGGTCGGGACGCTCCTCTAGATCACCTTGGTCGAGGTGAAACTGTAGCTGACCGAGGTGAATCTCAAATGAATGTGAAATCTCTTAAATCTGGTCCAAAGTAAATCTTCTTTGTTAATTCCTTGCTTCCTAGGTTCTCTTTTAAGCTCCTGAATGTAGCTCCAATGACTCCTTTGCTCCTTAGTTCTATTTCGATCCAAATTGTGCCATTTTACCTACGATTACAACGAAACTTGGTGTAGACCTCGATTCCCATAAAGGTAGATGAAACGATAATATAATCACATAATATACATTCAAACATGCAGATTATTGAAGATAAAACGTCTAAACAAGTCCCAAAATATAGATTATAATACATGCTATCAATGGTCGAGGAAGAGGTCATTTCAGTAGCTCGAAAAAAGGCCAATATGGTGAATCGAGGCCAATGCGGTGACTCAAGTAAAGGCCAAAATGGAGATTCGCAACAATATCGGAGCAATATTCAGTGCTATTACTGTAAGAAATATGGTCATAAGGAAGCGCAGTGTTGGAGCAATCCTGAAAATGATCAGAAGATAGCCAACTTTTTCGAGAATGTTGAACATGAAAGCAAGTTGTTTATGACTCTTTCGTCTATTGCTGGTGAGACTAACGGGATGTGGTATCTCGATAGTGGTTGCTCCAATCACATGTCTAACTCTAGATCCTTGTTCAAGGATCTTGATGAGTCGTAGAGGAGTACGGTGCGACTTGGTGATGACAAGATGCTTCAATCCGAAGGGAGAGGTACAATTGCCATTAAAACAGTGCAAGGTGATGTTAAATTGCTTTGATGTGCAATTTGTGCCTAGTTTAGCTCATAATTTGATGAGTGTTGGACAATTACAAGGTATTGGTTATTCACTTTTATTTGAAGATGACTCATGTGTCATTATAGATAAAAGGTCTGGCCAAACTATAGTGGTGGTACCTGTGACAGGATATAGAATGTTTCCTTTGGATTTATCTTGCAAAATGAGCATAGCTTTGACAGTTAGAGGAGATAATGATGCAAAGTTGTGGCACCTGAGTTATGGTCACTTGAATGTGCATGGTCTAAAGCTGCGGAATACACAAGAGATGGTGCGAGGTCTGCCAAAGATTGGTGAGTTTGAGTTGTGTGAAGGATGCTTGTATGGGAAGAAATCCAAGGTTCATTTCCAAGCGGAAAAGCCTAGAGAGCTAGTGAATGTCTGGAGCTTCTGCATTCCGATTTATGTGGTCCAATGCAAACTGAATCACTTGGAGGAAGTAAGTATTTTCCACTTATCACAAATGATTATAGTAGAATGATCTGGGTGTATTTTTTGAAGGCAAAATCAGAGGCCTTTGAAAACTTCAAGAAGTTCACTAAATTTTGTGAAGAACAAGGCATAAAGAGCGAGTTGACAACACCCTACACACCAGAGCAGAACGGAGTAGCAGAGAGAAAGAATAGAATAGTGGTGGAGATGGCAAGAAGCATGCTCAAAGCAAAGGGGATGCCAAATCAGTTTTGGCGTGAAGCTGTGTCCACAGCAGTATACATCCTCAACATTTCTCCAACAAAAGCTGTCATGAACATAACTCCATTCGAAGCTTGGAGAGGAAAGAATCCATCAGTAAGTCACTTAAGAGTTTTTGGTTGCATAGCTTATGCTTTGGTTAATTTAAGAACTAAGCTTGATGATAAACTTGAAAAGTGTGTGTTTGTTGATTATGCCATTCAATCCAAAGCATATAGGCTATATAACCCTCTTAGTGACAAGATTATTATTAGTAGGAATGTGGTGTTTAATGAAAATGTAGAATGGAGCTAGCAAAAAAAAAAGAATAGCATAAGCATTTAGAAAACCATTACTATTGATGGTTCAGCTGAGGAGCCGGCTGTGACTAACAATAATCAAAAGTCCCCAAGTCCTCCATCAACACCATCAAGTCATCACAATTCATCAAGCCAAAGTTCATCTCTTTCAAGCTCTTCAAGTGAATCACCACCGAGAAGGTTCAGATCTCTAGCTGAAATGTATGAAAGTGGTGACTTTGCTTTGATTGCTGTAGACCCGACATGCTTTGATGAGCCAAAGAATGAGAGTGACTGAAAAGCTGCAATGGAGGAAGAAATGAAGTCTATTCAGAAGAACAAGACTTGGGAGTTAATGGATCTTCCTAAAGGGAAGAATGTGATTGGCTTGAAGTGGGTTTTCGTAACCAAATTCAACACAAATGGGAGCATTCAAAAGCATAAGGCACGACTAGTGGCTAAAGGGTATGCTCAACAAGAAGGGATTGATTTTGAGGAGACATTCTCACGGCCAGTAGCAAGGTTTGAAACCGTGAGAGTTGTACTTGCTCTAGATGCTCAATGGAGATTGCCGATGTTTCAACTAGATGTCAAGTCAGCATTTCTCAATGGAGAATTGCAAGAGGAAGTGTTCGTTGAGCAACTTCAAGGCTAGGTTAAGGATGGAGAAGAGAGCAAAGTGTACAAGCTACAAAAAGCTCTCTATGGCTTGAAACGGGCTCCTCGAGCCTGGTATAGTAAGATCGATGCATTCTTTCTTCAAAATGAGTTTGAAAGGAGTGACAATGAGCCAACCTTGTATGTGAAGAAACACAATGGAAGTAAGGGAAAAGAGAGAGAAATATGGGAAAATGATGGATGATTCTAGCAATCAGCCATGGACCTATTTATACTAGAATTGGCACTAAATGGGAGTAAATGGCCAGCCTAAACAACCACCTTTAATACCATAAAGGTGGTGCAAAAAGCCGGAGTAAAGTCTCTTACGCTAAACCGCATGGGCGGGCTTCAAGGCCGCAGGGGCGGTTTAGGCCAAAACACTTGGTGTTCTTCATGGCCGCAGGGGCGGCCTGACAATTCCGCAAGGGCGGATCTTTAATAATCTTCAAATGTATGACTCTTCATCTTTCTGTCGCTTCTGATGTCGAGCCATAGGGGCGGCCTAATGTCACCGCAGGGGTGGTGACACTGGCTCTTCGGCTTCACAGCTCCGCATGTAGAGGCACAGGGGCGCCGGCTTCGCTTCTTCACGGTCAGTCACCGCAGGGGCGCCCAAGAGTGGCGCAGGGGCGGTGGCAGTCTTTGTTCTGGGCGTTGGCGAAGTCGCATGCTGAGTTCTGGAGTGCAGTTTCACCCGTAGGGGCGGTGACACTACTCCGCGGGGGCAGTGTGGCAACAAATGCTTGTCTTCGTGAATGCTCTTTGATAGCATGAATTATAGTCTATATTTTGGGGTTTGTTTGGACGTTTTATCTTTCATAATCTGCATGTTTGTATATACATTATGTGATTTTACTACCATTTCATCTACCTTTGCGAGAATCGAGGTCTACACCTAGTTTCGTTGTAATTGCAGGTAATATGGTACGTTTTGCATCAAAAAGGAGCAAAAGGAGTCATGAGTCATTTGGAGATACATCCAGGAAGCACAGCCATGAATTAAAGATTTACTTTGGACCAGTTTTGAGAGATTTCACATCCAGTTGAGATTCACCTCGGTTGACTACAGATTTACCTCGACCGAGGTGATCCAGAGACGCCGACTCGACCGAGGCGAACACCTAGGACGCGGCGAGAATATTTTATGCTTAGCTGAGATCTTTTATCTTTGGAAGGTGATCTTATATTTTTTGGGCTTGGCTTCTAGAAGGAAGGAGATATGCAGAATATATATTTTACCTATATTTATGGGATAATATCTTCTTAAGATTTATTATCTTTGGAGGTTTATTTTCCTATAAAAAGGGTTGGATTTTCACAATTCCATAATCACGCTATACCGTCGATCAGGGTTTACACACGCAGCAGCCGCAGCCTACTCCAATTTGGGAGTCTTCGAAGAACCTTTTTGAAGGTTGAAGGAAGATAGAAGTCCATAGCTTTTATAGCTTTTTGAAGGGTTTTGTAAGATTGTCTTCAATTCCCTCAATTGTTGTCTTGTCTTTTTGGATTGTTATCCAAGGAACGCTTTGTTGTGATATTTGATTCAGTTATTGAAGTCTTTTCATTAAATTCTTCTTTGTTCAAATATTCACCTTCTTCCCTTACAATTAATACTTTCATAATGATGATGAGTGGCTAATTTCCTTGTGTGATTCTAGGGTGATTGGCTGAAGGTTGTGGGAAAAACAATGATAGAATAATCTTAGATTCCAGTAGGATCCTGAAAGTTCGAGTCTTTAACCTTAACCCTAAGCACCTCGTTCAGTCGATGAACATTTCGGCCGAGGTGGAAACTGGCTGACCGAGGTGACTTATCTGATCCATAACTGAGAGTTAAGTGTTAGAGTTTGCCAAATCCTATTCTTATTATACCTTTCCTGGTTCAAAGCAAGCTTAGGATGAGACTTACCCGGTAATTCCTTAGTTTGTGTACCAACGATCATAAGTGTAGGTAATAAAGGTTTATCCTTTATTGGGGTTTGAGTGTGCTTCCATCCCATCTTTGTGAGTTAGCCTGAGACTTACCCGGTAAAGGTTGATTCTATTCCCTTAGATGGTATGTTAGTTTGAGGTTATAGTTCTTTATCTTAATTCCTTGAGACTTACCCGGTAATAGGAGTTACGGTTTGGGATTAGTGTGTAGTGAGACTTACCCGGTGATCTACTCCACTTTAGAAACACTTTCCCCACGCAAAAATCTCAGCTTTGTCCGCTTATCTACAGATCTTGAGTTGGAACCACAACTAGATGCCTTAATCCCTAGAATTGCATGTTTGCTTTATTTGACATCTTATTCATCTTTGATTGTGTTAAATCGATCTTGTGGTTAGTATTAACATTAGCACACCGTATTGACTCTGTTTCACCGAGTCCCTGTGATCGACCCCTGGAATTTTCTTGCTTTTACTACGATTGACCCGTACACTGCGGGTTCGCATCCTTGTTTTAAGCTTAAGTCTAGGGTTATAAATTTAAAGCTTGCACACACCGTTTGGAGCGAACAAGTTTTTGGCGCCGTTGCCGGGGACTTGGTCTAGACCGAGCCGGTTACGGTTTGCTTTCGGGGCATTTGCCCCTGTTGCTACTAACTACTCTTTCTATGAGTTTTGTAGTTTTCAGGATTTCCGATGACTACATTTGATCCAGCCTGGATAGCAAGGCAAAGTGCTAGGGCGGACCATTATGAATACTTGGAGGAGAAGTACTCCTTCTATTGGTTCAACAATGAATGGGAAAGAGAAGAGGCCATTCAGCGTGAACTTGCGATATGGGATGAGAAGAATGTCCCTAAAAACATTTATGAGCAACCTTTTGAAGACTCTCTCGAATCAAGATTGGAGAAGTTGATGAAGAAGGTGGAGGAGCTCAAGGAAAGCACCCTATCCTATGCTAAGCCGGAAGAGGAGCATAAGGAAGTGCTGCAAGTTCCAAGCACCCCTCCAATCAAACCAGAAGTTTCTCCTGAAGCTTTTGAAGGAGAAGAAGATTTGGAAGATTTCGATCTAACTGTTGAGACCTCGGCCGAGGTGAAAGAGAGATTGGCCGAGGTGGAGGAAAAATCTATAGAACTGCAAGATACGGAGAACCTTGGTCAAATTACTGAGATTGTGACCAAGGTGGAAGAAAGATCAACTGAGTTGAGAGAGATTTCATGTGTTGGTTATCAACCTAACATGAAACCTGATCCGAGCTTTGGAGAACTTTACAAGGTAAGTTCTCTTGCTCCATTCGAAATCCCTATTAAAATTTCTGAATTTTTCAGGAAAGCACCGGAGAGTTGGAGGTCTCTTCCGAAAGAACCTCCAAAGATCAAGATGAAGTCTTCCTTGAAATTGTTGGAAGAAGAAGCTCCTCGGATCATGAGGAGTGGAGTTGGCAAGCACTACACCGCTAAGGCGATGAAGAGTCTCTTGTTCAAGTATGGGGTCCCTCGCATGCTCAGGACCCTGTACCATCCCCAAGCTATAGATGGGGAAGCTGCTATAATTCTCGAGAAACTGTTTTCTCGATCAAGGAAAGGATGGGACACGAGGAATGTCCCATTGAAGTGTAGGAAGTCTAGACGAATTCCGGTGAGAATCAAACCGTACAAGCTTGTACGTGGGAGATCTTACCATTTGCCGGTGAAGTTAGGAACCGGAACCTTCTTGGAAGATTTTTACGGATGTGATGAGCACTCCACGACATTCGAAGTGCATTGAGTAATCCCATGCCGTATGGTCCAGCTAGCGACCTTAAACCAAGCGCTTCTTGGGAGGCAACCCAAGGTATTGCTCTTCTTTCCCGTTTTCTAGTCTAGTTTAGATAGTTTTTGTTTTTGCTTTGCTTTGCTTTGTTTTTGGCATTCTGGACAGACAACAGGAAGGAGCACATCTGGAAGGACAGAAGTTCGAGAGTCTGAGAAGACAGAAGCACCTCGGTCACTGTCAGAGCACCTCGACCGAGTTGATTCTTGAAGCAACCGAGGCGACTAGGGTTTCTGCAGAACCACCTCGGTCCATACCACCTCGGGCCAGTCGAGACCATCTCGACCGAGGTGACAGCAGATCCAGGAACGGTATAAATAGGGAAAAATTTTACTTTTCACTTTTTATTTACCCTCCTCGACCGCGGCGACAGATCCACCTCGCCTCCTTCGTTTCTCGCTCGTTTTCGAAGATTTCTGCTTCCAAACCGCGATTAAAGAGTAGAGGATCCGATTGCAACTACAGATCTGCAAGAAATTTGAGCGTTTCGACCGAAACGAGGTAAAAACGTTCAAAAACCCTAACTCACTCGTTTTCTGCAAATTGGGCTTTGGTTGCCCTTGATTCTGTTGAGGAAACCTTTAAGTACCCCTTAGGAAGCATCAGTAGTGATTTTTGGGGGAAAAGAACTGAAAATCAGAGAGTTGAAATCGCACTGCCTTCGCCTCGGTCCAGTCGTTCTGCACCTCGGTCGAGGTGATTCTTGGCATTTGTCAGTCGACCGAGGTAGTCTGACAGTGTGTTTTGAAGATGAGTTCAGATCGCCGATTGGCTCTTAGAGATAGATCCTCTCCTTCCCCTTCTCCTTCCGCATCACGTCCCTACCGCCCGGCCATCCACGAGAGATGCCGGGTAGACTATGAGAGGATAGCTGGCCGTCCAGTCATCGCACCACGATTTCTGGATGTGTCAGCTTTTGACTGCCTAGGGTTAGATGCTGACCTTAGGAGGATGATTGCTACAGTGGGGCTAGATCAGTTCACTGAGATCCGAGCCCCAGCCTACTTAGAGCCGACACTCGAGTTTGTTAGCTCCTTCTCCTACCTCCCCACAGAGCGGTTTGTGAAGTACCGGTTGATGAGCCGGAACTTCATAGTTCCTTTAGAGATTTGGAGAGAGATCTTTGGCTTTCCTGACCCCACTGCTGTCGACTTCCCCTCCCGATCCGTAGCTAGGGAGTTATGGGGACAGATAGCCCACATTACTACACACGCAGACAGATGGCGCCCTGGAGATTCCAGGGAGAAGGTCATCTTTCACCCAGCCTTCAGACTTGCCCACAGGATCTTCAGTGAGACACTTCTGGCGCGTACGGAGACGCCCCAGAAGATCAGACAGGGTGAGCTCTTCAGCCTCTATTGCATGGTTATAGGAGGCTTCCCAGACTTTGGCTTGCTCCTAGCAGAGGATCTGCATAGGATCAAGGCCAAGGCGAAGGGAGATATTTGCTGTGGAGGTCTAGTCACCCACATCGCTACTTACCACGGGATGGACCTCAGCGTTTGCACGTTGGCGGCGGCTCCGAAGCCGCTGGGATTGCAGGAGATGATCACACGGAGGATTCTAGTTCCCCGTGGTTTGACCACTCCATACGTCGCCATGCCTTGGGAGCGGACTGCACCTCAGGGCATCCGCTGGTCTGCGTAGTTCACAGTCTTTGATCCGCATTTCTGGCAGACTGCTTGGGATACACTGATAGAGGATCACAGAGAGGCAGCAGCTGCCCTTGCTGCAGCTGCGGAGGAGGCTGAGGATGAGGATGACGACGATGATGAGACAGTGGATGAGAGAGGAGGTGGCGTCCCGATGGACACAGGTACAGATACAGCTGGGACGAGCGCGCCACCTATTATTGATTTAGATGATGAGGAGGACACTGAGCCGGCGCCAGCCGCGATGTCTCCAGTCAGACCTGCTGGACGCAGGAGGCGTGGAGTGAGGGACAGAGCTGCACACCGACGGATCAATGACCTGACGGATCAGGTTATCGACTCATATGCTGCACTTTCGTTGGATATCCGCGAGATGCAGGAGCGGCAGCATCATCAGCACATGATGGCTCAGCTACAGTTTGAGCGTATCATGGGCCATCCCTATGATCCGACTCAGTTCCCCTACATACCACCACCACCGCCGGATCAGGACTACTGAGGAGCTGGAGGGTTTCTTTATTATATCTTTTTTTATGCAGTTCGGCTCTTATCCGGTGAGTTCTCCTGTTTTAGACTTTTATTATACCCACTGGGACAGTGTGTCTCAAGTATGGGGTGTTTGTTATTTGACTATGTGGCTACCTTTGATGTATTCGACACTCTTGATGTATTTTATTGACCGGATATTTATATTTATGCTTCACTTCTGCATTTATATGTTTATCTGAGATTGCATGCATACTTACAGGTTATTTGATTGAGAAAAACGTCGAAACTGAAATAAAACTGGTTTTTAAAAAAAAAAAAAATTTTTTTTTTTTGACCTCGACCGGGGAGGTTCTTGGCCAAACGAGGTGCTTCACCTCGGTTGAACCAAGAACACCTCGACCGAGGTGGGTTAACTGAGAATTTTCGAAAACGATTTTTGTACTACTTATCTGGATATGACCTCAGTGAAGATTTTGTTTATCTACTGGTTTTAAATTCTTTATGTGTTTGAAAAGTTTTATAATATGTTTAAGTTGCTAAATGCTTTGTTTGAAATTATTGGCATGTTTAATACTCTGTATTCCATCCAAATTATGTTGGATTTGAAGGTTGACACCGCAGGATAAGTTCTCTCACTCTCTTCTTGGAAAGATCAAGGCAATTCACTCTTTTCCTCTTCTTCTTCTTGATCATGCTTAACCCCTCATATACATTTTGCCTCCCTTTACCTATCCGGGAAATAGGAAGCAAGCAAGTGGTGAAAGCAAGTTAAAGTTGAGAAGTGAGCTGGAAGTGAAAGTCTTAGAAAGCAATTATAGGTTTGGGGAAGTCAATCATGAAGATGAGTAACTCGGCACCATTCACATAGCCGGGTGTTTGTGTCTTGCCAAAGTCGGATTGAGCGATATTCCTAACGGGTCATGGTATGTGCATCAAGGGTTTGATGCATCTCAAGAAATTGATGCTTGCAGATTTCCTAGGCTTCGGTTATTGTGCACCTCTATCCATGCATCCCAAAAAGTAAAGTTAAAAAAAAAGAAAAAGCGTGAAATAAGCAAAGCTTATTGGTGGAAGGTGTTGCAAGTCAAAGTCAAAGTGAAGTTCATCCTATTCCCGGATTCTAGCACCACATTACCTTACATACATCCCTACCCTACACGTTTCTTAACCTTTTCTTTTGGGAAGCCCTTGAGACCTTGAGCTTGTTGATTGACTTAGCGGTTTAAATCGGATTATACATGATTAATTTTGATAATTATGATTTATTATGCATTCTATGATTTTATGCAAAGGTGAACAACTTTCCTATATTTATAAAATGTTTTGATCATGTCGAGTTCTTAAATTCCAGGAAGTACTCTCTTAGAGTGATCTATGATAGTTGCACACCATAAAATGTTTTTGAAAGACTTTTTCATTGATTTTCTTGACTTATAATCCATTCTATCTTGTCTTCTATATAAGGAACTTGCTTGGGGACAAGCAAGGGCTAAGTATGGGGTATTTTGATAGCATGAATTATAGTCTATATTTTGGGGTTTGTTTGGACGTTTTATCTTTCATAATCTGCATGTTTGTATATACATTATGTGATTTTACTACCATTTCATCTACCTTTGCGAGAATCGAGGTCTACACCTAGTTTCGTTGTAATTGCAGGTAATATGGTACGTTTTGCATCAAAAAGGAGCAAAAGGAGTCATGAGTCATTTGGAGCTACATCCAGGAAGCACAGCCATGAATTAAAGATTTACTTTGGACCAGTTTTGAGAGATTTCACATCCAGTTGAGATTCACCTCGGTTGACTACAGATTTACCTCGACCGAGGTGATCCAGAGACGCCGACTCGACCGAGGCGAACACCTAGGACGCGGCGAGAATATTTTATTCTTAGCTGAGATCTTTTATCTTTGGAAGGTGATCTTATATTTTTTGGGCTTGGCTTCTAGAAGGAAGGAGATATGCAGAATATATATTTTACCTATATTTATGGGATAATATCTTCTTAAGATTTATTATCTTTGGAGGTTTATTTTCCTATAAAAAGGGTTGGATTTTCACAATTCCATAATCATGCTATACCGTCGATCAGGGTTTACACACGCAGCAGCCGCAGCCTACTCCAATTTGGGAGTCTTCGAAGAACCTTTTTGAAGGTTGAAGGAAGATAGAAGTCCATAGCTTTTATAGCTTTTTGAAGGGTTTTGTAAGATTGTCTTCAATTCCCTCAATTGTTGTCTTGTCTTTTTGGATTGTTATCCAAGGAACGCTTTGTTGTGATATTTGATTCAGTTATTGAAGTCTTTTCATTAAATTCTTCTTTGTTCAAATATTCACCTTCTTCCCTTACAATTAATACTTTCATAATGATGATGAGTGGCTAATTTCCTTGTGTGATTCTAGGGTGATTGGCTGAAGGTTGTGGGAAAAACAATGATAGAATAATCTTAGATTCCAGTAGGATCCTGAAAGTTCGAGTCTTTAACCTTAACCCTAAGCACCTCGTTCAGTCGATGAACATTTCGGCCGAGGTGGAAACTGGCTGACCGAGGTGACTTATCTGATCCATAACTGAGAGTTAAGTGTTAGAGTTTGCCAAATCCTATTCTTATTATACCTTTCCTGGTTCAAAGCAAGCTTAGGATGAGACTTACCCGGTAATTCCTTAGTTTGTGTACCAACGATCATAAGTGTAGGTAATAAAGGTTTATCCTTTATTGGGGTTTGAGTGTGCTTCCATCCCATCTTTGTGAGTTAGCCTGAGACTTACCCGGTAAAGGTTGATTCTATTCCCTTAGATGGTATGTTAGTTTGAGGTTATAGTTCTTTATCTTAATTCCTTGAGACTTACCCGGTAATAGGAGTTACGGTTTGGGATTAGTGTGTAGCGAGACTTACCCGGTGATCTACTCCACTTTAGAAACACTTTCCCCACGCAAAAATCTCAGCTTTGTCCGCTTATCTACAGATCTTGAGTTGGAACCACAACTAGATGCCTTAATCCCTAGAATTGCATGTTTGCTTTATTTGACATCTTATTCATCTTTGATTGTGTTAAATCGATCTTGTGGTTAGTATTAACATTAGCACACCGTATTGACTCTGTTTCACCGAGTCCCTGTGATCGACCCCTGGAATTTTCTTGCTTTTACTACGATTGACCCGTACACTGCGGGTTCGCATCCTTGTTTTAAGCTTAAGTCTAGGGTTATAAATTTAAAGCTTGCACACACCGTTTGGAGCGAACACTCTTCAACTCCCAAGTGCTTCTAACTTCTCTTTTTAGCTTCTTTTAGACTTCTTCTTTTGGATTAAGAAGTTAGCAACATAAACCGACTCTAATACAATAAAAAAAACTCTAAAAGCTAATCTAAATGATAGTGATTCCATCACCTATCATATATATTTGGATCATACCTTCAGAGAGATATCTTATCAAGCTGCATCAAAGAAGGAAAGATATTTACAAAGTATCTTATTATTGAGATCCTATCTAATAGGTGAGATTTTATCATATCTTTCAAATCCTAACCGAATATCTCTTTCA
This sequence comes from Fagopyrum homotropicum, assembly GCA_033239125.1. Classification (NCBI taxonomy): domain Eukaryota; kingdom Viridiplantae; phylum Streptophyta; class Magnoliopsida; order Caryophyllales; family Polygonaceae; genus Fagopyrum; species Fagopyrum homotropicum. Next base: position 155,279,851 of record BSWB01000003.1, read on the forward strand.
AATTTTGACCATAACCTCTATCCAACAGTTGTATATTCAACCCCAACCTTGGATTCATGTTCATATCATATGAAAAATCCTCCCTTGACTTCACCTATATTTTATATCATCGATTATAACCAAAGTTTTTATGAAGCCTTTCAAACGAGAGTTACTACGATCCAAGTGTGTAAATATAAAGAAGGCGTCAAGGAAGAAGCTTACCCCAAGCCCCAACCGGTTTTCATCACGAAATCCTTGATCGAGATTTGATATTGTCGAGATAGAAACCGTAACCAACTATCTCTCTCTAGTTGTCCAACTACAAGGTAAGTAAAGCTCTCTTCTTAGTCTCTTGTGAACCTATTTATTGCCTCTTTCTATTCTAAACCATTGAGTCTATTTCTTTGGGTGTGTTAGTTAGTATCTATATTTTCTATCATACTAGTTGAGTCTACTTGCAATATTCTTTCTACTTTGTGTCATTTGTGTGAAGAGACTACCAACAAGAATACCTTAAATATCTTGCACCACAAGAACTTTTTTCCAAGCCAAGTCAACTACTTGAGTCAACCAAGGAGTTCTAGTTGAAGCTAGTCATCGATTTTAAAGGAGTATTTATTCTATCCAAGACAATTACATCAAATTAACTTGGATATCACAACAAAGCGTGAGTGAGAGAGAAAACAAGTAAGGAACTTTCATTTTCAAAAACATCACGAGTTTGTTGTTACTTTGTGTGATTGTGTAGGATGCCTAGGTCTAAAGGTCATAAAGGATCACAAGGGAGTGGATTAAACAGTCCCAAATCCAAGGACATGATGAAACAACTCCTGGTTTCAGTTACGAACCTCACCGAGCAAGTGAAGAAGCTGGAATCTCGCCCCGATACCAAATCTCGGCCCCAAGTGAGAAATCTCGCTTGAGATTTAGACCGAGAGTTGCCCCATTCGAGATTCGATCATTTTGTCTCTCAGTTGAGAACAACGTATGAGCATGATGGACGTTCACGTGTCTCATATAGAATTCCAGCCGCGGAATTACCTCCAAGATCCTCTCATGAGCAAGGTAAGCGTTCTTCTAATCCTCATTTTCATGCATCTAACATTACTAAATTTGTTGATAATTTTCAAGAATTCGGGAATGAGAATGAAGAAGACATTTGGAGAGATTATCGTAGACGTGACCCACGTTCCAGGAGAAGTCAAGGTTATGAGCAATCTGGACTTCATTAAGAGCATGATGGAGCAAGAACAAGAACGATTAAGATTCCGATTCCAGAATCTCGCCCCCGGTATCTCTCTCATCCCCAACAAGATTCACGATGGAAGAAGTGTGCACTTTGAACGCATCGATATCACGAGTCCTCCAACCCCGGAAAGAGGAACCATCGACAGAGGTTATCAAAACTTTAAAGATACGTGATCTTTAACTTTCTACTTCCATGCTTATTGAATCGATTACACAAGAATCTAAATAAGTAGATGAGATTGATTGTGATGAGCATGAAATAGAAGATAATAAATGGCGTGCACATAAATCTGATTTAGGTGATACTATTGATCGTAAAGTTCTTGAGCATGACATGAATGATCTTGATTGCAATTGGCATGAGCATAATACGAATGGTCTTGATTGCAATATGCATGAGCATGTTGTGAATGATCTTGAGATAAATGTGAATAAATATGAGTTACAATGTGCTAAATCTGTGAATTGTAGTATTTCCCCTACATTAGTGCATTCATCCTTGGATTGTTATTTTAATTGCTTTCTAGAACCGTTTCCTAATGATCTATCTTCTGATTTGCCTTTAAGTCCATATATAGAGCCTCTTAGGACCCCTAGGGATAAACCAAAAGAGACTTGTGTGGTGAAATCTCAAGTGACAACATTGTTAGATCCTTATAGGCAATGTCTTATGCATGAGGTTGCCTTGTTGATCTTACACCGTTGCCTATAAAGGAGCGAGCGAGTGTTATTGTAGGGCCACATGTTAAGATCGACAGGGAACAAAAGGAAAAGAGCGAGGAAAAACACTTTGGCTAGAGTGGTAGTGGGATTGTGTTGTTAAATTAGAAACATGTTTTGTCCCCATATATGGGGGAACTTTGGGGTGTCGTTTATGGTCTTAGTTTAGCTTAGTTTAGCTTAGGAGTATGGTTATCACTCTATGACCTTGGAAACCGATTCTCAGTTGGTAACAGTACTCCTCAAGAAAACATTACCTCGACACTACCCTCCCTTGGGGCTAGTTTGCCAATACTTCTTGAAAAGAAATTGGAATATTCAAAAATTGCGTTATGCCTATCGCGAGACGAGTAAAAGAAACTAGAATATTCAATTAAATCATACCTACCGCGAGACAAATAAAGTAGCGGATTGTTTAGCTAATCTTGCTTTGAATTATACTCTTAGACGAAGTGTATTCTTTGACCCGCCAAAGGCTGTTTTTGATCTTCTAGTAAAGGATCAGACTATCCTAGATGATTGATTAATACTTAGAGATACACTAAATATCACAAACTATCCTTCCCAAAAGAAAATGTGAAACAACCCTATCGTCTCAACACGATTATTTTGACAATCACAAACGGGAAGAAACAAATATAACCAAACTTGCCATGTGAGAGTCTTGAAGACAGTAAAACAACATTGTGATGATCTCGCTTAAACCCTGAATTGATCCAAGCTAGGCTCACCAACAATCTACGAAAGGTAGCTTGAGAAGAACTCACCAAGAGTGAAATCACTGTACGCACGAGGATTTTGTTCCGAAACCAGCTCTTCAAGTGGCCGGTATACCTTCAGGGACGATGTCAAGCCCGTGAAGAACATGGCCGCGGAAATCCTCGGCCCTACCCGATTGGCAAGCACCCGGTGCTGGTTGCTTTTCAGCTTGTTATTCGTAATCATCTGCAGATTCACACTCACCCAATGAGATTACGGATATGCACACACACATTGGATAACACTGTACGTTAATTTTTACCTGAAGAAGATCTCCGATGTTGACGATCAGAGCTCCGGGGATAGGTTTGACATTTACCCATGTGTTCTCATGGAGGACCTGCAATCCACCAATTTGATCTTGCAAAAGCACAGTAAGGAATGAAGGGTCACTATGCTTTTTGGTTCCTAATGTCAAATCTGGTTCTGGGCAAGCTGGGTAATAATGGCACACAGTAGTCCACCCTTTGGTGCATTCCATGCCTCTTAAGTTGTCTTCTTCTTTGAGCCCAAGACCTTCCGAAATCAACTCCAGCACCGAGTCAGCCACTTTAGTAGCTTCACTTGTATATTGCAATATCACCTCCCTGCAAGAAGATACACAAACCCTAAGGTCCCGATTGACAAACGGACTTTAACTCTGGAATCTTAAACAGAATAAAAACAAATCTAGTTCATAGATGTATGCTTGTTAGCTTTATTATCGAAAATTGGGAGATGAATTTCATTTTACATGAAATCACGAAATGAATTTCTTAAAATGTAAGAATACCTGCATAGACTTGGCAGTTCATTGGGATCGAGATGACCAGTAAATTGGGTCATAACAGTCAATGTATCCCTCCAGTTAGGAGTTGAAGTCTCGAAAAGATCAAAGTTGCAGTTCACTCTCACCATTTTCATGGGATCTCGACTGTATAACTTCTTCTTTGCATCCGGATCTTCTTCATTGAACAAGCGAATACCTTGGATCAATCTCTCAAGTAAGTCAACGGGAACTCCGTGATTAATCAATTGAAAGAAGCCCAATTTCTCAGAAGCATCAAGGATTTCCTTGATTGTCTTGGAGCGATCATCGCTGCTTGATTGAATGCCTTGAAGATCTATGACTGGAACCTGGAAGTGATCATCACTCGAAATCACAGAGAATTCGTCTTTGGGATGAATAAACATCCTGGGAATTGATTTAACACCAGCATCCACCAAACCCTTAACTCCCTCTTTCGTCTCATCAAACTCCTTCACCTCTTTGGCGCGATCATATTCGCAGTGGATTTCAGTGGTAGCCATTGATGACAAGCTTTTTTGTTGGACAAAGGAAGATCGCTTGCTTACACTAGTTTCTATCTTCTTCTCCTCTTATAATTGACCAAACTTGGCAAGTGTCAACGAACCAGCATGAGGGTACCCAAGTATCAATGAAACAGGCTGCCATACCAGATATTGTGCCGAAAGATTCTTCACGTTCTACTCAGTAGAACCTCATAGTGTCAAAGAACCAGGCTGCTAGACAAACAAAATTATGCAAAGAGATTTGTACAGAGATTCTTCCATGTTGAAATGTGATTCAATATTCAAGATTCTCCACTTTTTTAGGAGTCTTAGGGCCCGTTTTGTTTCAACTCCGGAATCGGAAACGGAATGAAAACGAATCTAGTCCATACGTATACCCTTATTCATGAAAATTTTTGGAATCATTCCTTGTGGTTTGAAGTAATTGGAATAGAGTTTGGTTATTTTTGATACCCTATAGGATAATAAAATGTGGGGAATTAAATGCATTTTGCCTTAAACCATAAGAAATAATTACATACAATATTATGAATAAGGATATAGATATGGACTAAATTCATTTCCATTCCGTTTCCGGAGTTTGAAACAAACGGGCCCTTAGTCAATTATATTAATTAAGTTTGTGTGTTGTTAACCCACTACCTTAGGCATGATGTTAGACATGATAAGTGGAGTTTTGGTTAGTACTAGACTAGGTAATGAGCCCAAGGCTAATAGCCCAGCATAATAAGCCCAAAGCCTGTAAATGTCTCTATATATGTTGTACTGATGTTCACAGAAATGAATGAGACAAAATGGAAAGCATTTAACAAAACGTCCATTATGGTATCAGAGCTGATTGGCCAACGCCATCACTCCTAAAACAATCCTCTAACAGAATTTTTCAGAGCCATCAATGGCTGATAATCGAAATCAAACTTTTTCCCTTTCTTCTATTTCTTCTTTCCTCACATCCAAACTTTCATCTGAGAATTTTCTTTTATGGAAAGCTCAAATCAGCCCCATTCTACGAGCTCAAAACCTGTATGAATTTGTGGATGGCTCAAGACCATGTCCAGAGAAGTCTCCTCTTCCTCCACAGTCCAAAGAATACTCAGACTGGATCTCCAAGGACCAGTTTGTGCTTGCCATACTCACCTGCTCCCTCACAGAACCTATTTTAGTCCAGGTCCTGGACTGTAAAACTTCAGCTGAAATCTGGACTCATCTTCATTCACTTTTTGCCTCTGCATCAAGTGTCAATGTTGTCCAAACCCGCCTCCAGCTTGCGTCTCTGCGCAAGGGGGATCTGTCCATAAATGAGTTTTACAACAAAGCGAAAAACCTTGTAGCTTGCCTTACCACAGCCGGTCAGGCTATCTCCGATACAGAGTTCACGAGCTTTCTTCTTGCTGGACTTGGCCCTGATTATGATTCTATTGTCACCAGCCTATCCACTCAAGTGTCACTACCATCTCCTTCTCAAATTTTGTCCCATCTCCTCATCCATGAGTCCCGTATCTCTCGACAGCAAACAGCTCTTCTCCCTTCACCCCCTACTATCAACAATACCAACTCCTCTATGGAAGCCAACAATACTCAGAATCAGGGTCGTGGCTCTTCCTCTCGCTCCAATGGCACCCAGAATCAAGGTCGCTCAAATAGAGGACGCGGACGAGGTCGTGGCAGGAGCCCTTCTCCACAGAATTTCTCAGGGAGCCCTGATACACGACCCATCTGTCAGGTATGTTTCAAACCAGGTCATGTTGCTCTCTCTTGCTGGCGCAGATTTGATCACAACTATGCTGCTCCACCATCACCTTCATACCAAGCACACAATACCTCCACCAATTGGTACCCTGACACAGCCGCTACCCATCACTACACCCCAGATCTCCCTAACTTGAGAATCGATTCATATCCATATCCAGGAACGGACACTGTTTCTCTTGGTGATGGCTCCAGCATTCTAATCCAGCATCAGGGTTCTTCACTTCTTCATTCAAATTCTCGAAATCTCTTACTATTGAATCTATTGCATACTCCTCTGCTAAATAAAAACTTGCTCTTTGTAAATCGATTTTGCATTGATAATTCGGTTTACTTTGAGTTTCACTCCACTTGTTTCTTTGTGAAGGACACCAAGACCCACACGCTTCTTCTTCAAGGAACCGTTGAGAACGGCTTGTACGTGCTTCCCTCTGCCAATGGTTCATCGCTGCCTCAACTTCACCTCACCGTCAACCAACAAGCCGTCCTCTGGCATCAACGATTAGGGCACGTTGCTAAGCCCATCGTTGCCTCCATTCTCACATATGAAACTGGCCCAGTCCGTGGCCCAATTTTCCCTCCAGAAGGTTGCACCTCTTGTTCTTGGGCCAAGGCCCATGCCCTTCCCCACCCACCAAGTTCTTCCAGGAGCACAAACCTCTTACAACTTTTATTCATTGATGTATGGGGACCAAGTCACACATTATCCTTCAAAGGACACAAATATTATGTCTCTATTGTTGATGATTATTCCAAGTTTGTTTGGCTTTTTCCCCTACCAACCAAGTCTTCGGTCACTCCCGTTATTACACAATTCGTTACCCTCGTTACAAATCTTTTGTCCACCAACATTGTGTCCATACAAACGGATGGTGGTACCGAGTTCAAACCACTTATTTCCCTTTTTCAAAAGTTAGGGATTTCACATCGCCTAACATGTCCATATTCCCACCAACAAAACGGATCCGTCGAAACTCGACATCGACGAATCGTTGATATGGGGTTGACACTTCTTAAACATTCTTCCCTACCCCTTCGGTTTTGGGATTTTGCCTTTGAAACGGCCACATATTTAATCAATCGAATTCCCACTCCCATCCTCAATCACAAAACACCCTTTGAACTAGTTTTCAAAGAAACACCAAACTACAAATTCTTGAAAGTATTCGGATGTCTTGCATTTCCGAACCTACAGCCATACAACAAACACAAACTAAATTTCCGTTCCCAACCCACTATTTTTCTTGGATATTCACCAAATCATCTTGGTTACATTTGTTTAGATTGGATACAACACAAATTCTATGTCTCTCGAGATGTTTTGTTCCATGAAAATACTTTTCCATATCAAGACAAACCCACAAAAGAGTCAAACACAACTTGGGCCTCAATTCCCTTCCAGCTTCCAACTCCCGCGCATCTGTCACCACCTTCCTCTACTGCCAATCCTTCCTTATCCAGCCCACTAAGTGAATCATCCCATGATTCACCAAGCCCATCACCACATAACTCCCCTCAGCCCATATCTGTTTCGGATGAAGCTCCTCCACAAATAAATCCTCCAAGCCCAGCCCGTACCCGTGCTTCTAACTGAATCTTCAAACCCCTAGTCCGCCCAGATGGAACAATTCCCTGGCCGTCTCCTTCTTGCTCAACCACAGTTGCTGCTATTCCAAATGAGCCCCCCCTATTTCACCATTGCTTCTAAGTTTCCAGAATGGCGAAATGCAATGGAAAGTGAAATCAAAGCTCTTCTATCAACCAAAACCTGGACCTTGGTCCCTCCCTCACCCTCTCAAAATGTTCTTGGAGTAAAATGGGTGTTCAAAACAAAACATTTCTCCAATGGAACAATTAAACGCCGGAAAGCTTGCTTGGTCGCCAAGGGGTATCATCAACCCCCAGGATTCATTCATCCACACTATCCTAATCATGTCTGTCGTTTGCAAAAATCCTTGTACGACCTCAAACAGTCATCAAGAGCCTGGTTTGCTCGCCTTGGTGACACTCTGATATCCATGGGGTTTTCAGCTTCACAATCTAACACATCAATGTTCCTTTTTCAATCTTCAACTGAATTCGCCTGTATCCTTGTGTATGTTGATGATCTGCTCATCATTGCTTCATCCCCTTCTCTTGCCTCCAAATTCACAGATAGACTATCCTCCATTTTCCCGGTCAAGGACCTTGGACCAGTGAGTTACTTTCTAGGCATTGAAGTACAACGTACAACAAAAGGCTTCTACCTATCCCAAACACGATACATTATTGACCTGGTTACCAAAGCCAAAATGCAAAATTTCAAACCTGATTCCACACCTTTATCCACCACTTTTCAGGACACATTTCTGTCTTCCCAGCCCTTTGATGATCCATCCTTATATCGGAGTATATTGGGCAGTCTGCAATACTTAGCATTCACTCGCCCAGACATTTCCTTTGCAGTCAATAAATTGGCACAATTTATGCATTCACCAACTCAGGCACAATGGCAATCTGTCAAACGAGTACTCCACTACTTAAATTGTACATCATCACTCCAATTTCATATTTCATCTACAAAAGGCTCTTTACTCTCCGCCTATTCAGATGCTGACTAGGGCAGTGACACTACCGACAAACGATCCACAAGTGCTTACTGTGTTTACTTAGGGCACAATTTGATCTCCCAGACTTCAAAAAAACAAAGCACAGTAGCTCGATCCTCCACTGAAGCAGAGTACAGAGCAATGACAAATGCGACATCTGAAATCCTGTGGATACAGTCCCTCCTCAGGGAATTAGGTATTGCTCTTCATCAACCCCCAACCTTATGGTGTGACAACCTGGGAGCAACATACCTCGCTGTCAACCCTATTATGCACAACCGGATCAAACACTTGGCTCTTGATTACCATTTTGTTCGCCAGCGTGTCTAGAACAAGACTTTGATTGTGGCCTTCGTCTCATCCAAAGATCAAGTGGCAGATCTCCTCACCAAAGCTGTGTCCTCTCCTCGCCTGGCTACTCTACGCTCCCATCTCCGCCTTACTGAGTTGGGATCGACGGGGGATACTAGACTAGGTAATGAGCCCAAGGCTAACAGCCCATCATAATAAGCCCAAAGCCTGTAAATGTCTCTATATATGTTGTACTGATGTTCACAGAAATGAATGAGACAAAATGGAAAGCATTTAACAAAACGTCCATTAGTTAGTTTAATTTTTCAGCCTATTTAAGTCATGTAGTGGTCATTCATTTTAATCAAGAATAAAAAAGCATACAGTTTTCCTCGGCAAAAAGTCATCTCTTGATTATTTTTTCGCATCTTCTTCCTCTGTTCAAACCAACAAGTTGGTATCAGAGCGAACTTAGGGTTCCGGGTTCAATCCGAGAAAGAGTGAGCGTTTAAACACAAGAGAAACACGGGCTAGAAGAGAGTATTGTTCACAATGGATTAGGCAACAATGGATCATCTTAATTGCCAATTTTCAAAGGTGTGAACTACCATTTCTGGAGCTTGAAAATGAAAACATTGTTCAAATCTCAAGAGTTGTGGGGATTGGTAGAGAATGGCTATGAGGATGATCAAACTGAGAAGCCTTATCAGCAACTCAAAGAGAAGAGGAAGAAAGATTCTAAGGCGTTGTTCACGATTCAACAAGCCTTTGATGATGAGATTTTTCTAAGGATAGCATCAGCAACTATATAAAAAGAGGCATGGGATACTCTAAAGCAAGAGTATCTCGGTGACAAGAAGGTGATCACAATGAGGTTTCAATCACTAAGGAGAGAGTTTGAGACGTCTCTTATGAAGGACAAAGAGTCTGTGTCACGTGTATCTGCTGTGGTGCATAAAATGAAATACTTTGGAGAAATCGTGAGCACTGAACTTGTAGTTGGGAAGGTTTTGAGAAGCCTTACCAAACAATTTGATCATGTTGTGGCTGCCATATAAGAATCAAAGGATATGTCTATGTATACCTTTGAGGAGTTGACGGGGTCATTACATGCTCATGAAGAAAGGCTTAACCGACCAAGCAAGAAGGAGGAAAAGGCTTTTTAGGCCAAGGACGAGTCTTTCAACAAAGGCATGTCAGACAATTCGGGAAACAGAGGAAAAGGAAGAAGAGGTTTTCGAGGACGAGGCCGTGGTGGTGGTTGAGGAAGAGGTCAGTTCAATAGCTCAAAAAAAGGCCAATATGGTGAATCGAGTCGAGGCCAGTGCGGTGACTCAAGTAAAGGCCATAATGGAGATTCACGACAATATCGGAGCAATATTCAGTGCTATTACTATAAGAAGTATGGTCATGAGGAAGCGCAGTGTTGGAGCAAGCCTTAAAATGATCAGAAGGCAACCTACTTTTCCGAGAATGTTGAACATGAAAGCAGGTTGTTTATGGCTCTTTCGTCTATTGCTGGTGAGACTAACGGGACGTGGTATCTCGATAGTGGTTGCTCCAATCACATGTCCAACTCTAGATCCTTGTTCAAGGATCTTGATGGGTCGCAGAGGAGTAAGGTGCGACTTGGTGATGACAAGATGCTTCAATCCGAAGGAAGAGGTACAATTGCCATTAAAACAATGCAAGGTGATGTTAAATTGCTTTCTGATGTGCAATTTGTGCCTAGTTTAGCTCATAATTTGTTGAGTGTTGGACAGTTACAAGGTACTGGTTATTCACTTTTATTTGAAGATGACTCATGTGTCATTAGAGATAAAAGGTCTGGCCAAACTATAGTGGTGGTACCTATGACAGGAAATAGAATGTTTCCTTTGGATTTATCTTGTTAAATGAGCAGAGCTTTGACCATTAGAGGAGATAATGATGCAAAGTTGTGGAACCTGCATTATGGTCACTTCAATGTGCATGGTCTAAAGCTGCTGAATACAGAAGAGATGGTGCGAGGTCTGCCAAAGATTGGTGAGCTTGAGTTGTGTGAAGGATGCTTGTATGGAAAGCAATCCAAGGGTTCATTTCCAAGCGGAACAGCCTGGAGAGCTAGTGAATGTTTGGAGCTTTTGCATTTCGATTTATGTGGTCCAATGCAAACTGAATCACTTGGAGGAAGTAAGTAATTTCTACTTATCACAAATGATTATAATAGAATGAGCTGGGTGTATTTTTTGAAGGCAAAATCAGAGGCCTTTGAAAACATCAAGAAGTTCAAAGCTATGGTGGAGAAACAGTCTTACAATTATGTAAAGGCCTTGAGAACAGATCGTGGAGGAGAGTTTCTGTCACATGAATTCACTAAATTTTGTGAAGAACAAGGCATAAAGAGGGAGTTGACAGCACCCTACACACCAGAGCAGAACGGAGTAGAAGAGAGAAAGAATAGAACAGTGGTGGAGATGACAAGAAGCATGCTCAAAGCAAAGGGGATGCCAAATCAGTTTTGGTGTGAAGTTGTGTCTACAGCAGTATACATCCTCAACATTTCTCCAACAAAAGTTGTCATGAACATAACTCCATTCGAAGCTTGGAGAGGAAAGAAGCCATCAGTAAGTCACTTAAGAGTTTTTGGTTGTATAGCTTATGCTTTGGTTAATTTAAGAACTAAGCTTGATGATAAATCTGAGACGTGTGTGTTTGTTGGTTATGTCATTCAATCCAAAGCATATAGGCTATATAATCCTCTTAGTGACACGATTATTATTAGCAGGAATGTGGTGTTTAATGAAAATGCAGAATGGAGCTGGCAGGAAAAAAAGAATAGCATAAGCGATCAGAAAACCATTACTATTGATGGTTCAGCTGGGGAGCCGGTTGTGACTAACAATAATCAAAAGTCCCCAAGTCCTCTATCAACACCATCAAGTCATCACAATTCATCAAGCCAAAGTTCATCTCCTTCAAGCTCTTCAAGTGAATCACCGCCGAGAAGGTTCAGATCTCTAGCTGAAATGTATGAAAGTTGTGACTTTGCTTTGATTGCTGCAGACCCGACATGCTTTGATGAGGCAAAGAATGAGAGTGACTGGAAAGCTGCAATGGAGGAAGAAATGAAGTCTATTCAGAAGAACAAGACTTGGGAGTTAATGGATCTTCCTGAAGGGAAGAATGTGATTGGCTTGAAGTGGGTTTTCATAACGAAATTCAACACAAATGGGAGCATTCAAAAGCATAAGGCACGACTAGTGTCTAAAGGGTATGCTCAACAAGAAGGGATTGATTTTGAGGAGACATTCTCATGGCCAGTAGCAAGGTTTGAAACCGTGAGAGTTGTACTTGCTCTAGCTGCTCAATGGAGATTGCCGATGTTTCAACTAGATGTCAAGTCAGCATTTCTCAATAGAGAATTGCAAGAGAAGTGTTCGTTGAGCAACCTCAAGGCTATGTTAAGGATGGGAAGAGAGCAAAGTGTACAAGCTACAGAAAGCTCTCTATGGCTTGAAACATGCTCCTCGAGCCTGGTATAGTAAGATCGATGTATTCTTTCTTCAAAATGAGTTTGAAAGGAGTGATAATTAGGCAACCTTGTATGTGAAGAAACAGGGTATGAATGAGTTTATAGTAGTATGTCTTTATGTTGATGACATTATCTACCTTAGCTCTTCTCAAAAATTGCTTGAAGAATTCGTATCTTCAATGATGATGGAATTTGAGATGATAGACTTAGGAATTCTGCAATATTTCCTTGGTCTGGAAGTGAAGCAAAGAAAAAGAGGTATTTTTTTATGTCAAAGAAAGTATGCTCAAGATCTGTTGAAGAAGTTTCACTTGGAAGGATGTGAAGCTACAATTACTCCTATGAATACCAATGAGAAACTGCAGAGGGATGATGGCACAAAGAAGGCAGATGAGAAGGTATTTAGGAGCTTAGTAGGAGGCTTAAACTACCTCACACACACAAGGCCTGACATTGCCTATTGTGTGAGTGTAGTATCAAGGTATATGCATAATCCAACACGACAACACCTGGGAGTTGCAAAGAGGATACGAGGTATGTTGCATGCATAGTGGAGTATGGAATCTGGTATGAGAAGGTTGAATCATGCAAGCTGATTGGTCATACAGATAGTGACTGGGCAGGGTGTGTTGATGACATAAAGAGCACCTTTGGATCAGTGTTCAGCCTTGGAAGTGGTGCCATCACTTGGAGTTCAAAGAAGCGAGATACTGTGGCTTTGTCATCATCTGAAGCAAATTATGTGGCTGCAAGATCGGCTAGTAGGCAGGCACTATGGCTAAGGAAGCTATTGAAATATTTGTGCTATGCACAGGAAGAAGCTATTGAGTTATCTGTGCTAACAAATCAACCATTGCAATGACAAAGAACCTTGCCTTCCATGCTAGAACAAAGCATATTGATGTGCAATATCACTTCATAAGGAAGCTGGTATCTGAGAAGAAGATTGTACTAAAGTTTGTTGGAACAAACGACCAAGATGCAGACTTGTTCACTAAAGCCTTAAGTCAAGCCAAGCACCAGTTCTTCATGAAAAAGATTGGCATGCGAGAGTTTGCATCAAGGGGAGGTATTGAAATGTGATTCAAACATCTCGGTCAAGTCAAGTTAGTCAGCTACTTTCTAAGAGAATTAAGTCAAGTTTGTTAAACCTTTATTTAGCATTTTCTATTTGCTTAAAATTCAGTTGCATTTGTTGTCCACGCGCATAGGCTGAATGTTAGTCGTGTAAGTAGTGGTTAATTAGTTTCATTTTCTTTGTTGTTATATAGCTCTAATCAAGAGCACTTCCTATTCAATTAACGAAGCATAGAACAAAGACAATTCTTGCAGAAATTCTCTCTTATTTTTTCTCTGTTCAGTGTTGTTATCATCTTTTCTTTGCCAACAGAGAGGACAAGGTCGACTTTTGATCCCTCGATGAAGCTATCTATGAAGGAGTGTTGAGCAAGAAAAAGAGAGATGTTGTTCTGAATCGCTCAGTGTGTGAAAAAAAAATGGCGAGTTTCTTGGAGCTTTTTATAAGAAAAGAAAATTGGTGTGAGATTGTCACTTCAGAAATCAGAAACTTAAAAATGAAATTAAATGTCATAAAAATTAGAAAACGAGGCAAACTTAAAAATGTGTTGATCGTTGAGAATTGGTTTATACGAAAAGAAGATTTGTGATAAAAAAAAAAAAAAAGTACACCGAGCTTATAACCTAAATAATTAAATTGCTTCTATATGAAAATTTTTACATAACAAAATACGGTTCATTGAAAATATGAACATGATATCAAAACAGTTATGATCCATTTTTTAAATTTAAAAGATTTTTCAGTTTTGAACACAACAAAATTCATTCTAGAACGAACAAATCCAAGTAGAAATTCAAGTACAAATTCTGATACCAATTTGTAAAATTTGTATGCATCAAACATATATAAATAGCTCATATAGATCCGTTCTAGAACGAACAAATCCAAGTACAAATTCAACATGAGATTTGTTTACGAGGTTCGGATCTAAGTCTTATGTCCCCAGGATCTCAAGAGATCCAATCCACTATCCAAAACTAGTAGAATGTAAAAGCGTTTGACAATAAACACGAAAGAAAAGCAAGAGTAGAGATAGGTAGAAGTGTAAAATCACACTGATGTATGAGCATATCCGGAACCAACATCTCGAACTAGCAAGAGAAGAAAGTTGGAGTGAAGAGAGGAGATCAAAGAATGCGAGGAGAAGGAAGAACTTGCATGTGATCAGATAAAGAAGCGGCTAAGACATTATAAATCTCTTTGTGCTAGAAGATCAAGATCGAATGCATGTTGGATTGCTCAACCATGAACATGCACGTAAAAGGAAGAGATCTAGCTTACACATGCATGAAAACGAGCTCACCCATGCATGCTCTCATAGACAACCGGATCTCCCATGCAAGGAGGACGAAGAGAGATTGCATGCCCATATACGTACACTCGCCAAACGGGCCAATCATGCAAGCATGTCGGATCAGCCATGCACACGCAAAGAACGGGCCATCCATGCACTTCCGGGCTAGCCATCCATGCACGTGATTAGGGACAAATCTAGTAGCTAAATTCGCTCATGTCTTGAAAATTGGTGTAAATAATTAATTTACACCAATTTTCAAGTTTTCTAGGCCAATAAATGAACAATAATTAAATAAGTGATAAGATTTGAAAAATAAGTGTCGTTTTAGCATTAGAAATTTGATCACAATTATCTGTCGTTTTAAGTTTTCTAGGCCGAACAATAGTTATAAGAAATGTTCTTGAAAATTGGTATAAATGATTAGTTTTAGTTCTAAAATCTTTCTTATTGGTTTAATAGAAGGTTGAATATTTAATAAGTGATAAAATTTAGAAAAAATTTACAAAATCTATGTTATTTAATATTTATCTTAAAAATTGTGTCAAAAGCTAAAATGACAGTTAATTATGATCAGAGGGAGTATTTAAATTATGAGTTAAGTTGCTTATTTTGGGTCTTTTATTGTTATTTTTCATCCCACTTTACTTCAATAATTTTTCAATAATTTAAGTCATCTAATGATACGTCATTCAATACACGAACTTTATATCTTTTGTTCATAAAATTGTGTTTTTTCGACGCGGAGAGAGAGTGAGTGACGTATCGTTCGCACCATAGCTTGGACTATTTTGAGTCGTTCTACTTGTGTCTAGGTATCTTCTCAAATCAATCACAAGTCTCCTCCGTTTTTTGATGGATGTACCATATCTATCTAACTACCTATCCATCACCAATTATCACCAAATCACATCGCCATCCCCACACAACCTTCTTCAGACCACTGTCGCCCTCTTTCAAGATCTAACCTGACAAGAAGACGAATGCTTCAAAAGGTACATTATAAGGAAGTAAAAATAACTTTCAAGTCATTACAAATTGATTAACAAGCAACAAAACAAAATCTCATATGAAACAATGAAGACAATTTAGGATTGTTATTGCTGCTTCAATTTTCACCTTCCAATCATCTTTCTCTTCCTTTTCCGGCTACACATTCATATCCCGTACATCCTTGAAATTAAATGAAAGTCTTTTGTCATTGAGGATCATTTATCCTTGTTATCGCTGCTTCAATTTTCACCTTCAAATCTTCTTCCTCTTTCGCCTACGCAGGCAAACCACGTACATCTTCAAATAATATTAAACAAAAATATTTTGTATCATTTAACACACTTTTTAGTAAAGCTTTTCCTCTCATTTTTTTTTAATATTATATAATTAATTTTTTCATTAATCACATAATTTACATAATCTTATAATTGATAAATATTATTTTCACTTAATTTTGACTATTATATTCTTATTTATGTTTATTTTAATACTAATTAAGTAAAATATCGTAGAAAAAACAATTTTTTATATGAGTTTTTAGTTTTGAATTTCATGGTTTAATATACTTTAAAAAAATCAAAAGTAAATATCATAAAGTAGATATTATAAGGAATGTGATTTTATTTTTAAATCAGTCAAAGTAAAAGTCGCAACGTGACGACTATATAAAATCATTTAGTCCTTGGTCTATTCCTATGGTTATCGGTCAAGTACATAAAACAAAATCGGATAACAAAATCTTTATATAAAAATAGAGTGTTGTGCACTTATGAATTGTACCGACAAATAGAGATAAAATAATAATTAAAATAAGATATGGGAATCAACATGAAAACAAACACTTGCATTACCAATTAATTTATAATTAAGATGTAGTTATCATGATTTTCGCCTTTTTTTTGTTTTATTAGGTGTAATATGAGACAAGATACTCGGGTTCGGCTCGGACTCGGCTCGCCAAAAGCTCGGCTCGAGCTCGTTCATTTTTTAAACGAGCCAAGCTTGAGCACATTTTAAAGCTCGTATAAATTTTAGGCCCGACTCGGGCTCGCCTCGTTTATAAACAAGCCGAGCTTGAGCATGTCAATGCTCGGCTCTTTCGGGTAAAGCTCGGCTCGTTCCGCTAAAATAACACTAGAAGAGAATTATTTTAGCCAAGCTACTCGGGCTCGGCTCGTCAAAAGCTCGGCTCGAGCTCGTTCATTTTCTAAACGAGCCAAACTTGAGCACATTTTAAAGCTCGTATAAATTTTAGGCTCGACTCGGGCTCGTCTCGTTTATAAACGAGCCAAGCTTGAGCATGCCGATGCTCGGCTCGTATTACACCCCTAATTCCATCATTAAACCCTTGCCAAGAAACATGACAGTGCAGTGCATAAATGACCTTGCGTCGCTTGCGACGTTGCGTCACTATGTTGTAGTTCTATTGATATACTCTGCATATATTAATCTTGAGTTTTTATCTGGGTTTTTTTTACCTTTTCGTCTATAAATTGGTAGGAAAAACAAGTATTTTATTTTAATTAAAATAGACTTAAAAAATATCTTGAAAAAAGGACAGTGAGAAAAATAACCTTCTTAATAAAAGGGGTAGGTCCATTTAGTTTAGACTTTATTAACATCCATTCAAGTATTAAAAAATGGCTAACAAATTTAGCTATTTGACAAAAAAACACACATAAAATATGGTTAAAATTTTATTTGGATTGGAGTGTAAGAAGTTTTGTTTTTACTTGAGATAGGGTCATTTATTGGTAGTCTTGGTAGATGAAGCTAATTAGAAAATTATTAGACAATTGAAATAATTAATCGATTGAATAATTTTTTTAAAAAAAAGTTTGATGGGTATTTAGACAAAAAAAGTTTATGAATTGAAACAGATATCAGTTATAAAATTACCAAAAATATTTTAATTTAAATAACTTTTATAGCTTTATATATATAATACAATATATAATCCAATAAGTTATTGTAATTTTTCACAAATCTTCTTTTTACCTTTTTTTTAAAGCAATCGTCTTCTTAGCGTATGAAAACAATAAAATATAAGATACAATAAATTAAAGGGAAATTTTGGATGGTACCCTCGTGGTTTGGGGTATTCCGCATTTTGCTCAATAGTTTTATCAAGTTCGGATGGTACCCTTAAGTTTACGTTGTTTTCCGAATTTTGCCCAAATTCATTAATTTTTTTTAAAAACCCATTAAAAACATACAAAATAAAATAAACTAAAATTAAAAAATAAATTAAAATAGAAAGAATAATTTATTTATTTTAAAAGTAAAGTAAAACAGTAACTTCTTTTTAAAAAAAATGTTTTATATTAATTTAAAAATAAATTAATTGGATAAATTTTAAAAAATTTTATAAAATCAGTGTTTTATTTTATTTAAAAATAAAAAAAAGGATTCTTTTAAAAAACTTAAAAAATTCACTGTTTTAAATAAAGTAAAAGGAAATTTATAAAACAGAAAACTGATTTATTTATTTTAATAATAAATTAAAATAGTGAATTTATTTTTAATTTTTTAAAAGAATCTTTATTTTATTTCTTTTTTAAATAAATTATAACACTTATGTTTTTAGATTTATTTTTAAAAAATGCTAATCCAATTTTTTTATTTTTA
The DNA here is from genome assembly GCA_033239125.1 of Fagopyrum homotropicum. Taxonomy (NCBI): domain Eukaryota; kingdom Viridiplantae; phylum Streptophyta; class Magnoliopsida; order Caryophyllales; family Polygonaceae; genus Fagopyrum; species Fagopyrum homotropicum. Next base: position 155,297,988 of record BSWB01000003.1, read on the forward strand.
AAATAAAATAGTGATTTTTTTAAAAATTATATAATTTATTTATTTTTAAATTAATATAAAACATTTATTTTTTAAAAATAAGTTACTATTTTACTTTAGTTTTAAAATAATTAATCATTCTTTCTATTTTAATTTGTTTTTTTAATTTTAGTTTATTTTCTTTTGTTTGTTTTTAATGGAATTTAAAAAAATTTAATGAATTTGGACATAATCCGAAAAACAACATAAACTTAAGGGTACCATCCGAACTTGAAAAAACTGTTGGGCAAAATTCGGAATACTCCAAACCACGAGTGTACCATCCGGAATTTCCCTAAATTAAATAAAGCTCCTTCAACCGATAACTTTATAAGCTTTAGTAAACTATTAAAATATGTCTTTATCGAGGATAAAATGTCCGGTAATAATCACCAACTTATAGTGTACGCTTAATTAAACCTTGCCACTTGCCAGTTTAATTGGTACTCTTTTCATATTTACACGTTCATTTAAACTAGCTTCAATCTTTTGATATATAAACCAGCATGCCAGCATATCTTCCCTTTTGCTGGTATTCAGATGTAATCCAATCTTTAGGAGAACTTCAGAAGTATTTCTAGGCATAATTTAAGCTTCAAAATATGCAAATAAAATCAAATTTACCACACCCTATATTTGAACCTAGTCTAAAATATCAACAAAAAATGACTAGCTTGGATTAGTTGTAAAATCTGGATGCTAAAAACCGAACTATTTAGAATCAAATTCTATTTTTCAAATAGATAGGCCCCGTTCGGGGAGTTTAAGAAAATTACATAAACCCCTTATTTTTCTCCGTAACTCTTTGTAACTATATCTGCGAGGTTGAAGAAAATTTCATAATTTTCCATAATTTTCATTCCCGATAAGTCCGTAATTCATGTAATACGGCCTTACTGCTACCGAACGGCGCTTACAGTGTGTTCATACCTGGGTCACCTTAAAACACCTGACCCACTTACTCTTTCTTTTTTATAAGAACAAAATATCGTGTTCCCTCCACCATATCATGAACAATCAAAAAAGTTGATTTGAGAAGATTTTCAGAGCAATAAATGGATAAAGCTAGTCTTCAAAAAAAAAAAAAAGTTGTTAAGTTCTACTTAAGTAGTATCTATGGTATGTGTATATGAGGAGTTGTTTTTTGCTTATCTTCTAACATGATGGAGACATGTTTTACATGGCGGGACCAGCTTTAATGGCAATGCCACTAAAAGTTAAGTGATAAAAGACAGATCAATCAGATTTTGCGCGCTATCAACTCAAATCCATGAACGTTCAAATGCTATTTTTGAACAAGTATTTTAATTTTCTCAAAAATAATGTAAAAAATTATCACCAGGAGAAAGAGACTAACCTCAACCAGGAGTGTATTCACAAGCTTCTCAGAAAAAGCTGTCGTACTTGAAGATATGACTTTAAGCTTCAACGATTCAAACACCTCATTAAGCTTCACAATCGTCCCTCTTCTTTTACTGCATGTTAAGCTCACAACTATCGTCTGCTCTCCCATGTAAGAAACCCTCAACTGCATCAAATGATGAATGAATGATAAAATAAAGAAATTAACAATAACTTTGTTTATAATAAGACATAGGAAACCTCCCATTTTGGATTAGGTATTGGATGGATACAATAATATATAAAATTTTGAAATTCTAATAAATGATCATAATATGATTTGGTGATGTAGCCATTTGGATTGCTTAGTGGAGATATTCTAACTCCGGTTACCCTACCATAAAATCAATAGCAGAGATATGGAGAAATCTCGTCACCTCTATGTCCTCAATCCGGGAATCACAATGGCGGTGGTGAAAAAGTTCAGACGACATGGTTTTGTTCTTCTTCGATCTCAGCAGAGCTCCCAGGTTATGATTTTTTCTCCTCTCTGGTACCAAATGTTCCAGCACTGAAATCTCAGCTAGGAGCTTACTCTCCTCCTTTTGAAGTTCTTCTATGTAGTTAATTGCGTCTTTTATTATAGACGCTTTGTCCATCTACATCACCCAAAAAATCACCAATCGAACAAAACGGCGTGATAAAGCTTGACATTATATCTCAGAATTGGAGGATACAGCACTAGAGCTAATGGAAATTAGTAAAGTACGGAAACATTCGAAATTTCTAATGTAAGCAAATCTACACAAAATCTTCGACCTAACTGGAAAGTAAAGAATAAAGAATACAGAAATAAATACCACCAGGTAAAGTGCAACCAATCATTTAGTTGATTGTTTAAACCATCCACTAAATAATCAATCTATAATTAGGTAATTAAAGCAAGCAATCGACTAATTAGGTAAAAACAAAGTTTATGAAATCTATTCTGAATTTAGAAATCTGGAAGGATAGAGATGGAATTGACCTTGCTGATCTTAGGAACGACCGATCGGAGAGCAAAGAGCCTGTCGTTCATCTTTTTCCGGCGATTCCTCTCTGAGACGATGTTCTTCGACGCTGACCAAGCGCCGTTACTGTCCGGCGAGCTCGATTCGTAGTATCCTGACAGAGCTTCGTCCAGTCCCCAACTACTCAATTTCACCACGCATAATTGAACGAAATTAGCTTGATCTATCCAAATCAAACCGACTTCGAGTTCACAAAAGCGTCAAAATCACAACAAACAAAAAACGCTCAAAATCGGGTAAAAATACCTGTCAAACTCCTCGTTTCGGAGAAACATGTTCGTCTCCCAGTAGTGATTGTACTCCTCTCCGATGTTATCCATTGGAAGAGAAGGAGCTCGGGAAGAAGTTCGACTTTTGGTCCTTCGACGAGCGCTGCGGTGCTTGAAAGCTAAATACTGAAGGAGTGCAGTCGTGCAGAGCAAGATAACGTTATATTTCGCTCAGTTTGTGAAAATGGCGAGTTTCTTTGGAGGTATTAATATGAAAAGAAAACGAGTTTCTTTACAGTCGTAATGCGTGTCAATTACTCATAAAATATAATAGTCATTTTTTTAATTTCATCTAATTTAGTCTGAAAATTTAAAAAAAAAATAAATTAAAATCAACCGTTATTTTAAAGACTTGTTTTATTTCTTGTTTGATTGGCCTATACACAACACAAATCATAAGTATTGTTGATAAGATAATAACAATATAATAAAAAGTCAAATGAGATATTACTGGAAGTTAAAAAGGAAAATAGGACTGAATGGTATTTATAAACTTACAATGGGATATTTGGTACACTAATTTAAATGATGTCGATGATTACAATATTAAAAAAATAATAATAAGTTGAAGTTTGAATAAAATAAATTCGATGTTTAAATCGTAGATGAAGTAAACCAGTTCAAACTAAAAAAAAAGTTTGAGTTAATAATTTCAAGTTAAATTTGAGTACGTGAAATTTTGACAACGTTGAGTTCATACGCGTAGACCCGAGTCTTTCATATAAGACTTAATAATTTATCACAAAGTTCAATAGATCCAAACATAACCATAAATGTTCGTCCTAAAACCAACTATCATCAGTTGTGAGAACTTCTATAGTAGCAAATAAAATACTCTTATATAGAATAATGTCCCGGGATCAAGAGATTTAAAATCAGCTCTCAAATTAAAGCTACAAAAAGTTTCAATCTCCTGCCTGTTTTTGCTGTTTGGAAGACATCAATTTAAACAATTACTTCATTCAACATCAAAAAGGAATGCCCATCCAACGAGAACATTCAATTTTAAATCATAAACAACCCATCTAGCAGGTTGGGAAACTCTTGTTTTGTGGTTTCTCCTGCCTCTCTTCAACTGTTGTTGTTTTTTGCCTGTTTTAGGAATTCGAGAGCTCGAGGCAGGGACTGCAATGTAAAAGTAATCTTGCCATGAGTTTGGTTGGATCATCAGTAAAAGCTTGTCATGAGTATAATTAAATTAAAAATATATTTAATAACATTACAAACGAATTATGGGTTTTTTTATTTATATTTGAAGCATATTTATATATATATATATATATATATATATATATAATTTATCATATATTTAATTTAAATTATTGCCCGTATTAGTTATAGATTTTATAGATTTTTAATTATTTATTTAACAATTTTATATATATATAGGTTATATGATATGAATTCATCTACTGCCAAAGCGAACCGACTTTATCGCATGTCAGTCTTGAAGGATAAAAGAAATGATGTCTACAACGTCCTTTCTAAATCAAGATGTAAAGAGAACCGTATGAAGCGGGTCTCTATACTTGTAGATAGAAGAAAAAGGACATATAACGAAAATTTTGGTAACCGTTATGATTCTATTTTATTTTTTATATTGAAGTATATTTTTACTAAATTAGAATATCATTGCAGCCGATCAAGGACCATCTAGAAATGAATGTGCTCGAAATTCTCAAAGAACACCTTTTACAAACATCACCAATGGTATGTTGGTATTTTATTTGAATTCCATATTGATGAAAACCGAAAATTATTTCCTAAAGATTTTCCGATTTCCTTAGAATTTTCATTTTGAATTTCCGAAATATAGTGGTTTCCTTTTTTAATTATCTATTGTTAATTTCCCTAACAAACTAATTTTGAAATCAAACAAACCGATTTTGAAAAAAAAATATTTCACGAAAACCTTCTATTTGTTGGAAATAATATGTATTTTTTAACAGAAATACTAATTAAGGTTGTGTTTGGTTGGGAATTAAAAGAGGTTGACAAAAAAATAACCTCATATTATCAAGGTTAAAGGAGATTAATTTCCAACCATCAATTAGAATTTCACTTGATTTTTTAAATTTGTATCAATTAAACCTCTTAAAAAATTTGACCCTGTCTAAATTCCATTTAAACACATAAAACAATCGTGTTATTGGATGCTGCTTTTATTTGCTTCCCTGCTGCTTTGGAACAAAATTCTGGCTTTCTGTTAATTTCAAAATTTGTTATCTTAATGAAAACAGAAAAATACTGTTTGATTCCTATTTGATTTGAACTTAAAAACCGAATCAATTGGTTTCTTTCAACAACAAAAATCTAGCTGTTGCCAGAAGATCTATTACTTCGTTCTAATGGCGACCCAATTTCTACCATTGTTGACTATGTGTTTCCTAGAACATTTGATGTTGAAGATCCAACAACCTACTTCCAAGAAAGAGCTATCCTTGCACCCACCAATGAAATTGTTGATAATGTTAATGATCATATTCTATCATTGATACTCGGAGACGAGACCGTTTACTTGAGTTCTGATCGTAATTTTAATAGTCTACCGGTTTGTGTAACGACACTAGGTTGATAGTGAGGAGGCTTGGAAAACATATCATTGAGGCAAAAATATTATCCGGTAACAGCATTGGGCAGAAAGTCTTCATTCCGCGGACGGTTCTTTCTACTTCAAATTCAAAATTTCCATTTTTAAGTTTCAAAGGAGACAGTTCCCTGTTATGGTGTGTTTTGCTATGACTATAAACAAAAGTCAAGGACAATCGCTTGCACACGTTGGATTATATTTGCCTACAACGGTGTTCAGTCATGGACAATTTTATGTGGTTGTTAAGGGTTACAAGTAGGGACGGATTGAGGATTATGATATGTGACCATACAGGCAAATTGGAGCAAACTACAAATAATGTGGTCTATAACGAAGTGTTCCATAACATTGATTGAGGTACTTATTTTATAATTATTTTTACATATTAAATCGAATAATTTCAATTTATCTTTACATTGAATATATTCTATGTGTATAGTAAAAGTTAAAAAAAAAGCATTAAATATTTGAGGTTGATTATAGTTTTTTTTCAAAGCAGGTGATTCAAGAATGCTCACGACCTATATCCGTTTGATTTGTTGCGGAATACTCATTGTATTATATATGCATTATTATTAATATTATTGTTATGTAATTTGTTTTGGATATTTTTATTTTTTTAAGTTCATTTTCAATTTGTGGTTTGACTTATAAAAAGTATAACACTCCTGGCTTGGTATGTCTCCAGATTAGTCATATTTATATGGTATACCCCCAGATTAGTCATATTTATATTGCGAACTGAGTCAACAATTAAGTTAGTTTTTTTATTTGCTTTAATTACAAGTCGGCATTACATGAAACGTTGTATTCATATATTAGTAACAAATAAAATACTCTTATATAGAATTATGTACACTTATATACATATATATTTTTTTCAAAACTCGTGCAAGGCACGGGTCTTAAACTAGTATAATAAAAAGTCAAATGAGATATTACTGGAAGTTAAAAAGGAAAATAGGACTGAATGGTATTTATAAACTTACAATGGGATATTTGGTACACTAATTTAAATGATGTCGATGATTACAATATTAAAAAAATAATAATAAGTTGAAGTTTGAATAAAATAAATTCGATGTTTAAATCGTAGATGAAGTGAACCAGTTCAAACTAAAAAAAAAGTTTGAGTTAATTTCAAGTTAAATTTGAGTACGTGAAATTTTGACAACGTTGAGTTCATCACAGATACGCGTAGACCCGAGTCTTTCATATAAGACTTAATAATTTATCACAAAGTTCAATAGATCCAAACATAACCATAAATGTTCGTCCTAAAACCAACTATCATCAGTTGTGAGAACTTCTATAGTAGCAGCCCGTTATCTTCAATGTAACATTTAAATGTTTATCCTCCGCGTATCGTGTCATGTGAAATTCGTTGATTCTCGAATCCCGTTCCTCTGGCTCTACATCCCTAGTAAAAAAGGGTTAAATTTTACACTCATATCTAAAACAAATTTCTACATCCCATATATTTTCTCCGTTTAAATAGTTAAATAAAAATTCATTTCGTTCAAATATAGACGTCGTCACGTAAGAGTGCAAATTAAAATGGATCATACTCCTCTATAAATAAACCAATAATATCCTTTTGTAATTTATTTTTTCTTAAATATTTTATGGGAAAAAGAGAAAGTAATGTTAAAATAAGATTATGTACGAAATGAAATTCAACAAAAAGCTATATAGACTCCGTCTGTATGTAAATACGTATAGAATTATTGTGCATAAATAGCATTATAGACGGAGTGTGATACGGTTAGACTAACCGCATCCCACTCCGTCTATAATGTTATTTATGCACAGTATTTCTATACGTATTTGCGTATAGACTCCGTCTATATAACTTTTCGTTGCATTCCATTTCGTCTGTAATTCTATTTTAACCTTACTTTCTCTTTTCCCATTAAATATTTGAGAAAAAATAAAGAAAACTTTCGGTTGGTACCCTTGTGGTATGGGGTGTTCCAGATTTTGCTCATGACTTTTTCAGAGTTCGGTTGGTAACCCTCAGTTTTTACATTTTTCCGGCATTTGCCCACCCATTAAAAAACCGGTTAAACTTAATGTTTTGTTCGACTAGAAATCGTGGGAGGTATGATTCAAATTTTTTTTTAATTTCATATCAATTTCCTTTTGTTTATTTTTTAATTTATTTCTTTTCAATTTTTTTATATTTTTTAATAGAAAACGTGAAGTTTAACCGGTTTTTTAATGGGTGGGCAAATTCCGAAAAAATAAAAAACTGTGGGTACCAACCGAACTCTGAAAAAGTTATGGACAAAATCGGAAATACCCATATTATAGGGTACCAACCGAAATTTCCCAAAAATAAATTAAAAAAAATATTAATGATTTATTTATGGAGGAGTAGACCGCTTTATTTTGCATTTGGAAGGAGTTAACTTTTATTTAACTATTTATACGGTGTACGAATTTATTTTAAATAGCCTGTGGATGCAATAGTGTTAGTCTAAGTTGGGGTTTAGTGAAACGATAATGGAGATGGAAGTTACAAGTAGACTGTAGAAGAATCCCAACCAATCACTTCCTTGTGTCCCTTTCCTCCCCACTCATCCCTTGGACGTAACCATCGTTTAATTCTTCATCGATTATCATTTCCCGTGCTGCTTTCATTACTATAATATTTAGGTTTTCGTTTGGTATCCGCTTTCTGCATTTTTGGAGCGATTGATTGTATTGAAGGATTTCGCCTTCCCCCGATGATCCGACGACGGCAGTACGTTGTCGGATTCGGTTTCCTTGATGCTTAGGATTTTGCACCTGGAGGCGTTTGATGAAGTATCAATCTCTGCAGTTTTCCATCTTCGTCAGTTGATGATCGCCATCGCTTCGCCGATTTTCGCCGGAGGTGAAAACCCTGTCTTCTCATGTGTAAAATCTTGTTAGTTCTGTTTTGGTGTTGTATTTTATACAACTATTATTTGAGTATCAATCTCTAGAAGTATTTCATTCGATCTAGCAATGGACCATCAACTTTCTGAGATTCCAGGTAAGTTTATGGCTGTTCTCGATTGAGAAACAATTCATCCACTGATGTTATTCCAGAGTTTTCAGGTCAGACTATGCTTTCGTATTTATTATAGATTTATACATATGTGGAATACCTGCAAAGAATAATTGTATAGTTCAACACTTAAAACCAAGACCTAATGCGCAGATGTTTTCTACAACAAATTTTTAGCATGTAGTGACACTGCAAAAGAGAGATAGGTTGAGCTCTTATTGTGCAGCATTGCTTTTAGATGACAACTTTAGTTAAGAGGACCTCCCTCAAAGTTGGCGTAATAGTATTGGAGCACCAAATTGAGGTTTGAGGGTGATAAAAGGAGTTGGAGCATGAGCATATGATGGTGAAAGCTCAAAAGAAAAGCGCTGCAAAATCATTGATAATGCCATTTTTGCCTCAATAAGTGCAAAATTCTGTCCCAGGCATATGTGTGGCCCCCAGCCAAATGGAAGAAACGCAGCACTCCCTTTTGATGCGTTTGAAATCCCTTGAGAAAACCTGTCTGGTTTGAACTCTACTGCATCGTCGCCCCAATGTTGAGGATCTTGATGAGTAAAAATTATTGGTAATGTAACAATTGTTCCAGCTGCCAGAAAGATATTTCCAATTTTTGTATCATTCTTTGCAGCTCGAAGAGTTGTAGGCACTGGTGGATATAATCTTAGAACCTCGTATAGTATCATTGTCACCTTAGATTAAACATTGAAGAAAGAATTATTTAGTAAAAGAGCTTGTGGTTTTAATGGCGGAATAGACTGGAGACAACTTACTGCTTTGAGGTGGTTTAACCCGTCAAAATCTGGTAAATTTTGACCAAATGTTTTCAAGACTTCGTCCCGTGCTTTTGCTTGCCAGTTTGTGTACTTGCTCAACATAAGTATAGTAAACGTAAGCCATACGGAGGTTGTCTCTTGCCCGGCAGCATAAAATAATTTGCACTCATCTATGAGTTCTTCTGTTGTTATCCCAACAGACTGATCAGTATTCCCATACTGTTGCAACTCAACACTGCAGCTCATTAGCAACCCCAGTAAGTCAGTTTCAGCTGCTTCCATTTCGTTCCTTCTTTTGTCAATAACACTCTTAATTATGCTTTCTATTCCCTTTTGAGCTCTGAAAAACCTCCGGTTTGCACTCGTTGGTAGGTTTCTGTCCACAAAGAAAGGCTTATGTCATCACATTCTGGTTTCTATTCTATACATAGCTACAAGCTTACCTCAATCCTGGTAAAATGAACTCTAATGTGTTTTTGCTGAAGATCTCAATTTGATCCTCAATGTGTTTAAAAGCCTCTCTTCCTTCTTCATAGCTACTTCCAAATGCCGCCCGAGAGATCACATCGCCTGTCAAATAGGTAAGGTGTGGCCATACATCTAGCTCCACTGAACCTGTTTCAGATACCAGTCTCTCCCATTTACTCATCATCTCAATGCAACTTGTTTGGAATGCTGGGATCATTAGCTGCAGAAAGTAATAGTATGTTGTAGACTGTAGTTTCCATGGTCTATACAATGCAAGGATGTCCACATACATAGAAGGGAAGTGAAGAACCTTTAGTTTCTCTGTGTGGAAACCTGGATTGATGAGTTTTCTATGCTTGGCCCATTTTTCACCTTCATAACTTCCAATCCCCGGGGCAATCAGCTTCAATGCCCTAATGTTTGGCCTGCTAAAGTCGCTTATCCTGGAGAGAACGTCTTTTACTAGTTCAGCTTCAGTGATCACCACCACTGGTATAGTACTGAACCATGCAAATGAATTTTTACCTACACCAAACAACAGACAACCTTATTTGTACTTACAGATCTTCCTCTGTCATGAAACTGATGTATCAACCATTGGGGAATATATAGAAAGAAAGAAAAAAAAATTTTGTTTGAAAGAATTGGGTTAAATAGGCTTTTTTTATTGGCTTTTGTTTTGTACACCCTCTAATTTTACCCTATATATAATTCCTCTCATGAAATAATTGGGTTTAATAGGGGTATATTTACGAAATGAGTTTATGCTATGGGTGCTCATAATAAAGTAATAGTGGTAAAAGGCCTAACTAGTCATTTTACCCGTTTTGTTTTGATATGTTTTGCTAATATTATGTGTTTGACCCTTTCGACAGGAATACAACATGTGGGAGAGGAGATGCAAAGAGAAATAGAGCAAGAGTGTGTAAGTTTCACTTCGACAATATCTTCTCTTCTCTGAGATCTGTCATGCTGTACACAATCTAGATCAGGTAAGATTAGTGCCCCTATTAAACCATGAGATATTGGAATGGGAAGCATTACCATGTTTCTTGATGCTTTGGTGCAAGAAAGGCTCAACACGATAGGAGATGTCGTTGGAGAATTCCATAGGCTTTAATCTTGCTTGAGTGCGCATCCGGATCATTTCTATTGCATCTCCAGTAAGAAACCTATAGGAATTACCCGAGAGACCTTGTTGTCGTAGGAGCCTCTCTATTTTCTTCGGCCTCAACCATAACCAATCGATCCCTCTCCAAGCCATTGCCAAGACCGCGGCAGTGATCACTGAAACTGCAATGGTTGCCATGCTTACTTCCATCTTCCCTCCCCTTCCTTTGAGCCTGTAATTGTATGCTCCTTGAGTAACTTGTTGGTCTCACACACTACTTTTGTTATCAGTCACAAGCAAGCCTAGTTTTTTACTTGACCTGTAAGGTTTTACCGCTTTCATTTCGTTTATATATTAGCAAAATCATAATCTCCTGAAGAGATGAAATATTTCCCAACTCACAATACACCGTATACAATCAATTTTCTCTTCACTTTCAATTATAGATAATACACCACTTTCAAATTGAAAACTTTAAGCTTGAAATACTACTACGAATTATAAAGAGGGATGAACAAATTCACATACCTTTAATTTCAAGATCAACACGAGTTCGTGATCATGGGTTTCACGACAGCCTATCTTTGAATGTTGAGTGACCTAGCACTAGAACTTGGTGGACGAATTGGGAGATAAAACTTAAATTGATTTTATTTCTCAAAGGATAAATGGGGGACCCTTCTTAATTTGATTTTTTTTCTACAGATTTAGAAATTTTGGGGACCAATGACATAGATGTATAACAAGTTAAAATAGTTGAACTTTAATTTATACAAAAATAACTTAAATTTAAAAATAACACCAACTTTGAAAAGGAATAGAAGCTATACAAACTTTCAACGTATTTACAAAAAAATATATTTTTTATTTTTAGGTGAAAAACTAACTCTAAGCGACGATGAGACAACCAAAATTTTACATTTCATAAAAAATGGAATTAATTGAGTAATTTGAATTTATTTTTGAAAAATTAAATTAATATTATTTTATATGCTAAAAAAATTAAATAAAATATTATTTAATAATGAAAAAATTATTAATTTTTCCAAACCTTGTAAACTTGGATTAATAATGTGATGTGAATTTATTTAGAAAAAACATTATGGTCCCTTATAAATTTGGATTGTAGGTGTTTTTCCTTAAAGACTTTTTTGCTTTCGGATTCATTTTGATATTTATTGTGTATTTTTTTTCTACTCTACTTGTGGTCCTTCGGGACGATTAGACCGTCTGCCGATATTTCGGCCTTTCGACCCATTAGACGGCGCACCGTCTTGTGTTTCGAACCGGTTTCCATTTAAAAAAAAAAAAAAAAACATGTCCTTTGTCCTTAGGTTGTCCTTGGGTTGGCCTTGATTGTGTCTGACCCTTCTCAAAAGATGAGCCAATTATGAGTGTTGCCTTCTAGGCAAGGACTTGAGCTTGTTTAGACACCCTAGTTACCTCAAAAATGAGTTGAGATTATGCCTTAGAGAATAAATGATATGTGACAGAGTTATATTTAAAGGGGAGACCCTAAAAAAGTTTTATTTTAGTTTCGTTATCCAATTTGCAGCTTGTAACTACACAATCTTTGACAGTGGTACACACTTTAGGGAACCTTTGAGTTGAAGGGAACCTTTTCGTCAACTCAAATCTTGGTAAAGTGGTTGTTCGTTTGTCGCACAATCAAAACTATGGAGCCAATTTTCTTAGGTAATCTCTACAGGGGCGTGTTATATACACAATTTTAAATTTACTTGGTACCGAATATGAACGCTTTGCGGTGGCGCTCAAATTTGCGACGGCGCTCAAATCTTAAAATAAATAAAAAGGGCAAAAATAAGAAAAAACAGGATTTTGAGCGCCGACGCATGGCGCTGGCGTCCAAAACCCAGTTTTTTCTTATTTTTGCCCTTATTTTTTATCAACGATTTGAGCGCCTTCCTACTTTTGCTTTTTTTAGTAAAGATTTGAGCGCCTTCTGAAGGCGCCGGCGCTCAAATTCTTTGTTTTTTTTTACTCGTTGAGCGCCATCGGAATGCGTTTGTTTTTTACGCTAGTAAAACAAAACTCGTGCATTTAGCTTTTTCGTCTCTATATAATATTTCTTAGAGAGGTATGATATTGATGTTCATCTTAATAATTTCAAGACTATTTATAAGTTTTAGTTGGGTGAAATTTGAAAGTCCTAGACGAAACAAAAGACTTAAATGAAGAGGATAAAAAAAATGCAATAAACATGCAAGCGACTTCTGGAAGGGAAGTAAGTGAACTTTTAAAGAATGTTTTCGAGCTTCCGGTTTTTGTGACATTGAAAATTTTGAAAAGTCTTTGAGAAGAAAATATAAAAACATGACAAGGATATATGAAGAATTAGGGCATGTTTGGTTCCAATTCCGGAAACGGAAACGAAATGAAAAGGAAACGAATTTAGTCTATACGTATATCATTATTCATGAAATTTTATGGAATCATTTCTTATAATTTCATGCAAAATGCACTTCCTTCCTCACATTTTGTTTCCTTGTAGGGTATCAAAAGTAATTAAACTCTATTCCAATTACTTCAAATCATAAAGAATGGTTCCAAAAATGTTCATGAACAAAGGTATACATATGGACTAAATTCGTTTCCATTCCGTCAAAACCAAACGAGCCCCAAGTCTTTAAAGTAATCAATTAGTTAATTAATGGAGCAAGATGAAGAATTCTACTATCCGATCACAACAACAATTTCGGGAGGGAATAATAACTAATCGATGCAATTATTGTTAATTATTTAGTTTTGAATTAATTAATTAAAAACATATAAATTAGTGAAGGGGTCTACTTTGTATGTCTGAGACGAACAAGGCCCGTTGCAACAATTCTTTCAACCGCCATCAATCATTGTCAATTTTTATATTCAACGGATCTAACATGTGGGCACTTGGTGTTTCAAAATCTCGTCAGTTGATGCATTGCGTTTGTAAGTTTTTTCTCCCTACCTTATAATTGTCAAAGCATCATGGTTAGTTTGTCTGCTAGTCTATGACCTCTTAATTCGCTAGTTTTGACTACTGAATCAATTTTATTTCCTCATTTAACGAAAAAAACAGTTGACAATATAGAAAAATCAACCTTTGAACTATGCTAGACTTACAAACGTTGTGGAGCCTGTGAGACATCTCAAAATCTAAGCAATCACCATTAACATAAGAACACATGAGCTTTTTCGTCAGAATATTGGAGAGTTTTAAGAATTTTGAAAGCTAGTGAGTGTTTGGTTGGGAGAAATTTTTGTAAAGATTAGAGTTTTAGTAAAGTTTTGTGTAGTTTTTTAAAGAAAATTTTGAAGCCTTGTCTTTTTTAGATTTTTCACTAGCTTTCAATAATTTTGGTATAAAAATACTCTTCTACCCTATTTATATTGTGATTTATTTGTTTGTTTTTTAACTTGTCCTTTTCGGTAAACCTACCATGAAAATCTACCAAAAAAAGCTAAAGTTGTTCAAAAAAGCTTAAATTAACCAAAAATCTCACTTCACCAAATAGGCTCTCGCTATTTTCATGCAAAGAAATCTCTTGCAACAAAATTTTCATCTCAAATCAAGATTTGAAAGTGTTTTACATAAAAGTTTTTTTTGGGTACAAAAATTGGAGAAATAAATGACCTACAATGAACTATTAATACACAAATCAGTCCAAAGTTCCGGTGAGGATCAGATATTGAGCAACCCTAATTGTAAGCTATAAGGTTTTACTGGTGACTGCTAACTGTTGTCGATTCATTTATATAGTTTCTCTCATACCTTCTGATGCCTTGTACAAACAGAGATTTGAAGATTCAAACTATTAGTTTACTATATAAAACAATGGCAGGTTGTCAGAATATTTTTAGAATGTGCTTACTTTTGCTGTCTGTATTTTCAAGCAACCAACTTGACATGCATGATCTCACTTGGACCATAATCCATATGCATTTCTAACAGTCGTTCATATATATATACATGACAGGTTGTTGCTCCCTTCTCTTTCCCTTGACCTAATACACAAGAGAAGAATGATGTTACCTAATATGTTGCATTTGGAGTCCGTACAGTAGGGAAACCTCCAATAAGTCACTTGACATACACGTGTCATGTGTACGTCATCAACGTTCAAGGAGGACGAGCAAAGATAAAAAAAAAAAAAAAGCGTATTAAGTGTTTCGGTTAAAGATCACGTACCGTTGTATATTGGTGGGGGAGATTTGTAATGTTTTGGTGTAAACTTGCGGTTTCAAACAATGAGTCTTAGTGTTTAATATTTTTATTTCTTGATGGGAAACCAGAGTCCTAAACAATGAGTTGAAATGAGCATTCTTCAAATTGATACTCGTGTCCTCCCACACCAAAATGAAATTATTCACAGGAAAGTAATGAGGATTCTAAATTATCTTTCTCAAGGGAGAGTTATCAATGTTATCAATAGAAAAGGGATCTCTTCGTAAATTGAAATAATTGTTGATCATGCTTATGTTAAATCTGTTAAGCTAGGAAACATCTTCGTTGTTATCTCTCAAACAACGATTCAGAATTTATAGTTTTCATACGAAAGAATATTTTAGATTGAACGATGACACGTCGAGTCCCTTGAGTCAATCCAACTCCCTTACCATCTACATGATAAAACGCTTATGTATGAAAACTCATTAGCTAAAATAACAATTTAACCCCAACCTTTATACCGTTCTATATTTGGAATTAAGTTTCATTCACGGCTACACTAATATCTATCTTTTTTGTTAGTCACAAAAAAAATTATAATCTCAAGTCAGTTTCTCTACAAAGGCGGACAACAAATTAAACATAGGATTTTATCTTTCTAAATTGATTAATTAAAATTTAAATTAATTAATTAGGAGCTTAGCTTATCTCTGAAAAACAATGGTCCTATTACTAGGATTGTAATATGAGACAAATTATTAGGGTTCGGCTCGTCAAAAGCTCAACTCGAACTCGTTCATTTTCTAAACGCGCCGAATACAAGCACATTTTAAAGTCCGTATAAAATTTAGGTTTGGCTCGTTCGGCTAAAATAACACTATAAGATCATTATTTTAGCCGAGCTACTCGGGCTCGGCTCGTCAAAAGCTCGACTCGAGCTCGTTCACTTTCGAAACGAGCTAAGCTTGAGCACATTTTAAATCTCGTATAAGTTTTAGGCTCGGCTCGAGCTCATTTCTAAATGAGTCAAGCGTGAGCATGCCATGCTCCGCTCATTCGGCTCATGTTACACCCCTACTTATTACACCAATTTTTCTGAGTTTTTTAAAATTGGTATTTGGTTCACGAAATAATTCGTAGTTTTTATTATTTTTTTTATAAGAAAATAAAAGTGAAGTGAGTAATTTTTTCTTTTTTCAGCCATCGATTATTACAAAAGGCTCGAAGGCGGGACCCAGTCAGTACTCTTTACCTTGCAGTCCAAATTTCTCCAACAGAGATTCCCGAATCAGCATATTGTTGGCTCTCAATCCTCTTGCTCTGAATTGGGGTTTAGAGAATTGATAATGGAGATCGAAGATACAAGCCTACAAGTAGAAGTATCCCCGCAGATCACTTCCTCTTTTTCTTTGTCCCTTTCCTCCCTACTTATCCCTTGCACTGTTGCACGTAACTGTCGTTGAATTCTTCCTCTATCATTTGTTCCGTTGTTGCTTTCACGATTTTCCTATTTAGGTTTTCGTTTGGTATGTGAAATCTGCGCTTTCTGGGCGCCTGATTCGATTTGAGGATGTCGCCTTCCGCCGATGATCCGGCGATGGCAGGCTCGAGGTTGTCGGAGCCGGTTTCGTTGATGTCTAGGCTTTCGCATCTGAGAGGCGTTCGATGGCGTATCAATCTCTGCAATTTTCAATCTTCGTCAATTGAGGATCTCCGTCGCGTCACGGCCGATTCTCGCCGGAGGTGAAATCCTTGTCTCCTCAAGTGTAACATCTTGTTAGTTGTTAGGGCAGTTTTGGTGTCAAATCTTCTGCAATGGTTATTTTAGTTTATTCTGCCAATACTGCTGCTTAATGTGAAGTTAACTAAATGTGTTGCTAGGTATGCGGCTTTGAGGAGACGGCTTCTTGTTGATCCACAAGTTCTGAAAGATGGAAGTGGTTCGCCTGATTTAGCGATCGACAATCCACTTTCTGAAAATCCAGGTAACTGTATTACTGTTCTCTATTCAGAAACATGAGAGGTTGGCATAAAACTTTTTTTTAGGTGAATGTTTGTCTCCTGATATTTTTCATGCACTTAACTTTAATTTCAAGTCTCTTCCACCTGATAGAAATTGTGGTAGAAAATTAACAGGATGGATTAAATGTTAAGTCTCGGAGTAGGAAAACGCGATTTCTTGATCTTATTAATATTTGCCTAATTTGCTAGTTTAGAGCACCTGCTGATTGAAGCGAACATACTTGGTAATTGGTAATATGGTATAGTCTGCTAGTTTTGTTCACATTAGGCTTAAAGGCAATTTGAAAGGGTGCCAATGAGTGGGAAAGAAGGTATACAATTGACAAACTAGCTCTTTTTGGGCGAAAGGGGGAAGGAGCATTGCATTATATGCAGAGCACCATATTCATGTTCCGGTAGTTGCCGATGCTTTGAATTGATGAACATAATTTCAAGTTCTCGACATGGTGCAATATTTCTCTTATCAAATGAATTGTTAATGCAGACAGCATGTGGGGCCGCTTTTTCCGGAATGCTGAGCTGGAAAAAATGTTAGACCAAGATTTGTCGCGTCTATATCCAGAGCATGGTAGCTACTTTCAGACACTTGGATGCCAGAGCATTTTGAGACGGATTTTGTTATTGTGGTGCCTCAGGCATCCAGAGTATGGTTATGGGCAAGGTAGAATGCTCTGAGTTTCTGTTTTGAACTATGTGTTGTGTACTTATGTAAACCATCTTTTTTTCCCTTTTTCTCATTGATTTGATCTGTCATATATTCGAACAAGAAATTTCTAATCTATTTATCATGGTTATCTTCCATAAAAAAAAATTTGAGCCTGCATAATAACACCATTATTGATTTGCCGGAGGTGGAGTGACATTAAACCTGCAGTTTCTAATTAGTGCATGTTTCTTACCCTTGTTGTGTAGTGAATGTTCAGCATTTTGAGATTTGGCTGCAAAAATTTTTGCCGGGCTTTGAGAGTAGTGCCAATACTAATTGTGTTGCAATCCCTCCAGCTCTTTTGCTCGATGTCTCTTCTTGCTTTCCTAGTGTCACGACGTCTCGTGTTCTTTCTTTCTTCGTCTCTTCATTTCCATCCTTTTTTTTCAGTACAACTCTAAGAATGAATTGTATGATGTTCTACCATGCATATTTAGATGCACGTATGTTTTTTTGGTGTAAGGATATGCTGATCAATGATTAGTTTGTCCAGGCCCACTAGGTTCCAACTTGCAAGTACTGGTATCTGATGTTTATTGAGATATCATGCTCCCATCTGGAAAAAAACACTGATACATACATGTATAATGTATGAAGGGAATATATTTGACCAAAATGTATAAAGTTTTTAGATGGATGAAGCTCTATTCATCTAGTACCACGATATGTAAACTATGAGTTTATGATTATTCTTTATTTATTGGGATTTTCTTTGTAGGAATGCATGAACTTTTGGCTCCTCTGCTCTATGTGCTTCACGATGATTTGCAGCAGCTTGCAGAAGCTCGTAAACTTTATGAAGACCATTTCACAGACAAGTTTGATGATGCTTTATTTCAGGAGAATGACCTTACTTATAATTTTGATTTTAGAAGGTCTTCTGATTTTATTGAAAGTGATGCTAGCTTTTTGGAGAAGGCCAAAAAGAGTGTTAGTCTTGATGAGCTTGATCCACAGACTCAGACCATTGTCTTGTTAAATGATGTTTATGGGGCTGAAGGTGAGCTGGGCGTTATTTTGTCGGAAAAATTTATGGAGCATGACGTGTACTGTATGTTTGACGCTTTGATGAGTGGAGTGGGTGGTGCAGTTGCAATGGCAGAATTCTTTTCACCCTCAACTGGTATTGGAAGCCATATTGGTACTTCTCCATCAGTCGAAGCTTCGTCAGCATTATACCACTTGCTTTCTGTTGTTGATTCCCCATTGTACAGTCACCTGGTTGAATTAGGGGTGGAACCTCAATACTTTGCTCTCCGGTGGTTACGAGTTCTATTTGGACGTGAATTCCCACTAGAAGATCTCTTGATAATATGGGATGAGATATTTTCTTTTGACAATGTCAAACTAGGTATAGCTGCTGAAGATGAGCCTGGGTCTTCTTCTAGGGTCCTGAAGTCTCGCAGAGGAGCATTCATATCTGCTATGGCTGTTTCAATGATGCTTAACCTGAGGCCTTCTCTGCTTGCTGCAGAAACTGCAACTTCCTGCCTCCTGAAGTTACTCAATTTTCCTGCAAAAATAGATTTGAGCAAACTGATTGAAGAGGCGAAATCTTTGTTGCCTCTTGCACTTGATGCTAATACTTCACCCTCTTGTGCACCAAACGGATCTTATGGCAAGATAAAAACGTCAGTTGTGAGAGGACATACCCTTTCTTTTGATTCTGCATCCTCAAAAGGCTCGCCCATTTCTGTGCCAGAGAGTTACTGGGAAGATAAGTGGAGAGATATGCACAAGGAAGAAGAACTTAGGAAGGAGAAAAACTCAGGTAAACAAACTTCAAATTCTAAAAAAAGTTGGACCGAAAAAATAAAATCAAGGTTATATAGGACAGAATCTGATCCTTTATCCATCTCTCCATCAAAGAGAGATGGAAGGGAAGAGCACCAATCATCTATTAGAAGAAACTTGCTTCAAGATTTGTCGCAGCAGCTAGCTGAAAATAGTGAGAACATAGAAGAACATGATTCCTCTAATCAGAAGGATCCTATGGGACTGCATGATGTCCAGGAAGACTTGAGTTGCATTGAAAGGACATTTTCTGAGCAAAATACTGTTAGTGGTGAGAACTCTACCATCATTTTAAATCCGGTAAGTTCTGAGAGGCAAGCAGATCCTCTGGCAGTTGACTTGGAGAAAACTGGTGTTCAGTCAAATTTACCGCATGACATGATTGTTAAGTCCGAAAACATTGATCTGTTCAATTCAACATCAGAAGATCGACATACCAACTCTGATCAATCAGATGCAAGTGTATCTCCTACATATGATTCCCCAGAACTAGCAGCTATTGGTTCAAATTCAAAGGACAGAAAGTCGATTTCTGGCAAGTTTCAGTGGTTGTTTAAACTTGGTCGGCATCCATCAGGAGAGGGGCATTCAAGTAAAAATATTACTCCTGAAGTGGTACAAATAACAAATAAAGAAAATGAAAACAGCAATATGGTAGTACAGCCAGATGAAGAACAGAACTGCAGCCTTGTCAGTGAGAATGAAGCTGTAAATTCAACAAATGAAGAAAATGGAAGGAGCACTATGCTAATACAGCCAGCTGAACAACAGAATTGCAATCATCTCAGTGAGAATGGTGATAGCATGGAGCATAACCTCATCTGCACTTTGAGGAAGCTTGGGCAATCCATGCTAGATAATATTGAGGTATGCTTTTTTACTAATTGAGAAAAATCATTCCTGTATAGCCCCATTAATATTATCTTCAAATTTTAACGTTGATTTCATCACCCTAAACACAGATAACAATATGGAACTAAATCACTAGGATACCTCTACTAAACTAAGGGTCTGTTTGGCAACTTATTGATGCCTGAAAAATGGAGTTGCACTTACATCCCATTATCTCCAACTTATTCATGCTGGATAATACGGGACAAAATTATGCATTCGATCCCCCCTCATGGGTTGTATGAATAATGAAACTTAGGGTGACCAGGGTGTTGCACAACTATTGATAAGAATCAGATGGTCCTACTTGCCTTTAAAGTTGGCTAGTCTCTCCTCACGATTCACTATGGTCAACCATTTTTCCTCTCCTCTTCTGAACCCAAATCCTAAACTAAATTGTTGTTTGCTTCTCAAGGAATTGAGGGCTCGTTTGGAAAACGCTAAGAATCATTCCCGGTAACGGATTGATTCGGAATCAATCAAAAACTATATTTGTTTAGAGGTCTTTAAACACATGAAACATGAAAGTAATCCCATCATTTCCATTTACTTTCCTTAACCTTATCCGATTCTATTTCGTTTCCATTCCACCGCTCCAACCCAGGGCACTGAGTCTATGTTTGAACTCTTCAATTTGATGGATGCTAACCTCTTAAGAATCTATTTCCAGGTAATAGAGTCCGTGTTCGAGCAAGACATGGATCAAACCGCCTCTCTAGACAGTTTCTCGAAGAATTCAATAGTAGAGAAGGGTCAAGATAGAGCCATGTCTGCAATCAAAGAGCTTAGGAAAATCAGCAACTTTCTGCGTGAGATGTGAGATTTATCGGTTTGTATGTAAGTTCTTACTAGATTCAATTAATTATTGTGATTAATAGCTAGCAATTTTTTCTCCTAATAAAATGGAGTTGCTCTGCTATAGCAGATTGATTCTGCACAAAAGCCTGGTAAAGCTGTATTGTAAATTCAAGTGTTACAGTATTTTATAACTACTTGTCGCCAACAATGGTAAAAAAAAAAAAAAAAAGTACCAGTTCATTCATTTGTATTTACTCTCCTATGGACTTCACTCGCTGTGGAAGATGAAATATTTATACTTGAAAATAGACATTTTGAAGGGTCGTAAGAATTGTTAGAAATGTAAGACCGCTAATCGTGCACAGGAATGAAGATTCTACTACTCCCTCCGACATAAGCAAACGTCGTTTTAGCATTAAAAACTTGAGTACAATTATTTATTTTTTTTAAATTAATAAAGGATAAAATTACTCACTAGACCTTTCACTCGTCAAATACTTATGACCTTTCACTCGTCAAATAAATAAGTAGTAACTATGAGATTTGTTATGTGATTGTGCTTAAAGAGCTTGTTTTGTGTTGAAATTAATGCAGTCAGTTATAAAAAAAGTCATACCTTGAACTGGAATTTTCTTTTTTATAAAAAAAAGTCGTACCTTGAACTGGAATTTTCTTTTTTTTACTATTTTCAGATGGCTACCATCATAATATTGAAGATTTTAACATTGCCGCCAAGATTTATGTGCTGAATGAGATTATGGACAGTGTGGAAATGTCTTAAATCGACAATATGATACTACGTAAACTTAACTAAATCTTATATTACTATAGGATGGACTCAAAACTTGTGTGTAGGTTCACTTAATGTGCATCTCCTCCACATTTTACAACGGCCGGATATAAAAAGTTAAAGATAAATTAACAAAAATGGAAATCAAATTGCAAATTGCAACTATCCGATTCAACTGATCCAAATATATGGTTGAGTTTATAAATTGATAAAAAAAAATGGAAGTAACTTAGGAATAAGGCAGCTGAATCCCATTATCCATGATTCACATTCACCAATCACAAAACTGTCAGATACAAAAACAGTCTATCATAGTAAAACATGAGTAAAAACATGTTTAACACACTAAACATGGATCATCACAACTTCACAACAATAGGGACAGCTTCACAAATGCCAAAATGAGTAACAAAAACCTACAAGGCAGAAGACGAATAACATTACAATTACATCTCTAAATTAGACCAAGGTTCCCGTGTTGGGGCGCCGTTGAGTTCGGTAAAGGAGTCATAGAGAACGGATCCCCGAATGGATTAGCTCCTGAACTCGACGCCCCCATCATCTGTTGTGGGTACTGAGGTGTACTTTGATAAGGCTGTTGATGACCAAACTGAGATTGTTGAAACATTTGTTGTTGTTGAGCTAGCATTGCCATTTGTACGTTGGTTGGAGGTGCAATACTGTTGGACATGGCGAATGGATCGTGTTGTTGATTAAACTGATTTTGCATTGCCATTCCGGTGGATCCGTATCCGTAGCCTGCGTTTTGTAGCTCTATTTGTCTCCTTGCAGAATCGTCTTCATATAAACTATCGAGTAATAGTTGGTCAAATCCACCCGCCTGAGAATTTACATACATTATGTTATGCCTATTGTCAATAGAAAAAACAGCAAATATATACTGAAAAATGGTGGATTTGCCAATTCTAGAGAGTCAAGGATCTTACTAATTTGCTTTCTGTAACATGGCTAACGTTACTACTTGGCGCGGTAACAAGAGATAGCTCCCATCCTGTAGTTCCACCAAGATCACTCAATGCACGACTTGAAGATTGCGGATCACTTCCTGTGTAATTCTCCAAATTAAGGGATCATGAACGTCATCTAGAAAATTATTGACACTTTCTTTTTAGAATGTATATGACTTAAAATAGGCTAGTCTGAGTTTTACTTTGAGCATATCAATTTGTTTGTACATGTAACACAATATGTTAACTTATAGAATTACTGTGTTTTTCAAGAGGTTTTGACTGGGTTCGAATACCAATTTTTATCTTTGAATCATAGTCTTAGAAAAATATTCCATGGTTAGGTAACAGTAGCCGGATCTTAGTTTTTCTCATAAGTTGAACAGTGAACAACAACTGGATTAATTAAAAATGAATATGCAGCATAAAAACTATGATAGTCTTATCAGATGAATTTCTTGATCAAGTTGGAATGGCTAAGATGGACTAAACAACGATGAGACGAATTTCAAATGCAAGTTTGCTGCAAATATGTTATGTAATGTAAGGAGCTTATAAGCTATTATAACAGCTGCCAATAATTGATTGTTTTCTACCGAAGGCGGTGTGTAAGGGAAAGGTCCATACCAGGTTGAAAGATAGCAAGAGCAAATGCATTGCTTTCCTCTAGTTCTGCAGCTTTGGGATTGATCTCATTCAGACCCTACATGAGAAAAACCAAAAAATACAAATTAAATTGAGAACAAAATTATCTGCATATAGCAGACAATAACAGATTAACAGGTTCTATACTTGATCTTGAGAGAGGAAGAATCGTACCAGAAGATCATCTTCTGCTGCTATAAGGGGAGAAGGTTCAGACTCGACCAAAACATCTGGCTCGGACTCTTCTTGCTCCTCTTCTGTCTCACTCTCTTCTGCGACTTCAACTTCAACTTTCTCTTCTTCTTCGTGAGATTCTTCTTTATCAGGGATTTCATCATCTCTATCATTGTACTCCTGTGCCCAACACAAACAATGATTATCAACAGTCAATTATGACTGTAAAACAAAATTTTATAAGAACAAAATAACCTGAAAGTATACTGTATCTTGATGATATCAATAAAGCTCAAGCATTCATTAAAAGAACTTTTCAGAATGCAGTGGATGAGAAGCAAGAGGAGAATTAATTGAATAATCAACAATGTAATAGTAAATGGAACTGAAGAATAGAAAAGTAATAAATTATAAAATTTTCTTAGTTTCCCATGTTTGAACAACCTATGCCATGACTCTTCTGTAACACAAAAATCATAATGTAGGATGAGTAATATCATATGAATATCGATTATTTTGTAGAGAAGTGTTGACCTACTGGTTGTTGACAATTAAAAAGGGGATAAAAAAAATCATCTGGTGCATCATAAGATTTTACATGTAAACTTCAAGTTTTACACTTATTACGTTCAGCAATTAAACAGTTAATTGAGTTCATACTGACAGAATAACAGTAGGTCAGCTTCCTCACCAGTCTTTTTTGTGAAAGTGAACCTGTTAGTGGAGCTTCTCTTACATACTCTTCCATGGTCGCAAGAAAAGAAGGGGGTGGCTACCAGAAGAAGAAGAAAACATTGGTTAAATGAAGTAGAACTCACCCACAGACAATGCTCATGTTAGGGAAAAAACCTGTCTCAAAATTGGAAACTGGAAGTTCCTAGCAAGCTCCAAACGCTTGCAAAAATCATAAAATCCTGAGAGCAGATCTGCCTGTATGTAGTCAAAAAGGTTGAAGAAGCTTGTAAGATATATATACAGATATACATAAATATATTTGGAAAAATATTAGGCATAATAATTCAGGAAGGTAGTCAATTTTACCTGCTGTCCAGCTCTTTTATAAATGCTGAGTGCTTTTACTGCATCATGTTTGCTCGTTTCAAAATACTAGAAATGTATTGATGAAAGGAATAATTAGCTAAAACTCATTTGGAGGATGTTAATTAAAGCTCTTGCTATTGGATGATATATCATACCACATCAACAAGATTGATGATCCCATCATTGATGGCACAATAAATTTTGAAACTCTCCTTCAAAACCTACATGTTAAACATGCAATGAATCAGAGGTCAATCATCAAAGATATCTCCACAATGGTCATCAAACAACAGATAGGGTTAAGAGAGAAAAGCCAACATCCATTTGCATTCATAATCAGGATAATAACGTCTAATACTTTTTGAAAAGAGTAAATTCCTTAAGTAGTCAAGCAGATCCAAATGAGTTGGAGCTCGTGATTTGGAAATTTATCATGATTTTCACAGAAACATATCTAAGAAATACAGATTTTTAACTTTAGATGTTAATAAGAAGTTTCATAACTGAAAGATGTCCACTTGAGCGGTATTAGGCAAATTATTGCCGAATGAATGAGTAAAGTTGGCATACCAAAGCTAAAGCATATTGTATAAGATAGTTGGTGCAAGCTCCTCCTTCTGGCTGTATTTCAAAAAAGCATGTCAGATGCCATTCTTTGTGCAACATAAGTAAACACAATATTAATGAGTTTGTTACGCTGTCAGCCTTTTTACCTGACAACCCATCAGACGATACAAAAGCTGTTGCAATGCAGGTAGTTGTTCTAATAATTCTTCTGCTGTCAACAACCTTGTTCTACTGTATACCTTTTTTTATCAGAGCCAGATATTTAGATCATATGATTACAAAATCTATATGGACAAATAACGATATATGTAATGTGTCACCTTCGTTGCACTTGGGGAAGCTTTGGTCAAGCGTTCAGTCTCAATATCATATTTCAAAATCCTGAAACACTCTAGTCTTTCTTCAAGGAATAGTGCATAAGTACGAGCCCATGCAGAACAATCCCAAGCTGCAAGAAAAAATAATAAACTTTGTGAAGCTCACAAATAGGATTTAAAAACCTTAAGAATGGCTTTCTTTGCCTCTCACTATTAGCTCCTTAGCTTCGGTTTTTAGTGAAAACCAGCTTATAAATGCCCTTGTGTAAGAGGGGAGGAA
The DNA here is from genome assembly GCA_033239125.1 of Fagopyrum homotropicum. Taxonomy (NCBI): domain Eukaryota; kingdom Viridiplantae; phylum Streptophyta; class Magnoliopsida; order Caryophyllales; family Polygonaceae; genus Fagopyrum; species Fagopyrum homotropicum. Next base: position 155,323,826 of record BSWB01000003.1, read on the forward strand.
TTTACCACGAGGACTTGAGTCATCCCTGAAATTGGATATATTAAGGATCCGACCCTTGTATGAGTACTTCATGAGCTCTTCTCTAAATGTAGGGTCGCCCTCTCTTAATGTCCTATGAATAACTATCAATACCTTTACGGCAACCTGTGATGTCAAAATGGAAAAGAGGCTAAGTTCAATCATGAACAGAGATGCACTGGCGTACATATGCAAATGAATAAGTGATCTTCTGATGGAAACATCAAGAGAAAGATTGTGGTTGGGGACACAGGTTCAAGGATTATCTAACTGATAGAGATAAAAAAAAAGAATTAAGTTTGCAAGTTTTCTTAAACTGCAGGCTACATTTGAACTTGATTATTTTTGTGCATCATGCTAAACCAGGAATTATCTAACTGAAAATTCTTTCTCCAACTGAAAATATGAAACACCTCCTTTCATGAATTATGATTTAAATTCGGAGAAATGAACTGCTAATGAAACTAGACTACTTAGTGTTCATACAGTTAAAGCACTCACAGACCATCTCAAAAACATCTAACCTCCAACTCTGAGCTGATGAATAAATGGATTTACAACTAAATGGACGATATGTGCTATATTTGTTTTTGGATTATTGTTGTTGCATTTTTTTTCTTTCTGCTAATGAATTTTGGAGTCATTAATAGATTAAACTAACAAACGAAATAACAATATCAAAAGACTTTCAATAGGCAGAAAAGAGAAATGAAACAGCAGCAGCAAATCATAAGATGATAATCCGAAATAATTCTAAAAAGGTAATTACGATCCAATTACGCGTCTTGGCCAATCTTCTTGCAAGAGCATGAATGCAGTAGGCTACATCTGCCCGTGGTCGCACCACCGACGTTGCCGCATATAGTTCTGAAAAAATCAAAATACAATTTCAATCTTCATTCCCATACCAAAAATGTATAAGCTGACTGTCGCAAGTCGCAACACATTCCAATCGGCAGAAAAGCAAAATGTTAATCAAAACAAATTTTAAAAAAATCAATAACGAAAAGAGATCCTTGGGGTAGAGAGAGGTTACTTCGAACATGGCGTTCTGCAGGAGGAGCTTCATGGTGATTGGTGGCCTTGACAACGGCGATATCCAAATCCTAAAAAACACATCAACAATGGAGAAAAGATAAACACAAATTCGAATCGGAATGTATCAGAGAGAGAGGAGGAGAGAAACGAACCTTGAATTCGCTGTTGACTTTGGCAATGCTAACGGTGGTGGAGTCCTTGAGAGCGCCAACGGCTTTCCGCAAGCTGAGCGATCCCATTGGCCGGGGAACAGATCACCGGAAATGATTACAGGAGAGGAAACAATGGCGGTGGGGAGAAGGTTGATCGTCTCTCGGCGATCTCTCTTTCTCTCTGCCTTGCCTCGTAAAAATTGGAGTATTGGTGGGACGATGGAGTTTGTGCTACTCACGATCCAACACAATGATATTTTTCGAGTGTTGCGGGGGTAGTTTAGTCATTTGACTAGCTGTATTCGCGCTAGCTTTTGGATATGAAAGTTCGCTCAACTGTCGCTTGTTTCCCATGCAAAGTCCGATATTGCCCTCACCGTTTCAGAAATTTAATTATTACCTTTTCACTTTAAATGTTATGTTTAATTTGTTTAAAATTTATGTTATTAATGTAATTTTATCAGTATATGTTTGGATTAATAACACAAGTTTTGTATTATGGCATAACGAGCAAATCATATAATAAAAATATACACCGATGAAAAATACTTTTTAAACGAATAGGACGGCATCCATTCAATTACTTTTTTAAATTCTCGATGGTGATATTTCTTATTAAATATGGACTAATAAAATAAATAATATAAACTAAAAAGTAATATAATAAAAAAAAATATCTCACAAAACATAACAAAAGATACGAATTAATAGTATAAAATGTTTTAACTGCAGAAAAAATAAACTAGAATAGTAACAACCATGAAAAAAGTTCATAGGAAAAAATTAGCTACAAAAACATTATTAAAATATCATTTTAGTTTATTTTTTATTCACTAAATCTTCGGTATATAAAAATAATATAGATAGGTTATTGAAACTAAACGAAATAAAATGGTAAGTTTTGTGTAATTTGAAAATGTATGGACACTTGTTGAAATAAATCTTGTCAAAACTCCACCCTACGAAGATTAAGTGATCACTTTATTCTTAAAAATATAGGTAATTTATTTTGAAATATATGACTTGATTGTGAAAATTTTAAATTTTTAAAAAATAAAATTTGGTTAAAAGACTCTTTTTGGTGACATTTTTATAATTTGTTGGTATCATTATTTAAAATAAAATTGATTGTGAAATTATAATTTTAAAACATAAAATGGAGATCTACGGTTATAAATTTATATCATATATTTTCAAATTACACCCATCAAATATGCACTTTCTAGTAGCATACAAGCATCATTTACAAAATGGATGTGTGTGATAGAATACCATACACAAACTTTACCTTTTTTTGTATGGATTACAATAATCCCTCGTTTTTTTTGTATCAAAGGGAAAGAAACAAAATTGAAACCACGTATAATGCATGTATGTTTTCATTCAGCAATGTTTTGAAAACATTTACCCCGTTTGGTTGTGACCCCGAAAACGAAAACGGAATGAAAACGAATCTAATTCATATGTGTACCTTGTTCATAAAATATTTTAGAATGATTCCTTTTGGTTTCATGCATAATGCCGTCTTTATAGTATCAAAAGTAATCAAGTTCTACTACAATTACCTCAAACCACAAGGAATGATTCCAAAAAGTTTCATGAACAAGGATATACGTATGGACTAGATTCGTTTACATTCCGTTTCCGTTGCTACAACCAAACGGGCCCTTAGTGCTCATTTGGTTTGAGCGGTGAAATGAAAACGGAATAAAATCGGATAAGAAATGATGAGATTATTTTCATGGGTTAGAAGACCTCTAAACGACCTACTCAATTGTAACATCCAGTACTACCATATTCCTACACCTCTACTAAGATTCTACCTATTCCTACACCTCTACTAAAATTCTACCTAAAACAACATTTTGACTAGAATTAGGATAATTACTAATAACATCAGGATCGGAATCGTTTACATCGGAATTTAACAACAATGATAAAAGCCTAATTTGATGTGATCGAACATCAACAAAAAACCAATTCAAACCCAAATCCGATTCAAATATTGATGCAAAAACTAATCAACACAATATGTAGCTAACGACCTGCTCAATTGTAACATCCATTACTACCATAATTGCTAAAAACATTATCCATAGCATAGCATAATTTCAAAACTTCAATATAAAATTGATTGGAAACACTTTTTTCCCCTTATACGACACGGAAATATTGCTATTACACAGTTCAGTGAAACAGCTAAACAGCGTAGGTGTAGCCGCGAATGGTCAAAAGTTTTGCACATGATGACTGCTATAAGCTGCACGGCAAAATGCTTGAAGTGAAGCTCAATCATCTCTTTTTGTGCTGTTCAGATGATACATGAAGGATGTGTTGTCTAATGCCCACAGCATATTTTGACTATCAGAACAACAAGGCGAGACCAGCCAGAAACTTGAAAACCATGCCGAGTTTCCATGAATACTTCGATTTTTAGAGCCTGAAACTGCTGCTGTAACCTCCTCCTGCACCCGAACCGCCATAGCCACCATAAGGCTGTGATGATGATGGTGGATAACTGGAGTTGTTACTCAACTGGCTGTACGTTGATGATCCATAACCTGAATCAAGCTGCTTGTAGCTGTTGCTGTACTGTTCTTTGTGATTGTTGATGAACTCCTGTGAAGACACAAGGGAAAACACGTCATAAAGCTTGAAACGTGTGGCTTCCATTTCTCAGGCAGAAATCAATTTTCACTTATTCAAAGAAGCTTGCATCGATCAAGGAATCACACGGATTTAAAAATTTAGGTTCCTTTCAAAACGAAAAACCTTAATAATGTCCACGGTGTGAAATTTATACACTTTCCTGCAAGTAACATGATTATAATCTAGTATTGGTTCACTTAGTTAGTGAGTGTGTCCCCCTAGGCAAGAGGTAGGTTCGGAAAAACACTAAACTGCCCAACAGCAAGAAGTCGTTTTATTTTGCAGAAAGAGAGATGGGATGGAGGGAGTTGCTTCAAGTCTGTACAAGCCAAGGGGGGGAGAAGTGCATGTTGTAGCAAGAAATCACCACAACTTCGAACCAAAATCTCCCAAATAAGTTACTGGAACATTCATGATGGCATTATAGGCAGAAGGGATACTGAGTACAAAAATATGAACTCCAAATACTAAATCAAAAAGCTTGGTTGACCAATAACTCAAAGCAAAGAAAACAAAACAAGGTGTGTGCTAAGATATAGACTAGCAAAGCAATGTATACGTAATATTAGACGAACAAGCATGAGCAGTGTCGTGTACCTGAATTAGTTGTTGAGCTGCTTGAACCTCTGAAGCCGTGCCTTTGATTTCAACTGTAATTTCATCTGGATATGCTCTACTCTCTTGGACAGTTATAGTCGCCCCACTACTTTGACGGATGAATGCAATATTAGACCCAGCTGTACCAATAATGTCCTCTGCATAAGACAACGGTATTTGCATTGTCTGGGCTACCTGTAAGTATGATGGAATATTTAAAAGACCATTTCCGAACATTAAAATTAAGAAAAGATAAAAATCATCATAAGCATCAGCAAACAAGACAATAAGAAAGGCTATACATACTACTACATAGCAAAGAGAGGAAAGCACAAAGGTTGCTAAGTGCACATGACCAATGCTTTGCTCTCTTACTTCTCCACAACCACATTCTTTGCGTTGACTTTACATGGTTCCGACAACATAGAAGTACAGTACAGCCACAGACCTTATCAAGGTACGCCCTTCCCCACGAGCAACCAATGGACCATAGCATCATACAGAGGTCCTTGCAAAGACTATAGCAGAAGTAACATACGGTTTCTCTTTATGTTTCTATTCTATGTTCTATTCACCACCTCCTTGTCCAACACTTATTTAGAATTGGAAATATGAGAAAATAAGTCCACTCTATCTCCAAAGTTCACCACGAAGTTGGATTTTCACACCCTTGCTAATAAACTTTTATAAGCCTAGTCTAACCCAGAAAGTTGAGGAGGTCCCCAACAAACTAACCTCCCCAAAATTGTCTAAAAAATTATATCCTTATTTCCTTATAACTCATTATCTAGAGAAAACCTTCACAACTACTTTCTGTACAGAAACTTTGTTTAAGAAAGAGAAACATATCATTTTAAGAGCGTCAGGAGTAATTCGGGATAACCGGTGAACTGAATGTATATACTCCTCCCGAGAAATACTTGAATCTTCTGACCTCTAGGTCATGAGCTTCACCTACTATAGTGAAATATGATACGGAGGCAATCATAGATTCAAATATCAGAATCCTCGTACAAAATAGTTACTTTATAGGGTTTTTTTCAACAAACCTGTGTAACAACTGGTGCTCCAGGGCGACCAAGGCCGAAAGAACGCAAAGAGGATAGCCCTGGCTCTTGACTATACATTGAAAGTGGGGGAGGAGCAAGTCGAGACTCTAGTTGTGTCTCCCGGTCAAGATAAAACGGCTCCCTTTTCAAAGGGTAGGGATACTCAGGGCCATTTCCAAACATGGATGGTTTGTCAGGCCAAGCCTCTACTTGACGATCCTGTGATATGATTGAGTTCTGATAAAATAAGACATAATGAAACTGTCAGAGATTTATAGCATGGGTCCAGTATAGAGATAATATTTACAGGGACCAAACCAAACTTACAGGCTTCTCAAACAAAGGAATAACTGTAGGATCGACCAAGAATTTTCTTAGCTGTTTAACTACTGCTTCTAAGGCTTGAGCAACCTTGAAGGCTTCTCCATGCAACTCAACAATCTTCTCGTCTGGTGCAGCAGATGATAAGGTCTCATCTAGAAAATAACCGAAGGGAAAAATCATGCTTGAGAAGAAAGATCAGTAAGTACTCAAGAATTGGGCGTGAGACAAAACCGTACAAATAGTACTTAAAGCAAAAAGAAAATTAATCCTCCTGCGTTCTCTGCCTAAACTAGACTTAAAAATTTTTACAAGAAGCTTCAGGAGCAGTTGAGTTGGCAGTAAGACATTGGAGAATAAACTAGATAGTGGAATTTGAAGTACTCAATGGCCTGTAATATTATGAGGTTGAATATGGCCTACTTAAGTACATCAAGTTTTTTTTTTGTTGCATACACATTATTGTCAAAAACATCCCTATGCTTCTAAAACTTGCACCTCTCAAGAAAATTTTTACTCAATACATTTCAGCCTGTAAAAGTGAACAACAAAGAAATACAAAGCCTTTATCATGTTTGCCCAATGCTAGAAAGGTACACATGCAAGGTGAGAAACTTCGGATGAATGCAAGGAAGGACTGGGATGATCTCCAAATTGTCTCAAAATCTATATGAAATCAAGGAAACAAGAGCACCAAATATCATAAAATAAATCAGTTTCCTTGTAAAATATTTTTCTTTCCTTTTCTAGTAGACCGGCTAAGTAACAACTCTTCCGTTGACTGATTGTCAAGTAAGAGTATACTCCTAATATGCAAACTTCCATTTTTTATTGAGTTATACAAATTGCTTGACTCCTGTAAAACTCTTCCTCCGGAATAAAAAGCATCAGCATAGGATATGAGTATAAGAAGCTGACAAATACTCAAACAAGAGTTTCTGACAGAAATGGACAAAAAGGTTTTCGATTAAATAATTGTCATCTACTTATACTCAGGGGGTACAGGTAACATCGAGTTATGTTGGAGAGATAAAACTATGTAAATATAAAAAGCTAGATGGAATAAGTTAAACATGCCTCCAGAAAGAACTCTAACAGATGCACCAGTGCTCTCCTGTATAGACTTGATCAAGGAGCCTTGCTTTCCAATTAAGTTGATAGACTGTGCAGATGCAACTAATAATCTGGTCGAAGAAAATGCTGATCCTGCTACTCCAGATGAATCTCCTTCAGCACCGTTCTCAGGTAATCCATTTACACGTTTAAAAACTCTTATAACAGCATCCATAGCAGGAGACAATGGCGCATCAGGCTCTTCTTTCCCCGAAATCAAGACCTAAAAATAGAGAAAACATGGCATCAGATAAGAATCTAAATTAGAAAGCATTATTATTACATCTGAAGAGGGCATGATGCGGAAGTATAACAAGAATCAAAATATTTCTAAAGTCATTGACACCCTACAGCCATTCTTTTGAAAAGTCTGAGTAAATCTCACGTAACTAAGGGCAGAAATGAGTGCCAAACTGAAGCTCACTGCTGATAGGAACAACTTAGATTAAGAGAAGGCAACCAAAACACTCATTTACAATGGGAAAAAAAAAAATTACGTGAAGCGTCTGCTTTGCACACCCTCACCCCAAATGAACCACAGTAACACTGGTTTTTATGTTGTATAATTAGGTTGTTGTTTGCATCAACATACCAAACCTGAGTGTGTATTTCAAAATCTCACTGCAAAACGGTGCCTAAAAAGAAACAAATTTCCATAACTTGGTAAGCGGAAAATTTTCCAGAGAATATCATCTTGAAAGCATAGCTGCCCCCAGAGTTGCCTTTTTCCAGTACTCTGTTTGTTTTAGTAAACACTTTCTATTATCCATGGATAAAAAATTAACAGCCTTCAATGTTATCGGTGAAGAAGAAATAAAAGATCAGATTTTTGCTTTTTAGTGGTATGATAGCATTTCCAGGATAATTTACAAGCAGATTCATTGCACTTCAATAGTCATACATCAATAGTGATTTGGAGAGGTTTCTAGCTAGGTAAAGCCCTCCAGGGCAGCAAACAGATACTGTTTGAAATGAACACAGCTAATCGTATACCATCAAATTGATAAATTGTTAGTAAAATAACAAGTCACTGATCCCTAATTTCAATTCTAGACAAAGTTCCAGTTGGCGTAACTTCATTTACAAAAAAAAAACTAGGTTATATGAGTTTTGATACTTCGTGTCATTACTACCGCAAAGCCATGCGCTTTAGCAGAATTTATATCATTGAGAATTTGAGATGGTGAATTTCATGAATTAGGTTCAGAGACAATGAAAACTTCTACTCTATTTTCTATTAATCCAAGAAGGCAAAACAATTCAGAAATCAAGAAAACAGAAGCAAGCGATAGAAAAGGAGAGAAAACTAACAACACGTTCAGGAGTTCCAACAGCTCCATCTAGGACGCGAACACGAGCGCGCGTCTCCTCGCACAACTTCTTAATCAGGTCTCCCTTGCGGCCGATTATGCTCCCGACTTTAGCCACTGGAACAATCAGCCTGAAAACACAGTGACCGGGCCAACCAGGCCATTTCTCCGCCTCTGGAGCCGGCGCTTCGGCCTCATTAGGCGGTGTAGGGTTTGCAATTGCTTCTTCGGTTGTACTTGTGGTAGTGACAGAGAGATCGAGTGTTTCTGACGGTAGATTGCTCGTTGTTGTATCCAATATGGTGGCTGAGCCGTTCTCCGGTGGTCCCACGGCCGCCTCCATCGGTGGCTCGGCAAGGCTGAGGTTTTGCTTGAGTCGCAGAGATGTCAGAGAGACGGGGGTGAAGGGGAGCGGGAGGGGAGAGAGAGTGTCCCGCATCTATTCGCTCTTTATATAAATAAAAATAGGCTTAGGTTGTGTTTGGCTGCCTTTGGCACGCATAAAAGACTAGTGTTTATTAGCGTAGTCGTTTACTAGTGTTTGTTTGTTGGGATGAAATTTACAAACATACCATAGTCGTGAACTTGATGATTTTCCTTGTAAATTCTAACCAATAAAAATAAAAGAGTGAAGAAAATCATAACGGGTATGGAACTTGTAACTGTCACGATTACGGGTTCCGGATTTGTGATAATTTCAATGTGAATTTTAACCAAAAAAAAAGTCTGATACCATCACGGTTACGAAATTCATCGTCGTGCCCGTAATACCCTTTTTATTTAAACGGTGTTTGGTTGTGTATAAAACACAAGTGTTTAGTGTTTTCGGATGATTTTGAAAACAATCATCAGGGAGTGTTTATTGTTTTTGACTTGAAAATGACTTTGTTGTCCCTACCATTTTAACCTTGTTACAATAATTACCATGTATAAGTTCAACAATCTCTCACCTCATCAGTTGGGTTTCACACAAACGACTCGAGAGTTGAATGATGAAGGAAACGAATGAGTTATGATGCACGGACACTTCTAGAACGCGGAGTGTCCTGTGTCTTATCATGTCGGGTACGGGGACACGCATGACACGACTCGGACACGGTCAAATATGACCTGACACGGTCAAGACACATTTTCGAGGTAGGACGCGGAATGTATCCGGTCAAGACACGCTCAACGAAAGTTTACCCAATTTTTAAGTCTAAAAAAATAAAATTAATTTTTTAAAAAACTTATTGAAGGACTAATTTACTGTAATATTTTTTCTTCTTTCCCATTTTTTTCCGACTAAACCTAACCCCACATGGTCACTTGCGAGATTGTGGTTACCGGAAGCAAGACACCGATCTTCATCTTCTTCGGTTCTAATGTTGAAATGTTGTTGTTCCGTTGGCCGACCCTTCTATCCACTCTTCTTATAATTTCATAAATTAATTTTGAATATTTTATTACTAATTTATTGTGTGATATTTCTTTTATAATTTATAAATTTTTATTATTGTTTTTCTTGATTGATCATATTGTTCTGTTGTTATTGATTTGCAAAACAGATGGTTCGTTTTTCAACTTTGAAAATAAGTATGTTTATTTGATATTGTAAGAATAAATATGTTTAATTATGTACTTTGTAAGAATGAAAATGTTTGTATCTAAGCTTTTATTTCGGTTATTTTGTTGTCATGTTAATATTTTTACCTACTCATATATTATTGAGTTTTTCATATATATATGTATCTCATTATGATATATGAATTCTACATTTCAATAGCTTTAAAAGGGTATATTATTTGTTTTGTTCGCCGTATCCCCGTTTCCTATACTTTTGAAGATTGTTGCTTCTCCGTTTCTTGCCGTGTCCGATAGCGAATGAGAAACGAAGAAGAGAAGGGGAAAATGTTCGTTTCTTATTAGAATTTTCATGCATGAACCCTAATATGGTCTTCGTTCCAATTCTTCTTCGTTCCTTATTAGAATCGTCATGTATATATGAACCCTAAAATGTTATTCCTCATAGTCTGACAAATATTTCTTATGAACAGGTGGTTGTATTGGTTTCCATTCATCGTTAATAGTCTGGTATCATGATCTCTCAAACTCTTGTATTGTTGGTGTTTGGTTCAGTTAAGGAAATGTAGCTAATATGTTGTTTAGTGCTTGGATTTGTGTTCTAAACTTTCTTGCTACCTTTACCCTGTGGATATTTTTTTCATGATTTTTGTGAGTTCTTGTTGATTTTAATATTGCAAGAATGTAAACTGATAACATAACTTCTGACCTAGGTTTAGACTTGTATTTAGGTAGATTTTTCTTTGTTTTGCATGCATTGACATGAGTTCGTGACATCTATTCTTGACGTTGCACATTATGCTAGAAAAGATGTCTACACGGACTTTTGTCTTATTTTTCAAGCATTTCGGCAAACTTTGGAGCACTGACGCATATGAGGATCAAGCCTCGAGGCGGCACGTAATCGAGACCCGAAGGAAGCAAGGAAATTCACCTAAGGAGGGGGCATTGGAGCAAAGGAGGAAGAATCATGGCATCTCGGGGGTGCAATATTGATCTCGAGCGAGATTTCATACTTTTGCACCACCCGAGATTTATGTGGTATGAAGGCAAACTTGAAGAAATCTCGGTCCCGGCATGTGAAAGATCTCGGACGAGGGTACTGATCTCTCGCAGTCGTATGTAGATAACACCCTCATCACCGGAGATAACAACTAGCTTTTCCGACAAACGACGTTCTTGTGTGTGTGTGAGATAGAGCTTCTTAGGGTTTTGAGAGAGCTCAACACATGAGCGTTTTAGATTTGAAGTTGTTGGTTGCGTTGAGGCCATTTGAGAGTGTTTTATAGCTAGTTAAAACCTTGACAATGAAACAATGCGTTTGACTTAAAGCAGCCGACCCATCGACCCAATTCGTTAACGTAGCCGGCCCATAAAATCATTTGTAGTTAGGCCTCCAATACGGGCTTCATACTCATAAAAAAGAACAACATGCCATCAAATTGGTTTGCCTAATTTAATCAAAAAACTGGGTTAATATCATCATAGCTTGATTTATATTTCTACTTTGCTCATAATAATTCCATCTTTGATAACATACATCCCTCCCCTCGTGATGCACCTATGCAATTATATCTCAATTAGGAATTTAGGATGTTTGCACAATTCCACAACACTATATGACTTAATTGCTTTTTTTTTTGGTCTCGTGTCTTTTGGATCGTGTGTTGTTTCTCTCTCCTTGTACATTCTTCTTCATTTATTCAATTTAAACTGCCATCCCCCAATTTAATACAAACCCTATTTGAAGGTCTTCACAATTGTTCCCTATGAACCTCAATTGCAATCGTGTGATTCTGGTTTCCCTTCATTTTCCTCGGTGATCCTCGTGCTTCGGTGCCAACTTCGGGTCGTTTAGGTGTGATACTTTCAATTTTTTTAATTCCTCGTCTCGTTCTCTGGCATCTAGTCCGTCAGCCGTTTTTAAATGGCCCTTCAAGTCACCGATTTTATTGGGTGTCTATAATCAATTTCGTGTTTAAAAAAATCGGATTTTTACACACCTTTTTCACAGTTTGACCCCACTCTCTCGTGACTTTTGAATAGACCCGATCATCTCCGGACAACCCGCCTAAGAAAACGGATGGGTATGAACAAATGAGGAAATCCGGCCGGACCATAGAGCCTGACCCCAAGCCTCTTGGGGCGGATTATATATATATATATATATATATATATATATATATATATATATATAAATATTTAGTATAATTATAACAAAATTATATTACATAAAATAAAAATATTTTATTTTAAGCAAAATTTATATTAGAAACGGTTCTTTAAATTTTGTTAAAAAAATATCGACGGTCCGCCAGCCGGGCTCGGCCCGACCTGACTGTCGATAAACGGGCAAAATCTTTTTTTTTATAAAGTCCCGTCCAAATCCGACCGAGCCTTTTGACAAATAAATAATCCTGATTCCTGAGTAACCCTTGTGACTTACGAACGTCAAGCCTGGTTGCTTAAAAAACCCTAGTTTGATTCAAAAACTCTATAATTTGATATTCTCATTCTCAATACTTTTGTGCAACTTTACGATACCAACTACCAACCCTAGATTCTCCATTTTAAGCTTTTCAATTTTCCCATTCATGCTGTTCTCGTGAACCCTAGACTTCAAATTTGTACCAGGAGAGTTTCAATTGGCTTCATCAAAGAAAATGGAAGGAATTCTCCCACAATACACCTAGAATCGTGGAGGAGTTGTTTAACGATTTCAAACGACGACATGCTGGCTTGATCAGAGCTCTCACTGCTGGTATCTCCTCGCTCTCTTTGTTAATCGTGCTATTAATGGCTGAATTCTCTTGTTGTTATCTCGGATTGCTTGTTTACATCGCTATGGATTGGTTTTGCAGATGTCGAGAACTGCTACAAGCTGCTTTAGAGCTAATTGTTTCTGTTGGTGCAAATATATTAGAGTTTACTAGTTTAGAGTCTCTGGACTTCATCGATGACTGAGGTAAGTAATACATTTGCCTCTTTTGTTTTTTTACTCTATAGTGTTTTCTTTGGAACATAAAATTGTTAGCACTTATGGTTATGGGGTTTTACTTATCATTGCTAGAGTTACGACTTTGAGATGATCATGGGCTGAATTAGCTACATGTATATTATGAGATAAGCTGAAAATTATTTAAGTGTCAGGATGTTTTTAGGGGCTGGGTTCGGTACATTACCAACTTATTTTTAGTGATAAATCTTGTACCATTACCAACCACCTAAACCCATTTACTAACTCTTCGGTATACCAACTTTTTTGGTTCCTTCGGTTGGTAATAACATTTTACCAACTTATATGTTTGCTAAAATTAAATTTAAATAAGACAAGAACTGCATCAATTCAACAATCCGCAAATTCGAGTACAATATGTAAACAAGAAAAGAACTTCATACTTCATAACAAACCAAACACATAATTAAATATGCAAGCATCTTCCCAAGTTGTAGCCTAGGGAGTTCAATAGTCCAAGTTATAGGCTAGGGAGTTCAATAGTCCAAGTTATAGGCTAGGGAGTTCAATAGTCCAATCTCGACTTGTGCTCCATTTGATTTCATATTTGAATAGAGCTAGATCTTGTTGCATTTCTTTATGCCTCATAACCTTGATTGAAAGCATTCTCTATCAACAGAATGAAGATTAGATGATAAAACAGGAGTTGTAATAGGAACAAAATTCATATAGAACAAATGTTGTTACGGTAACAAGCTAAAGTTTAGGTTTAGTATGCTGACTTTAATAGAAACAATAGAAATAGATGTTGTTATAGTATAGATGTTATGACGGTAACTAGCTAAAATTAATACACAAATAATTTCATATATAATTATATATGAAGTATTAGATTAAAATTAGTATGTATACTTTTTTTAAAAAAAAACAAAACTCGGTTGGTACGGTAATCCCGTGGTACGCGGATATTGTTACCACCTACCAACCAACTCTTTGTAGTTGGTTCGGTAGTACCGTACCAGTTAAATTGGTAACCAACATGTTGGCAACCAATTTAATTGGTTCGGTTGGTAAGCCTCGGTTCGATTTCATTTGGCTCATTTTACCCAGCCCTAGATGTTTTGGTAACGACTTTGTGATATTAGGATACCCTTAGGGGAAAGTTGCATGTTTGGTTATGTTAATATGCGTGTTATAGAATGAACGGGAACATCATAGTTTCCGTAGTTTACAATGTAACCGTGTTTCTCAAAACGCTGCCATTTGGCAATTTCCTGGTAACATAGTTATGCTAGTTTTGTTGATTTTTATACAATTTATGATGCTGAGATCTGATTGCACATTCTGATCCTCCCCAACCCCCGATCTTATAATCCCAGTTGTGATAACATTGTTAATATTGCATCTTTACTAATTAAGGATGACTTATCCTATCACTTTGACCCCTATGGACATCGAGTTAGTTATTTTGCAATTGGGCAGAAAGCTCAGATACATGAAAATTTTATCCTGCATTATAGCTTCAACCTTGATATGGAATTTGTAAGGAGCGACAAGTTCCTATCTAAAGAGGTACTAACTTTGCATGTAATACGTCACTTTTAGATGCTCCCTGTCATCAGATATGAAGGGTTTATTCGTTGTAAACCATAAAGAGGCATTAAATGAATATAATTTTGTCTTTAGATGCTTCCATAGGGAATGGTAATACATAGTAAGAGATGGGAAGACCTAATAAATATTGAATATATGCCATTCGGAAATGGTCTTTGGAGCTTGCTCCTCCTAAATACCGAAGGAAGAAGATGACGTCTAAACAGGATTTATAGGCCTAACTTTTGAATAGAAGAGTCAGGTGATAACCTCTACTGGATTTTCTCGAAGACCTCATGAATCTGTGATGAGAGGAAGGAGTGAGGGACGTGAATAGATGATATATTTGATCTAATTGAGTTGTTGAAGAATTACCTTAGTTATAAATATTGAATGTGAATATGCGATATTTCGCTCCCAATTTTGACTTGTGTTGATAGTTGATACCCCTTGTTTTGTTACTGTAGCGTGATACATGATGGGGTAGAGGCCTTCTGGATTCTCAATCTCCATGAACTCACTCCATTACAAATCTCTTAAACATGGAATGAATCAATTTAGATGACTATTCAGGGCATAGCTTATAATCTGGTTCAAATATAGGACATCTTTCTCTGTTTTAGAAACTAGAGCCCTTTTCTCAATCTAGCATTAAACATTTTTAATATTTGATGCATCTCGTCAATCTGTATTAGTATTTCAATTTTACCAATTCTAGTCTGTATGGAAGTGAATCATGATTGAATTAACTGATATATGTTTTGCCTTCAGTTAGTTCAAATATGGCGGTTTGTATTTCATACTAGCGTATTTTATAACTTTTTCCTGCTCATTTTGTGTATGTAGATTCTCAGGAATTTGACGTGAGCTGCTTTGCTAGACTCAGGATTTGGGAGTAACACCGAGTGGTGAAAGTGTATACAATATGGAGTGTAATAGGGATGAAGCTGTTAGAGCAAAAGAGATTGCAGAGAAGAAGTTTAATGCAAAGGATATTGCAGGAGCAAAGAAGTTTGTGCTAAAGGCACAAGCTTTGTCTCCTGGCCTGGAGGGGATTGCTCAAATGTTGGCAACTTTGGATGTGTATTTGAGCGCTGAAAACAGAAGAAACGGTGAGGTTGATTTGTATGGCTTACTTAATGTCACCCCTTCTTCTGACGGCGAAACAATTCGAAAGCAGTATAGGAAGTTGGCACTCATTCTTCATCCTGACAAAAATAAATCAGTTGGAGCTGAGGGTGCTTTTCAGACCGTATCAGCAGCATGGAGTGTGTTATCTGATAAATCTAAGCGAGCTGAATACGACCAAAGAATATCCGGTAAAGTTTTTGAGCAGAAAGCTGCAACACCTACTCAGGGTCAAGCCCATCGTGGGGCTAATGGGTTTCATGACTTCGTTGGAAATGCTTTTTCTGGCAGCAGTGCCAGCAGAGTCAACAAGAGCACTTCGCGGGGACATAAGTCACATGCTTCTCATGCAGCTCAGAAAGCAAAGCATAACACTTTCTGGACCATCTGTCAAAAATGTAATATGCAGTATGAATATCTCAGGATGTATGTTAATCAGAGATTGCGCTGCCCAAATTGTCAGCAGGCTTTTGTCGCTGTAGAGACCCCACCACCGCCGCCACCTGTTTCAAATGATCCCAAGACATCTGCAAACTCTTCCCGGCAGCAAAATAACAAGGCTAGGACTGCAAAGACCACGTCAGGAGGCTTCAGCAATGGCAATGGAGCGGCTGATTTCCAATGGGCTCCATTCTCAAGAGGTGGGACTTCTAGTGTAGCTCATGCTGCAAGTGTTGTCCAGCAAACATATGAAAAAGTGAAAAGAGAGCGTGAGGAGGCTTTAGCAGCTAAGAAAAGGCGAGAGAAGCCTAGCAAGAGGAAGTACCAGCCCGCCGAGTATATACCAGGTGTTCCACCCACAGACCACAATCCCGCAAAGAAAAAAAGAGGCCCTGAAGAAGCTGGTTCAAGTCGTATGAATCAGCCTTCCTTAGGAACTGGAGGTGCTACAAATACCCCACACAGAAATTCTGAAACCATTCAGAGACCAGTAGTTAATAAAGTGAGAATGTTATCCCAGACTGAGATCCATGGTATCTTAATGAAGAAAGCTAGCGCGGATATTTGCAAGAGGATTCAATGCAAGTCAGACAGTGTGTTAAATCATGTTGTCCCAAAGGAGAATATTAGAGAGAAGATTCATGATGAGAAAGGAAGGAAAAACCCAGGTCCCTGTCATCAGAAAGAGACTAAGGTATCTGATAATAAAAGAACTGTTCATACTAGGAAAACCCTGGAATCATTGTCAATCAGTGTACAGGATCCTGATATTTATGATTTTGACAAAAATAGAACTGAAAGGGCTTTTGAGGAGAACCAGGTGTGGGCTGCATATGATGATGATGATGGCATGCCTCGTTATTATGCAATCATCCAGTCTGTACTTTCACGAGATCCATTTAAAGTGCGAATTAGCTGGCTGAACTCGAAAACAAACACCGAACTGGGTTCTCTCAATTGGCTTGGCTCTGGATTTTCAAAAACCTGTGGTTACTTTAGATCTGGAAGGTGTGAGATAAGTACTTCACTGAATTCTTTCTCACACAAGGTTGTGTGGAAAAAGGGCCCACAAGGAGTTTTCCGAGTATTTCCAAGAAAGGGAGATGTCTGGGCTGTTTACAGGCACTGGTCTCCCGACTGGAACGAACTTACTTCCGCTGATGTTATTCACAAGTATGACTTGGTGGAAGTACTTGAAGACTATGATGAGGAATTAGGCGTTATTGTTATTCCTCTAGTCAAAGTTGCTGGATTCAAGACTGTTTTCCGTCAGCATATGGACCACAATCAAGTCAGGAGTATATCAAAGGGGGAAATGTTTCGGTTTTCTCACCAGGTTCCTCGGCACTTGCTTACTAGTCAAGAGGCTCCCGACTCTCTCAAGGGATGTATGGAGTTGGACCCTGCTGCTATACCAGATGACCTCCTTCATTTAGTGACTGTTCTAACAGAAGATGTTGAGAAAGAGAACAAAGATCCCGCTGACAACGAGGAAGAGGACGGTTTGAAGCAAACTGTTGCTGAAAAACATGATGAGATTGCTGGAAATCTAAATGAAACCATAGCAATGGAAATTTCAGATGTTGACATATAAGTCCAGAAAGTAAAACTCATTGCATCAAAGTCTGAAATCTGAGTGTACAGAAACTGAAACCGATTGCTCGTATTATTTAGGTGATTGTGCTCAGGTTCGCTGATCAATGGAGATGAGAGTGTTCCGAACGGCGCTGGCACTTTGCTTACTTGAACCTATGCAACTTTATATGTATGCATTTACAGAGAGCCATTGTTTGAAATCAAAGCTTGTAAATGGTTTCATGAAAGCTGTCGTCTTCTGCAGTTGTATATGTAGAGTCATGCTGGACAAGCTGCTCAAATGGTGCTTGTTCATACATTTTTTAATACTCTATTTAAATTTTGAACTCAGATCTGCCTGTATTGGTGACTACATCTTGGATTATGCAGTACAAGTATACGATGCATTTAACTAATTTAAGCATGCTTTGTACTGATTCCTGAATTTCAAGGAGAGCATGGAATTGAAGATTTAGTTCAATTTCGTAGTTGAACAACTCCTCGGTTTGGAAAAATTCAAAGAGTGAATTTGATTCTGACAAGCATGAAAAAAGAAATCGTAATTAAAATTGTGATTTTATAAGGTTGTTTTAATTGTGGTAAATATTTGTAGAATTTAATTTGTTTTTCTTATGGAAGAAATTATAAGAAAAGAAGAAATATTAAAGAAAGAAGAAATATTTTGAAACTAGAAGGTAGAAACTTATTTATAAAAATAGGAAGTCAGGTAGGTTCACGAAAAGTTGAGGTCCGATCTAAACCAACTTTTATACAACTCTACATTAGGTAACTTCCATGAGATATCTCGCTTCTTGTGATTCGTACAATGTTTTGTGTACTAATGAGGGGCGATCTAAACCAACTTTTGTACAAGTTAGGTAGGTTTAGAAGTCTTTTATTACTCTCTTCTAGATGGAGTTATACAAATGAGGATGATCTCCACTATTTATAGTCATCGCCACCTCTTCTATGGGAAGGTTCTGAAACTCGATTCTCCTAGATCATTCCGGATGCTTCTCACTCAATTTTATACAAGTCTAAAACTCTCCCTAGATTTCTAGTTTAGTCTACAAGGTTCCGTTGAGTTCTAGATATCTCTATTATCTTCCGGGTAGCTCCGCCTCCTTCCGGAAGGTTCCGTCATCATCCGGAGTATTCCACTTCATTCTAGAAGGTTCCACCATCTTCCGTAATGTTCCACCACCTTCTACATATATTCCGTCTTCTTCCGGATTCTTCCTCCTTCCAAAATAATTCAGTATCACAATATTTATATTTGAAAATATGAATTAGCCTAACATTTATTATATCAAATTTCCTTAATATGTTACACAATTTTGTATTTAATTATTGTATATAAGTTTCAAGTAAAAAAAAAAGTTGAATCACTTATGTACAATAAAATTGATCTAATAGTACTTTTGACATTTTTTAGTTACTTGTATAGTATACGACTCTTGTAAAAGAAAACTAGTTACATTAATTATTGCACAAAAAAAAGTATACATGAGAAAATCAAGTATTATAATTAACACATATAATTAATTTTCTAAAAGAAGAATAAATCGTAAGATTCAACTGTCCAGTTGGTATTAGGGTGGGAGGAAGGGACTACCAACTAAACATCGATTTTCCGTGACTATATTCGTATATTAATTTTTCATATTTCTCACAAGAATAATAAAGTTACAAGAGATACATCTCATTTACAAGAAATATCATAAGTTAAAACTAGAAATACCTCTTGTAACCAATTAGAATAAAATTTATTATAATAGATAAAAACAAATCGGTATTTATATGTTTTATTATAGTATATAGTTATATACTAACAAAACTATAGGTATCTACTAACTTTATATTAACTAAGTAGGGTAGTTTGTCCAATTCTCATAATTTGTTTCAAAACCAAAAGGAGACAAGTGTGATTTGTTCTTATTAAATTCTATTGATTGCAACCTGATTCAACTAAGTGGCCCCTGTTATGATCCAAATGATTTGCTGGGCAAGGCTTCTTATGCTTTCAATATCAATTGCATCAAGATTGGGAAACTTGTTTCACCATATTGACTGCAAGGACCGGCGATAGGTGATAGTTACAAGTTGTGGGTGAAAGGATATTTTTTTTAGATCAACAAGGTAAGATGTTCGACTACACCAAACAAACTTGGTGTATCAAGAGGCCGAAAACCGGCAAACGGACAAACCGTCATGCAAATAGTTACGAAAACAATAGAAAGAACTACAAGCAAATGACCGAAAACAACGTAAAAAAAGATCCAAAAAAGTCGGAACAGACAAACCACGGCAGAAGGCGAGGAACACTCGAGGCAGGCCAACATGGAGAGGACACGGGATAGAGGAACTAACGCGGTGCCGAGAAGCAGGATAGTAGAAACCCAAATCAAGGGGAACTCACACCTCCTGCGGAAATGTGGATTCAACGACGTTCCCTCCACCACGATGGAGGAACTTCGGAGACCTCAAACACAACCACGATCAACATGATCAAACAGGGGCATGTGACTACGGCATCTTCCGGAACATTCGTTTGGACCACACTCGATAAACGTCTTTACAGGAAAAGTCATCCCAACTAAGCAATGTAAAGGACTTCATCTCTCCATTTTCTAAACTGAACGAGACTTTGACGGAGCGCAAACATTTCTCAAGTTGGATCAATGGAAGTGATCTTTTTGTTTTCAATATAAGCTTCTTCTTTTTTTAAAAATCAAAATTACACTTTCTCTTATCCAAATTGCATAAATTCGGATCTCATGTCCATCACAATATTCTATCTGAGTTACAACTTATAAACTCATTTGTTCAATGTTCTTAAGGAAGAGTTGATTCAGGGTCTCATGTCCTTTGTTCATTGTTCTCTTGAAAGTTGTTATGGTGCCTTCCTTCTTATTCTTGTTTACATGCATTCTCCATGTTGACAAGAGCAGATATTAGGATTTGCATTGTGATATAATTAAAATCAACAATCGGTTCTTTACTCAACTCAAAGTGAAAGAATTTAGAGTACATGGATCCTAATTTGCAATTGGTGGGCTTTTTTAGACTCATCTCAACACCGCAGACAAATTTAATGGATCTTGTTCGAGAGATATGTAGTTGATATGCATCACACAAGTGCATATTCCAATTAAATAATTCAGACACCCATTGGGTTGTAATAGATGATACTCGTTCATGGGTTTGAACTTGTTTATGATCTTAAGGTTTCTTCTGAAAAGAAAGGGTAATTGACAAACCCAACGGATCCGACTGTTGTTTGTAGCAAACAAGCAGAAAAATTATTTGATACGAGGGATTAACAAGTCCTCACTCTAATTTTTCTTTTTCTTCCACTTTACTCAAATATCAAGAGTTGTTAGAGTATTGAACTTATCTTTTAGAGCATTGTGCTTATCATTTATTACTGGGCTTATCTTTTGTTATTAGTTTATTATTTTATCTCCTTGTATTTGCCTATATAAACATTGTTTGATCAATGGAATATGACAAACTTTCAATTCACAAATCTCTCCATGATATCAGAACGCTTTCCTTGACCTACGCTTCCGCATAAAATAGAACCTTAAACCCTAAAATTAACCTTTTTACCGTTTCTCTTTCGCGGTATAAGGGAATACTTTGGCCGTCGGTATCAGACAATACTTTGGTCGTCGATATTAAAAAATACTTTGGCCGCGAGTATATGAAACGACTCTTACCCTCAACATCAGAAAAGACTTTGACAGCCGGTATCAGAGAATACTTTGTCCGTCAGTATTAGAAACGACTTTGGCTGGTCTCATGACCGCCACAATTATTGGGGCGACGGGACAAGCTAACTCCGCATACCTCTTCTCTGGTCCCTTAACTTTTGAGGACCGTAAAAACGTTGACCTTGCAATTCATGATACTCAATAGAATACTCTCATATCTGCTTTGAACTCTTACCGTTCAAATCCGTTCCCTTATATTCTTGATTCGGGGGCCTCTTTTCATATGAAAGGTGACTGTTCATTACTTTCATCGCTCAAGCCGATCACTGCATGTCGGATTAAACACCCTAATGAATCTTTAGTCTCCGCTGAACATGCAAGCAACTTGCGACTCAATAACTCCATTCACTTGCCCCAATTATTATATGTTCCAATCATGATTGCCATCTACTTTCTCTAAATCAGTTAACTACGGATTTGAATTGTGTTTTATGATAACTAATAAACTTTGTATTATACAGGATTGTACTTCGAGGTCAATGATTGGAGTGAGTGAAGCTCGTGATGAAATCTACTGGCTTCGCACAAGGCTCCTATGTTGAATTCAACTCATAAGCTTGCGAATTAAAAATATTGACTATAGTAAGGAGAAAATACCGCGATGAAATCTACTGGCTTCGTTTTTCTACTTGATTCACTCGGGTGTTTACACAAGGCTCCTATGCGCCTCTTTTGTGATAATCAGTCCGCCATTCATATAGCCAACAATCCGACATTCCATGAGCGTACCAAACATATTGAGATTGACTATCATCCCATCAGGGAACAGATTCATTGAGGCATTATTCAGACACAACATGTTCCTGACACACTTCAGCTAGCTGACATTATGACTAAAGCTCTTTGACCTATTCGTTTCAACTTTTTAATTCGCCCGAAAGCGGCATGGAGAGCAACAAGCTTGAAATTGTTTCTTCCACACCTCCCACTTGAGGGGGAGTGTTAGAGTATTGAACTTATCTCTTAGAGCATTGAACTTATCTCTTATTATCGGCCTTATTTTTTTATCATTAGTTTATTATTTTATCTTTTTTATTTATCGATATAAACATTGTTTGATCAATGGAATATGACATACTTTCGATTCACAAATTTCTTCGGATATCCATGTCACACTAATCTTTTGCCACTTACTATTTGTAAAGTGCTTTTTTCTTTTTCCTCTTGTTGAAACTTGCAATTCATTATATCAAGATAGACTTTTTGGATAACCCAGAAATAAGTGATGTCATTTTGGAGTCGTATGGTTCGAAGAGATTGTCAACTATATTAAACCTTTTCATGTCTAAATACTGTAACTAAAATCTAGTATATCTAAGATTTCTAAAAATACAAGAAATCCCCTTTAAATACTTACTATAACTAAAATATAGTATATCTAAGATTTCTAAGTTTGATACAAATTAGCCTCCCACAATCTAAATACAAGGTGTATTTTACTCAAGACTATATTATAGCTAAGAAAAACTTATCTTTCTACTCCGCTAGTGCTCACAGGATCTGCTTGTTACAAGCCTTGCAGGAAACAAGTTTGTTGGGCATGACTTCTTATAACGCAGAGATATAGGGCCCGTTTGGTTCCAACTCCAAAAACGGAAACATAATGGAAACGAATTTAGTCTATATGTATGTCATTATTCATGAAATTTTATGGAATCATTCCATGTGATTTTAAGTAATTGTATGAAAATTTGATTAGTGTTGATACCTTATAGGAAACAAAATGGGGAAAACAACTATATTTTACATGCAACCACAAGGAATGATTCCAAAAAATATTCATGAATAAGATAAACATATGGACTAGATTCATTTCCATTCCGTATCCGTTTTCGAACTTCTAACCAAACGGAGGGATAGTGTGGTCATGGGAAGCGATCAACAACCGCAACTTGAGCCTCAACTTTTTGTTCTTGCATTGCCGTTTGTTGTTTATGAGATCTTAGTCGCTTTTTATGGATGTTCAAATTGTTTAGAAAACTTCTTGTTTTAATGTTTAGGTGTCAAACCTTAATAATCGTTGTCTTATGTGTATTGTGTGTGTCAAGTTTACATTCTTTCGGAATGTTATGTAATTTGAGTTTGCTAGAGTTGTTCAACAAGCTGGACATGTTTGTAATTGAATCCATAGTTCTTCCTCGTGATTCAAATGAGCAAATAATTTTAAAAAAAAAAAAAAATCTTGTTTTTAGAAGAAGTTGGTGGTGTTATCGAACGAATTCAACGTTGTTCTCACACAATGATGATATTGGTGTTAAACTACTAGACATCGATAAACTCGAATGCCACAAGGGTCGACTTGATCGGTTGATGTTTTCCGCTTCATTAAAGAAGAGTTTCTATAAGTATGTCTTGTTATATTCTTATTACTCTAGAATTTGGATAGCCTGACTTTACATAATGTTTCTATAATATTTATGATTAATTATATCATTTGGTTATGTGTCTTAATTTATATATTATGGTAGTTTTATGATTGTCCAACTCAAGATGCGAGAATTGTGTGTAGATATGTCTAACACCTTTTTGTACTTTAATATATTATTTGTAGAACCCCCATCTTTCTCTCTTACGTACAACTACCACACCAAGTCGAGTGACATTGTCCATCGACTCAATCATGTTTATTTACTTACCGTGTTCGCTTTCCTTCTCATTTATTTTGACCCATCATCTACCTTGATCGATTTGATTCTACTACTTGATCAACTCGAACTCGATCTCTTGCCTTCTTGTTTTTGTTTTCCCATTGAAACGTTTGCCGGGCGGAAGTTTTTATTTTATTTATTTAATTAATTGTTAAGTTTTCTAAAAAAAGTTTTTGATTAATTTTTTTTTTTGAAAACGGAAAACGGTTAGGAAAGTCTATCTTCTAGAGGTAGTCCATCCTAAGGCATCCTTGCGGATGAGAACATGAAGTTCGGAATCGTCAAAAAAGGGTGTGTTGGGGTTCGAAATTTCCAAATGGGTCAATCAGTCAACAACACAATTGATTTCTCTGAACACATGCCTGACCGGGACTTCTTCAAAGAAGCGATGATCCAGTCTGAAGTCGGATACGATCATCTCGATCTCCCAGGGACAACTCCAAAGACCTTGGAGTGCATTGATAACACAAAAGTTATCGCCCTCAATTTTGATTTTTTTATATTTAACCTTATTGCTTCTTGTAGTCCCGCTTTTAGAGCATAGGCTTCTGCTTTAAGTACCGAATTAAAGTTGTTTTTCTTAGCGTCCAAACTTATAACTTTTCCGTTATGATTTCGGATTACATAAACAATAGACGTTATGCCCGAATCGAGTTTTGATCCATCAAAATTAAGTTTATGGAATCCTTGGTTTGTCCCATTTTAAGTTCGTTTTCTTACTTGTAGAGGATTTGTGGTTTTTTATTTGATTAATTTGTTTTTATTTGTGGTTGTCTTGGTTGTGAACTTGCGGCAAGTTGATTGCGTGGAGGAAGAAGCTCGAAAATACCACTTATCCCACTAGACCAACACGATCAACCAAACATAACGTGAAAGCCGCCGATGTCGCTGACGACGGCGCAACTAGGGTTTGTGATTTAGGTTTTGTTTAGGCGAAAACGTGTTTAAGGATAGTAGGCTCTAATACTATTGAAAAAATTGGCGAACCGAAAGCTGGCTTATTTCATTGATGATAAATGGTTTATAAAGGCAAATATAAAGAAAAAAAAAACCACCAAATAAATGATAAGTCATCTGAGTTCAATATACTGACCATAATCTAACACAGATTAACTTAACCCGACAAAGCGTACAACATAAATTAGGGCTTTCTTGAGACCGACTTCCATTTGTCTAGCAACAAAAAGATCAGTTACGTAGCTGAACGCCAAGGAATGTTACTCCAAAATGTAAATTTCAGCATGTGAATGAACAGAGGAAGCTGTAGCATCACAAATAGACCCACCGGGATGAAAGCAAGCAGATGTACTGGGATAACAATCCAAGCGAGCTGTTCACTAAGCACAATCAACAATGTGGCACCAAACGCTACCATCATCGTCACAATTGCCAAGAAGAGAGAAGCGAAGCCTATTATCAGTCTTATAGGCAGAGCATAGAGGAAATCCTCGGCGGCAAAACGCGATGTCAGTATGGACAGGAACATGAGGATGGAAGTCGAGGAGGAGAAGAGAGCGAGAGCATCAGATATTGCAAAAACCCTGAATGCTGGTTTTGACAAGAAAATTGGGAAGCCAGTGTCTTGGTTATTGCCTCCAGGTACAGTGAATGTTGCAGCAAATACCATTGTGGCAATCAATGTAGCTGCAAGCATACAAGAATTAGCAGTGTCCTTCATCCACTTCTCTCCCCTTTCACGCAACTCATTATGCTCTGCAGTGAACGTTGCACGGGGTGTTTCCTCGTGATCGTTATACGTGAGATGGTATACAGGATGAACTAGCTTCTCCACAGCCTACAAAAAAACCCCTCAGGTTGCATTAGCATTAGACCTCTTCATATCTGAGCTCGAACCGAGCTTTATAAAAAATATTAATCCAGTTTATCTGTACTCGAGTCGGGCTGAGCCCGAATACCGGGCCTAGATGGCTGCCGTACCTGTCCAGGCGGGCGGACCGGGCCTCTTGTACCCGTTTTCATTTTAAGAAAAATTATTTTAAGAAATGTTTTTAATATGATTTTTTAGAAAAATATATATATTATTTAAAACATTTTAGAGGCAAAAATCGATTAAATTTTTTATATTTTACAGGCATGCCGGGCTTTTCGGGCTGGACGGGACTAGAGTTGTGCCCGGATCCAGCCCGATGGGTTTAGTGGGCCGGATTATTCGGTCTTCCTCTTCATGCCTGCCCGTTTTTTCGGACACACAGGTTGTCCGGATTTAAACAGGTCTAATTAGCACTAGGGCTGTGCAAACGGTCCGGACCGGTGGACCGTAAATTGAGAAAACCTTGGATCGTAGACCGGATCGATCCGGTCCCAGGTTGGACCGGTTTGTACATAAATTGTGCAATTTTGAATATTGCGGACCGGACCGGACGGTTTGTACCTTAATTGTGCAATTTTAGTGAGGTTTTCCGGTCCAAAACTGGACCGGATCGGAAATTCGTAGTTTACGGTCCAACCCGAGTTACGGTTTTATACGGTCCAAAAACTGGGCCAGACTGTAACCCGGATTTTCAAAAAAACTGGACCGTAAATTACGGTCCGGTCCGATTTTATAGACCCCTAATTAGCACATAATTCTAGTGGGGTTCAACACTATGTTAGTACCTTAAACCACTGAATCTCACTTTGCATTTGTAAGGCTGAGCCAGTAATGGAGTTGAGCTTCTCAAAGGGAGCCAATCTGGCTGCTACATGTAAGGTAGTAGTATCAACACCAACGAGTGGCCAGCAGGCCATCAACTTGGTTTGTTCCATGGTGTCTAGCAAAAAATTGAATACCTTTTCTTGTCGAAATCTTATGCTAGTTTGTAATAAGGTTTCAAAGTTAGTTGTAAACCATACTGCATCTGGGAAGAACTCCAAGCAAATTCTGAAGATCTCAACTATTCCCTTTTCTGCAGCCTTTGCTAAGATTGCATAATCAGATAACAACTGAAGCATCTCTGCATTATTCAAGCTTGAAGCTTGAGAGAAAGCCATTTCTACCAATTGAAGAGCATATTTGTGCTTTGACTTCTCTTCAAAAATCCTCCTTAGAGCTGGTACTGTAGAAAAGTGTACGTATGCATTATGATTTTTGATAGATTTAGGGTGTGATAAACCCGCAAATGATGTCCTATATACAGAGAATTACAAGAAAATTAAAAGAAACAGATAAAGATTATATGGAGAAAATCAAATTCAAACTAACCTAATATATAAAGATAATTGTTCTGCATAGAATATATGATATCCTTCAATACATCCCACAGTCAAAGTGTGGTCAGATGAACGATGCTGAAGAGTGAAACATTTTATTGACAACGGACATATAAAACATCTCCATCTAACAACGAGTACACCAGTAGAGCGGTGACACCACTAATAGATCAACATAACCACTAGTAAATCGGTCACATCAACAGTTTGATAGAACCACTAGTAAATCGGTGACAACAATAGATTTAGACGTCGATGGGTTGACGACATGCCTAAGGCTGGCAAACCTAATCGGATTGTTAAGTATGATATCATGATAGATTTATGGTGATATTTTATTCACGAATGGTGGAAACTAGTAAAGAAAACCAATAAAAAAATACCGGGATAAAATCAAATTCAAACTAACTTAATATATAAAAATAATTTATCTAAAATAAAATATATAATATCCTCAATAATTTTGCAAGGCTATAAGGGAAACGTAGAAATTCAGTTGATGTTTTATACATACCCAAAGATACAATTGATCTCCAAAGTTGTCTAGCAGGCATCTGTGCTTCTTCTAGTGATACTTCTTCGAGTTCTACGGGGACAACTTCACAACAATAAAATTTAAAGAAGCTATTAAACTCATTACTCATCCGAAACAGGTGACACAATAAGTAGAGAATTGAGGAATTGAGATACTGACAATGGTAAACGATGCTTTCCCAAAAACCAAGCCTACTTCGACTTTCGAAAACAGAAGGCGCGTTTTGAATGAGCATAGCAAGCACGTACGACCGGGTTTCTCGACAAGGAGCTGCCAAGTACGGGTACTTCCCGATCAAGTATATTCCAATATCTGTCGAAAGAATTTGACCAAATAAGCCATTTTCTATTTCCATTAGGTTTGTGTATCCTTTCAATTTTTGCCACTTTCAGTAAATTGAAGTTAGAAGTTTAAGGTTTTGATTATGATACATTTACTAAAGGTTATTTACTGGAAAAATCTCAAAAATACTTACTTATCTAGTTTGACCATATCTGTTTGATATAATCTAGTGCAACATGGTTAAAAGGTCAACCATGAAAGTAAAGATTAAACTTTAGTACCCGTACTTTAAACAATATCATCTTCTAGTCTGATTAAACTTTAGTACCCGTACTTTAAACTATCAAAACGGTACCTTAGCAATGAAGCCTAAATGACATACTTATTCAACAAGAAACAGAAGGAAAAGTTATAGGAACAAAGTTGTTGTGTTAACTTAACGTGTGAAAAGTAATCCAAATACTAATCTTTGGTCGAGCTCAATAGCTTATGTACCATTCTGATAGTTTAAACAATAAGGTATTAAAATTTACTCAGCCTAAAAGATGGGTACTGTTTGAAAATTTTTCTCTTTGTGATATATTACCTAAGTATTCGTTTGCGATGAGAAAGAGCATGAGACGAAAACCCTTGGGAGAGGCAAAAGGACTATCAGGACCATCATCTGCAGTGGCTAAACAAAGGTGCCGTACCACTTTCTTTTGCTGCGGTGTAGTTGGTAAAACTGTGGCAACAAGGAGCGGCACGTCGCCATTGGCTCGAGCAATCTGTGTCAATCCAGGGTTTATCCTGAGCAGCGTTTTTACACATTCTATACTCCCAGCATTGGCCGCATAGTGAAGAGCAGTGGCTCCAACGAGATCCGGCAACGCGAGTGCTTCTGGAGAAAGGTATTGGACAAGCTCGTCGACAAACTTCCAATGACCTTGACCACATGCAACGTGAAGGACTGTCCACTTAAAGATGGTGATACTTGCTGTTAGTGCAGTTTGATCGTCTTTCAGAAAACTCCTTGCACTTTCCCAGTCGCCCTTCATTGCTGCTTTGTACAAGGGCAGATATTTTCCTCTGTCTACATCTATGACTGTTTCATTTCACCATGCATCAATATGATCCGTTTAGTAACGTAAGATTACGAGAATGAAGAGAATTATTTAGATGATTAAAGAAATGAAATTGCTTAAGAGGGTAAGTATGAAAATGGGTGAAATGAGTTTAGTAAAATAAATATAATTATGGATAAATTTACGAAAAAATACGTGCTAAATTTTTCATAAAATCAAAAAGATGTAAAGAGAAGAGGGTAGAAATAAAATTTTAGCCTCAATAATTATTATAATCCTTATTATCAAAGTTTTATAAGATACAAAATTTCTATAATCTAATTATTTTAATCTCCATAATTTAACTCCTCTAATCTCCATAATTTTCTTATCAAACAAAACTATTTCTCCTTTCTAATTCTCGTAATTTTACCTCGTTTGGTTAGAAGCCCGGAAACGAAAACGGAATGAAAATGAATCTAGTTCATATGTTTACCTTATTCATGAATATTTTTTGAAAACATTCCTTGTAGTTGCATGTAAAATGTAGTTGTTTCCCTCATTTTGTTTCCTTATATGTATCAACACTAATCAAATTTTACTACAATTACTTAAAATCACATGGAATGATTCCATAAAATTTCATGAATAATGACATACATATGGACTAAATTCGTTTTCATTCCATTTTCGTTTTTAGGGTTGGAACCAAACAGGCCCTTAATCTACGGATAAGGCTACAAGAGGGTAGTGAGTCAGTGACTTACCAAAGGCAGAGTTGGCATAAAGGGGCGTTACTCCGATCTTTGTAGGAAGTTCGAAAGTACCCAGCTCCGGTGGGTCTCTTTGCCGGCCTCTGCTGCTGGAGGCGATAGGGGAAGCATATTGACTTCTCAAACGTATCAAGGCGGAGAGCAATGCATCCGTATCTGATGTCGGAGTGGGAGAGGCCATGCGTGTATTATGCTTGAAATGAAACTTGTACGCGGCTGGTACAAATGAATCAATAAAATCCAAATATCTATCATATATATATATATATATACACGCGCGCAAGCTAGCTGGCTAGCTGCGCGCTGACTTTGCCAAAGTGGAGCACAAGCTCGGATAATTGCATGTGGAATGTAATTTTTTAATAAAAATAAAAACAAATTCCCAGCCATATTGTGGTGAAAAAGGAAACCCTAATATGTAGTTTGATTTTTGCTTCCAAATGACAATTACATCGTCTCAGGAAAAAGGATTGAGCTTCGTTATAGATTTTTAATCTAATTTTTCAAATCAGACTACCAGGTGAGCTTCGTTGTCTGTTTGGTAATGCTCAAGTACTGCGCGAGGACTTCTTCGTTATCTGTTTGGTAGAGTCGTGCATGGATAGTGCTTATTAAGAAATATTCTTGAGTTTTTTTTTATGTAAGATGTTTGCTTGCGTTTGAGTCATTTGACCATGGTGGAGAATAAGGTCCACACTGAAAGATTATTGTCAATTGGTTTTAGGATGGAACCTCGCTGGGTTTATGTGCTGGGCTTGTGCCTAATGCGCATATACGCTTGTATGCATGCGACCCCCGCTCTATCGTCCGTCTGTATCGGACTTTGACATGGTATCAGAGCATTAAGCCTCAATTCGGGTCGCGATCCTAACTTGTGGACAAGTGCAACTCGGTCTATATCCTCTAGTTGCACTTGCGGGGGCGTGTTGGAGAATAAGGTTCAACATTGAAAGATGAGGACATTCCGAGCCTGGTATATAAGGTCGGTGGGCTACTCCTCCTATTGCCAATTGGTTTTAGGATGGAACCTCGTCGGGTTTATGTGCTGGGCTTGTGCCTAATGCGCATGTGCGCTCGTATGCACGCGATGAAAGTATTCAGTCTTGACAAAATATGCATGTATTAATTTAGGGTCGTTCGGTGAGACGAGAATTATCGTAGACGGAGTTGAAAATGAAGTTGGAGATGGGTTGGAGATGAAACAAAATTAAGTTGTCGAGTGTTCGGTTATAATAGAATTATTAAGAAATTATTAAGAGAATGAAGAGAATTATTAAGAGAAGATATTATGATTTACACATGATTGAACTTATTACTCAAAATCGCCCCTATGCAAAACATTTGGGTTTGTAATCTTTGAACGCGTGTACATGGTGCATAGATGAAGGCAATCCATACTAGTATTACTCATTTGTATTTTGTGTATCACTATCATCCTTAGGGAACACATGGTGCGGTGAAGGCAGAAACCTTTCTCAAGTTATTTTTTTTCAAGATGCGAGAATTATGTAGGAATCTTTATTTCATAATATGACTATATATAACTTTAGATATGAATAATCACGAATTAAGATTTTATGCATTTTTGTGATGATTCGGATTCCAAAATATCTATATTATTCACTTATATTGTTGTCGTCTCACTCGATTCCACAAGTTTTGTTGTTGTTTCACTCGATTCCACAAGTTTTACTTTGATTGAGCCGACCTCCCCTTCTTTGTCAACTCAATCCTCGTCTTCTAGCTAGTCCATTTGATGTGATCGAACTCGATTCGAATACGAGGATCCACCGGCACAAGTTCACACTCGGATAGGAATCGGTGAAATGAAACTCTTTTTTTTTTTTTTTATTTTGTGTTTTTGGATATGAAGAGCAAATCCTTCGGCCTCTCACTTTGGGAATCCCTCAACTCGAACGAACTACCCTCGGAATCTCACTTTGGGGTTCGAACCTTCGTTCCTCGGCCTCTCACCTTAGAACCACCTAAGCATCTCACCTAGATGTTTGAAAACTAAGCATCTCACATAGAATTTGGGGTTTGTTTTAAAGCAAACAACAACTTTGAAAGCACAAAAGCTAACTTACTTCATTTAACTTGACTTCTTACAATGGGATGATACAAGGCTTTATATAGCCACAAAACTCAGCCTACAAACTCTCTAATTAAGTGCTAGAAATATCAAAGATTTATCAAAGATGACTCTTGGATCTTTATTCAAAGCTAACTTACTTCATTTGACTTTTATTCAAAGATGACTCTTGGGTCTTATTCTCTTCACTTGGACAACACATCAAGGAGGGTCAAATCATGTATTGGACTTCCATATTGAAGGAGAAGAAGACCATTGAACTAGCTTGGCCTCCATTTAATGTATGTGTGTGAAGATGTCTTCAATGTTTGATTGAATGTTGACTTGTTGACCTTCACATGATTAATACATAAATTCATGCATAATATATGAACAATATGAGCATGGTATGCTTCATGAAATATGTATTGGTTGGACGTGCATATGTTTTGTATAACCATCTTTCATGCCTCCATGCATGATCTTGCCCAACAATCCATACAAGTACCCTAGTTGCTGCAATGTAGGGTCATTTTCACCCTCTTCCTCTTGGAATCTCGACTTTGTGTAAACTAGAAAATTATAGATATTGAAAATAATTTTCAAAGTAGGTATGATGGGTATTTTAATTTCAAGAATTGCCTCAGTTATAGGCGTATTACAGAGAGTGCAAATTTGACAGCTTAGCCGTAGAGAGTGAAAATTGGCTTGCATTAGGCATGCTCGGAGCAAGCATTTTCGGTTTGATTTCAATAGGTTTTGGCTCGGTTTTAGGCATGACCTCCAACACATAAGTATTGATTTCGATAGGTGCCGGCTGTGTTTTGACTTGGACGGTTGGTGGCAAAACGATTGGTTCAAGCAAATTGACGATGATTTCTCCTCCGATGAGGATCACATCATCCCTTTCCCTTGAAAAGGATTCGTCCTCGAATCCGTCATGCCATCATTGGGAAAGTAATTGCTAGATTTATTACCATGGTAACTACTTCTCTCGACTTTGCCGCCATCATGTCGAGATGCTTGACTATGATCCGGGTTCCCATGTGCACGACTATTCACATTTTGTTCTCGACGCTGGTTGCTTTTTTCATTCCGGTTTGCATGGTTGCTACCTCCTTGGATTTGGTCATGAGGGTTCAAGGGAAGGGGAGACAACCTTCTCAATATTTCAACTAGTTGGGCTTCAATCATATCCAAATGTTGGTCGATTCGATTACCACCGTGTCCATGTCATTGATGATCGTCATCCCCGAAAGCTTGAAGAACTCGCACCATTGGGCTCTGATACCACTTGATGTGATCGAACTCGATTCGAACACGAGGATCCACCGGCACAAGTTCACATTCGGATTGGAATCGGTGAAATGAAACTCTTTTTTTTTGGATATGAAAAGAAAATTCTCTCGGCCTCTCACTTTAGGAATCCCTCAACTCAAACAAACTACCCTCGGAATCTCACTTCGGGGTTCGAACCTTCATTCCTCGGCCTCTCACCTTAGAAGCACCTAAGCATCTCACCTAGATGTTTGAAAACTAAGCATCTTACCTAGAATTCGGGTTTTGTTTTAAAAAGCAAACAATAACTTTAAAAGCACAAAAGCTAACTTACTTCATTTAACTTGACTTCTTACTGGAAGGATACAAGGCTTTATATAGCCACAAAACTCAGCCTACAAACTCTCTAATTAAGTGCTAGAAATATCAAAGATTTATCAAAAGGAAATGCAAGAATTCAAGAGTTATCTAGGAAATTCAAACACATAAATGACCACATTTGGCCTTGATACAAAGATGACTCTTGGATCTCATTCTCTTCACTTGGACAACACATCAAGGAGGGTCAAATCATGTATTGGACGTCCATATTGAAGGAGAAGAAGACCATTGAACTAACTTGACCTCCATTCAATGTATGTGTGTGAAGATGCTTCAATATTTGATTGAATGTTGACTTGTTGACCTTCACATGATTAATACATAAACTCATGCATAACATATGAATAATATGAGCATGGTATGCTGCATGTAATATGTATGGGTTGGACGTGCATATGTTTTGTATAACCATCTTTCATGCCTCCATGATCTTGCCCAACAATCCATACAGGTACCGTAGTTGCTGCAATGTAGGTTCATTTTCACCCTCTTCCTCTTAGAATCTCGACTTTGTGCAAACTAGAAAGTTGTTGATATTGAAAATAACTTTCAAAGTAGTAGTGATGGGTATTTTATTTCCAAGAATTGCCTCAGTTATAGGTGTTTTACAGAGAGCGTGCAAACCTGACAGCTTAGTCGGAGAGAGTGAAAATTGGCTTGCATTAGGCATGCTCGGAGCAAGCATTTTCGGTTTGATTTCAATAGGTTTTGGCTCAATTTTAGGCATGACCTCCAACACATAAGTATTGATTTCGATAGGTGCTGGTTGTGTTTTGACTTGGATGGTTGGTGGCAAAACGATTTGTTCATGCATATTGACGATGATTTCTTCTCCGGTGAGGATCCATAGTAGACATTTAGAAACACACAAATATTAAAGTAACTATTTTTTTATATTATTATTGAATTTTCTCTTGTACGCTAATTTATTGTACAAAAAATAAAGTAACTAATTTTTTTTACATGATACTTGTAACTTATTTTCTTGTACACAAGTAACACAAAAATATTATCAGATTAATTTTTCTTGTACACAAGCAATTCAATTATCTCTTATACCTAAAACTCATATACAAGAATTAAATACAAAATCTTTTAATATATTAAAAAATTTAATATATTAAATAAGGATAAATTAGTTATGCATCAATAAAGATAATATATACTTATTTATTTATTATTGACGAACTTTCACTTATTCATTATTACGAGCTTAGATTACATAGCAAATTTACCCTTAAAAAAAATCATATTTAGTAAATTGTTCAAACCGCAATTGAACTCCCATTAAAACTACTCAACATTCTTCAATGGGTTTAAATAGACATCATATCGGTAACAAAGACACTTCAACTTCCAAAAAAAACAAATGCAATCAATGAACAAATATCAAGCAAGCATTTGAGCGTAGAAAGATCTCACAGTAGGAAGATTACCGAGAACGTTACAAATCCAATAATTTGAGTCACAAAAGGGTTTCGTTGGGAGAAAGGAATATGGAGTGAACATAGGAGAGAAATAGTTAAAAGTTGCAATGAACTTTCAAAGGTGGAACAAGTTTAGAAGTTCGTTCGCTTGAGTCAATATCAATAAATCTAGAATGGTGGGTTCATACTTGGAATGAACGCATAACAAAAATTCTTGGACTTCCTTAGGGATTCTTGGTTTGCGCCGAGCTCATTATAGTACAAAGTCGCATCTTTTTGGTTAATAAGATTCAAAAGGCTTATCGATCCCAAGGAGTGTATATCCATATTAGACATTTAGAAATTATTGTACATCAAATAACATCAAAAGTCTTGGTTACAGAAAATGGAATATCTAATTTTTTTTTTTACCAGGTGAACTGATTGGATTATTGCGGGCAAAACGAACAAGACGCCCTTTGGAAGAAGTGATCGTGTTTTTTATTATACATGTGCGTTAAACTCAAACCCGACACATAAATCCAATAGAGTTCCATCTAAACCCAATCGACATTAAGATTAGTAGTGTAACAACCTTATATACTTTGCTCGAATATCACCAATATAGATGTGAACTTAGTGACAGTAGACGGTGGTAGATTTGTAGTGGGATAGACAATAGGGATGGAAATGGGTGCACAACCACCCGCCCCAATCAGTTACCGAACCAAATACACGGCTGAAAACCCGAAGAATTTTGGCTGGTGGGCGGTTGGCTGGTGAAATTGGTGGGTGGTAGGGGGTATGGACGGAGGAGGTGCAACCACCTATCACCCACCCGCCCCGTTCCTTCTGTGTAAATTATTTTTTTAAAAAATCCCTAAAACTCCAAAATTTATAATGGGTTTTAACATAAATTAATTAATAAAAAATACCAGAACCCTAAAATATACATTAGATTTTAACATTTCCTTTCACTTATCCAAAAAGTTGAGGACGCATGACCCTACATTCCCTTCCCCGGATTTTTATATTTTCTTCACCAAACTTTTGAGTCTTCGAGAACTCATTCCGACGCTAACTACGTCCAGCCACGTAAAGACTTCACTTATTTTGTTGCTAGCCTCCTTCTCTACTCCAATATTGTGTTTGTTTGCACCATTTTTTTTATTAATTGGAACTCATTTCGTCATTGATTTGTAATGATGAATAATATACCGTGAGATAGTAGATTTAGATTCATGTAAATTTAATATACATTTATTTTATAATTTTGCAGTCTAAAACAAAAGAAGTACTACACACCCGGTTATCTTTCCAAAACACACGATGAGTGACGGGTGAAATGTTAGATGGATGGTGGGTAGAGGTCTAGATAAGTTAGGCGGTTGGTGGAAATGGTACACTCAGCCATCAACCGACTCATTTTCATTCCTACCGAAAAGAAATATATAAGGGTGATTAAGTGAAAAAAATGAGTAAATAACATCTGGGTAATTTAAATACAATCAAAAGAACAACTTACCCGACATAAGAAAGAAAAATAATATTAAATGGGATAAACCTAAATCTGGGTTTTACAAATTAAACTTTGATGGATCAAAACTCAACTCGGAAATAACATTCGTTGATTTTGTTATACGAAATCATTACGGCGATGTAATTAGTTTGTACGCTAGAAAAAAATAAATTTAACTCGGTATTTTAAGCAGAAGTCTTCGCGCTGAAAACTGGTATAAAAAAGCAATAAGACTACATATCAAAAGATTGAAATTGAGGGTGATAACTTATGTGTTATCAAGGCACTTCAAAAACTTTGGAGCTATCCTTAAAAGATCGAGTTTATCATATCCGACTCCAAACTGGATATTTGTTTCTTTGAGGAAGTCCAAGTCAGACATGTGTTCAGAGAAATCAATTGTGTCACTGACCGATTGACCCATTTGGAAATATTGAATTCCAATACACCCTTTTCTGACAACCTCGAACTTCCTGTTCTCATCCGTAAGAATGTTTTAGGATGTACTATCTTTAGAAGATAGTCTTTCCAAAGCTTTTCGTTTTAAAAAAAAACATTTGGGTAATTTGCTCTATTTATGAAGTATATGTAATAAACTTAATTATATAAAATCATATGTTATTTTTTTCATTTTACTCTCCATTCAAACTAGTATTCCCATGTATAGTCCAAACTGTCCAATGTATAGAGAAGAACAAGTCTGAAAAACGACCACAACATGCATATCCACTAAAAATTGAAAAAATCATTAATATTACAATAGTATACTTTTCTGCCGTTGGTTTACTTTTTTTTTTTTTTAATTTGTTGAAAGTGCTTCGCCCTTACACTAAATTAGGGCGTAATACGAGCGAGCATTAACATGCTCAAGCTCAGCTCGCTTATAAACGAACAATGCCTAAATTTTATATGAGCTATGAAAGAGGTTCCTATTCGGCTCATTTAGAAAGTGAACGAGCACAAACCAAGCTTTTGATGAGCCGATCCCGAGACAAGTCTGAATAGTTTGGCTAAAATAATTCTCATATAGTGTTAATTTAGCCAAACGAGTCGAACATTGACACGCTCAAACTTGACTCGTTTATAAACGAGTCGAACCCGAGCCGAGTCTAACTTTTGTACAAGCTTTACAATGTGTTCATATTCGACTCGTTTAGAAAATGAACGAGCTCGACCTGAGCTTTTGACAAGCTGATCCCGTGTAGCTTGTCTCATACTATGACCCTACTCTGAATGATCATAATCTATAAAACTTTACCGTATCCAAACCCGCATTATCTTGGA
Organism: Fagopyrum homotropicum; assembly: GCA_033239125.1. Classification (NCBI taxonomy): domain Eukaryota; kingdom Viridiplantae; phylum Streptophyta; class Magnoliopsida; order Caryophyllales; family Polygonaceae; genus Fagopyrum; species Fagopyrum homotropicum. The sequence continues at coordinate 155,361,535 of BSWB01000003.1, forward strand.
GCTCAAGTCGAGCCGACCCTGAGTAGCTTGTCTCATAGTACAACCCTACTCTGAATAACCATGGTCTATAAAGCTTTACCGGATGATCCAAACCCGCATTATCTGGGACCCGATACTTCATCAGGACGAAGTTGGGAAGTCGAGTCAACGATCCAGGCGACATGGGGGCGGAGGGCGTGGTTTGATTCTTGGTAGAACACTTGATGCTTTTGCCATTGTTCCCACCTTTTGGCCAAACCATCACCTTGAAGCATTCTTACAACCTCAAACATGGTCGGTCGTTGCAGTGGAGAGCTCTGTGTGCAAAGGAGAGCAACCTGGATGAGTTGCTCCACCTCTTCTTCTACATAGTTTCCCTGCAAGTTCCCATCAACCAATCTTTCCAACTTCTTCTCCTTCAGAAGTCCCTTTACCTGCGTTTGAAAGAGATTACTAATAAGACTTTGTTTGACACTTACAGGAGTATGAGTGTTGTTTGTCATGTGTTACTGTGTGGAAATGTTTCCCACACCGACAATATGATACCATGTGAACCTAGCATATAAGTCCTACGCTATTCCTGCCGATTGGTTTTAAAATGGAACCCTGAAAGGCTTGTTTTGATCACTTTTACAAAATCATCTGCAATTAGGGGCATTTTCATAAATTACATTCCTAAATGAGCTACTAACTTGAGCAACTCGGCTCACATAACAACCCTACGAAGTACTACACAAGAAAGGCAACCAGAACCACGGACACGCAAAGCACGCAGCAAGCAACGAGGCATCACATACAATACAACCCAATTCATATAGAACATGAAGAAAGGGATCTATATACAGAAATGTTTCCAATCCCACATGAGGGGTAACCCCAGCCATAACCAGAGCAAGCTTTTTCCAGGCTATATATATAACTGAAACCCAAATCAAGACTAAAACAAAAGACAATCCTCTTTAACTTTCATTCCCAACAATAATTGATAAATAATAGCTATACCCTGGGTGAAAGGTGAATAAAAAACATACCAGATCAGTGCATAATTAAGAGAAGATGGGTACGTTACTCCACACTTATTGAGGAGGCTATCAGATACAATATTATACCTTCATTTATTATTCTACTTTCTTGAAAACCACTGTTGATCTACTAATAGTTATAAGGAAAATTGTGTAAAGTATAAACCAAAATAGCAAAAATGAGAGATATTTATCAGCAAGAATTGAAGGTGAAATGAAAAATATTGTTGAACGATTAAAATTTGTTAGAAACTAGGATTCATAAGGCGTACATACCCATTCATGCAGCATGAAACCGTCATCAATGGCAACCTGAGCAAGGTCAGTTGCCTTATGACCACTTGTGAGTTCTAAAAGCATGACACCATATCCGAAGACATCAGTCTTTTCCGAACACTTCCTTTCGTTGAAGTATTCTGGTGCTATGTGACCGATTGTACCACAAACTACTGTATTAATATGGGAATCCTTGAAGTCCATCAGTTTGGCCAGACCAAAATCACCTACAACTGCTTCAAACTCCTCATCCAACAAAATATTTGCAGCTTTGACATCACGGTGGATGACTGTGGGATCAAAGTGATGTAAATAAGCAAGTCCACTAGCAGAACCTAAGGCAATATGCTTGCGTTTTGGCCAGTCTAGTAGAGGTTGTGATCCTTGACAAGCTACCCACAAAAGCAAAGCGAATACTCATACACAGCAAAAATTATATAAACACACTTGTAAAGCAGAAAACAAAGCTAACCAATATGTAAGAATGGCCACCTCACCGCAATTGACAAAGGACAATTTTTTTTTTACCATATTCTCCTCTCCAGGCCACAAGTACCTTATAAGCGGCATGCTAGTCTCAATTCGTGTCCAAACAGACCAAGCCAATTACCTCTGATGTCAGAGAGGGATAGGTATATACAAAAAAAACAACTTTTTACCTTTCAAACATGAAGCAACACTCCCATTAGCCATGAATGGGTAAACAAGAAACTTCTCTGTCAGAGTCATGCAAAAACCTTGCAAGCGGAGTAGATTACGATGATCAACCAAACTAATCATTTCTACTTCAGTCTGGGACTGCAGCTCTTGAACTTTATTGTGTACACCTTTCAGCTTCTTGACCGCAACCAAAGAGCCATCAGTAAGGCACCCCTTGTAAACTTCTCCAAACCCACCTCTACCCACGATATTTTCGGGGTCAAAATTGTCAGTCATGACCTCCAGTTCTCCGAGGGAAAACCTGGTAAGTGTCTTGGGTGAAAACCAGTAAAGTGCTCCTAGCTGGATTTCAGGATCATCTTCAGCTGTTGTATCAATGAAATTTGTCACATGAATATAAGTAATGCAAGATTTTTTGAGTTCACTTCAGTATATTTCTAATTACGAACCCGAGACATCAAAGAAATGATCACAATCTTTCCTTTTTCGCCACCAAACAAGAGTTGTTGCTAATGCTGCAAACAACAATATAGCACCCGCGGCAATACCTCCAGCTATTGCCCCAGTAGTACCATTTCTTACTCCCACTGCCAAAGAAACATAAAGAGAGCTGTTATGTGCAAGGATGCAAACTAGAATTGTTGCTAATGCTGTAAATAACAACGAGGCACCAGCAGCAATACCTTCTGCTATTGCCCCAGTAGCACCATTTCCTACTCCCACTGCCAAAGAAACGTAAAGAGAGTTGTTATGTGCAAGGATGTCTATCCAAATAGGCTGGAATTTTTTGACACCAAACATTCACACAAAATCACATCATAAATTTCCAGTTTTATACAGAAACTACAAACCTCCCTCAGGTATTGTTATATTAGGGTTACCCGCAAAACTGCAAGGAAACCCATAAAACGTCATTCATCATATAAAAATTGCTCTTTGACAAGTGAAAGATAGAGCATGATAATGACTAATGACCTCATTGGGGTAAGCAAATAGAAGGAGCCGTTAATAGGTACACTTCCTGATAAATTATTATAAGACAGATCCCTGCACACAGCACCAACATAAATTATCTTTTTCATCACTGATTTATCAGCAAAACCAGGTAACCTAAGTTTGACTCCAAAAAGAAAATCACAGATAAACTTCATTAGCTAATTGAAGGAAGGAATATGACAACAGTTCAATACTCACAAAAGTTGCAGCGAAGATATAGTTGTCAGAGACATCGGTATTACTCCTGACAAAGTGTTGTTGTTAAGACGCCTAGTGCCGGGGAAAAAAGGAAAGAAAGAGACTTAGATATGAAGGTACTCAAATAACACCTAAGACAAAATATGACGATATAAGAAAGCACATTAACACAACTAGTTCTATCTGAAGCAAATTCCACAGGGTTGCAGTAAAAGCCTAATTGCATAAAATCCTACTGTCCTCTAATCAATGTGATATTTAGCCTTCGGTTCTATATTTCCAATCATCTTGATGAAGAATAAGAAAGCACATTAACACAACTAGTTCTGTTTGAAGCAAATTCCACAGGGTTGCAGTAAAAGCCTTATTGCATAAAATCCTACTGTCCTATAATCAATGTGATATTTAGCCTTCGCTACTATATTGCCAATCATCTTGATGAAGAACAACCAAACAAATTGTTCTTCATAAAAAGTAGGATGACGTTTATGATAAAAATGCAAGTGACCCATGGTTTTCATTCCATGTATATGTACAAAATTATCATCTTTCTAATAAAAATAGATATCTAAGAAATAAAACTCCAACAACCGCAAGGCATATACTCTACATAGCAGTATAGCACATCAATACTACAAAAGATTTGTGTCTCACCAAAGATGCCTACTCAACTAAGCAGTATGAAATAAAGAAATTAAGTCTTTACTGTTTGCTTAGGCATTAAACAAACAAACAAGACACTATTGTTAAGAAGCCAAAACTCAGAGCAAAAGAAATTGTAGGCTCATGAAGGTATCTAGTCTAAAGAAGGCTTCATATCAAGAAGAAACGAGACTACTAGGCATCTGTTACATTACTAATAATTGTCAAACTGCAATTTTGTGCTAGTGACAACAGACAAACTTAGCAATCCACAAGATCTGCACTGTGGATTGAAAAGCGGAAAATTAGTGGTTAGATAGGCAGTGTAGATCCATAAAATTATATAACAATCATAGAAAAATTGAAACAAATGAAAAGTGTTGAGATAGTAATTTCCAGTCTTTCAGGTACATAAAGAAGTACAACAACATACCCCTCCTACTTCTAAACTATTTCTAACCGGAGAAAACAAAATCGTCAGAACATGAAGAGAGAGAGTCCTTTCCTTTTTACATAATTACATTAAAAAAAAAACTAATAATAACATGTTGATTATATTGACATTCAGAGCAACACAAATTTCAGGTCATGTAAAAATAAATTATTAAAAACATGTTGATAGTATAAAAATTCAGAGCACCACAAATTTTAGGACATCATGACATGGGTAACGGCCGTAACGCTAATATAGTAACCTCGATACAAAATGCTGACATGTATAGAAGGAGAATGGTTTGAACAAAACCACACAAACCCTTGCTAACATACTTTTTGGAGAAGGTTTTGTCAAAAAACGTGAGGAAACACCAGAAAGAAACAAATATTTTTGGTTTTAACTCTACAATATAAAAGAAACAGGAAAGGGCCATACTCAATTAGTTTTAATTCCAAAACAAGTATGCTGCCCCGGTCAATGAATCAATTGTAACTATCAATGACTTCCTGGAATTTTAGGTGGAATGTAGAGAGAGAGAGAGAGAGAGAGAGAGAGAGAGAGAGTATACAAGATGCGCAGTCTCCGAAGCTTCCCCAGTTCATCTGGAATTGGACCGCTTAAGTTATTTTGGTAGAGATTCAAGCTAACCAAGTTTGTCAAATTCCCTAGCTCAGGAGGTATTTGCCCACCTATGTTATTGCTGCTTAGTTCCCTGCAACGAGAAATAGGAAGACTGAATGCATGGATGATATTCGAGTGGCAAATGCATCACTGCATCGGACAAAATTGCTATTACAAAGGGTGGTTGTACAAAGAAAAACAAAGACTAACGGACTGTTGGGTACCAATCTTGTGGAATGAGGAAATGTTGATTTCAATTCCTTGTTTGGTACGTCATGGAATGCGAGCTGTATGCATTCACTCGTGGAATGAGCGATTTCAAAATTATAAACCCAAGGTTTCATTCATTCAACCATTTTCTACCTACTTCACTCGTTCTAATTTGATCCCTCAAGCCACCTAAAAAAAAAGAGGAATCACTCTCTCCTCATTCCAAAACCGATTCGTCATTCCTGGAATAGTATCAAATGAGCGCTAACAAGCTAGCAATACTGTGCTGTGAATAGCCTAATTCAAGGGTCAGATGCTGACCAGTCAAGGAAAACTGTAAGAGTTCATTATAATCAAATTGAGCTAATCACATCTTCTATCATTCAACCGATTCATCATAAACCTGATATCGATGAAAAGAAAACAAACAACAAAAAGAAACAAAGATGACTTACAGGTGCTCTAAGTTTGGAAGTGAACCAAGCTGTGGAACGAGCTGACCAGAAAGATTCGCATCTAGGAGATAGCTAATCATATAGAGTTTTTTCATTATGTTAATCAATAGCACCAGCAGATTTGGGAGCATTAGCTTGCAGTCAATAAGAAAGTATTACTTACACTTGTGTAACACTATTATCGATATTGCAGGTAACATTGTACCAAGTGCAAGGATCGTCAAGTTCAGCATCCCAGCTTACCAAAATATTATAAGGATCAGATAAACTGAATTTCAGAGCAATCAACGCATCACCTGCTTGACACAACAATACTTTGTGAGGAGCTCAAATTATGCTCAGCTTGTAAGAGACGATGGATGAATAAGGTTATTAGATGTTTCCATTCATGATGACCTGCTCCATTGAAGCAGCCCTAATTGCGAATGATACATATACAGAAAATCAGAGATAGATCTTTGATAACAAAGGAAGAGCATACTTTCAGCATTAGCAGAGACGACCAATGAGTAATTCAGCATCCATAAAGCAAGCATCAAAAACCCTAGCCCCATATTTCTGTACCAAGTTACCCAAAGAAGAAGAAAAGCTCAGATTCTCCAAGCTATGACACCCACCCAAATCTTGTCTCTCTTCCAAACCACTCTCATTTCATCAATTTTACTTGCAACTTTGCAAGTCACTACAAAACCACTCTAAACATAAAGAAAGAAAACCCATAACAAAAATGGTAATATACAGATAACACAAGTAACCCAAATGACTGAAGAACTCTACAACACCTGGGCCCCGAAAATTGCGGTCAATTTTGGCGGTTCCGCGGCCTATCATCTTTGATCAACATATTACCCGATGGGATCACCGTCACGAAGACGGGTTGAGAAAAATAAATTGTTATGGTAACGGGATGGGATAATTGTCATTCAATTAACGGTTATTTATAGTTTTTAAATATATTTTTAAATATTTTTATTATTATATTTTATAAACTTGTGTTTTTATTTTATTTTATGTTAAATATATTATTTATACAAGTATGTTTATATGTTTAACTGTGAATTTATAAACTGAAAATTTAACAAGAAAACTCATAAAAAACACGACGATAACTATGAATGGAGAAAATTAGGTGGAGACTCCCCGATGAGGAAGATACAACCTTTAATCTCAAGCGGTATGAGGATGTGGATGGGACATTATGCTAAACGGGAATGAGTATGAATATGTCACTTCTCAAACCGATCTCACCCCATTGACACCCCTAATTATGAAGGCTAGTAGTACTTGACGGTTTATCTCGATAGGAAGAGACAAACGAAAGTGATTGTATCGATTACATCAAGGTGTTTGCAAAGTCAAGTCATTGCGATAAATTGAATCCATAAACAAGAAAACTTCGTCAGTTTCACAAATGTATGTGGTTCACAAACGGACCCCATTTTGTTGCAATACTTATTAGGTCATTCCTAAAAAAAGACAATCAGTAAAATGAGTTTGATGTAATTCTCGGTCTTAAAATGCATAAATTTTTTGTAATGCGTACTCATGAGATACGTTTTTAAATGGAGTACAGGGGTGTGATGGCTGAAACGGTTGCTCTATCATGTATTTTGCAAATTACGTAGGGTTGAAACAAATGATTTGTTACATATTTGCGGATTACACAAGTAGGTTGAAACAAATGGTTTGTCACATATTGGCTGATTACACAAGGATTGTTCAAGATCTCTTCCCAATGTTTTGAAGATGAAATGGTAGCTGATTTTAATGTCATAGTTGCGAGGTTTAACACTAATTTATGTATACATTCACGTTGTGGTAGCACCGTCCTCACTAGATATTTTCAGCACATGTACATATTCACGAAAATACTAACATAAACATGTTTGCATAAGAATTACAGTCATTCATGTATTCAAATCTATCAAATATTCGTCTAAAAAACATGAACATACCTCGAACACAAATGGAAAACCTCGATATCTAGATTATGTCGAATAACGAGCACGCTACACTGTTGTTGAGTTATGTAGATCAAATATTCATTGACAACCCTCGATATATGCGGCTAAACTAGAACTCCGAGGTCGTTCTTCACACAACAATGGAGAAAATAAAAAAATACGTTTGGGGATTGTTAAATAACGACAAATAATGAGGGAGAGATTTTAGGAATCGTAATTATCTACTTCCTAATTTAAATATCTAATATGAAAAATTAATAAATTGAGATATGAGAGCATATTGACTTGTATGGTAATTCCTTTTATTAAATCTCTATTTTATCTTTATTTTTTAATTTGATTTAGTTAGGGGCCTATTTAGTCTATACTAAACAAAAAGGGCACTATTTCACCAATCTTCTCTACCACCCTTTTTCAAGGCATATAAATAACAATTATAAAAATACATCAAAACAAACCGAAAACAAAAAAGTTTAAATCAAAAGGCCGAAAAAGATTGGCAGACGATCCAAATGCCCATGGTCTATAAAAAGTTTTACCGGATGATCCAAACCCGCATTATCTGGGACCCGATACTTCATCAGGACGAAGTTGGGAAGTCGAGTCGCGGATCCAGGTGACATGGGGGCGGAGGGCGTGGCTTGATTCTTGGTAGAACACTTGTTGCTTTTGCCATTGTTCCCACCTTTTGGCCAATCCATCACCTTGAAGCATTCTCACAACCTCAAACATGGTTGGTCGTTGCAGTGGAGAGCTCTGTGTGCAAAGGAGAGCAACCTGGATGAGTTGCTCCACCTCTTCTTCTACATAGTTTCCTTGCAAGTTCTCATCAACCAATCTTTCCAACTTCTTCTCCTTGAGAATTCCCTTTACCTGCATTTTCAAAGATATTACCACTCTGTGAGTTTGTTTGGACAATAACACAGAATCTCAATCTAGCCCACCAAGCTTATGTACTATGCTAGATTTATCTGTAATCGATGTGAAATACACATCTCAACAGACATCCCAATATCATTCTTACAAATGAAGCACATCAAACTGATTATATATATAGATTTGAATTTGGCAGACACAAGACCAAGCAAAATGCATCTAGAACAGTAAGATAAAGGACACATCTTGTATCGTCTATCAAAGTACCAAAAACAATATCAATTATCAACTCAAACAGTTCATAACAGAATGTAAGAAAGGAATAAATGATACACTAGACAAAAAAGGGAGCTGTATACAAGATGTCTCCAACTCTAAACCAGGGTAATCCCTGCTAACAAGAGCAAGCGCATACCCTGATACCCATTAATCATCATCAATTCACCTAACCACGGTTAATAGCCATAGCCTAGTTGACTAACCAACCTCCTAGTTCCATAGTCAATCACAATTCACAAACACACTTTTGTATAGGGTTGTTATTCAGAGTCAAGCTAAACTTTAGTAAATTTACCTTCAATTCGTTTAGAATCGGGTCAAACTCAAGCCGAGCTTATAAATGAGCTCATACTCGGCTTGTGTAGTTAAGTGAGCGAGTCAGACCTGAGTAGCTCGACTAATATAACAGCCCTACTGAAAGTTTGACTGATCTCGTCATATGCAGGGTTGTTAATCGAGCGGAAGGAGCCGAGCTGTGTTATGTTTCATGGTTAACCCGTTTAAAAATGAATGATCTCAAGCTTTCCAAGTGGATCTACTCAGAGCCGAGAATAGCTCAACTCATATAACACTGTATAACAGACCTAGTTATGTATGCAAGCTTTGGTGCAAGAAGAAAAAGTATCATGTGAGTATTTCCAAGTTAGTGATGAAAAAAAACATAACAAGATATATGAACGAATAAGTTTATAATAGTTTGACTTGTAGAATAGGACACCCTCGGATAAATCAGGTGGAAAGTGATACGATTCCAGCTAAGGAAAAACATTGAAAAACTTATTTTAGAAAGTCTAAAAATTAGTAATTAAGAGATTTTTTTATCTTATATTTCAGGACATAAATCCCTAATATCTAGCGTAGTTATTGCAATTGATTTGGTCTCTAATAGCACAGCTATATGTAGTAGCTGCCTATATAAGGTTGTGGCTAGAACTTTTGATGGCATGAACCATTTTACAAAATAAACCAGAAAACGTTGGAGTCTTCCAGCACAATTCCTCTTGGTAAGATATACTTGCTTAGAGTGGTTTCCTCAAGTGAGATACTCCTTGAGAGGGTTCTATCAGAAAGGAAATTCTAATGCAAATCTAAGTAAATATAAGATTCATAAGGCGTACCCAGTCATGCAGCATGAAACCATCGTGGATAGCCAGCTGAGTTAGCTCAGTTGCTGTATGACCGCTAGTGAGTTCTAGAAGCATGACTCCATATCCAAAGACATCAGTCTTTTCTGAACACTTCCTATTGAAGAAGTATTCTGGTGCTATGTGCCCAATCGTACCACAAACTACTGTACTAACATGTGAATCCTTGAAGCCCGTCAGTATGGCCAAACCAAAGTCTCCTACAACTGCTTCAAACTCCTTATCCAACAGTATATTTTGCGCTTTGACATCACGGTGGATGACTGTGGGGTCAAATTCGTGATGTAAATAAGAAAGTCCCCTGGCAGAACCTAATGCAATCTGCTTCCGTTTTGGCCAATCTAATAGAGCTTGTGATCCTTCGCGTGCTACAAATGAAGAAAAAAAACCATGGGTAAAATGGCTATGTAGGTAGTTTTTGTAACAATGCTCATAAAATAGGATGTCAGACGGAAAGGAATAGGGAAATATACGAAGGAATAGCCATACCTTTCAAACATGAAGCAACGCTCCCATTAGCCATGTATGGGTAAACAAGCAACTTTTCTGTGGGAGTCATGCAAAAACCTTGCAAGCGAAGTAAATTACGATGAAAAACCAAACTGATCATTTCTACTTCAGTCTGAAACTGCAGCTCTTCAACTTTATTATGTACATTTTTGAGCCTCTTGACCGCCACTACAGAACCATCAGGAAGAGATCCCCTGTAAACATCTCCAAACCCACCTCTACCCACAATATTGTTAGGGTCAAAATTGTCCGTTGCATCTTGCAGTTCTCTGAGGGAAAACCTCTTAAGTGCCCGGGGGAAAAACCAATTAAGGTCTCCCGGATGGAATTCAGGATTGTCTTCGGCTGTCATGTCAAAGAAATTTTCACATGCGGATGGCGCAAAGTTTTTAGTTGAATTTAATATCTTTCTAATTATGAACCTGACAAATCGAAGAAACGATCTTGATATTTCCTTCTTTGCCACCAAAAAAGAGCTGTCAGAAACGCTACAAACAACAAAGTAGCACCAGCAGCAATACCTCCAGCAATTGCTCCAGTAGCCCCACTTGTTACTTCAGTTACTTGTGCTGCGAAATAAACATACAGAGAACTGTTATGTGCAAGGACGTCCGTACATGATTGGTCGGCATTCTTTGACAGCGAAGGTTCACCCAATATCACATCAGTTTTGGGTGAGCTTGAAGATCATTGAACCAACAAACCTGGCTGGGCTAAAACGTTGGAGTTCTGACACGGTGCTAATGAGTTACCCTCAAAACTGCAAGAGGAAAACCATATTAGATCATCCACCACTCAGCAGACAGAATCTTGTGTGACAAGTAAAAGATGGAGAATGACAACGACCTGATCGTGGTAAAGTGTGCAAAGGAGCCATTATTGGGACAGATTCCTGATAGATGATTGTATGACAGTTCCCTGTGCTCACCACACAAAGAGAAATTAGATATTTCATAACTGATTAGTCAGAAGAAGAAAAAACAGACACTCACAGAGTTTGAAGACCACTGATACTTGTCAGAGACATAGGTATTTTTCCTGATAGATTGTTGTTGTTAAGGCGCCTGTTGCCATAAATACTCACACAGAGAATAAAGTTAAATGTGACACATGATAGTCAAATTCAGAAGAAATGGTTGCTTGAAGCAAATTTTACAGGCTTGCTATGAAACTTTATTACCAACAATCAACAGTCCTGATTGCTAGTAGTAGTTTGAAAAAATTACTTCTAAAATGCCACTCAGCTTCATGAAGAAAAATGAAAAGGAGTTTTCTTTATAGAAAAGTGACATATAAAAGAACAGCAGAGAGAGGAGAGAGCTTATATACAAGGTGCGAAGATTCAAAAGCTTGCCCAGTTCATCTGGAACTGAGCCGCTTAATTTGTTCAGGTAGAGATCCAAGCTCACCAAGCTTGTCAAATTTCCAAGCTCAGGTGGTATTTTCCCACTTAAGTTATTGTTCGACAGTTCCCTGCAACCACAAATAGGAAGGCTGAACGCATAATTGATGATCAAGTGCCGAATGCATCACTGCATTTATCTAAACAGCAATTAGAAAGGATGATTGTACAAGACTAAGAAGCTAGCAATGCCATGCTGTGAATAGCCTAATACAAACTCAATGGGTAATACAAAGGGTCAAAACGCTGTCCAGTTAAGCAAATAACTTAGGACGACGATAATAGTACACTGTTAGGACGACTTAAGTTATTTTTGTAGAGATACAAGCTAACAAAGTTTGTCAAATTAGGAAGACTGAATGCATCACTGCATCAGACAAAATTGCAATTACAAAGGATGGTTGTACAAAGAAAAATAAAGACCAAGGGTTCGTTTGGTACCAACCCTGTGGAATCAATAATGGGGATGAGGAATGATTGATTTCAATTCCATGTCTAGTATGATATGGGATGAGAATAGCATTAATTCCTGAAATGAGTCATTTCGTGTTTTGATTCAACAAGGTTTTACTCATTTCAACATTTTCTACACATTTCACTCCTCGTACGGAAACCGACCCTCAAACCTGGAATCCTACCAAATGAGCCCTGACAAGCTAGCAAAGCCATGTTAGCGAAAGCCCTAAACAAACCAAAAGGATAATGTAACTGTAGAGTATCAAGGAAAGCTGTAAGAGTTCAACTATATAATCACTCAGCTAACTCCATCTTCTATCATTCAACCCATTCATCAAAAACACGATATCAGTCAAAAGAAAGCAGCAGTAATAGGAAACAGAGATGACTTACAGGTACTGCAAGTTTGAAAGTGAACCAAGCTGTGGAACAAGCTGACCAGAAAGATTTGCATTTTGGAGATCGCTAATCATATAGAGAATTTGTACTTTAATTAATATTATTAACAAATTTGAAAGCATTAGCATTGCAGTCAATAAGAAAGTATTTAACTTACATTCGTGTAACACTATTCTCGTTATTGCAGGTAATATGAAACCAAGTGCAAGGATTGACAAGTGAACCATCCCAGCTTTCCAAAAACTTATTAGGATCAGATAAACTGGATTTCAAAGCGAACAACGCATCACCTGCTTGACATGCAACAATATTGTGTGAGGAGCTCAATTTATGATCAGCTTGTAAGAGATGATGGACGGATAAGGTGATTGGATGGCTTCATTCATGATCACCCAACCCATCGATAGCCCTTACTGCAAATGATGGAAGATATAACAACACAATGAATAAAATAAAATAAAATCAGAGAAAAATATCTGATAATAAGTGAAAACAGACCTTCACTATTAGCAGAGACAGCTATTAAGTAATTCAACATACATAGATGAAGCATCACAAACCCTAGTCCCATATCTCTCTGCTAAGTTACCCAAACAAGAAGAAAACTCAAATTCTCCAAGCTATGAAACCCACCCAAATCATGTCTCTCTTTTAAAACCACTCTATCAATTTCACTTCCAAGTCACCGCAAAACCACTCTAAACCAAAAGAAATAAATCCCAGAGAATATAAAAATGATAATATACAGATAACACAAACAACTCAAATGTCTGAAAACTCTAACAAATCCTAGAACCCGAACAATGAGGTCAATTTAGGCGGTTCCGTGGCCCTGTCGTTTATGATCATTATGATAATGAAGACTAGTAAAACTTGACAGTTACTTACTCTGATAGAAGGAGACAAACGAAGCCGATTGTATCGTAGTCGATAGGGACTCTGAAAGTCAAGCCAATCGAAATTGAACCCAGAAACAAGAAACTTAAATTCGACCCTGACTATACAACTAATTTGGTAAATAAACTGTCAACCATATACTATATACACTGTCGATAACATTGTGACTGCGCCGGAAAATATGCATCTTACAGAGATAAAATCAGCTCCGGTGCATGGCGTCAAAGCTAAAGCTAAAACCCTACAATTTTTTACCCCTCACGCTACAAATAGCCTGCAACTCACGAATTCTTCAGGAGAAACCCCGAAAGCGAAAACTGATAGAATCCACCTCTCAAACGTGAAGTACAAATAAAAAAATATTTTTGAAATCCATCGACACCCATTACATCTTTTAAATTAACTTTTTATATACGAATTTAATTTTCAATCTAATATGATGTTTATTTTTATGTCTTTTTATATTTTTTATAATTAAAAATACAATTTAAAATAGATATTCTACATCAAATGTGACATTAACTTACAAAAAAAAAACTGTAATTTAATTAAAAAAAAGTTATAGTAATACGTTAAGCTCGACATACATATAACTTATAATACAAGATTGAAATAAAATATAAACAATAACTCTAACCATACAATATCAACTCTTAAATGGACCATAAACTTAAACATAAACTCAAAATTAAAATTTTTGGAGCAACTTGTCCATCGTATTCTCTTGGTCGGAGTAAAAGAATCTACCCTCCCCATCAAACTAATAAGAAGTAAGAACGGTTCCTTTTGTTCGTCATCTCTTTGACCTTCCTCTCTTATATTTTCACTATTTTGTCCTTTATAACTTAAAAAAATGACAATATAATCTAAATGTTTCCTTCTTTAGTTTCAATTCTTGAATGCAAATCACAATCTCTACATTTCAAATTGTCCAAATAGTAAGTGATATTAAAATATCAAAGGGCTCTGCTGTACTTATCAAGTCTCTTCCCCATACTCTTCGAATAAGTTAATCCTATAGAATGGAAAAATGAGCTATATGGGTTCCACCTCCATGAAGTTTCAAGATTGGAGTATGACGTGTATACTCCAATCTCATTTATATTTGTCCTCTTGGAGTTATCCCATTGTTTTGATGATATTGGTTAATTAAATATTGCTTTGCCATTTGAAAAACTCTTAAGCATGCACCAAATGTCTTCATTATTGAACTTTGCTTTATATTGTTTTGTATACAAAATATGAGGGCATGCATCATTTTGCACAATATGATCGTAGAAGATGAATGCGATATCCATCAACTATATAATCCATCTCAATTCAATTAAGTTGTTGTTAATAGCCGATCACCTCGAATCTTTTATTTCAAATGGCTCGGTTTATACAAAATAGGAGTGCACTCCGCGACACGAGTATACATCACCAGCTAAAAGCAAACATAAGAATTTTGACAACAATATTATAAAAAATCATTAAATATATAAAAATCTAATAAAATTTGAAAAAAAAATCAGAATTATGAAGAATTTTGACAAATTTTTGTGCATCAAGTGAAATTTACAATACTAACATTAAAGAAAATCAATCATCTAACCCTCAAATATAATCATTTTAAATATTACTCAATTAGAACATGCATATTTTGGAGGGAAAGTAAAAAAAAAACATTTTGAATTTAATTATCTTATTTTTCCTTATAAAAATAACATTTTGAAAAGAAACCCCATTCCATAATTTCTCTATTCCGAAAGCAAAATCAGACCTCACGATAAACCTTCCTAGCTAAGCTCTGGCGCTGGAAGGAGGACGCACCAGAAGGGAACCTTCAGCGCCGTCGTTTTCCCTGTCTCTCCTCTCAACATTTATCGCCGCCGGCCGTCCTGTTTGCCGGTAAGTCCTCCTTACTGCTGTCTCCCATCTTCATCTTGGCTGCCCGGTACAGTTTTTGATTTTTTTGCTCCTCATATCTCCGGTTGGGGTTTTTGCTGTATGTAGAAGGTTAGGGCCTCTGTTTATTTCTTCTAGCCGGTTGCCGTTTTGCATTAATATGTCCGATTTAGAGTCACGGCTTTAGTCCAATTTAAGGTTTTCTGTTTGGGGTTTTCCAAAATCAATTCAAAATTGTTGATTGCAGTTTCAGTTATTTTAAGTACAAATTGACAGAAAACCAGGGAAATTATTCTATAACGCAGTACCATGCAGTTCGCACTTCTCAATTTCTCTTCAGGGATTAGATTGTTTCCAAGCAATTGGGTATTAGATATACTGAAACCGGATTGGCTTTATGTGGAATTTGCATCAACTCTAGGAGTCTTGGGTGTAATTTTCTCCAAACATATGACTAAACACATTTTACTAGTCCCAACTGCCAACAGGGCGTAAAACCCAAAAAAACCTTCGATCTCTACGATCCATCTCAAATTGTCTATTCTGTAAATGCTGCTGAATTCAATGTTCATATTATACTCTTTGCACTTTTTGTCTCCATTTTTGCACTGAAATTCCAGTTTATGGCATCTTTGAAATACTCGAAGAAGCGCAAATTGGCTGTTCCTTTTTATGTGGAATTGCAGTCTGTGATGTGGAAATACACTGTTGAACGGAATGGTTTTTTCTTGTTGGGTTTCAGAAATTTTGAGTAACACACTTATAGAATCTTATTTCAGCTGAACTTACTAGCTTGTGGTACGTTTACTATATGCATTACTGAATTATATGTGAAGTAAAGCTCACTCGGCTACTCTCAAGAAAATGTGTTTGAAGTAAGAAATCTGAATACCAGCATTATTTCTGTAATTTTTGAAAGTGTTTGATACACCAGCATGCATCCCCGCTGTTATATATTGTAGTATTTATGATCATTTGCATCATATGTATCAGTAGTTGTTATTGCTTCAAAACAATCTTTCTTAAGTTTATTCTACATTATTTTGTAATTTTTTGTTGAAAGTAAGTTTAGGGCTAGGGAGGGTATTCCAGGTGAAGGAGAGCCTTCAGACCTTTTTGTGGTTTACAAATTGACTAACATAGTTCCGTCCATGACTCCTAACATCTTACTTTACACTAAATTTTTTTAATAGTAATATGTTACCATCTTGTAGCATGAAACTCCAAGAGCCACTTATCTTTAAAAATTCTTCTGATGTATACCAGGCTATGTTTTATGGGTTAACAATTCATTTCTTCCCAATCTTCATATATTTAGACCAAGGATGTCATGATGTTTTTTCTTTTCTTCCTGTGTTAGGTAACTATGACAGATGTTCAACCACTAGACAATAGTCCAAATAGAAGACCACGTGTCTTGCTAGCTGCTAGTGGAAGTGTTGCTGCGATCAAGTTTGGGAACCTTTGTCTTGGATTTTCTGAATGGGCTGATGTGAAGGCAGTGACAACCCAGCCTGCTTTGCATTTCATTGATAGGACTTCGATTCCAAAGGATGTGACTCTTTACACTGATGAAGACGAATGGTCTAGTTGGAAAAGAGTTGGTGATACTGTTCTTCACATTGAGCTCCGCAGGTGGGCTGATATCATGGTCATTGCTCCACTCTCTGCAAATACTTTGGGCAAGGTAATATTAATTATATTCTTCTTTATAAGTTTTGACTGGAATATAGTTATTTTATCTGATTAAGTACACTATCAAGATAAGTATATGGACTCATATCAAGCAACCCTAGTTCTGTTCTGCTAGATGTGCTTTTCAGCTTCCATCCATTATGGTTACATTTTGTTTGCTGTACTTTTTTGAAGAATTAGAAGAGGCTACTAAAACAAAAGAAAATTGACAAAAAATAATTCAAATTATTGGACATAGACCAAAAATATTCCCAACTTCAAAAAAATCCCAAAATAATTGAAGCTATTAGCTTGTGGACAAAAATAGTATAGTTTGGAACTGTACAAATAGGTTTTTTTTATTGAAATTTTGGAGAACATGCTTATGTTCAAACTGAAAGACGACTAAAACTCCAACCTAATAATTTGCAATATGAACTGAAAAAAAACACACATTATTTTCTCAGAGTTTCATTAAAAATTTGAAGAACATGCTTATCTGCAAACTGAAAGACGACTAAAACTCCAATTTAATAATTCACAATATGAACTGAAAAAAAACCTCGTCATTTTCTCAGAGTTTCAGTATGAACTGAAGCTAATAATTTGTATTTTGTCTACGTTGATTAGTTTGTAATTTTTTTGGTCATTTTGCCTAAAACAACAGCTAAGCATTTGAAGACATGTAGGTTTTTATTAACTTAGCCTTGCAACTCAACTAAATTGTTTTCTGTTTAATTGCCATCTAAAATCTTCACTTTTGCAGAAGTATCCATTTTTCAATGTCACTTTGAGTTGTTTATGCCCTAATGAAATATTTTTGCTGTTCTTGCTTGCTTTTTTTTTTGCCCCTAGATTGCTGGGGGATTGTGTGACAACTTGTTAACGTGTATTGTAAGAGCTTGGGACTATAACAAGCCTATTTTCATAGCACCGGCTATGAACACATTCATGTGGACCAATCCTTTCACAGAGAAGCATCTAATGACCGTTGACGAGCTTGGTATAACCTTGATTCCTCCTGTCCACAAACGACTTGCGTGTGGAGACTATGGGAATGGTGCCATGGCTGAACCATCCCTCATAAACTCCACAGTACGGCTGTTCTTGGAATCCCGGGGCCCACCTGGTAGCGTTGATGTGTAGTAAAACCAGCATCTTGTATGTTTCATACTTCTAGTTCTAGTCATTTTCCATTCTTCTACATAATTTTCCAGTCTAAATATTTATCTGCCATATATTGTCAACAAAGGCTGGGTTGTGTGAAACACCATAAAAGTGAAGAATTTGGACTCATAGATTTCATAGATGCACCAGAGTTTAGCTGCTGACTGCTGGTAGAGGTTCGTATTTAGGGATGACAATTGGGCAGGAAATCTTCGGTTCATATGGATTTTTTATGCCATGGGAACCGAGATTGGAAGGACATTCCTTGCTGTTAATCGGCCCCATTGACTTCCTTACTTGTATGTTTGTATCCTACTCTCCATTGTCCAAACTATCCATGTAGTTAGCGTTTCCTGCACTATATATTACTAGTGTTTGATACTTTGATTGATCCCAAATTGTTCATGTAGTTGGCATTTTCGCATATTCATGATACTAGCAAAGTTGTGACAAACGTGCGTGAATCGAAGGCATACTTTTGGCCTTGTTTGATCTCCTGAATTGCAGCAATATTCGGAAATAACCAAGTTGAAGGTTGGATAAAGTTGAGCCCTTGGTTGGATGGTTTGGAATGTTCGAAAGGCATAGAATAAGGTTCAAATTAGAACATAATTCATAGCCGAAGGGTAAGAACATAAACATTATCATCTTCAAAGTACTGCGAAGATTTAATGATTTGGCCAAGTTTGGAGGAACGAGAGTGCTATAACCCAATTTACTTGCAAGTTGCAAATTTGTTTTCTCTCAGTTTTGCGAGTATTTCATAATAATTTATTATTTTTAATTTGATTTGAAACAATTTGGTTTACTAGGTTTTTCTAGTTTTGTATTTAGTAAATGTATCCGGTCGGGCTACATTTATTTAATTGAAACATTAAAAAGCCTACTTATTACTCTAATTTTTTAAAACTACTTATTACTCTAATTTTTTTAAAAAGGCTTAGTTACCAAAATTGCCTTTTTTATTTTGATTTGAAAATGTATTTCATTTATAAAAATGATGCAAAATTAGTCATTGTATCAATTTTTAGACATACAAGGAAAAAAAATAGTGAGATAGATAAATCATTTTTCATTGCAAAACAATTTATAAATTTGTCAAAGGTAAAGTATATCTTTTGGTGGTAGTTTATTTTTCGGTCCGGATAGGATATTCTTTGAAGCGGTTTACCAAATTTTAAGGTTTAAATCTTGGACCCAAATAAGAGGGATATCACGTACACGCGATGGAATTCACAAACGCACTATTTCAGAACCCGTACGATGGAGTTCACAAACGCACTGCGCATTCGGAACAGGGTTACCGTCACAGTTACATGTTCCGAAACCGTGCAAAAAATGGAGGAAAAAAATTCATGACTTCTGACACAGACATGGGTTCCGGATCAATATTAGTGTCAGGTTTTTTTAAAAAAAATTTTTGGTTAGAATTCACAAAGAAAATTATAACGGATCTGGAACCCGCAACCGTGACGGTCACGGTTACCGGATCCGTTGTCCCTTTTTGAATTCCATCGCCGTACGTTTACGACTTACATCCAAATATGGTTCTATGATCTCTTTATGTTAGACCAATTGAAGTCGTAAGCTTTTCTCAGTATCTACCAGAGGCAAGTCAAAATCGCATCTCACAGCATCAATAACACAGAGCAAGCTCAACCAATGGAAAGGATTGTCTACTCGTCATTGATCTGAATAGACATATTTACACTCAAGAACATCTGAGAAGTTGGAAAGCTCATTAACAGTCCCCAAGCAAATGAGAAAGCTGTGTTGCTTCTCGACAGCTTCCATCTACAGCATCTTTTCCAATACAAAAATTTCAGATGATGTCAAGCACATTTCTCGGTCCAATGACCAATCAATCACCCTCTCGCTAGTTCTGCATGTTCCAAAACCATACAGAACTACCAACAAATGTCATATTTTATCCTTGGCAAAACATAACAATCCGGATTCAGTTCAGTACCCATACTGAAAATTAACATAATTGAGGATGATGCATCAAGAAGTGTTTGGTAGTGTAGAATCCTGGTAAAGTAGCATCAGTGGGCATATATGATAATTGTCGTGTACTTGTCCATCCTCCACCTAACTGAAAGCATCTATAGCCTTTGCCTGCTCAAATATGGTTCTGTGAGACTATGATCTCTGTACTTCGACCAATTGAAGTCATAAGCTTCTCAGTATCTACCACAGGCAAGGTAAAACCGCATCTCACAGAATCAAAAGAACATGGAAGCATGGAGCCATCTCAACTGATGGAAAGGATCGTCAACTCGTCGCTAGTCTGAGAAAGCTGGAAAGCTCATTGACAGTCCCTGATATCTGAAGGCAAAGATACAACGGCAAACAATGCAAACAAGCATGCTTTGCAGAAAGTAGATTCAGAGTTGCTAATGAATCCAATTGCAAGGTGCAGAAGGTTTACTGAGAAAGGATTAAAATCTTTGGATAGCATGAGTGAGAATCATGAGAGAATTTCGTACAATGGCTCCAATGCAGCAGTGCAACGTGAACGAATCCCATACCTGCAGCAAGAATGAAAATGAAAATCCTCCAAGGAATTGATACAACCTCCGAATCTCAATATTTGGTATCAGAGAAAAAATCAATCATATTTTAAGAAAACTAGGAGCGGAAAGTATAATATTTATTGATGTACAATATCTTAATTTTGTATAAAAACAATGATAGCTTGTGTAGGGTTTTATGGGAATAGAGGAAATAGTGTTTTGATTTTTGAATATACAAATAATAAATGAAAAGGTAATAAAATTCTATTGGTTGAAAGTTTATGTATAAATATCACTTATAAGGTCATATATTATGAACCAAACTTATGAATCTCAAATGCCAAATATTGTGAACGAGAGGGAGTATAAAGCTTCAATTAGTCAAATGATAGATGAATTTAATTTTTTAAGGATTCTTGATTCACTAAAAATTGGACAGGTAAGTTATTATCTTCTTTATATATTTGTATCTCTACTTGTTTTATAAAAGAATTGTATGATGGCAATTACAAGAAGTATCATCACGGCTAGCTAATATTCCTGAGCTACTTTAACAGCTTATTGAGCCATAAACCTCGACTCTTATTGAACTCCTCTCCCTCAGGCTTCCTCATCCCTCTTTGCCCGCTTCCTTTACAGGTGTTTCCTCGAGCTTGCGAGTATAGGAGACGGATACGGCAATCCGAAGAGGAGTAAGTGCTACCTACTTTCCTAGGGCACAAGTGACCCAACTGATTGACAAAATTAAGGGGCAAATTTATCAGCAATAGCAAGCTAGAAATGATGTTTTCAGACAAACCTCCATTCCCTGCAATGCTATCATATATCCCTCCTTGTACGCTTCCTTTGCATTTTATTATATCATTGATGGAGAAAGGGCTCCTCAGTCCTCATATTCCAGCTTCAGTTTTGTTCTCACTTCTCACAACATGTATGACTGCTACTGAAGTATGGGGCAAGTAAGTGCTTTTACCTCCCTCAGAACTCAAAAAATATCTGTCTCATCTAATGGAAGAGACCATATACTGAAGTACTGAAGAAGGAAAAGAGAGGAACACTCCTTCGGGGTTTAGGAATCCGATCGAAGATACCATGACACTGATGCAAATACATGTATGATCTTGTGATAAAAGGTGATAATTCCCAAAATCTTGACATGTTCTGAACACTAAAATTAACAGATCCACCCAATCACGTGTAATCAAATGTTCCAGAAGCATTCAGTGATAACCTGAAAATAGTTTCTGCCATACTGTTTGTTGTAAGGCTACTCACACAGCACTTACTTCCATGCATGGTTTTCTGCATAAGAATGTCCTAAACTTATAGATGCTGTTGCAATATGAAAAAATCTGTCAATTTTTAATCAATACACACTATTAAATATTCTAGGACAAAATAAAAAACTGAGCAATCTAGTGAAGGTATGAACATATTAGTCTCTTCAAAACTAAGCAAGCCCCTCAAGATGCATTAATCACATCCATCAATATAGACTGGTGTAAGAACCCAGCAATCCTTGTGAAGATGAACCTCAAGATGCAACTCCCCACCCACCCACCTAAATATTTCAGGTACAACAACACAAGCTTAACCCCGACTCATACACAAGTCTGGTGCTTAGAATAAATCTCCAGTTAAGCTCTAACAAAATGGCAGTAGTTTCCTGGTCTGAAGAGCTTTCGAGCCCAGTAAACCCGGTTAGGTTGTTCAGGCTCATGCCTAAAGGCTTTAAGAGCATCGAGTTCGTCAAGGGTGACTGTGTAGCTGTTGGTGCTATCAAACAAGTCACTTTTCTGAAGGTTTACGTTACCTGGCTAATTGATATATGATACATTACTGTCCTTGTTAGATTTTGTTGTATTACACACTGGCACAACGATTAAGGGGCAATTCTTGATTTGACTCATCTTGAGTTTGATTGACTTTCATCTGTACATTAAACTCTACCTTCTTATATGTTTGCAACTATGTTGTCGAGTATGTTATGTATAGACTTCATTGCAAACTACTTAAGTCCGTTGAAATAGCATTCATTGATATATAACAATCTCTAACTTATAATATGGTTGCAACTATGTTGTCATGTATATTAAGTATAGACTTCATTGCATTCTATGTAAGCCCACTGAGATAGCTTTCATCACAGCAGTAGAGACAAATGCCTAGTAAAGGTTCCCCCTACACAAGCCAAGATGGTGAACTATTTTGAACTTGCATTATTGAAGTCCTATTGCATTTTAGAAAGAAAAAAACAAAAGATACTACGCTTCGATATGGAATTTCTATAACCGCGTTTCTGTTATAAAAAAAAAAGTGCAGGTACTCCATTCAAATATGTCAAGCAAAATTGAGGAGCTAGACGTAGAGAATTTCTACTGCAAGTACTCAACCCCAGAGAGCGATGTGCTTGGGGACAAAGTGGAAAATGTGATCCACAATGTCAAGTTATCACCCTCAGGCACTGGAACTCTGAAAGTGTGTGTACCGTGTTTTGGCACTACCATCCCAAGGTAGGTGCTGTGATTGACGAGGAGATGCTCAAGTAATCAGGGAAAGGCTATGGAGTTGTTCAAGGAGGTTGAGAAGTATCTCCTCGTCAACCCTGATGCCTATGTTTAACTACTTCAATAATTAATAATAATAATAATAACAATAATAATTTAAATAAGCTTAGGTAAAATAAAGATATACTTATGATTATTATTATTATTATTATTATTATTATTTTAATTATTATTATTATTATTATTATTATTATTATTATTATTATTATGATATTGATAATGACGGTGATGATAATAACAATAATAATTTAAATAAGCTTAGGTAAAATAAAGATATACTTATGATTGATCAATGTGGCTATGCGATCAAATCATATGTATTATTGTTGATGCTTGGGTGTAATAAGAAGAAGCCACTAAAGTTGATGTGTGGCTTTGGATTTAAGACATAAAATATGTATTTTTGTGTTTGTATTCCTTCTCATGTCACTCTAGTGAATCTGGATGTATGAATGGGGGATATTTATAACTGAAAAGGAGCTAATATTCATGAAACGTGTCAAAACATTTTCTCTATACTGTACAAAATATATAGAATTAATGTTTGTTCCAGGATAGCAATAAAAAACTCACAATAACTGATGACTGAGGAGCTAAGTAATCATTCATCCATCCTTGCAAACCATTCCAAGCAATGGAGAAAGCCATGATGGCTTCTGTTAGTAATGTACTTGTTCATCCTTCCCCTAACCGAAAGGCTAAAGCATCCAGAGCCGCCTAATTCCTGTTAGTAGTGTAAAGACAGCATACCATTCATATATTGTGTTCTAACCTTCTTGAACATAGCATGGATCATCTTAAATCTCTCCTTTGCATCATCAAACACAATTTCTCGGCAGAATCTAGCTTTAGCATGAACAAATTTAGTTTCTAAATTCTCTTTATGCTGACCAATTAAAGTCATAAGTGTCTCAGTATCTTCCACAGGTAAGTCAAAGCCACATCTCACCATTTCTTCAGCATCGAGAGCATGAAACCATCTCAACCACTGGAAAGGATCTGCATTAGTCTGAATAGACACTTTTATATGCTCAAGAGCATCTGAGAAGCTGGCAAGCTTGTTAATTATATCAATTAATTGGTCAAAGACGGACCTTTGATTTCGGTCAAGCCAATCTCCAATGTCTGAAGGCAAAGAGACAGCTGCAACCAAGCATGCTTTGCGGAAAGCAGATTCAGAGTTGCTGATGAGTCTAATTGCAACATGCAAAAGGCTTATTGAGAAAGTGTCGAATTCTTCAGATAAACAAGAGTTAGATGTATAGGACAATTTCGTACAATGACTCCAATGCAGCAGTGCAACATGAATGAATCCCTCCCACCTGCAACAAGAATGAAGATGAAATCACGAGGAGGGAGATTATCAGAGAATAATTTGCGGAAAATAATCAAAAAGTGCAAATTCAGATGAACAGGACAATTATTTTTTTATCTTTATTAGTGAAATATCCACATATGTTATCACTTACTTACAGGTTATCGACATTTCTATAATATTTATGATTGATCATTGAGAAGACTGGCAACTGGCAAGAGAAACTTCAAATAAATGAACCAGATCTAACATTGCAAATATGTATTACATTATTAGATGATAACAGAAAAGCAGCTTTAAGATTCACTTACATAAATGGAGGTGCAATCTCAACTGCAATAGTAAGATGCAGGGAGAAATCGGCAACAGTTTTGTCCTCATCCGTAGTTGGGAGTGTGCATGCCTTGTGAGGGAAACCTCGTGGAATATACAAGACATCACCTTCCCTCAACAAAAATTGACTGTTTCCTTCGACCGAGTCAAGGGGGTGCTCAAGGCGATCATAAAGGCGTGGTAACTCGACTAATGGTTGACGAAAAACTGTCCACATCTTAGTTCCGTGAACTTGGAATACAAATACGCAATGGTCGTCATAATGGCAAGCTAATCCCTGAGAGTTAGGAGGAGTGAGGTACAAGTTAGCACCAACTGAAGGTTGACCAAAGAAAGAAGCAACTTTATCAGAAATAGCAGCAATGTTTTTCAGACGAAACTCCATTCCCCGCAGTGCTATTGTATATCCCTCCTTGTATGCTTCCTCGCATCTCAATATATCATCCATAGTGAAAGAATTAGGCAACTTGACACAATTGTTAGCAGTGACTGCAAAGAAGTGTTCCTCACAGTTGAGATTTGGTTCTGTTCTCACAACACGTATGTCCTGCTGGTAAACTATGGGGAAAGCCAGTGATTTTGCTTCCTCTAGAAATCTAAAGATATCTGTCTCATCTAAACCAAGAGGGACACAAGAAACCATTCCTTTAAGCATTGAAGAAAGAAAAGAGGAGAATGCTCCTTCAGGGTTTCGGGAATCAGAACACTGATCAAAGATACTATGAAACTGATACAAATCCATATCTGAACTCCTTGTGATAAAAGGTGATGATTCCCAATAATTTGACATAAAGTTCTGGAAACTAGACTTCTCAGCCCCAACCATGTGTTTCATCATAGTATCAAAAGTGAATCCAGAAGCAAAATGAGAAGCATTCATTGATAACCTGAAAATAGTTTCTACCATACTGCTTGTTGTAAGGTTACTCACACAGCATTTAATTCCATCGCTGTTTTTTCTACATAAGATCTGTTCACGCAGTTGAGACCACAGAATTCTCAAATACATTATTGGCATATCCATCAGTTTCCTCGGTATCCTCTCCAATTGTTCCCCATTGCAGAAATTAATTAGAGAAACTGTTGCACTGAGATTCAACATTGGAAGTTCATCGTCCACCTGCTGCACTCCAAGACAAGATATACCTTCTTTCTCTAAGATGCAAAGAGAAGCCAGGCATTTTGGAGATTTCATGACCTGAAGGAAGCCAAGACTATGAAATTTACATTCAGTCACTATGTTCAAAGAACGCTGTGTTGTTGTCATCCATATAGACAAAATTAAAATACAAAATAGGAGCCACATTAAAGTCAGTTGATTGTTCAGATATGCATGCAAAATATAAATGACCAACAATTATAAAGCTAAATATCAGGGCAGTATATGACATTACTGATTATTCCAGTCTTAATCAACAGATAGTTACATTGTAAAAAAATCGAATCAGACCCATCAGAAAATATCATTGAAGATTCACTGAGAGAGGCAAATCGAAGACACTAACATTAGATAGTTGATAGCAGAAAGACCGATTAACTGCTGGCGCCCTAAGGAAGTAGATGAAACGTCTAACACAACATTACAAGCAGCCATGGCGACCTTCTCACTTCCCGACAAAACCTTGGGCAATACACGTCTCAAGGTTTCACCTTCTTCCAGAGCAATCTTCTCATTTACTTCATACGAAATTAGGGAAGCGGCCCCCAAAATCTTCAAACTAGCGCACACGATTTCGGAATTTCTGCACAAAACACATTATTCCGTCATTCTTCATTCGTGATTTCTCAAAATTCAACAATGCAACCAGATATAGAGAAAGAGGGGCAAACCTGGACTTCAACAAGAGGGGGAGAAGAGCGAGAACGGAGCCGAGCAGGTGACGGTCATGGAAAGAAGAGGTGGAATCCGGTGATTTAGGAAAGAGGAGGTGGAGGAATCGATCCAGGCATGCTTTAATCAGCGGTGTGGAAGAAGGGTGTTGAGGGTGGTTAAGAGCTGCGAGAGTTAAGGGGAAGAGGGAACCCGCTGGCCTTCGGCGAAGTTTGGAGGGTTTGCGTTTCCTCTTGGTGGCCAGTCGGCAGGTTTTGACGACGCCGATGGATCCCTCCTCCGTCGCCTCCATATGGACGGCGGTGGCACTGCGCTTTCCTTAGTAAGGTCTACTCGGCGAAGTTTGGAGGTTCACATTGAGGGACAGGAGTGCAACAAAGTCAATTTTACTAGAGTTGGTAGCAAAAGTAATTCGTGCCTTGTTGCATCTCATGTTACATATCACGGTTGTTTTCGTATACGATTTACTTTATATTGGAATTATGATATCATATATAAAAAGATAAAAACTTTGAGAGCGAATTTCCAATGGACAATCGCAAGTTTTCTTACGTTAAGTAAAAAATTTCGCTAACGTGGGTGATTGCTCGATGTAATATGTCGTTCGTTGTATCCAATCACATTGGACCTCAACGTGAGTAAGTGTTTATCCACGTTGGGGTCCAACGTGGATAAACATTATCCACACTATGTCTCAATGTGGGTAAACGTCAAATACACCACTCTTGGAACTAAATTTATGAATTAACATGTATTTAATGCATAGTGCGCCGGACACTTTCCGGACATATTTTCGGTGGGATCCGGCAATTGTGAACACCGGAAAATGGGAGCATCTGATTTTTCAGAAACATGTGATTTTTCAAAAACAAAATAATTTTTGGCAATGAGCTTATTGGACGTAGTACTATGGATTTGGTTTTTCTGAAAAATCATATGCTCCACCACGTAGTTTTCCACATATGGATTTGGTTTTTTAATGAAGTTGATTAATCAATTAAATCTGTTGGTGTTAATTGGAGCTCCTCCTTGTATTCTAGAATGTTGTTGAATTTCGTTTAGGTCTTCAAGGATTATTATTGGTAGAGAAGAAACTCGTATGAAGTTAAATAGGGAATCCCATAAATGATTTTTTGTAGCTTCTTGTGGGGGTGCATACGCAAAGATGATGTTCGTTTTATGATTCAATTTGTTGCAAGCGAATTCAACACAAATGAATTTGTCGTTTTTAAATTTAAAATTCATTGTTTGGTTCGTAATTCGTGCTCTTTCCCAAGAAGACATAAGTCAAAGTCATCCGCCCTCCCGACTATAGGGCAGTAAATCATGTTATCGAACCAGTCAACCTCCATAAGCGATCATCCGACGGATTTTCAGATTTTGTTTATGCTAAGGCAATGATTTTGATCTTGTGGATTTATATATCGCGTCGAGGTTTGTCTAGAAGGTACTCCGGCTCATCCCTCTAATGTTCTAGAAGCTTACTATCATTTTGATACGAAATGTGAGAAAGCAGTCAGGGGGGGCATAAAGCCCGATAATCCTAAATTCCTCAAGCCAACGCCCATAACACACCCATTCTTGTTAGAGGTCACGGGTTCGAAGTGGAGATATCAAATCTCTTGGTCCTTGGCAATTATAGATTGTATATAGGTCAATAGTCATGGGTAGTATGGTAGAATTCATAAAACGAGTTTTCGTGGAAAACTGAGATCATAAGATTGATAAAAACCCAATGACTTGAGTAAAGGATAGATAGATGTCAAACGACTAGTAGGATTGTTGTGAGGGGTAACCGTCTTGACAATGCGAAAAGATTCACCCAAGTAGTAGGTATGGGGAGGATACAACTCCAATCGGATCATAGTGTGGTTTGGTAGGAGTCAAGGATGTGCATCCCAACATAAGGTACATTAATTTGAGAAAAATGGGTTATATAGCCCAAGATGCAAGGAATGTATCCCCATATGATTGTTATCAAGGTTATCAACAACGTTGTTGTTGCAATTTGTGTAATTTAAGGGACATGGCAACATGGTGTGTAAACTATAACAGCAAAACGAAAGGAAAAGAACAAACCTAAACACTAAAAGACATGTATTACACTTCCAGTTGGGGTTACAATTCATTTATTATAGTTGTATGGGATTAACAAAATAAATCATCATTGTCTTTATAAAGGGTCGAGCTTCGTTGTTGAGATGTAGAGGTGTAGGATCTGTATCAGGTGTAGAGGTGCAGGGTTTGTATGAGCTTGGTTGTTGAGGTGTTGGGGTTACACTAACAGACGGTGCAACATGGTACATATTCAATGTTCCTGCACATCAAGCAAAAACAATGATAGTTGCAAAATACGGCACATTCAAAAGTCATCTAAAGAGCCAAAGCCGTTTTTTATATCACATAGAGGGTAGAGGTGTAGGGTTTGTATGAGATTTCCCAAGTCAGGTTCTCAATCCAATTAGCAACATCAGATGAAGAAAAATGCCTAACAAAGTGCAAAAGACACAAGAGCATTTTTCCAAGGTTTTAGGCAGTTAATGTTGTACACATTCATTTAAACACAAGGGGAAGGGGTGTGTTTGAAAAAACTTTAACTGATACTTCAAGACCTCAGAGAAGTAAAGGTCATAAAAGAAAAAGAGAACACTTGGGTGGAGGTAAAATAAGCAACGAATTTGTGCTCATAGATTGTGGATGATCCTTGTGTAAGATTGCTACTTCTGTAAACATCATCAAACTTCTTCACATCAGACCAGACCTACAAAAGCCCTCTAGAGATGATCGAAGGGAGCCTAAATTGATGCTACCAAACCACAAGCAAAACCAAAAGGTGGATCGAAGATCTTTAGCGATTGAAGTCAAAAGACTCCAGAACCTTGTTGTCTTCACGCCGCCACAGTCGCAACCAAAGCCATCTTAGCCCATATGCGTTGCTCTTGTTTTCTAAATTTGGCCGAGAGGAAAGAAAGAATGGCATTGTCGACTCATCACCAAGGGGGGGACACCTCCATCTGGGCTATTTCCGAATAGAGGAAACACAAACAGAAGAGAGCGTTCCATTTGTTTGAAGAAGAGAGTTGTACCCTTACAGAGAGAACCAACAAAATCCCTTATGGCACAACCAAAATACTTGCTTGCGGAGAATTCGGGAATACTCTCACCGAGGAGATCCACTTCCCTTTAGATCTTTTTTGTGACATGTAGTAAGATCGCTCAACACTAGGGATCGATGCAGAGCAAGTGATGGAGAAGGCGACGAAACATGCACATTTGGAAAGGAAGAATTACTGCTACAATCGAGAGGATATTAGGGTTTATACTGTTATTAGTTTACTACAACTTGAACCTTTGCTTAAAAAAATTGATTTTTTTTATAAATTTATAAATAAAAGTGTACAGTCGCCGAAATCTCAACTAATCCAACCGCTTCATCCGTTGGGTGTAGGTGGATTGGATACGGTAAAACCCTTAATGAATAGTGGGGCGGGCGAACACTTTTAATTGAAGATGAATTGGGTAATATCATTCGTCCATCACCCGATTCATTATAATCCTCTATCAAGAAATTCTTGCCTTGCGAGTTCTTCCCACGCGAGATCCCCACACGTAACCCAACATCATGTGTTTCCCATAAATAGCAGGGGAACCCCCAAAAGGCCCAAATTTCTAGTGGTGAAATTCGTTGTGCATAGAAAATTTCCGAATCTCCGAATTTCACCCCAAATCGCCCTTTCTCTTCCACCAATGGGAACCCTCGTTCTCCAATCCCACGATCCCCTTCACCGCCACCAATTCGTCCAATCCTCAAACCCTAACCCTAGATCTAACAACTTTCGTCCCCGTCGTCGTAAGAAAAGTCCCACCGTTGACAGGAGAGTCTCGTCGCCGGAAAATCCTCCGCCTTCCCCGACTAAGAACCTTGTGATGGGACAGGTGAGGATCTTGAAGCGTGGCGAGGACATTACCAGGCTGAATCTGAATCCGATCAAGCTACCTGGTACCGATCTCGTTTTGTCTTCCACAAATTGGATCGGGCCGGATCCGGAGGCTGTGCACCGACATGTTAGGGTTTCAGATCTGTATGCAGGAGCCGCTTGCTTGCCTTCTCCTCCCCCGAGTTCGCTCCCCTTCCCGACCGCGCTTGTTAGGCGAGTGGTCTGATGAGGATTTTCCTTGGAGATTTGATGATTGACATGATCCAAATACGGAAGGAAGTTGTTGTTGGTGCAATCGAATTGGAGGATGAAGATCGCGATTGCAGGCGGTTCGAATCCATCTTATTACTGGTCGATCCATTCTCTCTTCTGCTTCGAATTTCGAACGGGAAGGTTCAAATGTCTCGAGCACATGAATGAAACGGGAGAGAAATTCGACCGAGATTCGTTGTTTGTTCCCTCACGACTTGTCAAATTAGTTGGTTCCTGTTTTCCTTTATTCACAATACTTGCAAATCAGTCTTTGCAGAAAAGACTTTCACAATTAGGGTTATTGGGATCCTTGTATCGTTAGCTGTCATTGGGTTTAGTCAAAGTCCAGGTTTGTACCCGTACGGCCGTACTTCTAATAACCTACGGATTAACCGTTAGTATGAAGCTTATGCTAATTAAAATTTATTCTAATTAAATTGTTTGTTTGTGCCCCATAATCTTAGTATGACTTTCTGCATAAATAGCAAAGCAATTTCCGATTTCACTGAATGATTCTCAATTTGCTTCTGGAATCACTTTTTATCACAAGGGGATCATTTATGGATTTGCATCAGTGTCATAAGATCTATAATCATTTTTTCGAATCCCTAAGCATTCATCTCTTTTTTTCTTCTTCAGTACTACAGTGTACGGTCTCTTGTTTCTCTCATGCGATCAGACTAAGAGCACCCACATCAAACAACACCCAAATTAATCTTAACTCACTTTTTCTCACTTTTCAGCTTTTCTCTCTCCGCCACATCAGTTTAAGAACACAACCCAAATTTATACCCACGTAAGAACCCATTACTTGTTCTTAACATACATATTATATATTATCTACTTGAATTTGTTTAATAAATAAAACCATAAACGAATTATATTCAACATTAAATTTTTTAAATAAGAGAAATTAAAAATTCATAAAATTTTAATTTTTCACTTAAAAACTTTTTTTACATAAATTAATAATAAAAATAACATTGCACTAATAATATTCAAGTAGATTAAATAGTCAACAATACAAAATAGAACAATATCCGAGTAGATGATACTCATCTACAAAAACTAGCAGACATTACATAAATTAAAAATTACACGTTAGATAAAATATTGCAAATTTTCAAATTTAGACTAAGTAACAAGCGACTAATTATCTATAGTTCCAAACTTTTGCCATATATGCTCAACTAAGTCCGCTTTAAGTTGGTGATGAATGCCCGTGTCTCTTATTCGAACCCGATTTTGAATGAACGTTTGCATCTCGATTGGTGGAGTAGTTTGCGGGTTGTCATGCTCCTCTACCTGATCAAATTGAGAACTATCGTAGTAAAGACGATATGTATCTCTTTCATCTTCGACTATCATATTATGCAATATGACACACGCTCTCATAATCCTTCCAATCAAACCTATATCCCACACAAGTGTCGGATGACGAATTATAGCAAACCGAGCTTGAAGAACGCCAAAAGCTCGATCCACATCTTTACGAGTAGACTCTTGATGTTTAGCAAACAACGTGTCTTTATCCCCGTAAGAATGTCGAATTGATTGGATAAAAGATGCCCATTGTGGGTAGATGCCATCGGCAAGGTAATATCCATGTTGTATTGATGTCCATTTACCACAAAATTTACCTTTGGGGCTCTACCATTCATAACGTCATCAAATACAGGAGAACGATCGAGAACATTAATATCATTGCACGTACCTGGTGTCCCAAAAAAGGCATGCCAAATCCATAGATCGTATGATGCAACTGCTTCTAACACAATTGTTGGTTTTCCGCTCCCACGTGCATATTGACCTTGCCATTCAACTGGACAATTTTTCCACTCCCAATGCATGCAATCGATGCTTCCTATCATGCCCGGAAAACCTCTATCCTCTCCAGCGCGCAATAGTTGTTGCAAATCGGTTGCATTAGGCCTTCTTAAGTACTCATTTTCGAACAATGAAATGATCCCATCAACAAAGTGGGACAAGCATTTTCTTGTTGTTGTTTCACCAATGCGAACATAATCATCGACAATACTAGCACCAACTCCATATGCAAGCATGCGTATAGCAGCAGTGCACTTCTGTAATGTTGATAGGCCCAACCTTCCAGTTGCATCTGGGTGTTGTTGAAAGTATCTATCCGAGCCTGACAAGGCTTCAACGATACGTAAAAATAAAGGACGTCTCATTCTAAATCGGCTCCGAAATTGTTCGTCGGTGTAGGTGGGAATCTCAGAGAAATAATCTTTGTATAGCCGATCATGACCTCCTTCACGATCTCGCTCTATGTAGCGTCGTCGTCAACGTGGATTTGAGTTTGAAACACTTGATTGAGGTTGGAGGATATTATCTAAAAGATATTGATCAAGCATATCATTGGTTTCATTACGGTGTTGAATAGTATGTGGACTTGGGGGTGAAGGGGAAGAACTAGAAGATGAAAAAGAAATTGGATACTTTGACATTTTTTGTGTGAAAGAAATTGAATCTTACAAATGAGTAGATGAAAAAGAAGATTGAAGCATATGAAATTTTAGTATGTGATTGTGTATATATAGTAGTTCATAAAATTTAAAATCATGAATTTTGAGATCTTTTGAATTTGAAATCTTGAAGTTTGGTGGAATCTTTTCAAAAAAAAGACATTGATTGATAGAAGATGGTGGAAGCTTTTCAGAGATTTAAAGTTGATTGAAATAAGTTGGTGGAATCTTTTCAGAAAAAGACATTGATTGATTTAAGATGGTGTAAGCTTTTCAGAAAATTAAAATTGATTGGTTGGTAAAAGTATTTGAAAACTTTAAAGAAACATTGAAAACACAAATTATATCACACACATACACACACACACATATATATATATATATATATATATATATATATATATATAATATCCGAGTAGATGATACACATCTACAATACAAACGAGAATAATAGCCGAGTAGATGATAAACATCTACGATACAAACGAGAATAATAGCCGATAGAGTAGATGATACACATCTACTATACAAACAAAAATAATATCCGAGTAGATGATACACATCTACTATACTAATTTCATAAATAAAACTAGTTGTTACCAGGGTACAATTCCGCAAGTAGTTCATCTCTCAACATTGCTTCCGCCGGTGTTAGTTCCCGTCGTGAGGTTAATTCAACAAACATTTTTTTCTTCTCCAACATTATGTATTCCTCATGCATCCTTTTCTTTTCAAGAGCAACCAATGCCTTTCTCTCTGCCTCTCTTGCCTTTCTTTCTTCATATGCGACTTTAAGATTTAGTTCTTTGGTCCTGATATGCATTTCTTCTTCTCTAGCAGCAAGAACAGAGGCAAGACTAACTTCCCGATCTTCTACATCATTCGAAGACGTTGACTTTCCCTTTCCCTTCCCCTTCCCTTTATTGGTCATCTTTCCAGAAGCACGAGAAGGACGAGGAGGACGAGAAGGACGAGAAGTGTTAGACTCGTACATACCTGAATTTGGAGATTCAGGGTTTGAGCTTGAGTAATATGTTCCATCTTCATTCACCTTAGACCTTTTGGATCCTTCTGAGCTTTCATCCCCTACATGAATGTTTGTCATATTCAAGGAGCTTCTCCACCTTTCTTCCATTCTAAGCATTTGCCAAGCATGATCAAGCTTAAATTCGCCTCCAGTGTCACTTGTGTAGAGTCTACGAGCAAAAGCAAGGACATCATCTTCCGATTCACCGCTAGCTTTTCTTTTCGAAGCATGCTCATAACACCCTGTAAATTTCGAAACAGAGTAATTTATTTTTTGCCAACGACCCCTACATGCTGTTTCTTTTCTCATATGCCATGATCCTCTCCTTTCACCGTAGTATTTAACAATTCTATTCCAAAATGTTTTGCTTTTTTGATCATTTCCGACATGTGCATCTTTGCTAGTGTTGAGCCATGCACTAATTAGTAACCTGTCTTCTTCTTGGGACCATTTTACCCTATCACCCATTGAATGAGTTTGAGTTTCATTCAAAGAACAATGCACATCATCTCCAAGGTTTATCACACCATGTTGTGTGTTAAACTCCGGAAGATCCAGTGGTGGAGACATGTTTCCTTGAGTACTTGGAGTAATGGGAGCATTTGAATTTTGTGGAGAAAAGTTTGGAGGAGTTATGAAAGGATATTGACCATAAGGATACCCTTGACCTTGGAAGTTTGGACGATTTCCTTGACCATGGAAGTTTGGATGATTTTCTTGAATGTTTGGAATATTTCCTTGACCTTGAAGGTATTGAACATATTGAAGATATTGAAGATATTGAGGGTTTATATTTTGGTTAGGATCCATATGAAGTGGATAAGAAACTTTGTTTGGGGTAAAGAAGAGATGAATATGTGAGAGTGAGGTGAATGTTGTGTAAACTTTGATCATTTATATAGGCAAAAAATAATAATAAACTAGTTCGAAAAGAAAATTAGTTGAAATAGAAAGTTAGTTCGAATAGAAAGTTAGTTCGAATAGAAAGTTAGTTTGAATATAAACAATTAATTTAAATTATTTAAACTTTAAATTGAAATTTTTTAATATATATATATATATATATATATATATATATATATATTGGAAGTCTAAAATACATAAAATAATTTTATTTGACATATGTTTTTTAATTTCATAGTTTATTGTTATTTATAAATATTTATATCATATATATTTCTAATATTTATCTATAATCTTGGTTCCAACATAAAAATAATTTTATTTTACATATTTTTTTTAATTTCATAGTTTATGGTTATTTGTAAATATTTTATATTATATATATTACTAATATTTATCTTTAACATTGAAATAAGAACATAAATACATATAAATTTATTTAGTACATCTCAAATTAAGAAACAAAAAAAACAAAATTGAAATAAAAATAAAATTGAAGACAAGAGCCGTTGAAAAAAAAAACATTGAAGAAATTGAACTTAAAAAACTATAAAGTTGAACTAAAAAATTAAAATATATTATGTGGGCTCCACTTAAGATCAATCTTCTGCAAGATCAAAATACATTGGTTCTCACAAAATTGTGGTGGGTCCCATCTAAGATCAGAAGAAGATTTGTTAAGAACTTGCCGATGTGGGTACTCTAATATCTGTTGATTTCTAGAGGTAAATCTTGTGAGAGGTGAGAACCTAATTATAGCTGAAATGCCAGGAGCACTGCCTGTGATATATTGCCTAATTTTATCACAACAGATGATCCATTGGAATGTGAGGAAGCATTTGAGGAACGGTATAAGATAGCATTTGTGGTTCTACTGCTGATAAAGTTGCTTCTTTCTCTTTTTATTTTTTGAAAGGTTAGAGTAGCTCCCGGTTCGATCCCTCTATATCGGTTCGATCCCTCTACATCCGAGAAGGGTATATAAGTTGTGGCCCAATTTGGGATACCCTCCCAATACCAATAATCTAGCGCCACAACCACTAGACCAACGGAGTATTGATGTTGCTTCTTTCTTCGGTTAACCTCCGATTGGTGCTAAGAATTCCAAAGTCAATGTTGTCAACTAAACACGGGGTTGTACTCGTTGCGGGACTTGACCCAACACCTTTAAGACAATGCTCTAAACATCTCTTCTTCAAATGCCCATACACGATACAAACAATTGACAACCCGAATATTTCTTCAATACTACAAAACTACGACTTAGAAAATTGGAGGATTATCGATATCCTGACCGACCTTAGAGAAAAAATCAGTTCTTCGGAATTCAGAAACCTGGTTGTAATATGGTGGAACATTTGGATGGCTAGAAATCAAATCATTTTCAACAAATCGAAGATCCCACATAATCTAAAACTCCTCGCCCTTAACCAAATTGTTGAGTGGAATAAGGCGAAGGAAAGCTCAAAGGTCAACAATAAGACAAACACAACTCCGACAAGGAAAACTAAAAACTTGAAATGGAAGAGACCAATGGTGGGGCATCTTAAACTAAATTTTGATGCGTCCAAAAACTCCATGAACCAATGCTCTTTTGGTTTCATTATTAGAAATCATCTTGCCATTCCCATTGTTGTAGGTAATGGAAGGTGTCACGCCGAATCTGTCCTTGAGGCTGAAGCTATCGCTTTGAGAGAGGGTCTCAGAAAGACCACTTTGATAGGTGCCACATCCATTGAAATTGAAGGAGATAACTTGACCCTTATAAATGCAATCAACAGAATATGGCAACCTCCATGGGATACAAACATGATCATCTCGGATATTTCCAAAATGATTTCAGGCTTCACACATTCTTCTGTACAACACATTTTCAGGGAGATCAACACAGTTGCAGATAAGATTGCGCTACATGGTTTCAACCAACCGCTAGACTTCGACACGTTGCCGGAAGATGTGAATGACCTCATCCGCAAGGATGCGCTAGGTCGATCGGTTTCTAGAACCTGATCCTCCTATCTCGCTTACCTTTGTATCAAAAAAATAAAAAAATGGACAAACAACCCAATCCTTGGAGCATACTACAATTTCCGGTGGCGAAGAGCAAACATCGAGGTGTCAAACCTTCTAGTAGACCTCCTCCCGGCGAACCCCTTTTCCCAGACAATTGGAGGGTTGGTGCCAATAGTTCATCACATAAGAAAGGACTCATTGTTCCGAGATCACTAACCAAGACTAAGGTAATAGATAAAACTCAACCTTTTATGTACACTTTTTCCCGATTTTGGCAAGCATGTTACGAAGGTGATCCTTATTTGTACAAATGGTTCTTCGAACTTGGAAAGAGCATGAAGAAATTAATGATACTTCTTTATCTTTTGAGTTGTTATGCCGGATCGATTGTTCGAGATCTTTGATCTCTACCTGGGCCCGATGAGAAAAATTGGATCACTTCTTATAGATCGCTGAGGTGGAAACTGAAACGTTTACCTCAGACCTCCTAACTCTCAAGGCCTACCATTATGACGACCCGTGCGCATTTGTGTTCCAACTTCACGGAACTTGGGGCCTTTTTGGTATCCATATCTAGATATGAGATATGAGTATCAACATAAAAAAA
This sequence comes from Fagopyrum homotropicum, assembly GCA_033239125.1. Taxonomy (NCBI): domain Eukaryota; kingdom Viridiplantae; phylum Streptophyta; class Magnoliopsida; order Caryophyllales; family Polygonaceae; genus Fagopyrum; species Fagopyrum homotropicum. The sequence goes on from BSWB01000003.1 coordinate 155,399,474, forward strand.
AACTCATATCTAGCGTTTGATATATAAGTATATGTATATTATACTCATATTACACATTTTCTCCTCTTTTGATATACTAAAAAATGGGAGGTATCACATATCTCATATTTGTCCTTTCTCTTTCATTTACTAAAACCCACCAAACAAAAATACCGGATATCAATATCATACTCATATCTTGATACTAATGATATCTATATACTAACAAAAATACCGGATATCAATATCATACCCATATCTTGATACGGACGATATCTGATATACTGATTTCAGATATGGATACAAACATGCCCTTAGACATGGACAGTTTTTCGCCAACCATTAGCCGAGTTACCATGCCTTTATGATGGTCTTAAGCACCCCATGACTCGGTAGAAGGAAGCAGACAAATCTTGTTGAGAGGATCTCTTGTATATTCCAAGAGCTCTCCCTCACAAGGCATGCAGACTTGCAAATATGTGTAAGGAAAAAATTGTTGCTGATTTCTCCCTGGCATCTTACTATTGTAGTTGAGAAGCTTCTTCTTTGTCATCTAATAGAGTAAAGCATATTTTCAATGTTAAGACATGGTTCATTTATACGAAATTTCTCTTGCCAGTTACCACTTGCCACCTATATATTCGGTATAAATCAAATACTGCTTGGGAGAGGAAATGAAATATCTAGGGATAGCACAGAGAAGGTAGAGGAAATTATCTTCTGCAATCTCCCTCCTTGTTCTTCGTCTTCATTCTTGTGCAGGTGGGAGGGATTCATTCATGTTGCACAGCTGCACTGCTGTATTGGAGCCATTGTACAATAGTCTTATAAATCTCACTCTTGTTTATCTGAAGATTCCTTTTGCCAATTAGACTCAGCAGCAACTCTGAATCTGCTTTATGTAAAGCATGCTTTGTTGCAGCTGCTTCTTTGCCTTCAGACATTGCAGATTGGCTTGAACGAAATCAAAGATCCATCTTTGACCAATAAATTGATATAGTTAATGATGCTCTTGAGCATATAAAAATGTCTATTCAGACTAATGAAGGTCCTTTCCATTGGTGGAGAATCGAGATGGTTCCATGCTCTTCGTAGTCAGTGACTCTGTGCTAAACTTCTAAATAATTGTTGTCTCAAGTTCCCTAATGATATAACCATTGCTGATATATTAAGATGTAGGAAGCATACAAGGAGGAATATATGATAGCATTGCAGGGAGTGGAGTTTTGACAGAAAACATCATGTCAGCATTGCTAGCTTATCTGATTTATTTCCTTTTCATTTTGTCTTTTTCATTAGACTGTCACTTATGTGTTCTACTGATTCAGGGTTTTCAATTTTGTGTTGTTATGGACAGTTTGAGGTTTGGGGATGTTGTAAATGAAACCAGTCTATTGGAAAATGCTTTCGTTTTATCTTCATCCTGTTCACTTGCTGTTTGTAGGATAGTTTTTTGATATTGCACACTATCTGTTTGATAAATTGCTTGAAAGAACTGATTTTGTTGTTGTTTGTTAATATTGCAATAAAGAGGTTAATACCAAAGATAAATCTGTTCAGCTTTAGGAACGATCCAAATATTACAAAGTGAATGGTACATTGGTACATGCATATTTTAAGCCTTTCAGGTTTAATCCTATTAGAAGAACTCGACGGGAAGATATGCTGTGCATCACGCTTGTCCATAGCAAAGACGGATTACGGACAGATCTGTCTTTTGCGTGGCTTTCAGTAACTACATATAGACAACGGAATTGAGAGGATCAGCTAAGAATGGAGCTGGCTAGACTCATCATCGGTCCAGGACCGAAAAGTTTCTATTGGAGTGAACCTGACCGGATATTCAGGTACAGTCCCATGCCGGATTAACTAACCTAAAGCGTTTATTTCACCACACTTTTCTTAGAGTTATGAAGGAATTGTTTGAGCATGATCTTGTATGACTTTCTTCAGTTTCGCGTATATAGATTGATTGTTGTGAAGCTGGAAGCATGTACAAGGTGGATATGTACAAATTGATAACAAGTTCAAACTTTTCATTCATCTTTAGTTCGTAAACTGCGGGTTTTTGGTTTTGTGCAAACATTTTTGGACATCGGTTGCCTGAGTCTTATAGATTTGCTCATTTGCAGAATGTTAATTTATCTTTTATATCCAGTATGCGGAAGGGATGCACGTCAAAGTGAACTTACATCAGTCTGACAATTCCAGGCATCTTAACACCTTAAAGCCAGCAGTCTGACATTTCCAGGCATCTTAACACCTTAAAGCCAGCTTAGCCAAACAACGCGACAGCAATTGACCATAGGAGTAGCCCTATTAGGTTCACGTAGTATCATATTGTTGATGTGGGACATTTCCACACATCTTACCACAAAACTCACAATGATGATACACATAGTAGGCCTGTGTTTATTGGCATATGTCGCAGCAATGCGGCAGCAACCTATGAAGCTTACAGATTCGCTTCTAAGAGAGAACCAAATGGGTTCTCTCTTAGAAACGAATCTGTAAGCTTCATAGGTTGCTGCATTATCGAACCAAATGGGTTCTGAGTTAGATCAAATTCACAACAAGGATGACTTCAGAAACTGCGAGAGGATCAGACAGCAACATACAAGAGGAAAAGCTCAAAGCCAGAATCCAAAATAGAAGAAGGATTTTTCGCAGTAACCACAATACCTAAAATTACATTATACTAACACAACATACCAACTAGACACAAAGTAAGCTAAAGCATGACTTCTTCTAACTTAAAAATGTATAATCTCATGAGTTTAATAACAAGTATTTCAGCTGAAAAAGAACAAACAAGAATCAAGAAGGAAAATGACCTTTGAGGCCATAGCTCATCTCAGGAATACAACGATCCCACGCCAATGCAATGTTTCATCTTCATTACAAATAGACTGTATTTTCCTTAATCCAGCTTCACATTGGAGAACAAGTAGTGCACAAACCAGAAGGATGAGAGGAAACCGACAGTGCCTGTGGCAAGCATGATAGCCAACACCATGAACAGAGAGTAGCCCAAGTACAAAGTGGCAGAGACGGGTCCACTCAAGCTCCTGAGATCAAACACGAGGTAGTTGATGGAGTACAGGAAGATGTATATAGCGACTGATCCCGAAGCAAAGAAAGACTTCCACCACCACTTCCAGTCTTCTACACAGAGATGCATGTATGTCAATACTAGAGAAACTTCAGCGCACACGACAACAAGGAGGATCATGACGATGAGGAGGAACCCAAAGACGTAATACACGCGGCCCATCCAGATGCTGGACATAATGAAGAAAAGTTCAATGAAAAGGGTGCCGAATGGGAGGGTTCCTGCTCCAAGGACTAATAACCAGGAAGGGTACTTCTGAGGTGGTATTTCACGTGGGATTTGATTGGTTCGTACTGGGTATTCAATATGAGGAGCCTTTGCACCAAAGTATCCGCCAACTATGGTTAAGGGCACGGAAATACAGAACCAAAGCAGTACGAGAACAACGAAAAGCGAAAAGGGTATGGCCCCGGTGCTATGGCTGCCCCATAGCAAGAAGTTTAGGCAGGTCAAGATTAAAAATGCAATGCCAGGGAAGAAGCAAGCAGCCTTCCACGACACGGAAATCCAGCCTGTCTTGTCTCCACCTCCAATAGTCCTCCATAATCGAACTGATACGTAGCCAGCAACGATTCCGAGCACCATGTAGAAGATGATCATGCCCGTGATGAGGGTTCCCCGGGATGCTGGTGACATAAATCCGAGGGCTGCAAAAAGTATTGTCACAACAGCCATAGCAAGGATCTGAACACCGTCCCCAACCATCACACACAAGAGTGGCGCGTTACTAGGAGCACGGAAGACATCATTGACAACAAGCTTCCACCCAGATAACTCCTCGTTCATCTGAGCTTGAGCCTCTTTGTCAAGCTCCTCATAACGGGCTAAATCTCTACGAACTGTCCTCAGGAAAATCACAAGAACAATTCCAGCCAGGAAGGTGATCACCATCAAGGAGTTAAGAATTGAAAACCAATGTACTTTGGCTCCCTCCATCTTCAAATAAGCATCCCACCTCGAAAGCCACTTGGTTTCACTCAAAACAAATTCAACCTCATACGAGAAGGCTATAGGCTCGTTTTCCTTGATAACCATAGACACAGTTGGAGGATCGCAGTTGATCGGTGATGGGTACTTTTCGTGCATCTTCAAGTTCTTAACAACGTTAAAATTATGCAGGCAGCTACACGGAACAACCTCAAAACCAACTACAACATATTCAGGGGCTTCTGATTTGCCAACTGGCGGGATAATCTCAGCAGCTTCACCAGTTCCCATCACACTAGCCACATTTGTCTCCTCGTGCTTGTGCACATAAACTATGAACTTCAAGTGATTAAACACATAATATTGATCCTGAAGCTTGACACCAATAGGATAACCAGTCCATCTAAGGGCATAACCATCCTTGTTGGTAAACCTTAAGGCGGGCAAGTTATCAAGAAGCAGATTAACCTGATACATCTCATCAATCCTCTCCTTCAAGAGCTTAAACTCCGCAGCCGACAGGGACGATGTAGTACATAGGAACACATCAGATTCATTGGTCAGCATCTTAAACCGATAAGGCGAGTTCTCAATCCTATCACCCATCAAGATTTCACCTAAATTCTCAGCACTATCCTTGACACCTTCAGGAGGTTTGCAAAAGGGCAAACTGTAGTAGCCATAGGGAATCTCAGTATCAATGGAAGTCAAAGAGTTCACTTTGGCTGTTAGGATTTCACCAACACCATGCTTGAGTGGGTAACTACCAGGGAGATAGAACCCGTGCCCAGATTGACTCACTAAGCAAAACAACAATAGCCAGATTCCGATCTGACCTAACGACCCCATTTCTGAATCAGAACTCAAACTTTTTAGACAGATCTGGTATACCCAGATCGAGAATTCAGCGTATCAGATCCAATTTATGCAGAATTGATTAGTAGCTGAAAAAATATAATGTGAAACGCGTTACAAAAGGAATTAAACTAGCGATGGGAAATCTAGAGAGAAGGAAACAATATTTGATACTAACCTTCTTGTTAGCAGCGTGCAATTGAAGCTAATCGATGGAGATATAGTCGCTCCAGAAGATGAGAGATAGGCAGGAAAAGTATAATTGCAGATTTATAGCGGAAATCACCGACGAATTTTCCTCTTATTTTCCGATTTGGCGATATATGCAAACACGTCAATATTTAAATTGCAGGAAATGACACCAATTTAGGAAGAGTTTGGGAATATAGCATAAACTTTTAATTGTGAAAACTAGTTTATTTCATACAACTTTTATCTATCATTTTCTTAAATAAATAAATGGATTTGTACAATCTAAAATTTTTAAAAATTACAATTATGGTTAAGCGTCGGTAACACAATGTCATATTGTAAGACAAAAGGTCAAGCCAAACAAATACTCATGTGGGCTGCCCACAATGTTATTATAGTTTTATCATAAATCAAAACATATAGGTCTTGTTCGGCTAATACATGGGATGAAGATGAAAGTATTATTTCATCCCATAATTCATGTACATGAGATTGATAAAAAGAAGGAAATGAGACAAGTTATTGACGAGCAAGAGAAATGTTTTAACGCATTGTTGTGGATGGGAACAATGAGTTTTGGATAAAAGTCAGACCGAACATCGGGACGAAACAAAGTAAGTTTGATAGCCACAATATTGATTTTTGAAAACATGACAAACTCATAATGAAAATTTTCTTTTGCATCTAACTTCCAAAACCGTTTTGAGCTCCCAAAATGGATAATCGGTTTTGCTTCTAGCTTCCAAAATGCAACGGGCCACTTTTATATTTGGTGTTTCTTTTAATTTGGCTCCCAATGCATAATTAATTTTTTCCGTTCAAGGACCAACTGTAGAATTTTTTCCGTTCACCAGATCGAAACGGCTCACTTCTACGGTAGAAGTGAGCCGTTTCGATCTGGTGAAGACTTCCCTTTTGGAGGTCAAGTGTAAATTGAGCGAAAAATGCTTCTTTGGGGTCAAATGCAGAAGTGAAAAACCCCTTATTTCACAAATCGTCCGCGTAATTAAGAAGACGGGTAAAGAACATAATTGGTTCGGTAAAGGGCAAAAATAGGAAGAAAGTAGTCAAAAGAGAAAAATAAAGGAATCACTCGAACAAGCAATAAGATGAGCTAGCTTATGTGGGAGAAGCAGGATAAGTGAGGCAACACGTTGCTTTCTGTTTCTGAAGATGGAAAGAAATTAAATTCACCAACCACTGAACCACATTAAAGAGATCGATTCAACAGACACAACATCGAGATATTTTGCAATTTTTTACTTTCCTGGGCGATTTTGTACAAATTGATACATTTAATGGGTATCATTAGATATTTACCCTTTTCTGATTACATGCAAGATGTTTTTTAGTTTTCATACACTAGCCCTGAAAACATGTAAGTTTACAAAGGCCCGGTCTGAAAGCCCGTCTGCCAGCAACTGAAAGCGTGTGGATTGACCCGAGCCCGACTGAGGCCCGTTGCAATCAGCTCTAATTACAGCCTTACAAAATAAGACAAGGAAGATGGTATTACTAAGCTGGAAGTATAATTTGTTTTTTCCTGCCCAAAACATAATAAACCTGCAATTCAAATCCTTCAACAATGGTCCAAAAGCTATTTCAGCAATCTGTATGTACTAACTCTTGGCTACAAAATGTGCAGTAAAATGCAGCAAACAGTTGGGCAATGTGGCCAATTTTGCAGGAATCAAATGCTCATACACCTTTTGAATAGATTGATCTTATTCTAAAACTGCACTGAACATTTTACTCATGGATGATTATAAATTGGTAACATATATGGAGATCTACAAGTTTCTTGCAGCTTCATTTTTCTGCCATCTGAACATTGTGCATCAGAAACCATTGTATAGCAAGGATATGGTACCTCGACTGCTGCAGTACACACCTTTGCACGACAAAAGCTCCAAAGCTTCTAAGGCAAGTTCTCATATTATATATGTTGGGGTTAGGAGAATCAAGAACTAATGATCTCTCCATAGAGAAGAGCATTACATGTCCTTAGGCTAGAAACCGATTTCAATATCACAATTAAAAACTTGTTAGAGAAAAATAAGATTCGACTTGAAATAGCATTGATTGAGAGTTGAGACCTTCAATAATGTAAATTTCAAGGAAATATGAAACTAGGAATTCAAGCTAATTACAACTTCAAGGGTTCTTCAATTTGGCCATGAATATTCAAGCTGAGTGATAACTTCATCAAATAGAGATCACGGGTTGTTTGGTTCAGAATTAAAGAATTCTAGCTCCCTACAGTATATTTTATGGAAGTATGTTTCTAGGAATTCAAGCTAATTACAACTACATGTGTTCTTCAAGGCGGTTGCATATTCACACAATCGGTTGTGTTTAGCAGTGCATTTCAAAACTTCATTTCATTGAAAAACAGCTTTTCTTACTCTCACTAAATACTGTTTGGATCCAGTTTTTCAATGAAAACAGCTTCTAGAATGTGTTGCCAAACACACTCGTGCTGTAAGGACTTAAAAGTATTGCTCCTATGATCAACACAGTAGACATATAATTTTACAGCTTCTACTGAGCCATTAAATCGGTTTAGAGACGGGTTAGATTAATTTGGACTACAGATAAGATTTGATTTATATCATTTCAAATTGGTCAATCCAATTTTGAGCATTGCCAATCCAAAATTTATAAAGATAAAATAATTTTGTTCAGCTCTGGTCATTTAACAAGTAACAACCGTCCCAGGAAGAACCGTTTAAATTTGCAAGAAAGAGGGCGAACTGCAACATGCATATTACAAACCAAAACAATAAAAAGGAAATCAGAGATTGGGGAGAGCAAATGGCAAGTTCTCAATATGTTTTTTTCACATTGTAACAACAAAAACTAAAATTACATTATACTAAGCAACAAACAAACTACCCATAAAAAAAAACTTTTAAAAAAACATCCACTTCATTGTTTAACATCTCAAGTCCAAACCCATTCATTTTATGCAAACGTACAATTTGCATTGATCCTACAAAGTATGACACCCATAATCTCAAATCCAAGTGATTTAACTGATAAAGAACAAAGGAAGAAGATAACCTTTCAACCCGTTGGTCATCTTGATTGCATTACATAAAGTTTCCTCAATCCAGCTTCACGGAGGAGAATAAGTAGTGCACAAACCAGAAGGATGAGAGGAAACCGACAGTGCCTGTGGCAAGCATGATAGCCAATACCATGAAGAGAGAGTAGCCCAAGTACAATGTCGCTGAGACGGGTCCACTCAAGCTCCTGAGATCAAACACGAGGTAATTGATGGAATACAGGAAGATGTATATAGCCACTGATCCTGAAGCAAAGAAAGACTTCCACCACCATTTCCAGTCTTCTACACAGAGATGCATGTAAGTCAACACCAAAGAGACTTCAGCACATACGACAACGAGAAGGACCATGACAATAAAGAGGAACCCAAATACATAGTAAACACGGCCCATCCAGATGCTTGACATGATGAAAAAAAGCTCTATGAAAAGGGTTCCGAATGGGAGGGTGCCTGCACCGAGGACTAATAACCAGGACGGGTACTTTTGAGGTGGGATCTCACGGGGAATCTGGTTGGTTCGTACTGGGTACTCAATATGAGGAGCCTTTGCACCGAAATAACCGCCAACTAAAGTTAGGGGCACGGAGATGCAGAACCAAAGCAGAATGAGAACAACGAAAAGGGAAAAGGGTATGGCGCCGGTACTACCGCTGCCCCACAGCAAGAAGTTTAGAACAGTCAAGATTAAAAAGGAGATGCCTGGAAAAAAGCAAGCAGCTTTCCATGCCACTGAAGCCCACCCCGCCTTGTCTCCACATCCAACAGTCCTCCATACACGAACGGATACATAGCCAGCAACAATACCAAGTACCATGTAAAAGAAGATCATGCCAGTGATGAGGGTGCCCCGTGATGCTGGTGACATGAATCCAAGGGCAGCAAAAAGTATGGTTACAACAGCCATAGCTAGGATCTGAACACCGTCCCCAACCATTACGCACAAGAGCGATGCATTGCTAGGAGCACGGAAGACATCATTGACAACAAGCTTCCACCCAGACAACTCCTCGTTCATCTGAGCTTGAGCCTCCTTGTCAAGCTCCTCATAACGTGCCAGATCTCTACGAACTGTCCTTAGGAAGATCACGAACACGATTCCAGCAAGGAAGGTGATCACCATCAAAGAGTTGAGAATTGAGAACCAGTGGACTTTTTCTCCCTCCATCTTCAAATAAGCATCCCATCTTGAAAGCCACTTAGTATCACTCAAAACGAACTCAACCTGATACGAGAAGGTCAAAGGCTCGCTTTCCCTGATAACTGTAGACACAGCTATCGGATCACAGTTGATCGGTGATGGAAATTTTTCGTTCATCTTCAAATTCTTAGCAGCATTCATATCATGCTGGAAACTACATGGGATAACCTCAAACCCAACAACAACATATTCAGGGGCGCCTGATTTGCCAACAGGTGGGATAATCTCAGCAGCTTCACCGGTACCCATGACACTAGCCACGTTCGTCTCTTCATGCTCATGCACGAAAACCCTAAACTTCAAGTGATTAAACACATAGTATTGATCCTGAAGTTTGACGCCAACTGGATAACCCGTCCATCTAAGGGCATAACCATCCTTGTGGGTAAACCTAAGTGCAGGCAAGTTATCAAGAAGCAAATTAACCTGATACATCTCATCAATCCTCTCCTTCAAAAGCTTAAACTCATCAGCCGACAAAGCCGGGGTTTGACACAAGAACAAATCAGATTCATTGGTTAACATCTTAAACCTATATGGTGAATTCTCAATCCTATCACCCATCAAAATTTCCCCCAAATTCTCAGCACTATCCTTGACACCCTCTGCAGGTTTGCAGAAGGGCAAGCTATAGTATCCATAGGGAATCTCAGTATCAATCGAGGTCAAAGAGTTGACCTTCACTGCTAGGGTTTCACCAACACCATGCTTGATGGGGTAACTACCAGGGAGATAAAACCCATGCCCGGATTCAAATACTAAGCAAATCAACAGTACCCAGATTCCGATTTGACCTAAAGACCTCATTATGTAACCGTAACTCGCAAGATTTCGATCGATCTGGTGTACCCAGATCGAGATTTGAGTGGCTAAGATGCAATATTGGGAGTATTATTAACTGTAGAGACAAAAAAAGTTGAAATGTGTTAAAAGGAAACTAAATGCTGGATTAGAGATCTGGTAATAAGGAGGCAAATATTTGATACGTACCTTGATGATAGTTGCCTGCAACTGAAGCAAATTGATGCAGAAAGTGCCGCACCAGAAAAAAAGCGTAACGAAGTTTTTGGGAAGATGAGATGAGAGAGAAGAAAATGAAATGCAGGGTTGCCGGATTTATAGCAAGGGGCGTTTGTATTTGTTGTATGTAATTTAAAAATGGGGTTCCTTTTATCTAAATTATCTACTGAAATTATCTATGATATATATTCAGTACATATATTATTTATTTATGAATTTTATAACTAATGTTATATATTTAAAATATTTAAAAAAATCTTGTAAAATTTAGTTATGTACGAACGGTAGAACCAGTCAAATAATTCTTTTACAAAATATATATTTTTTATGATATGTAGTAAATATATGTGTCATTTATTTACAAAGTTTTATCATCCAAAAATAATAAAATTTGATGATATTATGATTTGATAATTTATACTTAAAAAATGTATGGTGATATAATAAGTAAAAAAATTTATAAATAAAAACGAATATATTCAATACACATCATAAAAAAAAATTACTTACTATATTGTAATATATTTTTTATTATTTAAAAATAATAAATTTTGTTGATATTATGACTTAAAAATTTATATTCTAAAAAATATATTCGAATATAATAACTAATAAAATCACAAATGAATAAAGGATATATTTAATATGCATATAAAAAAATGAAACAATTTGGTTTACTAGGCTTTTTCTACTTAGTAAATGTACCCCTTGAGATAAGAGTATGTAAAGTTTGAAAATATATACAAAAGGTTGGGGTACATTTACTTAACTAAAACATTAAAAAGCCTAGTTACTACTCTAGTTTTTCAAAAAGGCCTAATTACGAAAATTGCCCTAAAAAATTATATTTTATAAAAGAATGATTTGATCGCTTCTAGTCCATACATAGATAAATTTGAAAGATTTTTTTTAATGTTTTATATATACCATTGTTTATCGTTTAAAAACTCGTAAACCAATAATGAATGTATTTAGTATATATTATAGATAATTTCGGAATGTTAATTTTATGGTAAAGAACACCGATTTGCTTTAACTACATACACCAAATATAAAGTTGTACATGTAAGCCTGTCACGGTGGTTGGAAGCCTTTACTAGTTTTTTTTATGTCTTGTTCGAAGAAATTTTAACATGACGCAAAAAACGAAAAAAGCCCAATTTACTACAGGAATAAGAGTAATTACCAGTATCCTTTCAAAAAAAAGGTAATCAAATACCAAAATAAAAAAGGGTAAGGTAAAAAACAATGGAATATAACCGTGATTTTGGAGATTAATTAATAAAATGAAGATTATATAGAGTTTTCGATATTTTAAAAGAATATTAATTCGCAAAGCAACACGTTTTGTTCGAATCTTAAAAAGTATCAACTTCAATCAAATTCTTAAGTTTTTTAGCTAACAATAACAACGCGGTAAACAATCGTGATTTCTGTGTACCAAAATACACCAAATAATAGATTAGTGTCCAGTTGACACTTAAGACTAGAACATGTGTATACTAAAGGAGGAAAACTTTTCATATCTCATCTTCATTTACTTCCTTCTCGTCGTCACAATATTTTTCTTCTTTGCCTAATTCAAGGTCATCTCTTCATGGCCACTAGGTCAACACCATTTGACAACCGCCAAGTGAAGCGAGAGGCCGAAATAATTCGGCAAACAGAACAACCGTGACATGAACAATTCAAATCAAACATTAAATCCAACAAGAATAAAAAAAACATGAAAAGTAATGGAGTCCAAAGAGGAAAACAGCTATCCAATCAAGGTTATGAAGGAATATGTAATGAAGATGAAGCGGGTGAAAAACGAGTCAAGTATTGTCAAAGTAGCACCGTCGGAAGCAAGTACAAAATGAATCGAACTCATGAGAAGTAAAAAATGAGACTCCAAGGAAGTATTTCCCACAATCATGACCGCGATCCAAATACGACTCAAAACAATCACTCACATTTACAGAAAAACAACGGTAATTCTAGATAATTTACTCATAGCTTTCTTATCTATGAGTTCATAATTTGAGCATATAGAAACCCTATATAGCTCGTGTTCATAAATATGCCCTAATCCCTTTGTATAGTTCGAACTAGAAAAGTAGGAAATCTCATTTGTTCTTCTTGAAAAATCCATTGTTCAGAAGAAACATTACCGTATTATATATTAATAACATAAGTTTTGCATGATTTGACAATTCTCATATATAGATAGGTCCAAAACTATCGATATTGCCAAGCCTTCAAGGAACGTTAAAGGTTCTATTTGACCAAACAGAGTCTCCTCTTTGAAGTACAAAGTAAGCATCCCTATAGAGTCAAATAATACATCCAAGTCAGAAGTATGGAATGTCCTGAAGTTGAAATATTCATTATGCTAAACTAGACATTATCTTTCTGCAATATATACAGTAGCTATTACTTAGCAAGATCAATTGTGCATGGCAGTTCTTTTTCCCCAAAATGTAGGTCAAGTATCACATTTGATGGAAACATTTCATGCCTAAGATACAAAAAGATGTGCTGAGAAATTTCGTGATTGGAAATCGACCTAACCTGAGGTTGGGCAGGATTCCAAAGAGATGGTCTAACAACTAAGATATACATTACACTGCAACTCATCGACTCATTTAGAAAGAGAACGAGCTCAAGTCCGACAAATGCAACGCTATACAGCGTTATTTTAGACGATTGAGTCGAGCATTGACATGTTCAACCTCGCCTCTTTTACGAGTCAAACTTTACAGGAGTCGTAAACGCACGACGATGGAATTTACAAACGCACGGCGATTACGGAACCCGTAACCGTCACGGGTTCCGACAGATTTTCACAGTTACGGAACCCGTAACCGTTCCATAACCGTGATGATTTTCTCTGTGAATTCTAACCAAATTAGAAATAAAAAAAGTGAAGAAATCATCACGGTCGGTTAGGGAACCCGTAACCGTGACAATTCCGGATACGTGACGATTACGGATTCCGAATCCGTGATAATTTTGTTTGTGAATTCTAACCAAAAAAAATAAAAATAAAAATTTGACACCGTCATAATTGTGAAACCCGTGACCATAGGAAATTTATTTATTTATTTTTACGGTTACGGACCAGCGATTACGAAATCGATAGTCATGCACGTAATACCCCCTTTTACTTACAAGAATAAACTATTCACAATTTAAGTTAAAACTTGTGACCTAACCTTTTCGGCGTGAAGGCTAAAAAAGAGCTATTATGCACTTGAAACATGAATTAAGTTAGACCAGCATATATTGAAGACTATAATTTTCAAATTTAATTTTTGGTTTTCAAACGAATTGGTTTTTTTAGATCGATGCGTATTAAATCCAATATACAGGTTAATATTTGCAAATAATTAAGGTAGACACACACCCCCAATAACATAAGACTGCCAGTTAGACTACCCAAAACACATTTAACACGTGTGAAGAAAAATCGGAGTGCAAGTATATAGGAGCTGAACGATATGTGTTCTTCAAGGGAAACAAGCACTTGAAAAAGTGAAATGAACCAAAATTTTCGTCTACAAACAACTAAAACTCGATACTCCACAGTAATATTCGAGTCTACTAGTAAGAAAATGGGTGCGAAAATTACATGCCGGTGAATGCCTTCTTGCCACCAGCAGCGGACCCAGCAGGGATCACTTTCAATACATTGAACCTAACAGTCTTGGACAAGGGCCTGCGAATAAAGTTCATTACAAGAAACTCGGGAATCAGATACAACAATCATGCAACATGACATTCAGATTTTTTCGGTTGCTTAATGAATGCATGGAACAGAATGATTATGATAGATGTATTCACCTGCATTGTCCAATGATAACATGATCTCCTTCTTTAACACGGAAGCAAGGAGATATGTGAGCAGGGATGTTCGAGTGCCTCTTCTCGTATCTAAGCCAAGAAACAAAACTAGTCAATGGGAATCCTGAGTTTCTATGCAATTGGAAACAAATTTAGTTAGAGAAGAAGTTCATCGTACCTTTGGTATTTCTTCACCCAATGAAGGTAGTTCCTACGGACAATAATTGTCCTCATCATCTTAGCACTGTGGCAAGTACCAGCGAGAATGCGGCCTCTGACTGACACAGTTCCGGTAAATGGGCATTTCTTATCAATGTAAGTTCCTGTCAATAGATGGTTTATGTTAATAATGTCCGTTTTATGCAAAATTCAATAAACATTGAGCGAGAAAAATCTTCAGGAACAAATATCATGATAACTCAGAATCCGGCAAAGACATTAACTATAGAATGGTTAGAAGATATATACAACATAAGACACTCCCTACATTGTACCACACTCAATCTGAACTCCATAATATAATCAGTCTTCTTTCGTATATTTTCTCCACCGGCAACCTTTAACTCCACAAAACAATAAGTAGCACTGTGAGACACATTCTTTTAGATCGTCTTTCCTTCTTCTTCTTCTTCGGCCTAAGACATTTCTGCTTTTCTACAGAAATGTATCTTCTTTTTCCTATGGATCCTACGATATCCATCTAGCCTAAGTACCGTGATTCAATAAAAAAGGGATATGAAGATAAATAAGCCTCACTCTAGTGTTCATCATCGGGATCTACATCAAAACTAAGACAATTCGATAAAGCCAAAACATCCTATTCTCTTTGTAGTCTAACAACCACTATATCTTCTTTTTCGTATGGAACCTACTGACTACTGTATCCATCTAGCCTCCATATCCAAATCTAGCCCAAGTACTGTGATTCAGTAATAGGGGACGTGAAGATAAATAAGCCGCACTCTAGTATTCATCATCAAGATCTTCAGCAAAGCTAAGATAATTCGATAAAGCCAAAACATCATTTTCTCACTATAGTCTAACAACCACTGTATCATACTATGCCTTCAGCTTGTCATCGTTGTGGTATTATTTCCTTTCACGATCCAACAACATTCATCTACTTTTTTAATTGAGCAAACTAAAATATAGAAGTAAATTGTTATAAATAAAATTAAAATGCAAAATTTGAACTACGATTTATCAAACATCAATAAACGATTGCACAAGTGCACAACAAGCATGATAATTATGAAGCATTATGATGAACAATAAAGGTTTACGATCAGACTGAGGTAAACACTTGTGAGGCATCAAAATAGAGATTACAAAATTTATCACCTTCAATTGCTTCTCTGGGAGTTTTGAATCCTAATCCAATACTCTTCCAGAATCTGTTTCCACCTTTACCAGGTCTCTTCCCTTTGCCTGTTTTCTTCGAACTGACAGGCAAATTCACATATAACATCATTCACGGAAGCAAAAGCATATCGCATACAATTACCGCAAAAAAAAACTCATAATCACTCACCTTAGAAAAACCTTAGGCTGCTTCAAAAAAGCCTTCTCCGTCTGCAATTAAAAACGAAAGAATGAGAACATATGGATCTCGATTTGCCTTCAATGTAATAAACAGTGATATAGAGGAGTACCTGTTCCGCCATGGCTGGATTCTTAGGTTCACAGTTTATGTCGGAGGCGCAGGGAAGATAATAGATAGATGTTCTTGCGTCCGCTAAAAACCCTAATTCCTGTTATGAGACGAGAGTTATATTAGTAGTGCGGCGAATGAAATGGGCTCGGATTGTTGGGTTAACTGAAATTGGGCCTATGGGCCCAACAAGGAATGGAGATTATATGTAAATTTAATATGAAATAAATTAAATTTTGAAGTCTTGAAGAATATTGTTGGTAGGGTCATCCTGTTTTCCTTTGAAATTTTTTTTTTTTGCTTTCGGTTTCATTTTGATGTATTTTAGTGTATTTCTTTTTTCATTTGTTTGTGGTCCTCCGTGACGGTTTTGACCGTCTACCGATTTTTTTCGGACTTTCGACCCATTAAATGGCGCGTCTTCTAATGGTTTCGAACCGCTTTCCATTTTCAAAAAAAATAGCTTTTAGAATCTCAAATAGTTTATAAAAACTATATATGTTATTGAATACTTATTTATTATGGATTAAAATGATAATATAATATCTCAAATTAAAAAAAAAACTATAAAATATACAATTATTAAAGACTTAGGAGCATTTTTGTCCTTCAAATTTGGGATAAATGTTAGTTTTTTTAATTAGAGATTATATGATAGGGAGTAATTCAAGTAAAATATTTTATTTTGGTATGAAATTATGAAAAGATTAATTAGACGTTAATAAAAGATAAATTGTTAGTTAATAAAATTTGAATTAAATATTTATTTTTTGGAAAACAAACCTAAATTTGATATAATAGGCAAACATGAACTAAGATAATATTTTAACAAATACAATCTTTTTTTAAAAAAAATTTAGAATATTTGTTTTCCGTAAAAACATAGTTGTTACAAATTTTTTTTACAAACAATTTAAATATTTGTTTTCCTCTTTATAAAATACAACTTTAAAGGTAATAAATAAAAACTTACGGTAGCATGGGGTCTTTGAAACTCATTGGACGGTCCCGCGCTGGGGTGCGTCACCAAAACTCTTCCGTGTGGGGTTTATAAGAAAATTATTTTAAACTTGAGGTTTTAAAAGGGATTATTTTAGATTTATGTTTTATTATAAAACCTATCTTATAGTGTTTAGTTGAGGATTATTTTAGGAGTTCATATTATTTATACATAAAATTTTACGGTAGCATGGGGTCTTTTGGCTTTACACTTAGGGATTGTGTTATTTGTGTGAAGATTGCTAGTTAATTGAAAACCAAGAATATGTTGAATTATCGATACTGAATTGGTCTAGTGGGATGTGATGCTAGACTCCTTAAGTGATTAGTCTGGAGATTCGGGCAATGGGCCACGACTTATTTCCGTTCCGGATGTAGAGCGACGAAGCCAATCGAACCGGGAGTTACTTATCAACCTTTCAAAAAAATAAGAATATGTTGAATTCCACACAAGTCATTTGATGTTTGATGTACTGAATTCCACAAGTCATTTGATGTATGTATGTATGTATGTCACTTTTGGCAATTGGCATCAAAGTTCATGACATGTTTGGCTTCCATTCAAAAGATATTGGCATCATAGATCATGACATGATTGGTTTCCATTCAAAAGATCTTGGCATCAAAGCTCAAGACATGTTTGGTTTCCATTCTAAATATATTAGTTATTGTTGATGTACCTCAAATGTTAAACATCCTATAATCGGTTAGGGGTTGAGGTTTCTCTCGTCAAAGAGTCTGCATATAAAATAGTTCCCGAGTTTGGAATGGGATCTTATTGTCTTGTTAGCGAGATTTTTACCACACAGATTATTTGTTACTTTGTATTCTACTTGGACATTTTATGTTTGCTAATGTGATATTTAGATTCCAAGTATTATATTTAGGGAATCAAATGATTATTTATGATTCAAACTCTTTTACTAAAATCTCTCTGAATGTAGTCTAGGCGGACCATTATAAAAAATGTGTCTATTTTTTTGGCATTTAATCTTTCTTGATTTCCGTACAATGTTATCATCGTGAATACGAGATGCGTCGTTCCGTTCTTACAATAACAATTTATAGCACTATACTAAAAAGGTTTTATAACTTAACCTCCGGTTATTTACTTACGTGTGCTCGGTGAGGTGATTTATTGAAAAAACTGAGAGATTATTTAAAGGAGTTTAAGATTGGGGTTATTTTGGATTTTTTGTGTTCGTCCAAAACAATATGGATTATTGAGTTATTATGTGATTGTAAACCCCAAAATAATGTCATACATCACCAAACGAATCCATTATAACGAAAGTACCCCCTCCTAATACGTTTTTCGGGCTAGTCTCGGACTAAGGCCAAAAATCTGGCCGGGAGCCATGCACATGTCTAGACGTTGTCATTTATAGACAGCCCACTCCAAAAACTTAGATTATTTGACCAAATTAACTAATGAAAGTGGTGAAAATATATTTAGTAAATGCCTTATCTTTCACTTTAATTTAATGAAAATGGTGAAAATTGAAGAATAAACGGAAACTAATGGAAATAGAAAATGATTTATCCAAACAAACGTCATGTCTAGGAATAACCATGAGCAGTTGTAATGGTTGTATAGAGGTAAGTTTTGTTGTTTTGCTCTTTCCAGGTCACTACACACACCAGGTTAGTTACCTAAAGCATTAAGCAACTGATACATCAAAGCTGTCAAAATTCTATACAGAGAGAAAATCGTCCAATTAACAAAAGCCCAAATGAACTCAGGCTTATTTTGTAGGGTTAATTGTTTAAAACATCAATTTTAAGATGTATACAAACCCTAGTTAAACTGCAAGTTTATTTTGAATATTTCACCTTTTAGATTTGATCGAAATATATGAAACAGACGAAATAAGGTTATTTGATCCACACGAATATGTAATAAACCATAGCATTCATGAGAATCATAACTTGTTCTGCAATTATTACGACAACAGAAAATATTGAATGTAATCGGTACTTTTTGTCATCGTGCTACCAATTTGATTGAATTTGAGAAAAACATAATTTTGTTTATTTGATCACATTCACCATTTGTTCTGCAAGTGTCAGTAATAATACAAAGAAATCAAAATTGGATTTGAGTACTAACAGTATAATACTAAGTAAAATCATTCTTGAAACAACCAAAATTTCTAATTGAGTAAACCAATTTCTAACAAAACTATATACGCGTCATATAAATCCGGCGAGAATTCCTTCGACAACTAACAGAATTACTAATTCTCAGGCGAATATTTTTCTAAAAAAGGAAAATTAACAAAAACGAAAGCAAGAAGCAGATAAAGAAAGGGTTGATCATTCTGTAAAAAGCTATAATCACCCGATCAAGGAACAAGATCGAACGGAGTTCAGCGAAGATCACGATCAGAGCCGATCAAGAAACGGCGACGCCATCGGAGCCATGGTGGAGGGAAAATCGAGAAGGCTTCGGTTTGAAATCGCGCCTTCGCTGTAGATCGTGGCTCGAAGGCTTGATAATTTGAAGAAGAAAGGCTTTGACAGATTTCGCTTTCGCAGACGGCGACATATTCTTCCACTGGCTCTGGATTTGAGATGCCGGTATCTTCGCCGGAGTATTTCTTCCGCTTGAAGAGGAAGCGGCGTTGCGGTGGAGATGACAGCGGAAGGAGCCGGGATGAGTCGTGGGAGAACAGAGGCATGTACGAGCAGGCTTCGATGAGGCGGAGAAGTGAAATCGAGATGATATCACGTTGGATTTCATAGATTCGGAAGCCATGGATGCAGAAATTGGAGGTTTTGAATTCTTTTCTTGGATTAGAGGGTTGAGAAATCGGATGATTTCGGTGGCTTGGGATAATTGGAGTTTTGTTGTGACAAAGTGTTTCAGTGGCCGAGGTATATGGCCTCTTTATAACTGCTTTTGCAGGGACGGAAATTACGATGCTACCCCTACCCGTCTTATTTATGGAAAATTTGGGAATTTCCTTAATTACTTTTGTTTCACTTTTTTATTTTAACCTCTTTTACCGCGATTCCCCCACAGTCAAATTGGCAAAGACCTGATCCGAGTATACAGTAAAAAAAAAAAGTTATTTCCAATCATTAAAATGCATATTTTAATTTGATTAGTAAAAGACTCGAAAGGAAAACTAATGAAATCACTTAGAAAGGAAATTATCTGAACTTGAAATAAGAATCTATTATACTTACTAAAACAGAGTACGAGTTGATGACGTGGCGCGCTGTGGACGCAGTATTAGATTATAGAATTATACAAAAGAAAAGCACATAAAAAAATCTATTTCACAATATTCTTTCTCATTTTTTTCAGGTATTATACTAGTTAACCATATTAAGGATTTTTTTATTCTTACATATCACATAATTTTCTATCCTTACAAAATAATTTTGTTACAATCAATGGCGGTAACAGGATTTTAAAAGGACAAAAATTTATTTTCGATAAAAATATTTATAAAAATAAAATAACGATAAAAACAAAGTGAATATATCATATACTTACAATAAATAAAAATACAAAAAAAACAAAAAAAAACATTAAGGTATGGTCGTGGACCGCGCCTATATATTAAAAAAAAAATTAGCTGCCGTATCGGCGCGGTCTCTTTAGTTTTTTTTTTCTTTTAAAAAAGTTACACTATATCCGCGGTCTAGGACCGCACCTCTATTTGTGTTTTTATTATCTTTATTTCGGATATTAAAACGCTGTCCTCGACAATGCGTTTACAAATAAGAGTGCGGTCTAAGACCGCGCTTCTACTCCGAACAACAAATCTCGTGCATTTTGGTGAATTATTTCACTCCGAGCCTAAAACGGGAAATCTCGTGCATTTTAGTGATATTTAAAAAAAAAAAAAATCTTAGAAAACAATTTTATAAACGAGCCACAACCCATTTTCAAAATGATTTTTTTTTTGGGGATGGGGCAGCTGGACCGCCCCTGGTTACAACATTAACTAATTTTATTTATGTAATATGCCATATGAGCTTCTCGTACACGGATTTTTTTTTATTTATTTGTATCGACAAATTCTCATAGTGACAACTAATTATAAATCAAGCAAAATACACAATTTAATTGTAAGTAATGATAGGTTTAAATTTCTCTCATGTAGTAGCTAGAGGTGATTACATTATTTCCATTTTATACGAATTTTTCTATTTTTTGTTTATTTTAAAGCATACAAAAATCGGTATAAGTCGAGGTTGATATTTTGAGGGTTTTATTGTAATTTTTATGTTAATTTTATTGATTTGTTTAGTTTTGTTGAGGAAATAACATTATAATGGTAATTGAAAATATAATGTAGAAAATCATGCACCTTATATTAATACTAGTGCATATTGTCCTACGCTAAAATCTTATCTATTATTTCAAGAACAGGAAATAGAAAATTTTTCATATTAAAAAACTATCTTTTTAATATGACTTAAAAATAAGCTACAATTCTTAATCTAGAAATTTTATCATTAAGGAATTGATAAGTTCTTGAAAATAGTTCAACTGAATGTATAAAGTTTTTGTTACAAATCTTAACTTATGTCATGAGAGTAATTATAAATCAAGAGACCTAAATTTAAACTAGAGTTTAGTGAGTTTTAAATTCTGGATGACAAGTTCACACTTCCACCGATTATTGGTTGGACTAATTGTACATGTGTATTCTACTGTTATTTTTTGTAAAGTTACACTTAAAATAAAATGTTTATATATAGTTTTAATATACAATGTTAACAAAATTGCTAAAGTTACACTAGAGTTTAGTGAGTTTTAAGTTATGTAATTAACAAATTGGTCATTTCCCAATTACATAAGGTCAATGGTTCATCGTTTACACAATGTCGAGTTTCATAAGCCCAAGTCCAATCGAGTTACACAAATCCAAACTCAATCGAGTTACACAAGTCCAAACTCAATCGAGTTACACAAATCCAAGCTCAAAAGTATGTCGTTTACACAATTAAATGTTTGGGACCATTTGTGTAATTACAAACGTAGGTCACATCTTGTAATAATTCAACTCAAAGCATTTGATGCACTTTCAAAAGTTTGGGTCATTTTTGTTAATACAAACTTGGACCGTTTCTTGTAATAATCCAATTGGGACAGATTTACAAATTCTAAAACTATGGGTTATAAACGTAAATATAAAGTAAGGGCGTCTTTTTGTAATTATACCAAAAGAGCATAAGGATTTCAGATGAACCCGACGGATGTCTTCTCCAGCGGCAAGGGAGCACACTCAATGACAGAGGTAAAAAAAAGGCTTCTGGCGCGGCTTTTCAGACAGTGGTTGAAGGCTTCATTTCCCAACAGGGAGCCTCCGACGATGACGGTATGTCATGCTCATGGTCATGGGCTAGTGCATGCGCCGGCATTCCTCTTCTCCTCCAACGACTATTGGTTTCTGGGTTGTGGCGATGACGGTTCGAGAGGAGGCGAGAACGACGACAATGTGGCGTTGGGCTTCTTCTTTGGCAAGGTTATGATGTGAGTGGTAGATGACAGTTATTCGGATTTGTTCTACTAGTGCAGATCTGATGAGTATATGTTCGGCGGTGGAAGCTCATCCCTCACCGGATGCGCCTGCACGAGCCCAACAACGCTTGAACTTGACGCGTTTACGGCCTCGACGCCGCAATGGCTAGGCCATGGCCCACCCAACTCAATTTAAAAATTCTTTTTATAAAATAATCTAATTATTTATTATTGTTTTTAAAAGTTGCAGGTTGCGTATTTTTGTTAATTTTTTTATTAACGATTAATTATTTGAATGATTTTATAATTACAATTTGTTAGAATTGAAATTTTTTTAATTTTTTAGTTTTCGTCCATCCATCGAAAATTTCTGGCTCCGCCCAATCGACGGTGGAGGCGTTCGACGACAACAAGGCTACAGGTCTCGCGTTACACAATGCTCTTCTTCCTTAGGTGGGTGGTGGGTGGGGAGAGCGAGAGTTTAATTAAGACGAGTGGTTGATGAAAATGGTGCATCCACCCATGAACCGACCCATTTCCATTCCTATTTCCATAACAAGTCAATCTATCTCTTGAACGATGATACTCAGTAGGGCTCCCCAATGACGCCGAGTTCAATCATTGCTCCGACTCCCGACAAATGAAAGCTTGTATCATCCTCTCAGACAATCCCCCTTATTAAGTATAATGCATTTGTCCTCTACATAACACCGTATTTATAAAGGATGATGTAGCCTATCCTTATTACATATGTGACAATACAACTGGTACTAAGCATATTATAGAAGAATATATTGCATTTTTCGCCTCTATGCGATTTTGTGCTTTAGTTTCCCCAGCTCGCTCCAAGCTCGCAAAGGATAATGTGAAGTGAAGGGTAGTGAATCGTGGAGAAGGGAGGGAATTTGTGAGTAAATATGCTATTTGAACCTTGTATGAGACAAATACAACCCGAAAAGTTTTGTCTTGAACACCCTCTTTGACAAAATGATAGTTGCAATAAATGTGTATGAGCATGTGATGCATTATTAAGTGTAATACTATGTACGTGACCCCGATGATGTCATACCAAAGTATAAAGCTCAATAGGAAGGCGAATGCAGAGCTTTGAGAGGAGAGATAAATCTAGTTTGTTCACAAGTTGCATTAGCAAGCGTTCGTATTCAGTGTCAGTTGATGAACGAGTAATAATGTCTTTTTTTTTTTTTTTTTTTTAATCTCCAAGAGACTAAAGTGGAGCTATAGCAGATGCGATAATACCTAGTAGAGCGTTTTCAATTGAGCAATGCCTAGAATAAAATGGACTAGACATTTGACATATATAGTGTCAATGATGTTGAAGAGGTCGATGCACGAATTGACAACATCTATTGAAACAAATGAGATGTCCGGGCAAGTGAATGACAAATATTAGAGGCTACCCACAACACTATAATAAAATCGAGGATCAAAGAATTAGGGTGTTTAGATAGGCTATCCTACATTTTGGTTTAATGTAGGATAGCTGATCTAAACACCCTAATTACAAGGATGAGGAACACCTTCCATGTCCAACTTTCGATCATCGGAAGAAGTGTTTCACCCTTTTGAGATGATTTCGCCAACCCCTCATTCTCCTTCATCTCGGATTCTGAAACACCTTGTTCATCTTACTTTCGGATTTCGTCTTTGTTCGCCTTCGTCTTGAATCTCGGCAACACATTGTTTTCCTTCGTCTCGGAAAGATCCAATTCAGAACCCTCAAACAATTGTCTTCTCAACAGGCCATGCAAATGCCCAAACAACTGTTGCTTAACCATCTCAAAGGCCAAATCCATCATCTCAAGCTGCTCAATTGCGTTCATATTGTACAAAAACAAGCCATAAAACAACTCAAAACTATCTTTAGAAGTATTCTCCACCAAATTCAACAAGCTCTTATAACCCTTTGTATTAATTTGAAGTGCTTTCCAAATCCAACTTCTTCAAGAATCTACTCATGACCCATCATATGAGTTATGAACTGAGAGCCAGCAACATGTTTATCATGTTCAACACAAGTCATTTCCTCAATCCTACATCCTTCTTTTCTGAAAACATTAATGAAATCATCACATCTCTTAACCCTAGCTTCTGATTTTCCAATGTGAAATTTATCGTACACAAAAGGCAAACCGTTCCATTCGCGGATTCAGGTCCAGACATTGGATGAGAACAAAGAATATCGAAATCATGAGGCAATATCTTAAGAAATAGAGATCGAGGAAAATCCTTTACCGACAATACATCGAGGAACAGTGGATTTCGTTTGAGACGTACGTTGCAATGGCAAACTTCGGAGAACAGATTCGGCGGAGATTATGGAGGTACAAAGGAGAATAACCTCTGGATTCTCCTCGCAAAAGTCATGTGGATCATTGAAGAAGGAAACGCCAAATCGGCGTTTCCTTCCTTCTTCAATGTCCACAGGACCTTTGCGAGGAGCCTCTAGAGGTTATCCTCCTTTGCACCGATTGAAGAGAACGGAGATTGGAGCGCTCGTATTCGTTGTCGTGGGACTGGATGGCATCGATGTTCGAAATTCGCAAGGGACAGATGTGCAAACGGTAGCGGTGGAAGCGTGAGGGGACGAGAGCGGGGAAGAACAACCCATCGACGGAGATTGCGGCGATTGGGTGGTCGGCGGTGATTGTATATTTGTATGGAGGTGAGTGAAATCATCCTATTGAAAGGGAATAAAGTGATACTTCCTCCGAGTGCACAAACCTTATTTTATACGTAATATAATTTTTTTTTTTAGTTTTTTAAAAAAATCATTATCACTTTTATCTTAATTAATAAGATCCTAGGCCTAGCAAAGATTAAGGATAGCCTTTCCTCTTCCGATGGAGTGATAAGAGGAAAACATAAAATAACACTTAAACTTAAACTTGAAATGATAGAACAAAAAATAATTTTTAAAATTATTATGACAACTATTTATTAATGACAATTGTAAACATAAAATAACACTTAAATTTGATCAATAAAACGATATTTTCTTGTAATCGGAGGAAGTAGTATATAAATTTATATTGAACATTTATCCATAAAATAATAATTTTAAGTATATTTTGATTTGACTTTTTCGAAAAAGCTAGCATAAAGTAATAGTATTATGAATATTAAGGGCCCGTTTGGTTCCAACTCCGGAAACGGAAACAAAATGGAAACGAATTTAGGGCCCGTTTGGTTTCAACTCCAAAAACAGAAACGGAATGAAAACGAATTTAGTCCACATATATATCCTTATTCATGAAGTTTTATGGAATCATTCCTTATGGTTTCATGCAAAATGCACTTGTCTCTCCACATTTTGTTACCCTATAGGGTATTAAAAGTAATCAAATTCAACTTCAATTGCTTAAAAACACAAGGAATGATTCAAAAAACTTTCATGAATAAGAGTTTACATATGGACTAGATTCGTTTCCATTCCGTTTCCGATTCCGGAAGTAAAACCAAACGGGCCCTTAGTCCATATGTATATACTTATTCATGAAATTTTATGGAATTATTCATTGAGGTTTAATGCAAAATGCACTTGTTTTTCCCACATTTTATTACCCTATAGGGTATCAAAAGTAATCAAATTATACTCCAATTACTTCAAACCACAAGGAATGATTCAAAAAACCTTCATGAACAAGGGTATACGTATGAACTAGATTCGTTTCCATTCCGTTTCCGATTCCGGAGTTAAAACCAAACGGGCCATAAATTTGTTGTAACCATATTTTCTTTATTAATGACGTAAAATTTTGACTTTTGTTTGTGATTTGCGAAAGAAGAACCGATGACAAGCGACCGGTAGAAGTGGATCATCCGACCGTTATCCGATTCATTATCATTGTTACGAAGTTGTTGATAAGGGAGATCAAATTTTAATCATGCAACTTACATCAAAATTACATTCGAATAACAACCTAACAATCTCCAACCTATTTCCTTTATCCACTGAAGAATGTACATAACAAAATGCCTCTATCGTAATGTTTTAATGTAGTATAACAACAACAAAAATAACTTATCGGGTCATGACAAGTTCGTACGATCGCAATTTGCGATAACTCTATGAATAAGTATATGATCGGTGTACATTTTGAGGAGTCCACTTGAGATTAACGTTTAGTTTTCCTTTCTTTGCTCCTTCCAAGGGTAAGCTAACTTTGTATTCACCTTCTGTTATAACTCTTGTCAACGTCACAACGCATTTGCCCATATAGTCCTGTGATATTTTCACATTTATCTATTTAGTAATAATAATTTTTTTTTTCAAAATCAACACTAATCCGATCCAACAAGAGATTTTCCGTCCGGTCCGGGACCGATGAACAACCAAAGTATGTCTACTGAGGAAAACCGGACCGGACCAGAAATTACGGTCCTGCCCTGAACCGTTATTGTAATAATCCGGTCCGGTCCAAGATATTACGGTCCGGCCCAGGACCGTAATGTTCCGGTCCGGTCTGGTCCGGACCGTTAATTTACATTTTATTTTATTTTTCAATAAGAAAAGTACCCGGTCCAAACCCGGACCGGACCGGATTTAATCCATACAATAATATCTTTTTTTTTTAAAAAAAATAATAAAACGGTCCGGACCGGGTCCGGTCCATGGACCGTTTCACACTAGCAGTGAAACGGTCCGGTCCGGTCTGAGAGTTTACGGTCCGGTCCGGAATGAACCCCCTTAAGAAAAACCATTTAAAATATTTGAATGTAGAGATACGTTTTCGGATTTACCTTGCCAAATTTATCATAGTCCCAAACTTCCATCCAGATCATGTCATGTAATCCATTCTCCACAAGGAAGTCGAACGTTTGGTTCCAAACTGGATTCAAGCTTTTGGTTACAACCTGGAGCATGAGACAAATAGTTCAACACAAGGAGCGAACCACAACATTAAACAAACCCGAGATGCAAAATTTCATAATGATCATTGAATGTAAAGTTACTGAAACTTCTATCTGAGCATTGGTTGAGATTTGTCAGATGTTGTATGAGTCAAGTTACTTGAGCCTGGTTCAGTCTTGGCTTGAGATCGTCACTTTCTAAAAATATTTGAGCTTGGGCTCAAGCTTGACTCATTTGACTCGAACAACAACCCTAAAAATGACTAGACGAGTCAATCCCATTAAGATTGTTGTATTAATCGAGTTACTCGGGCTCATCTAATCGTCTCAAAACTTTTAATAAAATTTAGGTTCAGCATGATCCTAAACGAGCTAACTTAGACAAACTAAAACTCGACCCGTTTGATTTGAGTAACAGCCCTAAATAAACACCAGCACCATTGCTCACTGAATGTAAAGTTAGGAGGAATAAGTTATCACTATCATCAACAAAGGGAACTCACTCTAGTTTTTTTCTTTGTCCCGGATTTCTTCATTTTCACGACGACAAATGGATCGGCTTTTCCTGTTAGATCAGCAGGAGGCAAGTCTTCACCGGAGATCACGGTCACACTAAGGACTCCTCGGATGATCTCCTTGTTTTCTGTAGGTGTTATGGATAATCCATTTTGTAAAGGTGTTTCTTTCATGCTATTTGTCAGAACCCTCTCCAAAGAGGTCATGGAAACATTTGCAGAAAAATGATTTGATAATCCATTTTTGGGTGCTTTAGGAAAATACACAAGCTCCAGGTGTATCTACATGCAAACCATGGACAACATGAAGTTTCAGGAAGTCGAAAAGTAGGTTGAATAGAAATATATAATAGTCAAAATGACCCACAACTAATACAAACTATTATGTATTCATGAACAAAAAGTAATATAAGTAAAAAAATATTAAGATAATACAACTATAGACATGAATCAATTCTAACATATGCATATTTCCGGCCAAAATGACGACGTAGCAGTCAGGAAAAAGTGTTTATAATTGACAAAAAACTTAGAGAGATCAAAATGTGTCAATATAAAAATTGTCCCTTCTTTTAAAAATATTATATACCTTTTATTAAATTGAAATTTGATCGCAAAACTTTATTCTGACCGTCACCATTCTGGCCGGAAATGTTGGTTGATATGGGTGTAGTTAGTCTATTCTTGGTAAATTTGAAGCTTGAAATAATTTTAGTTCATTGATGATAGTTTATATTAATTTCGGTCATTTTTATAACGTAAAAAAAGCTAATAAGAAAATTAGGTCGGATAGAAATATATAAAGCATTTGGTAGAGGGACGAGATTATTTGGGATTATAATCCCCACAATTCAAGTTGAGTTAGAATATAAAAAAAATCAAAATAATCTTTCGAAATAATTTTCCCAAATCCCAATAACCTCCTATTACCCCACCGCACTCAATATACAGCAAAAACAACTCAAAATAATACAAACTAAACAAAAGCAATCCAAACTTAAAAATTACTAAAAATAATATAAAATATACACGTATCCATTTTTATATGTGCATACTTCCAGCCAAAATGATAGCTAGCAGGAGGAAAAAAGTTTTGGGATCAACAATAAAGTGAAAAAAAAAATAGGTAGATGAAAATGTTTCCATATAAAAATTTGGCCCTTTTTTTAAAAAAAATTGTACCTATTTTTTTGTTGATTAAATTTTGATCGCAAAACTTTTTTCAACGGCATAGATTGTTAAATCTTAGTAAATTTAAAGATTGAATTATTTTTGGTTCATTGATGATAATTTATATTAGTTCCGATCATTTTATTTCAATGTAATAAGATGATAGTAGGAAGAATAAAAAAATGTTACCTCACCCCTATTCTTGTTATCTCTCTGGACCTCCAAATCCTTCACCAGTTTCAACCACACTTCTTTCACTTTACCAGGCTGAAGGTCTTTTAGGTGGAATTGAGCACATCCAATAAGTTTAGATGCCTGAAGTTCGTCGTCGTCGAAAACTTTGACCACCAGATTTTGAGTTAGTTTGTCCTCAACAACGAATTCAAAGTGCTCATTCCAGATTGGATTCAAGTCATTGTTCTGCAGAAGTAAACAAATGTTTCATAACTCAAAAGGTGTTAAAATAGCTTCTTACAAGTAGGTTGGAGATATATATGACTTACAATAACTTTACTAGTCTTCGTTTTTGAATGTAGAGGGCGCACGTATAGCTTGGCAAAAGGGTCTGATTTTCCAATCAAGTCCTTGTTTGTAAGATTCCGGGCTTGCACAAGCTTTACCTGTAGTATCCCATCAGGCTTCAACTCTAAATCACTGCATATTAGTGAACTCGTGAGAGTAGGGATTAAGAGTTGCAACACCGAGTTTTGATAGTTAATATATTTACAAATAAAGCTTAATGGAGAAACTCCAAATTCTTTTATTTCACTAAACCAGTAAAATATTATAGGGTAATTCCGGATAGTGCCCCTTGTGGTTTGGAATTTTCCGGATTTTGTCCAATATTTTTTTTAGTTCGGATGATGCCCTTGTATTTTAATATTTTTCGAAAAATGTCCAACTCCGTTTTAATTGTAAACGATGTCAACTTAAAATAATTTTTTTTGAAAAAGACCTATGAAATGTTTAGCTTCTTTTACCTTTTTTTTAAAAAGAAGTTTTCTCATTCAAAAAAACATTATTTTAGTTGACATTCCTTTACAATATAAGCGGAATTGGACATTTTCCGAAAAAATATTAAAACACAAGGTCACAATCCGAACTAAGGAAAACCTCCAGACAAAATCCGGAAAACCCCAAACCACATGGGCATCATCCGGAATTTCCCAATATTATATTATGTACTTTGATGATTCGGTATACCTGTAGTCCCCGGGTATAATAGGAATAACTTTACGAACTGGCCATGTGATAGAATCCTCAATGGCATCCCTTATGGTTCCCTGCACTTATAGCAATGGCTGTGTTACATTCAAATAGCAGAGAATACGTTCCTTAGAAAGAAAGCTGTTATTGCAGTGAGAAAGTCAATTTGGGTAGTTTCGGGTTTTAAAACAAGCTATGCAGTATTTGTTGTAAAATACACTATAAATAGTAATTTAATGTTCAAAAATGGCGTGTGTGCAGTACATTATTGATGAAGCATCCAAACAGCACTTTACTATAATTAAATTGTAGGCCATAAGCCCATAACACTTGTTTGACAGACAAAATATTATGCATCCAAACACACGCTTAACAAAACGAACAGTGGCTTGACCCTGCTAAGAACAATCATTAACTACAAGATAAAAAGGTAACTAACAATGAATGGAATCATTTCAAATGAGAAGCGTTGGTTGCAAACTTGCACTAGTACAAGGATCGATAGAAATTGTTGAACAATAAAACGGAGTAGAATATATGGCACAATTCTCACTTGCAACACGAGTGAACAAAATGCATCATGAAATGGTCTTTGGATGAAGACTAATGACAAACCTCAATAGCATCAGAAATTCCGGGGATTGAAGATATGTCACCGCCAATAACTTTAAGAGTGAAGTCCATTTGTTTCTAAAATGAGAAAATCAGGAGGTTATAAGCAAACTGAAGCACATATACCGTTATATGCATCTGATGAGAACAACCAAAATAGAAAAGGATGAGCCAGAACAGTAATTCCTTCATAGCATTTGGAAGTAAACTAGAAAAATATCAGTTCATATAAAATGATAAGGTCTGATTGTTGGACGGTACAATGCAAAAACTATTGTTCCAACAGTTTACCTACTAATTTCACCATCGACACTTTTTATTTATTACCTTACTGGTAACGGAGGTTTTAGAAAATACCAATCTTCCATCAATAGGTATATTTTTTTTATTCCAGTCTGGTGCTTGGCTCATAAGCAACAGTGGAATGACAAAACAGATTTATAATCCTAGAGTCTGGACACCATAAACATGAGAGATTGACCATCAGTGTCCAACTAACTTGTGCAAGAAATGCCTAGTCACTCACCAGCTTCAATGCTTCAAGTAGACCTATCAATAGGATTAGGGTAGTCATTTTGAAGTATGTTGCATAAGTTCCGCATAATTTGTTTTTACTATTATGATTCAAAAGGTGATTAATCCTTAACCTTAAATCCTCGGGTTTGGTAAGTTGGATTTCAAGTCCTTCCAGTTTTTGGGTAATGTTTAGTTCACATTTCTACTAGTCAAGTAGTTATGGATCACAACTTGAATGTGTTCAAATAAGTTCAATCTCGCACAAGTTAATAGAATAAAACTGAAGAGACTTGCAAACTATTAGTGTAGAATTTTACCTTTTGCCTCAGTGAGTAACTAATGGCACCAAAACCAGGGAATTCTTCAACAAGAGGCTTAAATATCAGCCTGAAAACACCTGTAAATCCAATATCCTTTACCTAAACAAACATACAAACTAAAAGCATCAATCCAATAGCTAATTCACTACTAAGAGTAATGTCTGTCAAGCATAGTTGTGAATGATACCATACCTGGACAGGCAATGCGACGCCTAATCTAGTCTTTATAGCAAGTACAATATTGGGATTCCCATCCCATTTTACTTCCAGCTCCATAGTAATACCATCGCCTCCACCCTCAATGATTGAAACCCCTAAGAGCATCAAGTTCACAATCAACAAATTCAGGGATTTTTATAAAAAAAATTTTTACTCTACAATCATCCTCAGTAACGTTCTACCAAAAACAAACGAAAATTCCAATTCACAGAGCATACTTTAATTCTAAATCTACACGCTCAACATGATTTTTCTAGCGAACTCTTTAGAAGTGTAGCAATGGCTAGTGAGGATAATTTTGTACCTGTAAATTGGGGAGCAACAGTACCAAGAGTGAGCTTGGAGAACTTAAGGGATGAAAGTATAACTGGTCTATACTCTTCAAGGATCGGCTCTACTGATGCCTTTATTAGCTCAGACGCCGCCTACAAGGGTGCAATTCCACATCCAAAGTTATGGGCACTCAACATTTATCAGTTGCCAACTTGAAACACATTGTTAGATAGCAAGGATCTCACTCCTACCAAGAATCTCTGAAAGCGCAGAATTTGTGCAATACAACCAGTTCTAAGCATTACTTAGCTATCTTCACTTCATAAAGAAAATGTAGTTGAACCAATTAATTCAAAAAGTAAGAAAAAACCTGATAGTTGTTGGGAAAACCTCCCACTTTCGTGTTGGTAAAATGGGAATATGGACTAATTAAGTCAATGACTTAATTTTGTGGATGATACAAATCTACAACTTCTCCACCTATTTATAGTTGGAGGAGATCAAATCCCTACACAATAATCTAGGAAAGATATTTTAGAAGAGAATTCTAGAACTACACAAATTCCTAGAAGATATTTTAGAAGAAAATTCTAGATTAGTTCTAGACTAATCTTATCTTGATCATTCTCTTCTTCTCTAGATCTTTCTCATCTTTTCTTCTCTTCTCTAGAGCATTCTCCACAATGGATTGTTCCTTTTTGGATCTTTTGCCCATTGGGCTTATATCCAATTTGTTGGATAACCCATTTATTGAATGGGCTTGATTAAGGAGGGACCAACAATTCTCCCCCTCACGACTTAATCATGTGATACGATGCCGGTACCTTGACAACAATCTTCAAACTTCTTGGTCGGTATTACCTTGGTCATAATGTCTGACCAGTTCTCATCAGTGTGCACCTTGCCAAGTTGCAGAAGCTTTTCTTCAAGAACATCCCGGATCCAGTGATGCCGTATATCGATGTGCTTCGAGCGGGAGTGAAGAGTTTGAATTCTTTGCCAAGTGAATTGTGCTTTGATTATCACATTGCAAGATATAACGATCTTGCTCTACTCCCATCTCCATCAAGAAGTTCTTCATCCATAGCATCTCCTTGCATGCCTCAGTAGCTGCAATATATTCTGCTTCAGTGGTAGACAAGGCAACACTCTTTTGTAACTTTGATTGCCAGGAAACAGCTCCCCCTGCGAATGTAATCACATATCCTGACGTTGATTTCCTGGAATCACTATCACCGGCCCAGTCGGCATCTGTGTATCCTTGTAGTATAGGCTTCTCTTTTCCGAAGCATAAGCACCTATTAGTAGTGCCTCGTAGATATCGGAGGATCCATTTCACTGCAGCCCAATGTTCCTTTCCTGGATTTGCTAGGAAGCGACTCACTACTCCAACTGCATAGGCAATGTCGAGCCTAGTGCACACCATGGCGTACATAAGGCTGCCTACTGCCGAGGCATAGGGGATCTTCTCCATATCCCGCTTCTCTTGCTCACTAGTTGGGCATTGCTTTGAACTTAACTTAAAGTGCCCAGCAAGTGGTGTGCTTACCGGCTTAGCTTGGTGCATATTGAATCTCTCTAGCACCTTTTCGATGTATCTTTCTTGGGATAGCCACAACATCTTCTGTGATCGATCACGAGTGATCTTCATCCCAAGAATTTGCTTTGCCGGTCCTAAATCTTTCATGGCAAATCTCTTGCTCAAATCTTTCTTAAGAGCAGCTATCTTGTTACGATCATGACCTACTATTAACATGTCATCGACATAAAGTAAGAGTATGAGAAAGTCGCCACTAGCGTACCTCTTCATGAAGACACATGGGTCACATGGATTCTTCTTGAAGTCATGATCTGCCATGAAAGAGTCGAACTTCTTGTACCACTGCCTCGGTGCCTGTTTTAGCCCATAAAGACTCTTCGTTAGTCGGCAGACTAGATTCTCCTTGCCCGGTTCTTTGAATCCTTCAGGCTGCTCCATGTATATCTCCTCTTCAAGATCTCCGTGGAGAAAGGCGGTCTTGACGTCGAGTTGTTCGATCTCCAAGTCTAGAGCAGCTGCTATACCAAGAACAACTCGGATTGATGACATCTTTACTACCGGAGATAATATCTCTTCAAAGTCGACGCCTTTCTTCTGTTGGAATCCTTTTACGACCAATCGAGCTTTGTATCGAGGCTTTGAGTTTTCATCCTCCGATTTTATTCGGTATACCCATCTGTTTTTCAAAGCTCGCCTCCCTTTTGGTAGCTCCACCAGCTCATATGTGTGGTTTTCATGCAAGGATTCCATTTCATCTTGCATGGCTCTTACCCATTCACTTTTGTGAGTGTCGTCCATGGCCTCCTTGTAGCTTTGAGGCTCCCCCTCATCCGTGAGGGTCACATATTCATCGGGTGTGTATCGTGTAGATGGTCTTTTGTCTCTAGAAGACCTTCTCAGTTGAGATTCTGGTGGAGTGCTCGATTGTCCTTCTGGCGCTTGGTGGATTTCTTCATCACCATGCTCTAGAGTAGTATCACTCTCTTCAACATCTTCATTTCTTGGCGTAGCTTCATTTGAAGTGTCTTGTTGTATCGGAGAAGGGTCGGGGTTTGGTGTGCTCCTTTTGACTCTTGTCCTTGGCTTCTCTGATCGTTGAATATCTTCAATTGTTTGATCTTCGAAGAATACCACATCTCGGCTTCTAACGATCTTGTTGGTGGTCGGATCCCATAGCCGGTATCCGAGTTCATCTTTGGGTGAGCCAAGGTAGATACATTCTTTGGTCTTGGCATCAAGCTTGGCACGTTCGTCCCTAGGTATGTGAACGAATGCCCTGCACCCGAACACCTTTAGATGGTCATACGAAACCTTCTTTCCTGACCAAACTTCCTCCGGGGTGTCTCCATTCAGGGGAACGGACGGCGTAAGGTTGACAATGTCGGCGACAGTCTTCACAGCTTCTCCCCAAAACGACTTGGGCAATTTTGCGTGAGATAGCATACACCGAACTCTTTCTGTAATTGTTCGGTTCATTCTCTCTGCAAGCCCGTTCAGCTGTGGTGTCTTAGGTGGTGTCTTCTCCATCCTGATTCCATGAGATCTACAGTATGCCTCAAACGGACCTCGATATTCTCCTCCATTGTCTGATCGGACACTCTTGAGCTTTTGTCCTGTCTCTCGTTCCACCCGAGCAACAAATTCCTTGAATGCATCAAGAACTTGGTCTTTGGTCTTTAGGAGATAAACCCATACCTTCCTTGAGTGGTCGTCTATGAAGGTGACAAAATAGGACGCACCACCAAGGGATTTCTCGGACATGGAGCAAACGTCGGTGTGCACAAGATCTAGAATATTCTTTCTTCTTCTAGGTTGAGAAGACGTTTGGAAGGAAACTCTATGTTGTTTACCGGCTAAACAATCGGCACAAGGGTCAAGAGAGTTACCTTGCATCTTTGGGAGGAGTTGTCTTCGCGCTAGTGTGTGAAGACCCTTCTCGCTCATGTGTCCAAGCCTTCGATGCCATAGTTCCATGTCTTCTCCTGCGACATTGGCTTCTCCTTTGCAGAGCTTGGCTTGTGTCACGTATAATGACCCTTCCTTCTTTCCTCGAGCCATTATCATGCTTCCTTGGATGAGCTTCCATTTGCCGCCACCAAACTGATTTACTAGGCCAAGATCGTCAAGCTTTCCAGCTGATATGAGGTTGAGGCGCATATCCGGGACATGCCTCACATCCTTAAGGGTAAGCTTGCATCCCGTATTTGATACCAGGATGATGTCTCCTATACCAACAATCTTGCTCCTATTTTGATTCCCCATGTGGACATTACCAAAGTCACCACTTTGGTAGGTTGAGAAGAAACTTTCATGGGGTGTGACGTGGAATGATGCACCAGAATCGACAATCCAGGAGCTATCGTCAGAGGCGATATTCAGGAAGTTGTCTTCTCCGAAGAGATATAGATCATCATCTTCATCTACCATGGCGGTTGTACCCTTGTCTTCCTCTCGCCTCTTTGTTGGGTTAATTTGGTCTGGCTTGACGTTGCCGGCCTTCTGATCTTTCTTAAGAAATCGACATTCTGATTTCTTATGGCCTATTTTTCCACAATAATAACAAGTTGGCCTAGAGCGTGACTTAGACCGACCTCGAGACTGGTCTCGGCTTCGGTTCATATTGCGCCCACGTGTATCGCTTCTACTCCGGTTGTCAATAATGTTTGCCTCAGACTGGGTAGACGTTCCTCGTTCCCTCCTTCTAACTTCTTCACCAAGGAGACTATCACTAACGGCGTCCATGGTGAGCTTCCCTTCCGGGGCCGAGTTACTAAGGGTAACTACAAGAGTGTCCCAGCTCTCTGGAAGGGAACTAAGGAGTAAAAGGGCTTGCAACTCATCCTCGAGTTTCATTCCAGCTTTACTTAGCTGATTTACGAGCCCCTTGAAATTATTCAAGTGCTCGATCATGTTTTGGCCATCCTTGTACTCCATCTTCACCAACCGTTGAACTAGAACGGCTTTGTTACGAGGCGTTTTCTTTTGAATCATGGACTCAAGCTTTGTCCATAATTCAAAAGCATTTGTATATGTAGATACATGTTCAAATAGAGATTTGTCGATGTACTTACGGATCATGGCGACTGCTTTCCGGTTTAAAAGCTCCCACTCCTTCTCGCTCTTCCCTTCGGGCTTATCCTTGCTGGTGATGGGCTCGTACAAATCCTTACAATAAAGGTGGTCTTCCATCATCGGCTTCCAATAAGAATAATTATCCGCCGTGAGTTTGAACATCTCGCCATCGTGAATGACGGTAGCCTCCATCTTGACAACACGAGCTAAGGAATAATGACCGGACTAACCTTGCTCTGATACCAGTTGTTGGGAAAACCTCCCACTTTCGTGTTGGTAAAATGGGAATATGGACTAATTAAGTCAATGACTTAATTGATACAAACAAACTCACTTATTTTATGTGGAGAAGGAATGCTACAAGTTTTTGTGTGGGCACTCTCACAACTTATGTTTTGCTTGCTCTCAATTTTGTGAATGATACAAATCTACAACTTCTCCACCTATTTATAGTTGGAGGAGATCAAATCCCTACACAATAATCTAGGAAAGATATTTTAGAAGAGAATTCTAGAACTACACAAATTCCTAGAAGATATTTTAGAAGAAAATTCTAGATTAGTTCTAGACTAATCTTATCTTGATCATTCTCTTCTTCTCTAGATCTTTCTCATCTTTTCTTCTCTTCTCTAGAGCATTCTCCACAATGGATTGTTCCTTTTTGATCTTTTGCCCATTGGACTTATATCCAATTTGTTGGATAACCCATTTATTGAATGGGCTTGATTAAGGAGGGACCAACAATAGTTTTTCACTTTTTTTGGTTTACCTGAAGACTATTTTTAGTAACTATCAATTTTGATGGCAACGCAACCAGCACTGAATTTTCATAAAATTAAAAAAAGTTAGACCGGATGCATTAAACCCGGTTCAAACTTAACCGCTTCTGCCTTCTGGTCAATTTCCACAGCTATTACGAGTAACGAAGAAGTAAAGAGAGAATGTTCACCTGATCCACGTAGGGCCAGATCTTGGTAAGATGAGCATTGAGCCAAGTCAACTGAGAAGAAGAAAACCACAGAATCACTAATCTAAAAAATGAAACGACATCGTATTGGACTCACAATCTCCCACGGCTGATGAAATTAAGCAAAAAGAGAAGAAGCTTAAAAGTTGAATACCAACCTTCTGTTGCTCGGAGAAGACAATCCAGGTCGGGTAGTGCGGCGGAGGGAGAAGCTTTCTAGAATCTTCCACCGTCATTCTCGCAAACGCTGCAATCATCGCAGCCTACAAACAAACAGTTTAATCAAAAACCAACCAAATCGAAATTAAAAGTCGCGATCAGAAAGAAGATTTTGGAGATTACTAGATCAGATCGGTGCTTCGATCGCGCATTTTCACAACGGACGAATATAACTATTACTGCGATTCCGGCGATGATTCCGATTACAAGACCAAAGAAGAACGACATCTCGAAAGCATAAACTAGTCTTCGTCAAAGATGCGAGTGAAGGATAGGATCGGAGAACAATGTCTGCATAACTTATCGATCCGAGAATGGAAGAAGTTGATTGGAGCTTCTTTGGTTGATTGATTGGTTGGAGACTTTTTCTTGCGAGTAGCTGGACTTTTGGAAATGGAGGTGAAGGATTTGATTCTGTGGTGACTTCGGAATTTTGACGGTTAAATCTTTTTATATTTTGCGTGGGAAAGCTGGGGGGAGAGTTGAAGGAGATTGTCGTTTTCGTTTTAACTTCCGTAACCGAAACGTTTTGCTGTCGTGTTCGGATAAATAGTATTGCTTAACTTTGCTTAAATAAAATTAGTTAGTTCCTAACAAAACAATAAAATTGGTTAGTAATTATTTTATGGGTAAGTGTTTGGGTAATAAGTTTTATTGAGTTATTTCGTGTGAATATGTGTTAGTTTATGTAAATATTATTGATTTATTCCCATAATTTTTTAATGGGTATCCTTATGCGTAAGTGTTTATTTACGACGTTTAAAAAATTCACCTTATATATTTGTTTATCGAGTGTAGAAGGGTCATCTTCCACAATACAAAAAAAAAAAGAAGAAACAATTTGATATATTAGGCTTTTTCTAGTTTTGTGTTTACTTAATTGAAACATTAAAAAGCATAGTTACTACTCTAGTTTTTTTAAAAGGCCTAGTTATCAAAATTGCTCACACAAAAATGACCCTTTAATCATATATTTACAAATTTTCACTTTTCTAGGTACTTCAAATAAATTTTGAATTCACCTGTAAAAATTTCCGGTTTTATGACTTTGTACATGTGAATATATGAATCCCAATTGAGAACCAAAGTGTGATTGCAAGCCTCACGTTAGCTTTTAATATGAGATTGAGAATCATGCGTGAATAGACCTGATTATATTCGGACGGATCAGTGAAAACACGGACTGGTATAAACAGAGAAAGAAGTCCGACCAGACCGAAAAGTCCGACCTGTCAAGTCCGTCGGGCCGGATTTGGGAACACTCTAGTCTTGACCGGATAAACAAGCGTAATATTTTATAAAGCCCAGTTATGTACAGGTCTATGCGTAAACTCCAGGTATGAGATCAATCGCGCATGAACTCCGAGATGCATATCGCATGAATTGTTAGATATGGGTAGGCTAGGTAGCTACTCTTTAAGATGAAAGTCTTGTCTCTAAACGATAATACTTAGATTTTTTTTATAGTAAATCAACATTAATGAATGAATAAAACCCTCTCTTCTAAAAAACCTCTCTACTGTTCATATGAGAGAAACCCTCTCTTCTTAAATCCCCTTTGAGTTGGGTTTACAAACCCTAGCCGTCACAAGCAGAAACCAAACCCAACCCTCTCCAACGAGTCCACCAAGCCCGACTTTGGTCCGTCTCCGGTTCGGTGTTGGCCAGCCTCTGAATCGGCATTGGCGTCGGAGTCCTTTCCTCCTACCGCGCCGGAAGCCTCGTCGACATTGGCCTGCCTTGGTGGCTGGGATTCTCCACCGTGGTCGCCGCCAACCTCATCCTTCTTGTCCTGCTCATCCTTACGGGCAAGCCTGGTTCCCGTCACGACGCCTACCGGGATGCTGTTTCGCTTCTCCGCACTCGCCTTTCGTAGTCGAAGGGTTTCTCTTTCTATATCTTGTAAAATCCAACAGATCTCTGCCTCTTTCCTTTTCCAATTCGAGTTCTTGATGTCGGAAACCCCGATTTTTCAACTAAACTCAAGATCTGATCTTTCTGTTACAAATTCGGTCAAAAACCTAGCCGACCCCCTATCGGCCGTAACCAATGTGTTGAAGAAGGTGTTTGGTTTTGAGTTTGACAGCTCTCCGGTAGAAGCTTCTTTAGTAATTTACCCTTGAACTCGTGACTTGAAAAACCTAGAATGCCCACTAACGGCACTTGAAACTTGATGGTTAGCCTAGTTCTTCTTTACTTTCCGTCTCCCAGTTGCCTCTGAACAGTTAACGTTGGTCACCGGAATCACTTGGATTCGCCGGTAAATACCCCAGTCACGTCGGGCCTAACTTCAAGATATTACCCAAGCTAAGTGTGTAAGTTTTTTTTTTTTGTCACCCAACAAGTTTGTTGACAAACTTTTCGGTTCTGGTCTTGCGGCTATTACCTGAAAATACATACCCACGCATAAAAAACAAAACAGTAACAGTATTCACTATCTCACAAATGAATGAAATCTGGTAAAACAGGCTATCTCAAACAGAAAAATATTAAAAGATAATGAAATCCATTGAAATTTTTTTTGTCTATCTCACAAATGAAACAAAAACAAAACAATATTGACAAACAATTTTGACTATCTCACAAATGAAACAAAACAGTATTGACGTCTTTGGCTAGGTTCTCTTGCCTGTATCTCTAACTCCAAATTTTCAATTGAGCTTGTTGGCCCTTTCCTCAATCTCATTATTTGTGCTATTGAAGAAAAAAAAAAAAAAGCTTTTTAAAATTACGAATACCAAAATTTCAAGTTTGAGTGAGATTTCATTTCTTTCGTGACAATAAACGTATCATAAATTCTATTATGTTGGCGAAACCCGCCACCAACCTCATCGGAAAAATCCCGCCAACCACCATGTTTTGTTTAAACACTTTCCACTGTTAATTAAACCGGAAGAATAAGAAAAATAAAACATATTTGAAAACCGATGCTTTTTTTAACAATCTTCTCACTACAAATCATTTTCTGTTATATTTCAAGTTCTACACATTTATTCATCAAAATTTCCGTGTTCTGCAATCGCGTCTTCTGAGGTTTGATACAGTCTTTTGCTGACGGTTTCGTGCGTTTGTCGAGAAGGGGGCGTGGATTTGTGATCGACTCCTGACGGCTCTGTTGCAGTCCAAATCTGAGGTGTCCACAGTTGTTCCCCAGGCTTCCTCCCTGTGTACCTCCTTCGAAGATGAACGTTTATGCTCGGTGCCTCTTGCTGACTGGATCAACCTGCTTTCCCTTGAAGACTTTTTGCTTCGGTTTAATTTTGATGTATTTTTGTGTATTTATTTTCTCCTTTATTTGTGATCCTTCACGACGGTTGAGACCGTCTGCCGATTTTTTCGGCCTTTCGACCCACTAGACGGCGCGCCGTCTATTGGTTTCGAACCGCTTTCCATTTTAAAAAAAAAAAAAAAAAAAAACATTAATGAATGAATAAAATTTTCAATATCTGACAAAGTTGATATAATTTAGCTTTTTTCTTAATTATATCAAAAAGTTCTTTAAAAGATACGTTATTCATCTCATCCTATAAATTATGTAGACTGTAGACTATCAAAATGACTATTAATGGTAACTCAACCATAATTTAATTTATTAATAATCCAAAAAATATTGTTTGATCTCTAGCTTTTTTTTAGTTAATAATATTGTTGATTTAGTTGATGGAATGCTCTGGTAAAATCACATCGAGGGCTAAGAATCACTTCAGGTAACGAAATAATTCTAATTAAATAAAAAACTATGGGCCCGTTTGGTTCCAACTCCGGAAACGGAATGGAAACCAATTTAGTCCATATGTATATCCTTATTCATGAAATTTTATGGAATCATTCCATGTGGTTTGCACTTGTCTCCCTACATTTTGTTACCCTACAGGGTATAAAAGTAATCAAATTCAACTCCAATTACTTCAAATCACAAAGAATGATTCCAAAAACTTTCATGAATAAGGGTGTACATATGAACTAGATTCGTTTCCATTCTGTTTCCGATTCCGGAGTTAAAACCAAACTGGCCCTATTTTTGTTTAGAGGTATTTTAACACATGAAAGTAATCTCATCATTTTTATTTCACTTACTTACTATCCAATTCCATTTAGTTTCCATCCACCGCTCAAACGAAACGGGCACTAAAAATATTAAACCTCTCCAAAACCTCGAGTAACAAAGGTTACATGAGAAATCATGAATAGCATCTTCTCGATTCGTATATCATACTTTATTAATGTATGTGCTTATTAAAGGCAATTTATATACTACTACTACTTACTACTTTATGCTCATGTGGTGCATGATTGGAACACGATTTAAAAGTTAATATTGATTCGTCAAAACCTCACAAGATTTAGCAGTAACTCCTAATAAAATCGCACAAGATTACATTTTTATATTACTTTCTTTTTTATTTTAACCACAAATCTCTTAAACATGCCCTTTTGAGATGTTTGGGAAAACACCTCATTATAACCACAAACCTCGCAATCAGCAGTTATATATCCAAGTGCACACAGATATTGCACTTCAAACCTGAACTCACAAACAATTACTAAATCCACAGTCCCTGAGCAGAAAGCAAATAAAAGGATAATCATAAGATATCTCCGCTTATAATGAGGAAAATTCAAACCTCAATTTCTGTGATGATGTTAATTCTCCTATGAGTGAGGATGATTCCGTAACACGAAGAGCAGATGAAGCTATTCCCAGCAGCCATGCCGCAGTTTTCCTTGAATCAAGGTCTAGATGAGAGAGTAATTGCTTCAAGCAGGAGATCTTCAATGTATATTCAATGTCAGCATCTATAACAGTGAAGCAAAATGAACCGATAGAGGATATTGTCAAACAAAGCAGAATTCCAATGTTACAGTCTGTAGTGCATGCTACTAAGCCTGGGATGAATATAGAAGCTTTTATTTTCTCATGTCAGTGGAATCTAATACCCTTGATTTTCATCTTAGTGATATAGTCTAACATATCTTCAAGATGAGGATATTTCATATGCAAACTTTGGGCAATCAGTTGCCCTTCAGCAGGAAGAAAACCTTGTGATGCCATCTCTCTAAAATAGGAAAATGTACAAATAACAATGAATGTCTTCAACTTGTTCATCTGTAGAAGGGTCCAACATGAATAAACAACAACATTAAGCACCTACTTTTACCTAAACACCATTACAACAAAATAACACAATTGGATTAGAGCCTTAACTATCAGGCAAGTCTCAGCATACATCCTACCATACACAAAACCTGTTTGGACAGTGTTGCAAACCAAATACAGATGTTTGTCCACCTGGTAGCACAAAATTGAACCTCATCATGTTCCTGCATGTAGTCCGAATGAATTTCAAGAGGAGAAGCATGAATTAGAATGACAACCACACGATTAATGTAAATCCAATGAAACAGGAGATACAGTATAGTTCAGGTAGTCATAGCCCCAATTGGCAATTCTCAAGCAAGAGCGTTTCCAAGTCTTTTATAAGACTCTTCACAATGCCTCCTGAGTGTTACAAAGACATCTTTAAACTATGGCTATTTAGGAAAACTATTAGACACAAAAGGAGTGAAAATTCATATAATGGTAATAAGAAAATGGTTAATACATTCAAAGTAGTCAGCTAATTAAGAATCAAGATAGGACTCAACTCAAAGATCAGTGTACCATATGGATATGCAAATTTTATTGACAAACCGAAATCAAAAAAAATTGTTATCAGAAAAATTATGAAATGTAAGACTAAATTGGACAAAGGCAACATATTCATGGGAAATGCACTGTTAAATTGTTTCGCTATCCCTATTAACATGCATAGGAGAAACAATTAGGCAGTCTCTGAATGAAGATATGTTGGATTCTCCATGGAAATAAACTTCGGTTTCTTTTGATATATCCATGTAGCAGACTAGGAAGGAAGCAGTAGAAGTGAAACAGACTAGATGCAGTAGAAGTTCAGAACCTTAGAAACATCTTATCTCACAGCCTGAACAAAAATACCCGCAAAATGCTCCACAAAATTAGGCAACAAACTTAAGACACCGAGTATCATTGTGTATATTCTGGCACCGGATGGAACAAAACCGCACCCCACATCTAACGCAAGTGTAATTAGCACTGAATCCACAAACTGTACAGAAGTTACGTCTGGAGGAAGAGCTAGGAGGTCCAACTGCAGCACTGAAGTAAGACGGGACATGAGGGGGCAAGGACTCCAAATTTGCCTGTGTTAAATAAGAACAATAAAGACAAGATAAACTAAGATATTTGCTAGAAGTATAAGTCTCTGATACAAGGAAACGTGAATGAACATTTCTCACGTCGTGTAAGAGCTCAAGAAAGGTCTTTGAAACCTTCTTTGCATTTTCACGCGCCTTTCCCTGCCGAGTTTTCCTCTTCATGCTTGAGGATTGTTTCTTTTGTATGTACACTAAATAAACCCCGAAACAAAAATATGCATTTTTTGAGATCTGTGCACATGTTTTTTATTAGACAAATGATAATTTTCAATCTGAGATGAGACATCATCCTTTGTTCCTCCAGACACAGCTTATCTATGTGAAGAAATGATAATTGAGATCAAATATAAAAAATAACACGAGAAGAAGAAAAAACCTTGATCATCGTCGTCAAGAGTGGCCTCATCGTCATCATTAATTTCAACAGCTTCTGCTGCAGCATTGTCATTCTCCAAAGCTTCAAGACGAGCCAGAGCCGCCTAACATAAAATTCCCACCTTGAACAATCAATTCATAACCCCGTCAAAAAAATTAAATCCCTATCACAACACTTTACCTGGTTCCTGTTGTCAGTACTGGCAAGAGCCGCCACCATTTTAGAGGCGACCTTGCGTGTTCGGCTTGAGATGCGCCGAGCAGAGCCATTGAGATCCTCTTCCATACCTGAAATTCACAAACATGTCTAATCAAACTCCGACTCATCCAATTGTAACAAGCAACACCTTAATCAATCCCCAATCACTAATTCATTTTTAAAGTGCGTGACCTGTATGTTAGAGATGGAACTGTATACGAGCCGAACAAGCCGAGTTTTGGCATACTCAGG
The DNA here is from genome assembly GCA_033239125.1 of Fagopyrum homotropicum. Lineage (NCBI taxonomy): Eukaryota > Viridiplantae > Streptophyta > Magnoliopsida > Caryophyllales > Polygonaceae > Fagopyrum > Fagopyrum homotropicum. Next base: position 155,444,348 of record BSWB01000003.1, read on the forward strand.
CTCGACTCGTTTTATAAACAAACCAAATCCGAGCCAAGCCTAATTTTTTACACGAGCCTGAAATCATGCTCGGCTCGCGATTTCTATACGACGCTCGTGCTTGTATAGCTCTTTTTTTTCCCAAAAAGACAACTCAACCTTCTTCCTTTGTCTCCCTATTCTTCAAGAGACAACTCTACCTTCATCATTCCACGATCCTATACAGGATGACCTCAACCCCGTCGCATCCCGTACCCACCCCTACGGAAAATTGTTTTCATCATCTCATAGGCGCATAAGTGCATAAATAACGGATGTACCTGACCTATTGAATCAAGACTACATCTGATATTCTGATAAATCAAATCAGTGAGTGTGCAAATGGTACGGTTAACCCTTTTTTTCCATTTCATTTCAGACATTTAACTTAGTTGCCAATATTTGCATACATAGAACCGAGAAATCCCAGAAGGAGTACATCAAACTCTAAACAAAAATCACAATTCATCAACTATATCTAGAAAACGAAAGTGGCAATAATCACAAAATGTATAACAATCCAGAGCATGCTTTCTTCACAAGAAAATAACCAGAAACGAGGAGAAAATCATCGCAGCACTGGAGCCTAAACTGAAATCTGAATTGGATAAGGAAGAAAAATACCTGAGGGAGTGAAGCTTGAGTTACGGTGGAGCACTGTATCCGTCGAGAAGGAGGAACCCTAGTCGGCGTAGGCCCACGAGGCACAGAGATGAGGGAGGAGTGAAGTCGTGAGAGGACTGGAAAAGGAGACGGTAGAGAGGAACTGAGGGAGTGAATGTCGGTTTCGGGTGGAGAACTGAAGCCGGAGAAGCCTAGTCGCCCTACGCCGTCGAGAAGCCTCCAGTCGTAAAAGGAGAAAAACTGCAACTAAACCAAATAAAAAAATCCTAAACATAACATCTCTAAATGTAATATTCGTTTAAACTCGGGTTCGGTTCGCAGCCCTACTGACGAGACCACGGGTAGACGACCTTACAAACGGCATCTTATTCGGTTTGTATATCCTACATGGTAAATGGCACCAAATGAGTCAAGAAATATCTGGTCCGAAAATATGGAGGCATTATAAGCTGCGCACATTTAGACCCGACCGGAAAACCGGATTAGATCGGACCGGAAATTATGGTCCGGTCCTAACCGTAATTGTAAAAAATCGGTTCAATCCGGTCCGGTCCAAGACTTTTCGGTCCGGTCCGATCTGGATAGTAATGTTCCGGTCCGGTCCAAATTCGGATCTGTTCAATTTAATCCAATAGATTTTTATAAAAAAATAAAAATAATAAAATGGTCCGGACCGGACAGTATTGATAGACAGTGGTGTATCGAAACGCTATGATTCGGTCCGTTCCATGGACCGTTTCAAACAAATAGTAATAAGGTTCGGTCTGGTCCGATAAGTGAGTTTACAGTCCGAGCCTTAGCATTATTGATAGATCAAAGTGGATGTAAAGTTTTTGTCGCATGTATCAACTTTGTGTCTTATTCGTTTTGTGGGTCAATCTCTTAGGCAGACGATTACATTGCAAAATCTCACCCTTTTTTTGAATAAACTAATTTATGTAGGCGTAAGTTTTTGCGTACTGTGTAGTTACCGATCCACCAGGTGCCCAAATGATAATCAGTCATCACCATCTCTTCTGACTTCTGAGGCGTTACGTGCGGATTTTGATGGTAGAATTTCAAACAAATCTACACCGAAACTAGATTCTGTTACTTTTTTTTGGAGAAAATCTTAAGAAATCTAAAGTTTTTCAGAGGAAGTTAGAAACAATCTTTGAAAATACCCAACAAGATCCTGAGACTATTAGTCTAGCACATTTAAGTAAAAAGCTCTAAATATCCAGATCATATTGTCAGTGTCATTTGCATGACTGTGCAAATTTTCCCTTCACCACAAGTATTTTCCTAGACGGCTTGACCCTTGAGGCGCTTTGAGAATTGCAGAATAGGTTCCCTTGCCTGTTTGCACATAAGAACCCAATTCAATTACAAAAGGTTATTACAAGCAAAAATGAAATACATTTGATCAAGAAAGCATTACCATGCTGGCCTTCCTAGACTTCTTCTCCTGTGTTGATCTGCTGCAGACCATATTGTCAGTGATGTCTGTATTGGCATCGTTGTTTGTAAAGGTCTTGTTCTTGTCATTCCCCGGAAAATGGCTCTCTCTCGAAGCCACGGGCTGCAAAGAGGTCCCGAGATAACAGATGAGGTTAATTTATGCAATTGGAAGTTTAAGCTTTGAATCTGTGTGGTTTGTACTAAGTACTAACCCCTGCCTTGCTTGTTGGAGTGTATGGCTGCTCCATTCCTCGAAGAACTGTCTGCTCACTCCTGAGTGAACCATCTTGTAGTAGTGTACTAGCTTTCCCAATTGCACGTGTTAGATCTGAACCGATAGAGTGGACGAATGCGCAGGTTGATCCATCTAGATTGTTGGTTCCTGCTAATCAGAGAAATGCTCATGTCAGTTTGTTGATAACTCGTGAATAAAGCAAAGCATAAATATTTGCTGAAATGTGATAGGGACATGCCAGTTTTTTGCAGCTCAGCTGGGTTTGATTTGTTCTGTAATTCATTGATGTCAACCTCCTGTTTTGCACCTTTGATTTTAGGACGATTACTCATGCAAATATAGAACATAGACAAAACAAAGAGAACAGATTTATGTACTCACCATTGCATCAACATCTAAGACCTTTTTAACTTCACTTAGCTTCTTCTCAGTCAAGTCTGAGTGGATAACACGGCGTCCTGTAAACAGGTTGTGTAATAAACCGGTTACAGAACGTTTACCTCTATAAAAACTATGAGATAATATAGAGAAAATTGCAGCTCTGTCAACCTAGCCTGCGGTTGCCTGTGGCTTCAATAAACCCCTCCCGGGTCATCCTGTCAATCAGCCTTCTTATAGTTGTTTGGTTCGCTTCTCCAACAAGCTTGCCTTGAAGTTTTGGAGCCGTCACATAATCCATTGGAAGAGCACAGTACAAAGCCTGCAGTCAGACCATTAGAAATACAAGAATATAGCCTTTACCTTAAATTTATGATAGGCGATCCTCTTTTTCAATAACAAGCTATTGTCCTGATCATTAAGTTCAATAACTATGGTCTACCTCAATAGATGCCAAAGGATTAACAACTTGATTAAGGGAGCTATGGTTTACAGCATGCAATAGATATCCAGATGCTTCAAGAAACTGACCTTCATGTATAAGTAATCTTCTCCTTCACCCTGAGGGGTCTTGTTGCCAGAAGTAAGTACTTGGTCATCTGTTTCATCTTTCACTTGAAATTCAAAATCGCCCAACTTCTGCAACCAAAGGAAAAACGATAAGAAGATGTAATGTAAACATATGGTGTCTGAACTTTTGTTTGTGAATACAAGTACAATAAGGGGCTGAGTGTCTGACCTTTTTCTTGTTAATTGCATAAGTGTCCCTCTTAATTTTAGATAGGATTTCTTCTTCTACAAGCTTACCCATTATCTCTATGATAAGTCAAAGTAAAAAATATATATAGAGAGAGAGAGAGCAAGTGTTAGTTTATAAGCAAATCAGAACAGTGAGGACTCTTGTGTGCTCTTGTGTGACAATTACACAGACTTCATGCATCTTTACCTTCAATAAGAGCCTGCAATATGTGCAACAAAGTGTTGTGAGTAAACTACCACTGAAGCCACAAAGTGCAATATGAATTCCAAGAGCTTCATAATGTGCTTCTTTTGTTTATATTTTGTGAAAGCACTTACGACTGAGATGTCAGGGAAATTTCCAAGAACGTCTGTAGTTTCCACAGTTTCAAGATGGCAAGAGATGATCCAGTCTTTCACCCGGCTTAACTGTTTTCCATCCTCTTCTGCATCTTGAGTACCATCTGCATCTAAATTTTGGTTCATTTAACAATCAAACGCAATCAGAAGCAGAGCAGACAGTGTAAGCATCATCTGAATGTATAAAGCAGGGAATTGGCGCCACTTGTTGGAAGAACCTTTTAAAGTGACAAAGACTTTACCTTCTTCTGAATCAACACCATCTTCACATGATTGTTGCCTTCCTGTGAGGTGTGAGAATATTTAATGGAACTGTCAGCTTATATAAGTTAAAAAGTCTTCGCAGAGGCATGACTGAATTAATTACCTGCTGGTGCAACAACGAATTGATTCTCTTGCGAGGAGCCAGCCTGAAGGAGAATGGAAGCTGTCAGCATCTACTTAAAACACGAGTTCGGCGTACAACCATCCAATAAAGAAAACAATACATGGTTGTGCAGTTTACCTCAGTGTCAGTGTCTGAGCTGCCATCTTTTTCAGAAGAATCAGCTCCCAAACTCACATCCTCTTCCTGATTACTATCACTGTCACCTTCACAAGGATCGAGCACGCTCTTAACCTGTTCAAATTCACGTCTCTTAGCACATTGATTGTGGAACATTGGCTTCAGAAGATGGAGAAACAGTAGTTGATATATACCTTGACAGAGAGCACAAAATGCTTGCTGTTGACATTTCCAACATCCATTTTTAAGGGATTCTTATTCCACTGATTATGAGTTTCTTCTGCCACACAGCTTCTGAAGAATGGAGGTTCATAATCTGCTGGCTGCATTTTAATAACATAGAGTTCTCACTTAGAATACATGTCGAATTGCCAACTACACTAAAATGACTATAAACAGCCAGTATCAAAGGAATTTGATGTGCAGCATGAATGCTTTTTAATTTTCGCAAATAAGCAAAAAAAAATAAACAAGTTTGAGATCAGTAGACATTACATATCCACATACCGTGACATTATCATAGTAAAGGAGCTTCATCAAAATAGTTCGCTGAAAGATGAAGGCATGATGTCAAGTTCTGCTCCAATATAGAAAGAAATTTGCAAGAAAGAACTACACTGATCAGGTGATCCGACTACAAGTAATTCAGAACATTACCTCTTCTGGCATTTTATCCAATGTCCTCATCAGTTGAACCAGCGTCCTTACCATTTTACAAGCAGAAAACCTGTGTTTCATTTCCCAAATCATATTTCAGCAGAGATACCAAAGTCTGAGTTCAACTTCTGTTATTTTGAGAAGAAAAAAATATTGTATGGGTAGAAAATCGTGATATGTCCTTCAGTAAAGAAATCTTATTACTTCATTTGACTTGGAGTAACTTCAGTTGTAGAGTTGCATTTGAATTCTCCTCCTTTTTTCTTATTTCCCGAGCGGTTGAAGTTCATGGAGACCTCTTGGCTATCAGGATTTGGATAACTAAATGAAACTGCATATAGAAGTAGATATTATTCTCATGTAATGTAACTTAATACCCAATTAGACAAAAAGGGGTCAATAGAAGCAAGGAAATCCAAGGATATAGTGATGCATGACTGTAGTATGGAAAGTATCTATACTCAGCTTCCATTTGCTCATATTTTTCATAACCATTATATGACATCACAAGTAAACACCAAAAAAAGAAACTGAAGGACTGTTTTAGTTGGCGTGGTAGGGGAATTAAGGACGACATTCATTGATAGCCATTTCGTGAAATGATCATAAGCTAAACTTACACGAGTATTCCTCAATCATTGGACCTTCAATTGTTTTACAGATGCAGAACAATAGTGTTTTTAGGTATTTTTTCTGCAATGCATCATAGACACCTGCATAAATAGTGCAATAGGCGGTCTTATCATTTGGAATAATAACAAGAACACCAACAGAAAGTGAATGTCGAAAAAGAAAAGGAAAAATAAACACATGCCTTTCTCCATCCAGTCTATCAGTCTACGAGAATCAGCATCCACTGGCATGAGCTTCTTGATCTTCATTTCTGTTTTTTATACAATTTCCACAGGCATAGGATTCAAGCCTTCAAAATAGTAAATAGTAACTGCAAAACTGGGTAAAGGGGTTGGTATAGTGGACTAGCTGAGTTACCTAAAGCAGGAACGGACTTGTCACTGAAGTATTTCTCAGGGAAAAGGCCTCTGATATAGCTTATGTTGAATATTGCAATACGTAGTAAATTTCTTGTCTGTCAACAGTATAATCCAGAAAAATTAAAAGATCTAGTATATCATTAACAATCAAATACGAAAGTCTTAGTACAATTTTTTTTTGGGAGGGCTAAATACAGTCACAAATCATCAACTAAGTATAATTAATCACAAATTCGAGTTTGCAGTCACAATTCTTGCATGTAAGCAAATAAAAGGAAAATCACAAACATATCAAACAGGTGTGCTGTAGTAAGATAAAAAAATCAACTCAGACTGTAGAAGTTTTTATTTGCTTGAAGCAACCATAGTAGCTACTTCTGACTGATTTACTGAGCGTAACTGATCAATTTTGTACTACTTTACTGCTTTGCATTAGCAGATTTTTAATAAAAATGAGACAAAACGAGATCTGGTCGCGGAATTAGTACGACGAGCAGGTAATATACAGGCAACAAAAGATGCGGTCCAATCAGTGCTTGACATTACTTGTTCCATCCAGTTATCAGCTAACAGACGGAGTTTGACGAGATATTTTTTACGAGTTTCAGTTAAACATGTCATATTTGAAACAGAAGACAATCGATCGACATATTTAGGTTGAGTTTTTGAATGAATACAACACGTCAAAACAAAATAACAAAAAACCGAGAAACAGAAAGCTAACTATGCATATTTTCAATGAAACAGATAATGAAATTCAAAAATCAACTTCGCTTTACCAAAAGAAGCGAGTTCTGCTCGGTGATCTCAGCTTCCTTCACCTTCTGCGCCATAACCTGAAAGATCGAACCAAGGAAAATCAAAATCAAAATGCGAACTCAGATACAAAGCACATTCAACAAAAAACAGGTTTACTATGTAAGGATTTAGAGCTCAGAGTCCACGAAATGCTTTGCTCGTCATATGTGAAGACGCGAGATAGACAGAAGAATCACCATTTTCACTCGATTTCGAGCTACGAACTTTGACAGATGCTGAAGTTTTTGAATGAGGAAAACGGTGAAATGAGAGCGAGACGAGTAGAGAGTGGGAGGGAAATGCAAATTCGGTTATATAGTAAGAAGACGCTGAAGGCTAACCATGGTTAATCGCTAACAGAAATAACCATGGTCTGTTTAGCATTTGAACTTTAGAATAACAGAATTTCTAGAAGGTGGCAGTAAAGTAATATCATAATTTCCAGCAAGTATATCCGGTTAGCATTTGAACTTTATGTGTAGATTTTCACTTTTATTTTCTTTCTGCGTCAAGTATATATTTTTTTCCCTTTTTTCTATTACCATTTTGTTGATACGATTTTTCTAAATTATATCCGGTAAGTTGAAAGATTTAGAGATTTTATCATATTTATTCATTTAGTTTTTTTTTTTAAATATTTTCTTATTTAATTTTTTAAATCAAGCTTCTTAACTTATACTTGTTGCATAGATTAAAAAGACCAATGTTAATTGTCAATAAGGTCGGATGCACCCAATGCGTCCAGGTGTATTATGAGTGCACCTCATTTGGCTTGTTTTGGCCAAAAGGCCCAAAACTATGCAGTTTGGGATGAGCCGGGGGCATTCCGCAAGCGCCCGCCCGGCATCTTTCTCCTTGTTTCGAGTTTGAGATGATGGGTCACGATTAGACTCGTGTTTATAGGATTTGGGTTTTGGAGGCATTGAGCTTGCAGGCGCATGAGACTACGGGGCACATCCTGAATGAACCCGTATCCGGAATGAGCTTGTGAGCTGCCCCGTAACTGAATGGCATTCACTTAATTATCAAATAAATTAACAATGAAAACCTTAAACACAACTTTTACGAATTACATAGATTTACAAATGGCAATCGTTAAATAGTTAATTACAAGTTCCAAAAGATGGTATAGGAAGTGTGATCAAATTGAATGTCGTTACCAGATTGACAGACAGTTTCCTATCTCTACAGTCTACACGGCCTTAAGGGATGGCAGTAATTGATCAGCACAAAGAAAAAAGACAACAAGAAGGAAAAACCCACAATAAAAAAAATGAACATCTGCAAGCAAATTGCCAAAACCTGAAGCTTCAAAGTTGCCAACTTCACATTCCCAGTAGACTAATAGTTCATCATATAGGACTTTTAGATGCTTGCTCTTTCCTGTTCTTGTACTCCATTCGTATTGCCCAAAGTCTCTCCCCCACATCTTTCATGTCTGGCCGATCTGTTCTTATAGGGGCTGCACATTGGATTGCCACAGCGAATATCCTCTTGAGTATGTCTGCGTTCACGGATTCCTCCATCTGAGGATCAACGAGCACCACCACGTTGCCCTCGCTGTATTTGTAAAACACCTGCGGAAAATATTACTAGACAGTCAATTCTAGCAAGAGTTGAGGAATAGAGGGGGGGTGTTGGGTTATGGAGGTTGATGTACTGATAACTAGGCCTGCTGGTAATAGGCCTAGGTCCGGTAGAATCATATCTTTTAGGATTTCTATATTTTAGATGTTTGTCTGCCTATTTATATCCACGTTATTGATTCTACTAAACCCCCTTATGGTCGTAACTCCGGAAACGAAACGAAATGAAAATATATCTAGTACATATGTGTACTCTTGTTCATGAATTTTTTTTTGGAATCATTCATCGTGCTTTCATGCAAAATGCATTTACTTCCCCCATTTTGCTTCCCTGTAGGGTATCAAAATTAATCAAATCATACCACAATTACTATGAACACAAGGAATGATTCCAAAAAATTTCAAGGGTAGATTCGTTTTCATTCCGTTTTTCGTTTCCGGAGTTAAAATCAAACGGGCCCTAATTTTATTGCAAAATAGTGCAAGACAATGGCTTGGTAGTGCCCATATTATTCGTAGCAAACTGAATAACCAATTTTCGTGCAGGTTTCTCTCTTGATTGCATATAAAACCCTAACAAGGGGTTTTCTCTCTTGATTGCATACAAAACCCTAACAAGGGGAAGTGATGGCTACTGTCTTCTTCATATTTGAAGTTTCTACTAAAATGGATGTAAATGAAACGGGTTTGGGAGATGGTATACTCCTACAAGGGCAAATCAAGTCGTTATATACATTTTTTTCAATTTACTATTTAAGATTCACTTATTTGTGAGAGGGTTTTAGAAACTGGATCCAAGTAATGTAACTAAAAAGGGTTTTAATCAGGAACATGATTGGATTTGGAAAGAGGTGGCTTACCCATTTGATTAGCACCCGCTCATCGGGCGGTTTTCTTGGGTCCACGGGACGACGTCCTGTTAGTATCTCCAACAGTAAAATCCCGAAAGAGTAAACGTCGCTTTTGGTGGTGAGTTGGTAGGTTCTCATGTACTCTGGATCAAGATAACCTACTGTCCCTTTCACCTTTGTTGAAATGTGCGTACGGTCAGCATCTCGAGGACCAACTCTTGCAAATCCAAAATCAGCGACTTTAGCCCTCATTCCGTCTGTTAGGAGAATGTTGGATGACTTGACATCCCTGTGTATTATCTGTTTGTCTATTGCATGAACAATAAAAAACCAGTTGACAAGAATTGAAGAAAAGGCAACAGCAAATTCATTTATTGCAGAAACAAACTTAGCAGAATGCACAAGTATTAGATGCAAAATACATAACTGCATGAGCTTCATTACATTTTATGAGAATAATACTGGTTTGAGTAATGATAGTCTAAAAATGCGAGTAAAAGAACAGATATATTAATACAAAGACCAAATATATACTATTGAGGTGGTATATCACTATATGCAAAACATTTTCTAGCTTGACTTTGTCATCGAGAACTTTGGTACAAATATATAACAATCCAGAGTAGCATCCCTGTCTCTAATAGCTTTCGCTTTTAATTGGCATGTAGAAACGCCATTCAGGAACATAACATTTAGGAAGAAAAAAAGTTATTCTTTACCTGCATAAGTGTGAAGGTAAGTTAGGCCGTGGGCTATATCAATGGCTATCTCAAGGCGCTGGTTAAAATCCAAGCTCTTTCCACGTTCACCTGTATAGTAGCCAAACAGTGAGTTTTTGAAATTTAATATCCCTAAATCTTCTTAAACATTATCCCAGCTAAGTAGGTCTCACCATCGAGATGTTGCCTCAGAGTACCATTTTTCACGTACTCAGTAATAATAAGCCTTTCATTTCCTTTGTCAACACAACCTAAAAGTCTCACTAGGTTCCGGTGATCGATTTTGGATAGAATGTCAATCTCACTGTTGAATTCAGCTGAATCAAAATGTTCCTACACCAAAGTACAGGAAAACTAATGAAATGTCACACAATAAGTTTACTGATACATCAAGAAGAAACTGAAAGCAATGTAGACTACTGAAGTCAATTTTCTCTATCAACTTATTGTTTGAGACCACATGAAAGTTGCTTTTACTAACAGAGATAGTTATTATGTGACCATTCTATGAGAGAAGTCAAGTACTAAAGTTGAAACTTGGTATAATCGACGCTCCACAATCCCTTTCAGATCCATTGTGTTCACTTGGACCCAAACAAAGAAAAGCTTCAGTCACTCCAATCACTCATAAGCCTGCCTCGGTTCATCTAAATATTCAGTATCATCCTTTTAGCAAGTGATCTTCAGGAAATCTATTCGTTAAATTGTTTTACAGCCCACTTAAGTTAACTATGCAAATATCAAATAATACTTCATGGTCAAAGAATCACCCAAGGGCATTCAATTGGATGAATATCATTGAAGGAGGTCAGTACAAGTAGTATAAGCATCAGGGACATACCTTTCTAGCTCGTTTTATAGCAACCTCCTGACCATCTGGTAAGCGACCTTTGTAGACTGTGCCATAGCCACCTTCACCTATGCATGAGGATGACGAGAAATTTTGTGTTGCTTTCACAACCTGATTAAAAGTAAGATTCACAGGTCCCATATTATTGGGCCTTGAAGAAAATCGGGGACTGGGTGGTGGGAATTTCATTGGACTTTGTGGTGGATATCTCATTGGACTCCCCAGGATTCTGTCACTAGAAGAAGTCACTCCATAGGAGGAGGCCGATTCCACTGCACCGCAAAAGACCACAGAACAGTGCAGCCGGTTAGATAAGATGTTTGATATCACAAGTATCAGCAAATTCTTTTCATTATTTTTTTACGTATAAAAAGTGGTAAACCACTTACAGTTACTGGGGGTAGGCCTGGTTATGGCTGTACAACATTCAGTTTAAATGTATTCCATCTGAGGGTCCAAGATTGAAGTCTTAAGTTGATAAGGAGAAGTATCAGCAAATCTTATCCTTTGTTTTAATTATAATTGCATCATAAATTGGGCAAGACAAGAACTCAAACTCAACATGTTCCAGACATCAAAATAACCAACTCTAAATCTTTGGAGACATTATACTTGCCTACTTGGCAGAAATGAAAACAAATCTGGTATAGCTGATACAATTTTCAACATTCAGCCATTCAGGTTCAAAATACTTACTTGAACTTGGATCCCCGTGATGAGGAGATTGAGATTTTTCCCTCTTTCTCCAAAAGCAGGGAAAAGCACAACTGAATACGACCATTCCAGGAACTGCCACGAACATAATCTTCGACATAAATGAGAAGTGTCCATCACTATTATGTCCATCATGCAAAACTTCCCTAGCACCCTCAAGTGAATGTTCAGCTGCAATAATAAATATTCAAGCAGTAAATTGCATAAGGTCCCCATCGGCAATTGCTAACGAGCAAAAGGCTCAAATGGAAAGACTAAATATTTGAGTGAGCCCAATAAACTCAAGTTCACAGCCAATGCAATATGGGCAAAATAAATTTGAAGTCTTCATTAGCCGCAATCCCAATTACCAAAGCATTTAAAGTTCTAAACACAACGGAATTCTTCAAATAGGGCATCTTTTTACCTCCACCAGAGGTTGGAATTCGTATTCCAGAGGTAATTCCCAATGACAATAGCACAAATACTGACAACCTCAGACTCTTTAACAAAACTCTAGCTGCAGCATGGTTTCTGGCTCCCATTTCTTGCTATGGGAGGTGATGCAGCATCTGTTCAAATTCAACTTCTCATCCGTAAGAAATCCAAGATTGTTAAGCACAAGAAAGCGGTTCAAAAAGGAGCCAAGGCCCTCTAGATGAACATTTGAATGGGATTGATCACCAATGTGAAACTTTAGCATGTAAAAGACTGACGATCTGCATTATTAATATGATGTTTAACTATAAGTTTACTAAAAACTTCATTCTACAACCTACTTATATCCCAAGAGGTGAAAAGTCAGGCCCACAATGTATTCAATCACAAAAGCATGGATAAAAGGAAAGCTAAGATTAATTGGCAACTATTTTCCAACCGAAATCACAATAAATGAGTCAATAAGAAGACTAGACTTTGTTTTGTTTGACAACAGAGCACACTGAAATTAACTCACTAAACTTGTCCACTTTTCATCTCCCACATTTCATCCAAACTAACCATATGAAGTATAGTGTTTAAGAGTTCACCAGCACAAGTGTTCAACAATTCAACTAAACTAAACATTTGCCTTAGGTTTACAGATCAAACAAACAGATCCATATGAAGAAACAAATAACAAGCAAGTTGCCTTTGTAACCCGGGATGCCCAACAATATAACTGCTTCTGTAACCTATACATGATCAAACCCAGACAAAATAGCAAAACTAACTGTAATTCCAACAGTACCCTTTGCAAAATATGCAGGACTTGGAACACATACAAAACCCTAGAGTTGAAACAGTGAAGATAGCACAACTCCCCCAATTCAGACAGGAGATACAAATGACCCAGATGAGAAAACAGAGCAAATTGAACAAAATTATTCACACCCAATTAAGCTTTTGCAGATATAATCGCCCAAAAGACGCTACAAAATCAAAGAAGACAAGAAAAACACACTTTGAGATTCTAGGGCTAAAGCATCCTAATATACTAGCTTAGTGCAGATCGAACGCAACAACAGCAGGAAATCGAAAGAAACCTGCAAATCGGTGCAACTATAGCTCGAAAGAGGCAAAATTACAGAGGGGTGGTAGGCAGAGGTGTGGGGATGTTGAAGTGCAAGTTGCAATGGCTGTGCCTAAGACAGAAGAATATAATTTGAATAGAAGTCTTGGGCAACGTTGACTGTTGAGAGTTGAGAGTTTGTGACACGCTTTCTCTTCTTGTAAGTGTTTATACTCGTTTGGGTTGAATTAATGAAGTAAATATCAATTCCAAGATTAGTTCAACACCCTTTATAGTTGACAAAGCTCTGCAGAAACAAACATCGAAATCACTAATAATAAGGATACATGAGACCAAGTATTAGTACCATTTAAACTTATACCACGGCGGTTACGTAATCTGTAACTGTCACGGTTACGTGTTCACGTTCAAAAACATCACGGTTACGAATCTCGTAGCCATTACAATTACGGGTTTCGAATCCGTTATAATTTTCCTTGTGAATTCTAACCCAAAAAAAAATTGACATTGTCATGGTTACGGGTTCCGTAACCGTGATGTCAGGGAAAAAAAAAACTACGGTTATGGAACCTGTGGTTGTGGCGGTCAAGGATTTCGTAACCGTCGTGCATTTACAAAATCCATCGCGATGCCATAATACCCTTAGATATTCTAATTTAGGTTTAAATTACCTAGGGTCACTAGAGCATACAATTGTTTGTTAATCTTATGTAAATATGCTCTTATGTTTATGGTAACAAGCATTTCTCTTTGTGAACTGGGATTGTGGACTAGGAAAGGTCATAGACTCATAGCAACAAGAGTCTTTGACTAAGTGGCTAAGCATTGATCTTGACCACTTAAGCTTGTCTCTCATAATTTCCACCATTCTTTATAAACACTGTAGAGATGACTTTGGAATATTTGTATGCAATGATTGAAGTTGGAGTTATTTTGGTAATATATGGTGTACGAGATTCAAGTCTCATATAACTATATGAGGCTACATCATATTTGATGTGGCACGAACCGACCTAGGTAAATCAGAACCGGAATTCAGGTCGGAACTTTGAAAAAAAATGTACGTTTCTCGGGTTAACTTCGGACTTATAGTCTTTTCTACACTTGTCCGATTTGGATAGACGGGCGAGTACCTTTTTAGAAAATATATTAAAAAAAAGTATTCGTACTAAATATAAAATAAATAAAATCATTGTTCTGACATATCGTATTGGACTGGACCTTTAAAATCCAGTCCGGCCCATGAACCGTTTCATCTACTACCCAAACCGTTTTAACATCTCTAACTATGATTCAATCATAATGTTGATTACAACTAAAATTATTAAAAAAATTTATGGTATATATTTCTTAGAAGATCAAATAAAGTAAAAAGTACATGATTAAATTTGATTTAAGTAAATAAAAATTATGGTATTTTTACTATAATAAAAGGTATGCCTTAAATATACACTATGATACCCATGATTTTAGTTAACCTTTAGCTGTTTAATTTTGACAACCTTTCGTAAACTTAAACACCCTTAATCACTTAAATACCGAATTACCATAAATTGAACAAAATTTCCAACATTTCCACAATATTACACTCGTGGTGATTTTGTGCAGGTTATTGTGGTTCGTATTTGTCCAACTTAAATAGAAATCGGTGTACCATGTTGTCAATCTAGCGTTTTGATACCTTGTTATAATATTTCGGGTTTATAAATTCGGATGTTATAGATATATCAACAAAATCGAGCAAGATGAAATAAAATTCTATTTACTATACTAAAACGTGCAATGCTTTAGCCACATGGCAAGCAAAGTAATGTTATTTCAAACAAATCGATTCATCAAAACTCGCATTCGAGTAATTCGATTGAATCGTTTAGTTTGAGATCATGATTATCTTTGTTTTATTAAACCACACAGTTTCCCAAAAAAAAATATTCTCAACTGTTCACAATAGAGGAAATCCCTCAGCCATGAAAAATCGTAGAAAATATTCTTCTTTTTTCATATTTCTCTATCTTGTTCTCCACACTTTTTGGTGAAAGAAGTTAGAGGAAAAATAATGGAAGATCGGGAAAGACTCAAAAATGTCAAAAAAAAAGCTTCTTAGTGGACTTTCAACGGGCGTTTAGCTCAAACCACAAACAACAATGGTGATGATTTTAAGTGTGTAATTGTTGAAAAGCTGCTCTCAAAACCCGTCTTCGTCTCCCTACTTCTCATCTCTCTCGGCTTCGATCCCAATTTCGTCAAAACCTAGACTCTCTCTTGACCCTCCTCTCTATTCTCATTGTCTTTTGTTGTCACCACCACTACCACAACACTTCGTCGGTCACTTAATCTTCTTTTTTTTCCCTTATGCTCGACATTTTCTTCATCTCTAATTTTGATAAAGAAATTTCTAACCCCAATGTATTTGGACCGCACTAATCGTCCAATTCTGATAAAGAAAATCCTAACTCCCAGTGTCTTCATCTTCACATCTCTCAAAGAAATTTCCAACCCTATGCCTTCGGACTATACTAACCGGAAAAAATCAAATGTGAAGGCTAACAAATGGAAACAAACTTGAAAGACCACCAACCGAAAAAGACCAAATATAAAAGGCACCAAACCTGAGTACAAGCTAAAACAAAAAACTAGGAAAATTAAACTTGAAAGACACCAAACCTTAAGGACACTAAATAAAACAATCTATATTTTTATTTTCTCTTGGAGATAATAAGGTCCCTCATCGAAAGGTGGAAACACTTCGAACCTAATATATAAGGTCGGCAAGCTACTCCTCCTATTGTCAATTGGTTTTAGGATGGAACCTCGTTGGGTTTGAGCCTAATGCGCATGTGCGTTCGTATGCACACGACCTCGTTCTTTTTTATTACGTAGTTTATTCCAATTATCTGAATTTGGGAAAGGAGACCATTGTTGGCCAACTGTGTTGACCATTATTTCCCATGGTAGATAGGATTTTGTCAATTGGCTCTTGCTAATTTACTTCAACACGATATATTTCATAAACTACACGTTTCATCATATCTTTTATTATATATTTACAATAGGAAAATTCTTCATTGTGTAAATGTATTTTGTATTTTTTTTGAATTATGTTCAAATTGTCAGTTTTTATATGGTGATTTAGATTTTTCGAATTATATTCTTTAATCATTCATATATTAATTTTTATTAACTATTTTAAGGAAAAAAGAAATAGAAGTCATTCAATAAGTTATCTAATTATTTAAAATGACTATTAACATAATTAGTAAATAATAATTGTATTTTATTTCTTAACTTATGATGGAAGAGAGATATATTCCGACAATTATAAAGTTTAAGGATATCATTTAGAAACCGAAAATTTGTTGGAGTAATCTAAAAAATTTAAAATACTGAACATCATCCAAAAATTTCATCTATAATACTATAGTCACGGACCGGACTGTAAGCTCACATACCGGACCGGACCGTAAGCTCACATAGCAGACCGGACTGTTTCATTATTTGTGTTAAACGGTACGGAACGGACCAGACCGTAATGGCCCAGTGCACCACGGTCCGAATTAGATTATATGCATTTTCTGTTCAAAAATATCAAAACTGTAAATTAACGGTCTGGGGACCAGTCCGGACTGGAACATTATGGTCCAGGACCGGACCGTAATTTCCGATGGGTCTAATCATGTGCAACCCTAACCCCCGCTCTACGTCCGCCTTCAAACTTTGACATGGTATCCTCTAATTGCACTTGCGGGGTGTGTTGGAGATAATAAGTTTTCACATCGTAAGTTGAGACATTTCGAGCCTTGTATATAAGGTCGGTGAACTACTCACATCGTAAGTTGAGACATTTCGAGCCTTGTATATAAGGTCGGTGAACTACTCATCTTATTGCCAATTGATTTTAGGTTGGAACTCCGTTGGACTTGGACAAATAGTCTATTACAACGTGTAAGTTCGCATGTTCGTTCACATAATAGGAGCGGAAACATATAATTTGATATAAGGATCCCGTTTACGAAATTTGATAATCCGTTTCAAAGAGATTTATAAATATTACATTTCGGTTTAAACCTAATCCAATTCTTTCCCAATAGATTTTCTGGATCAAGTCAAAGTTCGATACAGACGGACCGGTAGAGCGGGAGTCGTGTGTATACGAACGCACATGCGCATTAGGCTCAAGCTCAACACATAAACCCGGAGAGGTTCCCATCCTAAAACCAATTGGCAATAGGAGGAGTAGCCCACCGACCTTATATACTAGGCTCGGAGTGTTCTCATCTTTCGATGTGGGACCTTATTATCTTTAATACGCCCCCGCAAGTGCAACTAGAGGATATAGACCGAGTTGCACTTGTCCACAGGTTAGGATCGCGAGCCGAATTGAGGCTAACTGCTTTGATACCATGTCAAAGTCCGATACTGACAGACCGGTAGAGCGGGGGTCGTGTGTATACGAGCGCACATGCGCATTAGACCCAAGCCCAGCACATAAACCCGGCGAGATTCCATCCTAAAACCAATTGGCAATAGGATTAACCCACCGACCTTATATACTAGGCCCGGAGTGTCCCATTTTCGATATGGAACCTTATTATCTCCGATAGATCATCATATGCAAATCACCATTTTTATACAAGATGCTTTAGGATGTTAGTATGTACGGGTTGAATTTAGCAAAGAAATCAAATTCGGATATCCGCGTATTCAAATCGATCATATCTCCACACTACCACGTACCCCTCATTAAACCTATTTTAACACGTAAACAAGTAAAATTATCATGCCACTATCTTAACATGACATGCATGTAGATGCAACCAAGACCTAGAAGAAAAGAAAGAGGGGCAAGAAGAAGTTCGAAGAAGGAAAAAAAAAAAACAGCTCAGTCCAGATATGCCTTCGAATAATTGCCAGATGTGTTTGCATCTTCATTTAACTTATAAACAAAAACATCAAATACGGAATGGACAAACTTAAAAATTTTAGTATCACAACTCAACTTCTAAATAAACAAATTAAAATTAAATATATGAGCTATCATAACTAAGATATTCTTTAACTTGTAAGTTTTGGGAGATTTTTTTTATTCTAATAATATTTTATTAACTGTTACTATTGAAATAATTAGAGAAAGAGGACCCCAAAATGCAAATTTTTGTGAAATGGGCCTCTATTAAGCTAACTAGATAAAATAGGTATGAAAAATATAAAATAGGGCACTGTTTTTGAAATAATGGTGCTGCAGGCTTTTTTTCAGATGATTTGATGTTCACTTTTTGGAAAAAAAATATAAAAAAACACTGTTTACCCACAAACACAACTCTTATCGTTGCTTACCCAGAAATAGAGTACCCAGAAAGTTTGACATTACCCAGGAAGTTTGAGTGTTTTAGATTCACAAAAAAAAGAGAGAAAGAAGTTTCATATTACCCAGAAATACATTACCCAGGAAGTTTGAGATTACCCAGAAATAGAAAAAAACACTACTTACCCACAAATTAAAAAGGGAAATAGAAACAAACACAACTCTTACCGTTGCTTACCCAGAAATAGATTACCCAGTAAGTTTGACATTACCCAGAAAGTTTGAATGTTTTAGATTCACAAAAACAAGAGATGAGAAGTTTCAGATTACCCAAAATACATTACCCAGGAAGTTTGAGATTACCCATGCAACCACACTGCTTACCCACAAATGGAACATGGAAAATGTAAACAAACACTACTTACCCACAAATAGAACAGGGAAATGTAAACAAACATTGCTTACCCACAAATAGAACAGGAAGTTTGAGTGTTTTAGATTCACAAAAACAAGAGATGAGAAGTTTCAGATTACCCATAAATACATTACCCAGGGGATTGTAAACAAACACTGCTTACCCACAAATAGAACAGGAAGTTTGAGTGTTTTAGATTCACAAAAATAAGAGATGAGAAGTTTCAGATTACCCAAAAATACATTACCCAGGAAGTTTGAGATTACCCAGAAATAGAACCAAACACTGCTTACCCAGAAATACATTACCTAAGAAGTTTGAGATTACCCAAAAATAGAACCAAACACTGCTTACCCAGAAATAGAACAAGGATATGTAAGCAGTCCAGATTCCGGTGAAGGGAAAAAGAAGGGACCTGCATATGGATACCTAGAAATACATTTACGTTTGAAGGGATGGAAGAAGAAGAAGGGACAAGGGAGAGAAGAAGTTGAGCTGAATTGATTGGACTATTTATTTTATTCAACATGTCACCATCAAATCAGATGGATACCTATGTCTCTTACTTTTCTGATTTTATCTACAATAAGAGCCCATTTTCTAAATGAATAATTGGGAGGCCCTAAATCCAAACTCTACATTGTAAAAGGCCTACATTGCAAATTCAACCGTTATTACTTTAACATCTCAACTAAATATATAATTTAGGTTTTATTTTCGGGAGCCAAATTTAAAAACCCATATTCTAATTTGAGAGTAAGATGTCGAATTGAGCTTCGCTCGGGGAAGAAGAAGTCTTGCAGCAACCGTAGCCACGTGTTGACACTCTTGTTGGGGATGAAGTCTTAGTTAGTAGTAGCGGTAGCCATGTGCTGACACCCTTGTTAGGAGATGAAGTCTTAGTTAGCGAGATTTGTGTGTTAGGCCCAATTAGACCAAGGGGCAAGCAACGCCTAACCAATTTCCGAATCGATCTTCTAGAGCATTGGCACATTCGATGTATTATTTTGCTTTAGTAAGTTCGAATCAATCCCTCGCTGCTTTCGAGCCCTAGTTTCCTTTCCTTCTTTTGTGTGGTTGGCTCCGGTTCGTTTATCCATTCTTCAAGGGTTTTTCTTCCTAAAACTTTTATGTTTGCTCCCGTCTTGTCGCCTCCTATTACTGGCAGGCCACTCCTTCTTTTCGTGATGTAACCGTTACGATACCATATTCTACTACGCACTTTAAATGCACAACCGTGTGCGCTTCGACTTTCATCTGCTTTCATCTGCTTTCGGGTTAAAAGTTATATATAATTTTAAATTAGAAAAAAATAAAATTATATATTCCAATTGCCTTGTGAAATTTATTTTTAATACTTTACATATTCGTGTCTAAACTATAAAAATAAATCAAATTATCTAAGTTAACTCATTAAGAGTTGTATACGTTTTATATTTAGAGGTTTACACGTTATTATCGATATTGACAGTTGAAATCGCCTGGCTAGTTAGAATCCTAGAAAACATTTAATTTGTGGTCTTTTTAGTAATATAAAAAAAGATCGATTGATGAGCTGCTGCTAGGCTCGTATAAGTAAACTATACACTAATAATTATTGATCAATTTGTTTATATTTTGTTAATGGTAGTAATTCGATTGCTTTTATTATATTTTAATTTTGTGTGGCCTATATGTCTAGTGTATCATTTTAAATTATTTACTTGGAAATCATGGATCGTATCTAAATGTTCGAGCCCAACACATATCTTCTGACGATCACGAAATTAGTGTTTTCATTCAAAAGGATGTTTTAGGATGAACTACCTCTAAAAGATGGTTTTCTTTTAACCGTTTTCCGTATTGAAGAAAAAAAATGTCTAACTATTTAATAATGTGTAAAAATGTCGATTTATATATATATATATATATATATATATATATATATATATATATATATACAATCTTATTGTGTATCATGAGAACAATCTTAAACCGTCAGATGATGAGTATTAAGGGTCGAGATTAGGGTAGATATCATAATTAATAATAACTACGAATAATTCATTCAACCAACAATAACTACGAATAATACATTAAACGATATTGACATCTTTGTACAAAACTAATAATAACTACAAATAATATATTAAACAATAAAGTTTGTTCTCATGATTACACGATAAGGTCTGTTCTCATATTATTTATACGGTATATATATATATATATATATATATATATATATATATATATATATATAATAGAGAATCTGGAGATGAGGATGTTGAATTAAATCGAAGAGGTATATTACATTGAAGCAAAAAATCATACGGAATAAGGGAGAATCATATCCCATGTTTGTAGGGATATTAATATAAACTTGCTAAAAAAAAAATTAATAAATAAGAGAAGACAATATATACTAGTTAGGTATATATATAAACTTGCATGGGATTAGGATATATATATAATCGATTTGAGAATATCGACACTCAACCCCCGTTTTAAGAGATTGCAAGTTTTGTGTTCTCATCTGCGATATTGAAAATTTTATATTTACCTTTAAAAAGAGATTTTTATGTCGAATATGTTGATCCGGATAATTGTTATCCGGACGTCAAATATATCAGACTAATTATTTTACCAAAATTTGATTTAGTGATACTAAATCTTTAAATATATTTTTAAAATAGATTAACTAATCCTTTAAAATCAAATAATTTTGTTCACCCTTCTCAAACACAAGAACGAGGAGACATGGTCATCCCCTTCATTTCCCCTACTCATAAATCTTTGATTATTTATGTGCACTATCTAAAATAATATCGATTTAACTAACTAATAATAAATTTATATACTAAAAGTACATTATTTAAGAATTAAATGTTTAGTTACTTTAATACATGTGCCAACAATCTGCAATTCCCTTATCTTTATATGGTATAATTCTCTAATTTCCATTTTTAACCAATTATTTGTTTTCATAAATGTCCCTTTGTTTGTTTTTCTACACATTTAAGCCAAACTTATGTATCTAAGTCAAAAATTGAATGGGCAATTTTGGTAACTAGGTCTTTTTGAAAAACTAGAGTAGTAACTAGGCTTTTTAATGTTTTAATTAAATAAATGTACCCTAACCTTTTGTATATATTTTCAAACTTTACACACTCTTATCTCAAGGGGTACATTTACTAAACACAAAACTAGAAAAAGCCTAGTAAACCAAATTGTTTCAAATTTTCAAATTGAAAACGAGGTCAAATTGGAAAGACACCAAATTCTTAGAGATTAATAACTTTAAATATTGACTCATTTGATATTCATTTTATGAAATTAAAAAGAAAATAACCAATTTTGATTATTGTGTCCGATAAGATTTAAAATGAGAAATCCAAGTAATTTAGAAAATAGTATTTTTAAATTAAAACAATTTGGTTTACTAGATTTTTTCTAGTTTTGTGTTTAGTAAATGTACCCCATGAAAGAGAATGGTGTGTAGAGTTTGAAAATAAATACAAAAGGTTGAGGTATATTTACTTAATTGAAACATTAAAAAGTCTAGTTGCTACTCTAGTTTCTCAAAAAAGCCTAGTTACCAAAATTGCTCTTTTAAATTTATTAACATTGTTATCGAGATGAAAGCACTTGAAAGTTGAATTATATCAATCTAAAATTCATAAATATAATAGAATTATAAAAATAATCCTTAAATTTAATACTTCCACATTTTTTCTAAATAATACCGAGATTGCTATTCGTACCACATGTTTAATGCTATTCATATTCGTGGTCCGGCTACGTCTGGCGTACGCGTAACAATAAATAAATTTCGTTAAAAAAATATAGGAAAATGGCTACACATACGCCATATCAAAAAATACCAAGGAAAAAGGATTACGCCTACGCCTTGCGTATGTAACGCCCCGAATTCTCAGAACTCGGGACATTACTGGTTAGGACCTCACAATGGGTCCCGACCTCATTTTGACAACAATATTACTAGGATCTTGCAACAAGACACAAATAAGGAAAACCGAAATTCATAAAATAGTATTTTTAAGGTAATGAATGCAACACGGTCTAGCAGCCTAAAGTACTTAAACAAGGGAAAAACGAACAACTGTCTTAACAAAAGAAAGAATGACAAACACAACCCCAACCCCCACTCTAAGGAGTACGGAGACCCGGCTGACCACTACTTCCGGATCACTCAGCTGCTGGTCTAACCTGCGGTAAATCTAAAAACACAACAAGAGAAACCATTAGCTAGTTATCTAACTATTAGGAGAATAATAATAGCACACACACACACATAAAAGAATAAACACCCATCATGCTTTCAAACAAGTCCATTTATTATCTTAAGTTAAGTTACTCATTCACGCTAATGATACTTATTTTGTGACACGAGGGATTCCCAAACCTCGCCTCCGCCCCCGTGTAACCATCAGGAATGGATCCGATGCATCTCACCTTGTACCTGCCTAGTCTGGGTATAGAGAACCTCCCAGTCTCCTGTCAAAGTTGGACAGTGATGTCACGGCCCGTTATACATACACTTGGGCCTCAAACATAATAATAACGGTCGTCCTAACAAGTTATTATTATTAAACACGCACATAGCACACACAACCACTATCACTCCACTAATATCCAAAAACTGGCTAAGTAAGTCGCAAGGACTTACCTGAGTCAAAACACTCTCTAACACGTCTCAAAACAGTCCGTACTCGTGGTAACTCAAACGCTTGTCAAATAAGGCATGTGGATCAAAATCACATCTCGATGTCCAACCTCATGCGAAGGAATTACGGAAAAAGCTCTCTTACGGTAAAAGACCATTTTACCCTTAGTGTCGTAAATTCTCGAAGTTTATTATGGAATTCTACTAATTTCTTTCATATCTTGTTTTCCATAAATTAAGTCTCTCGGATAGCTACTTATAGGTTATAAGGTCAAACTCGAGACAACTCGAACAAGGACAACACTCCTCTCCGGTTACTAATTACGCTACTACATATATTATACCGTCAAACATGTTTTTAACCTTTCTCCTCAACTCATTTATTTTTACATAATTTCATAACTCCCAACTCGTACTTATATATTAACTCATATATGATTATATATACATCACTCTCGCATACAAACTATTATACGTGTATATATATATATACATAGCTGATACATGTAACTATACTTATCGAACACTCGACATTTACCTATCCCGTACCCTCGAACCAAACATCTCAACCTTGCCTACCTACAGTTCTCAAACGGTTCACACAACTGCCCTTACTAACCTACCGTACTACGTACCCATTCCACTCTACTCTACTGCTTATATACATACTTATATTCATCTATACTAGCAGGAGGGCAGGAGAGGCAGAGAAAACGTCTTACCGGAATTACAGTCCGGCAAGGTGTTAGGCGGAAGGTTCCTGCGGTCGAAGGCGGTGGACTCCGGCTGGTTCGTTTCTCTCCGTTCCAACAGTGCAGACAGGCGCAATTTTCGGGTGCGGCGTTGCAGCGGCCGGTGTAGAAGACGACGGGCAGCGAGGCGGCGCCGGCTGGTGGTGACTGGTCTGCTGGCGTTCCAAACGGCCCTCACTGGTGGTCGGCCCTGCTACTGCGGGTTCCAACGGCGGATGGCGGCGTCTGGCGGTCGGCGTCTGGGCGGTCGACAACAACGGTACCAAGGCTCGGTGGCGGCTCAATCCTGTGTCGTGTTTACTGCGGCAATCGTTCGTACAGAGAGGGAGGAGGAAGAGCAGCGGCAGAAGATGAGGGAGAATTAGATTAGGTTTAGATTAGGGTAAAAATTAAGGTTATAATTAATTAGGTTTTAATTAGGGGTTAAAAAAAATGGGTTGGGCCAGCAGTCCTCAATACAATTGGGCCCACTTTTGCTTCATTAAAACGAGCTGAAGCGAAACCCGTTACTCGTATGGATCGGTAGGGCATTTGCGGAAAATTTTACGAAATTATATTCCGTATTAGGTAAATTATTATTTTACTTTAAAGGTACGGAAATATCTCCGGTTACACATTTTATTATTTTATGTGAACTAAGGTCGCATAAAATGATAGAATTTAAAATTCATTTTAACTTTATTTAAAGGTTAGAGGTTAGCGGATCGGAATCCGGTTAAATTCCGTATTAAACGGAGTTTAAAATTTTCGGTGATTACAGCGTAGCCGTACCCCGGATATGTATAGCACGAAATCGTGGTACGAATTGCAATAAACAGACAAATATTTCCTCCAATGAGCGTGCAAGCCGGGGTAGTAAATAGCCACGTGCTAATTAATAGCCGATGATGTTGTTGAGTTAACTACAACTAGTTAATAACTCGATTCATCAACTATTGAAAAGCATACACTATATAGTATATATACTCGTTCCAATTAATAATATTTATAGTTTTAGACAAAAGCGTTAATTTTAAATAGTTTAATAAATATGCTATCATTCCCTTTGAAAATATATCAATTAAAATGAGGGTGTTTTTAAAAATTTTTATTTTCAATAAGTTATCAATTAATTAAATATTTAATTGAAAGTCTTATTTGATGAGGAATTTTAAATTTATATTTTATAAAAATAATTAGTATAATATTAAAAAATATAAAATACTTTAAATGATAAATAAATCTAAAAATTAAAGGCTTTTCAAATTTGAAATTTTGGTTTAAATTAGGTTTAGAAAACGTACATGATAACTATATATTGAAATAATTTATTTTTTTTTTACAAAAAATATTAAGTAATCATATTTTAAGGGGTGTTACGGGCACGGTTCAAAATTTCGTTAATGCACAACGCATACGGAATTCGTGACCGCCACGGTCACGGGTTCCGTAACCGTAATATATATATATATATATTTTCCCTGACATCACGGTTACGGGTTCCGTAACCGTGATGGTGTTAGAATTTTTTTTTTCGGGTTAGAATTCATGTAGAAAATTATCACGGATTCGGAACCCGTAATCATGACGGTTACGGATCCCGTAACCGTGACCTTGTGATCATTAAGGGATCCGTAAACATCGTGCATTTATGAAATCTTGAACCGTGCGTTTACGAATTCCGTCTTTTAACCTTGATTATAAGCAAGACTATAAATTTCTTTTCACCCAAAAGACAAGGAAGCAAATAGTATAAGTAAGATGATTTGAAAGTAAAATCCCCAATTCATAAGCAATACTATACATGTAAGTATATAACTTATAAGCAAACAAATTTTGAGCATTGGCACAAATCAACCACAAGCAAACATTATTTCACAAAACCACCGATTTAATTTCAGTTCTTCTAAAAATCACCCATAAAATAGTTGTTTTTTTTTTCTTTTAATTGAACACCGCTCCCTAGTTTTATTCTTAAACAGGTTTAGAGAAATCAATGTTGTTGCAAATAGATTTACATCTCTTGATTAGAGTTCGGATCAAGATAACGAGAATATTCCGCGGGAGGTTAAAGACCACTTCTCAAAGAAAGTTTTAAGACAACTAACTTCTAAATGTTGACCTTCCTTGTCCCCTTACATTGTATAAAACAAACAATAAGTTTTTATTATAACAAAAATATTAGGATGACGATCAAGCGTACCAACCTAAAGAATTATTATGGATGAAATTTGAAGTTCATTGTCATCATAAAAACTATTATAGGAAGTTGAATGTCTCATATGGGTCAAATTGGCGATCACAGTTAATTTTTTTATATATATGTTTAATCTAACTTTGTGAAAAAGACCAAAGGTCCAACAATTCAACATGAAGTCGGGTATAATCGTCTCGATATGACAATGACAACTCCAAACACCTCAGAGGGCCTTTAATAACATATCATGTTGATTATCAATAACGTAACACGCTAATTATCACATTCACTTTTGAATTTCTTAGTTTGTAAGATTTTTTGCTAAGTGTAAGCCAAAAACTTATTTGTGGCCCAATGTAAGTGGTTGATTGTAGTGGCAGAGAGTCACCTATCCATCCGGACCATCCTCATTTAGTATAATGAGCCTTGTTCCCGTACACATTCACGGAATGAAAGTTGTCTCATTCCGTCGGGAAATCTCTATCCCCGTTCATTTTTTTTTATTTTTTATATAGAATTTTCTAGATTTAATTCGACACCTCATGCGTTAGTTCATTGAACAATTTTACTGATCTCATGATTTACAAGTATTCTCCGCCTAATTTCTTCTATTTAAATGATTCTCACTTGATTTTTCCGACCAACTTGCTCATTGAGTTTCCTAACGGAATTCCTGACGGTTTTCTTGACAAGGTCGAATCCATAGCGGGCACCTCAATAACCATCCCATCATTGTGTGTGAAATCCGTTCACCCTATCATGTTTCCGTGACGGATAAATGAAAATCTCTACCCAATTGAATGAAAAACCAATTTTACATGTATTTTTGTGAAAAAAGAAATTTAAAGTAGTGGTTGTTAAAAATGACATATTTTAGGGGTGGTTTCTGTAATTTACTCAAACCTTTTGACATGAATCACATGATGATGTAAACCAGTAAGGGGATCAACGACTAAGTATAATCTAAAATTAAAGATTCAATTAAGCCAAATAAATCAAAATCCAGTCCAACACGACGTCGGTCTCGTTTATCATATTTATTGCTGAACAAACTCCTTCATCCCATCTGCCTTTCCCAAACGAAACCCACCAAAAATCTGCATAATCTCCGCCCCAAAAAACCCCTATTCATCCATTCATTCATCATTTCACCAATTTCACATTTAATTTCATAATTTCACACCCATTTTCTGTCTTAAATGCTCACAGTTGGCTCAGCAACCTACACCAAACAATTTGTTAATTAGGCCGCCATTAGAAACTCTCTATATAATCTCCAATTTCTCTCATCTCTTTGTAATTTTGTAAGCACATTTGTACAATGTCTTCTTCTTCTTCATCTTCTCTGAACAGAGCAGCAGCTCTTGCTGTTAGAAGGAGAAAAGAGATAAAAAATGCGAATCAGATCCATCAAGAAGAGATCGAGGATGAGAAGAAGAAGAAGTTCATGCTTATGAAATATGAAGAGATCCCAGATTATATGAAGGATAATGAGTTCATTGTCAAGTATTATAGAGCTGAATGGCCTCTTAAACAAGCTTTTTTTAGCTTGTTTCAATGGCACAATGAGACCCTCAATACTTGGACGTATGGCTTCATTTCCTGAATTTCTTTTCAAGATTTGAGAATTTTGTTATCTGGGTTTTGTTCTTGAGGGGATTGATTTAAATGGGTTTGTGTTGATTTTTCCCCAATTACAGGCATTTGATTGGATTTCTTCTGTTCTTGGTGTTGACTGTTGTAAATTTTGTTCCTGTTCCTGAAGCAGTTGATCTCTTTGGCATTTTGAGGTATGATTTCAGACCAACTGAAAATATTGGCCTATTTTTGCAAATTTCAATCAATAAATCTTGAAATTGATTACAATTTTTGAGGGTTTAGGGAGCCAAAAGTGGTGGAGGAAATATGGGATTTGGGAAGTGATTTGATTGAATAGTTTATTGGCTCTTTTAGGGTTTAGAAAATTAGGGGAAAATTAGAAGCATGAGTAAGACAGCTGTGTTTGTTTGTGTGTGAGGAATCTTCTTCATTATTTTGTGCTATGCATGATATAATGACACATGATTAGCTGTAGAGTTTAGACTTTTATACACAAATTTAGATGGCCTTCATAATTGGAATTTTCTTGCTTGCATAATTCAGAATCATGTGAAAATGCTGTCATTTGCCCTTTTTGTCTTGCCCTTTACCTTCTTGTTTGTACATGATTTAGGGTCCTCCTAATTAATTGGAGCTTAATACAGCTGTAGATCTTGTAGGCTTTTGACGCCTTTTTGGGGTGATGGGATAGTTAAAATAAGTTCGAGTTTTATAGATCAAAACCAATTGACAATAGTCTGAGTAGCCACCAAAACCAATTAACTCCTTACACCTTTTCAGTCCTATGCCATGAACATCACGTCGGACTTTGTCTTACTAAAACTAATTGTTAATAGATGAACGGTCCATTAACGTTGAGTTCGAGTCATAAATCCAGTAAAGTTTCTTCCTAAAATTATAGTCCATGCCTTTCGTGATACAATTTAGTTTTTTTCTTTTTACGTGCACTCAAGTAGATTCATGAATCACTATCTTCATTAAAATAATTTAAAATTCAAAATGCAAAACCCGTTGTATTAGGTAAGACACACAATTTGCCTTTAGACAACAAACCTCTCTCTTTAGTAAAGTTAAGAGAGGGACTTTCGTTTTTATCACTATAATATACGAATGCCTAACAAAGTGAAAACTTGCATAATTTACTGATCTTGTACTTCCTTTATTACAAAATAGTTAACCCGTATTTCAATTTTCGGTCTCTCGATACACCAAATCCGTTAAACCGTTAAAATTTCACATCAATTGCAGGTTTCCGGGTGAATCAAATAGTAACACGTCAAGTGGTTCACAACAACTTTTTATGGTAATTTCTCTAATCCATGTTGATATGTAGCTTTAAACGGTTTATGACTCGTTTGGTATGATTCCTAATTTTCAGGAATCAGTTTCGGAATCAATCAAACCGATTCCTGCACGTGTATTTAACATAGTTCATTTAGCCTTACGTGACCTCTTCTTGTGTGACAGTTACAGGAAACAACAAAAGCACTCTTGGACTTAAACCAAACAAATGTACTTGTATCCGGACACTTAACTGGACCATTCTCATCACACGGAACAACGCCAAGATGGCCGTTTTACGTCTTCCTAGCTGGATCCATGTTCTGTCTATTCTCGAGCACAGTTTGCCATCTCTTCTCATGCCATTCCCATCACGTAAACACCCTCCTCTTACGAATCGACTTCGTAGGAATAACGGTCATGATCATAACCTCATTCTTTCCACCTGTGTACTACGTTTTCCTTTGCGAGCCTCTATGGCAACTAGTTTACCTTTCGGGTATCACACTATTCGGCCTCTTCACGATCATGGCTCTCCTCACCCCGACTCTCTCATCGGGCACATGTAGGGCTCCTCGAGCTCTACTCTTTTGCACCATGGCATTACTCGGCTTGATCCCAGGAATACACGCGTGTGTAGCCAATTGGGGTTCCCCAAGTAGGTCCATTACCTTAACCTATGAGGCAGCTATGGCTATGTCATACTTGACTGGGACTGCGTTCTACGTTAGTCGGGTTCCTGAACGGTTCAAGCCGGGGTGGTTCGACTTGGCGGGTCATAGCCATCAGATCTTCCATGTGTTTGTTGTGTTGGGTGCTCTGGCTCATTATGGTGCTGCACTTGTGTTCTTGCAATGGAGGGATAATGTAGGTTGCGATGCCAATTTGTGACTGAAAATCAATTTTTTGTAATACATTATTATTGTTTTCATATGGTTTACATTCATGATTCAAATAGAGATTTATTAAATTGTTGTATAAGTGTATAGTTGGAAAGATTTGCTCGGTTTAAGTAAATTATGTTTTTGTATTAGTTTTTGGTTATACATAATCACCAAGACAGTGTTCAAATATTCAATCTATTATTTTTATAATCCTAGATTAAGCGATTTTATATCTTTACCGATATTTTAGTTACACAATTTAAAAGTTTGACAGTGTCCAAACTCCAAAGAAGGCCTGGTAATGTATTTTTAAGGAGAGACACTTATAAGTAGAAAGTAGAAACTGTGTCCCACATCGAGAATGAGATGCCGGACATCGAGAATGAGTAGCTAGTGAGGAGGGGAATTCTAGTATAAAATTTATTAGTCAACATAGAACGCAACAAACACATGGAAGATCGGATGGCTATGACCCGCCAAGTCGAACCACCTTGGCTTGAGCCGTTTAGGAACCCGACTAACGTAGAACGTGGTCCTAGTCAAGTATGGTATAGCCATAGCTGCCTAATAGGTTAAGGTAATGGACCTACTGAAGAGCCCTACATGTGCCCGATGAGAGAGTCGGAGTGAGGAGAGCCATGATAGTGAAGAGGCCGAATAATGTGATACCCGAAAGGTAGACGAGTTGCCATAGAGGCTCGCAAAGGAAAACGTGGGAAGAATATGAGGTTATGATCATATGACTGTTATTCCTACGAATCGAAGGAAAACGTGGGAAGAATATGAGGTTATGATCATATGACTGTTATTCCTACGAAGTCGATTCGTAGGAGGAGGGTGTTTACGTGATGGGAATGGCATGAGAAGAGATGAAAAACTGTGCTCGAGAATAGACAGAACATGGATCCGGCTAGGAAGATGTAAAACGGCCGTCTTAGTGTTGTTCCGTGCGATGAGAATGGTCCGGTTAAGTGTCTGATACAAGTACATTTTTTGGTTTAAGTCCAAGAGTACTTTTGTTGTTTTTTACAATTCTTGTATAAAATTTAGTAAAAAAATGAACATGCTTCTCACGCACGCAGGAAAGAAGACCTATCCCATCTCTCGAAAGAAAACCCTAAACACTGAAAGCCTTATCGCCCCAAATCTACAACACCAAGCAAAACTAACCTAGACACCGTTCAATTTAGTGTGCCTGGTACTAGGAAATTGAAAAGGTATAGGAACCAAATGCTGCTTCGAGATTGGCAGAGGCGCCATCAAAGAAGAGAAGAAAGGAAAGGGAAACCTAGGAAGAAGAAACGATTGAAGACATCTAAGACATATATGATGGGATCTCAAACGGCGAATCTTATGAAGGGGCTTCTACGGCTATGGTCGAAGCTACTCAGACCTACAATGGATTGTTCTAAAATGGAGGTCACGGGAAAGGTTTTTAGGTAGTATATGGAAGAATGGAGAAGACTACAAACTTTCTCACATCATGAACATAGTTTGGGAGATAGAGAAGGGGTCTGTGGACTGTTCTAAAAAAAAAAGGTAGTCAATAGGGAAGTTTTCAAACAAAAACAGTACTCAATCACCAAAAAAGATAACGAAATCTATCCTCTCAGAAAACCTAGAAATGCTATTTCAATTTCAGATTTGAAATGCTTAGCTTACCACATTTTGGGTGTTGAGAAAATTCAAACTAATATGAGTCTTGTTGAGTATGGTTTTGTCGTGTTGTTATCTAGTGAATGTGTTTCTTGTTGTCTATTTAATGATCAACTGATGTGGGACCATCCTTGACATCTACGACTACGCTACATAAATCATTCACCAATCTAGAAGCAAGAGAAACTCAAGAAATGAGCGCTTACAAGTTGCAAACACGGGATGAATTGATGGAATGGAAGATTACATGGCATATGAAGAAATCGACCAATGCTCAGAAAAATCGACCTAATAAATCGACCGATTTTCCTGTAGGAAAACTCGATCGATTTTCGTAGCCGATTTCCTTCACTAAAACGAGTTGCAAAAGATCCGGCCATGATCTTTTATCTTTTGGCAATTATATCTTGCTTAATTCCTTAAATTACTCACACTATATTAAGGGATTATTTAGATTCTATCTTTTTGGATTTTATATTTTGTATCTTTTAAAGATATCTTTTCTAGTTTATCTTTTAAAGAATATATTTTATTGATCATATTTTTTAGATTTTATAGTTTTATATATTTGAAAGATATATTTGCAAGATTATCTTTAAATATATTTTTCTAGTTTTAGTAGGATTAGTCTCCCTTGTAAATAGCTTTAGTGGGGGAGATTGTTTAGTAGAGTAGATTTGATATATTTTCCACATATTGTGTGAACTTACAACTTTGCTTACGAAGTTTGTATTTTATTCATTCTTATTCAATCAAAGAGAGAGCCTTGTGCTTGTCTTAACTAGAAGACTTGCTAGATTGTGCTTGTGTGTTAATCTTGTTGAAGGTTGGTGCTCCTGGTCAATCCTAGTCCCTCCTTGTGCTTGTCTTAACTAGAAGACTTGTGTAAGGTTAAAGAAGTGCGGGTTAAGGTAATCTTCTGATTTAAGGGTTTTGACACATCATTGATCAATGTTCTTTTGTGGAACTATCTTGGTTCATATCTTCCTATATTCTTTCATTTATCATTCCATATTCATCTTCTTTTCTTTCCATATCATTACTAATCCGTGTTCTGAGTTTATCGAAAAATCGATCTGTTCTTGGAGAAAATCGGCCGATTTATCCTATAAAACAGTCCGATTTTTATCCCAGTTAAGGACTTTCAATCTAGATCGGAAACTACGGCTTATCCCCATCACCAACCCATTTGCTCTTCAATCCCACATCAACTGAAACACCTTTCTTCTTCTCAAATATCTCCTTCTTATTTGTGTATGTTCCAAATTCCAAAATGAGTGAGCAAGTCAAGACTTTCAAAGAAGCTGTGTGTCAAGTTTCATCACCACTACACCTGGGTAGTGAGGAACAAACGGAAAAAACAGAACAAACCAAGGTGTCGAACAATGAAAAAGGAACAAAGAACAATGGAGACTCAAAGACTAAAGGTGAGTCGTCAAAGAATTCTGAGCTTGCAGATTACCTTAGTAGTATGTCCAAAGTAAACTTAGAGCCAAATTACTCCACGAATGGAAAAACGTGAATGATGATATTAGGATCTTTGCTAAGGCTAATCATTGGTTTGAAGTGAATTTTTCTAAGCTTATAGATAGAAAAGCTATATGGGAGGCATGGCCATTCCACATCTTTGTTCATTTGATAATTTTAAAACCATGGAAACCAAACTTTAACACAATCATGGAGAGTAATATTGTAGCTGATATGTGGATTAGGGTTCCAAAAATTCCACCGGAATATGTGAACAAGGTAGCTATTAAAATTATCATTGAAGAAAACAAAGTGGAAAAATTATCAAACTTGTTTCTTTCTCTGGAAGAGGCAAGAGAGTAACTTTTACTAGGATTTGTATTAATCGTGATGTGGCTGGGGGAGAAAGAAGAAAGTCCCAATTCCGGATGAAGATGGGGAAGATAGAAACTTTCCTATTGGTATGAAGATTTCTCTAGGGGATTGTGCCAATAGGGATCACTCCTATTATGATAAATGCCCTTTGAGGGGTATTAGAACCAAAGCTTTCAGAATCATTAGAGAAGCTCAAGAGAAAAAAGAAAAGGTTGTAGTATGTAGAAGATAAAGATGAGAAATAATGGACTCAAGTGGAAAAAAAATAATACTAATAATGAACGCAAGAATGAAGTGAGGCCATATCTTTCATCTCAATATGGCCTTACTAACTCTAAGGATGAAAAATCTTCTCTAATTTCTAAGGAAAGCAAAGCTCAAAACACTTGTTCATGAAAATGAAAATCAAGTTGCTAAGGAGGAAAACAACAACAACAACTTAATGTTTCTGATTCATGGAAAACTAGACCAAAACAAACATAATGATGATCAGGCTGAGGGTCCTTTCCCTAATGATGCTAAAGCTGAAGTAGATCCACGGTCTTTGTTCCCCCTTACTGTCCATATGGTAGAGGATGATGAGGTCAAAGCTAAAAGAGCAAAGATTGAAAAACAACTCAATGAAGATGATGAGCAAGACAATCTTCCTAAGGATGAGATGACTGTAGGAGAGTAGAATCCTTTACTATTTAAGAGTGACAATATTCCTGGGGAGTTGAGGACTGCTGCATCAGAAAGCTCCTTTCACTCTATTGAAACTAACAACACTATTAACAAGCTAATGGACGCAATGAAAGTCAATCAGGAATCCGGTAAATCTGACTCAAGCCTAGGAAAGAGGTAGGGGGTGGCGAAGACACAACATCCTCCAATCTGAAGGGAATGAAGACACAACTTCCTTCGACTTTTGCGGAAATCCAGTGTTTATCTGGATATATCTACCATGCGAAGTCTTTCATTGTTTGTTTTTCGATCATTTTCAATCCTAGTAATTCTTAGAATTGTTAGTCAGGTATTGTCGTACCACAAGTTTACGTTTGCTCTGGAGTAATCTTATTATCCCACATTTTACTATGGTGCAATGCCTCCAAATTTTCCCTAGTATTGAACAAAGTGTGGGAAAGAGTTTGTGGTTGTGTCACTAACTTTTTTCATATTTTCTGAGTTCCTATATATTCTAGTACCAAAGGGAAAGGAAACAACGAAGTCATCTAGTTATGTTAATTTTGTTGATTACAATGTTTCTCTTTGCTTTTGTTTGAAGTATGAAAAGGTAAATAAGATTTTTGAATCCAGAATGAATGGTGTTTATGTGAAGATCCATGATCAATTTTCTTGTTTGACTAATTCTGCTTACTATGAAGATCCTTGGTCTGAAGGTTGTATGTTTGTGTACATGAAAATACACTGTCCTTTTTCGAATTCTGTGTGGGCTAGCACGGAATGTTATGTCTGCTATGTGTTAATTGATAATCTAAAATATGTTGGTTTTATGGATTTCAAAGTGAGTTTTGAGGTTCATATTTATGATTTTGTTCAGCTTAGACTGTTTTTCCGAATGAACTCTTTAGGGAAAAACTGTGATTTGTTGTGTGGGTTGTCTATTCAGTTAGATGATTGCTGCAATTTGTCTATTGACTATCAAATGTTTCTAACTGAGCCTGATCATTTGGTCAAAAGATTCCCCTTTTTCCTTTGCAATTGTTGCCCTCCTCGTGTGGTGCTTGTGTGTAGGTTCAGAGAATAAGGTCAAAGTTGTCTTAAGCGTTTGGAAATTGTGTTCACAACACCAAAGTTACGACAAGTATGGTATAAAATAGTTCAAGTAATGGGTATAATACTTACTGTTACCAATTTTCATGATTTATGCAGATTAATGACACTAGAAGAGATCGATTAGTCGGTGGCCAGAAAAAGTAAAGAAAGCGGACACAAGGTGTAATGACGGTATCCATAACCATCTACACCGTATACAACAACTTCTTTCCCCGATATATCTGAATAATGTCGAGTACTTGCCAATTTATAAAACAAATCTAGGTAACCTGTTGTTGAATAATAGCTTCAATGAAAGAACAGTGTACTCTTGGTGTGATGAGAATACAAACTTCGTCATGAAAGGTGTCATTGTTGATACCTTTTTGACTATGTTTCAAATTTCAATTTGTAAGATTTTAAAATTTAGACATCCTTTATCCATCATTAGTCAAAGAATTAATCACAGTAATGTTGTGGTGATTCAATTTACGTGCCATAATGCTTTAGTGAGTATATCGACTTTTGGTTGTTCAAGGAAGAACCAAAAGAAGATGGTTATAAAGGTTAAACTAAATAAATGTGAGACTTCCAAAGTTTTTTCAAGAGAATTTGTTCGAATGAGGAATTTGAGAGAAATCATTAAGATAAGTTTCGGTCCTGAATCTTTTATAGAAACAAGTACTCTCATAATAATGTATACCTTAAATTAAAAAAAAAAACTATAATACATAAGGCCATAAGTGGAACAAAGGGGCGTAGCTACCCATATATAAATATTATAAACAAATGAAGAATGTTTTATGGAACTGTAGGGGCATGAAGAAAAAATTATTTGGACTAACATGAATATTACATGTAAAAATGAACACATCCAAATGATCATGTTGGCGGAAATTAAAACTAAGGACGAACCTGAAGAATGAGTTTGGAAGAACGCTGGTTTTGATAGAATTTTTTTTTTCATTTTGACAATGAGATTTGCTGGAGGACTTTGTCTTCCTTGGAAAGAATATCAAATTAAGGGTGAAAAAGTTGAAATTTGTAAAGCATCGAATAGATATTTAATGATAAAACACACTAACCAAAGTACTAATTTTGAATCCATGATAGTGTTTATATATGCACCCCCGAATGAACAAATGAAAAAGGCTTTCTGGTCACAACTCAACGATGAACTGAATAATACTAACTTTCCAATGGTAATTATTGGAGACTACAATGAGTTATTGGCACCTTCTGATAAAAATGGAGGAGCTTACACCGTTAAAAACAAATTTGATAGGTTAATTCAATTCTCTAACCAACATAACCTCCAAGATCTCCCAACAAAAGAAAATAATTATACTTGAAAAAGAAGGAAAGAAGGTGATAATAATACGTACAAAAAATTAGATAGAATCATTGACTCAATGGAAATCGTTCAGGAGTACCCACGGATTCATACTAGAAATCATGCGTTTTCAACCTCTTACCATTGTATGATTTCCTATTACTTTCAAAACGCACAAATCATCGTCAAAAATAAACCGTTTAGACTTGAAACAATGTGGATGCAAAGACCTGATTGCGAGAATATTATTAAGCAGGTATGGAGAACCCAATTTACAGGGACTCATATATTCAATCTCGCAAAAAAGACAAATCTATTAAAACAAAAACTGAAACAATGGAGTCGAGAAAAATTTGGTAACATTCATAGACAATTGCAAAATGTGGATGATGAACTAGAAGAGATCCAAATAAAGAATTTTGCACCAATACTCAGTTGGTCTAGTGGGATGTGGTGCTAGACTTCTTAAGTGGTTAGTCTGAATCCTCCTAGCGGCATGTATGGAAAAACTGATATTGGGAGGGTGTCCCCAAGCAATGGACCACAACTTATTCCCGTCCCGGATGTAGAGCGGCGAAGCCAATCGAACCGGGAGTACTTACCTACCTTTAAAAAAAAAAGAATTTTGCAATTTATGACCAAGCTTTGAATGATAAAATTAAAAGATTAAATAGGAAAAGAGAGTGTCTTGTGGATTACCAAAATAAAGTTCGTTTCAAAGCATCCTTAATTGGCACGAGTAAACTTAGAAGTCAACTTCAAGTGATTCAATCAGAAATAACTGAAAGCGATAACATAAACTGACATTACCATTCACAACAAACGAAATTAAGGAAGCACTATTTTCTATAGGTAGCGATAAATCTCCGGGACCCGATGGGATGAATGCGGGTTTCTATAAAAAATATTAGCACATTGTCGGTCCAGTAGTTACTAGGGTAGTCAAAAGTTTTTATAGAATCGAAAAAATTCTTAGACAATTAAATGGTATATTCTACTTCTGAAAAAATGATAACTCAACTACAACGTCAGACTACAGACCGATAAGCCTATTATCAACTGTATACAAAATTATCGCTAAAATCTTAGCAAAAAGATTAAGGTTAGTTCTACCTAATCTGATTCACGCATTAAAACGCGCCTTCGTTAAAAATAGAGCAATTCATGAAAATGTGCTTATAAAACATGAAAATTTTCATGGTTTTAAAGCAAAAAAGGGAAATGAGGGGTATATGACTATTAAGTTAGATATGGAAAAAGCTTACGATAAAGTCGAATGAGAAATCCTGAAAGCGGTACTACAAAATTCGGATTTGGGGACAAATTTAAAAATTGGGTCAAGAGTTTATTTCCACGGTCTCCTTTTCCATTTTTATCAATGACTCCCCTACTAGCATTTTTTGTCCATAATGTGGTCTCCGACAAGGCGATCCCCTTCTCTCCTCTTTTGTTTAACCT
The DNA here is from genome assembly GCA_033239125.1 of Fagopyrum homotropicum. Classification (NCBI taxonomy): domain Eukaryota; kingdom Viridiplantae; phylum Streptophyta; class Magnoliopsida; order Caryophyllales; family Polygonaceae; genus Fagopyrum; species Fagopyrum homotropicum. Next base: position 155,482,418 of record BSWB01000003.1, read on the forward strand.
GTGTGCGGAGGTCTTATCTAGAAATATTAAAAAAGTATATGATGAAAATCCAAAATCGATAGGTTTTCCGATTGCCAAAAATGGGACTAGAATTCCATTCCTAGTATTTGTTGATGCCATTAATAGACTTTTCTTTTGGAATAAATGACCCAACTTCCACCCACTGATCAGTTGGGACAAAATTTGTAAACCAAGGTCATTAGGTGAGCATTACAAATGAAACTTTTGTGAAAAACTATGGCAGAACTAGAAAATATTTTGGTAAAAATCGTAAATAAAAAATGCCTTAAAGGAAATTGCTTATGGAACTACCAGTGTGGGTCGAATTCTTCATGGCAATTGAAGAATCTTATAAAACTTAGAAAAGGTTTAGATAAAGGACTAAGATGGAGAGTGGAAAATGGAAGTACGATTAGATTCTAGAAGGATAAATGACTTATTGATAAACCACTGATGGATCTGGCGAATAATACAAATCTGGAATATCCGATGGAATATGTTTCCAAGTATATCACTAATAATACGAGGAATCGTCAACTGTTAAACCAACTAAACACGATCTTGCCTATTTGCATTATCGATAGAATCAAAAAATATAACCTGCCCATTAATGATATTAGGGATAAATTATATTGGACTAGAAATGGTGAAGGATGGTACTCGACTAAATTAGCTATGAGTTGATTCAAAAATAGAAAATGGGTATCACAGCGGATAAAACTTGTATATGAAAATGGATATCATGCCCATTAAGGTGGAAAAGACTGGAAGGACACAAGAAACTTAATTTTAATGCATCTCAATTTGCTACAAATCGATTCTCATTTGGATTTATCATCAGAGACCATTGTGTCGTTCCCATTGCTATAGGAAATAGTAGATGCAACGCTGAATCTGTTTTGGAAGCAGAGGCTATAGCGTTACGGATGGGCCTTCAAAAGGCAAAAGAGAGTGGTTTTCCATCTATCAAAATTGAAGGAGATAATTTGTTTCTAATCAATTCGATCAATCGTCTTTGAAAACCTCCATGGGAGCTAGAAATGATTATCAACAATATTTCAAACATAATTTCAAGATTCTCATACTGTAGCGTACAACATATTTATGGGGAAATCAACACGGTTGCGAATAAGATTGTAATGCACGGACACTTGGCCAAATGGACGTTAATGCGATTTCCGAAGATGTTCAAGACCTCATCAGTAAGGATGCCTTAAGCCGATTGGTTTCTAAAAACTGATCCGTCTAATTATTTACCTATGTATCATAAAAAAAATAAACCATTTTATTGTTAGTGTCATTTGAGAATTAATTGGAGGAATAGGGTCTCATATTTATGCTCTTTGTGTATAGGACCCCAACTTTTCCATTCATATTTGTAGGCCAAAAAAAAAAAGAAAAAGGGTAAAGTGTTGGGTCAAATCATGCAGTATTTACTGTTGTAGAGAGGTCACTTTATTACTCAATTAGAGCAGTCACATTATTTGTTAATTAAGTATGATATTACATATATACTATTCTCCAAAAAGAAAAGACTATGTATTTTGGGTATGTATTTCTATGTTAATTAGGTATGCACTTTATCCAAGTATTTATTTGGGTATGTATTTTGTGTATGTATATCCTTGTTAATCGAGTAAGTATGATATTACATATATACTATTACCCAAGTATGATATTTTTCGGGTATGTATCTATATGTTAATTGAGTATGTAGTTTACCCAACAGTGAACTGGGTATGTATTTATTTGTTGGGTATGATATTTTTGAGTATGTATTTCTACGTTAATTGGGTATGTATTTTACCCAAATAGGTAATTTAGTATGCTTTTTTGAGTATGTAATTATTTATTAATTGGGTATGTAGTTTATCCAAGTAATAATTGGATTCCGTATTTTTTTTTTGTTAAATGGGAAACTTTTTTGGGTATGTTTTTTGGGTATGTATATTGTTACCCAAGTATTTAGGTATTTCTACCTTACCCACTTTTTTTACGTTTGAAGAAAAGAAGAAGAGACATGATTTTGCTTATAAATAGGAAAAAAATATAGCTGAATTGATTGGGCTGTTAATTTCATCCAACATGTCCATCAACAATGTCACCCATCAAATCACATGAATACCCACTTTTTTTTACTTTTTCTGATTTTATCTACAATATAGGAGCCCATTTTCTAAACAAAGAATTGGGAGGCTCTAATTCTAAACTTAATAATGTAAAAGGCCTACATTGTTAATTCTTCCGTCATTTGACCATAATTTTGTTGAGTAATGAAAGTATGTTGATGTAAAATTCTTCTAAGATGGACCCACAAAAGCATGACTATATGGATTTATACTCAATAGTTAAATTTCTAAATGTAAAATCATCAACTCAGAATATTATGACTTTCACACAATCGGGTTAATCTTTTCTAGAAACCATTTAAACCTTTTGCTCTAAATAATCATTCTTCACGATTTTTCAAAGGAGAACTCAGAACCATTTAAACCTTTTGTTTTAAATAATTATTTTTCATGATTTCCCGAGCATACAGTTCTCCTTCTAAAACAAATTTTGGTTGTAAGGGTGCTCGGTGCTCATGGTCACACAAGTAAATAAAAGAAGATGCACAGTCGATAATAAAAAGTCCTATGTGTTATCAGAGTTAACTTCGTTGGTGGATCTAGTTCCAACTACATATTAAAAAATAATACCTTTTCAAAGCACGAGTGTTGGCATACAACTTCTTGATCTGCTTTATAGCGGGAGCATTCTCATCTAACATGTTCTTTAACTTTAACTATGGAGTTAGAGAATCTTTGAGAACCACATTGGTATGAAATTAAAAAATCTAGAGACATGATTTACTACAACTATTTCTCCACTCCGAGTACTACTCTACTATAACCAATCACACTCATCAATATAATATTTTTCATAGAAACTAATTTGATAGGAGAGAAAGTGTTCTCCCCCGTATATTATGCCTTGATCATTTTTTTTCTTTTTCAAAACATTTTGATTTATGAAAAAATCTATTATTAAAAATTGTGTCCCACATCGAGAATGAGGTACCGGAGAATATGTGCACATCATATAAAAGGAAAACTCAAAAGGCTTGGTAAAGTATCTTTGCGCTCGGGGCAATGACGCAACTAGTGAGGTAATAACCGAGGCGCGTCAATTGCTGGTTGAAAACTATTTCCAAACCCCCTCTTTGGCCTTGGTCATTGAGAATTTTTGGAAGGGCTCTCGTAATTTTCTAAAAGTACAGTTATCTACTCAAAACATTATGACTTTTTTCACAATCGAGTTAATGTTTCTAAAAGAAACTTTGGTTGAAGAGTGGCTACGGTCACACAAATAAATGAAAGAAGATGCTTAATTGAGAATAAAAGGTTATGTGTTATCAAAGTGAATTTTGTTTGTGGATTTGGTTCCAGCTAAATATTTTACGTTAATACCTTTATCAAAACATGATTGTTGGCCTACAAATTATTGATCCGCTTTCTAGTCAGAGCAGGTTCATCTAATATGTTCTTCAACTATTGAGTTAGAAAATCCTTGAACACCGCTATCAACAAATTCTTCTTGTAACATCCTCTTCCTCTTTATTAAACTACACCTAATTAATCTAGAGACATGATTTACTACAACTATTTTTCCACTTAGAGCACTACTCCAATATAACCAATCACACTCATCAACTTTATTTTTCATAGAAATTACATTTGATAGGAGAGAAAGTGTTCTCCCCCGTATATTATGCCTTGATCATTTTTTCATTCTTTTCGAAACCTTTGGATTTTGATGTTTGAGAAAATATTTTATTACAAGTTGTATTCCACATCGAGTATGAGGTACCAGAGAACATGTGCACATTATATAAAAGGGAAACTCATAAAGCTTGGTAAAATATCTTTGCGCTTGGGGCAATGACGCAGCTAGTGAGGTAATAACCGAGGCGCGTCAATTGCTGGTTGAAAACTATTTCCAAACCCCCTCTTCGACCTTGGCTTGACCTTGGTCGTTGAGAATTTTTGGAAGGGCTCCTTGCTATGCTCGGCAAAGTCCTACAATTCTAGTGTAATATTTATCTAGTCAACCTATTGGATTAATTTATCTAATTATATTTTTTTTTGTCTTGTGGTCCTTTGACTCCTAATTTTTTTAGGAAAAAAGGTATGGTTATGTAAAATTTATCCAAGATGTACCACGTAATGTAGGAGTCTCGTAATTTTCTAAAAGTACAGTTATCTACTCAAAACATTATGAGTTTTTTCACAATCGAGTTAATGTTTCTAAGGACTTTTTCATTTCTCGTATCCTGATATTAGAATATATGATATCGGTATCGGTATCAGGGATATGAGATTGATATCTGATATCTGATATTTGATACCTGTGTTTGACAAGATGGTGAGTTATATCAGAAGAGAGAGACTTGGGAGGGAGATGTGGGAGGAAAAGAACGTGATATCTGTCAATTTTTAGAGATATCAAAATTGCTAAAAAAAAGTAAGGTATTGATATCTAGGTACATCACTTTGATACCCATATACTTAATTATTAAACATGGATATCGGATACATTATATCATATCCATATCCCATATCAGGATATGGAAAAGGAACGGGCCCTAAGAGAACCATTTAGACATTATGTTTTCAATAATCATCGTCCATGAGTTTTCGAGCACGAAGTTCTCCTTCTAAAACAAACTTTGGTTGATGAGTGCTTTTGGTCACACAAATAAATAAAAGAAGATGGATAATTGAGAATAAAAAGTTATGTTATCAAAGTGAATTTTGTTTGTGGATTTGCTTCCAACTACATATTGTACGTTAATACCTTTATCAAAACTTGATTGTTAGCCTACAAATTAATCCGTTTTCTAGTCAGAGCAGGTTCATCTATCATGTTCTTCAACTATTGAGTTAGAACACCGCTATCAACAAATTCTTCTTGTAATATCCTCTTCCTCTTTATTAAACTACACCTAATTAATCTAGAGACATGATTTACTACAACTATTTTTTCACTTAGAGCACTACTCCAATATAACCAATCACACTCATCAACTTTATTTTTCATAGAAATTACATTTGATAGGAGAGAAAGTGTTCTCCCTCGTATATTATGCCTTGATCATTTTTTCATTCTTTTCGAAACCTTTGGATTTTGATGTTTGAGAAAATATTTTATTACAAGCTGTATCCCACATCGAGTATGAGGTACCAGAGAACATGTGCACATTATATAAAAGGGAAACGCATAAAGCTTGGTAAAATATCTTTGCGCTTGGGGCAATGACGCAGCTAGTGAGGTAATAACCGAGGCGCGTCAATTGCTGGTTGAAAACTATTTCCAAACCCCCTCTTCGACCTTGGCTTGACCTTGGTCGTTGAGAATTTTTGGAAGGGCTCCTTGCTATGCTAGGCAAAGTCCTACAATTCTAGTGTAATATTTGTCTAATTAACATAGGTGTTAATGGCTTATTATGGTCCCATTTTAGTGATATTGTCCTTTTACCCATACTTTTGTTGAGGAATGAAGGTATGGTTATGTAAAATTCTTCTAAGACGTATCTAGTAATGCATGGATCTCAATATCTCGATTTAGCTTATTGCTATTCGTACCACGGTTTCATACTATGCGTATCCGGGGTACGGCTACGCCTCGCATAGGGGTAGCCGTAATCCTTTTTCCTTAGTATTTTTATCGGAATTTTTGATATGGGCAACTACGCGTGGCGTACGCGTAACCATTTTCCTATATTTTTGAACGAAATCAACTTATTGCTACGCGTAAGCCAGATGTAGCCGAACCATGGGTATGAATAGCACAAAACATGTGGTACGAATAGCAATCTCGATTTATACTCAATAATTAAATCTCTTAAAACTACATTTATCTACTCCCAACATTATGCAAATTTGAATTAGTGCCAACTACATATTTCGTTAGTGAAATTGGTTCCAACTTCCAACTACATATGTGAAAAGTCATGTGTCATTAAAGACATTATGTAAAAAAAAAATTTAAGATTTACCAATGAATTTTTTTTCACATTGGAATTTATGTTTTTAGTTTTCATTAGAAATGTTTGTTAATTTTGCTTGCAGTTACCATTGTCCATGATTTCCCGAAGGTAAGTGACCTAAGTTTCACTTCTGAAATAAATTATGGTAGTGAGGTCGCTCACACGAATAGACGAAAGATGTAAAATGAAAAGTCCTTAGGGGCATTAGGTGTTTTTAAAGTGAATTTCCTTGATGGATTTGGTTCCCACATTTAAGTTTATCATTGTTGTGCACCTCATCTAACATGTTCATTAAGTTATAATCATGAAGTTCAAAATACTAGAGCTTCTCATTCTACAAATCTTCTTTTGATTTCCCCTTTATCTTTACTAAACTCAGTCCATTGATCTAGGGCAAACTTCCCCATTTGCACTTTACTCTAAACGGGCTAAGGGCCCGTTTGGTTTTATCACCGGAAAAGCTTTCTCCATATGCACTTTACTCTAAATAGACTAAGGGACCGTTTGGTTTTATCACCGGAAACGGAAACGGAATGAAAACGAATCTAAATCATATCCATATCCTTATTCATCAAACTTCTTGAAATTTGTGATTTGAACTAGTTCGAGTAGTATTTAATTAGTTTTGATACCCTATAGGGTAGGGGTTGGAGGAAAAATGGGTAACAAGGAAGAAAAATGCATTTTACATGAAAATGATTCCAAATAATTTCATCCAAGAAAATTAACTAAGGGCCCGTTTGGAAGCCCTAGGAATCATTCCCGATAACGGAATGATTCCGACCCGATAACGGAATGATTCCGAATCAATCAAAAAATACGTTTAGTTAGAGGTCTTTTAACACATGAAATTAATCCCATTTCCTTTCTTTAACCCTTATTCGATTTCATATTCCGTTTCCATTCCACCGCCCATTTCCTTTCCTAACCCGATTCCATTTCGTATTCCGGTTTCAGTTTCGGTTCCACCGCCCATTTCCTTTCCTAACCCGATTCCATTTCGTAAGTTTCAGTTTCCATTTCCTAACCCGAATCCATTTCGTAAGTTTCAGGTGGAATCCATTTCGTAAGTTTCAGGTGGAATGGAACCAGTTTCCATTTTCTAACCCGAATCCATTTCGTAAGTTTCAGGTGGAATCCATTTCGTAAGTTTCAGGTGGAATGTTCCATTCCACCGCTCCTACCACTTAGGGCCCGTTTGGAAGCTCTAGGAATCATTCCCGGTAACGGAATGATTCCGAATCAATCAAAAAATACGTTTGGTTAAAGGTTTTTTTATCACATGAAAGTAATCCCATCATTTCTATTTCCATTCCTAACCCTTATCCAATTAAAGGTCTTTTTATCACATGAAAGTAATCCCATCATTTCCATTTCCATTCCTAACCCTTATCCAATTCCATTCCACCGCTCCAACCAAACGGGCACTTAAATTCTAAATGAATCACCTCCTTATGAGTTCCGGTGAAAATGAGGAACAGCTTATCTATTTTGTTTGGTTAAACGACAATAAGAACCGGACCTGAAAAGTAGATCGAAGTCCGGTCCAACAATAATTTACAACCCGGATACGGACCGGATAAAAAACCTTAATCGGAACGGCCGAAAGAAAAGGTGAACTGAATAGGTCAGGGGCCGCGCGAACGCAGGCCCCCGCCGCAACAAATTATGACGTACACTCTCCCACTTGGGGAGATGTTAGGTCGGCGCCCCTCCGGAGTGCAATGGAGGTCACCGTCCCAGGCCACAGGCCTTATTGATCGCCCGTTGACCCCGTCCAGGTAAGTATGTAATTCTGTGCCTCTCCTCTTTCTCTTATACACTCCATATACTGATCTCAAGTCACATAAATCCGATGTGGGAAACCAAGAATGAAGTCCCGAGAGAAAATACCGATTTCTGCACTTCGCTTCCCTTGTATAGACCGAAAGGATGAGCAATTATGCCTATATGTTCCTTATTCGCTTTAACAATCAAATGAAATATGAGATGGAAGGGTGGGGTTTCTGGTGGAAATTGGACTGAGGTAAGAACATCAGATAGTTTAGAGGTCGCTATTGTATTTGCAGATGGATGAGTCAATGGAATGAACATTAACATCATTCATAAATTTCTGGTTTACACAATAGATTAGTTAAGTAATAAGGAGCTAAATGTGTGCTGAATCATATAGCATCGTTACAGACTATGTTCAATGTGGGGCACTCTGTCAATGAGCACCTGCTTGTGGCCCAACATGAATGATCTGAAGTTTCAAAAATGTTACACTTGGGAAAAAACAACTCAAATTGTGTATTTACTTCTAGTTGGATACGTAGAGATATGAGAATGCAAAACGTATGTGATTTCCTTGATCCTTCGGTTTAGACTGTCTGCCGATTTTTTTCGGCTTTTGACCCACTAGACGGTGCGCTCTTTAATGGTTTCGAACCGCTTTCTATTTAAAAAAAACGTATGTGATTTCTATTATACTGTAAGGCATATAATATATTTACAAGAAAAATGAAGCTATTGTCCAAAACGGCTCGAGGGTAATTGCCATGATATTACCTTCAACGTGATATTTCGAGAGTATATTGTAAGGAAACAAATTAAAATTTGTGGCTATTTAAATTTGAGGCCAATTTCAAGATTATTTACCAATAAATGTAAGGAAGCTAATTTTGAGGGTAAACTCGTGGCTTTTTACCCTTGAAAAAACAAGGCTAATATTTGTTGTTATTTTGTCAGGAAAGACAAATTTGAGGGAAAATCCGAAGCTATTTAAATGAGAAAAACGGAGACTAATGTAGAGGGTAAAGTGGAGGCTAGTTACCCACGAAAAAAAAAGCAATGAGGCTAAATTTGAGTGTAAAGACGAAGTTATTCACCCGTAAATTGACTTTTGAGGTGGTATTCATTGCTGGATAGCCTCAAATATTTGCCAAGACTATATTCGAGCATAAACTTGTTATTAGTTAGCCTAATTGAATGGTCGTGGTTTGATGGCCAAAATACCAAATTGGTATATAAAATTGAGACTTGTGGACATATGAATGATATGAGTATTTGAAACAAAGTTAAGGTCATCGGTTATTAAAAGTTGAAGGTTATGGACATATAAGTAGTTAAATAATTTTAGTATTTTTTGGACATTTTAAAGCATCAAGTATTATTTGAAAGTGTATTTTTTTAATGTAACTGGTTTAATTGGTGTGTTTCTTTTCTAAATTAATCTTCTAAGCATGTATAACTTGCATCACCGCATTCAAAAGAACTTCCTTGCCAGCGTTACTCAGGAACGATTCATTTCACCCTTTTAGTTTTTTCCACACATGTTCCCTACTACTAGCGAAGATGGTCTTATTTAATCTCCCACCATAGTTGGTAATCCCAAATAACGTTCATGTTTTGTCACCTCTCTAATGCCCAAAAGTGATTGAATCTCTAGTATGCAGTCAGTATTGATGTTACTACTGAAAGAGAGCTCAGATTTTACAAAGTTGACTTGTTGTCAGAATACTGCTCCATAATCTCGGAGGATCATGACAATCTCATTGTTATGTTGGCAAGTTGCTTTTGCAAAAACTATGTTATCGTCCACAAAAAGAGGTGAGAAATGAGAGGAACCGGCGGCACAATCCTAATGCCCTGGATACCTTCACATTCCTCACTTGCTCTAATCATATTGGTCAAACCTTCTGCACATATCAGAAGTAAGAAGGGTGACAACATGTCTCCTTGATGCAGACCTCTACTATGAGAGAAAGATTTGGTAGGAGAACCATCCATGAGAACGGAAAAAGGAGACTAAGCTCACACACTTTGTCAACAAATCAATTCATCTTGACACAAAAACCATCATACGCAACTTCTGAGATAACTCCACTCAACCATGTTGTAGCCTTTGGCCATATACAATTCTAAAGCCATGTAGCCATGCTTCCCTTCTTTATGTTTCATATAATGAAAGATCTCAAAGGCCACAACAATATCGTCAATGATAAGGCGTCCAAGGACAAAGACACTTTGGAAATCGGAAATCACCTTGTCTGGAACCTTTTTTAGTCTATTTGCTAGCACTTTACAAAAAATTTTGTAAGACACATTACATAAGCTGAACAATTTTCATCTCAACACATTCATAAGCCTTTTTGACATTGTCAAGAAGCCTTTACCCAATCCCCGGCAAGAAGCCTTTTTAGTCTATTTGCTAGTTAAACAATTTTGTAAGACACATCACATTACATAAGCCTTTTTAGTCAACTACAAAACATCTATAAAAACTTGTACGCTGTTGAACAATTTCCATCTTCTTCCTATTGATATAGTTTCGCACAATAGCTTCACTAGTTTTTACATTGTCGGGTCTTTACCCAATTCCCGGCAATTCCAGCTCAACACATTCATTGTTCCGGCAAGAGAGAACCTCTGTCTCTCCTGGTGATCCTACAACAACGATATCGTTTTTCTGGCCCTCATTGGGTTCTTCGACCATCTCTAGCAACTCCTCTTCACTACCTTGACGTGATCTCTTGTCCCCTTCTTTCTCAAAAGTCGTTTGCCCTTCATCGTTCTACATGGGCTCACGTGCAAGACGTTGCCACCTCTTTTTTGCCTCTCCAGCCCCATGCAAAGGAGTATTGTACATAGTTAATGCGTGAGTGTTTGTTACCTCCCTCAGAGTCCCATGTTGCAGTGTCATTGCCTCAATCACATTTGAAATTGTCTCCTCTATAGCATCCGACATCCCGATCCCCTCTCTTATCATCGTGATCCTTCTATAACTCTATCAAATCTTTTCCACGTTTCTTCCTCTCCTTCCCCATCAGCTCATGTTCTTCCTCCCTTACCTCTCTCAACGTATTTGTAGACTTGTATCCTATATCCTAATTGAATCGTTGTGGCTTGTATGTTGGTGCCCGGAGTTTATTTGTATACTCGTGCTTATACCCCTTAGCCTCTTCATCCTCACACTCCAACTCTACATGTCCCACCATACTGAAAGAGCAGCAAAAATTCGGGAACCACTCCTATTGTATCAGAAGCCATATCATTTCCCCAAAAACCACTGTTAGGACCCCTCGCCTGAGGGGTAGCAGGGCCGTCTCATTGAATTCAGAGGCCCCGTGCCAAAAAAAAATATTAGATGCATTTATAATAATTAAAACTATGCTATATGGTTTATTTTAATTAATAATAATTAATAACTATATTTTCAATGTTGGAACATGATTCAATAAAATTGAAATAATATGAAATAATTAAACAAATAATGCGAAAGAATTAAACACTAAAGGTAAGTAAATTAAAAACGAAATTAAAAGGAAACATATAAAACACTAAACTATTTTTATTTAAAATAAATAAAAAGTGATAAGAGGCCCTCAAAACTCGAATCCATGATCCTAATCTCCAAACAAACGAAAATGATACTTTCAAGTTGTACATTGTCAAAGTCCGATACAGACAGACCGGTAGAGCGGGGGTCGTGTGCATACGAACGCATATGCGCATTAGGCCCAAGCCCAGCACATAAACCCGGCGAGGTTCTATCCTAAAACCAATTGGCGATAGGATGATTAGCCCACCGACCTTATATAACAGGCTCGGAGTGCCCCCATCTTTCGATGTGGGACCTATTATCTCCGGCACGCCCCCGCAAGTGCAACTAGAGGATATAGACCGAGTTGCACTTGTCCACAGGTTAGGATCGCGAGCCGAATTGAGGTTAACCCCTGATACCATATCAAAATCCGATACAGACGGACCGGTAGAGTGGGGGTCGTGTGCATACGAGCGCATATGCGTATTAGGCCCAAACACAGCACATAAATCCGGCGAGGTTCCATCCTAAAACCAATTGGCGATAGGAGTAGTTCACCGACCTTATATAACAAGCTCGGAGTGTACTCATATTTCGATGTGGAACCTTATTATCTCCAACATACATAGTTACTTTTCATTAATGTATAATTATCAGATAGAGAGGCCTCCAAAAATCCCGGACCCTATTCAGTAGAACATGTGACACCGGTTATTGGGCAGGCCTAAGGGGTAGAGTAATATTCACTGGGAACCTTATTCAATAAGAGTTGTTAGTTGGTCCTAGATCTTCCTCCACACTAATGTAACCACCAACCATATCACTAATATCCCTTGTCATAGTCATATTACCAACTCATTATGGTATGTCTTGAATCCTAATCCAGAAAGGGACTTCTGTGAAGGTAATCTTTAAAGGTTGGATTGTACCCGGTTCTTTCAGAGCCAAGAGCGCCTTATCGAAGGTCGAAGGGCTCTTCTCCAATACCATAAGTTTGCCCTCCACCGAAGCAAATTGGAACGCGGAGAAGTTAAAACCTTTCTTCGGTCTCCATGCTCCCTTCATCATGGATTGCGGAGCATAGACATTGTGAATGGTATGAACGTAATCATCTTGCCGTCAACAATCTCAGACCGTACAGAGGTTCCAAAGATCTCAATCCTAGCACTCACAATAGCGTCGGAGGGAGGGCAAGTGGGTGGCGGAGATTACACTCACCGTAATCGCCTCAACGCGGCTTTCTGCCTCTTCGTGGAGGTGGATGGTAAACAATAAAATCGTGAATCTTATTAATTAATCAACATAAACTCTTGTTCTACTTGCTAACGTTTTATGTTGTGTAACAATCGTGCCTTACCTCGATGTGGTTAGGTGCGTGATATTGTTTTATATTGGTAACGATTTATATTATGTAACAATCTTATGCCTTGCTCCTATGTGATTAGGTGCGTGAAATTATTTTATATTGTAAAACAATCGTGTCCCCCACTTATCAGGGGGCGTAACATTTATTGTGTGATTAGGGGCAATATTGGTAACAATAATGTTATCAATATTGGCAAACGAATGCTATATGTTATCTGTATGGTTTTGATCTAACCCGGCCCAAACCCAGAAGAACAAATCGGATCAGCCCAAACCCAGAAGAACAAATCGGATCAGCCCAAACCCAGATGAACAAACCGGATCAGCCCAAACCCAGATGAACAAACCGGATCAGCCCAAACCCAGATGAACAAACCGGATCAGCCCAAACCCAGATGAACAAACCGGATCAGCCCAAACCCAGATGAACAAATCGGATCAGCCCAAACCAAAACAATTCGGCACGGTGCAAACCAAAATGAACAAATCGGATCAGCCCAAGCCAAAACAAAGCGAACGGTGCAAACCAAAATGAACAAACCGAATCGGCCCAAAGAAAAGGTGAACTGAATAGGTCAGGGGCCGCGCGAACGCAGGCCCCCGCCGCAACAAATTATGACGTACACTCTCCCACTTGGGGAGATGTTAGGTCGGCGCCCCTCCTGAGTGCAATGGAGGTCACCGTCCCAGGCCACAGGCCTTATTGATCGCCCGTTGACCCCGTCCAGGTAAGTATGTAATTCAGTGCCTCTCCTCTTTCTCTTATACACTCCATACACTTATCTCAAGTCACAAAATTTCGATGTGGGAAACCAAGAATGAAGGCCCGAGAGAAAATACCGATTTCTGCACTTCGCTTCCCTTGTATAGACCGAAAAGATGAGCAATTATGCCTATATGTTCCTTATTCGCTTTAACAATCAAATGAAATATGAGATGGAAGGGTGGGGTTTCTGGTGGAAATTGGACTGAGGTAAGAACATCAGATAGTTTAGAGGTTGCTATTGTATTTGCCAGATGGATGAGTCAGTAGATAGAACATTAACATCATTCATAAACTTCTGGTTTACACAATAGATTAGCTAAGTAATAAGGAGCTAAATGTGTGCTGAATCATGTAACATTGCACTTGCTAAGTAAGCTGTTATTTATCCTTACACTGGTTAAATTATGGGTCAAAATGAATGATCTGAAGTTTCAAATATGTTGCACTTTTGAAAAAACAACTCAAATTGTGTTTCTACTTGTAGTTGGATATGTAGAGATATGAGAATGCAAAAGGTATGTGCTTTCCAGTATACAAAGTAATGAAACTTTTGCCCGAATAGGTGTAGATACTATCCTATTATAATATTACATTACAATCTAAGGGTTATACGATATGTATATTCACAGTCAAAAAGTGTCGCCATATCGGTGATAAAATAGTCACGAAACGGTTCAAGGGTAATTCACACGCTGTTACTTTCAACGTGATATTTTGAGGGTAATTGATAACAATAAAACTTTGAAGCTAAATTTTGTGATTATTTTAATTCGAGGACAAATTCAGCCAATAAAAAAACAATTGAGGCTAATTTTGAGGGTAAATTTAAGGTTATTTACCCTCTGGGTAATGGGGGTAATATTCATGACTATTTTGTCACAAAAACAAATTTGATGGTAAATCCGAACCTATTTGCAGACGAAAAAATTTGAGGATGAAGTAGAGGGGATATTTGAGGCTATTCCACACAAAAAATGACCAATGAGGATAAATTTGAAGATAAAGACGAGGCTATATATCCGTGAATTGACTTTTGTGGCGACATTCATTGCTACATAGCTTTGAATATTTGTCAAGACTACAATCGACTAAAAACTCGCTACTATTTAGCCTCATTAAATGGTCATGGTGTGATTTGAAGCTAATTTACTTCTCAAAATATTTAACGTGACTAATAATCATGTAAACCAAGTACAAACATAAAGAGAACGTTAAAAAGGATTAAAAAAAATAATAAAAAAAGGGCAAAGGGACTAAGAGTTCTAGATGCATATCGACCTGCACATTTTTAGGGAAATTAATCTGGTTGCGGACAAGATAGCTTCACATGGACACAATATCGACCCGCACATTGAAGAGATTCCAGAAGATGTTTAAGACCTCATCCGCAAGGATGTCATAGGCCGATTGGTTTCTAGAAACTAATCCACCTATTTTTCTTACCTATGTATCAAAAAAAAAAAAGAGTTCTAGATGCATATGATCGATATGACAAGGCTTCACGTGGAAAACCGAAAGCTAAAGAGTATACAAAGAGAGGATCATGATCATAAAAATCATAAATATTTCTGATTAATTGCTGATTATAGGTTTCAATAACTAATTTTAGATGCAAGATACATTGTTGAACAATATATCAAACTTATTACTTTATGTCAATCATAGTTATTTGTATCCAGCAAAAAAAAGAAGAAATATGGTAGAAGATTGTCCAGCCATGGATGAAAGTTAGTATTTATCTTTAATTCTAGTATATGATTAGTATGTTAATATGTATGATTAGTAGTATGCTTACACCTTTCAATATATGGATTGAACTAACCAATAACAGATTTAAGTATATATGGAAGATGGAAAATCGATGTTATTTCGTCTTCACTAGTAGTTATAGGTTAAATACGAACGGTTACCAAAGCTTATAATTAACATGAATTCATGTTGAAAGAATTTGGTCAAATAAACTCTTTTCTATTTTCATTAAATTTGTGTAGCACTTCAGTATTTATTACTTTCACTAAATTGAAGTTGGAAGGTAAGAGATTTTGATCAGGGTACATTTACTAAACATATTTATACATGAGCCTAATTAATAGAGAGAAATTTCAAAAATGCTTACTTAGCTAATTTGGCCATCCATGTTCAACTTGCGAACGAGTGTTCACTTCATATCATTGTATAAATATCATATTTATATTGTCGGTCATGCATCTTATTTCTATGTTATAATGTGCGTGAGATTATTTTATATTGGTAACGATTGTGCACATTATTTATATGGGATAACGATCGTGCTTGGACATTTGGTACTCAATAAATAAACCAAATGCATGCATGTATAATGGTTTCATCTGGCATAACAGCTTAAGCAATGTATTGTTTATGACCACTTCGTTTCTTATCGAACATGGCTGGAATGATTGGTTTGTTTTCATATCTTACAAAGATCGGATCACCAAATATATATGCGGACTTCAATGTCTATATTTTATACCAATTACAAATTAGCTGATTCATATACTATGTTGAATTAAAGCTTAATTTAGAGGCCACAAAGCCTAACAAAGTCTATTATCACAATACTATTCTAGCCGCATCCTCGTCACCGGCGCGGCGGCGGCGATGGCGACGACTATCGCGTCAACTTATCGATGTCCTAGAGTTGACTCTACCAGCGTGTTGACATCGTCATATCAGCGCTAACAAAACAAAGACCAAATAATGGGATAAATGTTCATCAAATTATCATTGCATATCAACTTCCTATGACGCCAATTTACCTGCACCCTATGACTCAATCTACCGGCGGCATATTAGTGCCAACAAAACAAAGACCAAAGAGAAAGACAAAGGCCAAAGGGAGGAAGGACCATCAAATCCTCATTGCATCCCTTCATATCAACTCCCTAAAATGCCAACCTACATGAGCCCTAGGGCCGAATTTACCAACGTGCTATTATTGCCAACAAAACGAAGAACAAAGAAGGGAGGTTCATCAAGTCCTACTTGCATCTCTACACTCTAACAACAATTTTATTCAAGACTCATTGCCTTCAAATGAAAGTAGATAGAGAGAAGCGTCAAAAAAAATCCTTCAAGTTTCTACTATTCAAGCTTGAAGTGCTATGAATAGAATTAGGGTTAAGTTAAAGTTATATGTACTTTAACATTTTAATAATACCTTTATGTTCTATAAAACGATATGAAATCAATAAAATAAAACAACTTTTCCGATTACTAAATTTTAAAGATTTGGACAAGATCATATTGAACCACATGGTGTTTTTAAAAATTAAAATTAGGAGCAAGTCAATACGGTTTGTTGACCGTTAACGTGTGAGACTGTTAATGTTCTAGTTCAGACATTGCACAAATCTACTCATTTTCAATATAAATTTGTTTTTCCCATTCAATGAGGGTTGTGCAAACGGTGTTGACCAGACGTTTACACTTCTATATGTAACGGATCATGGATCGGACCATAATGATCCAACCGTATCCATTTCCTTTTCAAAAATATGTTAAAAGTTTAAAAAAGCCGTCAAGACCGTAATATCACGGGTCAGAACTGGATCTCATAATCATGGTCCAAGACTAGACCATAATTTCCGGTCCGAATTTGCACAATTCTAATTTCAATCCATTAATAACTAAGAGTATATATAAAGCAAATTAGTTTTTCTTCTATCTTCATTTTGCTTTCATAAAACTAAACGAGCCAGTAGAATACTAGACAATCCTGCATCGTCAAATAGAACATTCTAGTCGTCCTTGTAGAACAACATATTAGGGTTCTAAATCAAGCCACAAAGTCAATAACGTGAGGCTTGCTTCAATCCTTGCATGTATAGGCTGCCTGCAAAGGCAGCTTTGACTGGGATTTGATAAGGAAGTTGGAACCATGCAAATGTCACTGTGCAGAGAAATATATAATTATCCAATAAATAATAATAAAAAGTATTAGAATATTCCAAACAATTCAAAGTTTGATCTTCTAGAGTTTGAAAAAATCAAACCAATTTGATTAAAAAAAAAAAAGTGTAGAATTTAGAACAAAGAGTAACAATTTGGGTAATGGTAAAAGCAATGTTGAATAATTATTGGAGAAGAGCCATTGTCATTGACAAGGATACAAAGGGATATTGTTTAATATTATAGAATGAAAATGAAATCTTAAATGAATAATATTTTGTTGTAATTTTGACATTGATATTTGGTGTATTTGTATTTGAAATATTCGCTTGTAAATTTAATATATTTATTACAATATGGATTATTCGTTTTATAATAAGTTGTTCGAATTTAATTATAATTAACGGGTTTTATGTTTTTCTTATTAAAAACATTAAGTTAAATAACTAATATACTAATAAGGGTATATTTGAAACTGTTAAAACGTACACTAAAAATATATAAATAGTGCAATTCGACAAAATATATTTTATAAAGCGTTTTATTTATTTATTATTTAAAAAAATATTATTTAAAACATGTCATAAATAATAATTTTATTCGTTTTTTGTAATAAAGCTAGAATTACTCAATAATAGAATTAAAAAGTAAAATCCTGGATTAAATAAGATCTAAAAATATAACGGTCAGTGATTTTTTATTATTTATTTATTTTTTAAAATGTAAAGCGGTTAGTAAAGCCTATCTTCTAGAGGTAGTCCATCTTAAAGCATTATTGCGGATGAGAACACAAAGTTCGGGATCGTCAGAAAAAGATGTGTTGGGGTTCGAAATTCCCAAATGGGTCAATCGATCAGCAACACGGTAAATTTCTCTGAACACATGTCTGACCTGACCTAGGCTTCTTCAAAGAAGCGAAGATCCGAGTCGGATTAACACATAAATCAATTTCATCTAAAGTTATTTATTAGTTTATTTTTAAAATCTATTACTCTTAAGGGTGAAACAAACCCTATACAAATATATATACATTCAAAAAATAATCATAATTAGATTCTTGAACCCATAATACGCCGGACCTAACATTTAAACAAATGGTTACTAGTGTATTACCCGCACTTTGTGCGGGTTCAATTTTAATAAATATTTAATACTTAGAAATTTATATGTATATTTTTATAAAACTAAAATTTGAAAAATTAATTATAATCATTATTATAATTTTTATTTTTTTAAAGTATTTATCCCTTCTAATTAATTATATTTTTAAATTGATTTGTTAATATATGCTTGTTGGTAAAAAAGAAATTCGTAAAAGTTTAAGAACTATTTTTATAAAAATATTTATTTAAATATTTTTAAAAAATTTAGAAATCAATTTCAATTAATATTAACTTTTAGAAGTCATTTTTTAAAATAATTTTTTAAGATTCGATAAATATGGCGTTGACACTACAATAGAGGCTTCTGCTTTAATAGATATAAGATAATATAAAAAAACTTAAAAATATTTATATCTAACACAAAAAAATAAAACAAATATTGGGGAAACACGAGATTCACAAATCATAATGTGGTTCGTTGATATTGCTCTTTGACGTGGCAACAACCTTGAAAATGTGTTATCTTCGTGAGTGGTTCTATGATGCACTAAAAGGGTTATATCACTTATATGCTTTGATTTTGTATCTCATTCTATAGATTAACTTATTATTAATTTAAAATATAATTTTTAAAAATTAAATATAATAATATATAATTTAAGATGAAATGAGTCCATTAAATAAATAAAACACGAAACTAAAGACATACAATTAGACATGGTCCGGTTTCAATCCAAATCATCTATCCCTGGTGCTGTCCCTGAATTTCTATTCGTTCACGTGGTCGAAATTATTTATAAAAAAATTGAAGTTTTAATTGTTGGTTTGCTTCAGATATTAAAAATAGGGTTTACTGGACCAATAGGAATTCAGGGACAGCATCATAGACAACATCGGAGACAGATGATTTGGATCGGTCCGGTTTGGACTAAATCGTCAACCGGCAGTTTAAGTTTGCCGGTTTGCGGTTTAGGTTTTACCTTTGCCGCCGGTTTGGTTATTTTTCAAATTTTATTTTTTAAAAAATGGATCAAATCAGGACTAGTATGGTCCAATTCTTTATTTTTATTTTTATAAACCGGCTGAATCGCCGACCAAACCGACGGTTTAGATTTAACCTGAACCGCCGGTTTAAATTTATACGGATTAAAGGTCAAACCTAAACCGCCGGTTCGCAAACCCAAACCTTTGCGACCCATGTCTACATACAATAGGATAAGTATTTACGCCTTAAAAATGCGTTATGTTCGTGAGTGGTTCTAAGAGACCCTCGTCATTGTAACTTTTGCTTCCCTTCACTAAAGTTTTGTTCAAAAAAACTTCGATTTTGCCACCATCTTTTTTGTCTCTTTCACTTTTAATTACCACAAAGGATACTTTCTAATAATGCAACACACATATAGCTTTCAAATTCTTCAAATAATATAATATATAAACTTATTTTATCACATGACGTAATTTTATGAAATTTTTCTTAATGTTTTTATTTTACATTTAAGGTAGATGTTCAGGTGCGGTTTATAATTTTTGGTAGGGCCGTGCGGCTGAACGTAGAGCTGACACGTGTAAAAAAAAAAATTTTTGTACCGAAAACGAATGAAAATTTTTTTTGAACTACCATGTTATAAATTCTGCAATATTCTCTTATAAACTTTAAACTATTCCTATATAATTCATAAACTATTACTTTTTAATATATTATATCAAATTATTTATAAATTAATCGTTTATATGTTATGAACTATTCAATTATAATTCATGAACTATCATTTTATAAGTTATGAGCTATTCTTTTATAAGTTATGAACTATCATTTAATAACTTTTTACCTATCATTTTCATTCGTTTCTGAAAATTTTTTTGGGACACGTGTCAGCTCTACGTTCAGCCGCACGATCTTACCGGAATAATGTGCCTTACTAATTGACCAACACCCTTACATTTAATTAGTCTATTGTATATATTTTTGTTTGTTAGATATGTCATTTTTGTATTGTTTCATTAAACAATACAAAAATAATTTTTGTACCAGGTACCGCGACAATAGAAAAATGTTTTTCATCCCTTCATTATTTATTGGACAATTTTAGTAACTAGGCTTTTTTGAAAAAAATTAGAGTAATAACTAAGCTTTTTAATATTTCAAGTAAATATACCCCAACCTTTTGTATTTATTTTTAAACTCTACACACTCTTTTCTCAAGATGTACATTTACTAAACATAAAACTAAAAAAAGAGTAGTAAACCAAATTATTTCTTATATTTATTAAATTGTTTTATTTAATATATGTTACAGCTTCAATAAATTGTATTGACTTATCGTTTAACTATTTTACTTTTAAATAAAATTGGAAAAATATTATATTTTATAACTTAATATGATAATTTTTCCATTATACTTTTTTTGTTATTTATTATTTAAAATCACCTATTCCATTAAAAAAAATAAGGTCACGGTACTCAAACATCTAAAACGAACTCTATGATGTACTATGTTTATGTTATGCTATTTTTATTTTAAATTAGCTTCATTATAATATTTTATTTATATTTATAACAGTATTATTATTATTAAAAAGTGTGATAGATTTTTTTCCCATTTATTCAGAAATAAAAAATGAAAATATATATCCAAAAATAAAATTTAAAATTTAGATAAAAGTTTAATGATTATTATGAATAATTGTAAAATCAAATCTATAATGTATCGAAAAATAAATGGAAAAATGAAATAATTTGGTTTATTAGGCTTTTTCTAGTTTTGTATTTAGTAAATGTATCTTAAGAGAAGAATGTGTAGAGTTTGAAAATAAATACAAAAGTTTGGGGTATATTTACTTAACTGAAAAATTAATAAGCCTACTATAGTTTTTTAAAAAGGCCTAGTTACCAAAATTACCAAAATAAATCTAGCTTATGATGAAAATTTAATAATTTAAAATTTCTTAATCATGTAAATTTTTATAATTTAAATTTATAATGTAAATTAAGTAACTTTCATTAACATGTATTTGTGCCGTGGTAGTTTGTGTAATTTACCCAAAATCGAAACTAGTGGCAGAATTTCACAAATACGGACACTGTTTCATTTAGACTTTATTATTTTTGTTTAAAAAAATTCTCAGTAAAAGTAATAGTTTAAAATAAAATAATATATATAAGGAGTAGACGGTAGACACCGACGTCCAACCAAAATTATTTCTTTTTTCATCATTTCTCTGGTCTCTCTCTTTGAACTCTTTCTCTGTGATTCGACTTGTCTTCGCTTGCAGAATCCTCTCCTCTTTATCTCCCTGCGTTTCTCTTCTATCATCAATCTGCCATTTTTGGGATTTTGAGTTTAGGTGAGCTCAAGCTCTTGATTCTCGAACTCCATTTTTGAACTTCTTCGATCGTTTTGAAATTATGCTAATACTAGCAGTGTTTTGGAACAACAAGCAGTCGTTTTATGAATCTTCAATTCGCATGGTTGTAGATCTTATATTTATTGTTGATCGGTTAAACTTTTCCATAATTTTCAAATTGTTGTGCTTGTTTTCGAGATTTGATTACGTTAGCTTGAGATTTTGATTCTACTGATAGTTTGAGATCGGAATATTAGTTCGCTTTTGTGATTCCTTCATTGATATGTGCGAATTTGGAATCCTTTTTGGTTGGATCCAGCATTGAGTTGTTTGTCGGTTTTGATGGTGTTGTTTGGTTGATACGTCTGGTGATGCGCTGTCTAATTGCGTGGTTACTGATTATATTCTTCACGCTTTGATCTCTATTAGCTTAATTCTGAGGTTTTAGACGCTATAAACTACATCTGAAGTTGTTTTTTTAATTTAAGTCATATGTTGTTGATCGATTACGGGGATGATCAAGAGATTAATTTCTTACTTTCTTTTTGTTTTCTACAGGGATCTTTTGTTAACGAGTGAGTATGTCCGGAGGAAGTACTAATAGCAGCTTGAGGAAAGCGCTCGGATCTATAAAAGATACTACTACCATTAGTTTGGCTAAAGTGAATAGTGGATACAAGGTATTGAAGATAATATGTCCAAATTCATGTAAATGTTGTGAACTTGTATCAAGATTCAGCGCATGATATAGTTAGCCTTCTATATATTTTTGGCTTGCAGGAATTGGATATTGCTATTGTTAGGGCTACGAATCATGTGGAGCGCCCTGCAAAAGAAAAACATATAAGAGGTTGCTCTTCCTGACTGTGATAAAATGGTGTATCATTAATCTGTTAAATGATAAGGTGTTACACCTGTTAAATAAACAACTGATTTGGTTCAACATTTTTGCTTCTGTGCAGCCATTTTTTCTGCAGTTTCAGCAGTGCGGCCTAGAGCTGATGTTGCATATTGCATACATGCTCTTGCCAGAAGGTTATCCAAGACACATAACTGGGCGGTATGAGGATGAATTCTTGGCATTTCTTATCTGGTGTTGGCAAAGAATTTTCTCAAGTCATTTGAATTACCACATGCTAAGCTCATATCGAATTTTTTTCACAAGCTACACCCTCAGATTGCATCAATTTTCAGAATATAATTATGTATTAGTCCAACCATACAAAGCCCACACTCAGCCTCAGCTTTTGTAGTTGTATTTGTATTGGTTCATCTCTTCTTTTCATACTTTTGTATCGTGCTGCAAATTTTGATTGAATCTGCTCTTAACTTTAGGTTGCATTAAAAACGTTAATTGTCATTCATCGAGCTTTGAGGGAGGTGGATCCTTCATTCCAAGAAGAACTCATCAATTATGAGAGGGGCAGAAATCATATGCTCAACATGGCACATTTTAAAGATGATTCAAGTGCTACCGGTATTTATTGATTGGCTACATATTATTAAGAATTCATTCGATTGCTTTGGAAGCAATTCCAAGTCATCTGATTGGTCCTTTTCTATGCCAGCTTGGGATTATTCTGCCTGGGTTCGTTGCTACGCCTTGTATTTGGAGGAAAGGCTTGAATGTTTCCGGGTCTTGAAGTACGATGTGGAGACAGAGCGTTCCGTAAGAGCTTGTCTTTTCTTATATTTTACTTTAACATCCATTTGCTGATATATTTCTCCTGATTTATTATTTATGTTCTTAGCGATAAGGTTGTCTAGGTTCCGCTTCTACCTCTGCAGCATCCTATTTTTCACAGTAGCAACAATATGTTTTCATGCCCAAAATATATGTAGCTAAGTATCCATTATCCAATAGAAGAAAAAAACGGTCATTAGATCCTTATGTGGTTTTTTTAAATCTGATTTCCAGCTCCCTACTACGAGCTACTTCCAGTTCCATCATTTGCATTTTTGTGTTTTTAAAGTACTTCATTGAAGATGCCCTGAGAAGAAAATTATTTTGCTATTGTATGTATGGAACATAAACAATTGATTCTTAAACTAGTTGGGCAATAATAGTAACCTCATTTTTACACTTCTTGAACAACTTCCTTTTTCTGGTTTGAAGATGCAAAAATCGATTATATTTCCTATTTACAAGTTATAATTTCTAGAATTTTATGGATCATATTCAAGTACTTAATCATGTGAAAACATGCAAATGACTTATAATGTAGAGAACAAAGGACTTGGACACTGTTGACTTGCTTGATCAGTTGCCTGCTTTGCAACAACTTCTTTTCCGGGCTATTGGATGCCAGGTAACACCTGAATGCAAGCAATTATCCATCAAGTTGGACAAAGAGCTGACCTTTCTTGTTTCTGCAGCCTGAAGGAGCAGCAATGCATAATTTTGTGATACAATTGGCTCTGTCCATGGTAAGTTAAAATTGGCTGCAATGTCTGTAGCTCTGTGATTTTATCTACTTATTGTTTGTGCTGATATGTTTCCTTCTGCTTTCTTCATGATATAATAGGTTGCAGCAGAGAGCATGAAAATTTACAATGCTATAGGTGACGGAACAGTCAATTTGGTTGACAAAGTAAGATTACCCCCAATCTTCCTTCCATTAGCCCTTAAATACAAGACTGTTTAACTGAATTATAACTTGATTATTGCAGTTCTTTGAGATGCAACACCAAGATGCAATCAGGGCTCTTGACATATACCGGAGGTCTGGGCAACAGGTTTGTTTTGAAGTTGTTTCTTTTTGTTCCATTTTCCGCTCTATAGGTCTGTTGCCTGTTTTCTTTGATGGGTTCAGTACCCTTTCGGTTGTCATGTTGAAGTTGTCTTTATGTTATTGTAGGCTGAGAGACTGTCAGAGTTCTATGAAGTATGTAAAAACCTTGATCTTGGCCGTGGCGAGAGATTTATTAAGATTGAGCAGGTTTTTATATTTTTCCAGTGCTCAACAGAAGCATCTACTTCACTTCTACTTTGGTTGTTAATGCTCCTAATTTGCAATTTAATTAAATTGTTTCTTTTGGTGAAGACTCCTGCATCATTTTTACAAGCCATGGAAGAATATGTGCGGGATATTCCTAGGGGATCAACATTTAAAAACGAACAGGTTTGCACATGAATGTGGCTTTCTTCCTTTTCAATCTCCTATTTCTTTCAGTTTGTGAACTCTGATACAATTTATCTCGAGCATTCAGGTGAAACGTGTGATTAGTGAGAAAGACACTCCGAAAGAAATCTTAGCAATTGAATACAAAAAGGATGTAGAGGCAAAGGAGGACCGTCCACCATCACCCGTTCTTGCAGAGCCAGTCAAAGAGGAAAAGATTGTTGCTGAAACTCCTGATCTGCTGGTAAATCCACTATATTTAAAATAAGAGTGATGTGTTTAAATTCTCTCTTTCTATCTTTGTACAAAACATCATAAAAGAGAAAATGAGAAAGCCTTAGCGGTCTTCTTAAAATAAAAGCTTCTCCTTGTTTGTGATGTTTTCTTCTCCTTTACGTGACAGAATTGGGATGATCCTGCTCCTGCATCAGTTGTTTCCGATTTAGATGCAAAGAACGGTCTGGCTTTGGCAATTGTTCCCACAGGTTAGTTCTTTTGTTTGAACTTCGTGAATATATAAACCAAGAATGAATAAGAGAGTTGTTGCTTATATACGACACGGAGAAAGGCGTGTTGAATCCAAAATTGCCCTTCATCTACTACGGCTTTTACCATACTTGAACTTTATTGCATAATCACTGGTATAATGGTGATCTGTTCTTGTCATAGCTGATCCGTCAACCACAGCAGCACCTCCTACTAACCTGCAAAATGGAACCACTGGATGGGAACTTGCACTTGTCACTGCACCAACCTCAAACGAGCCCACCACAACAACTAGCAAGCTGGTAATACTTCATTTACATCTAGATTATCTCCAAATTCATTATCATGTTCACCTGTTCTCATTCTAGAGGACTCTAACACCTCCTTGCCTAGATGTGTTCTTTTCATAGAGGGTATGTCTGGATGTCATGCATCATAACAAAATTATGCAGTATGGAGCCTTTAAAGTTAAATAATGCATGCTGCTTTGGGCGTAAAATGTAGTCTAAAATAGTATGTCATTAAAGAGAAGTATTGCCTATAATATATTAAGTATTTTGCCTCCAAACAACACTTTACCTAAAATGCATTTCAGACCATAAAACTTGCATTAGACCATATAGAATACAAGTTTTTTTAGCAATGAAAAACAGCAAGTGTTTTAGCAACAGTCTAAATTAAAAAAAAAACGAGCCAAAGGTCTATTATGAACAACTCTAGAAAAACCAAATTTGAGTTTTGACTTGGAATTTTTTTTGTAACCATAAAATTGCATGATTCATAAATTTTTTTAAACCCACACAACAATATTGCATATATTTAGAATAAAATATAGAGTAAAAAAGCCAGGTTAAAATTGTGGAGCATAGAGAAAAATACAATGGGTTTTTTTTAAAATGATGTAGCAGAAAGAGAGATGAAAAATGACGAAAAAATGAGTTGAAAAATCGGGTTAAAAAACTTGCATTGTGGTATGCATTTTACAATCCAAATCAAGCAACTGACTGATATGAAATACTAACTTCTCTTCACTTTTTATTGCAATAATCCTAAGGCTGGAGGATTCGACCTGCTAACATTGGATAGTCTGTACGACGACGCCATTAGAAGAAACAACCAACCCGTGAGTCACAACCCGTGGGAGCCGGCACCTATGACCAACCCAATGATGCAACAACAGCCCCATGATCCATTCTTTGCATCACACGGCATTGCCACTCACACGGGTGTACAAATGTCCAACATGTCCACACAACAACAAGCTTTCATGTTACAACAGCAACAAATGCAAATGTCCAACATGTCCACACAACAAGCTTTCATGTTACAGCAGCAACAAATGATGATGATGGGTCAGCAACCATACGGTACAAAGCCGTACGGAACAAACCCGTTCGGCTCAGGTATGCCTGTACAAGCTTATAACCCTTATGCAGGTTATAGACAGTGAAAGGGAGAAATTGTGTTCTTGTCTATGTACCATAAGTGTTTGCTTGTGTATTAGGTAGATAATGAGAAGAGAAGAGTGGGAGGAGAGAAGCATTTTGATGGTAAATTTGTAATCTATTCTTGCTATTGAAAATTGGAACGCTTTAATTTTTTTTTTTAAAAAAAAAAACAGAAATAATGCTTTTTATTTTTCTTTATGTGGGGAAGGCCTTAATATGATTGTTCTTAGAATTTGTTTGTGTATCTGATGAAATCAAAATTTGTTGTAATATTGCTATCATTTGCCATCCTATTCGGTTGCTCCATTGTGATCTTCCAGCCGAATCACTATCAAACTGGTTATAAATCACTCTTGAGAGTTTGGTGCTCGTTCAGTTAAGTCTCACTATCTAACCAGCTAAATTTTATACATTTCAATAGTGACGGGATTAATGTATATCAATCTGGAACTTGAAAGATTTTCAACAATGTGTACGAACAATTAATGTCTCATTCTAAACAAACTTTGGAATTGTGCGTTGGTGCAAGTTGGGGTATCGGAAAATTAGTGTATATATAATCGATCATGATCTCCTTCGCAATCTCTTTAGCTTTAGGTATCGAAAAAAAGTATTCATATAAACGATCAATACCTCCTTCACAGTCTCTTTCTTAGTTATATCGACAACATCATTGTCTTGAATTTGTAACATTTGGTCGAAGTCCGTGGACATAATCCGTAAGGTATTGATCAATTTGCATCATTAATGTCATTACGTTGTTAAATAGTATTTGAACTTGAGGCGAAGGCGAATAAGATAAGATAAATGATTAGGATATTTTGAGATGGTTGAAAAAACGAGTGAAATGTTGCAAAATAGTGGATACAAAGGCTCCATTTGCTACCCACATAAAAGTTTATATAAACTATCCAAAATCCCATGATCTAAGTAGTGTTGGTTGAATCAAAATGATAAATTTCAACCCATAAAATTTTCGATTGCTCTTAATCAAATGGACCCAAAATATCCGTGCCTGGTTAGGTAGGCAATATATAATGGTTGTAATCAAGTTTCAATTGAAAATTTCAAAGTTTATTTGGGGGAACCGGAGTCATGTTTACTCACAAGTCATTTATAACATGTACAAAAGCTTTTTTGTCGGTATTGACATTTTCTTTAAGTTTTTTAAAATCTATAACTTACCTATCAGTTTAAAAATATGATTTTATTCTTATTGAATGGCCGCTGGAGTCTGGACGGCCACCAGCGCCAACTAACTGATGACATAGTAGCTAAAATCTTAAAAAATATATTTGAAATAGACAAAAAACTTAGATAATTATACAAAGGACTATTATTTACACAAAATTATATTATCCATACCGAAGATTGTCGCAGTGCGATGACGTCACAAGAGTCATGTAATCAAAGGCCACCGGCGGTCCGGCGCCAACTAAATCTCCGCCACATATATATATTTCCTGGACCCGGAAAAAAAAAAAAAAAAAGTTCCACCGCTAGCCTCAAATTTTCCGCAAACTCACAGAGCTAGTATTGTCGTATCCAGTCAAACATAGTACACAATAGCTACTCGGATTGCAATACAAAAATCACCAGAATTGGGCTGGGCAAGGTTAATTTTTCAATAGGCCTATTCACTTCACTGACTTCAGAGTCCACGAGTAAATAACGTAGAGAAAGGAAAGACAACTTTAGGAGGGATAAATTCTTGATGGTAAATTGGTAATCTCCAAATGTTTACTGAAGTCAAGAAATCTCTAATTTACAGCATTTTCCGAGCATCCATATCACAAATAAATTTAGCAAAGTACAAGCATGACAACAACATTGTCATCTTAGGTTTAATGTAACCAAATTTTGTATCCAGTTTGCAATTCAATCAAAAAGGAAAGAAGGAACAGACAAACAAAATCCTAGAGTTCACACAATAAGGTTTCTCTTGTGTGAATCCCTCGGTAGGCACACATAATTAAGCCTTTGAAGAACAAAGTTGAACAATAGATAAAAAGAAGAAAATGACCTTTACGAGTTTCATCTGTGAACTTGGTTCGAATGGTGCTGTTATATGCATTTAGGCAATAACGGGCCATGGCAAACAAATGCGAGCGCAATGTATGCAATGATCAAGAGAACAAGGATCACAATGAACCTGCAAATAGGAGTTTTCTTCAAAGTCAGGGAAAATAACAGAATTGGCATAGTGCAATCTATATCATTGAGGGAATTGAACATGAAATGAAATAACTCATTTTCAAGATATGAAGAATGGCATATCAAAATTAGAGAACCGTTTTAGTTGCTCTCGTCATCAGGCTCATAACATTTATAACTAAGCTGTGGTTGGTCAACACAATGTTAGAAACTACATGACTTTTTGTCCATTTTGCTTTCCTACTATCATTCTCTTACATTTGTTGCAGGCTGCTATGTAGGACAGTGATAGTAGTGACTAATGGTCTAGGTGCCGTTGGTAATCAATAAGGTAATAGGGGGTTGCAGTTTATGGAGAAGATAATTTTTCTTGGCAATACCCGCAATCAGCAAAGCATGTCTAAGAAGAAAGAATAAAGATTATGAATGCATTTCCATGAAAAAAGTTTGTCATCAAGCCCAATTGACCCTAGAATCACATGATTCACATCTAACCACCGAAAATTTTTAACCAGAATTTTAAAAAATCAAAAATAAGGATTGATTTTTGGGAAAATAACTAGGAGATACGCTTTTTGAATTGAGGGCTGCCACTTACATAAGCCTGCAATTCCTCCACCATACAGTGGTTCTGAAACGACGAGCTTGCCTTCTAAAGCGGAAAGTGTTTCCTTGTAATGTAGAAGTTTTATCAACAAGCAGCTCCAAGCGCTCTCCTCTGTCCAGAACTTTATCAATGTTGTCAATCATGACATCTCGTACCTATCATCATTTTAAGACAGCAAATTGTCGATTACACAAAAAACACT
This sequence comes from Fagopyrum homotropicum, assembly GCA_033239125.1. NCBI lineage: Eukaryota > Viridiplantae > Streptophyta > Magnoliopsida > Caryophyllales > Polygonaceae > Fagopyrum > Fagopyrum homotropicum. The sequence continues at coordinate 155,512,258 of BSWB01000003.1, forward strand.
AATAGAAAAATAAAATCTCTTTCTTGGCCTAAGCTAGTGGACTTGAGTTAGATCATAGCACTAGAAGTTAGACAATGTACAATAAATGGTGCATCCCACAAGAACTTTCTCATCATCTTAAAAAATGCATTTGCTTCTGTTAAAATCTTGTGATTACTAAGTTCTGATTTTACTATATCAACAATTGAACTATTCTAACAACTGCAGTGCGACTCTTAAGTGGATCAATATAGCAGATTCTTAATTCACAAACAATACTAGTAGAAAAGTAAAGATCTTTATCTTGGCCTAACTAATGAACTTAAACCTAAAGTACAGCAGAAAATTTTAAGTAATGCTAACAACTAGTGAGTCTAATTCCGAAGTGGATCAATATGTCAAATCTAAATTCACAAACAACACTAGTAGAACATATAGATCTCTATCTGGGCCTAAATTAACGGACTTCAAGTATAGCAGAGGAGATTAGATAATGTAAAGTAATGGTGCATCTCACATGGAAGACTATCCTGTGAAAAACATCAGTAAAATAGCTTTACCTGGTTCATTTCACCTTTTATTCTGTTTATCCTATCCGCATTAGGGTCATTTGAGTAATATTCTATCTGCTGGCTCAAAACTCTTGAGAATTCATCATTCATACCATATGCAGGAGCAGTTATAATGCTGCGGCCGTAAGTTCTCACAAATCTTTGATGTATATCTTCAAGGAAAGCAAAGGGAATTCTACCTGCAGAAAAGAGGATGAACAGCTGGTTGTCAACATGAGAGATTTATCAAACCTAAAGAACTAGGAAGGCATAAGCTACATTTCCTAATCCTATCACATAAAAAAAAACAGCAAGGTGAAGTGTGGTAAACTATGGAAAACGATCTGTTAATTAATCCTGTTATGCAAAATCAAGTTTATCAGCATAAGCTTACAAGCAATTAATACGCTGTTGAGCATAAGAATTTTGAATCGCAAAAGAAATCATATGATTGTGATGGAATTATTAACAAACAACCTTTAGACGAACACTTATTTTGATGGAATTATCATCCGATTGGACTAAACAACTATTTTGACTTTTTATATGACTAGATTAGGTCGAATTGTGCAACAAAATTCAAATGTAAGAAGAATAAAAGGTTTAATGAGCTGATAAGCACCATCACAACCAATTACCAATTCAATCAAAACAAGAAATATATCATCAAATTATAACAATCTGCAATCAATCAAGCGAGTAAGGTAAGAAGGATTACGTCCAGCGCTTTCCTCCGCCATACAGAGAACAGTGAGTCCATCGGTGCGTTTGACATGGAAAATATATCGATCCTGTGAGTAGGAGACATTAGTATCACTAGTACCAGGGATCTTCTCCAGGATCTGCCTGGCTATGGCGCTAGCGTTCGTCGCAGTCGCCGTGAACTCCGCTAACACCACCGATCCCCTCGCAACCAGCGCATAAAGGATCGCCATCGCAAGCTCGTGCTCTAATTCCTCTGTCACACTCCCCTCGATGGCAGATCTCGCCGGCGCCGGCGAAAAGGAAGGAGACAAGGAATGACCGATGGAAGGGGAGGCGAGGAAAAGTTGTTTGTTTATATGATTGTGTATTTCAACTTTCCAGTCGTGGGAGGCGACAGCTTGTAAAGTCAAAAAGTCCACATAGAGTTCTTCTTATCTTCCCATCTAAAACAGTAAAAACTCATTTACAGCTGTGAAACTGCAAAATCAGTTAAAATTTTACTTGCTAAAATTTGTGAAACGTAACGGTATTATAAAATCATTAAATAAGAATATAAAATCATTAAAAATATATAAAATCATTGAAACTGATATAAAAATATATTTTTAATGGGCTTAGTTTGTTGATCGAGAAGTAATATACAATCACAAACAAGAGGAAAATCACCCCTTAAATAAAGTCATTTATAATTAATCAACTCTTAGGGTTGAAGTGAGGGAGTTGATTTTGTATTTTATTTTTTATTTAAAAATCGGTTTGGTTCGGAAAAAATATGAAGCAAGAAATCATTAAATATCGAAATTGTGACCCTTTAACGAAAAATTGAACGGAACAGTAGCATGGGTGTTACCGTTGACTAAAGGGTAATTTCCAGTAATTTCGAATTTAACGGTGTGTTATTTTGTCGATGAGACTGTTGTAAAGGGTGATTTCCAGTAATTTAAATTTAACGGAGGATTAGTTGCAAATGACCCTAGTTAAGGAGTGGTTTCGGGGTTTTTTTTTCTAAAAGTAATATAAATCATTAAATAATAATTTAAAATCATTAAAATTGATATAAAATTGATGATTTTTCTCATAAAATCATTAAATATGATTTTTTCAATATATAAAATACAATCTAAAGGCAATTTTTTATAATTCGTCTTTGAAAAAACATATATTCCATATTATTAAAAATAATAAAAAAAAAAAGAAAACAAAAGGTATCATGTACATTATTTTCATATGTTTATAGTTTTCAATGGACATTATCTTCCATGTCTCTAGGGGAAAAAAGAATTACGAAAATAGTTTCATAAGCAAACAAGTTAGTTGTGTTCTTTGGGATACATAACACAAATCGGTTCCTGCTATTCGTACCACCTTAGTCCTATTTATACCCTTATTACGCAACGTGTAGGCGTATTAAAAAAAATAAAAATTTTTTTACCGTACTTGTAGGCGTAATAAGTTTTTCTTAATTTTTCGAAGCAAATGTGTGTTGTGGACTGCTGCACATAAACTCTATGACTACACTAGGCGTACGCGTAGTATGGTTACGCATATGTCAAGCGCAGTTGTAGCCATTTTCCTTTATTTTTGAACGAAATGAGTTTGTTGCTACGGCTACATATTGCGAGTCTGTTGCTACGGTTACGTATTACGTGCACGTAGTCGTGGTATAAATAGCATGTTTAAGGTGGTACGAGTAACAATCTCGCACAAATCCCACAAATTTAAGCTTATCAAATCCTTCCGGTAAGATTAGAATTTGTTTTCTTAGTTTTCAATGGACATTATCTTCAATGTCTCTGGAAAACAACAAACAAATCAGCTGTGTTATACATTGCACAAATCCCACAAATTTAAGCTAATCATCAGTCAAATACTCAACGCATTAAGCAAACAAATCAGTTGTGTTCTCTGAGATACATAGCACAAATCCCACAAATTTAAGCTACTTAACAGTCCCTACACAAACTCCATTATTAAAACTTAACAAAGCACAGTAGAATGCATCTATACCAAAGCATCCTAGCCGTTGAGATGCGAATCATTTCTCAGTAGTCCATTTAGCGCTTCAACACGGTCATACTGTAACCAGTCTTTGGCACAAGTTAAGGCCTCCATAGTCTCTGGCTTTAGCAAGCTTCGGTTCTCGTCCATCTCTTTGCCAACCGTGTTAAACACGTAATCGGGCCCCACACTTGAGATCGGGATGGAGAGGATGTCACGAGCCATCTTTGTCAAGACAGGGTACTTGACCTTGTTTAACTTCCACCAACCAAGCACGTCGAAATCGTTCACCCTAGGTAAGAGAGACTCGCCGAGGTATTGATCCAGTTCTGATTTCGCCTGCTGACTTGTTGTCTCCATTATATACATGTCAAAGTCAGATAGCCCGTTACTCGCCATCGGCTGATTTTCACCCGGCTTGAGTCCCTCTTCTGTGTACTCGTGGAACAGATCATGGATGCTGTCTTCCACCATTTTAATGTAACTCGGGGCTTCTTCACTGAAGAGCTTTGAGAAGCTGAACTCGACTAGCTTCATTTTGAACCGAGGATCCATGGAAACTGCAATGGCTAAGATGATAAATGTGTCTTTCCAGTACTTGTTGAACTTGTTTTGTAAGGAAATGGCTATGTTTCTGACGAATGGATCTTCACTAGCAGCATCACGCGCAAGCTCCAACTGGATCTTCCAAACCTCATGAAAGAATACATTTGTCGATGGAGGGTTTCTTGATATGAGGAAATTGGCTGTCTCAAAGAACAGTTTGAGGTACATTGATACGTTCTCAGCTTGTTTCCAATCTTCCATGGTGGGTGCATCCTTGTACTCGGGATCAGATGCGTCTAAGCAAGAGAAGACTTCTTTTAACTCACAGGCAGCTGCTAGCATCTGATAAGTAGTGTCCCATTGAGTCACACTGTCAAGGACAAGAGTTTTTTGGCTCGGTACTTGAAGTTGTTGCTTCAATTCAAGGAATTTATCCTCGTGAGAATCCGAAGTTTTCACATACTTCACACTCGATCTAATTTTTGTTAGGGCATTGTGCCCTGATGCAAGTGCATCCAGTGCCATGTCACTTAAGGTCCGAGCCAGGCAGCTTCCGACAAGCAATTGCCCATTGAGAATTGACGGTTTCTTAAAACAAAGCAAACCCCTCAAATTTGCACGCGCTGAATCGTTTATGTGCTGATTAAAGGTGATGGAACACAGCCGACCGTCCAAGTTCCAGTACGAAAGGCAAGTTCCTACTGCATGACTAAGAGCTGAGTCCGACTCAGGGAAGGGTTCCATCACAACATTAAGCAGCCTCTTTTGTAACCTCCATTCATGGTTGATGAATTGCCCGTGTAAGAATACGTAACCAGTCGTTTGAGTAGACGTCCACACGTCCACTGTGAGACATATATGTCCAGGCATTCCATCTATCAACTTTTGAAGTTTCTGCTTTTCCCTTAAATACACTGCAACACAATCTCCTTGGGCAGTACTAAAGTTAACCATATCAAACCTTGGCTGGAGATGTTGAACAAACGAAACAAGGCCAGGATGCTCGACCATGTTTAGAGGGTATTCGTGCATAATGATCATTCTAGCAATTTCATGTCGGCATTGATCCTGGTCAAATAGATTGTATTGTGTGTTGGAGGCTCTGTATCTACGTTTCCGAGTTCCTGTAGTACCTGCTGAGTCCGGCTCAGGTTTAGCATTCTTTGGCGTATACGGAGTTAACTGACCGCCTTCCTGTAGCTTCAGGCTCAAAGGGCAGGTTCCCTTGGCAATATGGCGTTTCAGATGGCTCGTACCAGCCACCTTGGAACCAGTACTATATGCAAATGATTGCTTGCATACCTTGCAACAAGCCCTCCTACAACCGGGACTAACAGTTTCAATAGTGAAGTGTTCCCAGACAATGGACTTCTTTTTCCTACCTTTGGTAGGTGGGGTTGGCTCAGGTTCAACAACAAGCTCAGAATCAACCATATCTGTGGGGACAAGCTGCATATTTTCAACTTCTTGACCAGGTGACTCGGAATGGACAATGTCCGAACCAATAGGCTGCATATCAACAAGCTCTGGACCAATTTCCAGCTGATGCATGAGTTCTGAACCAACCTGCTGTTCGAGATCGGAACCCAAAGCCTCAGTATGCATATGATCAGGAAGAACATGCTCCGATTTGACAAACTCGGTCCTTCCATGAGGAGTTTCGTCAGTGTACATATGAGGATGTGTCTCGTGATCATATGACTGTAAACCGACGAGATCCTCAGAACCGTCAGGCTGTGAATGGATTATCTCTGAGCTCATTGGTTGTGACACAACCAGTTCTGGAACATCTGAATGTGAAAAGGTGAACTCCATGCCAGATGGCTGCTGGTCATCATGATGCATATCCATGTTCATCGGTTCAGCTTCAGGATTAAACTGTTCCGAGCTAACATCCTCGGTATGGATATGCTCCTCATCAACATGCCCTGAGTTCACCTGCTCTATAACATTAGCTGAATCAGGCACTGTCTCGTTATCAACTTGTTCCAACGCAGCAACCTCTGAACTAATTGGTTGTGAATGGATAAGCTCTGAGCTCATTGGTTGTGACACAGCCAATTCTGGAACATCTGAATGTGGAAAGGTGAACTCCATGTCAGATGGTTGCTGGCCATCATGATGCATACCCATGTTCAACGGTTCACCTTCAGGATTCGGCTGTTCTAAGTTAACATCCTCGGAATGGATATGCTCCTCATCAACATGCCCTGAGTTCACCTGCTCTATATCATTAGCTGAATCAGGCACTGTCTCGGTATCGACTTGTTGCAAATCTGCAACCTCTGAACTAACTGGCTGGGGATGGGCCGAACCATCAGCACGAGGACTAATCATCTCGGTAATAGCTGGCAGCTGATCATCATTTAGCTCTGAACTCACTGGCTCTAAATAGGCTGGTTCTACATCATCCTGATCAGATTTCACTGGTGCATCACTCACCGGATCTGTACCTAACTGCTCTATATCAGCCTGATCAGAACCAACAGGGTCTGTTTCAGCCTGGTCCAAACCGACAGGTTGATCCTCAGAAGCATCTGGAGACCCTGACTCCACACTCGTTTTGTCAGATTTAGCCTCCTCCCTATCAGGCAGGTCACGGTTTTCTTGAATAGTAGTCATGCTGCACGCAGATAATATGTCCAGTTAGATACTTAGATGGCAATGACAAAAGTTACAAAACAAGAAACAGAAAACAAAATGAAAATTGCAAAGAAGTATTGAATATCCATGAGTACTTTTAACACATAAGCATCACTTCATTTTCAAAAACCTCTTGAAACACAATAGCATATTACAGCAAGCCAAAGGAAAAAATTGATCATCATTGTCAAAAAATTGAATGGTAAGGGTGTTGTGAAGGCAACAATAAATAAAAACATATAAGCTGTCATGATTCCAAGATTTCTACATAGCCTACTTTACAAAAAAAACTAGCCCTCTTGAAACACAAACCAATGGACAGCACAGTTCAGAAGAATCATATTACAAGGTATCATATTAATTAGACCTAAGACCAAATGGAGAAAGAATAAAAGAGACAGACAAGGAGCCGGGAGTGTTTACAGTTCCTTATTAACGTGATACAGGCCGGAGGCAAACACTCAATCCCGGCCCAAAAAAGGAGAGCCATGAAAATGGATTAACATAGAGAGCCAGGAAGGGGCAAAACAGTAATTTATTACCACTTAAAGAAGACCTTATGGGCTAGAAACACTTTTTACCCAATCACCGAACAAGATCTATAAGTTAGGGTTTTCATTATGGGCTTCTTCTTCTGGCACATCTCCAATTGAAGATGAACACCAGCCCAGAAGATGAAACAAACAACCAGTCAGGCAACATATGATCAGATCATTAACAGAAAATGAGCAAATTGATACCGAGCAACACTAATATGACCAAATCTACGGGAACGAGGCAACATAATTAAGAAAAAATTGATCAACATAATCGAATTTCAAGAGTACAATATCGTTAGAGCTTGAATCCCCGTATTTAGAACAAAACTAGACTTGAATCCAAAAATCGCAACCAAAACCCACAAAATCGACAATCTTCAACACAAGGAGATGGACAGAGACAAATTCACCTTAAATCCCCGTATTTAGGAAATAGCTAAAGCAGGTTCCGGCGAAAAACTAAAGACTCCGGCCACCGACGAACCGGATCTGGAGCTGGTCGTCTCGTTACCGAGCACTCGGAACAGAGAAATAATTTTGGGCTTTAGACTATGTTTGGTACTGGATTGGGGCAAAAACTGCAAAGCAAAAACCCAAGTTGGACCCTGAATTACGAGAAAGCGAATAAGATAGAATAGTTGGAGAGAGAGGGCGAATGGGCGATATGGAATGGGCTGGTGAACAGGCTCAATTAGGGTTTTCAGATCGATAGAAATGGAAGAAGCGAAGACTTTCGGCCATTGGTTAGGGGGTCCACTTTTATGATATTTTTTTTCTTTTTAAAAAGAAGTTCCAAAGCCCAAATACTTTCTAGATAACCAAAAATTGAAGGATTCCAATTTGAAAAACTTGAGTATTCAAATCCGTAGGGTTTCAAAGTCGAATTTATTTCATGTTTAGATTGATTTTTATTATTATTATTTCGTTATTTTATTCGTATTTTACGAAGACTTGAAATCCGATTAAAACATTTAGGGGTGTATTCAATTAAGATTTTACATAAACTTTTTGGAGTTTAAGGGTCCGTTTGGAAGCACTGGGAATCATTTTCGGTAACGAAATGATTCCAAATCAATCAAAAAACTATGTTTGGTTAGAGGTTTTTTAACACATAAAAGTAAATCTCATCCATTCCATTTCCTTTCTCTACCCTTATTCGATTCCATTCCGTTTCCATTCCACCGCTCCAACCAAACGGGCAAAAGTTTATGAGTATTCAATATATATTTTTAAAAGTGGGTATTCAATTAGAATTTTAAATTTCCATAAAATTCCTATGATATTTTAAAGTTTCCTGATTTTAAAAGAATATATTATTTCATTGATTTTGTAAGATATTTTATTACTTATATAACTACCTAAACTCCATAAGAATTTCACATATGTATCGACTCTATATAGAATTAAAATATCCCACATAATCATCAAATTCTATGACTATTAAAAATCAGTCAAAATCTTTAAAAATTCCACCGAATCTCAGTTAGTAAATTAAAAAAAATGTTGGATGAAGTTCCTCGTTCATTACCTAATGTGATATATCTGAAATATGTACCTGTAATAACTGGAATTTTGAAAATCCGGTTTTTTGTCTCAATTTTATTCTTCGAGTTGAATCGGTGATAAAATAAGATATGAGTTTCGTACAAATTTGGGAGCATCAAATGACGATGTTTGACTGAAAATAACTTATGTTGTTTTTAAATTGGAAATATCTAAAGTATGTATCCTTTAGTAATTTTAATTCCGAATGTACTTGTAATGGCTATTTTATCGAGTTTGCTATTCGTACCCACATAAACATGCTATTCGTACCCATTATACGCTTGCGAGAGGCGTAGTCGACGTTTTTCTCTTTTTTTTAATCAGAAAGTGACCTCGCCTACGCTTCTCGCAGGCGTAGTCACTTTCTGATTCAAAAAAAAGAGAAAAACGTCGACTACGCCTCTCGCAAGCGTAGTTACTTTCTGATGATGAAAAGTAACTACGCCTGCGAGAGGCGTAGTCGAACATCCTTACGCTTTCCTTCTTCGGCGCAGCCGCATTCTTCTTCCTCATTCTTCTTCGTTTCTTTCGTTTCTTTCCTTTTTCATCCATCGCCGGCGACCTCGAGAAATCAGTCGGAGAAGACCAACCACCACACACACACGAAGATGGTGAGAACTAGGGGGAGAGGTGGCGGGATTGTTCGTACCGGTGGACGGCCGGCGACCTCCGGCAGCGGAGGAGCTGATTCCGGCGGCGATTCCGGCGACGGCCGGCGAGGAGGCGTTCCTGATTTAGATGTTGGACGAGGAGGACGCTCACGAGTTGTTCGAGGATCTCGCACATCTCGTGTTGTTAGTGGGGTACGGATTTTATTTTATTTATAATTTACTTTATATTTATTTATTTAATAGCTAATATAATTTTAATTTAATACATTGTTTATTAATTAGTGTGTTTTTTGTTTATTAGATAGCAATTAGTGATTAGTTAGTAAATTGTAGACAATTAGTCGTTAATTGAAAAAATTAGTTGTTAAATAGATAGTTAAGTAATGAAATCAGTAGAAAAGTAGTCGATATTTAGTTGTGTTATTATTCAATAATAAATAAAATTAATTAGTAAGTAATTAATTTGTTAAAATTAGACAAATAGTAGACAATAAGTCGTGGAGCAAAGAAATTAATCGTTTTTACTGATTTAGTCGTCAAATAGTGAACATTTAGTCGAGAATTAATGAAATTAGTTATCAATGACTCGTTGTTTGAAGAAATGACTCGTTAATTAGAGAATTATTGCTATTAGTTTAACAATTAGTCAATAATGAAATTATTAACGACTATATTTCAATTGTTATTTAGTGATTTAGTCGTTAATTAGATAATAATAGACAAATAATTAGTGAACAACAATTCAAAAGGTAATGAAATTAGTCGTTAATTAGTCGATATTAGTTAACAATTAGTCAATAATGAAATTAGTGATATTAGTTAACAATTAGTCAATAATGAAATTAGTAATGAAATTAGTCGTTAATTAGAGAAATAATATTAGTTAACAATTAGTCAATAATGAAATTAGTAATGAAATTAGTTTAACAATTATAAAATAAAGGAATTAGTAATGAAATTAGTCGTTAATTAGAGAAATAATATTGGTTAACAATTAGTCAATAATGAAATTAGTAATGAAATTAGTTTAACAATTAGTCAATAATGAAATTAGTAATGAAATTAGTCGTTAATTAGTGGTTTAAGTTAATAATTAGTGAATTATTGCTATTAGTTTAACAATTAGTCAATAATGAAATTAGTGATATTAGTTAACAATTAGTCAATAATGAAATTAGTAATGAAATTAGTCGTTAATTAGAGAAATAATATTAGTTAACAATTAATCAATAATGAAATTAGTAATGAAATTAGTTTAACAATTAGTCAATAATGAAATTAGTAATGAAATTAGTCGTTAATTAGAGAAATAATATTAGTTAACAATTAGTCAATAATGAAATTAGTAATGAAATTAGTTTAACAATTAGTCAATAATGAAATTAGTAATGAAATTAGTCGTTAATTAGAGAAATAATATTAGTTAACAATTAGTCAATAATGAAATTAGTAATGAAATTAGTGGTTTAAGTTAATAATTAGTGAATTTTTAGGCAAAAAATAATGTAATTAGTGGTTAATTAGTGATATAAGTTATCAATTCATGTAGGAGAATATAATTAGTCGTTAATTATTGCTATTAGTTAATGTAATTAGTTTAGCGATTAATTAGTGATATTAGTTAACAATTAGTCAATAATGAAATTAGTCGTTAATTAGTGGTTTAAGTTAATTAATATAATTAATCAATAATTAATTAAATTATGCAAATTATATAGGTTGCCGGGCCTAGTACCCGAGGATGGGCCGCTACGGTTTCTAACCTTAAGCGGCGGATGATAGAGCTTGGACTAGTGGATCCCGATGATGTCCAGGAGGATCATCAGGAGGAGAAGCAGGAGGAGGAGAGGCTGCACGAGTCCGATGCGCATGTCGAGGAGCGGATGGACATGCTATTCGGTTCATCCGACGTTTCTGGCGGCCATATCCTACCCGAGGCGGACGTGGACGCTTTTGTGTTGGAGTTGCATCAGTCTATGGAGCGTCGTTCCCCTGCCCCCTTTCGTTCAGAGAGCTCTACTGCTGGTGGTAGGAGTGTTGGTCAGTCTGGACAATAGGGTGGACCTCCACCACCACCTCCGCCTCCGCCTGTTGATGCAGGTCTCGACCATGGGTATCCTGGAGGTCCCGCTATACGGGACCTACTGGTGAGCTATGACACCCATGTTGCTCGCGATATATGGGTTGGTGAGGTACGGATTTATATTTCAATTGTTATTTTATTTTTTATTACATCTGTTTATGTTATTAACGTTTAAATGATATTTGGATTACAGGATAGAGCTGTGTTACGGGTATATCGGCTAGGAGCCACTGTGTCTGGCTTGCGTACCCTTGCCCATCGATTTCCTGACTCGGAGTGGATGGCGCTTGTTAGGGAGAGTGGACTACACGGCCTCCTGGATATGCAGTGGGCTGGGGTGGATCATGCGCTTGCATCTGCCTTCGTGGAGCGGTGGTATCCAGAGACCTCAGGATTTCACTTCCCATGGGGACAGATCTCGATCACCCTCCATGACGTTCATCAGTTATTAGGACTTCGCATCGACGGGGATGAGGTTATGGGGGCCCGAGATGATACTCTTTTCACCTCCATGTTCGGCTTCCCGCCGATGGAGGTGAAGGCCGCCGCGAAGGCGGGTGGGTGGCCTAGATCTGATCTCCTCTCTATGATCAGGAGTATGGCAGAGTCTCCAGAGGCGAGGCAAGAGGACATCGCCAGTGGATTCTTAGCTCTTCTTATTGGCTCCACCCTGTTCATTGACAAGTCCACGAACAGGGTGAAGTCTCATCTACTGAGCGTCTGTCGCGACCCGACTACGATGGCGTCTCGTGCTTGGGGGACAGCTACATTAGCGTATCTGTACCGACAGTTGGGCGAGTCATCCAGGCGGGAGGTTCATACATTAGCTGATTGTTCCCTTCTTTTGGAGGTATGCAATTAATTATGACTTTTGTTTTCAAAATATAGTAGTATATGAAGTAACATTAAATCGTTATTGTGTTGTGCAGTCCTGGATTCACCATCATTTCCCCCACTTCAGACCTAGAAGTCATGCAGACCCTCATATACATACAGATGCCCGACATGCACTGAGGACGGAGAGGGGGGCGACAAGACAGTTTGAGAGATCGGCCTTCTTAGGATTTAGGGCACAGCTATCCATGTGTAGGATGGAGGAGGTACTTTCAATTCCCTTACTCTAATTCTAATCAAGTACGTTTACTTGTGTATTGAATCTATAAGTTTGTCTTAGGTGACGTGGATGCCATGGGGTACTCTCGACGGATTCCACACTGGACAGATGCGTATATCGACCTATTTGGGGGTGATTCGCTTTTGTTGGATGGAGGAGCCATATCAGCCCCAGTTTCTCCTACGTCAGTTTGGGCGTGTTCAGATCGTCCCTACGCAGCTCCCTACAGTTCCTCCAAGATGGATCATCCGCCCCTTTGTGTTGAGGAGGCCGGCGAGGATAGGAAAGTACGAGCTGCAGTTTTCTCCTGAGGAGTGGCATCATTGGGCGACGCGGGACCAGCATCTATACGACATTCACAGCGTCCCAGCGGTTGTCGACCCATGGTAGATGGATGAGTACTTCTTAGATTGGTTTTTACCACGTACTCACCCATACGTCCAGCCACCTCCAGATGGTGCACCACCACCGTCTCCCGTTGCACCTATTGTCCTTCCTGAGCGGGTACAGAAACTAATCTTTGTTACCTTTGCAATTCTCTATGTTTTAGATACAATTAATTAAAATCTTTTTTTGTTCAACAGCGCTTACAGATAGCTATTGGTATGACACGAGAGGCAGTGGCTCGTGGTCCTCCATTACCGTTTGAGTTTGCTCAGCGACTATTAGCTGTTTTAGTTGGAGAGGATGCACTAGAGGCGCCACCACCTGTTAGGGCATCTCAGCGCCAGAAGTAGATTGCAGTTGTTACTTATTATGTTTGAATATTAGCTGTTTTGAATATATTGGACTATTAACTGTCTTATGACTTTATGTGGAAGACATTTTATTACTTATTATGTGTCAATAGTTTTTTGAATCTTATACGTCAATAGTTTTTGGAATATTAGTGGTTTTGAAAATAATTTGAAGGAAATCGAGAAATGGAAAGTGAAGTGCATAGTTATACGTCAATAGTTTTTGACATCTTATTAAAAATTAAAATTAGATGTCAATTTTTATTAAATAATTTATTAAAAATTAAAATGGAAAGTGAAGTGCATAGTTATTAAAAAAACTTCTAAATAGTTTGAAGAAAATCGAGAAATGGAAAGTGAAGCTTTTGAAGTATCAAATGACTCACTCTTTGAAATATACTATTTGTTTACTTTATACAAATTATGATATAAAATAAAGGAATTATTTTTTTACTCTTCATACAAGTTATTCAACTAAAGTTTCTTATATTTTTTTAATTTATTGTTTTATTGATACAACAATTCAAAACCACAAATGCAAACAACAACTCAACAACACATTCAATACAACAATTCAAAACCACAAATGCAAACAACAACTCAACAACACATTCAATACAACAATTCAAAACCACAAATGCAAACAACAACTCAACAACACATTCAATACTAACTAGGAATCCGCCTCTTCTTCTCTCTGAAGGAGTCTTCTGTATCTCGCTATTCTCCGGTCATATACGTGGGTGAAACCCTCAACTGAAGCATCGTGACCTCGCATCCAATCATGGGATACCGGGGGCAATGGAGCGTTTTGGTGCAACCAAACCTATTTTCAGAATTCCAAGGCAAGTTAATCAAACATTTCTGACGGCTTATACGTATTAAAAAGTACGTTAGAATTAAAACAACTTACCGGAACGTAGTGATGATCATTAAGTACAGCAATTGCTTGCACTTCTGTTGGAGGTTGTTGTTCTTCTTCAGTATCGGCAATCAAGGGCAAGCAAGTGTATGAGTCTAATCTAGAAAAGACGACAAGGGTCACCCGAAACAAAGTGGCATATGCGAGAGCACAAGTAGGAACCTCCATCCAAAACTATGATGCGCAAGGTGCAGGGTTAAGGTAGTTGACGTTGTCAATCAGTTCTTCGAGCTCATCATCGCCATGTATTCCGGAGTATACATGCATATGTCTACTCAACTCCCAAGCTAGCTCTCTCCGGACACGAATGTACTCATCTGGATGGTAACCCAATAATGCACCAAGTGATCGATATCCACAGTGTCCATCGCCCGGAACATCTATCACACGATCAACGTAAGATAACATAAAGGCTGGGATATTCCTATAACCCCAGTTGAATCCTCGGACCACAAGTTTTGACGGCTGAGTTGGAACAGTCTTCTGAGACTCCGGGATGGTACTAGCCTCGCCTGTGGTGTCAGCTCGTCCTCGACCACGTCCTCGGCCTCGGCCTCGAACTTTTCCTCTAGAACTTTGTGACGACTTCCTCATCTGTGACTCCTTATCAGCTCGAGCATGCTCAAATGCAGATGGCACTCGACGCTGCTTGTTTCCCTTGTCAGAAGGATGTGAAATTCTCGGCTCCCGAGCAACTGACTCCGTCGGATACAACACAGTGGCCGCATAAGCCCCAAACTTGTCTATAATGTCTTGACTCAACCTGCCCTCCCTGTGCATGGTCACAAAAGATGTCAAAGTAATATCTCCCATCGACAGAGGAATACCATCGGGTTCTTCCACTTCTTCGGTGACTTCATGCCATACAACCTGCCTCCAAAAGGGATGTATTGCAGTAAAAAACATAGGCCTGTTTTCACGGAGAGCCGCTGCAAACTCATGCACGCACGGAATCCCGTATGATTGCCTCCAATACCAGTCGTCACATGTAGCATCAAATGTCCCTTGGCGCGCCACTTTGCAATTCTCGATCAAGTACTTCATGTAGTTGTTCGACACCTTCCGGATAAGAAATGTAAACATAGGGTCTTCTTGGATACCTACGATAGTATGAGTACGCGACTTCTCTATGGTACCCTGAATCTCATCGATCTGATCTCCAATCATTCTATGGATGGCCTTGATGAGAGTATCAAATCCACAACGAGTAGACTTAAGAGTTCTCTTCAACACCGAATGAGCACCCTCAGCCCTACGATTAAAACATAATTTAAAACTTTTAGTATAAATCATTATTAGTAAACTTAACAATAAAAGATGTAATGAGTATTTATCTAACCTTCCTGTCGTCCTTGATCCAAGATGGAGGTAGTGATCGGTCCAACAACAAACAATAGCTTCCTTGTACTTGTCCAACCATGTCTTCTCAAGGTACTCCATCAAATGATACTTGTCCATCTAACTATCCCTCATATGCAAGAGCCTCGCCTCATAAGCCGCAATAGTAGTCGAGTCAAACAACTCATGACAATCTCTCATGAATTTTGCTTGGATGGATGGCGAATGTGACTTCCACCAACTATTTGATTCGATGTTTCTGAACACATGCCATTCACATAAAATATGTTTAGCATCTGCAAAGACTCTCGGCATTGCTTTTATGAGACCTAATTCTCGGTCTGTCACTATCACCTCCGGCTTCTTTCCACTGAATAACATGGCAATGCGTTCCAAAGCCCACTCGTAATGACCCGTTGTCTCTCGTTTCATTAACACAAACGCAACGGGAAAAGTTTGTTGTGTGCTAGTCAATCCGACGATCTCCAACAACGGCATGTCATATTTGCAAAATATAATGAATGAGACTTTGTAATTAAAAAAAAGTTTAATATAAACAAACTGAATGAATTACATACTAACCTATTCGTCTTGTATGTAGCATCCATGATGACAACGTATGGAAACATGGCAACCCAACGCTTCGACTCGGGATGGGCTAGGAATAAGTCACTCACTTCCTCCGCTCCTTCAATGGTTTCCATCCTAATATCCCACATATAATCCTTCTCTTTCAAGAATTTCAACGCTTCTTGAATTACCGTTCGATCTCCCATCGCTTCCAACCTAAATTTATTCCGAGCGTTTGAAACTTGCTTCCTAGAAGTGACCATCTTTTCGGGATCTTCAAAATCGCTCTTTAACAAACGAACAATTTCTTTCGGAGGCATTCCCGCTTCGGTATAAATTTGGACTCGTTTCATTTGTGCCTTCGTCAACCGTCCAGCAAAAGCATGACCTACCAACTTCTTTGGAAGAGGATGATTGTGAATTCCGTGAACATTCCTCACACCCCATAGACCCCTTTGCACCTCATCAACGTGTAAGCGAAAATTACAATCGAACTTCTTCGTTTTGCATAATTTCCTCAAGCCCTTCGCCTCACTCTTACGCACTCCGTGATGCTCACACACAAATACCACTTTTCCAAAACGGCGATCATCCGACTTGTAGGACTTTAGTTTGATGAGAACCATATTTCTACTTCCAGCTCTCTCAAGAACCCACGCAACTAACGAGTCCATATCCGTCCATATCCGATGGTCCACGAACAAACTAGTATAGTCATAATCATCGGAAATATCGGCAGCCTACAATAATTATTCCAAAATTTTCATTCACTATGACTATATCATATATTCTAACATTGCTAAAATTAATTACCGACTAATTACATTATAATTGGCCACTAATTCACTAATTAACGACTAATTTCTTCAATTAACGACTACTTTCTTCAATTAACGACTAAATTCTACTAATTCATAAATTAACGACTAAATCATATAACATAAAAATAACTAAAACATATAACAATAAACTACGTCAAAACAAACGAATTGAAAAAACTAACCTCAACACCCGAATACGGATCGTAACTACTAAGCATCGCGGGATTGAACAAGCCCTCGTCACCCTCCACATCATTTTCACCTCCACCGAAATCAACACGGTCATCCTCTTCTCCATCGCCGGAATGATATCTCGCTTCGCCATCGTCGGAATTCATCTTCGAATGACTT
This sequence comes from Fagopyrum homotropicum, assembly GCA_033239125.1. Classification (NCBI taxonomy): domain Eukaryota; kingdom Viridiplantae; phylum Streptophyta; class Magnoliopsida; order Caryophyllales; family Polygonaceae; genus Fagopyrum; species Fagopyrum homotropicum. The sequence goes on from BSWB01000003.1 coordinate 155,529,311, forward strand.
TTTTTGCGAAAAAACGTAGTTTTATCACAGTGAGGTTTTATGGATTGAATACGTACGATTTCGGTCGAATGCATAATATTTATACTAACGTTTGGAACACATTACCGTTGTATAACGGCTAGTTGATAAAACTACGTTTACGAGACACGTAGTCGCAGTTTGATCAACGGCTAGTTATTGTGACCTCGCCTACGCGTCTCGTAAGCGTAGTCTACATAGGACTACTACGCCTACGAGACGCGTAGTCGCACAAAACTCTCCTACAGATTTTGAGTATCGACTACGATTACGAGAGACGTAGTTGGCTACTGGGTACGAATAGCATGTTTATGTGGGTACGAATAGAACGAACCCTATTTTATCGAAGTTTATCATGTATCATATGTGTATGTGTTAGCTTTCAATATATATGCATGGGTAAAAACGTGGAGGACACACGACAAGTACGTGAACCTATACAGAAGCCTACGTGGTTTTATCCTAAAATTATTTGGCAATAAAATGAATAGTCTTTTTTTTTGAAAGGTTGATTAGTAACTTCCGATTCGATTAGCTTCGCCGCTCTAAGGAGTCTAGCACCACATCCTGCTAGACCAACTGAGTATTGGTAAATGAATAGTCTTACCTACTAATGTGTAATTGATGTGGACACTTTTCATTTTTACATCTCAACGCTCCCCTCAAGTGTTAACTACCTGAACTAGTTAACACTTGACACATTTTTTGTTTTCCTTTTCAGGTCGAGCATTTCAATCTCTTTATATCTCGCACATGTATGGGTAGGTAGATTGGCTTGTCCGGGCTGGGTCGGGCCCGATCCGTTTTTAATGGGACATGTATGGGTAAACGTTTTGGCCCGCGAATATGTATGGGTAAACGTTTTTAACGGGGTCGGGTGAGAACGTGTATTGCGGTAAGAAATGAGAACGGATCTAAGCCACATGATTTAATTTACTTGACGGATGTGATGGTATATATTTTAGGGTTGAGCATCGGTTCAAAACCGCAAACCGAATCGGACCGCAATCCCAAAAAACGTGAACCGCACGGTTGCAGTTTGAACCGCAAATGAACCACATTTTGCGGTTTGATTGCGGTTTTGCCTTTTTTTGCGGTTTGGTTGCGACTTTTCTACGGTTTTTCTACGTTTTTTTTTGTGGCTTTTTGCAGTTTGGTTGTTTGCGGTCCGCAAGTCACCGAACCGCAATCTGCTTTGTCCTAATATATAGATATAGACAATATTTAATGATATATTGCAAGTTTTCATATGAATGATAATATATATACTTGATTTTCCAATATAGATATAGATCCAATTGTTACCAAATTGTTTTACTAGCCGCCGTTGGTGAATTGTTTGTTCACGTCATTTTCCAGAGTTACGATTGCCCAATTCATATCGATTCTTGTAATCATGGATTTACAATCATTTTAGGAAGAAGTTATGGCATTTATTGTAATTTAGTTTATTAGAAACCGCCTTTAATTCAAAAACCAGCTAATTAAAATGGAAAACTGTATATCAAAAATTTGTAGAATCTTTGAGACATCCTATAAAGGGATATTGGTACCCGAAAAATCAGAATAAAGCTTCTTCATCTTCTCCATTGATTACCGTCAACACAAATTTGTCGTCGCCTCCCATTACCTTAGCAACTTCGAAGCTCGCCATCGTCGTATTCTTCGACTCTTTATCCACTCTTCTTCTCCCTACTTCGTCTCTGAAAACCGCCGATTCATCTCCTATATCGCATCTTAGAGATGAATCAAAGATATTGCCGTCCATCTTGAACGAGAACAATAGACGGCTTTTGTTGTTAACCTACATTCATCAACCGACAATCTGACAAGGATAATGGATTAATAATTGTCTTCGATTCGCTATATAAGCAGAAAATCGGTAATTTTTGTTTATGAGATTGACGTTCTGTTCTTTTATCGATTGTTTATGCTTCAATGGTGTTCGATTTTACTGCTTCAATGGTGTGTGGTTGTCAGATAATTCATGTACATAAATGATGTACGCCTGTATAGTTTGTGTACGTAGACTATTTTGTTTAATGTACACATTACTTGTGTGAGTGGCTTCAGATTATGTTAATGTGTTTGTGTATGGTAATCTGTGTAGCATATGTACATGTTTGCTTATATTATGTACATGGTAATCTGTGTAGGATATTTATAGTTTGTGTATGTAGACTATTTTTACGTGATCTGTGTATGGTGATCTGTGTAAGATATGTACATGTTTGCTTATACTATTTTGTTTAATGTACACATTGCTTGTGTGGCTGACATCAGATAATGTAACAGTTCTTGTATCAACAATTATGTATTATGTGTGTTTAACGTATATAAGCGATTTTATTATGATATGTACATAAATATATATTTTTTCTTTCAGTGCTACATTTAATGCAAGAGTCGAAGAAGATGACGATAGCGAGATTAGAAATGATGGATGCAACTGTTTCCTTATTAAAAAGGTTATTAATATGAATTGGCTCATTTAATTTTGGAAAATAATAATTGTAAATAGGAGAGAAAGATATGAAATCTTAATTTTCTTTCTTATTAGATCTTTTCTTTTCATAATTCACGGGCCTAGTTTGTCAACTAAAACACATAAGGGTCTACTTGTACACAATAATACAAAAACTATCTACCTAACTCATCCCTGTTTAAAATCCCTATCATCATCCCCGTGACGGGTAATAACCGCGAATTTTGGAAATCCCCAACACATTTACATTTTACACCCCTAGTCCCAGTCTTGTCCCGATCTAGTGGAATTTCATCCAAAAATAGCAATCATCCCCCGAACCCATCCAACCAAAAATAACACAGGACAGAATACAAGTAACTTCTTCATCCTGCTAGGGTAATCTCGTCCTGTATATAATAAAAAGTTGGCCATACTATATTTAAACTCGGACAATATATTTGTATTGTGAAATTTCGAGGATAAGTATAACGTGGGATTTAGCCACGAGTGAGTGTTAGGCCAGAACCTAATATATAATGAAACAATTTGATAAACATATTAAAATCAATTGACAATAAGAGAAGTTGACCACCGACTTACATTTTAGTGTATTACGCTTTATTTTATTTGTTATCAATACGATAACATTTAGTTCTCAACACATCTCCTCTAGTTAACGTTCTCAACTTCTCATTCAATTGTCACTTGACCACGTGTCAGATTAATTAAGATCCAAATTGATAAGTCAAGTGCACTATGTTAGATCTAAACATTTCAACTTCATTACTAGGCCAAAACTCAGAAGCTTAGTAAAGTATCCTTTCTTACCTAGACCATAAAATGTTGAATTTTTTTTTCCTCTAATTTTTATTAATTTACAAGATTTTTTTACATATATATATATATATATATATATATATATATATATATATATATATATATATATATATATATATTAGGGGCCTCGTGTTATTGGTAAATGTTCAGGTACGGCCCATATATTGCGGTACGGTCGTACGGCCGACCGTACGGGCGACACGTGTCCCGAAAAAAAAAAAATTTTAAATTTTTTTTTTCTTTTCTGAAACGATATATTTTTTTTTTCGAAAACGAATGAAAATTTGTTTGAACTACCATGTTATAATTTATGCACTATTCTCCTATAAACTTTGAACTATTTCCATATAATCCATGAACTATTACTTTTTAATATAATCCATGAACTATTCTATTATAATTCATGAACTATCTCATAATAAGTTTTGAACTATTACTTTCACTCCTTTATAAATTTTTGCACTTTAAACTATTCTATTATAATTCATGAACTATTCTATTATAATTCATGAACTATCCCATAATAAGTTTTGAACTATTACTTTCACTCCTTTATAAATTTTGCACTATGAACTATTCTATTATAATTCATTAACTATCCTTTTATAAGTTATGAACTATTACTTAATAATTTTTGAACTATTACTTTCATTCCTTTATAAATTTTACACTATGAACTATTCTATTATAATTCATGAACTATCCTTTTATAAGTTATGAACTATTCTATAATAAGTTTTAAACTATTACTTTTACTCGTTTATTTTTTTAAAAAAAAAACTCGTTCAAATATTTTTTTTTTTTTTTCTCCGGGACACGTGTCGGCCCTACGGACGGCCGTACGGCCGTACCGGAATAATGAGCCTTACTTGAACACTTCCCCGTGTTATTCTAGTTAGGGCCTATAAGACGTCAGGAACAGGCCTGACCCAGAAATCCTGTTACGTCGGCCACTCGGCCCTGTTGAGTGTTGACGAAATGGCTGGGGAAATCTATAAAAGTCCGAGACAAATACGACGGAGGACCCTTGGAAGTAAAATCTACAGAATATGACTATGTTTCAGGAGGATCGTCGTTCTTCTTTGACCCTTTGTACAAGGTATTGAATTTTTGAAGTTAATCATTAACAGCGGTTGTGTATTTACTTGCACACCAACTGTTTTGGTAAAATTTTCAAGTGAATTGTTGGGGTTTTATTTGTTGCTATAGAGGGGTAACTCATTTCTTGCACACCAACTGTTTGATAAAATTGTCAAGTGAATTGTTGGGGTTTTAATTGTTGCTATAGAGGGGTAACACATTTCTTGCACACCAACTGTTTGATAAAGTTTTAAAGTGAATTATTGGGGTTTTACTTGTTGCTATAGAGGGGTAACAAATTTCTTTAATGTTTCAGCTGATGAACATGATCTGGGTTGATGAGGGTATTATGATCGAAATATACTTATTAGCAGAATCAGCAAGTGCACGTTATGCAGTGCCCCTGTACAACCATGGTATTTGTGACTTGTGACTCTTGGCAAGCCCGGTGACAAATTTAAAGGAACTAACATAATGTGTGATCATCTACAGATACCCTTTTTGTAAATTTTCACTTATTTTTCAAGGTTGTTGAAGGAATCACATCATATATACACCCAGGCTCCACTGATTGCTATTCAATTATAAAAAAAACAGGTGGGATTCGAAATGGTTGATGCCATTGCTGATTCTCTTGTGATTTCAGTGAACCAACCTAATTGCCAAGCCTTATTTGGATAAGGTGATTATTTGGTGTAATCTGATGATAGTTTTCGGTTTCTAGTTTCAGTATGATTGGGGAGATGACTCTTGCAGGATACATGGACGAAGTTGCCATTTTTATGGCTAAATCTCAAACTTACATGAATCTGAATGGTGAATCTGTAAGAGCATTATCCATTTTCAAGTTTCTTATTGAATCTCTTTCTTTGTTTTATATTTTTGTAAGCCGGTGTTCATTGTGCAGCTGCTTAAGATTTAATGGCATTTTAGCTTTGTTTTGGTCAATAATCTTGAGATTATGAGCCGATAAGTATATGTGGACAAATAAATTGACTATGTTGATACAATGATATTCAAGGGGAACATGTCTTCGGACAATTGAATATGAACTTTGAACATATCCTATCTTTCTTGATCTTGGTGTCGGGACAGGCTGAACTGACTTTGTTCTATGGTTGGATCACTAGTTGCTTATTGCAAGTTACAGCTAAATTGTGTCGCGTGACACCTCAATGTATCATAGTTCTTTGGAGGGGATTATAAATCTGAGTTTACCCTTTTACTTTGTTTCTGTCCTAGTTCCATGATGACATGGGATTGCCCTGCGGGGTGCTGCATTTTTAAAAGAAAGGAGGGCGTGGAAGCCATAACGGGTATGATGCTACATGGTATAACAATGAGATGATTTGACTTATTAGTGATTTTCCCTTACTCCGCGGGCTTATTCTGTTGAAACAGATCATGTTTCATTTCATTCTTGTTGAGAACCTATTTATACATTCAATGAAAGAAAAACATAAGTTATTTGACTTGTGGGGAAGAACATCTTGTGAGATAGGAAACCTTAATCTGTGGGAAGCAACTTCGTCTTTCTAATTGTCTGTCTTTGGGAAACCTTAATCTTTGTAAGGCCTCCTTGTCAAATGGATCACAAAGCATTTCTCCCTCAGAAGCTCAATGTTGTCGCTCAAGAACGAGTCACGAGCTTGTTTGACACATGCACATTTGCACCTGACTTTCTAATGCTGTAAGGAGTATACATGCTTATATATGCCTATGTTGACACAGTATTCGTGCATATTCATGAACATGTATAACTTAATATGTACATCTGTTGAAGGATGTTTCTTTTGTAAGATGACAGAAAATGCATCTTTAGCAGAAAATTACACTCTGTTCATTGCATTACACTACAGGGCTAAACCTGTTTTACAACTTTCAAGTTCAAACTAGTTGTTTCTTTCTACTTATTGCGCCTTTTCAATATATAATGTCATTCTCATCACCAAGATCAATGCTGCTTTTTTAGGAGGCCGTTGAAGCTTCTTGCTACAAAAGGCGCTAGTGTAGGATGCTTCGACAGAGATAAAAAATATAAGTATCTGAGATCTCCGACCATGTCAGATTATGGACAGCAGGAAACAGCCTTTACCGTGTTGATGGGATATCATACGAGGTAAGAACTCTTGAATACGATCTCTTTGGAACGAGGGACTATGATGATGTTATTTTTCTGTACATGGTGGTTGTTATAATGCTGTTATTTCTCTGTGCATGGTTTCTAATCCAGCCAGCTTAAGATCCCTAACCAAAGTGGTACGAGATCTTGTGCGGGAAGAAGAAGGTGATGAGGGTGATGAAGAAAAGAGGTAATCTTTGTTGTATTGTTGATTATTGAGATTGGAATTCAAAGTGGTTAGGAAATGGGTTTTGATAGAGAGTTAAGCATGAGAAAGAGGAAATCTAATTGCTTAAGTTGCTTTAGTGTTACTTCTTTGGGCAAATGAGTTTTTGGGTTTAGTATATCTTTCTGATTTTGGATCATTGGTTAAGCCTTTTCATCTAGAAATGCAGTTCTTTTCTTTGAGCTATTACAAGATGCAGTTCTGGTTTTATACACGAGCCGAATATGTCAATGCTCGGCTCTTATACACAAAAATATGACTGAAAAATCAGCTATTAAAGACCCAAAAATTAAAAAGATCATACTTATTATGCAAACAAAAGATCGAACATGCACTTGTAAAACCATAGATGAACAAGAAATCGAAATAACAATGAAGGTACGATCGATGAATCAACACAAGATCGTACTTATAATGCAAACAAGCAAACTTATGAAAATATAGAAACAACTTGGAGCGATCAAGCAAGCCTTGTCATGCATCTAGACGTCTTCTTCATCTATGAACGTATCAAACCCGAACTCATTAGAACCGACAAACAAGCAATCGACCTTGGTATAGTCTCTAACACTTCCATCAGTCATCACATCGTGCACCTTACACGTAAACGGAACGTCACATGACGCTTTCGATGCGACCACTCTCAGTGTAAGTTTCTTCTTCGGAGGTATAGTAAGGTTCTGCGTGAACGTGACCGTATTTTCGTTAACTATCTCCTTACCCCACTCCCAAGTCTCGCTACGGTCATACGAAACCTCAACTCCGGCATTTCCGACAAGCGGAATGCCCTGTGACCAGCTAACCTTAAACCCTACGTTTATAGTTGTGCTTTGCTTCCAAGTCATGGTTTCTGATACCTTATACTCCACTTGAAATATACCCTCTTGCTCGACACTCGAGTTGTTGCTTCTCGAATCACGGTACTTGTCAATGCTACTTAGATTGTAGGTCCTCGCGTTCTTGATGTAGTAAGTAGCGTCGGTGATATCTCTTTGACGAATCGGCTCCCCAACCTTAAAGATGGCATCATCCGTGATCGTCTTTGCTCGATATTCCAAATAATCATTCTTTGTTCCGTAAAAAAGATACGAATTACTTGATGCTTCGTGGATAGCGATTGTGTTGCCTATACTGATCGGGATACACAGAGTTTTTGACGGTCGAGCATAGGCATGATTGCATTTATTTCAACAGATTGGACTGGAGAAATAATACCAGGCCCCCATGCAGTAGTGGGACTTGAACGCGCTCCGATCATGATTTGCGGTGGATTGTCAGTCTGATGAACAATGTGAGCTACTCCCGGTACTCCATGTCATTCTCATCACCAAGATCAATGCTGCTTTTTTAAGAGGCTGTTGAAGCTTCTTGCTACAAAAGGCGCTAGTGTAGGATGCTTCGACAGAGATAAAAAATATAAGTATCTGAGATCTCCGACCATGTCAGATTATGGACAGCAGGAAACAGCCTTTACCGTGTTGATGGGATATCATACGAGGTAAGAACTCTTGAATACGATCTCTTTGGAACGAGGGACTATGATGATGTTATTTTTCTGTACATGGTGGTTGTTATAATGCTGTTATTTCTCTGTGCATGTTTGCTAATCCAGCAAGCTTAAGATCCCTAACCAAAGTGGTACGAGATCTTGTGCGGGAAGAAGAAGGTGATGAGGGTGATGATGAAAAGAGGTAATCTTTGTTGCATTTTTTATTACTGAGATTGGAAATTAAAGTAGTAAGGAAATAGTTTTTTTTTTTTGAAAGTTTAATTGTATTGAATGAGAAGGATTTACAAGAGGGCTACATAGGAGAGAGACAAAGCAAAGTACGTCGATCAACAGATCTACATAAAGAAGGGACTAAGTAAGATTGAGGTGCAACAATCTAGCCATGTGAAGAGTAGTAGGGGAACGATCCTTCCAATTGGACTCAAAGTGAGTTTTGACGGATTTGATGATTAAGCTAGCACACTCCACAACACGAGTAAATGTGTTGTTGAAGACCAAATGGTTTCTAACCGTCCAGACGTTGTAGATGAAAGAAGTGATGGAAGCGATCCGGATACTCTCGATTAGCGTCGGGTTGTGGTTGGTGCAGGTGCTGAGCCAACCCCAAAGGTTATTGTGGTAGGGAGGAGGGTAGGGCAAGATGGTCCAGCGAGACACAATGTCCAGGACAAGAGACCCGTAACTGCAGTAGGTCCAGAGATGGTCGTCATCCTCAATGGAGTTGGTGCACAGCTTGCATCGGTCATTGATAGATGGGTTCCAGGATTTGATACGGGCCAGGGTGGGGAGTCTCTTGTGAGCAGCGATCCAGGATATGTATGTACACTTTGGTATGTTGGATCTAAGCCAAATGGCCTTGAAAGGGGTTGGGTGGTTATGGGGGGTATGTGGTTTGAACATTGCATAAACATTGTTGTGGGAGAAGGTACCGTTGGTGTTGGTCAGGGCCGAGTGAGGGATGGTGATCTCGTCCCTAATCTTAAGGAGTGTCTTCCAGAAGTGACTATGGTGTTGCTTAGGCAAGCAGTTCCAAATGTTGCAGGATCTTTTGATGAGGTGAGTACTAGCCCAGTTCGTCCATATGTTATTATCATCTTTATCAATCTCATAGATGAGATGGACAAGGCCAACTTTGTTGCGTGAGTGAAGATCGGGGAAGCCAAGACCACCCTCGGCTTTAGGAGAACAGATCACGTTCCAGGCGACTAGTGCCCCCTTGCTATTCTCAATTCCCGACCAGAAGTAGGAACGAACGAGGGAGTTGATCATAGTGATGATTCTAGCAGGAAGCAAGAAAAGAGAACTCCAGTAATGGTTGATTGAGAGGAGGACCGACCTGATAAGCTGAGATCTCCCAGCGTACGAGAGAGTTTTAGCACTCCATGATTGGATGCGGCTAGTGACTTTATGAATTAAGGGAAGAAAGTCCCTGATCATAAGACGACTACTCCCGATGGGAACTCCAAGGTATAGAAACGGTAGAGAGCCGATGGACATTCCAGTAGCAGCCTTGGCATCGTCCCTCTCGGTTATGGACATGCCCCCAGTGAAGAGGAGAGACTTGTTGGAGTTAATCATGAGACCAGAAGCAAGGCCAAAGGCATCAAGAGCGCCTTTGAGGATCTTAATGGACGGAATGTCACCCCTACATAGGAGAAGAAGATCGTCTGCAAAGGTCAGGTGGGTGATGCTGGGGGATGTGCACTTGGGATGGTAGTTGAACTCAGGGTTCAATGTGTCGCGCTTGATCATTGCAGTGAGGCATTCCATTACAATGACAAACAGTGGTGGTGAAAGTGGACAGCCCTGACGTAACCCACGTCGCCCCTCGAAGTGTCCGGATAGGGAACCGTTGATGTTGACCGAAAACGTTGCAGTGGAAATGCATTCTTTGATCAATGCAACAAAATGGAGAGGGAGGCCCATCTTCAGCAGGCATTGGATGATGAAGGAGTGATTAACTGAGTCGAATGCCTTAGATAAATCAACCTTCATAGCAACCCTAGGAGAGATGTGTTTGCGGCCATATTTGTGAAACATCTCCTGGCATATTAACACGTTGTGTTTGATGGATCTTTTGGAGACAAAAGCGCTCTGGTTGAAGCTGATGATCCCAGGGAGTATGGAGTTGAGTCTAGCAGAGAGAATTTTCGCAATAGTCTTGTAAATGGTAGAGCAGCAAGATATGGGCCTATATTCTGATGGTGTTAGAGGACAGTCATTCTTGGCAATCAGTGAGATGGATGTGTGGTTCACTTGGCGTAGTAGTCTCCCATTAAGGAAGAAGTCCTGAATTGCAATGATGAAGTCATCTCTAATAATATCCCAGGCTGATTTGAAGAACATGGCACTATATCCATCAGGACCAGGCGCTTTGTTGTTGCCTATGCTGAAGAGAGCCCTCTTGATTTCATCAGGGGTTACCATCCTGCATAGGGAGGCGTAGTCGACAGCGTTAATGGTAGGTAGTACAACATCAAGGAAAGGGCTCGGAGAGTTAGCACTTGACAAGCTAAGAGCATTCCTGAAGTGATCAACAAAAGATTTATCAATGGTATCCGGATCTTCTGTTAGGCTGCCATCACTGGTGCGGATAGTCTTGATGAGATTAGAGCATCTGCGGGTACGGATACTTTTGAAAAAGAAGGATGTACACTGATCGCCATGTTTCACCCAGTTAGCTTTGGACAATTGGCAAAGCATGATGTGCAAGTTGCTATAGCAGTCCTTCAAAGTGCTGGAGAGGTTCTTCTCCTCCATCAGGAGAGAGGTATTATGGAGATCCGTTTGTATTCGCTTCTGGGTGTTGTGAAGAGAAGCCTGTTGATCCTGGATTTTAGTACAGATCTCTTCTATCTTTGCACTGGGGAACCTCTTAAGGACAGGCTTGAGAAGTTGTAGCTTCTTAGTAAGTTTGAACATATAATTGCCATTGATTTCAGTTTCCCATGCCTTTCGTACGCAGTCTAGGAAGTTGTCATGGTGAATCCATGCATTATTGAATCTGAGAGGGGCGTTGCGCTTGGCATCAGAGGGTTCAGTGAAGAGTAAGGCCGGAGAGTGATCCGAAAGGTCGGCTAGGCCAAAATGAGCCTTAGACTGGGGAAAGGTGCAGTGCCATGTCTTGTTGGTAATGATCCTGTCTAGTTTGCTCCAAATCCGACAATCAGTCTGCTTATTGTTCCACGTAAACTTGCAGCCAGAGGCGGGGTGGTCTGAAATCTGATTTAGTTCGAAGCATGTTGCAAGCTCGTCGGATGTTTGAGTGATTGCAGGCAGGTTGTTTGTTGTCCTCTCATCCGGAGTGAGTGTTACATTAAAATCTCCAAGTAGCGCCCATGGGGTGTTTTGGATGAGCTGTTTTAATGTAGAAATGGAATCCCAAAGACTGGATCTATCCTCAGGAGAGTTGTGGGCATAGATAAAGGATAGATCGGCCACAGTAGTTCGGTTTGGGTTAGAGAGCGGTGCTGAGACTTGGCAATGGATTAACTGATCGGTTGAGATTAGGGTTGTTAGGTGGAGTTTAGATGGATTCCACCAAACCCAAATACGACAGTTACGGGCCAAGGAACCATTAGACATGTGATTCCAAGAGGGGAAGAGGGATTTTGAGATTCTTTTCTCATTATTAGACCGCAGTCTTGTTTCAATGATAGCTAGGACGTCGAGGTTTTGCTTCTTAGCAAAGGCTTGTATAGCTCTTTGTTTGGCAGGGTCATTAAGACCTCTGATATTCCAGGAGCTGAGTCTAATTATCATTAGGGGTTTTGGATGGAACCATTGTAGCACTTGTTGTCAATGGGAGTGATGAGGAGGGACATATAGGGTGGGCTTGGTGGTTAGAGGTTGAGGGGGGCGAGAGTTGGGATTCAGTGTTGAGAGCAGGTCCAATCATATGTGGATCTGATCCCACGATGAGATTGCTGGACAAGTCGGGTATTGGGAAAGGGATTGGAGGCGAGGTAGAGTTGGGATGGACATGATTTGAGTGGTTGTCATGTGAGGAGGGAACCAAGCCAGGTGGCTTCGTTTGTGAGATAGCATGGTTCAGCTGGGCTAGCTTGGGTACTTGGCGAATTTTCTGAGATGGGTGGGGTGTAGGTAGGATGGGAGTAGGGTCTGGGTTGGTGCAAGGGGCCCTTTGTTTGATTGGGGGAGGCTGGTAGGCAGAAGCAGGCTGGTTAGTTTTGTTCTTCTTCTCGTTGCAATTGTGGCCAAAGAGTTTGCACGTTGAGCAATGGGACGGTAGCCATTCATAAGAAATTTTCTGAATGAAAGATGTCCCTTCAGGGCTCTTCAGAGTAACTTCGCTGAGAAGGGGGCGAGAGGCTTGGATATCAACCAAGATTCGAGCGAACCCAAGCCTATCATGATTAGCTGAGCATGTGTCTGTAAGGATAGGAGTGCCGAGCGCTGAGCCGATCTTAGCAAGCATATGCTGGGACCAAAATCTATAGTCTAGATCATGCAAGGTAACCCAGATAGGAAGAGATTCGAGGCTAGAGTAGTCAAGGGCAAGATCATTGTTCCATCTCTTAAGCAACAAGGTGGAGAACCCATTTGTGGCCCAAGGGCTGCCAGCCAAGATAGAGTTAAGGTCTTCCTCAGATGCAAAGTGGAAGACGTAAATCCCCTTCTCATTACGCATGAATTTCGGTTTGGGGATGGAGTTCCATGCTTCAGTAACAAAGCGATCCATACGGTGGTAGGGTATGGGGCTGCCCAGCGGGAACCCAACCAAGGTAAGCTGCCATTTTTTGACGTTACCATCAACCTCTTCTTCAGTGAATGGGATACATCCAGATTCGAGTCCTAGGAAGAAAGGCAAAGGGACATGGTTGTTGCCCACGTTACGTAGGAGGATGTCTTTGAAGTTAATGCACGTGACGTTTTGGCTTTCCCTACGTTCAGCGCATGCAGTTTTTGGGGGTTGAGTGTCAGAAGTAAAGGTAGGGTGAGATGAAAGGTCGCTCGTGCTGATGGTTTCGGGAGAAGAGATGGTCGGATTAATAACTTCCTTGGGATCCGAAGGGTCAGGCGGCGCCATCAGCAGAGGGTTATCAGTAATCATCACCTTCTCGCCCAGACGAGCTTCACCAACACCAGCCAGGCAAGTCACCAGGGTAGCATCAGCATCGTGGTGAGTGGGAAGATGCCCTGCAGAGGGTGTGGCATGCACCTGCGTGCCTGAAGCTAGCGGAGGGAAGAGTATGGTAGATGAGAGGGATGGTGAGTCGATGTGTTTTGGGTAGAGTCTTCTGTTGTTGGTGCGGATAAGGTCATCCGGGATGGTCTCAACTGGTGTTTCCGGTGAGCTAGGGTTAGGGGAAGAAGGGGTAGATGGGGGTATATTTTTTGATGGATGACTCTGGCTTAGGGAGGGGTGGTGTAGTTCAGAGATCTTGATGGTTTGCCGGCGGGACCTCCTAGTACCAGCCATGGGGACCAGCGGGGAGTGGGCGGGGCGCGGCTGGGCCGCCGCACTGGGGTGGCGCAGGCGCCGGTTGATGAGGAGAGAGAAGAGAGCTTCGGGAGGGTTTTACTTTGTGTGTTTTTGTTGCATTATAGTTTTTTTTTTTCTTAAGGAAATGGGTTTTGATAGAGAGTTAGGCATGAGAAAGAGGAAATCTAATTGCTTAAGTTGCTTTAGTGTTACATCTTTGGGCAAATGAGTTTTTGGGTTTAGTATATCTTTCTGATTTTGGATCATTGGTTTGGCCTTTTCATCTAGAAATGCAGTTCTTTTCTTTGAGCTATTACACGAGCCGAATATGTCAATGCTCGGCTCTTATACACAAAAATATGACTGAAAAATCAGCTATTAAAGACCCAAAAATTAAAAAGATCATACTTATTATGCAAACAAAACATCGAACATGCACTAGTAAAACCATAGATGAACAAGAAATCGAAATAACAATGAAGGTACGATCAATGAATCAACACAAGATCGTACTTATAATGCAAACAAGCAAACTTACGAAAATATAGAAACAACTTGGATTGATCAAGCGAGCCTTGTCATGCATCTAGAGGTCTTCTTCGTCTATGAACGTATCAAACCCGAACTCATTAGAACCGACAAACAAGCAATCGACCTTGGTATAGTCTCTAACACTTCCATCAGTCATCACATCGTGCACCTTACACGTAAATGGAACGTCACACGACGCTTTCGATGCGACCACTCTCAATGTAAGTTTCTTCTTCGGAGGTATAGTAAGGTTCTGCGTGAACGTGACCGTATTTTCGTTAACTATCTCCTTACCCCACTCCCAAGTCTCGCTACGCTCATACGAAACCTCAACTCCGGCTTCTCCGACAAGTGGAATGCCCTGTGACCAGCTAACCGTAAACCCTACATTTATCGTAGTGCTTTGGCTCCAAGTCATGGTTTGTGATACCTTATACTCCACTTGAAATATACCCTCTTGCTCGACACTCGAGTTGTTGCTTCTCGAATCACGGTACTTGTCAATGCTACTTAGATTGTAGGTCCTCGCGTTCTTGATGTCATAAGTAGCGTCGGTGATATCTCTTTGACGAATCGGCTCCCCAACCTTAAAGATAGCATCATCCGTGATCGTCGTTGATCGATAGTCCAAACAATTAGCGCTTGCGAGGCGAGAAAGATACGTATTATGTTGTGCTTCTCGGATAGCGATTGTGTTGCCTATACTGACCGGGATACACATGAGTTTTTGATAGATTAAAGGATAGGTTCCCTTTATGTCAACAGATATGACTGGAGGAGGAGGAAAAGGAGAAAGCCCCCATGCAGTAGTGGGACTTGAACGCACTCCGATCATGATTTGCGGTGGATTATCAGTCTGATGAACAATGTGAGCTACTCCCGATACTCCAACATCACTAGCATCGAAATTGACCCAATTTGGTTGTACATAAGTATTGACATAGTTCCCGTTAGATCCAACAATAGTAAGACAATCAGGAAGTATGGGCGTTGACTCCATGTCAATCATTGTAATTACTGAGCTTGATTTTTGCGCCTCGTTAACTGCGAGGTGGTGAAACTCATCGTCGGAAGTTGTGAACCCTACGAAGTTTTGGCCGACATGTAATAGAGAGATCTTTTTCTCCAATTCACCCGTATCGTCCTTGAAAACCGGCTTGAAGAGAGTGCAAGACCATTTGGACAAGTCTTCCTCGGGTTCATGTGCTTCCGCCACTATCATATTGTTATCTTCAGACTTTCTAGAGTAGTCATAAAACATACAAGATATAAGAAGGCGCACGAGAAACATAATATAAAAAATGAAACGATGGTTCAATTATAACATGTTATATAAAAACTACGAAACATTCACAAATATGATATAAAAACTCCCGGGAGTACCATATATACAACGTTCAAAACTTTAGACACCATGCATGTAAATATTAAAAGTTAAGGGCACTAGAAGATTAATAAACTTTATGTACCCATATGCATAATACGAAATTAGTATATATACATAGGTGAGACAAATGGGTCGGATGGATAAAGGTTGGGTGATGGTTGATTGAACCTTCACCCGTCTCACCACGCTCTACCCACTAATTTTTTTTTTAATTTTTATTTTGTTGAAGTATATATATATATATATATATATATATATATATATATATATATATATATAGAAATGTACGTACCTGACCCAATATTTATTATTATAACACGTCCTTATGTGAACAAGCCCTTCCACAGTCTTTGCCTTCTCGACCTCGAACCTAAGGTAGTTCCAATGGGATTCGTCCACCTTCTCCGATTCATCGAGTTGATCCGCCTTTTTCGGTTCATCGATGAGCTCGGCTTTCTGGTTCTTCGCATAATCTCTGAAGTGAAGAAAGGAGTTGCTCTCTCCCTTTGAGGGGCGATAGTGAAGGTATTTGTTGTTGCCAGTTTGCTTGAAGAAGATGAACTTTGGCATGACATCCATGGCGACCTAAGTATGCAACAGAAGAGAGGTATTTGAATTGTGTGTACAACTTCCAATCACGTATAGGGTATTTATAGATACAAATTGCTTGGTTTATTAATTTATTCATTCATATGTCGACTCTCACGTGTTAAATTACTCGTAATTAAGTTATGGGTATTGTTATGGAGGATGGTCGGCAGAGTGAGGACCAATTTGAATTCATCATTTGTCCTCTTTTATATATATAGGGTGTTGTTCAAGTAAGACACATTATTCCGGTATAGCTGTACGGACGACACGTGTCCCGAAATTTTTATTTTTATTTTATTTTTATTTTAAAAAACGAGTAAAAGTAATAGTTCAAAATTTATTATAGAATAGTTCATAACTTATAAAAGGATAGTTCATGAACTATAATAGGATAGTTCATAGTGCAAAATTTATAAAGGAATGAAAGTAATAGTTCAAAACTTATTATGTAATAGTTCATAACTTCTAAAAGGATAGTTCATGAATTATAATAGAATAATTCATAGTGCAAAATTTATAAAGGAGTTAAAGTAATAGTTCAAAACTTATTATGGGATAGTTCATTAATTATAATAGAATAGTTCAAAGTGCAAAAATTTATAAAAGAGTGAAAGTAATAGTTCAAAATTTATTATGAGATAGTTCATGAATTATAATAGAATAGTTCATGGATTATATTAAAAAGTAATAGTTCATGGATTATATGAGAATAGTTCAAAGTTTATAGGAGAATAGTGCATAAATTATAACATGGTAGTTCAAACAAATTTTCATTCGTTTCCGAAAAAGAAAGAAAAATCGTTTCAGAAAAGAGAAAAAAAAAAAAATTTCGGGACACGTGTCGCCCGTACGGTCGGCCGTACGACCGTACCGCATTATATGAACCGTACCTGAACATTAACCTATATATATATATATATATATATATATATATATATATATATATATATTATATTCAATAAAAACTTATTGCTAGATTTTCAATTTTAATTCATCATTTGTCCTCTTGTATATTACAGAATGGGACCAATTTTAGGTGATCTAGAATCTTTATTATTTTGAGATATAGTTTGGTTTAAATAATAATAATAATATAGTATGCTAGCAAAGGTTAGCTTTTATTGAGTCAGATGGATAAATGTTACATTGGGTGATCTAGAAACATTTTTTTTTAGTGAAATGGGATTAGGTTGGATCTTTTCGAATAAGAATACAAAGTTTGGAACAATCAGAAAAAGAGTGAATTTGCTACGTAGTCATAGTTCACTAATTTTGACTAGTAATTGTGCAGCTCAATAATTTTGTTAGTATATGACATCTTTTAAATTTTTTAGAAAAAATTACCCTATACAAGAATCTAAAATATTTTTAATTGATTACTGCCATTTTAATTGATCCACAATGATTATTGCCTTATAATTACCCCCAATCCATAATTGAAGAAGGTGTATTTTGAAGGAGTTACCAATTTCAATCAGCGTAATCAATTAGCAATTAACATATTATAAAATTAAATGTTGATTTTGTAGACTGAATTTGTAACTACCGTTTGTCTTCTACAAGTCTTCATCTTCAACGTTCATTTTCTCGATAAAAAAGTTCTGTTGCATACTTTGTGAGTTACAAATGAATTTGAATGAAGGTAATTCTTGTACTATGCCTATACTAATTGGGAATTATTGTATTTCTTTCTTCCAAATTTAAAAGATCCATACTGCATTCTCTACGAGTCTAATTTCTGTAAACTTTTGAAATTCTTGTAAATGGCTTGTAATAATCATGATAGTTTCATGTAAATCTTGTATTATGCCTAAAACTAAATGGGAATTATTGTATTTCTTTCGTCCAAATTTGAAAGATCCATACTGCATACTCCACGAGTCTAGTTTCTTTAAACTTTTGAGATTCCTGTAAATGACGTTTAATAAACTTTTGAGATTCCTGTAAATGACGTTTAATAATTTTTTAAGATTCTTGTAAATGACGTTTAATAATCTGATAGTTCATGTAAATTTTTGTATCTGAAATCATGTATCTTTATTTTGTATATAAAAGTTTCTTGTACGATCTGATATCCATAGTACCGGATTAATCTCTTGTACTGACTTCTTTTCATGTAATATGCTAGTTTTATCAATTATTGTTAAAATTTCTTATACGATCTGATATTCATATTACCGGATTAATGTCTTTTACTGTAATTGTAAAGCATGTATCATTATATTACTTGTAGGTAACGTCTGAGATTCTTATATATGCCTTGTACATGTTTGTACTCTTCATGTAGATCATGTATCATTAATTTCTTTTCGTTTAATAATGCACTATTGTGTCACTTGAAATATACAGGTTTGGTTGTTATATCCATATACTTTGATGGAAAATGGAAGCTTGGAGAAGACTAATGGGAATTTGTTGGTGAGAAGGGATGCAAGAATATTGTGCTCAAAGAAAGTTCCACATATGATGAGTTGATTAAGCAAATGATTCTATATATTATTTACCTTCTTAAATTAAAATTATTGTATAATCAATTACCAGATTCTCTTGTAACTAATTGAGATAAAAATGAGATATATTAATAAGGACAAATCTGGTATTAGTAATTAAAAGATGCTATTTTGTTAATAAATTATAAGCTTATGATATTTAGTTAATGAATTTTATGAGGGTGTGTATTTTATCCAATTTTCTCTCAGAAAAATTGGTGTTGGAAAACTAATGAAAGCCTACATGCTATGCTAAGGTGCCGAAGAAAGGTAACAAACATTGGTTTTTTTTTTTTTGAAGATAAATTGTATTAATTGAAACGAATTTACAGTAGAGTCATACTAAGATGGAGGACAAAGATACAAAGGAAGAGAAAATTATGGAAGGTGGATGCCAGTTAGCTTGGCCCAAGAGATTGATTCAGACGATCTGTTTTCCCAGTTGCTAGAGATGTAGTTCCTTGTTGTGGAGATGATGGTGTGACCAGTTGAGGTGGGTTGAGTGAACCTTTGGTTGAATGTGAGCTCATTTCTTGCTTTCCAGATGAAATAGATGTAGCTTGTGATGGTTGCGACACGAACATGAGACCTTAGATCATTCTTTTTGCATTTGAGGTTGCTGAACCACGTCCAGAAGTTTTGCCCGTTTAGATGGGGAGCCGGCTCACGGAGCCAATTGAGTGTTTGGACGAGAACCGTAGTGGAGTAACTGCAGTATTGGAACAGGTGATCTTCGGTTTCGGGATGCAGACTACAGAGCTTACAAGAGTCATTTGTTACAATATTCCATGTGAGTAGTTTGTATAGAGTCGGACGTTTGTGACAGGCAAGCCAAGCAATGAACCTGCACTTTGGGACGTTACTATGGCTCCCGATAGCGTTGTGAAGGAATGGTTGGTTTGGAGGGGTGGGTTTCCAGATGAGGTTAACAGCAGCAGTAATAGAGAAGTCCCCTGATGGAGTTCATTAGAGTGAGGAGAAAAATGCATCAGGACTAGTAAGGAGACAAAAGGAAATTCGAACTAATCTCCTTTCTTTATTTACTTCGATGGCAGGTTCGATAAAACCTTCATTAGGATGGAGTTCATTAGAGTGAGGAGGCTTTAAGGCCTTTAAATTTGGGTTCTTTTGAACCAAGAAATTAGACTTGGGTCCTAAATCTAAACCGACGGTTTAGGTTTAGGAACCGCCGAAAACCGTGAAAAATCAAACCAAACTGGTAAACCTAAACAGCCGGTTTGGTCAAACCGACGGTTTGGGCTGGTTTGGGAACTGTCGGTTTGGCGGTTTAGCCCAAACCGGACCCATGTCTACAAGAAACCACTTGTTTTCACCGAAGTTGACACTAACTTCACGAGAGTAGATAGTTCAGAAAGATCTAGAATCATTATTCTTATCCCACATTTGATGAACACTTAGCTCTTTGTATTTATCGAAAGCGCGTCAGATGCGCGGGAGATCACTGAGTCTCCTTCACACACAAAAAAAAATGTACAAGAAAAATTAGGATGTGAATATACGAACTAGTATGCGTTCATCATGTATGCTAGCAAAGGGTAGCTTTTTGACATAAAATTTCGGAAGAAGTCTCCGACAAGGTGATCGTATCTCCTTTTACTTATTTGCTACATCCCCATTGCTCCCTTGGTCTTTAACTTGCCGGTAGCTAAAGACCGTGCTCCGATTAAAAAAAATATACTAGTTTGCGTTTATGGGACTTCTTTAGGACTCGTTTATATATGGGACTTATTTTTAGTACCAATTTAAAGTTTTGAAGTTGTTTTTGTAGTTTTTTTTTTCTTTTATTGTATATTTAAACACTAAATATGATATTTGTATTATTTATTTTTAAAATAGGTAAAAATGATATTAAAACCTCTCTATTCAGGATTGATAATGTTTTTCATTGAGTGGCCCAACTAACATACAAAAAACATTATCACAAATGCATGTAATTGTTATACAGCTAGATTTCCTCTACAATTTATCGATTATTATGTCGATCACTTTTGTTTTGGTCGTAAGTTATGGATTAATTTATTATCTCCACCCTCCTACTCTCCTAGGCAACTTTCAATCGATGATTTATCTTTTTTATTTTATATATTTTCAATAATATTGTTTTGGGTGATAACATTTTAAAAATAAGTATACAAACAAAATAACAAGATTATTTTTGAGAAAATTGGTGAAATAAGGTATTTTTTTATCTTACATACAGACTAAATTAATACACAATTTTAATACTTAATTTCAAGAGTAAATTACACAAAACCACCTTTTATTTATACTACTTTTCACTTAACCACCTCTTATATAAAAGTTTTCACTTAACCACCCTTATATACATTCTGTTAACAAATAGCCATCAAAGTATCTTGCTGTTAGAAATTCCGTCCGTGGGACCCACTGAAATTAATTAATTGAGTTTAACACTAGATTAAAATATATACAGTGCATTAAAATACACTTTAAATTTACCAAAGCTTCTTTTTCACGCACTCCATCCTAATTATTCCCTTCTTCTCTAACTTGTCTCACAAAAGAAAAGTTAGAAAACCCACTATCATTAATGGAGCTCTTCAAACCCTATCTCTCCCACTACCCAGAAGAACACACCTCCCTTCAACCCCCAACCACCATTCACATTTACTTTGAAAGCTTTTGAGTCTGTTCTCGTATCCAATGATCGCCTCTCCAAAACCGCAGATCCAGATGTCCAAATCTCCGGCAACTTTGCTCTTGTGCCAGAACACCCCGTTACCCATCATCTTCATGTCTCCGGCGAGATCTGGGAGTGTATCCGTGGTGTGTACGTCTGTAAGACTGTAACATACCCAAACCTATTCACAAACCTCTCTCCGGCGACCTTTGGCCTTCTCTACTCTTCCGAGGGGATCGGAGTTGCAAATTCCGGAGTTGTCAACTTTAATGGCCGTTTACTTGCTAATTCTGAGTATAATCTCCCTTACTAAGTGAAAATCACCCCTCCGACGATTTAAAAATTTTGGGGGGTGTGATTTCAAAGGGAAGCTTGATTCCAACTTGGCCCATCCTAAGGTTGACCCTGTTTCTAGTGATGAGCTACCATTTTTAAAAGTACTTTAATTTTTCAAAAACAGGGAAGAAGTCATGTTGAAATTTCCCTAAATGAGCCTACAATGATCCACGATTTTGCTAACACTGAATTTTTTTAAAAGTGATCCCAAATAGTTAGTTTGTATTTAAGTTGCAGAAGATGATCAGAGGAGAATCCTCTCTGTACAAGAAAGATAAGGTTTCAAGTTTGTAGTGATCCACATAGTCAGGATATTCAAAGTTGATTCTCAACCTAGGGTTTTTATGTCAAAGGAAAAAGTATTATATACTCCGCATTTAACTATTAAAGTATACATAATTCAATTTTAAATTCAATTATTTATCTTCAGTGGGCCCCACAGATGGAATTTCTAACAGAAAGGTATGTTGATGGCTTTTTGTTAACGGAATAAATATATAGGTGGTTAAGTGAAATTTTTTTTATAAGAGGTGGTTATGTGAAAAATGGTGTAAATAAGAGGTGGTTTTGTGTAATTTACTCTAATTTCAATTACACAATGTCCTTACACAATTTTAATTACACAATGTTAATACATAAAACACAAATATCAGCTACATAAAATGCATTGGGCATATATTCTACACTCCGAGGTATGTCATCTACAAGGAATACACGTTTACTACATAATTATGTAAAGTACCTACTTAACCAACTCATTCATTATTTTTTTAATCGGTGTTTCAACAAAGGGTTTGTTTAATGAAAAATATGAAAGGACAGATTTGTACTTTTATTAAAAATACTAGTTCATGTAATTATACTCTTATTAATTTTGTATTGGTTTAGAGAGTAATCTAAACCGTTGATTCACTTGATTTGATGACCTATAATCATTCACGTCGTTAAAAAGGAGGACACGATGAGATTTTTTATAATTTTCATGAGAAATTGTAATAATTATTATCTTAGTTCAATTCGTTGAAAACTATACACTATCACTTCTGATATTTTTTCGTAGTTAGTTCACGTGTCATTTTGTTAATTTAGTAGCTATGTTTTTATACAGTTTGTTACTTGTACATATTTGAACTAATAAAACACGATGTTTGAACTAACATTACACAATATTCAAACTCATGATACCCAAACTTTAAACTAATATTATAAAAGTTCATAATTTTATAGTTATGGTTATTAGATACTTTTATTATAATGTTGTTAGTTTAAAATATTTATACTATTAGTTCAAATCGAGTGTTCTATTAATTTAAAATTTGATATTTATAGTACATGCATTATCTTGATCTTTTGAATTTTTTTTTGTAAAGATATATGAACTATTATCAAAATATAATTTGAACTAATAAAAAAACATTTTATTAAAAAATGTCCGTTAGAAAAAGTAGAAGAGAAAAAGAATTCAAAAATTTTATACTATTAGCTCAAAAAATGTGTGGACCATTAATTTGAGAAGGAAGAAAGGGGAAAACAAAAATTACACGTGTCCGAGGGACATCGCTCCGTAATATCGTACCTGTAATAGTGTTCCGTACTTGAACCAAGCACTATCAATTTAAGTGTTTTATTTAGTTCTCGTTTAAATACTAAACTAGTTTATTATACTATAACAAATACTAAACTAGTTTATTATACTATAAAAAAATTTAAGTGTTTTTCTTAATGTAACACGATAGGGATCTAATTTATATAAACTAATTAATTAGATTCAATGTATACCTTGTGTCTAATATTAAAGACAAATTTGAGTAAATGTTAAAAATATATTTTATTATCATTATTTTTATTGTTTTTAAAAATCTATTAGTTTATAAGGGGTGATTTTGATAAGTATGTTTTGTTTAAAATGGGGTACATGCATGATATGCATATAATCTAATAATTAATTAGTGTATATAAATTAGACCCCATAACAATCTTAGTAAAAGAATTAAGAAAAATAATTAATTACTCTTTATAAATTAGACATACACGATTGTCATTTGCACAATACAGAACGATCGTTATCACAATCGTTATATTTGTCACAAAAGTATTCAATGTAATAAATTTATAATAAGAAAGCCAGTCCATAGATATTGTGGGAACGTTACTTCAGCGGTATTTCAATTTACTATTTTTACGACCGTAAATATTTCAATTCTATTGATTGTAAATGTAGAAATTTTTTTACCGTGAGGATACGTACTCTATGTTGATGGTGCCAATACCCGCAAAAATGACCTCATATCCTGCCCTCATATTTCATCAAGTGATAAGATCGAGATCGTGATCGTAATAATATCAAGATCATGATCGTAATAAAATTGTGATAATATCTTTGTTATTTAGTTTCCTATATATTAGGAGTTAATATTCTCTTGTAAAGCCTAAATAAAGGCTATCATAATATCAATCAAATTGTGGTTCTACCTCCACCATGTGTGGTCGTCTCCACCAAAATATATCATGGTATCAGAGCAACGATCCTATACCTATCGGCGTTCTAGGGCCACCAACAAAACAAAGCCCAACCCAAACACTTTCGCTCAAAACTCATTGCCTCAAATTGAATAAAATATATTCAAAGGCAAGTCAAATGGAGCGTCAGAAAAACATATGGCTCACACTAGCTTTACATGTTCTGCCGACCAACTGACAAATCTGTTTACAAATGTTTTATGGTCCAAGTATCAACATCTCAAATCCAAGCTCGATGTTGCGCGTCCATCCGTCACCCACCACCGGCTTGAGGAGGCGTGATAAGATCGAGATCGTGATCGTAATAATATCAAGATCATGATCGTAATAAAATTGTGATAATATCTTTGTTATTTAGTTTCCTATATATTAGGAGTTAATATTCTCTTGTAAAGCCTAAATAAAGGCTATCATAATATCAATCAAATTGTGGTTCTACCTCCACCATGTGTGGTCGTCTCCACCAAAATATATCATGGTATCAGAGCAACGATCCTATACCTATCGGCGTTCTAGGGCCACCAACAAAACAAAGCCCAACCCAAACACTTTCGCTCAAAACTCATTGCCTCAAATTGAATAAAATATATTCAAAGGCAAGTCAAATGGAGCGTCAGAAAAACATATGGCTCACACTAGCTTTACATGTTCTGCCGACCAACTGACAGATCTGTTTACAAATGTTTTATGGTCCAAGTATCAACATCTCAAATCCAAGCTCGATGTTGCGCGTCCATCCGTCACCCACCACCGGCTTGAGGAGGCGTGAGAAGATCGTGATCGTAATAATATCAAGATCATGATCGTAATAAAATCGTGATAATATCTTTGTTATTTAGTTTCCTATATATTAGGAGTTAATATTATCTTGTAAAGCCTATATAAAGGCTATCATAATATCAATCAAATTGTGGTTCTACCTCCACCATGTGTGGTCGTCTCCACCATGTGTGATCGTCTCCACCAAAATATATCATCACGGCCTACATTTAATTCACATGGAAGAGTAGAAATAACCTCATCTACAATAACCTCTTCACTCCTACCACAAAATGTGCCCACGAGTTGATCCAAGCTACAAAGAACTTCATCTCTCAAAACTGGAAAGACCGCTCCCCCAAATCCATTATGTGGGCATCTTTACTTGGCATTCATTTTATGTAACCTCTTGATTTTTCCGGTCTAAGAGACCCCTGTATATCCTTTCATCAATATACGTAAAACTTTCAAAAAAGGTTAAAAAAAAAGCCTAGTCTATTTTTATATAATATTTTTTAAATGGTATGGTTAAAGTATGACATAAATAGATAGTAGAGTGGGGTTGTATGCATACGAATGAACATGCGTGTTATGGCTAAATATATTATATATATTCAGTGAAGTTTCATCTTAAACTCAATTAATAATACGGGGCACTGATCTTATATAATGGGTTTGGAATGTTCACGTGTCAAATTTGCGAGTCAAATTAAAACAGCTACTCTAATTTCATGTAAAGATTTGACTCTACCGACCTAGGAGAGTCGAGAAAATAAATCATCGACATACCAATTTTAAAATAAAGAGTTTTTAATAGCATTTTTATATGTTAGTGGACCACCCAATTAATAGAAACAATTACAATCCCTAAATAAAGAGTTTTTATAGCATTTTTGTACCTAATTTAAAAATAAAACAAATAAAAACTAAGCAATTTGCTCTCAAAAACCCATAAGTTATACAAGATTTTACTATACTAATTTGAGTATTACAAATTTTTTTTGGAAAAAATTATATAAACAGTGACTCGTGTGTGTATATATATATATACTAGAGGTGCTGCGTGTGCTACGCACGCGCGCCCGTTATTACGTTATCTACAAGTAGTGAAGAGTAGGCTACGAATAAATTTGGCGGACCACTGTTTGTCTTCACTCTAGCGTTGAAAGATTGCGTGTGCAACGTGTAGTAACCATGTGTAGGAGGGCCTTTGAAGACGCGACTGTTGATGAAGACGCTTAATAACGACATGTAATTGGAAGCTCAGATGAAAAATTAACGGAGAATATGAAACCCTACAAAACAAACTTTCACAAATACAGTTCTTTTGAGAGCTGAGTAAAACGGGGAAAGAAAGCACAAAGGAGATTGAAAAGCTTACCCCAAAGGCCTGATTCGGTGCAGACGGACTCGATCCAAGCTGAGGAAGGACGCAAGGGCTTGACAAAGGCGGAATCCAAAAGAGAAACGCAAGGCAGAGTACCTAGCGAATACAGACCATGGCAGAGGAAGAAGACAAGGTCCGGTGCCACGAGAAGGAAAAACCGACAACGAAAGGGTTGATGATGGAAGAGTTTGTGGTGACGATTTGAAGGGCGCCGAAGGAGAAGCCGGAAGAGACTGACTGACTCTTCTTCCTCTACATTCGGTGGCTGAGGTTAGGGTTTGATATGAAGAAAAGCGAGACGATGGAGACGATGGGTATCAACTATCATCCAGTAGCGGTGGAAGGACAATAATTCACAGGCCATTAAGGGGAAGTTTAGTCTATACGGTATTTCAATTTGGGGGCAAAAATGGAAATGGAATAGATTCGTTTTCATTCCGTTTTCGATTTCGGAGTTAAAACCAAACAGACCCTAAAAGTGGTAAGGAAATGGGTTTTGATAGAGAGTTAGGCATGAAAATGAGGAAATCTAATTGCTTAAGTATTTCTTTCTGATTTTGCATTATTGGTTTGGCCTTTTCATCAAGAAATGCAGTTCATTTCTTTGAGCTATGACAAGGTTCCATAATTCTATATAATATACACAAAAATATGACTGAAAAATCAGCTATCAAAGACCCAAAAATTAACAAGATCATACTTATTTTGCAAACAAAAGATCGAACATGGGAGGCCTTGTTGCCTGGTCTACCATTTGTTGCGATCAGAAGATGGGAGGCCTCGGCTTTCCCAATCTGCTTGCCAGGAACAAAGCTGCCTTGGCTCGTCTTATCTACGATATTGACAGGGACGAAGAGAACCTTTGGACTTGCTGGACCAAGAAGCACATCCTCAAAAACAGTAGCATCTGGAATTGTAATCCTAAAGCCTATCATAGCTGCCTCTGGAAGAGTCTCCTCTCGGTGCGTGACGAGATGATTAACCCCCCAGTGGTGTCGTTAACCCTTGGCTCTCACCTATCCCCTCGGGAGCTTTCTCTCCCAAACTGGCGTATAAATTCTTCAATCACCACGCTCCTGCACCCCATCCTAACCCCTTCAAATCTATATGGCTCAAGACCAACACCCCCAAGTGCTGCTTTACCACTTGGATTGCCTGCCATAAGAAACTCCCAACACTCTCTAGGCTAAAAAAAATGGAACCTTGCTACTAATGACATTTGCATGCTATGCAGG
The DNA here is from genome assembly GCA_033239125.1 of Fagopyrum homotropicum. Lineage (NCBI taxonomy): Eukaryota > Viridiplantae > Streptophyta > Magnoliopsida > Caryophyllales > Polygonaceae > Fagopyrum > Fagopyrum homotropicum. The sequence goes on from BSWB01000003.1 coordinate 155,556,914, forward strand.
TATATGGTGGAAGATGATAACCACTTATGGCATCAATGCAGCTACTCCACTCTTGTGCTTGACATAATCTCGAGATGGACAAGAGTCCCCTATCCTGCGCCTTACAATAACAATGTTTGGTCTTGTCTTTGCTCGAGACCTAACCCAAGGCATAACCTACTGGAAAGCGCCAGGATTGCTACTATTACTGCATTCATTTATTTTGTATGGAAGGCTAGAAACAACCTTGTGTACAACAAGACATTCACTAGAGCTGTGGAATGTGCAAGGATGGTTATTAGCAGCACCAAGATGCACCTTGCTCATCACTGGAAGGGCAGATCCTTACGTGACCTTGCTGATACTAGAATTCTAGGAATTCACTTCCAATAATCACACCTCATCCTGTTTTTTATCTTGTACATGAACTATCCTCTACATTCTCCTCTATCTAATACAATTAAACTTTCAAAAAAAAGATCGAACATGCACTTGTAAAACCACAGATGAACAAGAAATCGAAATAACAATGAAGGTACGATCGATGAATCAAGATCGTACTTATAATGCAAACAAGCAAACTTAGGAAAATATAGAAACAACTTGGATCGATCAAGCAAGCCTTGTCATGCATCTAGAGGTCTTCTTCGTCTATGACCGTATCAAACCCGAACTCATTAGAACCGACAAACAAGCAATCGACCTTAGTGTAGACTCTAGTACTTCCATCGGTCATCACATCGCGCACCTTACACGTAAACGGAACATCACACGACGCTTTCGATGCGACCACTCTCAACGTAAGTCTCTTCCTCGGAGGTAAAGTAAGGTACTGCGTGTACGTGACCGTACTTTCGTTAACTATCTCCTTATTCCACTCCCAAGTCTCGCTACGGTCGTACGAAACCTCAACTCCGCCGTTTCCGACAAGCGGAATGCCATGTGACCAGCTAACCTTAAACCCTACGTTTATAGTTGTGCTTTGCGTCCAAGTCATGGTTTGTATTACCTTATACTCCACTTGGAATCTACCCTGTTGCTCGACACTCGCATTGTTGCTTCTCGAATCACGGTACTTGTCAATGCTACTTAGATTGTAGGTCCTCGCGTTCTTGATATCGTAAGTAGCGTCGATGATATCTCTGTGACGAATCGGCTCCCCAACCTTAAAGATGGCATCATTCGTGATCGTCGTTGCTCGATAGTCCAGAAAATTAGTTCTTGGGACGCGAAAAAGAAACGTATTATGTGGTGCTTCTCGGATAGCGATTGTGTTGCCTATACTGATCGGGATACACCTGAGGTTTGTAAATCTTTGCATTATTATAGGCTGGGTTACGTTCATTTCAATACTTGCGACTGGAGGATTAATAACAGGAGCAACCCCCCATGCAGTAGTGGGAATTGAACGCACTCCGATCATGATTTGCGGTGGATTGTCAGTCTGATGAACAATGTGAGCTACTCCCGGTACTCCAACATCACTAGTATCGAAAATGATCCCTTGTCGATGTGTATTGGCATAGTTGCCGTTAGATCCAACAATCGTAAGCAAATCAGGAAGTATGGGCGTTGACTCCATGTTAATCATGGTCATTACTGAGCTTGATTTTTGCTCCTCGCTAATTGCGAGGTGGTGAAACTCGTCGTTTTCGGAAGTTGTGAACCCTACGAAGTTTTGACCAACATGTAATAGAGATATCCTCTTCTCCAATTTATCCGCGGATTCTTCTTCGTCCTTAAAAACCGGCTTGAAGAGAGTGCAAGACCATTTGGATAAATCTTCCTCGGGTTCATGTGCTTCCGCCATTATCATATTGCTGTCTTTAGACTTCCTAGAATAGTCATAAAACGTACAAAATATATGAAAGGCGCACGAGAAACATAATATAAAATGTATATATTTTTAAAAAACTATGAAAAATTTGCTATGAATATTCTCGGGAGTACCATACAAAACGTTCAAAACTTTAGACACCATGCACATAGAATACTAAAAGTTGAGGGGAACTAACATACTAGAAGATTAATAAACTTTATGTACACATATACATAATACGAAATTAGTATATATACACACGGTTGAGGCTGATGGGTCGATGGATAAAGGGTGGGTGATGGTTGGTTGAACCTTCACCCGTCTCATCACGTTCCACCCACTAAAATTTTTATATAATTTTTATTTGTTGGAGTTTCGTCTAGATGTGTGCGTCGACGGTGTTAACTAAGAAAAAAATGTGTTTAAAGGAGAGTCCGCCGTGGTAATAGCACTTATCTTAAATGAAAAACCTTACAAACGATAAATGTTACCATATACATACAACACGCATGCAGAAATGCACGTACCTGACCCAATATTTATTATTGTAACACGCCCTTATGTGAACAAGCCCTTCCACGGTCTTTGCCTTCTCGACCTCGAACCTAAGGTAGTGCCAATGAGATTCGTCCGCCTTCTCCGATTCATCGAGTTGATCCGCCTTTTCTGGTTCAGCGATGCGCTCGGCTTTCTGGTTCTTCGCACAATCTCTGAAGTGAAGAAAGGAATTGCTCTCTCCCTTTGAGGGGCGACAGTGAAGGTATTTGTTGTTGCCATTTTGCTTCAAGAAGATGAACTTTGGCATGACATTGACATCCATGGCGACCTAAGAATGCAACACTTGCTTCAGAAGAGAGGTATTTGAATTGTGTGTACATCTTCCAATCACGTATAGGGTATTTATAGATACAAATTGCTTGGTTTATTAATTTGTTCATTAATATGTCGACTCTCACGTGTTAATTTACTCATAATTAAGCTATGGATATTGCTATGGAGGATGGTCGGCAGAGTGTGGACCAATTTTAATTCATCATTTGTCATCTTATATAATAATAATAATAATAATAATAATAATGTATGGTAGCAAAGGTTAGCTTTTATCGAGTATAAAAGCACGTCAAATGGATAAAGTTTGGGTGATCTAAAATCAATATTGTTTTCCCCCGTTTGATGAATACTTAGCTCTTTTTATTTGAAAGTGTCTCAGATGCGCGAGATACCATTGACTCTTCTTCTCACTAGAAAAAATATATAAAAGAAATTAAGATGTAAACATATGAACTAGTACCCGTTCATCATGTATGTTAGCAAAGGTTAGCTTTTTGGCATAAAATTTCGGAAGAAGTCTCTGCCAAGGTGATAGTATCACCTCTTATTTGCTACATCCCCGTTGCTTCCTTCGTCCTTAACTTGCCGGTAGCTGGAGATCGTACGTGCTCCGATTAAAAAAAAGAGAAGATTAAGTTAGTAAGGTAACTTATTTTTGTAGAATACAAACAAGGCCCCAAGTATTTTACATGTTATAAGAAAAGATAAATTAGTAATAAGTGAATCTTTAATAGGCAGTTAAGGGAAGATATTTATTTTGTAAAATATATTAATTAACTGTAAAATAAAGAAACAAGTTAAAAAAGATAACGGTGATGAGATTTCCAATACCATATATCCATAATTTTCGCAATTCAACACGTAAAAAACCTTTCGCCATAGCAGTTACGTCATAGCAATCCTCTCGAGATCTCCTCTTCAACCTCTCGCCATAGCAGTCCTCTCGTCTTCAACCAAAAATCGACTCCATGGAGACGGAAGAAACCTTTCGCCATAACAGTTGCGCCATAGCAGTGCTCTCGAGCTCTCGTCTTCAACCTATTCTTCATCCTCAACATTCTCATTCAATCGCATATTAAATTGTCGTCTTCAAAAGGTATAAGTTACCAATTGATTCAAAGGTGTAATAACCGAAAATTTTTATCCCGTTAAACCTGAATTTAACCGAATTCCGATACGTCAATCTTAAATAAATAAATAAATAATTAAAACGAGTTTTAAGTTCTATCATTTTATGTGACCTTAAGTCACATAGAATGATGAAACTTTGTAACCGCAAAAAATTTACACACCTTAAAATAAAATAATAATAATAATAATAATAATAATTTATATAATACGGAATATGATTCCGTATTATATAAATTCCCGCACATAACCCGAAATCCGGGGCGAGTAACGAGTTTCGTATCCTGTTTTAATGAGAGAGAGAGGCCGGATGTAACCCACTAATAGGCCCACTTATCAGCCCATCAGCCATCTACTTAAACTAATCCTAACCCTAATTTAATTACGCTTAAACTTAACCTAACCTATTCTCCCTCATCGACTGCCGCTGCTCTTCCTCCTTTCTTGCTGCACGAACGAACAACAGCAAAACGTCACGCCGGATCGAGCCGCCACCGAGCCACTGCGCCGCCTTCCGTCGACCACCAGAACCCTGGTAAGCCGCTGTTCTTCCTCCTCGTTACTCTCTTCCCGACCCCAACATTCGCTAACCAACTACACCGCGGTTCTTCGGCCAGCAGTGACCCAGCGCCGCCTCTCTTCGGCCCTGCAGTAGCACCAGAGCCACCACTGAGTCCTGCTGCAGCCACCACCGAGTCCAGTCGCTTCCTCTGCCGATCTCCTGCTGAGTCGAACCAGCCAGCAGTCCACCGTCTTCGATCGCAGGTAAGCCGCTACTAGTACATCCCTTCCCTGCTTCCGGTTCCGAGTGATAGCCGACTGAATCTGTGCTCGGACCCTGCAGTGACTCGCTGGAAAGTGCAGAAGCCTTTTCGAGCCAGCTTACGAGCCCATCTACGGACCTATTGCAGAACCGTAACGCCGGTGAGTCTTCTGTCTAGTGTAAAAGTTTGTAGATGGGTATGTAATTACATCTGTAGAGTTAAGGTGAGGTGAGATGTAAGAAGTGTACGGAGTTGATATGTTATACAAGTGAAGGATTGAGTTTACGGATGTATGTACACATATATAGTTAAGTATAGGGTGCCGAGTACCGAAACGGATATATATATATATATATGTATATATATATATATATATATATATATATAAATATAGAAGTAAGAGATCGAAGTGCGAGATGTATGTATGTGCATATAGGAGTACTGAACAGAAAGTAAGGGATTGAAGACTATATAAATAAATATATATTTGGCAGTGCAGTGTACTTATACACGAATATATAGATATACGAGACGGGAGACATACGCATAAATATAAAGGAATAAGTGCAGTGAAGATACATATATATATATATATATATATATATATATATATATATATATATATATATATATATATATATATATATATATATATATATATATATATATATATAGATGGGTAAGGGTAAGCTATATAAAAGCATAGAATTAGTAAGTATGTAATTTTTATATAAGAATATATTTATAAGCATAAATATAGTGTATATAAAAATATTGATTAATATATAAGTACGAGTTAGGAGTTACGAAATTATGTAGATATAAGTGTGTTGAGGAGAAAGGTTAAAAACATGTTTGACGCTATAATTTATGTGGTAGCGTAATTAGTAACCGGAGAGAAGGAGTGTTGTCCTTCTTCGAGTTGTCTCGAGTTTTGACCTTATAACTATAAGTAGCTATCCGAGAGACATAATTTATGGAAAATAAGATATGAAAGAAATTAGTAGAATTCAAGAATAAACTTCGAGAATTTACGACACTAAGGGTAAAATGGTCTTTTACCGTAAGAGAGCTTTTTCCGTAATTCCTTCGCATGAGGTTGGACATTGAGATGTGATTTTGGTCCACGTGCCTTATTTGACAGGCGCTTGAGTTACCACGAGTACGGACTGTTTTGAGACGTGTTAGAGAGTGTTTTGACTCAGGTAAGTCCTTGCGACTTACATAGCCAGTTTTTGGATATTAGTTGAGTGATAGTGGTTGTGTGTGCTATGTGCGTGTTTTTAATAATAATAACTTGCTAGGACGACCGTTATTATTATGTTTAAGGCCCAAGTGTATGTATAACGGGCCGTGACATTACTGCCCAGCTCTGACAGGAGACTGGGAGGTTCTCTATACCCAGACCAGGCAGGTACAAGGTGAGATGCATCGGATCCATTCCTGATGGTTACACGGGGGCGGAGGCGAGGTTTGGGAATCCCTCGTGTCACAAAATAAGTATCATTAGCGTGAATAAGTAACTTAACTTAAGATAATAAATGGACTTGTTTGAAAGCATGATGGGTGTTTATATTTTTATGTGTGTGTGTGTGTGCTATTATTATTCTTCTAATATTTAGATGACTAGCTAATGGTTTCTCTTGTTGTGTTTTTAGATTTACCGCAGGTTAGACCATCAGCTGAGTGATCCGGAAGTAGTGGGCAGTCGAGTCTCTGTACTCCTTAGAGTGGGGATTGAGATTGTTGTTTGTCGTTCTTTCTTTTGTTAAGCAGTTGTTCGTTTTCCCTTGTTAAGTACTTTAGGCTGCTAGACCGTGTTGCATTCATTACTTTAAAAATACTATTTTATGAATTTCGGTTTTCCTTATTTGTGTCTTGTTGCAAGATCCTAGTAATATTGTTGTCAAACTGAGGTCGGGACCCATTGTGAGGTCCTAACAAGTAACGTTCTGAGTTCTGAGAATTTGGGGTGTTACAACATGGTATCAAAGCTCTAGGTTGGCAACAATGGCACTTGAAATCTTCTGAAAGACCGAATAAGTATTAAGCAGAACCCGAAAGGGATCTGAGTTTTAAAAAGAGAATTTTTGGTTTTCAAATGCATGCATAGTCTGGTTGGGAATAGAAAAGTACGGCTGACCACCACTACTACCGCGGATCTTAGTATGCTTAGTATAGACCTTGAGTTTTATTGTAGATGGACTTATTGGACTTATTAGCTAGTTATATTTATAGTTGTTATTCCTTGCGTAGATGGCACGTACTAGAGCTACGCTAGCTACTGGTCGAGGTAGAGGTCGTTCACCTCTCCCTCCAGCTGGACCAGGTAGGGGAGATGGGACCCCTATAGTTAGAGGACGCGGCCGTGGAGGTAGACCTCCATTAGCCCGAGGCTGAGGTCGAGCTCCTCGAGAGGATCCACCAGCAGTGATCATACCAGAGGCTGGAGTGGAGGAGGTGGCTGAGAGTGTAGGTCCCGAGGTCAGGAATGAGACCGTTGCTAGGTTTGGAGCACAGAGAGCACGTTCGACGGAGTCAGGACGTGTTTTCATTGGAGCAACTGAGTACAGAGAGTACCGAGCATACGTTGAGCGTATGGAGGAGGCTGCTAGGACAGAGAGACTTACCCAGGTACCACCAGTACCGGCTAGATCTGTTCAGGTGACACAGGGAGTGCCTCAGGTGCCACCTGTACCGGAGAGGAGAGTTGTGGCTGATAGAGCTCCTATTGGGTCTAGAGCGCCGAGGCCGGACGAGTGGTTGAAAGCTTTCAACTCTCAAAAGGTCCCCTCATTCAGTGGAGAGATAGGGTTGGAGGTGGAACACTGGATTGGACAGGTAGAGACTGCACTAGAGGCGATACGTTGCCCAGAGGATCGACAAGTGGATTTGGTGCAGACATGTTTCATTGAGGATGCTCATTCCTGGTGGCGGACCATATGTAGTCGAGTCACCAGTTGGGAGCAGATGAGGAGCATTGTTAGAGACAGATACTGCCTTGTCTCGTTGAGGAGAGAGAGGTTTCAGGATTTCATTGAGGCAGGATTTGAGGACATTTCGATTGCTGCTGCCATCAAGAAGTTCCTGAAGGAACTGACACTACTTGGACCAGCTGCACCTCCTGAGGAACAGCATGTGTATCTCTTTTCACGGAGATTTAGAGAGAGCACTCGCTCCTATCTGGCAGGATTTCGCTGTGAGACTCTGTCAGACTATCAGGATAGGGCGTCTGCATATGAGAGAGAGAGACCAGTTTCGAGGAGAGCTGCTCAGTCAGACAGGCCGGATAAGCGGCAGAGGACAGGATATGCTAGTGGTAGTACAGGAGCAGCTGTTTTTGGATGGGGACAAACTCAGGGGCGACATAGCCATACCGTTACTGGTCAGACTTCAGCTGGTGGCTTACAGTGCCACAACTACAGTGGCTATGGACACATCCGATCGAACTGCACGAAGCCGGCATTGACCTGCTTCCAGTGCGGCATGGTTGGACATAGAGCTGCATTCTGCCGCTAGGGCAAGGCTCCATCTTAGCAGGGTTCTTCTCTTGCAGGCCTATCAGGGAGTGTACAGAGACCGCCACAGTACCGAGCTCCGAGTCAGCAACAACAGTACCGAGCTCCTGGTCAGCAGCAGTCTTACAGGGCTCCAAGACACACATCATCACAGAGCTCTATGCAGGGATCAGGTCGGGGCAGAGGACGTGGTAGTGTAGCTGATACTAGAGGAGCTCAGGCACGAGTGTTTGAGTTGAGAGATGCTGATCAACCATATGCACCGACTGCCACAGGTACGATCCAGATCCATGACTTACCCGTACGAGTTTTATTTGATACGGGTGCTACACACTCCTTCATATCTGATGCATGTGTAGATAGGTTGTCCTTAGCTACTGTAGAGGGGATACCTTTTATGACAGACTTACCTGATGGGAGTAAGGTAAGAGGGACTAGAGAGATTTATGGATGTCCTGTTCGCATGGGAGATCGAGACTGGCTAGTATATTTTCTAGTCATGCCCTTAGCTCATGAGGATGTGAGTTTAGGGATAGATTGGATGAGGAGACACGGAGCAATCTTAGACATTGGTAGGAGGACAGTGACCGTTGCCACTGAGGAGGGTCATAGAGTGATATTCCGAGGTTGGGACCTCGGAAAGTCCGGCACAGTTATCAGTGCAATGAGAGCAGCGAGACTGATAGCACAGGGTTGCGAGGCCTTCTGGTGTTATGCCATGAAAAAAAGCAAGAGCCTGACCATAGAGGAGATACCGGTTGCATGCGAGTTTGCAGAGGTATTCAGTGACGACCTGCCAGGACTACCCCCACAGAGGAGCGTCGATTTCAGCATTGACTTAGAGCCGGGCACGAGACCGATCTCGAAGGCTCCGTACCGTATGGCACCGATAGAGCTGCTTGAGCTGAAGAAGCAGTTAGAGGAGCTAGCAGAGAAGGGCTTCATATGCCCTAGTGTGTCTCCTTGGGGTGCGCCAGTATTATTTGTGAAGAAGAAGGACGGATCGATGAGGCTGTGCATAGACTACAAAGAGTTGAAAAAAGTAACCATCAAGAACAAGTATCCACTGCCGCGCATAGATGATCTGTTGGACCAGTTGCATGGAGCGTCCGTGTTTTCGAGGATAGACTTGAGGTCCGGTTATCACCAGTTGAGGGTAAGAGATCAGGACATACCTAAGACGGCATTCCGGACTAGGTATGGTCATTATGAGTTCGTAGTGATGCCATTTGGGCTCACTAATGCACCAGCGGTGTTCATGGAGTTGATGAATGGGATATTCATCGACTTCTTAGACCAGTTTGTAGTGGTCTTCATTGATGACATCCTAGTCTACTCTAGGAGTCGAGAGGAGCACGCCGGACACTTGAGGACAGTATTGCAGATTCTACAGGATAGCCAGTTGTATGCTAAGCTATCCAAGTGTGAGTTTTGGATGTCAGAGGTGGCTTTCTTAGGTCACGTGGTGACTGCTGAGGGTATTAAAGTCGATCCGGCGAAGATCGAGTCAGTATCTTCTTGGCAACCTCCTAAGAATGTCAAGGAGGTTCGCAGCTTTCTAGGTTTAGCAGGGTATTACCGCCGGTTAGTGGAAGGTTTTTCCTTGATTGCCCGACCACTTACTTGTCTTTTGAGGAAGACTACTCGGTTTGTCTGGTCTGAGCCGTGTCAGCAGAGTTTTGAGGAGCTGAAGAGGAGATTGACGTCCGCTCCGATCTTGGCACAACCTGAGGGTACTGATGACTTTGTGGTATACAGTGATGGATCCAAGCTGGGCTTGAGGTGTGTTTTGATGCAGAGGGGTAAGGTCATAGCCTATGTGTCTCGACAGTTGAAGATGTATGAGGAGAACTACCCTACACATGATCTAGAGTTGACTGCAGTAGTCCATGCTCTTAAGATCCGGCGTCACTATCTCTATGGGGCGACATGTCAGATCTTCACAGACCACAAGAGTTTGAAGTATATATTCACTCAGAGAGAGTTGAATAATCGCCAGAGGCGGTGGTTAGAGTTGATCAAGGACTTCGACCTTGAGATTCTTTACCACCCGGGAAAAGCGAATGTAGTAGCTGATGCTTTGAGCCGGAAGACGCCTAGGGAGAGGGCGATAGCCCGGTTGACAGTACAACCACAGTTGTAGAGAGACTTGGCTTGGTTGGAGATAGAGATTCAGTTTCCCGATACTGATAGTCAGTTGGCTACTTTGGAGTTACTCCCTGATCTGTTAGATGAGATCCGACAGAAGCAGGAGACTTGCCCGACCTTGACCAGGATCCGAGACAGGATGTCTTGAGACGAGGCCCCACAGTTCACTATTGGTGCAGATGGAGTGATGAGACATCATGACCGCGTTTGTGTGCCATCAAACAGCGAGTTGAGACAGATGATACTAGGTGAGACTCATGCTACCCCATACTCAGTACATCCTGGAGCGAGTAAGATGTACAAGGATGTGAGACGGTCCTTCTGGTGGGGTGGTTTGAAGCCCGATGTGACTCGGTATGTAGCTCAGTGTGCGACCTGCCAACAGGTCAAGATTGAGCATCGTAGGTCTGGAGGAGAGCTCCACCTACTTCCAGTACCACAGTGGAAGTGGGAGGATATATCTATGAACTTTGTCACCGGATTGAGGCTCAGCAGAGGTTTTGATGCTATTTGGGTAGTAGTAGACCGTTTGACAAAGACCACACGTTTCATTCCGATTAAGGAAACGTGGCCGGTAAGTCGTCTAGCTGAGGAGTTCACCAGACACATTGTGAAACTCCATGGGGTACCGAGGACTATCGTCTCTGACAGAGATGGACGCTTTATGTTCGCTCCAAACGGTGTGTGCAAGCTTTAAATTTATAACCCTAGACTTAAGCTTAGAACAAGGATGCGAACCCGCAGTGTACGGGTCAATCGTAGTAAAAAGCAAGAAAATTCCAGGGGTCGATCACAGGGACTCGGTGAAACAAAGTCAATAACGGTAAGCTTCGTGAATACTAACCACAAGAGCAATCAACACAATCAAAGATGAATAAGAAGTCAATAAAGCAAACATGCAATTCTAGGGATTAAAGCATCTAGTTGTGGTTCCAACTCAAGATTTATAGATAAGCGGACAAAGCTGAGATTTTTGCGTGGGGAAGGTGTTACTAAAGTGGAATAGATCACCGGGTAAGTCTCACTACTCACTAATCCTAAACCGTAACTCCTATTACCGGGTAAGTCTCAAGGAATCAAGATAAAGAACTATTACCTCAAACTAACACACCATCTAAGGGAATAGAATCAAACTTTACCGGGTAAGTCTCAGGCTAACTCACAAAGATGGGATGGAAGCACACTCAAACCCCAATAAAGGATAAACCTTTATTACCTACACTTATGATCATTGGTACACAAACTAAGGAATTACCGGGTAAGTCTCATCCTAAGCTTGCTTTGAACCAGAAAGGTGTAATAAGAATAGGATTTGGCAAACTCTAACACTTAACTCTCAGTTATGGATCAGATAAGTCACCTCGGTCAGCCAGTTTCCACCCCGGCCGAGATGTTCATCGACTGAGCGAGATGCTTAGGGTTAAGGATAAAGACTCGAACTTTCAGGGTCCTACTGGAATCTAAGATTATTCTATCATTGTTTTTCCCACAACCTTCAGCCAATCACCCTAGAATCACACAAGGAAATTAGCCACTCATCATCATTATGAAAGTATTAAAATATATAGGAAGAAGGTGAATATTTGAGCAAGAAGAATTTAAGGAAAAAGACTTCAATAACTGAATCAAATATCACAACAAAAAGCGTTCCTTGGATAGCAATCCAACCAGACAAGACAACAAGTGAGGGAATTGAAGACAATCTTGCAAAACCCTCCAAAAAGCTATAAAAGCTATAGACTTCAATCTTCCTTCAACCTTCAAAAAGGTTCTTCGAATCTCTCCCAACTAGAGTAGGCTGCTGCTGCTGCGTGATTTTTTTCGGTGTAAGCGGGGGTATGCGAGATGTATGCGATCTCTGATTTGTGGAAATCCAACCCTTTTTATAGGAAAATAACCCTCCAAAGATAAAATATCTTAGAAAGATATTTTCCCATAAAAATAGGTAAAATATATGATTCTGCATATCTCCTTCCTTCCAGGAGCCAAGTCCAAAAATATAAGATCACTTTCCAATTTTAAAAGATCTCAGCCAAGAATAAAATATTCTCGCCGCGTCCTAGGTGTTCGCCTCGGTCGAGTCGGCGTCTCTGGATCACCTCGGTCGAGATGAATCTCTGGTCAACCGAGGTGAGTCACAACTGAATGTGAAATCTCTCAAAACTGGTCCAAAGTAAATCTTTAATCCATGGCTATGCTCCCTGGATGTAGCTTCAAATGACTCATGACTCCTTTTGCTCCTTTTTGATGCGAAACATGCCATTTTACCTACGATTACAACAAAACTAGGTGTAGACCTCGATTCTCGCAAAGGTAGATGAAATGGTAGTAAAATCACATAATATACATACAAACATGCAGATTATGAAAGATAAAACGTCTAAACAAAACCCAAAATATAGACTATAATTCATGCTATCAAAATACCCCATACTTAGCCCTTGCTTGTCCCCAAGCAAGTTCCGCATATAGAAAACAAGATAGAATGGATTAATAGTCATAAAAATCAATGAAAAGTCTTTCAAAAACATTTTTATGGTGTGTTACAATCATAGATCACTCTAAGAGAATACTTCATGGAATTTAAAAACTCAATATGCTTGAAACCTTTTATAAATATAGGAAAGTCGTTCATCTTTGCATAAAATCATAGAATGCATAATAAATCACAATTATCAAAATTAATCATGTATAATCCGATTTAAACCACTAAGCCAATCAACAAGCTCAAGGTCTCAAGGGCTTCCCGAAAGAAAGGTCAAGAAACGTGTAGGGTAGGGATGTGTGTAAGGTAATGTGGTGCTAGAATCCGGGAAAAGGATGAACTTCACTTTCACTTTGACTTGCAACATCTTCCACCAATAAGCTTTGCTTATTTCACACTTTTTTTCTTTTTACTTTACTTTTTTGGGATGCATGGACAGAGGTGCAGAATAACCGAAGCCTAGGAAATCTACAATCATCAATTTCTCGAGATGCATCAAACCCTTGATGCACATACCATGACCCGTTAGGAATATCGCTCAATCCGACTTTGGCAAGACACAAACACCCGGCTATGTGAATGGTGCCGAGTTACTCATCTTCATGATTGACTTCCCCAAACCTAAAATTGCTTTCTAACACTTTCACTTCCAGCCACTTCTCAACTTTAACTCCACTTGCTTTCACCACTTCGCTTGCTTCCAAATTCCCGGATAGGTAAAGGGAGGCAACATGTATGTGAGGGGCTAAGCATGATCAAGAAGAAGAAGAAGAAGAGAATAAATTGCCTTGGTCTTTCCAAGAAGAAAGTGAGAGAACTTAACCTGCGGTGTCAACCTTCAAATTCAACATAATTTGGATAAAAACAAAGTATTAAACATGCTAATAATTTTAAACAAAGCATTTAGCAACTTTAAACATATTATAAAACCTTTCAAACACATAAAGAATTTAAAACCAGTCAGTAAACAAGATCTTCACTGAGATCATATCCAGATAAGTAACACAAAAATCGTTTTCGAAAACTCTCAGTTAACACACCTCGGTCGAGGTGTTCTTGGTTCAACCGAGGTGAAACGCCTCGTTTGGCCAGGACTGACTCGGTCGAGGTCAAAAAATTTTTTTTTTTTAAAACCATTTTTTTTCAGTTTCGACGTTTTTCTCAATCAAATAACCTGTAGGTATGCATGTAACATCAGATAATCATATAAATGTAGAAGTGAAGCATAAATAAAATATCCGATAGAATGTAATACATCAAAAGTAGTCAAATACATCAAGTAGTCAAATAAGTACAAACACCCCATACTTGGGACACACTGTCCCAGTGGGTCAAATAGAAGTCTGAAAATGAGAGTACTCACCGGATAAATAGCTGAACTGCATAAAAAATATAATAAGAAAATCCTGCAGCTCCTCAATAGTCTCGATCCGGCGGTGGTGGTGGTGGTACGTACGGATACTGAGTCGGATCGAAAGGATAGCCCATGACACGCTCGAACTGAAGCTGGGCCATGATGTGCTGATAGTGCTGCCGCTCCTGCATCTTGCGGATATCCAGCGATAATGCAGCATACGAGTCAATAACCTGATCCGTCAGGTCATCGATCCGTCTGTGAGCAGCTCGATCTCTCACTCCATGCCTCCTGCGTCTAGCGGGTCTGACTGGAGAAGTCTCAGCTGGTGCAGGCTCCGTCTCCTCCTCATCATCCAAATCAATGATCGGTGGCGCGCTCATCCCTGTAGTATCCGTCCCTGTATCCATCGGGACTCCACCATCTCTCTCATCTACCGTCTCCTCGTCGTTGTCATCCTCCTCCTCCTCAGCCGGGGCAGCTGCTGCCTCTCTATGATCCTCCATCAGTGGAGCCCAAGCTGTCTGCCAGTAATGCGGATCGAAAACTGTGAACTGAGCAGACCAGCGGATCCCCTGTGGTGCAGTCCGCTCCCAAGGCATAGCAACATATGGAGTGGTCAAACCACGGGGAACCAAAATCCTCCGTGTGATCATCTGCTGTAATCCAAGCGGCTTCGGAGCCGCCACCATCGTAAATACACTGAGGTCCATCCCGTGATAAGCAGCAATATGGGTGACTAGACCTCCGCAGCAAATGTCTCCCTTCGCCTTGGCCTTGATCCTGTGCAGGTCCTCTACCAAGATCAAGCCAAAGTCTGGGAAACCCCCTGTGACCATACAGTAGAGGCTGAAGAGCTCACCCTGTCGGATCTTCTGGGGCGTCTCAGTACGCGCCAGAAGTGTCTCGCTGAATATCCTATGGGCTAATCTGAAGGCCGGGTGGAAGATGACCTTCTCCCTGGAATCTCCAGGGCGCCATCTGTCTGCATGCTCGGTAATATGGGCAATCTGCCCCCAGAACTCCCTAGCTACAGATCGGGAGGGGAAGTCGGTGGCGGTGGGCTCAGAAAAGCCGAAAATCTCTCTCCAAATCTCTAAAGGAACTATGAAGTTCCGGTTCATCAACCGGTACTTCACAGACCGGTCTGTGGGGAGGTAGGAGAAGGAGCTAACAAACTCTAAGGTCGGCTCCAAATAAGCTGGGGCTCGGATCTCAGTAAACTGATCCAGCCCTACAGTGGCAATCATCCTCCTAAGGTCAGCATCTAACCCTAGGCAATTGAAAGCTGACACGTCCAGAAAACGTGGTGCGATAACTGGATGGCTAGCTATGCGCTCATAGTCTACCCGGCATCTCTCGTGGATAACCGGGCGGTAAGGACGGGAAGAAGAGGAAGAAGGGGAGGGTGAGGATCTGTCTCTGAGGGCTAGGCGACGATCGGAACTCATTTCCACTCAACACTGTCAGAACACCTCGGTCACTGACAAGACTCAGGAATCACCTCGGTCGAGATGCAGTTCGACCGGACCGAGGCGCAGCAGTTACGATTCCAATTCTCAGAAATTCAGTTCTTTTCCCCCAAAAATCACTACAATTGCTTCCTAAGGGGTACTTAAGCCTTTTCTCAGCAGAATCAGGGGCAACCAAAGCCCAAATCGAAGCGAATGAACGAGTTAGGGTTTCGACTGTTTTTACCTCGTTTCGGTCGATTCGTTTGATTTCTTTGCAGATCTGTTGTTGCAATCGGTTCCTCTACCCTTCAATCTCAGTTTAGAAGCGGAAATCTTCGAAAATGAGCAAGATCTGAGAAGGCGAGGTGGGAAGGGCGCCGCGGTCGAGTTGGGTAAGGTAAAAAGTGAAAAATAAAATTTTCCCTTTTTATACTGTTCCTGGATCTGCTGTCACCTCGGTCGAGATGGTCTCGACTGGACCGAGGTGGTACGGGCCGAGGTGGTTCTGCAGAAAACCCTAGTCGCCTCGGTTGCTCAAGAATCAACTCGGTCGAGGTGCTCTGATAGTGACCGAGATGCTTCTGTCTTCTCAAAATCTCGAACTTCTGTCCTTCCAGTTATGCTTTTTCCTTAGATATTCCCTGTTGTCTGTCCAGAATGCCAAAAACAAAGCAAAGCAAAGCAAAAACAAAAACTATCTAAGCTAGACTAGAAAACGGGAAAAGAAAGCAATACCTTGGGTTGCCTCCCAAGAAGCGCTTGGTTTAAGGTCGCTAGCTGGACCATAATGTGTCTCAAACGAGGTGGGAGGTGCCCTCACCCCATACTTCACCTCCGTCGTGGGGTGAAGTAAGTAAATCCATCAAACGCTCCAACAAGTGTAAGTGCTCATCGGGGAATGAATCGTCTATGGGTGGGTTATCCGTCTCGCGGGAAGATTCTGGTAGCCGGCTGAGGTGGTCCGCAACTGAGTTCTCGGATCCCTTCTTATCGCGGATCTCTAGGTCAAACTCTTGAAGCAAGAGAATCCATCGAATAAGGCGCGGCTTGGCATCTTTCTTAGCCAACAAGTAACGAATGGCTGCGTGGTCGGTGTAGACAATGACCTTCGCCCCTACTAGATAGGAACGAAACTTCTCGAAAGCATATACAACCGCCAATAACTCCTTCTCGGTAGTAGCGTAGTTGCGTTGTGCTTCATCTAGCGTCTTGCTAGCATAATAAATGGTGGTGGTCCGTCCATCCTTCTTCTGTCCAAGCACCGCTCCTACGGCTACATCACTAGCGTCACACTTGACCTCAAAGGGCAAGGTCCAATCAGGAGGTTGGATAATGGGAGCGGAGATCAACACTTCCTTAATCCTGTAAAAAGCATCAAGACACTCCTGCGAAAACTCAAAAACAACATCTTTATTCAAGAGGTTAGTTAGAGGTTTAGAAATCTTAGAGAAGTCCTTGATGAATCTCCTGTAGAAGCCTGCATGCCCGAGAAAACTCCTCACACCTTTAACAGAACAAGGAGGAGGGAGCTTCTCAATAGTCTCGATCTTAGCCCGATCGACCTCAATACCTCGATTAGAAACGAGGTGTCCTAGCACAATGCCTTCATTAACCATAAAATGACACTTCTCCCAATTCAAGACGAGATTAGTGTCTTCACATCTTTTAAGCACTAGTGAAAGGTTAGATAGGCAATTATCAAAAGAGGAACCATATACAGAAAAATCATCCATGAATACCTCCATGATCTCCTCTATGTACTCGGAAAAGATAGCCATCATGCATCGCTGGAAGGTAGCGGGTGCATTGCATAACCCGAATGGCATCCTCCGATAAGCAAATGTCCCCCATAGACAAGTGAAAGTGGTCTTCTCCTGATCATCCGGATGGATAGGAATCTAGAAGAATCCACTATAGCCGTCCAAGTAACAAAAGTGCGAATGCTGGGCCAACCGCTCGAGCATCTGATCGATGAAGGGAAGTGGAAAATGGTCCTTCCGTGTGGCCGTGTTTAGCTTCCTGTAATCGATGCAAACCCTCCAGCCCGTAACGGTCCTAGTTGGGATCAACTCGTTGTTCTTATTCGTCACAACGGTCATCCCTCCTTTCTTCGGAACGACATGCACCGGGCTAACCCACTTGCTGTCCAAGATAGGATAAATAATACCTGCATCCAACAACTTAAGAACTTCCTTCTTCACAACCTCTTTCATGATCGGATTTAACCGTCTTTGAGGTTCCCGTGAAGTCTTATGATTATCTTCCATTAGAATTCTATGCATGCAGAAAGAAGGTTTAATGCCAATAAGATCATCCGTGGTATAACCTATAGCTTTTCGATGCTTTCTCAGGACATGCATTAATTTAGACAATTCAGATTCGGTAAGGGAAGCACTAACAATAACGGGATAAGTAGAATCCGGTCCAAGAAAGATATACCTCAAGTGACTAGGGAGTTGCTTAAGCTCCACAACTGGGGGTGCTTTCTGAGAGGGATCCTTGCTTCCTCTTTCCAGTGGAGTGGTGTCAGAAACTGGACTCGATGAAGTCTCAGTTGGAATCGTCTCGCCATCGACCTCGGTCGAGGCGCAGAGGCGTTGACCGAGGTGTTCTTCAGTCGCCTCGCTCAGTCCAGAAAGTGCCTCGGTCGAGGTGCTGCTGTTGGAACCGAGACTGGAGATCTTCGTCTCCTGGGTTAGCTTCTCAGTTTTAGCTCCTGGATCCTCTTCCAGTGCCTTCAAGCTCCGTATATCTGCATCACAAGAAGCATCTATACCTTCCTCCATTAAACTGAAGCTAATAACTCTTTCGAGTGGATCGTTAATAAGGATAGAGCTCACCAATTCTCTTGATTCTTCTTCATCGTAGATGTTGAAGATATCATCAATTAGCTGCTCCCCTTTCATCGCTGCAAGTAGTGCGAACTCCACCTCATCGCCACCAACGTTGAACTTCAACTTGGCGTTCTTGCAATCCACGTTGCAACCCGAAGTTGCTAGAAATGGCCTCCCGAGAATAATAGGAACAGGATAATCTGCGGGAATGTCAAGTACAACAAAATCTATAGGTTGATAGAAGTTACCTAACTTGACCGGAACGTCGTCCAAGATGCCCACTGGATGGGTAATGGAGCGATCCGCCATATAAAGTCGAATCTTGACCGGCTTGGGCTCTCCAAGACCGATCTTCGTGCATAGCTCCAGCGGGATGATGCTCACGCTGGCTCCTAGATCACAAAGGGCTTCGCAAGTGACATCCCCAACTTGAATGGGAATGCAAAACGAGCCGGGATCTCTCAACTTAGGTGGCATCTTTTCCTTCATGATCTTGATAAGCTCCGAAGATTTAGATGTCATCCTAACTTCACCAACATCCTCCAGCTTCCTCTTCCTTGATAAGATTTCTTTTAAGAACTTCCCATAGGCGGGCATACCTAAAATAGCATCAAGGAAAGGAATATTAATATGTAGCTTATTCATCAAGTCAAGAAACTTACCAAAGTGCTTGTCTAGATGTGCTCTGGCTCTGGACTGGGGGAATGGAAGTGGTGGTTTGTATGCAGGAGGTGGAATATAAGTTTCAGTCGTCCCTCCTGCTTTCTGTTGCTCCGCCTCGGTTGGCATCTCGGTCGAGGTGTTCTTCGGCTGGATCTGGACCGAGGTGGTCTGCGTCGAACGAGGTACTAGATCTGCAGTTTTAAGTCCACTCCTCGTTGTTATGGCCATGCACTGGCCCTTAGGGTTAGTTTCCGTCTTTGCTGGAAGCTTCCCTGGATCTCTTGGCGCTTCATTCGCCCTACTAGCAAGTTGTTGTTCGAAGGACTTTTGGGCCCTCGAAAATGAAGTCATAGAATTCTCCATAGCGCTAAGCTTGATCAAGATAGCCTCCAGAACTGCGTCTTTCTTTTCTGGTTGAGACGAACTTGATCCTTGCCCTTGGCTCTTTAGTGGAGTAGAAGAAGAAGAAGGGGAAGAGAGGAAAGGTTTAGAGGAATCGTTAGAGTTGGAGTTTGAATGATTGTTACCGTGATTTTGGTTATTCGCCCTCCAGTTGTTGCTATTGGATCCTCTATTGTTGTTGTTGTAGTTGTTGTTTCGGGGACCGTTGTTGTTGTTACGGTACCCGTTGTTGTTGTTGTTCCTTTGCCCTTGCTCTTCCTTCTTAGTTTGAGCCATCAAGAGTTCCTTCAATTGCTTCACGTCATTCTTCAAAGACGTGAGTTGATTGTTGTTGGATTGAGTCTCTTGAAAGTTGACTCTTTTAACTCCACCTTCAGCTCCTTGGTGGGTATATTTCTCCATGTGCAAGGCTTGCTTCTCAATGAAGTCCCAAGCCTCATCAATCGCCATGTCCATGAAGGTGCCGGCGGAGAGTAGTTGGAGATTGAACTGGGTGCTTCCGTCCAGTCCTTTGAAGTAGATCTCCAACAACTCGATCTTTGGAATCCCATGGTGTGGGCAATCCAAAAGGATATCCTTGAACCGCTCCCAAGATTTGGACAAGCTCTCCTTGTCTTTCATAATGAAAACATTGATCTTCCCTCTCATTTCAGCGGTCTTTGATGGGGGGAAGAATTTGGTCAAGAATTCCGTAGTCATCTCCTCCCATGTGCTAATTTTTCCTGGAGGAAGAGATTGATACCAAGTAAGAGCTCTATCCTTTAAAGAAAAGTAAAAAGGTCTTAGCTTGTAGTTGTTATTTTCAATTCTGGAAGGTCGCAAGGTTTCCATCAAGATCTCGTAGTTTTGAAGATGTTGATGTGGCGACTCCTTCTCTAGCCCTCCGAATTGGCATTGGCGAATCATGGCTAGAACTTGCGGTCGAAGTTCGTAGTCATGATCCGCTGGATCTCCTAGGTTCACTCCTGGACGCCTCAGTTGTTGATTAGGGTCCATCCTTTGACCTAGGGTTTGTGGGATTCTTACAAGAAGAACATCTCGGACTGGCCTCCGAGGTGGAGGTACATCGGCCGGGGCGTCAGGTACTGGAGCCTGCCTCGGTCGAGGATCAGCTACTGGATCCTGCATCGGTCGAGGATCAACAGGAGGATCTTCCCTCGGTCGAAGTAGAATCTGATCCCGTATGACTGCTATCTCCGCTTCGATTGCGGCAGTCCTGGTGCGATTCTCTTCTTTCTCTTGCCTTAGTTCTTCTTTGCTGAGACGTAGCAGTTCTAGCGTCTCTTTCAATTCGGCCGCAAGATCGCGGTCGTCTTGTTGGGCCATCTTCGCTTCTCTTAAGCGTCGCTTGTATGTCTTTTCGGGTTCGGGATCGTAGGGAACGATTTCCTTCCCAGTGCGGGTTCTTCGCATATACCTAAGAAAGAACCTGCAAAAGTCACTCAAGTAGAGTGGTTAGATGACACGGGGGCAAGCGCCCCAAGAGCAAACCGTACCGGCTCGGTCTAGACCAAGTCCCCGGCAACGGCGCCAAAAACTTGTTCGCTCCAAACGGTGTGTGCAAGCTTTAAATTTATAACCCTAGCTGAGGAGTTCACCAGACACATTGTGAGACTCCATGGGGTACCGAGGACTATCGTCTCTGACAGAGATGGACGCTTTATGTTCGCTCCAAACGGTGTGTGCAAGCTTTAAATTTATAACCCTAGACTTAAGCTTAGAACAAGGATGCGAACCCGCAGTGTACGGGTCAATCGTAGTAAAAAGCAAGAAAATTCCAGGGGTCGATCACAGGGACTCGGTGAAACAAAGTCAATAACGGTAAGCTTCGTGAATACTAACCACAAGAGCAATCAACACAATCAAAGATGAATAAGAAGTCAATAAAGCAAACATGCAATTCTAGGGATTAAAGCATCTAGTTGTGGTTCCAACTCAAGATTTATAGATAAGCGGACAAAGCTGAGATTTTTGCGTGGGGAAGGTGTTACTAAAGTGGAATAGATCACCGGGTAAGTCTCACTACTCACTAATCCTAAATCGTAACTCCTATTACCGGGTAAGTCTCAAGGAATCAAGATAAAGAACTATTACCTCAAACTAACACACCATCTAAGGGAATAGAATCAACCTTTACCGGGTAAGTCTCAGGCTAACTCACAAAGATGGGATGGAAGCACACTCAAACCCCAATAAAGGATAAACCTTTATTACCTACACTTATGATCATTGGTACACAAACTAAGGAATTACCGGGTAAGTCTCATCCTAAGCTTGCTTTGAACCAGAAAGGTGTAATAAGAATAGGATTTGGCAAACTCTAACACTTAACTCTCAGTTATGGATCAGATAAGTCACCTCGGTCAGCCAGTTTCCACCCCGGCCGAGATGTTCATCGACTGAGCGAGATGCTTAGGGTTAAGGATAAAGACTCGAACTTTCAGGGTCCTACTGGAATCTAAGATTATTCTATCATTGTTTTTCCCACAACCTTCAGCCAATCACCCTAGAATCACACAAGGAAATTAGCCACTCATCATCATTATGAAAGTATTAAAATATATAGGAAGAAGGTGAATATTTGAGCAAGAATTTAAGGAAAAAGACTTCAATAACTGAATCAAATATCACAAGAAAAAGCATTCCTTGGATAGCAATCCAACCAGACAAGACAACAAGTGAGGGAATTGAAGACAATCTTGCAAAACCCTCCAAAAAGCTATAAAAGCTATAGACTTCAATCTTCCTTCAACCTTCAAAAAGGTTCTTCGAATCTCTCCCAACTGGAGTAGGTTGCTGCTGCTGCGTGATTTTTTTCGGTGTAAGCGGGGGTATGCGAGATGTATGCGATCTCTGATTTGTGGAAATCCAACCCTTTTTGTAGGAAAATAACCCTCCAAAGATAAAATATCTTAGAAAGATATTTTCCCATAAAAATAGGTAAAATATATGATTCTGCATATCTCCTTCCTTCCAGGAGCCAAGCCCAAAAATATAAGATCACTTTCCAATTTTAAAAGATCTCAGCCAAGAATAAAATATTCTCGCCGCGTCCTAGGTGTTCGCCTCGGTCGAGTCGGCGTCTCTGGATCACCTCGGTCGAGATGAATCTCTGGTCAACCGAGGTGAGTCACAACTGAATGTGAAATCTCTCAAAACTGGTCCAAAGTAAATCTTTAATCCATGGCTATGCTCCCTGGATGTAGCTCCAAATGACTCATGACTCCTTTTGCTCCTTTTTGATGCGAAACGTGCCATTTTACCTACGATTACAACAAAACTAGGTGTAGACCTCGATTCTCGCAAAGGTAGATGAAATGGTAGTAAAATCACATAATATACATACAAACATGCAGATTATGAAAGATAAAACGTCTAAACAAAACCCAAAATATAGACTATAATTCATGCTATCACTTTACCTTGAGATTTTGGCAGTAGGTACATACTGCTTTGAGGACGAGTCTCCACTTTACCTCTGCCTATCACCCATAGACAGACGGGCAGTCTGAGAGGACCATTCAGACCTTAGAGGACATGCTGCGGGCGTGTGTACAAGATTGGGGACAGGTATGGCCAGATCACCTTCCATTAGTAGAGTTTTTGTATAATAATAGCTGGCACGCATCTATTGGGATGACCCCTTATGAGGCTTTGTACGGGCGGAGATGTCGTACGCCATTATGTTGGGATGAGCCCAGCAGAGTGATGGAGTAGCTCCAGATCAGATACAAGATGACATCGCTAGGATTGCCCTAGTCCGAGAGCGAATGTTAGCAGCTCAGAGTCGTCAGAAGTCCTACGCCGACAAAAGCCGTCGACCTTTGGAGTTTAGAGTGGGTGCTTAGGTGTGGTTGAGAGTGTCACCTACGAGAGGAGTCAGGCGTTTCGGCATTAAGGGGAAGCTTAGCCCCCGATATATCGGACCTTTTGAGATCTTAGAGAGAGTTGGAGAGGTGGCCTACCGATTAGCACTACCGCCGAGATTAGAGGGTGTTCATCCGGTCTTTCATGTATCTCAGTTGAGAGAGTACATCCCGGATCCGAGACACGTCATCAGCCATGAGGATCTGATAGTTGAGCCCGATCACACCTTTGTAGAGTACCCAGTAGCTGTCTTGGAGCGCAGTACTAGACGTCGGCGGTCCAAGGAGATACCTATGTTGAGGATCCAGTGGTCTAGACGAGGAGCTGATGAGGCCACTTGGGAGACTGAGGAGAGTATTAGACGTAACTACCCCGAGTTCCTTGCGGGGTTAGAGGGTACTCCTGTATTGACGAGTTAGTACTCGGATGTTGTGTTGTTTGACCTTTCAGGTTTTTATATTGATTTGAGTGATTACGTTTTATGTGAGACATGTCTGCTTTTGATGATTGAGTAGTTTCATGATAAGAGATGATTCTAAGTTTCGGGACGAAACTTCTTTTAAGGGGGCACTGATGTAATAACCGAAAATTTTTATCCCGTTAAACCTGAATTTAACCGAATTCCGATACGTCAATCTTAAATAAATAAATAAATAATTAAAACGAGTTTTAAGTTCTATCATTTTATATGACCTTAAGTCACATAGAATGATGAAACTTTGTAACCGGAAATAATCTACACACCTTAAAATAAAATAAAATAATAATAATAATTTATATAATACGGAATATGATTCCGTATTATATAAATTCCCGCACATAACCCGAAATCCGGGGCGAGTAACGAGTTTCGTATCCTGTTTTAATGAGAGAGAGAGGCCGGATGTAACCCACTAATAGGCCCACTTATCAGCCCATCAGCCATCTCCTTAAACTAATCCTAACCCTAACTTAATTACGCTTAAACTTAACCTAACCTATTCTCCCTCATCGACTGCCGCTGCTCTTCCTCCTTTCTCGCTGCACGAACGAACAACAGCAAAACGTCACGCCGGATCGAGCCGCCACCGAGCCACTGCGCCGCCTTCCGTCGACCGCCAGACACCGCCGGAACCCTGGTAAGCCGCTGTTCTTCCTCCTCGTTACTCTCTTCCTGACCCCACACTCGCTAACCAACTACACCGCGGTTCTTCGGCCAGCAGTGACCCAGCGCCGCCTCTCTTCGGCCCTGCAGTAGCACCAGAGCCATCACCGAGTCCTGCTGCAGCCACCACCGAGTCCAGTGGCTTCCTCTGTCGATCTCTTGCTGAGTCGAACCAACCAGCGGTCTACCGTCTTCGATCGCAGGTAAGCCGCTACTGGTACATCCCTTCCCTGCTTCCGGTTCCGAGTGATAGCCGACTGAATCTTTGCTCGGACCCTGCAGTGACTCGCCGGAAAGTGCAGAAGCCTTTTCAGGCAAGCTTACGAGCCCATCTACGGACCTACTGCAGAACCGTAACGCCGGTGAGTCTTCTGTCCAGTGTAAAAGTTTGTAGATGGGTATGTAATTACATCTGTAGAGTTAAGGTGAGGTGAGATGTAAGAAGTGTATGGAGTTGATATATTATACAAGTGAAGGATTGAGTTTACGGATGTATGTACACATATATAGTTAAGTATAGGGTGCCGAGTACCGAAACGGATATATATATATATATATAAATATAGAAGTAAGAGATCGAAGTGCGAGATGTATGTATGTGCATATAGGAGTACTGAACAGAAAGTAAGGGATTGGAGACTATATAAATAAATATATATTTGGCAGTGCAGTGTACTTATACACTAATATATAGATATACGAGACAGGAGACATACGTATAAATATAAAGGAATAAGTGCAGTGAAGATACATATATATATAGATGGGTAAGGGTAAGCTATATAAAAGCATAGAATTAGTAAGTATGTAATTTTTATATAAGAATATATTTATAAGCATTAATATAGTGTATATAAAAATATGGGTTAATATATAAGTACGAGTTAGGAGTTACAAAATTATGTAGATATAAGTGTGTTGAGGAGAAAGGTTAAAAACATGTTTGACGGTATAATTTATGTGCTAGCGTAATTAGTAACCGGAGAGGAGTGTTGTCCTTCTTCGAGTTGTCTCGAGTTTTGACCTTATAACTATAATTAGCTATCCGAGAGACATAATTTATGGAAAATAAGATATGAAAGAAATTAGTAGAATTCAAGAATAAACTTCGAGAATTTACGACACTAAGGGTAAAATGGTCTTTTACCGTAAGGGAGCTTTTTCCGTAATTCCTTCGCATGAGGTTGGCCATTGAGATGTGATTTTGATCCACATGCCTTATTTGACAGGCGTTTGTGTTACCACGAGTACGGACTGTTTTGAGACGTGTTAGAGAGTGTTTTGACTCAGGTAAGTCCTTGCGACTTACTTAGCCAGTTTCTGGATATTAGTTGAGTGATAGTGGTTGTGTGTGCTATGTGCGTGTTTTTAATAATAATAACTTGCTAGGACGACCGTTATTATTATGTTTAAGGCCCAAGTGTATGTATAACGGACCGTGACATCACTGCCCAACTCTGACAGGACACTGGGAGGTTCTCTATACCCAGACCAGGCAGGTACAAGGTGAGATGCATCGGATCCATTCCTGATGGTTACACGGGGGCGGAGGCGAGGTTTGGGAATCCCTCGTGTCACAAAATAAGTATCATTAGCGTGAATGAGTAACTTAAATTAAGATAATAAATGGACTTGTTTGAAAGCATGATGGTTGTTTATATTTTTATGTGTGTGTGTGCTATTATTATTCTTCTAATATTTAGATGACTAGCTAATGGTTTCTCTTGTTGTGTTTTTAGATTTACCGCAGGTTAGACCAGCAGCTGAGTGATCCGGAAGTAGTGGTCAGCCGGGTCTCCATACTCCTTAGAGTGGGGGTTGGGATTGTTGTTTGTCGTTCTTTCTTTTGTTAAGACAGTTGTTCGTTTTCCCTTGTTAAGTACTTTAGGTTGCTAGACCGTGTTGCATTCATTACTTTAAAAATACTATTTTATGAATTTCGATTTTCCTTATTTGTGTCTTGTTGCAATATCCTAGTAATATTGTTGTCAAACTGAGGTCGGGACCCATTGTGAGGTCCTAACCAGTAACGTTCCGAGTTTTGAGAATTCGGGGTGTTACAAAAGGATAATCCAAATATCGAATCGAATAACTTCAATTTGGCCATAGCCAGTGCTCTCGAGGTCTCGTCTTCATCCTCAACATTCTCCTTCAATCGCCTATTAAACGACCATCTTCAACAAGTATATCTATCAAATATGTAGTTTGTGTACATTTGATTTGGGTTGTGTTGAAATACATACTTCTATTGTGTTCGTATGTATCAAATGTGCAAGTTGTGTACATTTGGATAGGGGTTTGATGATACACATACATATTTTGCGTGTACATATATCATGCTGTCGATTAGAATATGTATAGTAGAACAAAATATTTTGTAATACAGACTTTTGTTGTGTTTGCATGTACATATGTTGCAGTCTTTGGTGATTATGTACATATGTTGTTGCGAAAATGTTGCTGACTAACTATATGTGTACATAGGTTTGCAGTCTTTGGGGATTATGTACATATGTTGCTGCGAAATTCGTATCAGGATTGATTCAATATCGTCGTCATGGTCCATGGATGAACGCAAGTTGGAGTAACAACTGTTTGTTACGACAATTTCGGAGAGGACGAACAAAAGGAATATATTCTGATTCCCTTAATTAAATGGATGGAGAGAGAAATATATTTATTTTCCCGTTTGTAATAATTAATTGCTTAATAAATGGAGAGAGAAAAATATTATGATTTGCTTAATATCCTCTTTTTTATTTTAATAAATCTTTTTTATATAATTTAGAGTGGCCTATTTTGTAGTCATTATTAACTTGGAGTCCTTTATATGCTCATGGTTACAAAACCTACTTACTCCCCCATTTTACCCAAAAAAAATATACTAGTTTGTGTTTATGAGACTTCTTTAAGACTCATAAACACGGAGAAATGAAGAAGCATCATCCACGGAGAGAAAGGATTAGCGGGAGGACTTATTTTTAATACTCATTTAAAGTTTTTAAGTTGTTTTTGTAGTTCTTTTTTATTTTATCAGTATATTTAAACACTAAATATCATATTTGTATTATTTCTTTTTAAAATTGGTAAACGATATAAAAACCACTTTATTTAGGGAATAATAATGTTTTTTATTGAGTGATCCAACTAACATACAAAAAGACATTATCACAAATGCCTGTACTTGAATGTGAATCACATTAGGATAAAATTGTTGTGAGTTAATTTATTATCTCGACCCTCCTAGGCATGTAGATCAAGTGAGGACCAACTTTGAATCGATGATAGTATCCCAAAACTGAATAATTCGATAACAACGAATTATATTAGACCAATTAGTTTGGGTTCAACTGTACATAAAACCATAACAATAATAATAATAAATAGAACGCAATCGATCATACCAAAACTAATTCACCTTCTACAATGTGTATTTGTCGCAAACTGATCAATTCATGACAATATTCTCATTGCACCTGAGATCTTTCATTCCTTTAGATTTGAAAAAAACAAGGAGGGTGGATGACTATCAAACTTGATATAGGAAAAAGCTTATGGCCAAGTTGAATGAAGTTTTATCTTTAAAATCTGGAAAAAAATTAAGATTCTAAAACAATTTGTGGGATGAATTAATGAATGTTTAACCACGGTTTCTTTCTCTGTCCTCGTCAACAATGATCAAACTGAGCAATTTTTCCCAGGAAAGAATTTAGACAAGGTGACCCCTTATCGTCATACCTATTTATAATCGGGGTTGAAATCCTAACACAAATGCTACAAGATAAACCAAATAGACCCTAAAAGTGGTAAGGAAATGGGTTTTGATAGAGACTTAGGCATGAGAATGAGGAAATGTAATTGCTTAAGTATTTCTTTTTGATTTTGCATTATTGGTTTGGCCTTTTCATCAAGAAATGCAGTTCATTTCTTTGAGCTATGACAAGGTTCCATAATTCTATATAATATACACAAAAATATGACTGAAAAATCAGCTATCAAAGACCCAAAAATTAACAAGATCATACTTATTTTGCAAACAAAAGATCGAACATGCACTTGTAAAACCACAGATGAACAAGAAATCGAAATAACAATGAAGGTACGATTGATGAATCAACACATGATCGTACTTATAATGCAAACAAACAAACTTACGAAAATATAGAAATAACTTGGATCGATCAAGCAAGCCTTGTCATGCATCTAGAGGTCTTCTTCGTCTATGACCGTATCAAACCCGAACTCATTAGAACCGACAAACAAGCAATCAACCTTAGTGTAGACTCTAGTACTTCCATCGGTCATCACATCGCGCACCTTACACGTAAACGGAACATCACACGACGCTTTCGATGCGACCACTCTCAATGTAAGTTTCTTCTTCGGAGGTATAGTAAGATTCTGCGTGAACGTGACCGTATTTTCGTTAACTATCTCCTTACCCCACTCCCAAGTCTCGCTACGCTCATACGAAACCTCAACTCCGGCTTCTCCGACAAGCGGAATGCCCTGTGAACAGCTAACCTTAAACCCTACGTTTATCGTAGTGCTTTGCTTCCAAGTCATGGTTTGTGATACCTTATACTCCACTTGAAATATACCCGTTTGCTCGACACTCGAGTTGTTGCTTCTCGAATCACGGTACTTGTCAATGTGACTTAGATTGTAGGTCCTCGCGTTCTTGATATCGTAAGTAGCGTCGATGATATCTCTATGACGAACCGGCTCCCCAACCCTAAAGATGGCATCCTCCGTGATCGTCGTTGCTCGATAGTCCATACAATTAACGTTTGTGCGGCGATAAAGATACGTGTTAACTCCACCTTGATAAATAAGACATTACTTATGGTTGATGAAAGCCAAAACCTTGGTTTCCAGGTTTTTGTAAGACCTTACAAGTTTTGGTAAAGTCATCACAGTATCTCGTAAGGCCTTATTATATTACAGAAAACCTTGGTTTCCAGGTTTCAGTAAGGCCTTACATAAACTGGTACGACCTTACCAAAACTGGACAAAAACTACAATTGAGTTACGTACGTCCAAGTGACTTTTCCTTCTTGTTGAGTTAATTAAGGGATTTGTTTTTAACAAATCTTTGATTTGTTTTAAATAAATCTCCTTGAGATAAAATTGGAAGATTTCCTTCAACTCAACTAAACCGTGCTTGACTTTGACTGCTTGACTTCAACAAACAAAATATCAACAACCCAAGATCAAATCCCAACAAACCAAGATCTCCTAGAATCACGAAGGAAAGATTGTTCTGGATCATGAAGGCAAGATCTTTTCTCAACGTAAAAGAATGCTGATATGCTTGCCTATTTAAGGAGACAAAGAGCAAGAAACAAAACACACATTCATCGCCTACTTCGAAAACACGAGTGATAAATTCTACTTATCTCACAAAGTACCGATCTCACATTCGAAGCTTCATCATTATACTTCCCTGAGAAGTGTGAGATCTTTTTCGAGCAGATAGTACAATTCAACTAGGATCATACAAACCGTTATCATTTCTAGACACATTGGATACGAGTGTTGTATCTGGAGTACTTTAGTTTTTCTTTTCGAGTGAGTGATTTGCTAGATAGGAAGTGTAAGACTTCTGAGTTTAGAAGAGGGAAGGTCTTCTGAAGATTGTATCTGGAACTCATCAAGAAGAAGGAAAATAAAGCTACTTGAATCCTAGGGTTGAATCAATCCTAGGCGGGGACTAGGTCGTGTTGGTGACCGAACCTCGTTAACATATCGCGTGTCCTTTACTGCTCTTTATATTCCTGGTTTGTCTAAACCTTTACACTTAATTCCAATCTTAGAGAAACGTGTAAGGTCTTATAATTACGAGTAAGACTTTATCTCATTTGATAAGGTCTTATCTCTTTCGATAAGGTCTTACCTATCCTAAGATTGCGAAAAGTTTCCATACTCTATTCATCCCCCCCTTCTAGAGTATTGGATTAACTATTTTATCTGCCTATTCCGCATTTCAATTGGTATCAGAGCCTAACTCACGTTTTCTTAGATATTATTATCTGTGAGGCTAACTAATGGCAGGTGAAGGTCAAGGCGGATTTGGTCAAGGAAGATCAATTTCTCGACCACCTCTCTTTGTAGGAAACAACTTTATGCACTGGAAATCTTTGATGCAGATGTTTATCATCGATCAAGATTTGGAACTGTGGCATATTATCAAGAATGGACCTCTCACTCCTACCAAGGAGGATCCCGATGGTAAAACAGTAAACAAGACAGAAGCTGAATTCAATCAGAAAGATCTTGAGAGCGTGGCGAAAAACTACAAGGCTATTAACCTTTTATATTGTGGTTTAAGTACTGACGAATTTAATCGTATATCTTCATGCAGATCCGCTAAAGAAATATGGGATAAACTAGTGGTCACCTATGAAGGAACCAGCCATGTCAAAGAAACCAAAATAAGTATCTTTCTGAGGCAATATGAATTGTTTAAAATGATCCCAGATGAATCAGTCAAAGTAATGTTCACCCGTTTTACGGAGATCATTAATAATCTTGACTCACTGGGAAAGACTTTCAACAATGAAGAAAAAGTCAGAAAGATACTTAGATGTTTGCCTAAAGTAAAATGGGGTCCCAAGGTAACCGCTATAGAAGAAGCCCAAAACCTTAATACACTCGCTCTTGATGATTTGCTAGGCAAATTAATCACCCATGAATTGATCCTCAATGAGGACGATGGGGATGTGCCAACAAACATTAAGAATTTGGCACTCAAGGCAAAGAAAGAGGAACCACTGGAAGATTCTGAAAGTGATGATGAAGACCCTTTTGCTCTTATCACAAGAGGACTAGCTAGAATATTAAAAATGAAAAAGTAATTTTCAAACAAAGAAAATGCTGGATCTTCTAAATACAGAGGTAAGTCTTCTAACCCCTTGAAGAAGAATCGCGTTCTAAATTGCTATGAATGTGGTGAAACAGATCATCTTGTTAAAGAATGTCCTCAAAAGAAGAAGAACAAATTCAAGAAAAAGGAATTTGGCAAGAAAGCCATGGTAGCAGCTTGAAGCGATTCAGACTCCTCAAGTGATTCAGATTCTGAAGATGATCATGCAAACTTATGTCTTATGGCAAAATCCGACAAAAATCAAGATCAACATTTGGATGGAATGGTAAGAGATCTTATATCTAGTCCTACCGATGTTCTATCAGAAGTACTAAAAAACATGATTTCTAATGAAGAAACTTACAGCAAAGAAATAAGCATTCTACAAGAAAAGCTTAATGATCAGGAAAATTGCATAAGATTGCTTTCGCTGAAAGTTCAAGATCTTGACAGCATACAATCAGATCTTAACACTGAGGTTAAGGCCTTACGATTGGAAAATTCCGATCTAAAGGCAAACCTCTCATCTCTTAAGACATGTAATACTGACTTAGAGATTGAAAAAGTGAAACTTTCTGAAAAATGTCAAGAACAGCAAATAGCTCTTGTGCAATTTACCAAATCCAAAGCTACTCTTGATAAAATGCTTGGAGAACAACAATTATCCTTAAATCGAAGTGGAATAGGATATAACAGGAATTTTCCTGCTAAACCCACTACCACGTTCGTTAAGGCAAAAGGAAATTGGAGATCTCCTACATGTTTCTTCTGCTGTAGAAAGGGCCATGTAAAGGAAACTTGTCCGTATAGGAGAACGGATCCATACATTATTAGAAATACCTTTCCTGTACGTCTAAATGAACGAGTAAAACATATATGGGTTCCTAAAGGGACTAGGCCACCTAACATGGTCTACCCCCATAACGGATCTAACTCTGTTTATTGGTCAAGCCGGAAAGGATGATTTTCTGTTTTGCAGGATATCACCAAGACTAAAAAATTTATAATGGACAGTGGTTGTTCAAGACATATGAGTGGGAAAGAATCTCTTTTTGACACTCTAAAGAAGAAAATCACTGGCACTATAACTCTTGGTGACAAAGGAAAATGTGACATTCTTGGTATCGGTAATGTTGGTCTTAATTCAAATAATAATATTAAAGATGTTTATTTGGTGGATGGCTTAAAATATAACCTTCTCAGTGTTTCCCAGCTTTGTGATAAAGGAAATTGTGTTAGCTTTGACAAGAGGAAGTGTGAAGTTCGAGATGAGATGACAGGAAATTTAGTGCTAACAGCTCTCAAGGATAATAATATATATGCTGTTAATACTAACCAAATTGCAGGGACAAATCTAAAATGTCTCAAGGTCTTATCAAATGATTCAAGACTATGGCACAGACGACTTGGTCACATCAGTCTACATTCTCTTAACAAACTTAAATCAAAAGATCTTGTAAGAGGTCTTCCTGACCTAAAGTTCAAGGTAGATGAATTATGCAATGCTTGCTCAAGAGGTAAACATACTCGTAGTTCTTTTAAAAAGAAGCAAGTGGTAAGTACTACTAGACCTCTTGAACTTCTCCACATGGATCTTTGTGGACCTATGCGCGTCAAATCTCCCAAAGGCAAGCAATATATTCTTGTTATTGTTGATGATTATTCTCGATTTACTTGGGTTTTCTTTCTAAAAATGAAATCTGAAGCACTTTTATACTTCTCAAAACTTTGTAAGGAGTTACAGACTTTGAAAAACCTACCAATCGTTTCTATTAGATGTGATCATGGTAGAGAATTTGATCAATCAGACTTTGATGCATTTTGTGAGAAATATGGTATTTCCCATAATTTCTCAGCTCCTAGAACACCTCAACAAAATGGGGTTGTGGAACGAAAGAACCGCACCCTAGAGGAAATGTCTAGGACAATGCTATTAGAGAATGATCTGCCTAAGTCATACTGGGCAGAAGCTGTTAATACAGCAAATTACATTCTTAATAGATGTTTGATTCGATCAATTTTAAAGAGAACTCCTTATGAGCTTTTTAAAGGAAGAAAACCAAGTATATCTTACTTTAAACCATTTGGATGTATGTGTTACGTGCATAATAATGGGAAGGATAATCTTGGAAAATTTGATGCTCGTAGCGACGAAGGTATATTTCTCGGATACTCGACTCAAAGCAAGGCTTATAGAGTATACAATAAACGTACCAAAGTAGTCGAAGAAAGTATCCATGTTTTATTTGATGAAAATGATAATGGTATCTTGAGTGAGAGCTTTGCAGATCTTGATCTAAATAAACATGAGGAAGAAGAAGAAGAAGTCGATAAGAACGTCAGAAACATGCAAGAGCCATTTCAAGATCTTACAGATGTATCTCAAGATCTTACAAACGTGTCTCAAGACCTTGAAGTACCTCCTCAAGGTCTTACAAATGAAACCAGTCTTGAAGATACATCACCACCTGAGCAACAAGAGCCGTCTTCTCCACTTCCTATTTATTCTGAACCTGATGCTTATAATCAGAGAAATGTTCGAAGGAAGTTCAAACATGCATCATCCCATTCAACTCAGGATATCATTTCTGATCCCTCATCTGGAATACAAACTCGATCTAAATTAAAATATTTGTGTGCTTTTCATGCTTTTGTATCTCTTGTAGAACCTAAGAGGTACACAGAAGCTCTTCAAGAACCTGACTGGATTATTGCTATGCAAGATGAGCTAAACGAGTTCGAGCGAAACAAAGTATGGACACTTACAGCAAGACCCAAAGGCAAATCAGTTATCGGGACAAGATGGGTTTTTCGAAATAAACTTGATGAAAGTGGTAATGTTATTCGAAATAAAGGTCGTCTTGTAGCTCAAGGCTACAATTAGGAGGAAGGTATTGACTACGAGGAGACTTTTGCTCCCGTAGCCAGGCTTGAAGCCATTCGCATACTTCTTGCTTTTGCATCTTACATGAGTATTAAACTTTTTCAAATGGACGTAAAATGCGCCTTTTTGAATGGTTATTTAGATGAAGAAGTTTATGTTGCTCAACCTCCTGGCTTTGAAAGTAATGAATTTCCAGATCATGTTTTCAAGCTTGACAAAGCTCTTTATGGCTTAAAGCAAGCCCCAAGAGCTTGGTACGAGCGACTTTCAAAATATCTTCTGGAAAATAACTTCAAAAGAGGGTTGATCGACAAAACTTTATTCATTAAAACTCATGGA
This sequence comes from Fagopyrum homotropicum, assembly GCA_033239125.1. Taxonomy (NCBI): domain Eukaryota; kingdom Viridiplantae; phylum Streptophyta; class Magnoliopsida; order Caryophyllales; family Polygonaceae; genus Fagopyrum; species Fagopyrum homotropicum. The sequence goes on from BSWB01000003.1 coordinate 155,591,392, forward strand.
ATTGAAAGAATATTCTTGTTGTTCAAATTTATGTGGATGATATCTTGTTTGGAGCAACTAATGAATCTCTTTGCAAGGAATTTTCTGACATCATGTGCAAGGAATTTGAGATGAGTATGATGGGAGAATTAAATTTCTTTCTTGGACTACAAGTACATCAAAGTAAAAAGGGCATATTCCTCAATCAAGGAAAGTACACAAGAGACCTTCTGAAGAAGTTTAAGATGAATGAATCGAAACCAGCTAAAACACCAATGAGCTCTACTCTCTCTTTGGATCAAGACCTTACCGGCAAACAAGTAAATCAAAAAGAATTTCGAGGTATGATCGGATCTTTACTATATCTTACTGCTAGTAGACCTGACATTATGTTTAGTGTTTGCATGTGTGCTAGATTTCAAGCTAACCCAAAGGAATCACATCTCATTGCGGTAAAAAGGATATTAAGATATCTTAATGGTACAAAAGATATTGGTCTATGGTATCCCACACAAAGTAGTTTCGGTCTTATCGGATATTCCGATGCTGATTTTGCAGGATATAAAGTGGATAGAAAAAGCACCTCAGGGTGTTGTCAATTTCTTGGTACATCTTTAATAAGTTGGCATTCCAAAAAGCAAAATTCAGTGGCTCTCTCAACAGCCGAAGCTGAATATATTGCTGCTGGAGCTTGTTGTTCGCAAATCTTATGGATTGCGCAACAACTCCAAGATCTTGGATTCAACTTTAAGGACATACCAATAAAATGTGACAATACCAGTGCTATTTCTATCTCAAAAAATCCTGTACAACATTCAAGAACGAAACATATAGATGTGAGACACCATTTTATACGTGATCATGTAGAAAAAGGTGATGTGTCTTTGACATTCATTTCTACTGATCTTCAACTAGCCGATATCTTTACAAAACCTTTACCCGAAGAGAGATTCAACTTCATAAGGTTAGAACTTGGTATGCTTAACAGGGAGGCACAAATGTAGGGGGAGCAATTATTGTTTTACAATATTGATCTTATTCCCTACATTAAGACCTTAACATGCATTTCAAGGTCTTACTACAATCGTGTTACAAACACTGATCTTATTCTTTAGAATAAGACCTTACCATACATTCCAAGGCCTTACTAAATAATAGTACGTTCTTGATTTTTATTTAAAAGATTAAATTGGATCAAATCTTTTAGTTATTATCTCAATAGATAACTAACTAATAGATTATTTTATTTTTTGGAAATCTTTCGGTTATAATTTTAATCTTTTTAAAATTACTTAAAATTTTACAAAGATTTTTAAACAAAGATTTTCCTCTCTCTCTCTCTCCGTCAAATCTTTAAAGATCTTGTTTTATGAATTTCTTCTACACTTCTTAAAATCTCCGACTTCTCGTCTCTCTCACCTTCAAACCCTAATCTGCGATGACTCCCAAACGTTCTTCGACTCAATCCTCTGCTCCAACATCCAAGAAGCAGCGATCGTCGGCTAGAAAGGGAAAAGCTGTTCTAAAAGAGTACAATCCAGATTCCAATTCTTCGATGTCTACTCCCTCTCCTTCTCGGCAAGTGGCTCAAGCTGTTTATCCCCCAGCCGCAAAGGATATACCTCAACATCGTCTTTGATCACCACCTTCTAGGTTTGAGGTTAGTAGTGAAGAACCTTTTTCTTGGTTCTTGAACTATACTAAAGCGGGAATGTGGAAAGATGGTTTTGCTAATCGTCCCCTAAGTTTCTGTGAATCTGTTGATGAGAATTTTCTAGAGTCTATGAATCTGCCATGTGTTAATTTGCTGAAATGTTCGAATGTCTGGAGTATGTTTAATCTGGGAGATTTTGCCTTTCCACGACTTACCCGTCTTTTCTTTGTCAACCTCACTGCACACCGAGAAAAGGGGATTTTAACTCTTCATTCCCAGATCAAAGGACGACAAATTACTCTAACTGCTTCTTCCTTAGCAATTATTTTAGGAGTCCCTGAGGAAATCGACACCAAAACTCATCCTTTGAAAAATGTGTGTCTTGCCCATGCCCAGAAAACATTTTTTGAGAAACCAATTTCTTCTGGTGCTACTTCCTCAAAGCCAAAGCAAAAACAAACCCATAATGTCTTAACTTTAGAGGCCAAAATTGTGTTTACTTTGCTTGCTAGGTGTGTTTTACCACGAAAGCATTCCAGAGAGATTGTAACTGACAATCTCTTAGAAATTCTGGATTTGGTCCTTACTGGGTATCCTATTGATGTCCCTAACCTGATTTTATCCTACATGGTGCACACTGTAAATACCCCTTTGACAGCCCCTCTTCCTTATGCCAACTTATTTCCAAAGATCTTCGAATTCTTTGAAATTGATACTACAGATGAGGATAAGGTTTATCATAAGGGACAAATTGATGAGGACTGTTGGGGAAGGCTTGGGATTGAGAAAACTTTGTCTGGGGATTGGATTCTGAAGAAACATCAATCAACTGCTCAACTCTCATCTGAACAGAGAATTCAGGATTTAGAAGCTGAAGTGGATGCTTTGAGGAAAGATCTGAACACTACTCGTGCTGATATTGTGGATAGACAGGATGATACACATGAGAAGTTGCTAATTGTTAATGAGAAGCTCAACCAGTTACTGTTTTTGACATCTTTAGCTCATAGGGCAACTACTACGATCATGCCTTTGGATGAGGATGCTGTGGAACACATTCAAGAAGTGTGTCAAAATGTGGTAATCAATTGTGAACGCAAGGTGCTAAAACGAGGCATCCTTCGACCCATAGTACCTGAGCCGACTATCTTGACAGTGGAGGAATATGGCTTAGTTAAGAAGTACATAAATGATCAGGAAAAACAGTTAGCCAAAATGATGGCTTGGACCACTACTGGTGAGGCACAGAAGAGATGGAGGGAAAAGGTGCGTGCTCGTTGTCGTGGAAGACGAGCTGGGTTTTCTTCAAATTATGGGCAATGGTTTGAAGAAGTGGTTGAAGTCTCGGATGATGAAGATTGATCTTTTCCAGCTCTAACTTTTTCTTGCTGAAAGACAAAAAGGGGGAGAATATTTGTCTTTTGAACTATTTTGAAAACTCTTGGTTTGGTTGTTTTTTTTGGTTTTGAAAAACTTGTTTTGATTCGATCGTTTTCAAAATTTGATCCTACATGTGCGTTTATGTTATATTATATTGTTTGTTGTTGTGTTGTTCAAATGCAGGAAATAAATCATAAGTTTTGTCTTTCATCAAGGGGGAGATTGTTAACTCCACCTTGATAAATAAGACATTACTTATGGTTGATGAAAGCCAAAACCTTGGTTTTCAGGTTTTTGTAAGACCTTACAAGTTTTGGTAAAGTCATCACAGTATCTCGTAAGGCCTTATTATATTACAGAAAACCTTGGTTTCCAGGTTTCAGTAAGGCCTTACATAAACTGGTACGACCTTACCAAAACTGGACAAAAACTACAATTGAGTTACGTACGTCCAAGTGGCTTTTCCTTCTTGTTGAGTTAATTAAGGGATTTGTTTTTAACAAATCTTTGATTTGTTTTAAATAAATCTCCTTGAGATAAAATTGGAAGATTTCCTTCAAATCAACTAAACCGTGCTTGACTTTGACTGCTTGACTTCAACAAAAAAAATCTCAACAACCCAAGATCAAATCCCAACAAACCAAGATCTCCTAGAATCACGAAGGAAAGATTGTTCTGGATCACGAAGGCAAGATCTTTTCTCAACGTAAAAGAATGCTGATATGCTTGCCTATTTAAGGAGACAAAGAGCAAGAAACGAAACACACGTTCATCGCCTACTTCGAAAATACGAGTGATAAATTCTACTTATCTCACAAAGTACCGATCTCACATTCGAAGCTTCATCATTATACTTCCCTGAGAAGTGTGAGATCTTTTTCGAGCTGATAGTACAATTCAACTAGGATCATACAAACCGTTATCATTTCTAGACACATTGGATACGAGTGTTGTATCTGGAGTACTTTAGTTTTTCTTTTCGAGTGAGTGAGTTGCTAGATAGGAAGTGTAAGACTTCTGAGTTTAGAAGAGGGAAGGTCTTCTGAAGATTGTATCTGGAACTCATCAAGAAGAAGGAAAATAAAGCTACTTGAATCCTAGGGTTGAATCAATCCTAGGCGGGGACTAGGTCGTGTTGGTGACCGAACCTCGTTAACATATCGCGTGTCCTTTACTGCTCTTTATATTCCTGGTTTGTCTAAACCTTTACACTTAATTCCAATCTTAGAGAAACGTGTAAGGTCTTATAATTACGAGTAAGACTTTATCTCATTTGATAAGGTCTTATCTCTTTCGATAAGGTCTTACCTATCCTAAGATTGCGAAAAGTTTCCATACTCTATTCATCCCCCCTTCTAGAGTATTGGATTAACTATTTTATCTGCCTATTCCGCATTTCAATACGTATTATAAATGGCTTCTCGGAAAGCGATTGTGTTGCCTATACTGATCGGGATACACATGAGTTTTTGAAGGTCGAGTATAGGCATGGGTCCCTTTATATCAACAGATTGGACTGGAGCAATAAGACCAGGCCCCCATGCAGTCGTGGGACTTGAACGCGCTCCGATCATGAATTGCACTGGATTGAAAGTCTGATGAAGAATGTGAGCTACTCCCGATACTCCAACATCACTAGCATCGAATAGGACCGTATTTACTTGTGTCATTGTATTGACATAGTTCCCGTTAGATCCAACAATCGTAAGACAATCTGGAAGCATGGGTGTTGACTTTATGTCAATCATTGTGATTACCGAGCTTGATTTTTGCGCCTCGCTAACTGCGAGGTGGTGAAACTCATCGTTATCGGAAGTTGTGAATCCTACGAAGTTTTGGCCGGCATGTAATAGAGCTATCTTCTTCTCCAATTCATCCGCGGATTCTTCTTCGTCCATGAAAACCGGCTCGAAGAGAGTGCTAAGACCATTTTGATAAGTCTTCCTCGGGTTCATGTGCTTCCGCCACTATCAAATCGTTGTCTTCAGACTTCCTAGAGTAGTCATAAAACGTACAAGATATAAAGACACGAGATTAGTATACATACACACGGGTGAGGCGGATGGGTCGGATGGATAAGGTTGGGCGATGACTAGTTGAACCTTCACCCGTCTCACCACTTCCACTTGCACCCACTATTTTTTTTGTTGGAATTTTGTCTAGATGTGTGGATCATCGGTGTTAACTAAATCCAATGTGTTTTTTTATAAGGAGATCGAGTCTGCCGTGGTAGGGTCACTTATTTCGAATCAAAATTTAAAACGATAAATTTTTACGTGAACATATATATATACATGCGTCATGCATATTGTAATGTACGTACCTGACCCAATATTTATTATTATAACACGTCTTTATGTGAACAAGTCCTTCCACAATCTTTGCCTTCTCGACCTCGAACCTGAGGTAGTGCCAATGGGATTCGTCCGCCATCTCCGATTCATCGAGTTGATCCGCCTTTTCCGGTTCAGCGATGAGCTCAGCTTTCTGGTTCTTCGCATAATCTCTGAAGTGAAGAAAGGAATTGCTCTCTCCCTTTGAGGGGCGATGGTGAAGGTATTTGTTGTTGCCATTTTGCTTCAAGAAGATGAACTTTGGCATGACATCCATGGCGACCTAATTAAGCAACACTTGCTTCAGAAGAGAGGTATCTTATATATATTAAAGCAGGAGCCTCTATTGTCACGTGTCAAGCCGCGGTTCTCCCAGCCCCAAATTTTTTTTAAAAAGTGGTTTTTAAAATTTAAAATCTATAAAAAATATTTTAGTGAAGTCGTTAATTAAAGTTAAAATATATTTAAAATATCTTTGAATTTTGTTATAATAAATGTCAGTAAAATAATTAAATTTTAATTTTAGAAAATATCTTCTCTTATCTTATCTTATCTTATCTTATCTTATCTTATATCTATTAAAGCAGAAGCCTCTATTGCCACGTGTCAACGTCATGTTTCTCGAAGCATAAAAAATTATTTTAAAAAGTGATTTCAAAATGTTTATATAAATCGGATATTTATTTCTAAATTTTTTAAAAATATTTAAATAAATAGTTTTATAAAAATAGTTTTAAAACTTTTACGGAATTTTTTTACCAATAAGTATATCTTAACAAATCAATTTAAAAATATAGTTAATTAGAAGAGATAAATACTTAAAAGAGAATTAAAAATCATAATAATGATAATAATTTCATTCTTCGGATTTTTATTTTACGAAAATATACTTATAAATTTTTAAGTATTAAATATTTATTAAAATTCAACCCGCACAAAGTGCGGGTAATACACTAGTTTGAATTGTGTGTACAGCTTCCAATCACGTATAGGGTATTTATAGATACAAATTGTTTGGTTTATTAATTTATTCATTAATATGTCTACTCTCACGTTTTAATTTACTCATAAGCTGTGGGTATTGTTGTGGAGGATGGTCGGCAGAGTATTGTTATGGAGGATGGTCGGCAATTTTAATTCATCATTTGTCCTCTTATATATTATATTCAATAAAAACTTATTGCTAGATTTTCAATTTTTTGTGTTGTGGAATGGGACCAATTTTAGGTGATCTCATTATTATTTTGAAATGTAGTTTGGATTAAATAATAATAATAATAATAATAATAATAATAATAATAATAATAATAATAATAATAATAATAATAATAATAATTGTCTTTCCATGCTTCTTGTCCACTTTAAAAATGCTTTCGATCGTGGTCTGAAGCTTATTGAGGTCTTTACATGTGCCCTTCCATTTTGCGTTGGGTTGAGTTATGTTATGTTCACCTGGCTCGATTGTACTATGAGGATCATGTCCTGTTTTCTTGTCTGGGGTTCAACAAGGGGACCTCCTTGGACCTCTCCTCTCTCCTTTTCTCATTAGTCCTACACCCATTGATATAGAAAGTTCAGTATATTTGAGGTAAAACTCATCGCCTGGTATCACGATAATGGATCGGTGATTGGGGACACGTTAATGGTCAACAAAGCACTTGGTATCTGTTGGAATAAACATATTCCCTAAACTATAAACGGAAGGATCGATATCATGCTAGGGTTATTAAGGAATCTTTAGAATTTACATACCTGGTTCCATAGTAGCAATCGGATGAACCCGTAACAATCGGATCAAAACTTTAGTGCGGAATCTACGATCCGAATGAGCGCCGCAGGTATACAGTCTTCCTCAGTCAAACCTCCTTAGGGTTTCTTTAGGCTTTCTCTCTGATGGGTAGAGAATGGAAAACGGCTGATTGATTTGACGTATTGGGAACCATAACCTAATAACGTTTATATAATGACCTAATAGAATCCCATTAAGCCTATTGGGCCAAAGTCTGGTATCCACCCATTAAGCCCATACCGCTTAATTAAAGTCTACGGGCTTTACTTGATTGAATCACTTTTATTAGCCCGTTAATATATTTAGTCATATAATATAATTGGTTACTATAATATGTAAGCCCACTAATAATAATAAGATTAATAAAATCTTACAATCTCCCACTTGGGCTACATATTAAATAAACAACTATATTATCCAAAATTCTTTATGTGTACACGTAATGACTAATTTTATGTAGACTTATCCTTTAATCAATCTGGTCCACCTCATATATTAATATGAGATCACGGCGGCTTTCGTCACATCATCGTGACTAAACCTTCCGTGTTCACCACATTAGTATATTCGATGACATAGATCAAGTATGGATGAGTGGCATGAAAATTACATGAAATGTGATCTCATAAACATGTCTATTTTCAACTGGTTCTTCTTTATTCGGAGATCAATCCAAAACAACCTTTAGTTCAAAATGTAAATGACGGCAACTTTATTATGCATAAACTATAAACATAGAACATCTAATCAAACTTCCACTAAGTCAAGGGATTACAAAACTGTCAAGCCCCATACGAGCAGTGTGCTCATGAAAAACCTTAGGAGGCAACCCCTTAGTTAACGGATCCGCAATCATGAAGTTTGTGTTTATGTGTTCTATACAAATCTGCCCACTTTGAACTTTTTCCTTCAATGACAAGAACTTGATGTCAATGTGCTTCTCCTTTACAGAGCTTCTGTTGTTATTGGAGAACAAAACTGCAGCCTTATTGTCACAAAATAACTTCAATGGCCTTTCAATTCCAGTAACCACACGTAGGCCTGTGACAAAATTACGCAACCATATCCCATGAATGGATGCTCCGAAGCAAGCCATGAACTCTGCAGCCATAGTGGAAGTAGCTACAAGTGTTTGTTTGACACTTTTCCAAGATATAGCTCCTTCAGCCAACATGAAGACATAGCCTGAGGTGGATCGTCTACTGTCAATACAACCGGCAAAATCAGAATCAGAATATCCAACGATCTCCAATCTGTCTGATTTCTTGTAAGTCAGCATGTAGTTCTTCGTTCTTTGCAAATACCGGAGAACCCTTTTTGCTGCTTTCCAATGATCCGATCCAGGATTACTTAAGTATCTGCCCAAAAGTCCCACAATAAATGCTATGTCGGGACGGGTACAAACTTGAGCATACATTAGACTCCCTACCACTGAGGAATAGGGAACCTTTTGCATCTCCTTTATTTCAAGATCTGTTTTGGGGCACTGTTTGAGACTAAACTTGTCTCCTTTAGCTATTGGTGTATCTCCAGCTGAGCAATCTTTCATGTTAAACCTGTTTAGTACCTTTTCGATATAGCCCTTTTGTGATAACCTGAGGATACCTTGAGATCGATCTCTTAGTATCTGAATTCCTAAGACAAAAGAGGCGTCCCCAAGATCTTTCATCTCAAAATTCCTAATGAGAAATTTCTTGGTTTCGTGCAATAAGCCTATATCGTTACAAGCCAATAGTATGTCATCAACATACAATACCAGAAAGATAGATTTTCTCCCACTGAATTTGTGATACACACAATCTTCAACCTTATTCACCTCAAATCCAAAGGAGGTGATCACTTGATGAAATTTATGATTCCATTGCCTTGATGCCTGTTTAAGCCCATAGATGGATTTCTTTAATTTACAAACCATAGATTTTGAATCTTTGGATTCAAAATGTTCTGGTTGAACCATATAAATGGTTTCATCAATGTTTCCATTGAGAAACGCTGTTTTCACATCCATCTGATGTAACTCTAAATCAAAATGAGCGACTAGTGCCATTATTGTCCTAAAAGAGTCCTTAGATGAAACCGGAGAAAAGGTCTCTTTAAAGTCAATACCTTCCTTTTGAGTGAATCCCTTTGCAACTAGACGAGCCTTATATCTTTCGATATTGCCTTTTGCATCCCTTTTGGTTTTAAATATCCATTTACAACCAATGGGTTTTGCACCTTTTGGCAACTCGACAAGATCCCATACGTCATTGTCCTTCATGGATTTCATCTCCTCTTGCATGGCTTTAATCCAGTATTGAGAGCTAGAACTTTGAAGGGCCTCAAGAAGATTGATTGGATCATCCTCTGCAATGCCTGCAAAATCTTCTTGTTCCATAAGATACGCGATGTAATCATCTGGTATCTCTCCCACAGGATCTTCTTGTTCTACTAGATATACAATGTAGTCATCCGGAATTGCATATCTTCTTTCTCTACCGGATCTCCTTAAAGGCACTTCTTGAGGTGGTTGAATTTGCTCTATGGAAGGAACTTCACTGTTGTCTAAAACCGGAGTTGTTTCTTGAAGAGTGTTAAGAGTTGTATCTTGATCACTTTCAATAACAATATTGGGAAGAGAGATAAATTCCTCTTCCTCAAGGACAACTTCGTCAAGAGTGACGTTCCTTAATCCTTCCCCTCCAAATTCTACATCCTCAAGAAATCTGGCATTTCCCGACTCAAAAAATGATCGGGTAGCGGGATCATAAAATTTAAACCCACGAGAGCGTTCAGCATATCCAACAAAGTAGCAGCTAGTTGTCTTAGAGTCCAACTTTCTTTCGTTAGGCTTGTAAGGCCTTGCTTCAGCTGGACATCCCCAAATGTGTAAGTGCTTTATGCTGGGCTTTTTCCCAGTCCACATTTCATATGGGGTTTTAGCTACCGATTTGCTAGGTACTCTATTAAGGATATATACTGCAGTTTTTAGCGCTTCTCCCCAAAGTGATTCAGGTAAAGAAGAATGATTAATCATACTTCTCACCATATCCAATAGTGTTCTATTCCGCCTCTCAGCAACACCATTCATGCTGGGTTTCCCCGGCATAGTATACTGAGGGACAATTCCACACTCCTTTAGGAAGTTTGCAAAGGGTCCTGGACGTTGTTCTCCTGATCCATCATATCTGCCATAGTATTCTCCACCACGGTCAGATTTAACGGCTTTAATCTTCTTACCAAGTTGAAGTTCAACTTCAGCTTTGTAAGCCTTAAAAACATCCAGAGATTGTGATTTCTCACGTATCAAGTAAAGGTACCCATATCTGGAGTAGTCATCTATGAACGTAATAAAGTATTGTTGACCATTCCACGCAGCTGTAGGGAATGGACCACAAATATCCGTATGTATTAGTTCTAAGACTTCTGTACTTCTGTTAGCACCTAACTTTCTTATGTTTGTTAATTTTCCCTTGACGCACTCAACACAAACTTGAAAGTTTGTTAAATCAAGGGAATCAAGAATTCCTTCTGACACAAGCCTTTGAATTCTCTGTTTAGAGATGTGGCCTAAGCGCTTATGCCATAAGAATCCAGAATCTTCATTCAATTTTCGCTTTGTACCTCTAGAACCTGTGTGCAGGATTTCATTATGGGAAGCAACCGTTTCTAGTATATAAAGACGATCAATTAAAATACCGGTACCAACAAGATTCGAATTAAAGGAAATACTGAATTTTCCATTTCCAAAACTACAAAGGTATCCACCTTTGTCCAAACAGGAAGTAGAAATCAAATTCCGTTTAAATAACGGAGAAACAAAAGTATCCTTTAAATCCAAATGACATCCAGTACTTAAATTTAATCTAAAATGCCCTATTGCTTCCACAGGAACTTTATTGCCATCGCCAACATAGATGAATCTTTCAGCATCACTTGGTGGTCGACTCCAAAGGCAACCCTGCATTGACACACAAATGTGAGTAGTAGCACCAGAATCTACCCACCACGTGTCAATAGGTACAGAAGCTAAATTAGCCTCAGAACAAACTAGAGTGAGAACTTTACCCTTCTTTTCACGCCAAGCAGCGTACTTAGGACATGCTTTCTTCATATGTCCTTCCCTTTTGCAGAAAAAACAAGTGAGTTCATCACTTTGCTTCTTCGCCTTTTTCTGCACATGTGTACCAGCTGCAGTATCCTTAGCCCTCTTCTTTGATTTGTTTTGAGAGCTTGATGCAAAGTGAGCACTTTCTGTCTTATCTCTTTTTATCTTGTCCTCTTCTTGCACACATTGCGAAATGAGCTCATTAAGAGTCCATTTCTCCTTCTGAGTATTATAACTCACCTTAAAATGACTGAATTGTGTGGGAAGAGACAGGAGAACTAAATGCACGAGTAAATCATCATTTATCTCTAACTTTAGTGCCTTTAGTTTTCCCGCAAGATTTGACATTTCCATAATGTACTCCCTTATGTTTCCTTTTCCTTTGTACCTCATAGAAATCAGAGCAGCCAAATGGTTGCTTGTTTCTGCTTTCTCATTCTTGGCAAAATATTTCTGAATTGCCTCAAAGGATTCCTTAGCATCTTTGCTCTCAGAAATAGAGCCCCGAAACGCTTCCGGAATGGAACGTTTCATAATCATAAGACACATGCGGTTAGAGCGATCCCACTTCTCTACTTTCGCTTCATTGGAGTTATCCTCAGCCAAAGTGGGTCGTTCAGTCCTTAGCGCAAGGTCTAGATCCATACATCCGAGAACGATTTCCACATTCTCCTTCCAGACCTTAAAATTTGTCCCATTGAGCATTGGAATGGAACTGACTTGAGCAGAAACATTAGTAGTAGTTGCTGAAACTAAACATAAAAGCAAAGAAATAAAACAATTAATCAATTAATTTTAAAACAAGATACTCAACACAACTTGATATTCAGTGTTTGCACAAAACATCAATTGTAAATAGTACTCTCAATGCAACAATCAAATATTGATAATAAATCCGGTCAAGCAATAGCCTTTCTTTGGACCGACTATCATTCACATGGATAACCTTTATATTTATCTCTTTTCATTGTCGCATGCGCTTTCATTATTTGGCCAAACATTGACCTTCCTTTAGGCCGATCAATATCCGCATAATTAATGAAAGCACAATTGATTAATCAATATATTATCCTTAATGTGATTTTGTTTGGCCAAATATTAATCTTCCTTTGGGCCGATCCATATTCGCATAAACAAGTATAATCACTAGTGTATTTAATGTTTGGCCAAATATCAATCTTCCTTTAGGTCGATTGATATCCGCATAAACAAACGATACACTAAGCCTTATAATTTTAAATTAAAATAAATTTACACAACATAGACAACTTTAGTAGCATATTGTTTCAATTAATTTAATTTAAAATAAACTTTAAAATATATATATCCTTAAATATATCTCGTGTAAATAAAATCTAAATATTACACTCAATAACCTTAATAGATACAAAATATATTGGAAAAATACCAAATTTTACGCTCGTATGAACAACCACCCTATATATCTACAACCGAAACGATATATCGCAATTATATAATAGCAATAGTAAAATCGTTCGCAACCCTTTTGATCTATAAATATATATATCAAACGTTTTAAAAACAAACCACACAATATATATATATATATATACTACATAGCATGCAAAAGGAGCACAGCAGGAGAGTAAACTTCTGTCCAGAACGATTCATCCGTACAAAAGCAACGAAAAAGTAAACAACAGCTATACGCAAAAGCAACCCAAAACTATAATGATATTATATATACATAATTGTCTACGTAACTATGATGATCCAAACAAAGAGTATATATAATATAATATATAAAAGCATCCTCTTTCAAACAAAACTTTGGGCCAGTAGATTAAAAACAATTTCAAAATAAAAAAAAACAAACAACGCTGCTTTTTCATATAAAAAAAAAAGTGCGCTGCAGTGTTAGCAATTATATGTACCGAATAACACTGCAGAATGTATCCATGCGTAGAAGACTAGACACGCAAATATACATACCGAGATATTTCTAATAACCTAACATGATATAAGGCTCTGATACCACTTGTTGGAATAAACATATTCCCTAAACTATAAACGGAAGGATCGATATCATGCTAGGGTTATTAAGGAATCTTTAGAATTTACATACCTGGTTCCATAGTAGCAATCGGATGAACCCGTAACAATCGGATCAAAACTTTAGTGCGGAATCTACGATCCGAATGAGCGCCGCAGGTATACAGTCTTCCTCAGTCAAACCTCCTTAGGGTTTCTTTAGGCTTTCTCTCTGATGGGTAGAGAATGGAAAACGGCTGATTGATTTGACGTATTGGGAACCATAACCTAATAACGTTTATATAATGACCTAATAGAATCCCATTAAGCCTATTGGGCCAAAGTCTGGTATCCACCCATTAAGCCCATACCGCTTAATTAAAGTCTACGGGCTTTACTTGATTGAATCACTTTTATTAGCCCGTTAATATATTTAGTCATATAATATAATTGGTTACTATAATATGTAAGCCCACTAATAATAATAAGATTAATAAAATCTTACAGTATCATCATGGAAGACGGCCCCGCTCTGGGTTTGCACCTCAATGTTAGTAAACTGAGATCTTTTGGCCATGTGAGGACCCTCAGTGTAGGATAGTAGGGCTCTTCCTTGGGAGTGTTTCTAGGCCGTCAAAAGGGTCAAGCTTCTCAGATGGGTGGTTGGTTTAGACTCTCACTTTTGTAATGAGGTGACGTTGAAAAGAGTCTTTAAGACTACCACCTTGATGGAAGCTATCAAAATTATAGAGATCCTCAATGTGAGTTGGTGCCTATTCTGGTGTTTCTTGACTTTATTTTACAATGCGAACCTCCCCGCCCTCAGTTTTTATGGAGGCTTAAGGTGTTTTTGATAGCTCCTTGAGGGAGATGATTGAACATATTGTTACTGTTGGAGGAGCGGGGTTTGGTTCGTTGCTGTGGCGCCTCTCCATAATGCCGATTGATCACGGAGATTTGAAGTTTATACGGTTGTTGATACTCTGCATTATGCCTTTATAGCCTCAAGACTCCAATCTCACCGCTTGCAAGATCGGATTTTGAAGTGCAGGTGTGTTTAGTAGTGGTTCTGCTTTTGAGTGTGTGGTGTCTAGGTGGATTAATGTAATTGCAGATTATGACTTGGATATGACTGTTGTGTAGCCAACCTTTTAGTTAATGAAGAAAATGGCTAGCTGTTATTACAAGGTCATGACATGGACAAGTGTTGCAAGAATGAGGTTAGTCTCACTAGAAGGCATGAAACTTTGTTAGCTAACTTAAGGCTTCCTATGGTTCAACAGTGGTTAAAAGCTACCCCGGCGGCGGGCCTTGATCAAGTTATGAACCCTCCACTTTTCAATCAGTTGTGAAATACCGTCTTGGAATTGAAATGTTCAGTGAGAGATCCAAATGTCCAACTTGTGATAAAGACATCTTAGATATATAGGTTGGGGACCATGCGCTTGCATGTGTTGCTGACGTGGGAGTTAATTACCGGCATAATATGGTACGGGATGTTATCTTTGATGAGTTTCTGAAGGTGGGGATGTCTGTTCGAAAAGAGGCGGCTACCAATATGGGTGATGATAAAGGAGGAGAGCTTCGTCCGACTGATATCCTCTTTTATAATGGTTCCAAAGCAAAACACGTGTGTTGACATCACGGCTACGTCTCCTTTTTCATCCACAGAGTTGACTCTCACCAGGTAAAGCGGTGAGAGTCGCAACTGCTAACCAAAGGAAGAAATATGATGAGGTTTGTACTTTTAAGGGGTATCATTTCCTCCCTTTCTTATTTTCTACCTTTGGGGATTTGGGAGATGATGCAACTATGCTGCTTAAGAGGGTGAGTTCCTATGCTAAAGGTGTATCAGGAAGTAGAGACGCTTGTCATATTTCTGCATACGTGATCTTGTTTGTTTGGGGTTGCTTTGGTATCTTGCGCTTCGTTTTTGGTGCTTCTTGTTCTGGTTTTGCGTATTGGTTCTCTGCATGAGGAACACGGGTATTGTGCCACCCGTACGGGTTCATTGCCCTTTCGATGGGTGTGACGGCTGCCGTGATGGCGGAGGTAAGAGGCTTACCCTAAATTTGAGGCGGTCCTTAGGCTAGTAGGTCTTTGGTTTTGTGGGATTTGTTGAGTCACGCGCACGGTGTCTAAGAACTGTTATCATTCGGATGGTGTTGTTGTAGCTCCTTTGTTTGATGATGGGTCTATTTCTTTCTTTATTTATGGTTTTCCTCGGCCTTCTCTTGTGGCCTCTACTTTTATGGATATTATGGATACAGTGATGGTTTAGAGTGCTTTTGATCTTGACGGTGGG
Organism: Fagopyrum homotropicum; assembly: GCA_033239125.1. Lineage (NCBI taxonomy): Eukaryota > Viridiplantae > Streptophyta > Magnoliopsida > Caryophyllales > Polygonaceae > Fagopyrum > Fagopyrum homotropicum. Next base: position 155,606,911 of record BSWB01000003.1, read on the forward strand.
TTTGATGTTTCTTTGGTGGAGAAGGTTTTTAAGGCTGATGTTCTTACCGTGAAGAAGGTCCCATGGAAGTGCAGGTTAGATTTTGCTAGGGTTCTCAAAGACGCCCTTGACTGGGTTCTTTCTGATCCTTCTTGTGTGTCTGCTTGAGTTTGTCTCCTTATCTTACCTCGTTGTATCCTGCATCGGTATAAGCCCAGGTCTTGTTCTGAAAACCGGTCGGGCTTGAAGCGGAGTTTACAAACCGAAAGTATCACTAGAACTATTCAGGTTTGGAAGGATCCGGGAGGTATTAGGTGTCTTGTTGCCGACCTTCTGTCTTCTGTGGTTGATTCTCGCCCTAGAGATGCTGGTGGTAGCCAAGAAGAGATTAATTTGAAGTAGTGTAAAAGAAAGATTAGTGATGGGCATTTTGCAGCGGCCGTTCGTATTCTCAATTCCTCGGGTGTTGCCCCCACGTCTGAGGACACTCTTCTTGGGCTTTTGGGTTTGCACCCGACTTCACCACCTCCTTCCCTTCCGTTGCCGAAATGTTCCGGAGATGCTTTACAGGTTAATAGTAGTTTGGTCCTTGACAAGATTAGGAGTTTTCCTAAGGGCACTTCTTGTGGTAGAGATGGGTTGCGGGGGTTGTCAACCTTTTTCTTAGGGGACTTTGTCCGGCCTCCCATAAGTGAGTACATTGCGAGTGCTCCGCTCACGCCTCTCCTTAAACCGGGGGGCGGTATTCGCCCTATCGCTGTTGGGTCTATCTGGAGGCGTCTGGTCTCCAAAGTTGCTTCCTCTACTATCGGTATGTCCCTTGGACCTTATTTTGAGGATGCTCAATTTGGGGTCGGTGTTTCGGGTGGTGGGGGAAGCGATTTTGCATGTGGTCAATCGTTTAGTGGAATCCCAGGGAGATGATGATATCCTTTCCATGCTTCTGGTCGATTTCAAGAATGCTTTTAATCTTGTTGACCGTAGTGTCATGATTTCTCAAGTCCGACAAGTTTGCCCTGTTATTTCCTCTTGGGTTGAGTTCTGTTATGCCCATCCTACCCGTTTGTATTATGGAGATCATGTCCTCTATTCTTGTCGGGGGGGTTCAGCAGGGGGACCCCCTTGACCCAATGCTTTTCTCGCTCGTTCTCCATCCCCTTATCCGGAAGATTTCGGACAGTTGCCGGTTGAAGCTTAATGCTTGGTATCTTGATGATGGGACGTTGATTGGTGATACCCTGATGGTTAGTAAGGCGCTTGCCATCATCATGGATGATGACCCCGCTTTAGGCCTCCACCTTAACGTCGGTAAGATGGAGATCTTCTGGCCGAAGGTAGATCCGCGTAGTTGTGAGGTTGGTGTTTTCCCTGCGCTTATCTCTAGGCCGCTTGATAGGGTCAAACTTCTGGGTGGTGCTGTTAGTCTTGACTAGGTCTTTTGTTCGTAGGTTTCTTTGGAAAGGGTTGTGAAAACAACCTCCTTGATGGAAGCCGTTATGTGATTGGGGGACCCCCAGTGCGAGTTATTGCTCCTCCGTGCTTGCTCTGGGGTGTCTCGCCTGTACTCTGCGATGGAGACTACTCCCCCTCTCATTTTTACGAGGCTATGAGTGTCTTTGATCACTCCTTACGTTGTGCGGCTGAGCATATTGTTACTGCCGGAGGGGCTGGGTTTGGCCCTCTTCAGTGGCGTATCTTCACTTTGCCGATTAGTGATGGTGGACTTGGCCTTCTCTCTTGTGCTGATACGGTGAACTTTGCCTTCATGGCCTCGAGATCCCAAACCCGCGGGTTACAGGATTGGATCTTGAGACTTTTTAGTGTTTCAGGTGATGGTGCTGCTTTTGAGTCGGCTGTTGTGTTGGGTCAACTTCTGTAAAGACTATGACTTAGACATGAGTGTGATTCGCTCAACCCCCATTTAATGAAGAAAATGACTAGATGTTATTACAATATTGTAAATAAGTGTTTTTTGAGGGACTTTGACCTTTTGATTAGGCAGAAAGCCTTAATTGAAAACCCGAGATTACCCATGGCGCAACAGTGGCTTACTGCTATCCTAGTCGCTGGGCTTGGTCAGGTTATGAACCGGCCACTTTCCGTTCCGTCGTTCAGTATCGTCTGGGTATTGAAATGTTTAGAGAAGGTTCCAAATGTCCTTCTTGTGAGAAAGGTATTTTAGACGCTTCGGGGGATCATGCTCTTGCTTGTGCTGCGCAAGTTGGCATTAAGCACCGACATAACATGGTTCGTGATGTCATTTTTGATGAGTGTCTTAGGATTGGGGTTTTTGTTCGGAAGGTGGTTATTACTGGGATGGTTGATGGTGATGGTGGGGAACTTCGTCCTGCCGACATCCTGTTCTATAATTGGTTTCAGGACAAAGACACGTGTGGACATCACTGGTTCGTCTCCTTTCTCATCTACTGGCCTTTCTAGGTTTATTCCGGGTAAAGTTGTGAGGGTTGCTGTTAAAAATAAGAGAAAGAAGTATGCTGACGTTTGCAACTCCAAGGAGTATCACTTTCTTCCCTTTTCTTTTTCCACGTTTGGTGACTTGGGAGACGACGCGGTGGAACTCCTTAAAAGATTAGGCACGGTTTCTAAAGGGATACCCGGGCATAGTAGGGATACTTGTTTTATCTTAACTAGGGTTGCCTTTACTATTCAAAAAGGATGTGGAGCTCAGCTTGTTAGCCGGCTCCCTTCCAAGATTGTATAAGGTGTTTCCTTAGTATAATGATTATAATGATAATAATAATAACAACGGGGATGACGACGTTATCCGAAGCCACCATTTCCATCGACTGCAGGAGTTCCTTAACCGTTTTTTTCAAGGCTCATTCCACCCGCCCAAATTCATGGTTCCAATGCTGCCTCTACCCGCCCCGTTTGGGTCACGGTCGGTCACAAATTGCCGTCGCCAAAGAGGACCTCAGGGAAGCAACCGCCATCGTGGACCACATGAGAAGAAGCTAGCCACCACCGCCCTTCTCCTAGTGACAAAACTAGATAGTGAATTTGTTGTCAGACTAAATCTAGTGAACACACTATGTGATTAATATCCTAATAACACTCTGAGTTTACAAATTCGGGGCATTACATAATACTTAGCTCTTTTTATTTATCAAAAGAGCATCATATTGCGGGAGACCACTGATTCTCCTTCTCACGAAAAATAAAGTGTACAAGAAAAATTAGGATGCAATTATACGAATTAGTATCCGTTCATCATGTATTCTAGCAAAGGTTAGCTTCTTGACATAAAAATTTCGGAAGAAGTCTCCGAAAAGGTGATCAAATCTCCTCTTACTTATTTGCTACATCCCCGTTGCTCCCTTGGTCCTTAACTCGCCGGTAGCTAGAGACCGTTTTCCGATAAGAAAATACTAGTTTGTGTTTATGGGATTTCTTTAGGACTCTTATGAGACTTATTTTTAATACTCTTTTTAAGTTATTTTTGTAGTTTTTTTCTCTTATAATTATATTTAAACACTAGATATGATATTTGTATTATTTATTTTTAAAAAAGGTAAAAATGATATTAAAACCTCTTTATTCATGGATTGATATTGTTTTTTTATTGAGTGGTCCAACTACATACAAATAAACATTATCACAATTGCATGTAATTGTTATACAGCTACATTTCCTCTATAATTTACCGATTATTCTGTCGATCCCTTTTGTTTTGGTTCTAAGTTATGGGTTAATTAATTAATTGTGTCGACCCTACTAGGCCGGTAGAGTGAGGACCAACTTTGAATCGATCATTTATCTTTGACTAAATGAGGAAAATAGGGCTCCTAAAATTTTACTTTTGCAAAGTGGGCTCTAGTATAATTTAGGGCTGCAAAAAAATTAATAGGTGTATTTATGAGCTGTAGAGAAAAGATGGATGATTGGGCTGCCAAAAAAAATTAAATTTTAAATGACTGTTGGTATTATTTGGAGAGAAGAAAGAGAAAACATTCATTCTCTTTGTAAAGAGAGAGAAAACAGATCTAGAAAGGAACGAAAGAGAGGAAGGAGAAATAGAGGATGAAACGGAGATCCGCCTGTGTTTCAACGACAGGGAGCACTATTTCGCCGCCAGGACATTTGACCACCAAGCCCACATCGAAGGGTGAGCGAGAGATCTAGGGTTTCCTTCGAGCGGGAGTAGGGCAAGCGAGAGATCAGGGTTTCGCCGTCAAGGTTGACACGAGGAGGGGCTACGCCACTGGTTTCCGGCGCCGGCGCCGCTGTCTAATCGTCGTTCCGTCACCAACCCTCCTCTCTCTCACCATTGTATGCTCCGTCGTTGCCGGGAACCAAAGCTGTATTTTTTGGGTAAGCTATTTTTAATAGATTTTTTGTATGCATTTGGTTCGTTTTAGTAATTAGTAGTGGGTATGTGTTTGATTTTGTGTATGGAGTTTGAGTATGTATTATGAAAAAGATTAATTACTTAATGTTTGCATTTTTTGGGTATTGTTTTAAATTGAGTCTATGTGTATGCATTTTGGGTATGCATTATTGAAGATATACTTTTGTTGTTTGGAGTATGTATTTGTTATTGAAGATAGATTTTTTTTGGTTATTGATTATTGAGTATGTGTGTGTGCAGTTTAGGTATGCATTTTTGAGTATATGTGTGTGCAATTTTGGGTATTTGCTTATTGAGTGATTGATATGCATTTTTTTGGGTATGTATTTTTTGGGTATTGCTTATTGAGGGATTGATATTAATTTTTTGGGTATTGCTTATTAAGTATGTGTGTGCAGTTTGGGTATGCATTTTTTAGTATATGTGTGTGCAGTTTTGAATATTGCTTATTGAGTGATTGATATGCATACTTTTGGGTATGCATATTTTTTTGTATGCATTTTTTGGTATTGCTTATTGAGTGATTATTGATATGCATTTTTTTGAATTGCTTACTGAGTATATGCGTGTGCAGTTTGGGTATGCAGTTTTGGATATTGCTTACCCAAAAACAAACGTTGCTGCTTACCCAGAAATAAAACTAGGGATTGGTTCCAGATTCCGGTGAAGGGAAGAAGAAAAGACCTGCGTTTGGAAGCATTTGAGCTATGGAAGAAGAAAGGGCCTGCATTTAAAGGGAAGAAGAAGGGACTTGGGTTTATAAATAGGGAAGAAAAAGGATTGCATTTATTTGGCACAAATTCCTTGTAAGATGTCCATCAACATTATCACCAATCAAATCAATGACTATCACTTTTTTGTACTTTTTCTGATTTCATCTAGTATATAGGAGCCCATTTTCTAAATGAATAATTGGGAGGCCCTAAATCCAAACTCTACGTTGTAAAAGGCCTACATTGCAAATTCAGCCTTTATCTTTTTATGTTATCTTTAATAAATATTTACAGCTCGAATCCGTCCGGTAAGTGATTTGCAGGACGGGATTTATGACTTTTTTTTCTTCGTCCTGCGCGGGCCTTGTCCCATGAAGGACGTACGGGATGGGACGAATCCCGCAAAAATTATGCACCAATTATATTCAATATGTATACCCGTTTCTCTCATGTTTAAGGATACAAATGATCGGGGGAAAAACTCGATACCTAATTATCGATTCATGACGCCTACATTAGTAATTATTACATTGAAAACAAATTCAAGTTACATCAAAGTGTCTTACCGATTCACATTCAAAAAATAACAATAGATAATTTACAGAAAATTACATTTATCAACAATCGATTACAATTGTGGGAATGCACAAATACAAGGGCGATGGAACGGACTAGAGCAAGGGCGACGATGGAACGGAATAAAGCAAGTCGGCGAATGGACTAAATCAAGGGATAACAAAAACTCTAGTATTTTAGATCCAACCAAACGAGTCGTAAACAATGAGTGAATGACTTGATGAAAAATTATCAATCTATTTATTTTGAAAAAATAAAAATATTTTTAAAAATTATAATTTATGTATATTATTTATCTATATAATATTATAAAAAAATATTATATATATATACACACACGGGATGGGATTAATCGGGATGGGAAGTCTCCATCCCGCGTCCCGTACCGCAGATTTTTCACGGGACGGGACGGGAAACAAATTTTTTTTTTCAAATCCCGGCGGGATCGGGACAAGACTGGGACGGGACGGGATTAACCGGGATTTATGTCCATCCCTATGCCGCACAGACAACGCTCCATAATGTCGTACTTGTAATAGTGTTCCATACTGAAGCAAACACAATCAATTTAGGTGTTTTATTTATATCTCGTTTGAGTACGAAATTAGTTTATTATACTATAACAAACACTGTTTATGTTCAACCCTAATTTATAAAAGGGTATAATGACTAACTATGTCTTTTACCACTATTACTCTATTAAAAGTACCCATAACATAAAATCATTATAGCAATATTCAGTTAGTCTAGTGGGATGTGGTGCTAGAAGGTGGCTCTTTGAGTAAAAAATTAAAACATAGGATAAATGTTGCAACGAATATAAAATGTAATAAGCATGTCCACGGGTCACGGGTACGGGTAAGGGTCGAGGTGATCCTTACCCGTGACCCGGCGAGTCAACCCGGCGGGTCGACCCGCCAACGATCAATTTAAAACAAAGAAGAAGGAAAATTCGAACCCAACGGCTATTTTAGCCGTTGGGCCAACCCGTCGGGTTTGACCCGTGACCCAACGGGTCACCAACCCGACGGGTTGGCCTGGGTACGGGTTTCCAGGACCCTTGACCCGGCAGGTCGAATCCGTCGACATGACGGGTCGAACCCGACGGGTCCGGACATGCTTAAAATATAAGCGTATTATGGCCTTTCACGACTGCAGCGGGGCATAATCTGTAATTTACATGCAACTCACTTATACTTGTAGAAGTCGAATACAGAAAGAAGACTTTCGAACGAACTTGTCGGGCATTATTAAGGTAGGCGGCATGGAACATTTATAATTGAACATGAGTCACGTTGTGGTAAGTTTGGATAATACTAGATTCAATCAAATCCTCAATCATTGCTTAAGACAAACTACCTTGGATAATTTTATAAATGTTTTATACGAGTTGTTTACGTTGTGCTTCAAGGATTTGACAACCAAGATGCATATAATGACGTGAAAGTTTTAGGTGCTAGATTCCCTCAATCATTACTTAAGACAAACTTGAAGGCAAATGTTGAGTCAGCCAACAACAGATAATTCATATTAATGCACGATTTTTATATTAAAAAAAGTCTAATACAGACACGGTCAAGATAAGGGTAAAATGGTTAAGTAATATATTTATTAGAACTTATCTTGACGTGAAAGTTTTAGGTGCTTCAAGGATCTTGGAAGGGCATTAGGATTGCACGGAGCGCACCGGTGGTGTCTCACTTGTTTTTCGCTGATGATAGTCTAGTGTTTGCTAGAGTAACTTGTCAACAAAGCCAAGAAATTGTGAATATTCTTCGTTGTTGCGAAGCTGCGTCTAGACAACAGGATAACTTTAGCAAATTTGAATTATCTTTCAGCGAGAATGTTAGTGAGGAACGAAGGGAGGAGATACAAGGACTCTTACAGGTTATCTAGGTTGACAAACATGAAAGGTATTTGGGGCTCCCCACAATGATCGGTAGATCGAAGAAGGTGGTCATTGCGCAAATTAGTTTTGTTGTTAACGTACATTAATGTGTGTAATTAATATGTCGTACATATGTATATGATATGTCCACTATAACAACCTGTGTGTACTTGATGTCCCATTGGTAAGTATACTATGTCACTATAAGCAGTACATATTATGTGATAAAAATGTGTGTTCACTAATACATAAGATTCATCATTACCATATACAGCAACAATGGCATACATACACTTATCTCATCTTCGTGTACACCTTGCAATATTATGTGTTATTGACTACATAATATACACACTTCACACATGTATGAACAAAGAAATACACACACTTAACACAATTTGTGTTCCCAACATAAATAATACACACAAACGACAGTAATGTACACAGACGCTATGTACATTAGATGCTTTACATAAACCATACATAATCTACATAATATACTCAATTCACACATGTATGAACAAATAAGTAAACACACTTAACACAATTTGTGTTCGAAACATAAATAATCCACGCAAACGACAGCAATATACACAAACACTATGTACATTAGATGCTTTACATTGACCATACAACTTGTGTACACATCTTATAACAAGGAATGTTTCCCAACTGCATAATATTCTCAATTGCAACCTATATGCACCATGACATACACACAAATTCGCACAAATTGTGTTCTCGGTTACATATTTCACACATGCAACAGTTTTTAACAGAATCTATGAACATTAAATGATTTCGAGTTAGTTAACCCTTTCAACACAATAGCAATTACTCGTAACCACATCCAAAATCCAAGAAACTTAAAGAACATACCTTCTTCGGTTCTAGCATTTACGGTAGATTGGTAAAAATTAGGTCTTTCTCACTGTAAGTGTGTAATCGGTTAGTTAAAAATCAAAACATTGCCTATTTCTTTCATCATCATCTTCAATATGATAATCCAATAAACCTGAACCCAGAAAACGAACAAAAATGGAGAAAATCGATAACACAGAGCAAAAAGACTTCACTTGTGTTCTTCTATTCACAATAGACGATGAATGGATGATAAAAGGTATGTTTACAGTAGCGAAAATGGCAGACGAAGATAGTGCGAAGTTCGGAAGGGACGACAATGGCGATTACGGCGATTCTGGGTTGAGGGAATAGAAAAGCACGAAACCTACCTTCTGATTTCTTGGGACGAACTTCCAATTGATACGATGGAGCAAAGATTCTGCAAATTTTCTTAATTTACGGTTTTCATTTTCCAATAACCGGTATTTGAATTAAAGGAAACTTTTAATATATGAAATTATAGTAATTGCCCAAACCTCCTCCTATAATTTAGCATGCTTTTTTTTATTTATCTTTTTTTTTTTAATGATGATTGGCTAGGGGTCTAGTTAGTATCTAATAAATCAAAACTGCCCTAATGACTAAATTTTCTCTTATCTTAATTGTTATATTTGTTACAATTGTAACACCTCAAATTTGGAGTACAAAGCCGTCGGGAGCCGATTACAAATCCACGTCCCTTTTTCGACAAATACTCAAAACCGCCATCAAAAGACAATATCAAAGCTCAAAGACGAAACTGCACAACACATATATCATGATGCGTAAAGGTGTGAAATCTAATGGATAAAAAGAAATAATGATTAGTAGGAAGAAAATTGTTCACAGAGGATTGATTAACGAAAAAAGAGGTAATCTTTGTTTGAGATGATGAATGAGCAAGAGATCTTGTTTGGGAAGAAGAAGGTGACGAGGGTGAAGAAGAAAATTGATAATCTTTGTTTATGAACGATTTGATCTTGATATGTAGATGTTCAGCTCGTGTGACTTAAATTAACACTACACGACTAGTATACTAGCCGAACTATTCATGATGGACCCGGAAAAATCTCGGTCCGGAGTCGTTCATTTTCTAAATGAGCTGAATATAAACACCTTTTAAATTCTCATTCGGACTCGACTCGTTTATACACGAGCAGAACTTAAGCATGTCAATGCTCGGCTCTTATAACGGCACTAACCCCACCACTAGAACCCATCTTTCTCCAAAATTCTATATAATATACACAAAAATACGACTGAAAAATCAGCTATTAAAGACCCAAAAATTAAAAAGATCATACTTATTGTGCAAACAAAAGATCGAACATGCACTAGTAAAACAATAGTGAACAAGAAATCGAAATAACAATGAAGGTACGATCGATGAATCAACACAAGATCGTACTTATAATGCAAACAAACAAACTTACGAAAATATAGAAATAACTTGGATCGATCGATCAAGCCTCATCGTGCATCTAGAGGTCTTCTTCTTCTATGAGCGTATCAAACCCGAACTCATTAGAACCGACAAACAAGCAATCGACCTTAGTATAGTCTCTAGTACTTCCATCGGTCATCACATCGTGCACCTTACACGTAAACGGAACATCACACGACGCTTTCGATGCGACCACTCTCAACGTAAGTTTCTTCTTCGGAGGTATAGTAAGGTTCTGTGTGAACGTGACCTTATTTTCATATTTTTTCTCCTGACCCCACTCCCAAGTCTCGCTACGCTCATACGAAACCTCAATTCCGGCTTCTCCGACGAGCGGAATCCCCTGTGACCAGCTAACCTTAAACCCTACGTTTATCGTAGTGCTTTGGCTCCAAGTCATGGTTTCTGATACGTTATAATCCACTTGAAATATACCCGTTTGCTCGACACTCGAGTTGTTGCTTCTCGAATCACGATACTTGTCAATGTGACTTAGATTGTAGGTCCTCGCGTTCTTGATGTCGTAAGTAGCGTCGGTGATATCTCTTTGACGAACCGGCTCCCCAACTTTAAAGATAGCATCCTCTGTGATCGTCGTTGCTCGATAGTCCATACAATTAGCGCTTGCGAGGCGAAAAAGCTGCGTATTATGTTTTGCGTCTCGGATAGCGATTGTGTTGCCTACACTGATCGGGATACACATGAGTTTTGTATAGTGACTGTCATTTATGGAAACAGATTTGACTGGAGGAGGAACATTAGCAGGACCCCATGCAGTAGTGGGTCTTGAACGCACTCCGATCATGATTTGCGGTGGATTGCCTGTCTGATGAATAATGTGTGCTACTCCCGGTACTCCAACATCACTAGCATCGAAATTGACCCAATTTGGTTGTACATAAGTATTGACATAGTTCCCGTTAGATCCAACAATCGTAAGACAATCAGGAAGTATGGGCGTTGACCCCATATCAATCATTGTGATTAATGAGCTTGAGTTTTGCGCCTCACTAACTGCGAGGTGGTGAAACTCATCGTTGTCGGAAGTTGTGAATCCTACGAAGTTTTGGCCGGCGTGTAATAGAGATATCTTCTTCTCTAATTCATCCGCGGATTCTTCTTCCTCCTTGAAAACCGGCTTGAAGAGAGTGCAAGACCATTTGGATAAGTCTTCCTCGGTTTCATGTGCTTCCGCCACTATCATATTGTTGTTTTCAGACTTCCTAAAATAGTCATAAAACGTACAAAATATAAGAAGGCACACGAAAAACATAATATAAATGTATATATTTTTAAAAATCTACAAAAAATTTTTTGGCTATGAATACTCTCGGGAGTACAATACAAAACGTTCAAAACTTTAGACACCATGGACGTAGAATACTAAAAGTTGAGGGGGCACTAACATATTAGAAGATTAATAAACTTTATGTGCACATATACATAATACGAAATTAGTATATATACACACGATTGAAGCATATGGGCCGGATGGATAAAGGTTGGGTGATGGTTGGTTGAACCTTCACCGGTCTCATCACGTTCCACCCACTCAAATTTTTATATAATTTTTATGGTGTTGGAGTTTCGTCTAGATGTGCGGGTCGACGGTGTTAACTAAAAAAAAATGTGTTTTTATAATAAAAAGGAGAGTCCGTCCTGGTAGTAGCACTGATTTTAAATGAAAAAAACTTACAAATGATAAATGTTACCATATACATACAACACGCATGTAGAAATGCACGTACCTGACCCAATATTTATTATTGTAACACGCCCTTATGTGAACAAGCCCTTCCACGGTCTTTGCCTTCTCGACCTCGAACCTTATGTAGTGCCAATGAGATTCATCCGCCTTCTCCGATTCATCGAGTCGATCCGCCTTTTCCGGTTCAGCGATGAGCTCGGCTTTCTGGTTCTTCACATAATCTCTGAAGTGAAGACAGGAACTGCTCTCTCCCTTTGATGGGCGATAGTGAAGGTATTTGTTGTTGCCATTTTGCTTCAAGAAGATGAACTTGGGCATGACATCCATGGCGACCTAAGAATGCAACACTTGCTTCAGAAGAGAGGTACTTGAATTGTGTGTACAACTTCCAATCACGTATAGGGTATTTATAGATACAGATTGCTTGGTTTAATAATTTATTCATTAATATGTCGACTCTCACGTGTTAATTTACTCATAATTTAGCTATGGATATTGTTATGGAGGATGGTCGGCAGAGTGTGGACTAATTTTAATTCATCATTTGTCCTCTTTTATATATATATATATATATATATATATATATATATATATATATATATATATATATTATAATAATAATAATAATGTATGGTAGCAAAGGTAAATGGATAAAGTTTGAGTGATCTAAAATCAATATTGTTTTTTTCCGTTTGATGAATACTTAGCTCTTTTTATTTATTAAAAGTACGTCAGATGTGCGGAAAATCAATGACTCTCCATCTCACTAAAAAAAAAGTGTGTAAAAGGATAATCCAATACCATATATCCATAATTTCGCAATTCAACGCGTAAGAAACCTTTCGCCATAGCAGTTGCGTCATAGCAATCCTCTCGAGCTCTCGTCTTCAACCTCTCGCAATAGCAGTCCTCTCGTCTTCAACCAAAAATCGACTCCATGGAGACGGAAGAAACCTTTCGCCGTAACAGTTGCGCCATAGCAATCCTCTCGAGCTCTCGTCTTCAACCTATTCTTCATCCTCAACATTCTCATTCAATCGCAGATTAAATTGTCGTCTTCAACAGGTATAAGTTACCAACTGAATCAAATGATAATTCAAATCTCGAATCGAATAACTTCAGTTTCGCCATAGCAGTGCTCTCAAGGTCTCGTCTTCATCCTCAACATTCTCCTTCAATCGCCTATTAAACGGTCATCTTCAACAGGTATATGTATCAAATATGTAGTTTGTGTACAATTGATTTGGGTTATGTTGAAATAAATACTTCTATTGTGTTCGTATGTATCAAATATGCAAGTTGTGTACATTTGGATAGGGGTTTATTTTGCGTGTACATATATCATGTTGTCGATTAGAATATGTATAGTAGAACAAAATATTTTGTAATACAGATTTTTGATGTGTTTGCATGTACATATGTTGCAGTCTTTGGTGATGGGTGCGTTCGGTGAGCCAGGGATTATCGAGATTATTGGGATTATAATCTCGGGAGATTATTTTGGGAGATTATTCTGCCAATTTTTTTCATCCACTTCAACATGGATTATCAAGATTATTGGGGATTATTGTGAAATTTTAATCTTCCAAATAATCTACTATGTTCACCAAACGGACCCTATGTACATATGTTGTTGCGAAAATGTTGCTGACTAACTATGTGTGTACATATGTTTGCAATCTTTGGGGATTATGTACATATGTTGCTGCGAAATTCGTACCAGGATTGATTCAATATCGTCGCCATGGTCCATGGATGAACACAAGTTGGAGTAACAACTGTCTGTTATGACAATTTCGGAGAGGACGAACAAAAGGAATACATTCTGATTCCCTTAATAAATGGAGGGAGAGAGAAAGATAGTTATTTTCCCGTTTTGTAATAATTAATTGCTTAATAAATGGAGAGAAAAACATATCCTCATTTCCTTAATATCCTCTTTTTATTTTAATAAATTTTTTTTATATAATCTAAAGGGGCCTATTTTGTACTCATTATTAACTTGGGTCCTTTATATGCTCATGGTTACAAAACCTACCTATTCCCCCATTTTACCCAAAAAAAAAAAACTAATTTGTGTTTATGAGACTTCTTTAAGACTCATAAACACGGAGAAATGAAGAAGCATCGTCCACGGAAAAAGAGAAAGGATTAGCGGGAGGACTTATTTTTAATACTCATTTAAAGTTTTTAAGTGGTTTTTGTAGTTTTTTTAATTTATTTTATAGGTATATTTAAACACTAAATATCATATTTTTATTATTTATTTTTAAAATAGGTAAACGATATAAAAACCACTTTATTTAGGGAATAATAATGTTTTTTATTGAGTGGTCCAACTAACATACAAGAAGACATTATCACAAATGCATGTAGATTGAGTGAGGACCAACTTTGAATCGATGATATTATCCCAAAACTGAATAATCCGACAACAACGAATTATTTTAGACCAATTAGTTTGGGTTCAACTGTACATAAAATCATAACAATAATAATAATAAATAGAATGCAATCGATCATACCAAAACTAATTCACCTACTGCAATGTGTACTTGTCGCAAACAGATCAATTAATGACAATTATCTCATTGCACACGAGATCTTTTATTCCTTTAGATTAGAAAAAACAAGGAAGGGTGGATGACTATCAAATTTGATATAGGAAAAAGCTTATGACCAAGTTGAATGAAATTTTATCTTTAAAATTTTGGAAAAAAAAAAGATTCTAAAACAATTTGTGGGATGGATTAATGTATGTTTAACCACGGTTTCTTTCTCCGTCCTCGTCAACAATGACCCAACTGAGCAATTCTTCCTTGGAAAAAGAACTTAGACAAGGTGACCCCTTATCGTCATACCTATTTATAATCGGGGTTGAAATCCTAAGACAAATGTTACAAGATAACGGTAACAATTATGATAACCATATTGGTTTCTCTATCTATAGACAAGGAACCCCAATTTTTTTTCTCTCATTTGTTAATGATATGATCATGTTTGCTAAAACAAACATGACTTCATACTAAAAAACAAAACAGATCTTGGAAATATATTGCTTTATATTGGGACAAAAAATTAACTACCAAAAGTCTACTTTTCAAACAACAAAAAAACCAACGAAAATAACATCATCCAACTAAAAAACATCTTGTCCATGAACCATACCAAGTCTCTTGAAAAATACCTTGGTTGTCCCATCATAAACGGAAGAGTGACAAAAGGAAATTTCGGTGATATTAGTTTTAAAACTAAACAACAACTCTCTAAATGAAAAGTTAATTCCTTATCGCAAGATGGTAGAAAGACCCTCATTAAACATAATCTAGCGACTAAACAACATTTGCTATACAAAGCTTTATGCTACCAACTTATAATCTAAAAGAAATAGGCAAAACAGACAAAAAGTTATTTTGGAACAAAGGGGATCAACACAGTCTGGGATGTGATTTGGGGTCTTGGACCGAGGAGAGCTCATATTACAAACAAAGCTCTACAAATGAAATGCTTTTGGAAAATCCTAGCGGAGCCGAATAACAACAAGGTAAAGATCATCAATGAAAAGTACATTAAAACTATTAAATATCCTAAATTATCAAAAGAAAGGCGCAACATCCCGACAATGGAATAACCTTATGAAACTAAAAACCGAACTTAAAAACAAACTTATTGATCAGGTTTGATAGTGGTTATACCATCAATTTCTGACATGAAATTGGGATAACTCCTTCTCCACTAATTGCAAAAACGGAACAATGTGTATTTGTGACTTGGAGCTTCACCTAACTAAAATGAGTAAATTAAAACTTACTGATGAAAAAAAGTCGTGTAAAAAAAGCAAGTTAATTTTGGGCATCTCATGGTCCATTTGAGTTAGGCTTGAGCCAAAAAGTGACTATGAAACCCTAACTTCTCTCAACCGCTTTGGTGATGGTTATTCTCTCCTAAAAACGTGCCCCCTTTGCCTATAAAAGAGAGAGTCATTTACACTTGAAATATCACCTTTTTTTCACGACAAAAATTAAGCCATTAGTCCCAAGTTTTGATAAGGGATAGAATTCTCTGTTTGGCTTATTTGTGCTACTTGGAAGACCAAAATATTTCATTAGTATTGAAAAAAATATGCATCAATTCTAGAAGGATCAAGTTTCAACTAGATTTGAAAAAACTCCTTTTACAAATATAAGACAAGGTATATTTCTATACTTTAGTCTTTTGTAACGTGTTGGCCTTATCTCATAAGGTATTTAAAAATGATGAGGAATATACCGGGGGGGTCATAGCAAAAACCCACCCGCAGTAGCAAAGAAAACACCAAAAGCACAAAAAAGGCAGAAGAACACAACAAACCCTATTAAAGGGCTTGTGCAACAACTTTGAGGTGGGAGATGATGAAGAAAAAAGAGAGAATGTATGGGACAAACTGCAAGATAGGCTTATCTTTAAAAATGGTTTAACAACCATACACTATTAAAGTAAAGAAATGATTTTTAGTTTATATATATATATATATATATATATATAGACTATAGATCATATGAGAACACCCCCTAACGTGAGAACATGAGAAGAGATTCGTAATTATTATCAGTTTTGTTACGAATGTGTCATATCGTTTAATATATTATTCGTAGTTATTGTTGGTTGAGTAGATTATTCGTAGTTATTGTTGGATTCTTAATTATTATTATTCGTAATTATTATTATTTTTTATATCTACTCTAAATCTCAACCCTTAATACTCACATCTAACGGTGTACGATTGTTCTCATGTTCTCACGTTAGGGGATGTTCTCATGGGAACCACACCCTATATATACATATATATATATATATATATATATATATATATATATATATATATATATATATATATATATATATATATATATATATATATCCATATCATGGGAACCACACCCTATATATATATATATATATATATATATATATATATATATATATATATATATATATATATATATATATATATGGTGGGGTGGGGTTGAAAAACCGCAAGATAGGGTTATATTTAAAAATGGTTTAATAACCATATAATATTAATTAAAGAAAAGAAATGATATTTTTAGTTGTTTAAATATATATATATATATATATATATATATATAGTTAGAATTAAGTGTGAATCTCTCGTACAGTAGAAAGTAAGAACCTCTATAACTCATCGGATTAATGATCAAATGCTCCAGATAATTTGAGCATCATATACATTCATACTAACGATCGTGGACACGATTGTTATAAAAAAATATAGATAAAATATATTTTGTATGAGTTAACTAGTTCCGTAACTAAAGCCAAATTTGAAGGCAAATGCTGAGTCAAGAGAGAACAAAATAGTTCCTCTATATAACCAATACAATACAACACGATCGTTATCACAATTGTTATATTTGTTGCAACATTATCTCATGGTTATGGGAACGTTATTTCGACGGTATTTAGATTTATTATTTTACGACTATAAATATTTCAATCTTATTGATTATAAATATAAAAATTTTTATCCGTGAGGATACGTACTCTGTTAAAAACACTGTTCAAAGAATAAAGTCTAGTCTATTTTTTATATAGTTTTTTTTAAATGGAATGGTTAAAGGCCTGCACAAATGTACCGTAGAGTGGAGCCGTGTGTATACGAACGCACATGCATGTAAGCCCATTGAAATTTCATACTAAAATCAATCAATTTATAATAGGGGCGACCCACCGACCTTATATAATGGTTTTGAAATGTCCACATATTAAGATCGTGGGTCGAGTTAAGACTAGTTGTTCTAATACCACGTTAAACTCTGACTCTATCCACCTAGAAGAGTCGAGACAATAAATCATCGACATAAATTGGTCCTCGCACTACAGAGAAAACGTAGCCACGTACTAGTGTGACATAAGGTACTATTTAATCAACTCATTCAAATATTATCATCATAATTATTGTTATTATTATAATATTATTTGTATGAAAATATATTTCAAAACAATGATGGTTTTGAGTCACTTAAAATTGGTCCTCACTCTACAAGATAAGAATTTGAAATTCAATTCTAGCAATAAGTATTTATTAAAGATAATATATAAGAGGACAAATTATGAATTAAAAATTGGTCCTCCCTTTGCCTACCATCCTCCGTAACAATACCTATTATTATTATTATTATTATTATTATTATTATTATTATTATTATTATTATTATTATTATTATAAAAATAATAATTATTGAAGGGAAAACATATTAACATGCCGTTGGATGGGAGCCGACTAATAAGTTGGATTCCGCATCCTTTTAAATGGTAAACGCAATTCTAGTCAAAATAAAACAAGTACTACGACCGTATTCAGACAACTCTTTAGCAACCGAGCTCAATCTTTTTTAAAGTAGCTCCACCGCGTAATTTCTTCTATGATGCAAACAACCAAATCCAATTCAGCTTCAAAGCCCTTGATGATAGTTGCAACAACAAATGGAGGTGGAACATATACGACAGAAGCATTAGCCCTTGTTGCAACCTTTTTTTTTTTTGTTTTGAAAATGTTAAGTATATTAAGAAGGATTTACAAGGTCATTGACCTTAGGGTCAAGAGATTACAGAAGAAGAATGAGAAGAGAGAATTAGAGAATTAAGGAAGGGGGATGCCCAACAGCCGAGCCCACCAAATGGAGCTGGAGGAGCGGTCGGACCACTTGAGGGAAGTGTAGTTCTTTACAGCACTAATAATTTGGTGAGCACAAGCCATAGGTGAAGTGGTGGTGCCACCATGAATGAGGTCGTTCCTTGCTTTCCAAGTGAAGTAGACGTAGGCGATAATGGTGGAGAGTCGGATGTTGTGGAGGAGGTCATGCTTTTCCGGTTTGAAGTTTGTGATCCATGACCATAGGTCCATGGCATAAGGGTAGGAAGGGGGGGATTTCATCCATCTGGAGATGAGATCCAGGACAAGGGAAATGAAGCTACAAGAGGACCATAGGTGATTTGCATCTTCAGGACCGTTGTCACAAAGCCGACAGGTGTCATTGGGTACAATATTCCATAGTTTCAACTTTGACAGGGTAGGAAGTTTGTGGTGGAGGCCAATCCAAGTGATGAAGCTACATTTGGGGATGTTGAGACCCGACCAAATATGCTTCAAGGGGAGGGGCTGGCTCGGTGGGCTGGTGAAGAGGATGTAAGACGCAGTGGTGTTGAACGCGCCATTGGGACGGGTAAAGGAGTGGGCGGATGGTCTTGACAAGATTTCGTCTCTCACCTTGAGAAGCATGTTCCAAGTGTGGCTGAAATGACTCTTAGGCTCAACAATCCAGATGGTGTTGTGCTTAAGGATGTTGCGGTTGACCCAAGAGCTCCAACAGTTCTCATGATTAGAATCAAGTTCGTAGAATTGAACGCTGAAAGTCCCAAGTGTTCGGTTCCATCTTTCTTTGGTGTTACACAACCAACCTGTTTCAAAAATAAGAACATCCCTCTGGCCTTTGTATATAATATGTATACATCTAAAGGTAAAACAAGTAGTGTACAAAAATACATTAAGATAACACATGTTATTGTAGTTTGAAAAGAATTGATGTTTTGAGGAGTAAACAAAATATCTCATGTACATCCACTTTCAATATCATCATGATAATTATTGTCAAAAATTTATACGTGTATATGTAAATCAAGCGGTCCAAAAGGATGGTACATATACGTAAGTCAAATTAAACAGAAAAATCAACTCAACATTAAAAAAAACGATAAATAAAGAATACCTATATAACCGGGTCGAATAACTCAAAAACTTCGAGCACATACATGAACTTATATACTGATATATTCTTAATAAACTAACATGATTAAGGATCTGATACTACTCGTTGGAATAATTAAATTCCCTAAACCATAAATTCGTAAACTTCGAGGATCAAAATCATGCTAGAATTATTAAGGAATCGAAATTTACATACGTGATTCCATAGCGTAACAAAAGATTAATCTTTAGTTCAAAATCTACAATCCGAATGAGCGTCGCAAGTATATATTGTCTTCCTCAGTCAAATCTCCTTATGGTTTCTTTAGGTTTTTCGCTCTGATAGGTAGAGAATGGAAAACGGTAGATCGATTTGACATATTAGGGACCATAACCTAATATTATTTATATATTGACCTAATAGAATCCCATTAAGTGTATTGAGCTAAAATTTGGTATCCACTCATTAAGCCCAAACCGCTTCGCTTAATTAGAGTTTACGGACTTGACTTAATCGAATCACTTTAGATAACCCACTAATAAATAGCCATATAATATAATTTTTATCATAATATGTAAGCCCACATAATAAGATTTATAAATAAATCTTACAACCATTTTATACAAAATTAACAATAACAACACAAGTTCCAAATCAAAATCATGATTTCTAAAAGTAGGAATCCCAAATGAGAGCTAAAAGCTTATATGAATAATTCAGGTAGTTTTACTCACTTCCATCATTGTCTATACCATCAAGGAACTTCACGCAGTTCGAACAAAGAGCACCACAAAAAATAGCAAGATTAAGTTAGTCTTCAACGACCAAGCAAAACTTTAAACATAAGCTTCAATCTTCAACATAGAGTGGCCAAAAGATTTATATAGCCGACCAAAATCCATATTATGTGTAATGAAGAAAGTACATTCCGGGATTGATTCTTATCACGTGAATTGGTTTTAAAGGATTTGATAACCCAGACAAGCTTAACAGGTAGGTCGAGAGACCATAGAGTTGGAAAAAGGACTGCATGCATGCATGCATGATGCACCAACAAACTGCTAAGTGGTGAATAGAGTTAAAATTCAATCACGCAAAGTGTAAAAAATTACCAGAAAAAAGATGCCAAAGCAAGAACATCAGTAGAGCACGACACAGTATAAGGACAGAAAGTCTATAAGCTCCACAATTGGCATGAAAATGCATTGAAATCCATGGCTACAAGGAAACAGAAAACAAAGCAAGAACAAGAAAACCATTAAAAATGACTTTTTTGGGAACTCACACTTTTGTGTGATCTCCATCACCACAGAGTGATATTGTAAAAAAGATGGAAATATAAATTTAGTGGTACATTTGAGAGATAGTAGCACTTATGATTTGCATGTTAGGGTTGAGAAGAGGGTAGGTAGATGAGTTTTTTGTCACATTCTGACATGCAAGTCTGTGATGAATGAGAGGTTATATATGAGCTTCAGTTTCTATATCATGCATTAGAGGGTATCTATGGTTTAAAAAAAAAAGAGGAGTATCAACAAAAAATGTCAAAACTAAAAAATATTATACCGAAAATGTAATATTAAAATGATTAAATAATACTACCAAAAGCATCTTTATGAGTGTATTTAGCTTTCTGATTCACATTGGATAGGGACAAGGTCGCAAGGAAATGAGAGATGGCGTTGAGCTCCTCAAATTTATCCAATAGGAGAGCTCTTCATCTAGCCTCTTCACAAACGAATCCACTGTTTCTTTAAGTGTTGTCTACTGAATATGCAAATTGTACTTCGACAAATCCTCAAATTACCAATACCTTGTGAAAGATGATCATTAATACACTAAAATGATATGTTCACTAGGTCTCCCAAGAAAGTACCAAATTCTTGAGATTAACATCAATCAACATAAAAATTGAAGCAAACCTCATTAGTTAATTATCAACATAACAATCTAAGAGGATGTCACTCCTAATAAAATCAGAATCTGTTATGGCAGGGTCCAAAGGCTAAGGTGGTGAATATAATAAGGTGTAATCATGCTTAAGTATGTAGTTTGAAGGCAAAGCATGATGTATGGTTAGTAATTTTAGTTGAATGTTTATAGATAGCATGCTATATTTCAGTTGAACCTTGTCCATTGCTTGTTTGCTACCTGAGCTTTATTGACAACCAGAGGTAATCTGGAATAGTGGCAAGCTATGGCCTGGATCATGTGCATATTTTGCGATTGTGCCAAGAAAAGTTGATGTTTGCAGCCAAGAATAATTGTAGGCTGAATTTGCAATGTGGGCCTTTTACAATGTAGAGTTTAGATTTAGGGTCTCTCATCATTTCATTTAGAAAATGGGCTCCTATTGTAGAAAAAATCAGAAAAGTAAGGGTCATAGGTTTCATTTGATTTGATGGGTGACATGTAAAAAAAATCATAAAATAGTCCAATCAGTCAGCCCATCTTTTTCCCTCCTTTGTCCCTTCTTCTTCCCTCCTTTCAAACCTAAATTTATTTCTGGGTATCCATATGCATATCTTTTCTTCTTCCCATTGAAACGCAGAAATCTGGGCTGCTTGTTGAGTTTCTTCTTCACCGGAATGTATTTGTGGGTAAGCAGTGTTTGTTCCTATTTTTGGATAAGCAGTGTTTGTTCCTATTTCTGGATAATCGTAAACTTCTTGGGTAATGTATTTGTGGGTAATCTGAAACTTCTCATCTCTTCTTTTTGTGAATCTAAAATACTAAAACTTCTTGTTCTATTTGTGGGTAAGCAATGTTTGTTTACATTTTCTATTTGTGGGTAAGCAGTGTTTGTTTGTATCCATGGATAATCTCCAACTTCTCATCTTCCTGGGTAATGTATTTCGGGGTAAGTTGAAACTTCTCATCTTCCTGGGTAATGTATTTCGGGGTAATCTAAAACAGTCAAACTTCGTGGGTAATGTCAAACTTATTGGGTAATCTATTTCTGGGTAATCTCAAAATTCCTGGGTAATATATTTCTGGGTAATTTATTTGTGGGTAAGCAGTGTTTTTTTTTTCCCAAAAAATTAACATCAAATCATTTCAAAAAAAAAACCTGCACCCCTCTCTTTTCAATTCAATGTCTACAGTAGCCTAGTTTATACTTTTCAGACCTATTTTATGTAGTAAATTTATTAGAGGCCCATTTCACAAAATGAAAAATTTTGGGGTTCTCTTTCTCTCATTATTTCATAATTGTATTATGGGCCCGTTTGGTTCCAACTCCGAAAACAAAAACGGAATGGAAACGAAATTAGTCCATATGTATGTCATTATTCATGAAATTTTACATTTTACCATGTGATTTAAAGGAATCATTCCGTTTTCGTTTTCGGACTTCTAATCAAACTGGGGGTTAAAGTGAATTGTTAAAGCCAAGATTCAATGGCAAGCAGCAAGCTATGACCTGTGAATGCTTTAAGCAAGGCAATCCAACTCAAACGCTATACTCTCCCAAAAGTTGACAAATTTCAACCAATTGAAAATTTAAAAATACTAGTATATTTAGGTTGTCATGTTCATCTGTGCCACATATCCGGTCACCAACATCTAACCTTCTCTGCAATAGTCATAAGTTCCTTACATCGTAGAACAACATACAATAGTTGAGATAAAACAACCCAATAATCAAAAGCGAAACAAATCTAACCTTCTTTGCAACAATCCGGTACCAACATAAAAAATAAGGTACATAAACAAAGGAGGTATGAATCCAGGTTTGACAACGAAGCTATGCACTGCAAGAGAAATCACCAAGGCAGCAAAGACCGTCTTGGCATCGTCCGAGTCGAAATCCAACCACTCCGGAAACAATCGAGATTTAGCAGCCTTCTTTTCAATTTTGATTGTCGTCTCCATCAACACCATCACCTCGGCTTCCGCTGCCTCAAATTGAAACCCTAATCTGCACGAAAATTACCATTAGAAAATCCAAGTAAAGGAAACCAAACGATACTCCATTAATGAGAAATTGCATGGTTTGCCGCAGTGGGGGTGGTGCTTGGACAACCCGGTAAAGCCAAGGTGGCAGGACCAGAGGGGAGGCCAACAGTGGTGACAGAGGGAGGTACGGGGACAGATGACGGGGAGAGAGGTAGGAAGAGGGTAGCCGACGACATCTCCGAGGGATTGGGCATCGAGGATCTAGATAGTCGGACGTTGTTTGATCGAATGAGCTCTTCCGGCACAAAATCAATGGGGCTTGGAGGAAGAGAGGGAGAGCGGGTTTTGAAAGGGAAACTAGGGCTGAGGTTTAGCTCCAACAATTTCAGTGAGAGTTTTCAGGGAGAGCGGGTTTTGAAAGGGAAAAAGCTATTCTTCTTAAAAAAACGTAACCTACATATTATAATTATATTATAATTTTTAGTAATTTACATTTATATTTTTTTATTTCTTATATTTCTTTTAATGACTAACTATATTTTTATTAAGTAATTAGAGAGCAAATATATACTTGAGAATTTTTTTGATCAAAATTAAAATGCATGTAGAAGGTAAAATATCAATTAGTATGATATTGCATTTTTATATTATTAGCCGTATTTTATTTTATCTTGATTTACATTGTAAAAATAGAAATATTTACTTAATAAAAATATAGTTAGTCATTAAAAGAAATATAAGAAATAAAAAAATAAAAAAGTAAAAAAATGACATGTGTTATCTGTTAGAAGACAATTACACTTACACATGGGCCCCAAACCTAAACCGCCGGTTTAGGTTTGGGAACCTACGGTTTAGCCCAAACCACCAAACCAAAACCGGCGGTTTGAGCCGGTTTGGAACTGTCGGTTCGGCGGTTTAGCCCAAACCGGACCCATGTCTAATTGAACTTGACTTCAAGCACTTTTGCTTCTTTTTTTGAAAAAGGAAAGCGGTTCGAACCATTAGACGGCGCACCGTCTAGTGAG
Source organism: Fagopyrum homotropicum (assembly GCA_033239125.1). Classification (NCBI taxonomy): domain Eukaryota; kingdom Viridiplantae; phylum Streptophyta; class Magnoliopsida; order Caryophyllales; family Polygonaceae; genus Fagopyrum; species Fagopyrum homotropicum. The sequence continues at coordinate 155,631,143 of BSWB01000003.1, forward strand.
TCGAAAGGCTGAAAAAGATCGGCACACGGACTAACCGTCATGAAGGGCCACAAATAAAGGAGAAAAGAGATATACAAAAATACGTAAAAAAAACTCGAAAGCAAAAAATTCTTCAAGGGAAAGCAAGATGATCTAGCCAACGGGAGGCAATAAGCATAAACGTTCATCTTCGAAGGAAGTACATAGGTAGGAAGCATGAGGAACAACTATGAAACCTCAAATTTGGACTGCAACAGAGCCGTTAAGAGTCGATTACAATTTCACGCCCCCTTCTCGACAAATACTCGAAACCGCCATCAAAAGACAACATCAAACCTCAAAGACGAAACTACAGAACACAAATATCATGATGTATAAAGGTGTAAAACTTAATGGATAAAACAATAATGATTAGTAGGAGAAAATTGTTCACAGAGGATGTCGAAGAAAATAGGTAATCTTTGTTTGAGTTGATGAATGAGCAAGAGATCTTGTGTGCAAAGAAGAAGGTGATGAGGGTGATGAAGAAAATAGGTAATCGTTATTTATGAATGAGTTGAGCTTGATTTGTCGATGCTTTGCTCGTTTGACTTAAATTAACACTACACGATTAGTATATTAGCCGAGCTATTCATGATCGATCCGGAAAAATCTCGGTCCGTAGTCGTTCATTTTCTAAATGAGCTGAATATAAACACCTTTTAAATTTTCGTTCGGACTCGACTCGTTTATACACGAATAGAACTTAAGCATGTTAGTGCTAAACTCTTATAACGGCCCTAGCCCCATCACTAGAACCCATCTTTCTCTAAAATTCTATATAATACACACAAAAATATGAGTGAAAAAATAAAAATGGAAACACCAAAAAAACGTTGTCTTCTCTCACCTCTCTGCTACCGGAGTTAGGCTTCGCCTTCTCCACCCCAGTGTGGCCTCCGGCCACGCCCCCCGCCCTGGTTCCTTATGGCTGGTTCAAGGAAATCCGAAAGACTATCCATAAAGCTTTCCGACATTCAATGTAAAATTTCCAACCCGTCCAAGCCCTACCCTAGCCACTGTCACCTTCCTCTCCCTCACCCGAAAGCCTTTTCGAACCCATACCGGAAGACCTTATTATATCCAACAACCGGAGACTATTAGCCAAACCTCGCCCATACCCAGACCCTCCTGCCATGTCCTCTGATACCCTTTTTCCCCCGCTCCCCTCGCCCTCTCCCCACCTTTCACCTTCTACCATGTCTCTACCCGTTGCTTCGGCCTCTGACCATAACCAGTAGGCTGCTACCCCTTTCACTGATACTCAAGTCGTTACCCCCTCCATGGTTGATGTACCCCCTGAAACCATTGATACCAACTCCTCCAAGGAAGATACCCCTCCAGCTCCCCCTGTGGCCAATGAACCCAATAACCAACATTCTTTGACAATCTTTTCACCTACCACTACACACATGCACATTGTTACAAAAGTTCCTTTAGCCGCCATATCGATATCCTACAAGGATATTGTCTCGAGGAATGTTTGTTTGAATCACATCCCCCCTCCTTCACTCCAGGACTTGAATCGGGGTGCATCAACTTCACTGATGAAGACATTGCCGAGACCACCCAAAAATGGCACTTGGGTAACAAACGTCAACGAGCACTGGAATACTATCACCCAACCCAAAGTGCTTCGTAACGACAAAGATGTTTTTGTATTCCACTTTGCTAATTTAGATGATCTTAATATCATCTTTCTTGGAAGCCCTTGGATAACCAATGGTGCATCAACACTTCTTTTGAAGAGATGGACCAAGGACCTTCCCCTAGACTACTCTTGCTTGAGCTCAGTCCCCATCTAGGCTACCCTACACGACCTCGACTATCGATTTTGGTCAAAGAACATGTTAGAAAAGATTGGCTCGACCCTGGGAACTCCCATTCTCACAGATTCATGCTATGCTAACCAAGAAAGACTAGGGTACGCTCGTATTCTGGTCGACATCCACTCTTCACGTCCTCTCCTTTGTGAGGTGATCCTTACCGGCCTTGACGGTGCTTCTTTTAACCAAAAGGTTACGTACGATTGGATCCCTACCCACTGCACAAAATGCCTCACCTTTGGTCACAATTGCTCGGCCCCTAAGCCCACCGTTAAATCTATGGGCCGTAAACAAACACAACCCTTCCGATCTAAACTAAGGCTCAACCCTAACCCTAATCTAGGACCTTTTCTCCCGACTCCGGATATCTCCCTCAAGATCTCCCCGGATTTTATCCCCCCTCTTCCGTTCTTAACCCCACCAAATCTAACGATCCCTCAAAAACATCCCAGGATCGACCCTTATCTGAATCCCTAACCAACATTCTTAACCCTAATCCTAGCCTTGATAATTCCATCTCTTCCTCTTCATCTCATCCTTCGCATGATGCACCGCCTCCTATATCCCCATCTAACCCCAGCCTTGCCAACACCATTCCTCAATCTTCCAATGCTTCTCCACCCCAAGCCTCTAATGACGAGGCCAACCCATCCTCTACCACCAACCCTTCCCCAAACAACAAGAGTTGCCCTGGATCCAATGTCGTCACTCATTGAATATAAAAGTTTGTTCTTGGAATATTAGGGGTTTGAACAACCCTATAATAAACAAAAAGCTATTCTGAATCTCGTCACGATGAACAATATTGCTCTCCTTGCCATCTTTGAGATCAACACAAGATTAATAAATAGCATCAAATTGCAAAGAACCTCCTTCCATCTTGAAGTCAAGTCTCCAACTCTTCTCAAGTCCACAACAGTAGAATATGGCTCTAGTGGAATCCATCAAAACTCCATCTTTCTTTTGCTATCAAAACCGACCAACTTCTTTATTGCCACATCACTAAACCGTTATTCCATCACGACCTTTCAACCATCCTGTAACTATCGTTCATTTATGCTCATAATTACCCAAAAAACCGCTCAGACCTATGGTCTTCCATATCCACAATAAGCCTTCTCAACCCCTTGGGCCTTACTCGGTGATTTCAATGTTACTCTATCTCCTGATGAGAAGTCTACCAAAAGCATTCCTTGTATCTCACAACCTTGCTCGGAGTTAGCCACTTGCTTTGAGCAAAGCAACATTATGGATCACCCATACTCCGGTTGTAAGTTCACGTGGAACAATAAGCAGATTGACTCTTGCACTTGGTGTAAACTCGATCGCATTATCATCAACCCAACATGGCACATAAGTTACCCTCGATCCCGAGCACACTTCGACTTCCCTGACGTGTCGGATCATTCCCCAACCTTACTCTTTCTTGAACCGTCTAGAGTAACCACCAACACCCCTTTGAGATTCAATAATGCTTGGGCACAACATGAGGACTTTCTTCCTTGTATCTCCAATGCATGGGGTATGGAGATTGATGGCAACCTGATGTTTAAACTCACAAAAAAGCTAAAGATGCTCAAGCCCAAACTCAAAAGATTTCCTAATCTCAAATTAGAAGAGATCCATTCAGCCATACATAAAAACAGGAAGCTCTTACTCACCACGTACATAGGATGGCCTCCAACGCAATCTCCATGGCCATCACCTCTGGAGATCGAGAGGAACACAAGCATATCTCTGAACGAAAACCTCTACTCACTCCACACTACTATGGCTCAGCTATCCAAAGCCAACTAGGTTAAACATGGTGACCAATGCAACTCATTTTTCTTTAGGTGCATCAAAGCCACAAGATGTGCCAATCAGATCATCTCCATATGTAGACACGATGGGAGTATCACCTGTGATCCTGACCTCATAACATCAACCTTTACCAATCACTTCCAATCCATCCTAAACCCTCATAACCAACCAAGATACCACAATTTCCCTGACCTCACCCTTCCCAAACTTAGCGCTACTGACAATTTTCTATTTCTATGTAGGTTACCCCGGATAAAATTAAAGATGCTCTCTTCAACATTGGTGATAATAAATCTCCGGGCCCAGATGGTTATAATGCTTTATTCTACAAAGCTTCATGGAACATCACCAAGCTTGACTTCACAACAGCCATTATGGACTTCTTTTTGCATGGAAAAATGCTCAAGCAGATCAACCATGCATCTTTCTCTCTCATTGCCAAGATAGACAATCCTTCCTCTCCCTCTGATTACAGACCAATTTCCTACTGTAACACAACTTACAAAACCATTGCAAAGGTCCTCTCTTCTCGCATTAATGCCATTCTACCTCACATCATTGGCCCGTATCAGAGCACTTTTGTAAGCAACAGGTCCATCAAGCACAATGCGCTCATATGTTAGGAGCTACTCAATAAGTATAACAAGAAGTACATCTCCCCTAAAGCGGCCATGAAAATTGACATCTCCAATGCTTTCGATACCATCGACCATGGTTTCATCCTACACTGCCTCAACAAAATTGGATTTCCTGAGCACTTCATCCGTGTGATTAAAGAATGTATCACAACTGCAACATACTCAGTCAACATCAACGGATCTCTTAAAAGTCATTTCAAAGGTAATAGAGGACTAAAAAAAGGTTGTCCTCTATCCCCTCCCCTCTTCACCATTTTCATGGAGTACCTATCCCGTCTGATCCACCATAACACTACCAATATTGATTTCAACCATCACCCCAAATGCCTTTCACCACTCATCACTCACCTTTCCTTTGCATACGACTTAATGTTGTTCTGCAGGGGCGACCTTACCTCCATAAAAATTCTCAAATTCACCCTTGAAGCCTTTGGTCATCTGTCAGGACTCAAGCTCAACCTTTCCAAGTCATCACTTTTCATGGGTGGTATGTCCATTACCGATCAAAACCTAGCTACTCAATCAATAGGTATTGCTTGTGGTTCTCTCCCCTTTCACTACCTAGGGGTTCTTGTTGGCAGCATGTGGCTTGCTCTCATGGACTATCTTCCTCTAATTCACAAGACTACGAAGCGGATTCAATCTTGGAACGCAAAATTACTTTCCTATGCCGGTCGTGCCCAGCTCATTAAATCCGCCCTCATATCCATTAACCAATACTATTATTCTATGTTCCTCCCGCCTGCTTCGATTTTGAACAAGATCCAGGCCTTGCTCCGTTCTTTTCTATGGTCCGGGAAGGAAAGTAGCAAAAGGGCTCTAGTTGCGTGGTCCAGTATGTGCACTTCTAAGACTGCTGATGGGCTAGGATTCCCTGATCTTAGCGCCAGGAATAAGGTATCTCTCACCCGCCTCATCTTCGATATTGACCGCAACAAGGATAATCTCTTGTGCTCGTGGATTGCTCGCCACGTCTTGAAGCGTCAAAACTTTTGGGACTGTCAGCCCAAACCTCATCATATTTACTACTAGAAGTGTTTGCTCAAGATCAAGGACGAGTTACCAACCCCCCTCCAATCGGTACTAACCACACCATTGCCATCACCAACCATAATGGTACTTTCTCCTCCAAAAAAGACCTATGCAATCTTTAGGCCTAACTCTACCCAACAACCAACTACCTCCTGCAACATCATATGGCTCAATTTTAACATTCCAAAATGTAGTTACATTACTTGGATTTTCAGTCACCGTCGCCTGCCCACTTTGATTAAGATCAAGCAATGGAATCTCATTGACAACGACACTTGCAAGCTTTGCACTTGCATGGTTAAAGATGACGACCATCTTTGGACCTCTTGTAGTTATGTTTCGCTTGTTCTCGACATTATTTCCCGTTGGACAAGAGTTCCTTACCCAACTCCATATATCCATAACATTTGGCAATGGCTCAACTCGATCAAGATCAAATCTCAAGCATAATCTGTTAGGCAGTATACGCATTGCATCGATCACTCCGTTCATTTATTTCACATGGAAGGGCAGGAACAATCAAGTGTATAATAACATCTTCACTAGAGCCATCAACTGCACAGGTGAAGCCATCCGTGTCACCAAACTCCACCTAGCCTACCAATAGAAGGATCGTTCTACAATGTCTATGGCGACGGCAAGAATGCTCGACCTCCATCTTACCTAATCTTTCCCCTACCTACCCTCGTAACTTCCTATCTCTCTTATGTTGATTTTCTTCTATGTTGTCTAGCTTCTGTCCTTGCATCTCTCTGCACTCTCATGTAAATTCTCCTTTCTCAAATACAAGTAAATTTTTTTTTAAAAAAAATATGACTGAAAAATCAGCCATTAAAGACCCAAAAATTAGAAAGATCATACTTATTCTGCAAACGAAAGATCGAACATGCACTAGTAAAACCATAGATGATCAAGAAATCGAAATAACAATGAATGTACGATCGATGATCAACACAAGATCGTACTTATAATGCAAACAAGCAAACTTACGAAAATATAGAAATAACTTGGATCGATCGATCAAGCCTCATCGTGCATCTAGAGGTCTTCTTCTTCTTCTATGAGCGTATCAAACCCGAACTCATTAGAACCGACAAACAAGCAATCGACCTTAGTATAGTCTCTAGTACTTCCATCGGTCATCACATCGTGCACCTTACACGTAAACGGAACATCACACGACGATTTCGATGCGACCACTCTCAACGTAAGTTTCTTCTTCGGAGGTATAGTAAGGTTCTGCATGAACGTGACCGTATTATCATATTGTTTCTCTTTACCCCACTCCCAAGTCTCGCTACGGTCATACGAAACCTCAATTCCGGCTTCTCCGACGAGCGGAATGCCCTGTGTCCAGCTAACCTTAAACCCTACGTTTATCGTAGTGCTTTGCTTCCAAGTCATGGTTTCTGATACCTTATACTCCACTTGAAATATACCCGTTTGCTCGACACTCGAGTTGTTGCTTCTCGAATCACAGTACTTGTCAATGTGACTTAGATTGTAGGTCCTCGCGTTCTTGATGTCGTAAGTAGCTTCCGTGATATCTCTTTGACGAACCGGCTCCCCAACTTTAAAGATAGCATCCTCTGTGATCGTCGTTGCTCGATAGTCCATACAATTAGCGCTTGCGAGGCGAAAAAGCTGCGTATTATGTTTTGCGTCTCGGATAGCGATCGTGTTGCCTACACTGATCGGGATACACATGAGTTTTTGATAGGTCATAGGATAGCTGTCCTTTATTGGAACAGATTGGACTGGAGAAAGAATACTAGAAGGCCCCCATGCTGTAGTGGGACTTGAACGCACTCCGATCATGATTTGCGGTGGATTGCCAGTCTGATGAATAATGTGTGCAACTCCCGGTACTCCAACATCACTAGCATCGAAATTGACCCTTTGTGGTTGCGTCACAGTATTGACATAGTTGCCGTTAGATCCAACAATCGTAAGACAATCAGGAAGTATGGGCGTTGACTCCATGTTAATCATTGTGATTACCGAGCTTGAATTTTGCGTCTCGTTAATTGCGAGGTCGTGAAATTCGTCGTTGTCGGAAGTTGTGAACCCTACGAAGTTTTGGCCGGCATGTAATAGAGATATCTTCTTCTCCAATTCATCCTTATCGTCCTTGAAAACCGGCTTGAAGAGAGTGCAAGACCATTTAGATAAGTCTTCCTCGGGTTCATGTGCTTCCGCGACTATCATATTGTTGTCTTCAGACTTCCTAGAGTAGTTGTAAAACATACAAGCTAAGAAGATACACGAGAAACATAATATAAAAAGTATTGAAATGGTGGTTTAATTATAATATGTTTTAAAAAAAACTACGAAAAGTTCACAAATATGAGTACCACGTTCAAAACTTTAGACATATCCATGTAGAATATTAAAAGTTGAGGGGCACTAGAAGATTAATAAACATTATGCATCCCTATACATGATGCGAAATTAGTATATATACACACGGGTGAGGTAGATGGGTCGGATGGATAAAGGTTGGGTGATGGTTGTATGAACCTTCACCCGTCTCACCACGTTCCACCCACAAGTTTGTTTTATAATTGTTATTTTGTTGAAGTTTCGTCTAGATGTGTGGGTCGACGGAGTTAATTAAGTCAAATATGTGTTTTTGATAAAAAGGAGAATCTGTCATGGTAGGAGCTCTTTTTTTGAATGAAAAAAACTTACAAACGATTTAAATTTTACGTAAACATATATACATGCAACATACATATAGAAATGTACGTACCTAACCCAATATTTGTTATTATAACACGTCCTTATGTGAACAAGCCCTTCCACAGTCTTTGCCTTCTCGACCTCGAACCTGAGGTAGTTCCAATGGGATTCGTCCGCCTTCTCCGGTTCATCGAGTTGATCCGTCTTTTCCGGTTCAGCGACGAGCTCGGCTTTCTGGTTCTTCGCATAATCTCTGAAGTGAAGTAAGGAATTGGTATCTCCCTTTGAGGGGCGATAGTGTAGGTATTTGTTGTTGCCAGTTTGCTTGAAGAAGATGAACTTTGGCATGACATCCATGGCGACCTAATTAAGTATGCAACACTTGCTTCAGAAGAGAGGTATTTGAATTGTGTGTACATCTTCCAATCACGTATAGGGTATTTATATAGATACAAATTGCTTGGTTTATTAATTAATTTATTCATTAATATGTCGAATCTCACGTTTTAATTTACTCAAGCTATGGGTATTGTTATGGAGGATGGTCGGCAGAGTGAGGACCAATTTGAATTCATCATTTTTTTTGAAAGTTTAATTGTATTAGATAGAAGAGAATGTACAGGAGAGTTCATGAACAAGATCAAAAACAGGATGAGGAGGGATTATTGAAAGTGAATTCCAAGAATTCTAGCATCAGCAAGGTCACGCAAGGATCTGCCCTTCCAGTGATGAGCAAGGCGCATCTTGGTGTTGCTAATGACCATCCTTGCACACTCCACCGCTCTAGTGAATGTCTTGTTGTACACAATGTTGTTTCTAGCCTTCCATGCAAAATATATGAATGCAGTAATAGTAGCAATTCTGGCGCTTTCCAGTAGGTTATGTCTTGGGTTAGGTCTCGAGCAAAGCCAAGACCACACGTTGTTGTTGTAGGGTGCAGGATAGGGAGTTCTAGTCCATCTTGAGATTATGTCAAGCACAAGAGTGGAGTAGCTGCATTGGTGCCATAAGTGGTTATCATCTTCCACCATGTACCTGCATAGCATGCAAATGTCATTAGTAGCAAGGTTCCATTTTTTTAGCCTAGAGAGTGTTGGGAGCTTCTTATGATAGGCAATCCAAGTGGTGAAGCAGCATTTGGGGATGTTGGTCTTTAGCCATATAGATTTGTAGGGGTTAGGATGGGCTGCAGGGTCTTGGTGATTGAAGAATCTATATGCCAGTTTAGGGGAAAAAGCGCCTGAGGGGTAAGGTATGGGCCAGGGGTTAACGACTCCACTGGGAGGGTTAAGGATATCGTCGCGCACCGAGAGAAGATTCTTCCAAAGGCAGCTATGATATGCCTTAGGATTACAGTTCCAGATGCTGTTGTTTTTTAGGATGTGCTTCTTGGTCCAACAAGTCCAAAGGTTCTCGTCATCCCTGTCAATATCATAGATAAGTCGAGCCAAGGCGGCTTTGTTTCTGGCAAGCAGATTGGGAAAGCCGAGCCCACCCATCGCTTGATCGCAACAAATGGTAGACCAGGCAACAAGAGCACGCTTACTGTTAGCCTTACCAGACCAGAAGAAAGAATGAATCAGAGCTTGAATCTTGTTCAAAGCAGCAGCAGGGATCAGAATCATCGAACTCCAGAACTGAGTGAATGCACTGAGGGTAGATTTGATGAGTTGCGCCCTCCCTGCGTAGGACAACAGCTTAGCACTCCAGGACTGGATTCTTGAGGTGACTTTGTGAATAAGGGGAAGGTAGTCAGGGATTGCAAGCCTCTTGGCCCCAATGGGGACACCAAGGTACAGGAAAGGTAATGAGCCGATCGGCATTCCAGATAGATTAGCAGCAAGTTCCTGATCAAACAAGCTCATACCTCCAGTGAAGAGAGATGACTTGGCTGGGTTAATACGGAGCCCAGAGGCATCACCAAACTCATCCAGGGTCGCCAGCAGGATCTTGATGGAGGGCAGATCACCACGACACAACAACAGAAGGTCATCAGCAAAGGCCAGGTGAGTTATTGCTAGTGATGTGCATTTAGGGTGGAAGTTGAACTCAGGATCCCTGGTATTTTTGTGGAGCAATTGAGTGAGTACCTCCATAGCAGTGGAGAATAGGAGTGGGGAGAGAGGGCAACCTTGCCGCAATCCTCTACCCCCCTTAAAGTGACCACAAAGATTCCCATTGATGTTGATGGAATAAGAGGCAGTGGAGATGCATTCTTTGATCAAATTAATGAAGCTCGTTGGGAAACCCATCATCATCAGGCAATGCAAGATGAAACCATGACTAATTAGATCAAACTCTTTGGTTATGTCAATCTTCATAGCAGCTCTCGGAGAAATGTGCTTCCGACCATACTTGTGAAGCAAATCTTGGCAAATAAGAACATTGTGTTTGATTGATCGATTTGCAATAAATGCACTCTGGTTGGGGCTAATGATGTGGGGCAGGATCTTGCTAATCCTAGCCGATAGAATTTTGGCAATCACCTTGTAGATGGTGTTACAGCATGCAATGAGCCTGAAATCTGCAGGAGCTTGGGGGTTATCAATCTTTGCAATAAGAGATATGGATGTGTGATTAACCTGTTTAAGAAGCCTTCCATTTGAGAAGAAGTCCAAAATAGCCTCAGTTAAGTCACTGTGAGTGGTCTCCCATGATGCCTTGAAGAACAAAGAGTTATACCCATCAGGGCTAGGCGATTTGTTGTCACCAATGGAGTATAGAGCGTTCTTGATTTCATCGCCAGTGACCTACAAGCATCGTTGGTTCTAATGGCATGGATTTAGTTACCGCAGCGTCTAGCCTTAATGCACTTGAAAAAGTATGAAGTGCATTGATCTCCTTTAGAGATCCAATTGGTCTTTGAGAGTTGTGCAAGATACACATGGAGGGAGGCAGTATTAGTGTTCAGAGTGTTCGATAGTCTGCGCTCTTCACCCTGGAGCATGGAGTCATGTAGATTATCTTTCAGCTTGTCCTGGATCTCATGGAGGAGCAATCTATTCTCATTGATATTGCTGTGAATGTCTTCGAGTTTCAAGCTCTGAAATCTTTTGAGCGTTGGTTTGAGGAGCTTAAGCTTACTAGTCAGCCGAAACATTGCGTTGCCCTCAATATTCATTGCCCAGGTAGTAGCAACACAGTTAGGAAAACTTTCATGATCAGCCCAATGGTTATTGAACCTGAAAGGGGGTCTCGAACAAGCAGCTGTTGGCGTTGTATAGAGGAGGCCAGGAGAATGATCAGAGATGTCTGGGACATCAAAGTGGGCTTGAGAGAGAGGGTAAGCCTGGCGCCATCTAGCATTAGTAAGTATGCGATCAAGTTTAGACCATATGCGAGTTCCGATCTGTCTATTATTCCAGGTGAATTTGCAGCCTGAGTATGGGAGATCCTCAAGTTGATTGAGTTGTAGGCAGGAAGCAATCTTCGTAGATTGTTGTGTAAAGCATGGCCCATGGATGGTTGATTTTTCATCAGGAGATAACGTGACGTTGAAGTCACCAAGAATAGCCCAGGGTTTGCAGGAGTTCAAAAGCTTGATAGTTGAGATAGTGTTCCACAGATCAGTTCGATGTTCAGGTGCATTGTGGGCATAGACAAAAGAAAGTTCAGATACGGTGGCTTGGTTAGGGTTTGTTTTGGGGTTTGTGATGTAGCAATGGATGAGTTGGTCGGTTATGATGGATGTGGAGAGATGGAGGCGGTTGGGGTTCCACCAAACCCAGACCCGACAGTTACGGGAGGTTGATGAGTTGGAAATGTGGTTCCATGTGGGGAATAGGTAGTTAGAGATATGCTTCTCTTTTTTGTACTTCAACCTCGTTTCAAGCAAGGTAATGACATCAATGTTGTTCTTCTTCACAAATCTTTGAACGGCTTTTTGTTTCACGGGATCGTTCAGCCCCCGTATGTTCCATACACAGGTTCTAAGATTCATTGGAACCATTGTTATGGGCCTGAATAGCACTTGCTATCAGGGGAGTGGTTGAGGTAGCATTGAGGATGGGGAATCAAGGCTTGTGTGAATCCCCGTAGGCATTCTGGAGGATGAGGCCTGATTAGGGTTAGGGTTTTGGAGTATGGAGGAAACCTGATTAGTACTTACTATACAGGTAGTGGGAGAAGGGCGGATGGAAGTAACCAAAGGCAGGCTAAGCTGCGAAGTTTGGTTAGGGATAGGGTCGTTGGGAGGGATAGAAGAGGGAATGATAGTACTAGGGTTTGTGAACTTAACAAGATCCCCCATCGGGCTGGGATTGGGTGAGGGGGAAGTCGTTAAGCTCGGGGGTGGGATAAGTTGGGGATCAAGTCTTCCAGCATGACCAGGAAGTTGCAAGTCCATAACGATCCGACGAGATGCATCTGGAGTAGGGATGATTGGGACAAGGTTAAGGTTATCAGTTGGAGTAGGTCGTGACCTCGGCTTGTTCATAGTAGCGATAGGTTTCTTGTGGGTCACGATAGAGGGGTCTTTATCCTTAGTTTTGGTGGTGGAGCAGCTGTGCCCAAAAGTCAAGCAAGTCGAGCAGCGGGGCGGAATCCAGTCATAGGATACCTTTTGAGAAAGGTTTTCTCCATCAGGTCCCTTCATGGTCACTTCCCGAATGAGAGGGTGAGCTGCTTGAATGTCCACCAGGATCCGTGCAAAACCCAGCCTGTCTTGATTAGCTGAGCAGGAGTCCGTAAGTAGGGGAGTTCCTATTGCCGACCCAATTTTGGCAAGCATGTGAGCGGACCAAAGCCTGTAGTCAAGGCCATGAAGGGTGACCCATATTGGCACAGAGTTGAGTGAGGAGTAGTCCAGTTCTAATCCATGGGTCCAACGCTTGAGCAGGAGTGTCGTTGATCCATTAGTGACCCAGGGGCTTCCTAGTAGAATGGTATTGAGCTCCACTTCATTGGAAAACTGGAGGACAAAAATTCCCTTATCGTTCCGAAGGATCTTAGGTGGTGAGATTGTAATCCAGTGGTCTTTTACGAACTTGCACATTTTTTGGAATGAAAGGGGACTCCCAAGAGGGAAGTCCACAAGCGATAGGCTCCATTTGAGTGAAGTATCCGCAACATCCTCATCAGTGAACTGAATGTTATCAGCTTCCAATCCAGGTGTGAAGGTGAGGGGCACGTGATTCCAGCATGCATTGTTCGAGACAATGTCCCTGTAGGAAAACGAGGTGACGGCTAAAGGTGCTTTATGGTTGAGGCATGCAGTAACTAGGGGAGTTGGAAGGTTCGGCGTGGGATTAATGGTATTAGTATCTGGGATGTTCAGGTTGGTTGGTAAGGTAGAGTCAAGTGAAAGGCCAGATTGGTTGGGGATCGCCTGTACAGGGCCAGACGAAGGGTCCTTATCAGGAACACTGGAAGATGAGGCGTTTGCGTTCAGGTTGGTTAGTAAGGTAGAGTCAAGTGAAAGGCCAGATTGGTTGGGGATCGCCTGTACAGGGCCAGACGAAGGGTCCTTATCAGGAACACTAGGAGGTGTATCAGTATTGGTTGACATATGTGTAGTATCTTCAGGTTCAGGTGGTACCTTTGTGACCTCAGAAGGACAACTCTTGGGTGAGGTTTGAGGTAGCATGGGCAGGGGAGTGAGCGGTGGGAAGAGTGTATCACAGGATAGGGCTGGCGGCGTTGGTGGCTTGGTGATCAGGCGCTTGTTGTTAGAGAGGATAAGGTCGTCAGGGATGGGCTCAAAGGGACTATCAGGGGACGGGGAGGACGGTGGTTGTGGGTGGTTAGAGGCAGTGTGAAGGGTTGTAGGAGGACGGTGCATCTCCGATAACTTGACGGTACGACGACGGGGTTTTCGGGAGCCAGCCATTGGGGCCGGGCGGAGGTAAGGGGGGAGGAGAGGGGGGTGCGGCCGGGAGGCCACACTAGGGTTTTTTGAGGAGAGAGAAGAGAGCTTTTTTTTTTTTTTTTTTTTTTTTTTGCAGTGAATAGGATATAATCCTTGCTCCCCAACATTACTTTTGAATTCATCATTTGTCCTCTTATATATATTATATTCAATTAAAACTTATTGCTAGATTTTCAATTTTAATTCATCATTTGTCCTCTTATATATATATATATATATTATATTCAATTAAAACTTATTGCTATATTTTCAATTTTAATTCATCATTTGTCCTCTTATATATTACATAATAATGGGACCAATTTTTGGTGATTTAGAATCATCATTATTTTGAAATACATTTTCATTTAAATAATAATAATAATAATAATAATAATAATAATAATAATAATGTATGCTAGCAAAGGTTAGCTTTTTATTAAGTATAAAAGCGCGTCAAATGGATAAAGTTTGGGTGATCTAAAATCAATATTGTTTTACCCTGCTTGATGAATATTTGTTAATGTGTGGAAATGTGTCCCACATTGACAATATGATACCGTGTAAAGCTAACATATAAGTTTGAGGGCTACTCCTCCTATTGGCAATTGGTTTTATGATGGAACTCCGAAAGGCTTGTGTGTAGGTTTACCTTTACGTGCAAACCCTCCACATATGTATATCCATATTCATGAAATTTTATGGAATCATTCTTCATGGTTTAATAAAAAATGCACTTGCTTCCTCACATTTTGTTACCCTATAGGGTATCAAAAGTAATCAAACTCTCATCCAATTACTACAAACCAGAAGGAATGATTCCAAAAATTTTAATGAACAAGGGTATACGTATTGACTAGATTCGTTTCCATTCCGTTTCCGATTCCGGAGTTAAAACCAAACGGGCCCTTAAAGTTTATAAGGTGTTTTTGTAGTTTTTATTAATTTATTTTATAGGTATATTTAAACACTAAATATCATATTTGTATTATTTCTTTTAAAATAGGTGAACGATATAAAAACCTCTTTATTCAGGGAATAATAATGTTTTTTATTGAGTGGTCCAACTAACATACAAAAAGACATTATCACAAATGCATGTACTTGAATCTGAATCACATTAGGATAAAATTGTTATGGGTTAATTTATTATCTCGACCCTCCTAGGCCGGTAGAGTGAGGACCAACTTTGAATCGATGATATTATCCCAAAACTGAATAATCCGACAATAACGAATTACTTTAGACCAATTAGTTTGGGTTCAACTGTACATAAAATCATAGCAATAATAATAATAAATAGAATGGGTTGATCATACCAAAACTAATTCACCCGCTACAATGTATATTTGTCTCAAACCGATCAATTCATGACAATATTCTCATTGCACACGAGATCCTTCATTTCTTTAGATTAGAAAAGACAAGGAACGGTGGGTGGCTATCAAACTTATATTGAAAAAAGCTTACGATCAAGTTGAATGAAATTTATCTTCAAAATTTTGAAAAAAATTAAGATTCTAAAACAATTTGTGGGATGGATTAATGAATGTTTAACCACGGTTTCCTTCTCTGTCCTCGTCAACAATGACCCAATTGACCAATTCTTTCCACGAAAAACAACTTAGACAAGGGGACCCCTTTATCGCCATACGTATTTATAATCAGGGCTGAAATCCTAACACAAATGCTATAAGATAACGGTAACAATTATGATAACCATATTGGTTTCTCTATCTGTAGACAAGGAACCCCAATTTTTTTCCCTATCATTTGCTGATGATATGATCATCTTTGTTAAAGCAAACATGACTTCATACCAAAGAACAAAACAAATCTTGAAAATATATTGCTCCATATCGGGACAAAAAATTAACTACCAAAAGTCTACTTTCTAGACAACAAAAAAACCAACGAAAATAACATCACCCAGCTAAAACATCTTGTCCATGGATCATACCAAGTCTCTTGACAAATACCTTGGTTGTCCCATCATAAACGGAAGAGTGACAAAAGAAACTTTCGGTGATATCAATTTTAAAAATATACAACACCTCTCGAAATGAAAAGTTAATTCCTCATCGCAAGACGGTAGAAAGACCCTCATTAAACATAATATTAATCTAGCGACTAAACCAATATTTGTTATGCAAAGCTTTATGCTACCAACTTATAACCTAAAGGAAATAGACAAAACATACAAAAAGTTCTTTTGGAACAAAGGGGATCAACACAGACTTATCATCATTTGGGATGTAATTTGTAAATCCAAGGAAAATGGTGGTCTTGGACCGACGAGAGCTCATATTACAACCAAAGCTATGCAAATGAAACGCTTTTGGAAAATCCTAGCGGAGCAGAATAACAACTAGGTAAAGATCATTAATGAAAAGTACATTAAATCTATTAATATCCTAAATTACCAAAGGAAAGGCGCAACATTCTGGCAATGGAATAACCTTATGAAACTAAAACTGAATTTAAGAACAAACTTATTGGGCAAGTTGATAGTGATTATACCATCAATTTCTGACATGAAATTGGGACAATTCCTTCTCCACTAATTAATGAAAACGGAACAATGTGTATTTGTGGACCTTGGAGCTTCACCTAGCTAAAATAAGTTAATTAAAGCTCATTAATGAAAAAAAGTCGGGTAAAAAAAGCTAGCTTATTTTGGGCTTCTCATGGTCCAGTTGAGTTAGGCTTGGGCCAAAAAGTGACTATGAAACTCTAACTTCTCTCAACCGCTTTGGTGGTGGTTATTCTCCCCTAAAAACATTCCCCTTTCCCTATAAAAGAGAGAAATTTGCACTTGAAATATCATCCATTTCGTACGACAAAAAGTAAGTCATTAGTTTCCAAGTTTTGATAAGGGATAGAATTCTCTGTTTGGCTTATATGTGCTAATGGGAAGACCAAATACTTCATTAGTATTGAAAAAAAAAAGTAAGCCATTAATCCAACCTTACCCTTACCTCTTGTTTCCCCTGCTTGTGAAGATTTGTCATCATTTGATAATTTTCAATCTTCACCTAGATCTTTGTCTCCTTCATCTACTTCTCCAGATGAGTTTGCTCACCCTATTCAAGTTCCTTTTACCTCTTCACCTCACTCTTCATCTAGTGAGTCTACGTCCCCTCAGATACCACCTCCTTTTGCCAGAAAATCTTCCAGAATCTCTAAACATCAACCTCATCTACAAGATTCTATCTGTCATACTTTCAGATCATCTTCTGACCATTTTTCTCAAATAATCCTCCTTCATCATCTTCCACCATATTATATAGCTTCTCTTTCCAATGTCATTTTGAAACCACTACTTTTCACCAAGCTCGAAATGACCCTTTTTGGATGACAACTATGCATAAAGAGTTACAAGCACTCAAATATAATAATACTTGGGAGTTAACTGCTTTACCTTCTGGACATAAACCCATTGGCTCCAAATGGGTATACAAAATCAAATATAGACAAGATGGGTCTGTGGAGAGATACAAAGTAAGATTAGTAGCTAAAGGATATGATCAGATCAAGGGCAAAGATTATAAACACACATTTTCCCCTATGGCTAAATTCCCTTCTATCAAGGTTCTTTTAGCTCTTGCTTCTTCACACAATTGACCTCTTCATCAATTAGACATCAATAATGCCTTTCTACATGGCTATCTTGATGAAGAAGTTTATATGATTCCACCTCCAGGGTAAGATGTTCCGATTTCAGGCCAAGTTTGCAGATTAAAAAGATCATTGTATGGTATTAAGCAAGCCAGTCGTCATTGGAATGTTGATGTGACTAAGGCTCTTATTCAATTGGGATTCACATAGTCTAAGCAAGATTACTCTCTCTTTGTCAAGCATACTCTATCTAGTATCACTATTGCTCTTGTTTATGTTGATGATATGTTGATCACTGGTAATTTCCCTTCTGAGATTAATCTTCTCAAGCTTCATCTTGATAAAGCCTTCACCGTCAAGGACTTATGCTTGACTCGTTTTTTCCTAGGCATGGAAATCTCCAGGTTTGATCAAGGTATTCTCCTCAATCAAAGAAAATACATTTTTCATCTTCTCACGGATTCCAACCTTTTGGATTGTAAGCCATTACCCTCTCCAATGCAAGTCAACTTGAAGTTAACTCCAGACATGGGAGAGTTATTTGACCAGCCTGATTTTTACAGACGGTTAATTGGAAGGCTTTTGTATCTTACCTTAACAAGACCTAATATTGCTTATTCTGTTCAAAAATTAAGTCAGTTCTTGTCATAACCTCGTGTGTCACATTGGAATGCATCTATTCATCTTCTCTGATATCTTAGAGGTTCCATTGATCTTGCCTTAAATTATCCATCTCATAATGTTCTCAATCTTACAGCATATAGTTATGCTGATTGGGGCTCTTGTGCATTCACTTGCAAATCTACTTCTGGCTATTGTTTGTTTCTTGGTTCAGCTTTGGTTTCCTGAAAAACAAAGAAACAAAAGACAATTTTCAAGTCTTCAGCTGAGAGTGAATATCGAGCAATGTCTGCTACTACATCTGAGATCATTTGAATGGAAGGCTTACTCAGAGATTTGCATATGTCAATTTCTCTTTCAATTCCAATGATGTGTCATAACAAGGTTACTCAACATTTAGCCGCCATCCCAGTCTTTCATGAAAGAACTAAGCATCTTCGCATTGATTGTCACTTCATACGAGATGAAGTGCTTAAAGGGTTTATCTCCACTGTTCATGTTAGATCTTCTCTTCACATTGCTGATTTGTTCACCAAATCTTTAAGTTCTCCTCATCATTCCTTCTTGACTCACAAGCTTGTAATTGTTTCACCAACTCCAGCGGGGGAGGGGGGGTATAGGAGTATATATGTGTGCATGTAATATCAAGGCACAATAGGGACATATATGTAAATAAGGGAGATGTTTTAACAACTTTCTGTTAAGTAGTTGTTACAGACTTCAAGGCCTATATTAGCCTTGTCCCATTGTAGATTCATTTATTCGGTTTTATCATCAATGAATACACAGACCACATTCTCTTCCGCTCTATCATGTGTTCATAATATTGCGTCTTGTTCTGAGTTTTTCCATTGTTAAGAGGAGAGCTAAATCAGATTTTTTATTAGAGATCAACAAAGGAAGATTGTAGTTGAATATCGGTACTACATAATTTGGTGAAATCGCAATAAATTGTGTGAATCTCCAGTGTTCAAACATATTTACTTGCCGTGAAGAGTTTTTGTTTGTGTTCAAGGTATGCTATTAATTGGAAATATGTATACAAAAGACCTTGTACGTGTACGAAATACCTATTAATTGGAAATATGTATACATATTAATCTGTCGAGTTTTGATTGTGATTGCATGATAAATACATATTAATTGGAAATGTGTACATAACGATTAAATATAAGAAATAAAGTGTATTATTTGTCCATATCACTCGTCAGTATGTACATTATGTATGCTCGAGCCATTATATATCGCTCGAGTCATTTACACAATGTTTGGTTACACAAAGTCTTTTCTTTATTAACATTGTATATTTGAAATTATGTATTAATATTGTGTAATTGAAATTGTGTATTAATATTGTGTATCATAAAAAAATATACACAAAGTTTTAGTCCAACTGGTATAAGGTTGTGCGGGAGGGCCAACTTTTCCAGAGTTCGAATCCTACCTTTGACATAAACTTTTACTATTAGGAGTAAATAACTACTAGGATTAAATGCTTTACGATGGAAGAATTTCCCGAGATTGACTACCTTGTTTATCTTTAAACATTTCAGATCACTCTCCTGCAATTCTCACCCTGGAGCCAAAAACTCCTCCCTCAAAACGTCAATTCCGTTTCAATAACGTTTGTTCGCTCAAAAAGTGTGTGCGTCAAAGTCTTAAATTTATATCTAGAACTCAAAGCAAAGCGAACCCGCAGTGTACGGATCAGCTGTAGTAAGGTAAGAATTCCAGAGTCGAACTCAGGGATTTGGTGAGAGTAAATTCAATTTCAATTGTCTAGCGAAAAGTATGAAAAGCTTTTGTGATCAAATAAGGGTAAAATGATTCCAAGGATTCAAGTATCCGATTTCGGCTTTCGATTCAAGACACTTATATAGATATAGGACAGAGTTTATATTGCCAAGATTAAATGTTCAAAGGTAGGATTCGTACGATGAAGTTCCGAAGCCTATATGACTAATCTAAAGATTCTCTCTATAAGGGTTGTTGAGGCTGCAATATAGAAAGATCTAGAGACAAGAATTATGTTCAAACTAACTATCTAAAACTCCAGGATGTGACTCTCCAAAGTAAAGAATAGCAAGCACAATCAAAATCTTAATAAAGGATGTTGAGTCTCTTTAATACCCAAATCTTGAAATCTTAATCTATTAAATGTAGAATCAGGTTTGAAGTGTCTTCATACATTCAATTAGAGGGTAGAAAGGTTAATCAAGGTTGGGATTTAGGCAAGGATTAGTTTTGATTAAAGATTGATTCAATTAGATTCGTCAGAAGAATAAATCGCCCTGTTCATAAGAAAATCGGCCGATTTTCCTCAAGAACAGCCCGATTTTCCTGTTTATCGCAAAACTAAAATCTAAACTCTCAGGGTCCTAATGTTTGAATGAGTTCAGTCTATCATCATCTAAGCCTTAATCATCAACTATTCTCCCCAGAATCACAAAGGTTTTAGCCAACCATTTTCAAAAACGAATCAAATTAATTATGAAGAGAAAAATCGCAAAGAAACCGAATCTTGAATAAAAATTCCAAAAACCTTCAAATCTATAAACAATTGTCAAATCTGCTCAATGTATCTCTCAAACAACTCAATTTCGTGTTCACAAACCACAAACAATGTAATGGATAAAGAAATCTCACAATCAAAGATCAAGAATAACTTTCCGGCAAAAGCTCTTCAATCTCTCTCCAAGAATCGTCGATTTCTCCAAAACGTGTAAAGATTTCCCGCTGCGGCCTCTCCGTTTTCGTTCGTAGGATTCTCTTCTATAGCTTCTTGCAAGTGGGCCGTTTGGCAAAACTCTCCTCTAGCCCAAATTAATTGGGCTTTGTGTCGTCTTTTTATTTGGCCGAATCGTGAAGAAAATCGACCCAGTCGATTTAGGTGCAAAACCGTTCGATTTCAAGGTATGAAAATCGTCCGATTTATATATATATTGGCACGATTTTCTTCAGCAGAAAGTGCTCTTCCTTTGGTTCGTCTTCTATGCTTCTCCTTTGCAATTCTTTAGCTCTTTGTGAACCTTCTAAGACTCCTTTAGCTTCCTTAACATCCTTAGATGCTCTTTGCTCCATTTTTGCTTCCAATTCCGCTCCATTTACCTACAATTCATCGAAATCTCGTGTAGACCTCTATTTCCGACAATTGATTGACTAGAACATAAAAAGCATACAAAATCTCTCTAAATGCAAGGTAAACTGAGACAATCTTCTACAATATGCATGAATATGATGGTACATAATTCATGTCATCAAAATACCCCATACTTGCCCCTTGCTTGTCCCCAAGCAAGACTCAAATTTAGAATATAAGATGTCATGGATTATGTATGTATGAAAACTCAAAACTCTTCTTTGGATATTGCTTCTTCTTATTGGATCACCCTCAAAGTGATATTTCAAGGCATAAAAAAGGCAAAGCATGTATCAATGGTAATTATAAGATGAACTAATCTCCTTTTCTTTCATGAAAACACAAATAAACAACATGATAAAGGTGTAAAGGTAATCAAAGTCAAACAAATCTAAGCCATTAAGTCTTAAACACATGCATAAAAGTCTCAAGGTCTTCTAATCAAAGAAAAGGTTCAAGAAACGTATTAAGGGAAGGAGCTCTTTTTGGCAATTGTGGTGCTAATCCGGGAAAGAGGAACACATAATACCTTCAAGAATTTTCTTCACCGCACATGCTTCGCATGTAGAAAGCTTTGCTTTCATTATACTTTACTTTTTGAGAGTATGGACAGCGGTGCACAAAAACCGAAGCCTAGGAGATCGGCGTTTCTCAATTTCGAGATGCCTCAAACCCTTGATGCACATACCATATCCCGTTAGGACTTGTTGTTCAATCGGACTTTGGCAAGACACAAACACCCGGCTATGTGAATGGTGCCGAGTTACTCATCCTCATGTTCAACGTCCCCAAACTCATGAATTTCTACACTTTCTTTTTAATACTTTTTCCTTGGCCCTCCCACATCAAACATGCCTTTTTTCAATCACCTATCCTAATTCCCGGATGGTAAAAGGAGGGTTACATATTTCATTGAGGAGCTAACATGATCAAGATACGAGAAAAGAAAAGAAGTGAATTGCCTTAGTCATCCTTAAATGATGTAAAAGAACTTGCAATATAGCTTCGACTATTATTTCATTCTCTTATCAAAACAGCTAGATCATATAACTTATTCATGTGTTCAAGTAACAAAAGCAAATTCATTCATGCTATAATCAAAATTTCAACACAACTAAGCATCTTTTTGCCTATCCACATACACAATTCTCATCATAGAGGTCATTTCCATATAAGAAGCACTAAAAATTTTTGAAAATTCATAGGATTTGAAAAAGATCATGCAAATGCAAGTGTCATAATGGAAAGCAAGTAGTGCAAGAGTTATTACAAGCCAAATTGTCAAGAGTAGTGGAAAGTACATGAAGTGCTAAAGTGAAACATAAGGTATTGTAAGTACCCCCACCCCATACTTGACATCCACATTGTCCCCAATGTGAAAATCAAGCATAGAAAGGAGAAAAATACTTACAATGTAAAAGAAGTGGAAGCTCAATCCTTTGTCGGTGGTGGAGGTGGTGGATAGGGATACATCGGTGCGCTAGGATCGTAGAAGTGGCCGAACTGGTGGCAGTACATGTCTCTCATCTGGCCATCATAGGATGAATGCCTAGCGTCCGTCTCCTCCCTATAATTCCTGAACTGGGTGTTCAGGGTCTCGTAGTCGGTGCGGAGGGTACGGTAGTCGGTGCTGAGGCTCTAGAAACTAGTGACTAGCTCCCTGAAATGGCGTGGAGCTCGGCGTCCTCGTCTAGGGCCTAGAGCATGTGCATAAGAATGTCGAGGTGGCTGTATGTCATCCTCCGTCTCCTCATCCTGCCCACTAGTCCTGCTCGGTCCTACACCATGAGTATCAGTGTCCATGGCATCCGTAGCATGTCCGCTATAAGGATCACTCTCAAACTCGAGCATGGTCTCCTGTCCTCCATCCTCATCATCCTCCTCTGAGTCACCTGCATCATCATCATAATAAGTAGGAGGTGAGAACTCCTCAAGCATCGACTCAAAAGTCTCCTTCCAGTTCCTCTTGTTCCGAATGGTGTATTCGGATTTCCATATGATCTCGGATGGCTTCTTCTTCGGATCCCGGTGCCATGGCATCGGCACATGAAGAGTTCCTCTCCCTCGAGGAATCAAGACCTGTCGAACCACCAACCTCTGGGAGCCTAATGGAAGGGCACTCTCAGCTAGAGTGCATCCGGAGAAGTCGAATCCCATGGTCTTAGCCACATGAGTGACAAGACCTCCTGCGCAAATATCGCCCTTAGCTTTGTTGGCTATCTTTCCTAGATAGTCAGCAAGCATGGTGGCGATGTCGGGAATGGTGGTGGATGTCATGCAGTAGAGAATGAAGAGCTCATCAGCCTTGAGCTTCTGTGGAGTCTCTGTCCGGGCAAATAAACTCTCGCTAAGTATCCTATGCACTACCTTAAAGGAAAGGTTGTACATACTTGTCTCCTTGGAGTTTCCGGGTCTCCACTTATCCCCTCCGTACTCACCTACGGAAATAGCCTCCCAAAAATCACTAGCACTGAGACCTCTAGCAAATGTGCCTGCATATGAATAAGAGAAACCGAACAAGTCGCCAAAAGTGTCAATGGACATAGTGTGGTCTTGGCTCATGAGGCGGAAAGTGACCATCCTTTCCCTAGGGTCGTGCTCAAACGTGCTAAGGAATTCTAGGGTGATCTCTCTATAAGCATCCTCCCTAATCGTAGCAAACTGTCTCAACCCAGCTCTGTCTAGCATCATATCAACATCCTCTCGAACATACAACGAATCTAAGTCATCAAGCACTATGTAGCGAGGAGGGGTGAATGGGCGATCTACAATGCGTTCATAGCGTTTCTTGTGCTTGGATAGGGGAGGGGGAAGCTTAGGGATGTTGGTAGGTGGTGGTGGAGGTGGGGCAGGGGCTTTGGAAGAAGATCCCTTCTTCTTCCCCGTGTTTCTAGTTATCCTCTTTACAAGATCCATTCTAAGTCCTAAAAATCGACCTGTTCTTCACAAAAATCGGCTGATTTATGTGGGCTGGGTCGATTTTTATCTCGATTTCAATGATTCTCACAATTCTGTAAAGTTCTGTTCAATCTATCACCACACACAGTTCCCTACAATGATTTCTAAGCAGATTCCTCTATCAATTCCAACAAACAAACACTTTCTAAACAAACTTCAATTTCGAATGAGAAACTTAGGTTTTGGAAAGAAAAACCTGAATTCCTTATGGAGGAGTCGATTGCCGTGCGTGCTGTTGTTAGATCCTTGTTCCTTGTTGAAAATGCTTCAGTTTGGAGCCAAGAATCACTCAAAATGGTTAAGGAATGAGGATTGTAGGGTGTGGCGATTTTTCGGCTTTCTTGAGAGAGGGAAGTCGAGAATTGTGGGTTTTGGAATGAAGAAGATCGAGTGTAATGTCCTTATATAGGGTCGAGAATTTCTGAAGAAAATCGGCCGATTTATCTGGTCGATTTATTTCTCGGGTCGATTTTTGTTTCTGTCGAAAAAAATCGGCCGATTTATTTTGACAGGTCGATCTCCAGGTCGATTTTTGTTTCTGTTGAAAAAAATCGCCTTGCTCTGCTCTTGAATCGGACGATTTACTTATGGTAACTCGATTTTCTTCCTTGTTTTTCTTGAATCTCGAAGATATAACTCATTTATGCTCCATTTTCCACGAATCTCTCACATTTGAACCTAATTTCCTGCGATTAATGACACGACAAACCAAGAGTGCATCGAGGAACAAATAAACAAAGCAATTAATCTACTCTAACTAAGTGATGGAAAGAAGGGAAAACTATACTATCATGGGTTGCCTCCCAAGAAGCGCTTTATTTATCGTCTTTAGCTAGACGGTGTATGATGTTGTGTTCAATGGAGGAGGATAGGAGCTATCTCCTCGACCGGAGCTTCCGGTGTATATTTCTTCAATCGTTGGCCATTGACCTTGAAACTTCCGCTTTGTTCACCCCATACTTCAACTGCACCATGGGGGAAAACTCGTTTAATTAAATAAGGTCCTGTCCAACGGGATTTGAGCTTACCTGGAAATTGACGTAGCCTTGAGTTGAATAGGAGGACTTGGTCTCCCTCCTTCAAGTCTTTTGGAATGATGTGCTTATCATGCCAACGCTTTGTCCGTTCCTTGTACATCTTTGCGTTCTCATACGCATTTAGCCGGATCTCATCTAGCTCATTGATGTCTAAGAGCCGCTTTTCTCCGGCTTCTTTCATGTCAAAATTGAGCCACTTGATGGCCCAATAAGCTTTGTGCTCTAGCTCTACAGGAAGATGACATGATTTACCATAAACAAGATTATAGAGAGTCGTACCTATTGGTGTCTTGAAGGCTGTCCTGTATGCCCATAGTGCATCGTCAAGCTTCATTGACCAATCTTTCCTCGTTTTAGAGATGGTTTTCTCTAAAATCCCTTTAATCTCTCTATTGGATATCTCGACTTGTCCGCTGGTTTGCGGATGGTAAGGTGTAGCTATCTTATGGGTCACCCCATACTTAGCCAATAGAGTCTCAAATCGACGGACCGTGAAGTGCGTTCCTCCGTCACTAATGATGGTTCGGGGAGTTCCGAACCTTGGGAAGATCGTTTTATTGAGGAACTTCACCACTACCATTGCATCATTAGTAGGAGAAGCGATTGCCTCTACCCATCTTGAGACGTAATCTACGGAAAGAAGTATATATTGGTTACCGCATGAAGATGGAAAAGGTCCCATAAAGTCGATGCCCCATACGTCAAAGATCTCTACTTCTTGTATGTTGTTGAGAGGTATCTCATTCCTCCTGGATATATTACCTGTCCTTTGACAAGAATCACAAGAAACAACAAACTTTTGCACATCTTTGAAAAGCGTAGGCCAATAGAAGCCGGAACGAAGTACCTTAGCACAAGTCTTGTGGGAACTTGCATGTCCGCCACATGGTAAAGAATGGCAATGGCGGATGACACTATCCACCTCATCTTCGGGAATACATCTCCTGTAAATGCCATCTGGACCTCTTTTGAACAGAAGAGGTTCGTTCCAATAGAATTGCCGGACGTCTCTAAAGAACTTCTTCTTTTGAGCATATGAAAGTCCGGGTGGAATCTCCTGACAAACAAGGTAATTTACAATGTCAGCAAACCATGGATCATTACCTTGTGATATGTGTTGAAGACATTCTTCAATCTCGTGCAGCTGCTCGTCAGGGAAGGAATCGTCTATTGGAAGTTCATCCGATTCGCCGGTGAGTTGCGGAAGACGACTAAGGTGATCGGCAACGGAGTTCTCCGATCCTTTCTTATCACGGATCTCTAAATCGAACTCTTGCAAGAGTAAGATCCATCTTAGAAGCCTTGGCTTCACATCCGTCTTCGTGAATAAGTATCGAATTGCAGAATGGTCCGTGTAGACTATCACCTTCGCACCTACAAGGTAGGAACGAAATTTCTCAAAAGCGTATACTACGGCTAAAAGTTCCTTTTCCGTAGTTGCATAATTGTATTGAGCCTCATCTAGCGTTTTGCTAGCGTAGTAGATAGCATGAGTGCGACCATCTTTCTTCTGTCCAAGAACGGCTCCTATAGCGACGTCGCTTGCGTCGCACATGACCTCGAAAGGAAGAGTCCAATCGGGTGGTTGAATGATTGGTGCCGAAATCAAAGCTTCTTTGATCCTGCAAAAAGCATCTAAGCAATCTTTCGAGAATTCGAAAGTCGCATCTTTCATCAAAAGATTAGTCAAAGGTTTTGAAATCTTAGAAAAATCCTTTATGAATCTCCTATAGAAGCCTGCATGTCCTAAGAAACTTCTAATTCCTTTTACTGATGAAGGGGGAGGTAACTTCTCAATGGTTTCTATTTTCGCTCTATCAACCTCTATTCCCCTTTGTGATACTAGATGACCTAACACAATTCCTTCAGTTACCATGAAATGACACTTTTCCCAGTTTAAGACTAAGTTAGTGTCCTCACATCTCTTAAGAACTAGTGAAAGGTTATAGAGACAGTTATCAAAAGAAGAACCATATACCGAAAAGTCGTCCATGAAGACTTCCATGATATTCTCTACATATTCGGAGAAGATTGCCATCATACACCTTTGGAAGTTGGCTGGAGCGTTGCATAAGCCGAATGGCATTCTTCTGTAAGCGAACGTACCCCATGGGCACGTAAAAGTTGTCTTCTCTTGGTCGTCCGGATGAATTGGAATCTGAAAGAAACCGCTATATCCATCTAGATAACAAAAGTAAGAATGTTGGGCTAACCTTTCCAACATTTGATCGATAAAAGGAAGGGGAAAGTGATCCTTCCTTGTGGCCACGTTCAGTTTGCGGTAGTCGATGCACATTCGCCATCCTGTAACTGTCCGTGTAGGGATGAGTTCGTTGTTCTTGTTGGCAACAACGGTAATGCCTCCTTTCTTGGGTACTACTTGTACTGGACTCACCCATTTGCTATCGGAAATAGGGAAGATGATACCTGCATCAAGTAGCTTAAGGATTTCTTTCTTCACGACCTCTTTCATTGCCGGGTTTAACCGTCGTTGAGGTTGGCGTGAAGGTTTGTAATCCTCTTCCATTTGAATTTTGTGCATACATAGAGAAGGCTTTATTCCTACTATATCATCAATAGTGTAGCCTAATGCTCTCCTATGTTGCTTCAAAACATGCATGAGTTTCTCTAATTCAGTTTCATTCAAATTTGCATTGACAATGACCGGGTATGTGGAATTAGTGCCAAGAAATGCATACCTTAAATGTGCGGGAAGTGGCTTCAATTCTAATGATGGAGGTACCTTGATTGATGATGAATCTTGGCCTTCGATTGTTGTAGGAGAGGCCTCTAGAGGTGGGGGCATTTCATCATTAGATTCGGAAGCAGTTGCGGTGAAGTTTGGAGAATCCAGAGAATTACCCATTGAATCGACCTCCCCTGTAATAGATCAGTCGATCTGCTGTACGATTTTTCTTTCTGTCGGAAAAAATCGGGTTGCCTCTTCATAAATCGGACGATTTAATGTTGTCAGGTCGATTTTTGTTTCTGTCGAGAAAAATCGGATTGCATCTTCATAAATCGGACGATTTATTTCTGGCAGGTCGATTTTCTTCACAGTTTCCGGAGTCAATTCTAATTCTTCAATCTTTACTCCTAGTTCTTCTTCCACATCATTTAATGCTCTCACATCCTCATTGCAATCATGCTCTACTCCTTCTTCCATGATGCTCATACTAAGAACCTTTTGGAGAGGGTCTTTCATCAAGATTGAACTTACTACCTCTCTAGACTCTTCTTCATCCAAAATATCAAAAATATCGTCTTTCAAGGCTGGCTCCTTGATTAAGGAAGAGAGTGTGAATTCTATCTTTTCTTCACCAATGTGGAAGGATAGCTGGCCGTTCTTGCAATCTACCATGCATCCGGATGTGGCAAGGAATGGTCTCCCAAGGATGATGGGAACCGGATAATCTGCAGGTATGTCAAGAACGACAAAATCTATTGGGATGTAAAACTTACCAAGCTTTACCGGAATGTCTTCTAATATTCCCACCGGCTTAGTGGTGGAACGATCAGCCATGTAGAGTGTGATCTTCACCGGTCTAGGCTCTCCTAGACCAACTGCCTTGCATAGAGCTAGAGGTATGATACTCACACTCGCTCCAAGATCACAAAGTGCATCATAGGTAGCTTCTCCCAAAGTGATGGGTATGCAAAAAGATCCTGGATCACGGAGCTTGGGTGGCATGTTCTCCGTCATAGTCTTGATGAGTTCGGATGACTCCATACTCATCTTGACTTCTCCTATGTCTTCCAATTTCCTCTTGTTAGAGAGGATCTCCTTGAGGAATTTCCCGTAAGCCGGCATACCTAGAATTGCATCCATAAAAGGTATGTTAATATGTAGCTTGCTCATAAGTTCAACAAACTTACCGAAATGTTTATCTAGGCGTGCACGCGCTCTAGATTGAGGAAAAGGTAGAGGTGGTTTGTAAGCGGGAGGAGGAACATAGACTTCTTCCTTCTCTTTTGCCTCTCCTTCTTTTGTGGCGGTATCAACTACTTTAGGTTGAGGATCGGTGGTCGTTTTGCCGCTCCTAGTGGTTATTGCCATAACCCTTCCCTTTGGGTTATCTTCTGTCTTTCCGGGAAGCTTCCCTTGATCTCTTGGAACTTCTCCGGCTTTGTTGAATACTTGGTTTTCTAAAGCTTTGTGAGCTTTGTCAACCGAAGTTATGTAACTCTCCAATCCTTGTAGCTTGCCTAGGATCGTTTCTAGCATGGGATCCGGTTTACTTGATCCGCTTGATTGTCCCTGGCTTGTTGAAGGAGTAGAAGAAGATGGAGGTGTTAGAGCCTTTTCAGCATAAGAGTAAGGATTACCTGGACTTTGATGATTTGACCTCCAATTGTTGTTATTTGAGTTCCTATTGTTGTTGTTATTCCAATTGTAGTTTCGGTTGTTATTGTTGTTGTTGCTCCAATTGGAATTCCGGTTATCATTCCTTTGATTGTTGTCCCGCCCCATGTAGTTGGCTTCTTGCTCCTTAGTCTTTTGAAGACTTGTTTTGAGTACTTCCCTCAATTCGTTGATGTCCTCTTTGAGGGAGAATATTTGTGTTTGAGCAGATTGGTTCAACTTAGCTCCCGAATCGCCTTGATTCCGGCTAGTTGAGTCCACCTTCCGGTGGGAATACTTCTCAATCACTTGGGCTTGCTTCTCAATGAAGTCCCAAGCATCATCCTCTCTCATATCCATGAATGTGCCACAAGAGAGAGATTGAAGATTGAATTGTGTCTCCACATCCAACCCTTTGTAGTAGATCTCCAATAATTCCAGCTTGGAAATGCCGTGGTGTGGGCAATCCAATAAGAGATCTTGAAACCTTTCCCAAGATTGAAACAAGCTTTCATTAGGTTTCATAGAAAAAGCATTTATTTTACCTCTCAATTCCGCCGTTTTGGATGGCGGAAAGAATTTGGTGAGGAATTCCGAAGACAATTCCTCCCATGTTGCTAACTTCGCAGCTGGAAGTGTTTGGTACCAAGCTAGAGCCTTGTCCTTCAAAGAAAAGAAGAACGGTTTGATCTTGTAGTTGCTTGTAGTAGCCTTCTTCGGCTTCATAGTCTCCATGAGAATCTCAAAATTCTGCAAGTGTTGGTGTGGAGATTCAGTACTTGCTCCGCCATATTGACTTTGGCGAACCATGGTGATGACTTGTGGTGAGAAGCTAAACTCTTGGATGTCTTCAGCTCCGAAATCCACACCTAGACGGCGTGGTTGCTGAATTGGATCCATCCATTGCCCCAAAGTTCGGGGTCTATCATCGTTATTAATAGCTCTCACGTTCCTAGTTGGGATGCGAGGAACAACCCTTGGTGTTGGGGTGTTTCGAATAGGACGAAGTGATGGATCAATCTCCTCAAGTTCCGGCATGTCCGGATCAATCTCGCCATCATCGGATGAGTCATTTCGAATGGATTTAGTTGGAGTCTTGACTTTCTTCTTCTTCCTAGATTCGTTCAACTCCAACTTCATGTCCAACATCATAGCTCTTAGTTCATCAATCTGAAATTGATGACTTATTTCAGCTTCTTTTCGTGCTTTCTCACTCAACTGGAGTTGGCGTTGAGCTTCGTTCAGTTCAGCCTGGTAGTTTCTCTCATCGTTTTCAACCATTTTCTTCTCCTTCAACTTTCTTCTCAAAGTTCTCTCCAATTCGGGATCGAAAGGAACTAGATCTTTAGTGGATCTAGTCTTTCGCATATACCTAAAGAACCTGTAGAGATCACTCAAGTAGACAAATCAAATCACAAGAGCAAGAGCTCTCAAGCTAGACAACCAAAAACCGGATTTGATCTAGACCAAATCCCCGGCAATGGCGCCAAAAACTTGTTCGCTCAAAAAGTGTGTGTGTCAAAGTCTTAAATTTATATCTAGAACTCAAAGCAAAGCGAACCCGCAGTGTACGGATCAGCTGTAGTAAGGTAAGAATTCCAGAGTCGAACTCAGGGATTTGGTGAGAGTAAATTCAATTTCAATTGTCTAGCAAAAAGTATGAAAAGCTTTTGTGATCAAATAAGGGTAAAATGATTCCAAGGATTCAAGTATCCGATTTCGGCTTTCGATTCAAGACACTTATATAGATATAGGACAGAGTTTATATTGCCAAGATTAAATGTTCAAAGGTAGGATTCGTACGATGAAGTTCCGAAGCCTATATGACTAATCTAAAGATTCTCTCTATAAGGGTTGTTGAGGCTGCAATATAGAAAGATCTAGAGACAAGAATTATGTTCAAACTAACTATCTAAAACTCCAAGATGTGACTCTCCAAAGTAAAGAATAGCAAGCACAATCAAAATCTTAATAAAGGATGTTGAGTCTCTTTAATACCCAAATCTTGAAATCTTAATCTATTAAATGTAGAATCAGGTTTGAAGTGTCTTCATACATTCAATTAGAGGGTAGAAAGGTTAATCAAGGTTGGGATTTAGGCAAGGATTAGTTTTGATTAAAGATTGATTCAATTAGATTCGTCAGAAGAATAAATCGCCCCGTTCATAAGAAAATCTGCCGATTTTCCTCAAGAACAGCCCGATTTTCCTGTTTATCGCAAAACTAAAATCTAAACTCTCAGGGTCCTAATGTTTGAATGAGTTCAGTCTATCATCATCTAAGCCTTAATCATCAACTATTCTCCCCAGAATCACAAAGGTTTTAGCCAACCATTTTCAAAAACGAATCAAATTAATTATGAAGAGAAAAATCGCAAAGAAACCGAATCTTGAATAAAAATTCCAAAAACCTTCAAATCTGTAAACAATTGTCAAATATGCTCAATGTATCTCTCAAACAACTCAATTTCGTGTTCACAAACCACAAACAATGCAATGGATAAAGAAATCTCACAATCAAAGATCAAGAATAACTTTCCGGCAAAAGCTCTTCAATCTCTCTCCAAGAATCGTTGATTTCTCCAAAACGTGTAAAGATTTCCCGCTGCGGCCTCTCCGTTTTCGTTCGTAGGGTTCTCTTCTATAGCTTCTTGCAAGTGGGCCGTTTGGCAAAACTCTCCTCTAGTCCAAATTAATTGGGCTTTGTGTCGTCTTCTTATTTGGCCAAATCGTGAAGAAAATCGACCCAGTCGATTTAGGTGCAAAACCGTTCGATTTCAAGGTATGAAAACCGTCCGATTTATATATATATTGGCACGATTTTCTTCAACAGAAAGTGCTCTTCCTTTGGTTCGTCTTCTATGCTTCTCCTTTGCAATTCTTTAGCTCTTTGTGATCCTTCTAAGACTCCTTTAGCTTCCTTAACATCCTTAGATGCTCTTTGCTCCATTTTTGCTTCCAATTCCGCTCCATTTACCTACAATTCATCGAAATCTCGTGTAGACCTCTATTTCCGACAATTGATTGACTAGAACATAAAAAGCATACAAAATCTCTCTAAATGCAAGGTAAACTGAGACAATCTTCTACAATATGCATGAATATGATGGTACATAATTCATGTCATCAACGTTTGAGCTTCACATGAAGATTTCATTGTTCGTCACAAGCCCTGTGCTTCTCGGCCCTATGTCAAATTTGTACTCTCATCTCAAGCAGCTTAAGAGCTCCCTCAAGAAATTCCCTAGTACTACTATGGAAAAGCTCAGGCTCACCATCAATGACATAAAAGACAAGCTTGACACCACTCAAACAAGCCTCATCGCAAACCCCCTTGATCAAAACCTCATGGAGCCTAAGTGTATGCTGATCACTTCTCTAAACACGTCCCAGGACTGCCTTAGAACTACTATTGCCCAACTTTCTAAAGCTTCCTGGGCAATTCATGGTGATCAATGCTCCGGATATTTGTTCGCTCCAAACGGTGTGTGCAAGCTTTAAATTTATAACCCTAGATGTAAGCTTAAAACAAGGATGCGAACCCGCATTGTACGGGTCAATCGTAGTAAAAAGCAAGAAATTCCAGGGGTCGATCACAGGAACTTAGTGAAACAAAGTCCAATTACGGTAAGCTTAAGCAATCACTAACCACAAAGCAATTAAAACAATCAAAGATGATAAAAGTCAATAAAGGAAGTATGCAATTCTAGGGATTAAAGCATCTAGTTGTGGTTCCAACTCAAGATCTAAAGATAAGCGGACAAAGCTGAGGTTTTTGCATAGGGAAGGTGTTACTAAAGTGGAATAGATCACCGGGTAAGTCTCACTACTCACTAATCCTAAACCGTAACTCCTCTTACCGGGTAAGTCTCAAGGAATCAAGATAAAGAACTATAACCTCAAACTAACACACCATCTAAGGGAATAGAATCAACCTTTACCGGGTAAGTCTCAGACTAACTCACAAAGATGGAATGAAAGCACACTCAAACCCCAATAAAGGATAAACCTTTGTTACCTACACTTATGATCTTAGGTAAACAAACAAAGGAATTACCTCGGTCAGACGAATTCCACCCTGGCCGAGATGTTCATCGACTGAGCGAGATGCTTAGGGTTAAGGTAAAGACTCGAACTTTCAGGGTCCTACTGTGATTAAGATCATTCTATCATTGTTTTTCCCACAACTTTCAGCCAATTACCCTAGAATCACACAAAGAGATTAGCCACTCATCATCATGAAAGTATCAATCAAATATATGGGAAGAAAGTGAATAATTGAACAAGAAAACCTTAAGAGAAAGGCTTCAATAACTGAATCAATTATCAAACACAAGCGTTCCTTGGATAGTAATCCAACAAGACAAACAACAAGGAAGGGAATCTAAGATAATCTTACAAAAACCCTTCAAAAGCTTTAAAAGCTATAGACTTTCTTCCTTCAACCTTCAAAAAGGTTCTTCAAATCTCCCAACTGGAGTATGGCTGCTGTGGTGTATAAACCCTGATCGGTGGTATAGTATGATATAGCGGTTGTTGGATTTGTGGGAAATCCGACCCTTTTTATAGGAAAATTACTCTCCAAAGATAAGATATCTTAGAAAGATCTCTTCCCATAAAAATAGGTAAAATATATGATCTAGCATATCTTTTTCCTTCTAGGAGCCAAGCCCAAAAATATAAGATCTCTTTCCAAAGATAAAAGATCTCAGCCAAGAATAAAATAGTCTCGCCGCGTCCCAGGTGTTCGCCTCGGTCGAGTCGACTCCTCTGGATCACCTCGGTCGAGGTGACTCTGTAGTCAACCGAGGTGAGTCACAACTGAATGTGAAATCTCTCAAATCTGGTCCAAAGTAAATCTCTAATCCATGGCTATGCTTCCTGGATGTTTCCTTATGTTCCTGAATGTAGCTCCAATGACTCCTTAGCTCCTTTTGCTCCTTTTTTATACAAAATGTGTCATTTTACCTACAATTACAATAAAACTAGGTGTAGACCTCGATTCCCGCAAAAGTAGATGAAATTGTAATATAATCACATAATATACATAAAACATGCAGATTATTGAAGATAAAACATCCAAACAAACCCCAAAATATAGACTATAATTCATGCTATAAATATTTCTTCAAGAGTATCCATATGAGAAGGCTGCAAATTCCATTAAATGCATAGAAGATCCCGACAATCTTGGAGACGGGCTCACTCTAAATCAGAAAAAGATCTCCTCCATCCTTATAAACAATTTCAGCAAGATTCTAAACCCCTCACCCCAAACAAATCAAAGCAATCTATTCCTAGACTGCCTGCTTCCTGCATTATCTCAAGCCGATTTGCTTTCCTTAACCAGCAGCATCACAAATGACACTATCAAAAATGCCCTCTTCAGTTTCGGTGACTTCAAAGCTCCCGGGCCGGATGGATACAATCCTTTCTTCTTTAAGCGGTCCTGGAGTATCACTGGGGATCTTTTCATGACAGTCATCCACAAATTCTTCTCTTCGGGCCGTATGCCTAGCTACGTAAACCACACTGTAACACCCCGAATTCTCAAAACTCGGAGCATTATTGGTTAGGACCTCACAATGGGTCCCGACCTCAGTTTGACAACAATATTACTAGGATCTTGCAACAAGACACAATAAGAAAAACCGAAATTCATAAAATAGTATTTTTAAAGGAATGAATGCAACAACGTCTAACAGCCTATAATACTTAAACAACGAAACAGACCAACTGTCTTAACAAGATAAAAGAACAACAAAGGAATCATCCCAAACCCATTCTAAGAGTACGGAGACCCGGCTGACCACTACTTCCGGATCACTCAGCTGCTGCTCTAACCTGTGCTAAAACTAAAAAACACAACCGAACAACCATTAGCTAGCTATCTAAACATTAGAAGAATAATAATAGCACACACACACATAAAATAATAAACACACATCATGCTCTCAAACAATCCATTTATTATCTTCATTTAAGTCATTCACTCTTACTAATCATACTTATTTTGTGACACGAGGGATTCCCAATCCTCGCCTCCGCCCCCGTGTAACCATCAGGAGTGGATCCGATGCATCTCACCGTGTACCTGTATGGTCTGGGTATAGAGAACCTCCCAGTCTCCTGGCAGAGCTGGGCAGTGATGTCACGGCCCGTTATACATGCACTTGGGCCTTAAAACATAATAACCACGGTCGTCCTAACAAGTTGTTATTGTTATTATAACACACATTGCACACACGCAACCATTATCACTCAACTAATATCCAGAAACCAGCTAAGTAAGTTGCAAGGACTTACCTGAGTCAAGTCACACTCTAACAAGTCTCAACTCAGTCTGTACTCGTGGTAACTCCAACGCCTGTCAATTAAGGCATGGGAATCAAAATCACATCCCATACTCTTAGAAGTTATAAACTTCTAAGAGGTTCGATCTCATGAGAAGAGTTTATACAACTACAAATTCTTAAGGTAAAAGATTATTTTACTCCTGATCTCGAAAATTCTCAAAGTCTATCATTACAATCTAATATTCACTTTTAGAACTTGTTTCCAAAATTTGTTTCTCCCGGATAGCTTACTAGAGGTTATAAGGTCAATTTCAAACACTCGTCAAAGAGAACTACATTATCCCTTCTCCGGTTATTCTACCTTAATACTGATGTGTGTGTACGTACATTATACGTTACTCTTACCCATCTATGTATATATACTTATGTATATATATACACTCTACCTAATAATATATACACTTTTATATATCTACACTTATACCTAAACATATATATACTTACATATCTATTTATATATACCAAACTTAAATCTTATATCCGTACATGTATATACTTATATACGTTTATACTCTTTTATATATATATATATATATATATATATATATATATATTTATATGTTCAGCATTCTAAAAATCATGTGAAACTTTATATTGGCAGCTACGTGCACTACTGAAACTCCAATTTAAAACAATCATTAACCAAGGTTGGGTTTATGGCTTTTGTTAGTGATTAGTTTATGCTAATTGCACATATATGATTAGCATTAACTAAGGTTGTTAGTAATTATTTTATGGTTATAAGAGTAGTGTGCAGAGAAGGCCAAATTTCTCGTAAATTAAACGGACGAACCGAAGGTTAAAAAGAGAGGAAGGAGAGGGAAAGAGAAGTAAGCCGACTCACCGGCTGGAGCGGCGGCGACCTGACCTAGCGGGAGGGGACCGTCGTTGGTGGCTTCACTCCGCTGTGCAACAGCAGTGGCGTTCAGCACGGCGGTTACAGCGCTTAGAGAGGAAGAAGGGAGGGTCGTCGCTCACCGAAAAGAGACGGACGACGCAGGTCCCGGCGCACGGACGGTGGACGGTCGACTGTGGCTCGGTTGTGGTTGTCCGGGGAGTGCAGGTGTTGAGGTTAGTCCAGATTCGTGTAGAGAGCAGCGGCGGAGAGGAATGACGCAAGGGCTGAAGATTAGATTAGGCTAAAAAAATCATTAAGGATGGATTAGGGCAAGAATTAGAGAGGTGGGCCGGTGGGCTGAGAATAAATGGTCAATTAGATTGGGTTTGCTCACCCAACGAACAAAGGCTAGGCTGAAGAGTTGAATTAATTAGATTAGGGTAAAACTTAATTAGGAGAAAACTAGGGTAAGGTTTGGGTAGATAATGGCTGGGCTGGGTTGTAATTATTTTTTTTTTTTTTTTTTTTTTGGGCCGGGTCCATTAGGCCAGCTCATAAAAATAAAACCCAAGGCTGAAAGAATATTCGTTAATCACCCGGAACCGTTAAAAGTACGGAATTAATTACGGAATTATTTAAGTTATCATTTTATGTGAATCAAGGTCACATAAAATGATAGAATTTAATATTGTGTTCTTTTATTTAAAAGAATTAAGGTTGGCGGATCGGAATCCGGTTTGATCCGGATTTAAACGGATTTTAAAATTTTCGGTTATTACATCAGTGCCCTCTTAAAAGAAGTTTCGTCCCGAAACTTAGAATAATGTACCTAATCAAACGACTTTCTTTGTATCTCTTAGTTTCATAAAAATTTTCGTTTTCTACCATGCAACTACTCAATCATCATACTCAGACACACATCACATAAAACATAATCACTCAATCCAATATAAAAACATGAATGGTCAAACAACACAATAACCGAGTACTAACTCGTCGATACAAAAGTAACATTTAACTCCGCAGAAACTCGGGATAATTACGTCTAATACTCTCCTCTGTCTCCCAAGTGGTTCCATCAGCTCCTCGTCTAGACCACTGGTTCCTCAACAACGGTATCTCCTTGGACCGCAGACGTCTAGTACTGCGCTCCAGAATAGCTACTGGGTACTCCACAAATGTATGGTCGGCTCAAATATCAGATCCTCATGACTAAGGATGTGTCTCGGGTTTGGTACGTATTCTCTCATCGGTTTGGTTTTTTTTTTTTTTTTCTAGACTTACTTCCAGCTGTTTTGATGACTCTACCAAACTTTTCCTTCCATTGGCCCACTTGTTTTTTTTTCCTTTCGAAAGTTCCCGACTATCGATTATGAATTAATGATCTTAAACTTCTGTCGGCACTTTACTAAGTGTCTCATGCTCTTTGTAATACAAACTGCTTGGCCCGGTTTCCTCAATATGACCTAATCGGATCGTTGCTTAATTAATGGGTTTTCACCTACTTCTTGTCAAGCTTTCAAATATATATAACTCAAACAAAACACACCTCCAAGTGGACTCTTTTCATATAGATCCCTAACTCTTTAACTTGAAATCATAGTTAACCTAACATTAGTTTTCTTCATCTGTGGGTTATGGGCCTACCACGCTTCTTATGTAACACCCATTAGTCACAATGGCGTCTTTCTAAGGGTCAACATGATTTACCCAACTCCCGCCTATACTTCCCTTCTAATACTAGCAAGATCCTCTTCAAATAGACTCTTACTCTCTTACTCAACCGTAGTCTGTTCTTAACCAACCAGTAAGCAACTTCTAACCCGATTCTCTCCATATCCTTAGATCATCCCAGAAGGTTATTGTTGCCTACTTGGGGAATCCTCCAAGGCATCGGTAAAGTTACCTCTTAAATCCGCAGTCACTAATGTCTCTTCTTAACGGTACCTACTTGTCAATACCAACCGACACTTACTCGTCCTCAATTGACGTCGGTCATTCTATAATTGACTTATCTTAATATCCCGGACTTACTCTTCTCATACCTATACTAGCGTTAAATTCTTGGTGAGCATCATCTGCTCGAGCCCAACTGGGTCATTCATCTTGACATAAATAGTCATTCCAAGTCTTCAACGATAGCTGGTAAGTGTCTTGGTAGTTCTTGCAGTTCCCCTTGCATGGACCGTC
The DNA here is from genome assembly GCA_033239125.1 of Fagopyrum homotropicum. Classification (NCBI taxonomy): domain Eukaryota; kingdom Viridiplantae; phylum Streptophyta; class Magnoliopsida; order Caryophyllales; family Polygonaceae; genus Fagopyrum; species Fagopyrum homotropicum. Next base: position 155,670,085 of record BSWB01000003.1, read on the forward strand.
GGTGTTGACAACTTAGGTCCCGTGATAATTGGGGTTACCTTGAACTTTTGAGTCCACCAAGGCCGTTCTCATATATACATTCCTTCGCTGGTGTTACCGGCAATATTGCCTTCATGAAACTCCGTTGTTTCCGCTACAGAGCTTCAACTCTTTGATACCGGCATTGCGATTTCTTTCAAATTCCTATATCTTTGAGGAGGTCAAAACCTCTCCACACTTGTAAAGTCTACATTTTGCTTCTACACTCCATTGTAGGTAGGTATCCCTTCCATGCACCTTAGACCCTCATATCCGGGTCGACATTTTATCTCTTTTGGTCTCTCAAGCTTGTCTTGTGAACTCTTCTACTAGGTGACTCGTCTTATAACAATTTCCTCCCCTGAGTTGGTCTCAACTTTCAGTTGATTATTACTGCTCATTTCATTTTTGGAACCTCAGTTACGTTGCACTCTTGCATAGATTCTACAAAGGCATCCTCATCTCAACACTTTATTCCAATTTAGCAAGACCCGCCTTTTGCTACATGACTTTCCTTCTTACTTGTCAAGTTATTATTTTGGTTTACACTTTATATCCATCCTAGCGTTATCGGTCCGATATGTATGACTTTTATTAAACACCTATTGGTGCCATTTGCATAAGAACCTCAGTTGTATATGATTTTCTCAAAAATCAAAGTTGTTGACTCGCATTTATTATGTTGTCCTTATGCTCGTGTCGCTTTACCTTCTTTAAATCTTTACCCCCCAGTAGGATAGTTAAATCCCTTTGTGTTTCCTCGTATACGCCTTACGGACCACGTTGGTTGGTCTTATTACTTTATCAACTCTTATGTCATCAGTCGAGCTTGAATTTTCATCGGAGTACCACCATTTCTCATTACTCTTATATAGACACCTTCCGGTAATTATCTTATCGATGTAATACCGGATCTATTTAGCAACCTTTAGTCATTCAAATTTACTCCTTCTCATGTTTGTTCTAGCCAACATGCAGATTCCATCTGCAATCACCTCACAACTCGATCAGACATTTCACCAAGGCTTTAAATCATACTCTCTATATTTTTGTCGCCTCTACAATTCCACTTATTCTGTGTCACATCTTTAATCACAAGGGCTTCCTTTGTCAATCTAGACAGTTTGACCCCACCCTTTCTCGGAGGAGCACCATCAGTCCTACTTGTGTGGAATGCTAAGACCTAGGACATGTCCACAATCATTTGTTTTTTTTTTTTTACTCCTCTAGTTCTTCTTACAGGGATCCCTTCATACTAACTTCGATATGTATTTATTTTATTATTTTTTTCCTTAGTCAGTAGTAAGTAACTACTCACAACAATTTCCGTTACACCATTACTATCATTAATGATCATTACCGACCGTCAAGAACTTCTCTTTGATTTCTTTATTAGAGTCATCATATTGGACTCATTCAATGTTATCATCAAGGTTACTAGTACTTGTATTGATTCAACTTCACCATTATCATCGTTGATCTCTGGAAGAAATTCACCAGATGTCGGTAAAATTCCTTTATAACCTTGTGGTTATTCTTCTTAAATGTCAACTAACCATCACTAGTTAGCCAGCACGTGTAAATTATTTGTTGTTACCAATTAGGTTGCAGTTGACCTTCTATAAGACCGTAGACTTACCCTTTCTTCTATCTCTTTTGAGGTTTGATATACAAGGTGAAGATATATCTCTTCCATTTATACTCTTTTAGCTCCTTCTGCAAATTACACTCCTATAAGAGTACTATACTCTTACGAGTCTAGTTGTATCTCCGTCTCTCTTCAACAGACTTATCAATTCTCCTACTATAACTTGTAGGCGTTTCTCCATGATTCTTTTTACCCGAGTTATTGTTCACTTGCGGTTCTCTGTTATGACCCGCTAGTGTTATTAACTTAAATCCCTTCGTGCGTTTCCTCCCTTGGGGTGCTGCTTGTACTTCCGCCTCTATAGAAATCCGGTCTTTGTTGTATCCCGATCCTTGTTGAAATTCTTGTGTGTTCTAGGAGGTCACACCACTTCCATGTCGGTGAAATCGACCTTCCCCTTTCTAGCAACTTGTAAGGTTTCATTTTTCGGCTCTTTAATTCTTCGTATCAGGATGGACAATGTATCTTATCTTGACTCTTAGGCTTATGATTGTCTCGGTTTCCCATCTTAATTGTGGTGGAAAATAGCTTGTCAGGAGTGATCATATTCTGCTCTGCTTCTAGCCTCAAACTTTTACCTTCTGGTCCGTCAGTAAGCTTAGATTCAATGCCTATTTGTGTTTCTGAAGGCATCCCCATTGTTGTAACGTTGCTTTACACCATCTTGAAAGAACCAATGGGTTGTCTCTTCCAATTTGTATACTTGCCGGTCATCCCACGCGTTGCCGGAACCACCCTCATGTATATTCTTCATTTGATCCTATTGAGTTGACTCGGGATTCTCGTCTCGCCATCGTAGTTGGTGTTGTCTTTTAGTCTTCACTTCCGGGCCGTCTCGACGTTCCTCCACAAGATCGAAGGAGTTGTCCGCCGCTCATCTACCCTAATGCACCTAAGATGTGCATACTAATCCTCACGTTGACACCCTTCAAAATCTACTTAGATGTGTGTTCGCCCCTAGAGGTGTATGCAAATAAGTTTTAAATTTATAAAACTAGAATCAAGCAAGCGAACCCGCAGTGTACGGATCGACGTAGTTAAGCAAGAATTCCAGAGTATCGAACACAGGGATTTGGGTGGAGCGAACTCGATTGCAGATTATCAAGCAAATAAATATGGGAGTTTTGCAGATATTGGGAAAACAACAATCCTAAAGTTTCAGGTATCCAGTTGCGGCGATAGATTCAAGATATACTAATGATGTAAAGACAGAGTGGAGATATGCAAAGGTATGCTAATGTAAGGTAATCGTACGGTTGAGGTTCCAAAAACCTTATGTAACTCACCTACAAAGCACTCTCTATACAGGTTGTTGAGGCTCAATATAGAAAGATGCTAAAGACGAGGATTAGTATCAAATACCCAAACTTATAATCTAAAGATCAAGACTAACTTAACCGATTGAGGTTGTTGAGGCTCACAATCGAGGTAGAGGTTGTTGAGGCTTCACTACCACCTAGAAAAGACAAGTCTAAACTAAGCTAAAGCAAATCTTTAACTTTGGATTAAAGTAAAAGCAAGTTCGTAAACTAAAGGGAAATCACGGTTAGTTCTTGAGGTTCCACGGCCGTGGACTCAAGAACAGACCGTAATTTAGGGTTGTCGGCGATTCTCTCTAACTCTCAGGGTCTAATCTGTTTGCGATTGATCTATCATCACCTATGCCACAACTATCAACCCTTCACCTTAGAATTGTTAAGGGTTTTTAGCCAATAACAGTCATATTGATATCAATTCAAGAATTAAAAGATAAAAAGATGAAAACTTTCAAGAACTTTCAATAATCTTCAATTCAATCTTAAAGTCACAAAGAGAATAAGCAATATCAAAAGATTCACAATAGAACAAATAATCGTAACTCTAGGAAAGAAAAGAAAACGGGATGTCAATCCGTTTTCCAAATCGAACCTAGTCAAGAAGAGAGATCTTCTTGCAAAATCTTCCAAGAACTACGATCTTCCGCCAATCCGGAGATCTCAACAGCAATCTCCACCAAAAGTGCGAGATTAGAGGAATTCCAAAAACGAGCTTCGATCTCTTCAAAGAGATGTCAATTGCTTCCAAGCAAACTAAGCAAAACGTCTTCGTGTCTAAGCGGCGAAGAATGAGGGCAAACGGGTATCGAAGGTCGTAAGCGAGGTGACGGAATCTTGCTTCGTCCGTCTTTTTATAGTGTAGGGCAAAATGTCGGCCCGGCCCAATCTTTAAAAGATCGTGGCTTCAAAGTGTGGCGAAAAGATTCGCCAAGATCACGGTCGTGGAAGTGTTCCACGACCGTAATTTAGGGCGTGGAAACAATTACGGTTTGCAACATATATTCCACGGCCGTGTAATCCCCTGGAATGAACATGGATTTCTGACTCCAAATCCACGGCCGTAATTCTGAACGTGGTTTGTGATACGGCCGTAATTTAGGGCGTAATTTAGGGCAAGAACGTGATTCTTCCCTAAACTCGTGCATTCCTCAAACTAAGACTCCAAATTGCTTCCAAAAAGTGTCCTCGATCTATGGACATATCAACTCAACTCTCCTTTGCTCGATTCCGTTCGGAAATAGCTCCAAATCACCTATAATCAACATAGAACTAGTGTAGACATCCACATCGACAATATAGGCAATACTAGCTCACATATGCATAAAGATCAATCAAAGACTATCAATATGAATCAAATACGATTAGAAAACGTGCCTAAAATATCACAATATTTCATGCTAACAAATAACCCCATACTTAGCACTTGCTTGTCCCTAAGCAAGGTCTTTTAAAAAGCTTTAAACAAGAGTTAGGATGAAATATGTGTACCTTCTTTTGGATGAATGTGACTTCTAAAGAATAGATCATTCTCAAACCTTGCTTCAATCGTTTTTCAAACTTTCACACACTTAATCAAAGAGTAAAAGGTAAAGAAAAATCATGAATCAACTCAACTTCTAAACAAGCATTATAACCTTCAAACATTAACAAAATCAATCATAAGAAGCTTCAATTTAGATCACCAAGTCATATAACATTCTTTTGATCTTAAGGACTTTCAAAGAAAAGGTCTAGAGTATGGAAGGGAAGGGAAAACTTTAAGGGAAAGTGGTGCATAAATCCGGAAAAGTGGACAACTACCTTCTTCTTCTTATGCGGTTCCCGCAACACTTCAACTTAGAGCTTCGCTCTCTTCTTTTCATTTTTCGACTTTACTTTTGGAGTTATGGATAGAGGTGCACAAAAACCGAAGCCTAGGATATTGGCGTTTCTCAAAATTGCAAGAGATGCCTCAAACCCTTAGCGCACATACCATAATCCGCTAGGAATATCGCTCAATCCGACTTTGGCAAGACACAAACACCCGGCTATGTGAATGGTGTCGAGTTACTCATCGTCATGATTGACTTCCCCAAACCTATAATTTCTTTCTATTTAATTGATTGCAAATAATTGCTCTCATGGCCCTCCCACATCAAACATGCCTTTTTCTCATTCACTTTTCCAAGTTCCCGGATAGGTAAAGGAGGCTAATATTTCAATGAGGAGCTAGATGATCAAAGAAAGAGGAAAGAAAGTATCGAATTGCCTTAATCATTTCAACAAGAAGTATAGGAACTTATAATGTGATTTCAACTTCAATTTCTCAACATGATTTAGGTAACGTTTTTACATTATAAAACTTGCAAAAGAGGTAGAATTCATTCATTCAAATTCTTTTTGATTTACAATCCTTTTAAGCATGCAATTGTCATCAAACTCAATTCGCAAGTAGTGATTATCATGGAAATCATATCAATTCATTAGAAGCACAAAATTGTCAAAATTTTTCAATTTTTATGGGTTTTTAAAGTTCTTTTTCATGCAATGCAAGAATGAAACGTGTAACACATAATGAATATGCAATGATAGTCTTGAAATGAAAGCAACATAGAGAGTAGAGTTATTACAAACTTTTTAGTACATCCCACCCCATACTTAGGACGAACATTGTCCCTAATGTTCACAAGAAAGAACAAAAGAAAGATAAGATAAAGAAACTCACAAGTGGTGGCGGGAATGTCTAAAACGAACGGTCATGCATCGATCACTGCGGCGCCGGTGGAGGTGGGAATGGAGAGAAACTCGGATCATAGAACCGCCCAAACTGCTGGCGGTAGACGTCCCTCATCATGTGGTCAAGGTCGTCTAGGCGTCCGTCTCTAGCATCCGCCCGGATCTCTAGCGCTCCGACTCTCTCCGAAAGTCCGGTAGCCCAATCTGGCATCCTCTCATACCATCCCGGGGCGTGATCATACCATGCGGGGGCATCTGCTGGTGCTGGTGCTGGTGGTGGCGGTGGTGCTGCTGGCTGCGTCGTGGACCAAGGAGGGGGTGTGCTGTACCAAGTGGGAGGTGTAGTCATCCACGTGGGCCTCTCACTCACGCTGGCGCGGCGAGATGACGAGCCTGAAGCTCTAGCTGGGCGTGGAGAGCGCCTAGGTACATCCGGGGCCGCCTCTGGCTGATCCGGAAACGTGCCGAACTCCTGCTCCGCTCCTCCACCACTCTCGTACTGCTCTCCCATCTCCTCCTCATCCACAACTGGTGGTGGAACGTAAGGGGGAGCTACAAGCCTGTTCGCATGCATCGCAGCGAACGTCTCTTTCCAATTGTGGCGTCCCGCCACAATGGAATACTCTGGCAGCCACTCAATACCCCTGCCTGTCCTACTCTCCCAAGGCATGCCCGCATAAGGCGGACCTCTATGTGTGGGGAAGATGAGTCCCCTAACCATGAATGCATATAATCCTAGAGGTACGGCGGGTATGCGGGTGCAAGCTGAAAAATCCACACCAAATGTCCTAGCCATGTGGGTCACTATCCCACCATATCCAATGTTCCCTTTCTTCTTGTTCTTCAGTTTACTCATCGTAGCCGCCAAAAGAGTAGCACAATCTGCGCGGCGACCGTAAAGCATACAGTAGAGCAAGAATAGCTCATCCGTCTTGATCTTTTGGGGCGTCTCCGTCCTAGGAAAGAGACACTCCGAAAGAACACGGTGAGCTATCTTCAAGGCTAGATGGTACATCAATCTAGCCTTGGTATCGGCGGGTTGCCAACGGTCCTCGTCGGCGTAAATCATGGCCACTTCCTCCCAAAAATCCTTGGGGTAAACTCCGCTCGGAAATCGACCATTGTAGGTCTCATGGAACCCGAAAATGGTTCCAAACTCAACTACACTCAACTGATAGTCCTGATTCATGAGACGGAAGGAGACGGTCCTATCAACATGGTTGTGCTCGAAGGACGTCACAACCTCCCGGGTGATCTCCTCATAAGCGTCTTCACGAATGTTCGTGAAGACAAGCAATCCGGCTCTATCCAAGAGCCATGTAAGATCGTCAACAATGTTAAGAGGATGTAGATCCTCCAACAACAAGTACCTAGGGCCAATCACTGCCCTCTCTGTGATCCTCTCAAACGCAGCAAGGTGGTTCTCATGTATGGTTGGGATGCTAGGGTGAGGAGGTGAAGATGGAGGTGAAGGTGAGGATGGTAGTGAGGGAGATGAGGGTGGTGGTGCCCTAGAGGTAGAGGGATTGCCCTTTCTTTTCTTATTCTGATCTCCCTTTTTCTCCTTTATCCTTCCTGACACTCTCCTTACGAAATCCATTTTTCTCCAAAATTACGGTATGTTCTTAGATTCCACGGCCGTGGTTTACCCAGAGACCGTGATTCGTCTCAAAAATTCGTGAATCTCAGCAAATTCACCAACAATCACCACAACAAGCAGTCCTAATCTAATTCCTTCCAGTCTTTGTCAGTTCTTCCTAAAAATCTATAGCAAAAACGAACCAAATTCGCGAAATTGAAGAAGAAAGAATAACCTCTTTTTCGGATTGAAAAATCCAAAATGCATGTTTGTTGATCGATTTCCACTCGATTTGTTGTTTGGATCCTGTTCGTGGTTGGATTTGTTGCAGTTTAGGATGAAGAATTGTTGAAAACGATTAGGAAACGAAGAATTGGGAGTGGCTGCGGGTTTTCGGTATCTAGGTCGTAGAATTGGGGAAGAATTGTGGTGGTTTTGTGAAGAAGTGTGGCTTTTATACTCGCAGGCAAAATTTCCAAAAATCACGGTCTATCGGGGCATTCCACGGCCGTGGAAGTGTACGGAACCGTGGTTTTGATGATTTTTCACAAGCTTTTGAGAATTACGGCCACTGTAGCTATGATGACCGTAATTTAGACCGTGGAACCTTCTGTAAAGCTTCAAAGTCCAAATTTCGTCACTTTTCTTCGACATTATCCCTCCTTTCTCCTTTTCCATCGATCCTACAACCAAAAACACGAACATACCGGAAGAAATCGAGGCAAAATAAAGCGAAAACGTCTATTCTAAACTAATCTATGAATCGAAAACAAAAACGAGAATGCATTACCTTGGGTTGCCTCCCAAGAAGCGCTTTGTTTAAGGTCCGTAGCTAGACCAATCTTGCACTTATTCGAGTGCGGTAGGTGCAAACTCCTCAGCTTGGAGTTCCGGCGAGTACTTCTTGAGTCGTTGGCCGTTCACCTTAAAACTTCCGCTAGCTTCACCCCATACTTCAACTGCACCATGGGGGAAAATACGCTTAATTAGAAAAGGTCCAGTCCAACGGGATTTTAGCTTACCTGGAAAGAGGCGAAGCCTTGAGCTGAAGAGGAGAACTTGATCTCCTTCTTTGAAGTCCTTTGGAATGATATGCTTATCATGCCAACGCTTTGCTCTTTCCTTGTAGATTTTGGCGTTTTCATAGGCGTTCAAGCGAAGCTCATCCAGTTTGTTGATGTCTAGGAGACGCTTCTCTCCCGCTTCCTTCATGCTGAAATTCAGCCATTTGATAGCCCAAAACGCTTTGTGCTCTAGCTCTACCGGCAAATGACAAGACTTCCCATACACAAGGTTGTATGGTGTGGTTCCTATGGGAGTCTTGTACGCAGTCCGGTACGCCCATAGTGCATCATCTAGTTTCAAGGACCAATCCTTCCTAGTCCTTGAAACCGTCTTCTCTAGAATTCCCTTGATCTCCCTATTTGAGATCTCAACTTGTCCACTCGTTTGTGGATGGTAAGGGGTGGCGATCTTGTGAGTAACCCCATACTTGGCTAGAAGAGCTTCAAAGCGACGGGCTATGAAGTGAGAACCTCCATCACTAATGATCGTCCTTGGTGTCCCGAATCGCGGAAAGATGGTTTTGTTGAAGAACTTAACCACCACCATGGCATCATTTGTGGGAGAGGCAATTGCTTCTACCCATCTGGAAACGTAGTCTACCGCCAATAATATGTATTGGTTTCCACAAGAAGAAGGGAATGGTCCCATGAAATCGACTCCCCAAACGTCGAAAATCTCCACCTCTTGGATGTTGTTGAGGGGCATCTCGTTCCTTCTAGAGATATTGCCTGTTCTTTGACAAGCATCGCAACAAGAAACAAAGGATTGCACATCTTTAAATAAAGTAGGCCAATAGAATCCAGATTGCAATACCTTTGCGCTAGTTTTGTTTGAACTAGCGTGTCCTCCACAAGGTAGTGAATGACAATGGCGGATGACACTTTGCATCTCATCTTCCGGCACACATCGCCGGATGATGCCATCCGGACCTCTCTTAAAGAGGAGAGGCTCGTTCCAATAGTATTCCCGGACGTCTTTGAAGAACTTCTTCCTTTGCGCGTATGACAGTCCGGGTGGTATCTCCTGGCAAACCAAATAGTTAACGAAATCAGCAAACCATGGTTCGTTACCTTTGGAGACTACCTTGATGCACTCCTCTATGATATGTAGGTGTTCGTCCGGAAAGTAGTCATCAATGGACAAATGGTCGTCCTCTAGATGTGTTAGACGACTTAAATGATCCGCAACAGAATTTTCCGAGCCTTTCTTGTCGCGGATCTCAAGATCGAATTCTTGTAGGAGAAGAATCCATCTAATCAGCCTTGGCTTCGCATCTTTCTTTGCAAGGAGGTACCGGATCGCAGCATGATCCGTGTAGACTATCACCTTTGCACCTACAAGATAAGAGCGAAACTTGTCAATAGCGTAGACAATGGCTAGAAACTCCTTTTCCGTAGTGGCGTAGTTGAGTTGAGCTTCGTCTAGCGTCTTGCTAGCGTAGTATATGGCGTGGGTTCGTCCTTCCTTTCGTTGCCCAAGAACAGCTCCAATGGCTACGTCACTAGCATCGCACATAATCTCGAAGGGGAGAGTCCAATCCGGAGGTTGGATAATAGGTGCTGAAATTAGAGCTTGCCGAATGGTGTTAAACGCATCCAAACATTCCTGCGAAAACTCAAAAACCGCATCCTTCATCAATAGATTAGTGAGAGGTTTTGATATCTTAGAAAAGTCTTTAATGAAACGTCTATAGAATCCAGCATGTCCTAGGAAACTTCTTATCCCTTTCACCTAAATTGGGGGAGGAAGTTTCTCTATGGTCTCTATCTTAGCCTTGTCTACCTCTATCCCTCTACTAGAGACTAAGTGACCTAATACGATTCCTTCCTTAACCATGAATTGACACTTTTCCCAATTAAGAACTAGGTTAGTGTCTTCACATCTTTGCAAAACAAGAGAAAGGTTAGAAAGACAATCGTTAAAAGAGGAACCGTAAACGGAGAAGTCGTCCATGAAGACTTCCATGATTTCCTCTACGTATTCGGAGAAGATGGCCATCATGCACCGTTGAAAGGTGGCTGGGGCGTTGCAAAGCCCGAACGGCATTCTCCTATAGGCGAACGTACCCCAAGGGCACGTGAATGTGGTCTTCTCTTGATCATCCGGATGTATCGGAATCTGAAAGAAGCCACTATAAGCGTTAAGGTAGCAAAAGTATGAATGTTGTGCTAACCTTTCAAGTATCTGATCGATGAATGGCAATGGAAAGTGATCCTTCCGCGTTGCGTTGTTGAGCTTGCGGTAGTCTATACACATTCGCCATCCAGTTACGGTTCGGGTAGGAATGAGTTCGTTGTTCTTATTGGTGATGACCGTCATTCCTCCCTTCTTCGGAACTACTTGAACTGGGCTCACCCACTTGCTATCGGAGATAGGATAGATGATACCTGCATCAAGAAGTTTAAGAATTTCCTTCTTGACAACCTCCTTCATGGTCGGATTCAACCGCCTTTGAGGTTGTCTCGAAGTTCTAAAGTCCTCCTCCATTAGTATTTTATGCATGCATAGGGAGGGTTTAATTCCTACTAAGTCCTCAATAGTATAGCCTATGGCTTTTCTATGTTTCCTAAGGACAATCATGAGCTGTTCATGTTCATCTATGCTTAATTCGGAACTAACGATAACCGGGAAGGTAGAATTAGATCCAAGAAAAGCGTACCTTAGATGAGTAGGAAGGGGTTTGAGTTCCATTGCTTTCGGAGTTTCCAATGATCCTTGAGGAGCTTCCGATGTTTCCTTAGAAGTTTCTAAGGATGTTGAATGGGTCGGAGAAGAATTAGAAGAAGTTGAAGAAGTATGCCGGTCACCCTCTTCCACGGTCAAAATTACGGTCTCCTCTTGTGTTCCACGGCCGTAATATCCTGTGGAATGGAAGTCGATTTTGGTCGTGGAATCCACGGTCATGGAATACAGGGTATGACCGTGGATTCTAGTATCCTCAGCCTCATCGTGGAGTTTCTCAAGCTCCACTTCATGCATCTCTTCTTGTGCTTCCAAGGCTTCAATTTCCTCTTTGCACTCTTCTTCTTCTCCTACATTGGTTAGACTCATAGTAATAACCTTTTGTAACGGATCGTTAAAGAGAATCGCACTTACCTCCTCCCTAGACAAACCTTCTTCATCTTGGATATTGTAAATGTCCTCATCAAAGATTGGCTCCTTCACTAGAGTGGAAAGAACGAACTCTACTTTCTCTTCCCCAATATCAAAAGCGAGTCTCCCATTCTTGCAATCGACCATGCAGCCGGAAGTTGCAAGAAACGGTCTTCCGAGTATGATCGGGACCGGACTATCTGCAGGAATGTCAAGCACGACAAAATCAATAGGGACAAAGAATTTACCTAGCTTGACCGGGACGTCTTCTACAATTCCGACGGGGCGAGTGATGGATCGATCCGCCATGTATAACGTCATCTTGACCGGTTTAGGATCGCCTAAACCGATCTTCCTACACAATGCAAGTGGTATGATGCTCACACTTGCTCCTAAGTCACATAAAGCGTCATATGTGACATCCCCCACTCCAATGGGAATGCAAAATGACCCCGGATCCTTCAACTTTGGGGGCATTTTCTCCTTCATAGTCTTGATGAGATCCGAAGAATCCGAACTCATCTTGACTTCACCGAAGTCTTCTAGCTTCCTCTTGTTAGAGAGAAGCTCCTTCAAGAACTTGCCATAAGCCGGCATACCTACAATAGCATCAATGAAAGGTATATTAATATGCAGCTTGCTCATGAGTTCTATAAACTTACCGAATTGCTTGTCTAGGCGCGCTCGCGCTCTAGATTGAGGGAACGGTAGGGGAGGTTTGAAAGCTGGAGGAGGAACATAGACATCTTCCTTCTCCTTCCCCTTTTCTTTGTCCTTCTCTACGGGGACTTCAACGAACGCAGGCTGCGGGTCTGTGGTAGTCACTCCGCTCCTAGTTGTAATCGCCATTACCCTTCCCTTAGGGTTGTCCTCCGTCTTTCCTGGAAGTTTCCCTTGATTTCTAGGAACTTCCTCCGCATGGTTGAACAATTGGTTTTCCAAAACTTTTTGAGCTTTGTCAACCTTAGAAATTTGATCATCAACCTTGATGATGCGGTTCTCCAACCCTTGAAGCTTTCCCAAGATAGTTTCCAACATGGGATCGGGCTTCTCTTTTCCCGTATTGTTGCCTCCATTAGATGATTGCCCCTGGCTTTTCAAAGGAGTAGAGAAAGAGGAGGGTGGAGTTAGTGAATTGGAATTGGAAGGATAGGAGTTACCGGAATTTTGTTGATTGGAGCGCCAATTGTTGTTGTTTGAACCCCGATTGTTGTTCCAATTGTTGTTGTTCCGGTTGTTGTTGTTTCCATTCCAATTGTTATTCCGGTTATTGTTCCGGTTATTGTTGTTGCGGTTGGTGTTATCACCGCCGTTGTTGTTGCCCAAATAGCCAACATCCTTCTCTTGTTGTTTTGGGAAGTTGGTCTTGATAGCCTCCTTCAACTCTTTGATCTCATTGTTGAGGGAGAAAATCTGATTTTGAGCTTCATGTGTGAGCTTTGCTCCTTGCTCCACACGATTTCCCTCCGCTTTCCGGTGGGAGTACTTTTCTATGACTCTTGCTTGCTTCTCAATGAAATCCCAAGCGTCATCTTCTCTCATGTCCATGAACGTTCCACATGAGAGGGATTGGAGGTTGAATTGCGTTCCCGCATCCAGCCCCTTGTAGTAAATCTCCAGCAAGGCAAGCTTGGATATGCCATGATGAGGGCAATCCAATAGCAAATCCTGAAACCTTTCCCAAGATTGAAACAAACTTTCGTTAGGTCTCATGGAAAAAGCATTGATCTTACCTCTAAGTTCCGCCGTTTTAGAAGGCGGAAAGAATTTGGTGAGAAACTCTGCGGAGAGGTCTTCCCACGTGTCTAATTTCCCATTAGGAAGAGCTTGGTACCAAGATAACGCTTTCCCTTTCAAGGAGAAAAAGAAAGGTTTGAGCTTATAGCTGTTGGTAGTAGCGTTCTTCGGTCTCATCGTCTCCATCATACACTCAAAGTTTTGCAAGTGTTGGTGTGGAGATTCAGCGCTTGTACCACCAAATTGGCTTTGGCGAACAAGAGTGATAACTTGAGGGTTAAAGCTAAACCCTTGCACATCTTCAGCATCAAAATTCACACCCAAGCGGCGTGGTTGTTGTGTTGGATCCATCCGCTGGCCAAGAGTTCTTGGCTCATTGTCCACACGTTCGACTCTCGCATTCCTTGGTGGGATGCGGCGATTAGCAGCTCCTTGTGGATTGAAGGGATTTATATTGATCGTGGGATCAATCTCTTCTAACGGTGGCATGGAAGAATCACTATCATCAGCGGATGAGTGGCTTTTTCTTCTAGACCTTGATCTCCTTCTCGAGGACTTCTTGCCTACCTTATCTTCAAGGTCGCTCATCTTTATCCTCATTTGGAAAAGCATGTCTTGTAGATCGTTAACTTGAGATTGATGACGATCCATCTCATCCTGGCGGAGAGTCTCATTCCATCGGAGTTGAGCTTCCTTCTCCGCCAACTCCGTTTGAAGATTGCGTTCGTTTTCTTCAGCCATCTTCTTTTCCTTGCGTCTTTGTCTCAAGGTTTTCTCTAGCTCTTGATCGAGAGGTAAGAGATCTTCAGTGTTCCTAGACCTGCGCATGCACTCAAAGAAAAATCAAATAACGAGAGCAAGCTCCCAAGCTTGACAACCGGCTACCGGATTCGGACGAAACCAAATCCCCGGCAACGGCGCCAAAAACTTGTTCGCCCCTAGAGGTGTATGCAAATAAGTTTTAAATTTATAAAACTAGAATCAAGCAAGCGAACCCGCAGTGTACGGATCGACGTAGTTAAGCAAGAATTCCAGAGTATCGAACACAGGGATTTGGGTGGAGCGAACTCGATTGCAGATTATCAAGCAAATAAATATGGGAGTTTTGCAGATATTGGGAAAACAACAATCCTAAAGTTTCAGGTATCCAGTTGCGGCGATAGATTCAAGATATACTAATGATGTAAAGACAGAGTGGAGATATGCAAAGGTATGCTAATGTAAGGTAATCGTATGGTTGAGGTTCCAAAAACCTTATGTAACTCACCTACAAAGCACTCTCTATACAGGTTGTTGAGGCTCAATATAGAAAGATGCTAAAGACGAGGATTAGTATCAAATACCCAAACTTATAATCTAAAGATCAAGACTAACTTAACCGATTGAGGTTGTTGAAGCTCACAATCGAGGTAGAGGTTGTTGAGGCTTCACTACCACCTAGAAAAGACAAGTCTAAACTAAGCTAAAGCAAATCTTTAACTTTGGATTAAAGTAAAAGCAAGTTCGTAAACTAAAGGGAAATCACGGTTAGTTCTTGAGGTTCCACGGCCGTGGACTCAAGAACAGACCGTAATTTAGGGTTGTCGGCGATTCTCTCTAACTCTCAGGGTCTAATCTGTTTGCGATTGATCTATCATCACCTATGCCACAACTATCAACCCTTCACCTTAGAATTGTTAAGGGTTTTTAGCCAATAACAGTCATATTGATATCAATTCAAGAATTAAAAGATAAAAAGATGAAAACTTTCAAGAACTTTCAATAATCTTCAATTCAATCTCAAAGTCACAAAGAGAATAAGCAATATCAAAAGATTCACAATAGAACAAATAATCGTAACTCTAGGAAAGAAAAGAAAACGGGATGTCAATCCGTTTTCCAAATCGAACCTAGTCAAGAAGAGAGATCTTCTTGCAAAATCTTCCAAGAACTACGATCTTCCGCCAATCCGGAGATCTCAACAGCAATCTCCACCAAAAGTGCGAGATTAGAGGAATTCCAAAAACGAGCTTCGATCTCTTCAAAGAGATGTCAATTGCTTCCAAGCAAACTAAGCAAAACGTCTTCGTGTCTAAGCGGCGAAGAATGAGGGCAAACGGGTATCGAAGGTCGTAAGCGAGGTGACGGAATCTTGCTTCGTCCGTCTTTTTATAGTGTAGGGCAAAATGTCGGCCCGGCCCAATCTTTAAAAGATCGTGGCTTCAAAGTGTGGCGAAAAGATTCGCCAAGATCACGGTCGTGGAAGTGTTCCACGACCGTAATTTAGGGCGTGGAAACAATTACGGTTTGCAACATATATTCCACGGCCGTGTAATCCCCTGGAATGAACATGGATTTCTGACTCCAAATCCACGGCCGTAATTCTGAACGTGGTTTGTGATACGGCCGTAATTTAGGGCGTAATTTAGGGCAAGAACGTGATTTTTCCCTAAACTCGTGCATTCCTCAAACTAAGACTCCAAATTGCTTCCAAAAAGTGTCCTCGATCTATGGACATATCAACTCAACTCTCCTTTGCTCGATTCCGTTCGGAAATAGCTCCAAATCACCTATAATCAACATAGAACTAGTGTAGACATCCACATCGACAATATAGGCAATACTAGCTCACATATGCATAAAGATCAATCAAAGACTATCAATATGAATCAAATACGATTAGAAAACGTGCCTAAAATATCACAATATTTCATGCTAACAATGTGTCAATGGGGTGAGCAACTCATTATGTTATTTCCGTTAAGGACATAGCATAACTATAGTTTCTACTAATCTTTGGTAGATACTTATCTACATCACATATCTTTATAATCAAGCTAATAAGTCAACATAAAGTAAAAACCTAAAGTCCAAACTAAGCATACTGAGATCCGCGGTAGTAGCGGTGGTCAACCGTACTTTCTATCCCCACCCAGACTATGCATGCATTTGAAAACCAAAAGTCTTTTTAAAACTCAGATCCCTTTTCGGGTTCTGCTTAAGTACTTATTCGGTCTTTCAGAAGATTTCAAGTGCCATTGTTGCCAACCTAGAGCTCTGATACCATGTTGTAACACCCCGAATTCTCAGAACTCGGAGCATTATTGGTTAGGACCTCACAATGGGTCCCGACCTCAGTTTGACAACAATATTATTAGGATCTTGCAACAAGACACAATAAGAAAAACCGAAATTCATAAAATAGTATTTTTAAAGGAATGAATGCAACAACGTCTAACAGCCTATAATACTTAAACAACAAAACAGACCAACTGTGTTAACAAGATAAAAGAACAACAAAGGAATCACCCCAAACCCATTCTAAGAGTACGGAGACCCGGCTGACCACTACTTCCGGATCACTCAGCTGCTGCTCTAACTTGTGGTAAAACTAAAAAACACAACCGAACAACCATTAGCTAGCTATCTAAACATTAGAAGAATAATAATAGCGCACACACATAAAATAATAAACACACATCATGCTCTCAAACAATCCATTTATTATCTTCATTTAAGTCATTCACTCTTACTAATCATACTTATTTTGTGACACGAGGGATTCCCAAACCTCGCCTCCGCCCCCGTGTAACCATCAGGAGTGGATCCGATGCATCTCACCGTGTACCTGTATGGTCTGGGTATAGAGAACCTCCCAGTCTCCTGGCAGAGCTGGGCAGTGATGTCACGGCCCGTTATACATGCACTTGGGCCTTAAAACATAATAACCACGGTCGTCCTAACAAGTTGTTATTTTTATTATAACACACATTGCACACACGCAACCATTATCACTCAACTAATATCCAGAAACCAGCTAAGTAAGTCGCAAGGACTTACCTGAGCCAAGTCACACTCTAACAAGTCTCAACTCAGTCTGTACTCGTGGTAACTCCAACGCCTGTCAATTAAGGCATGGGAATCAAAATCACATCCCATACTCTTAGAAGTTATAAACTTCTAAGAGGTTCGATCTCATGAGAAGAGTTTATACAACTACAAATTCTTAAGGTAAAAGATTATTTTACTCCTGATCTCGAAAATTCTCAAAGTCTATCATTACAATCTAATATTCACTTTTAGAACTTGTTTCCAAAATTTATTTCTCCCGGATAGCTTACTAGAGGTTATAAGGTCAATTTCAAACACTCGTCAAAGAGAACTACATTATCCCTTCTCCGGTTATTCTACCTTAATACTGATGTGTGTGTACGTACATTATACGTTACTCTTACCCATCTATGTATATATACTTATGTATATATATACACTCTACCTAATAATATATACACTTTTATATATCTACACTTATACCTAAACATATATATACTTACATATCTATTTATATATACCAAACTTAAATCTTATATCCGTACATGTATATACTTATATACGTTTATACTCTTATATATATATATATATATATATATATATATATATATATATATTTATATTTATATGTTCAGCATTCTAAAAATCATGTGAAACTTTATATTGGCAGCTACGTGCACTACTGAAACTCCAATTTAAAACAATCATTAACCAAGGTTGGGTTTATGGCTTTTGTTAGTGATTAGTTTATGCTAATTGCACATATATGATTAGCATTAACTAAGGTTGTTAGTAATTATTTTATGGTTATAAGAGTAGTGTGCAGAGAAGGCCAAATTTCTCGTAAATTAAACGGACGAACCGAAGGTTAAAAAGAGAGGAAGGAGAGGGAAAGAGAAGTAAGCCGACTCACCGGCTGGAGCGGCGGCGACCTGACCTAGCGGGAGGGGACCGTCGTTGGTGGCTTCACTCCGCTGTGCAACAGCAGTGGCGTTCAGCACGGCGGTTACAGCACTTAGAGAGGAAGAAGGGAGGGTCGTCGCTCACCGAAAAGAGACGGACGACGCAGGTCCCGGCGCACGGACGGTGGACGGTCGACTGTGGCTCGGTTGTGGTTGTCCGGGGAGTGCAGGTGTTGAGGTTAGTCCAGATTCGTGCAGAGAGCAGCGGCGGAGAGGAATGACGCAAGGGCTGAAGATTAGATTAGGCTAAAAAAATCATTAAGGATGGATTAGGGCAAGAATTAGAGAGGTGGGCCGGTGGGCTGAGAATAAATGGTCAGTTAGATTGGGTTTGCTCACCCAACGAACAAAGGCTAGGCTGAAGAGTTGAATTAATTAGATTAGGGTAAAACTTAATTAGGAGAAAACTAGGGTAAGGTTTGGGTAGATAATGGTTGGGCTGGGTTGTAATTAATTTTTTTTTTTTTTTTTTTTGGGCCGGGTCCATTAGGCCAGCTCATAAAAATAAAACCCAAGGCTGAAAGAATATTCGTTAATCACCCGGAACCGTTAAAAGTACGGAATTATTTAAGTTATCATTTTATGTGAATCAAGGTCACATAAAATGATAGAATTTAATATTGTGTTCTTTTATTTAAAAGAATTAAGGTTGGCGGATCGGAATCCGGTTTGATCCGGATTTAAACGGATTTTAAAATTTTCGGTTATTACACACACCACCATCTCCCTTATTCCAAAAAAGCCAAACCCATCCCTCCCTTTTGACTACCGCCCCATCTCTTGGGGCAACACGATATACAAGGTCATCGCCAAAATTCTTGCTGATAGATTGAATGATACTCTCCCATCCATCATTGGGAACTATCAGGGAGCTTTCGTAAAGGGCCGATCCATAAAGCATAACATCCTCGTTTGCCAAGAATTGTTCAAGAAGTACAATAGGCGCCACATCTCTCCTAGATGCGCCATGAAGATTGACATATCCAATGCTTTCGATATGATTGATCACCGCTTCATCCATAACTGCCTTGCTAGATTTGGCTTCCTTGACACTTTCGTCCGGCTGATTGAGGCTTGCATCACAAATACCTCTTTCTCCATAAACTTAAATGGCTCTCTTCAAGGATTCTTCAAAAGCACCAGGGGTCTGAGGCACAGATGTCCCTTATCCCCTCCCCTTTTTGTCATTGCCATGGAGGTCCTCACCTCGATGCTCAGAATTAACACTGCAACTCCTAACTTTAATATTCACCCCAAGTGTTCTTCCCCTCGTATTACTCATTTGCGGATGACCTCATTCTCTTTTGTCGTGGTGATTCCATGCCCATCAAGATCCTAAGAAACACTCTTGAGGATTTTGGCAGATATTCTGGCCTTTTCATACATCATACTAAATCTTCCATTTTTATTGGGGTCTCTCTTCCCAGGAACGTGAAAACCTAACCCTCTCCTCTGGCCTCACCCTTGGAACTTTACCCTTCACCTACCTTGGCTTACCTGTGGACAACAAAAGACTCAGCCTTTCTGAGTACCAACCTCTTATCACAAAAAAAACAAAAAATTAACTCTTGGAGTGCTCGTAATTTGTCTTATGCAGGTAGGAAGCAGCTGATCTCTTCAATCCTCATGTCTATGTGCTACTACTGGTGCTCGTCCCTCTTCTTCCCGCCCTCCATCATGTGCATCATCCGCAACCCTCTTCGCTCCTTCTTATTGGCTGGTAAGATCAACAGCTCACGCGTCCTGGTTGCTTGGAATACAATCTGTCAAGACAAGCAAGATGGGGGTCTTGGTTTCAAGAAAATACTCTCACAAAACAAGGCTTGTCTATCAAAGCTTATTTTCGAGTTGGATGGTGCAAGCAACAACCACAGCCTTTGGTCGACTTGGATCTTCTCCAACATCCTCAAGGGAAGTTCCATCTGGTCGATCAACTCAATAAGCACAGCAACACTTGGTGTCAAATTCTTAAAGTTTGTGACGAGATCATCTCCTCGACAAGCAATGACAACTTCATAAACACCACAACAAACTCTTGCAACAGATTCTCCACCACTGCAGCTTATAACCTTTGTTGGAAACCTCAATTGCCTCTACACCTTTTAGACTTGGTATCATCTGGAGTGGTACTTGCATCCCCAAATCCAGCTTCATTACTTGGATCGCAGCTCAGAATCACCTCCCTACGCTATCTAAATTGATGGCCTGGAACCTCATCACCGATAACACCTGTAAACTTTGCAATCACTGGGACGAGGATGAGGTGCATCTCCTGCATAATTGTAACTATTCTTCCCTGGTTATGGACCTCATCTCAAAATGGCTCAGAATTCTCACCCATACTTGTACACCCCTTGCATCTGGACCTGGCTCGAAAGTGTGCACCCGCGCAAAGACGACCTACTTACTCACGTTCAAATTTCCTTCATCGTCAACTACATATACTACATTTGGTAAGCACGAAACGGCATCACCTTTAACCAAAAGAAAACCCTTCCCACCACCTGCGCACATTGCATCATAAATTCCACAAAGAGCAACATATCAAGTCACTGGAAAGATCACTCACTCTTCTGGGCTAAAACTCTCAACATTCACATTCTACACCCCTACTTCTCCCTTTCTCCCCTCTCCTTTGTTTTCTGTTATCTCCAAGGGCTTTTGGGCTAGAAGCCCTTGTAATTATCTCTTTCTTTTACATTAATATAATTTTTTTTTTATAAAAAAAAACACAACAAACCCAATTAAAAGGGCTTCTGCAACAACTTTGAGGTGGGAGATGATGAAGAAAAAAGAGAGAATGTATGGGACAAACCGCAAGATAGGGTTATCCTTAAAAATGGTTTAATAACCATATTATATATATATATATAGAGAGAGGTTGACTCATATGTAAACACTTCTAAATATGTAAAATGAGAACAAATTGTATACGTTAGATCGTTAAATAGATGGCACAGATTAGACGATATTAAATGGTAAAAAAAATCGTGTTATTAATGGAAGAAGATTCGCCGGACCTGAATCTATATATTCGGCGGTATAGTCACATATATTCGGCGATATACTCACATATATTCGGTGTTTACACGTTCACACGATAAGAGCTGTTTACATATGAGTCAGGATATATATATATATATATATATATATATATATATATATATATATATATATATATATATATATATATAGGGTGTGGTTCCCATGAGAACAACCATATCGTGTAATCATGAGAACAATCTTACACCTTCGGATAAAGAGTATTAAATGTCGAAATTTAGGGTAAATATCTTAATTCATTATTAGATAAGTAATATTCTGAAACTAATAATAACTACTATACGAATAATCATTCAACCAATAATAGCTATGAATAATACATTAAACAATATGACACATTTGTAACAAAACTAATAATAACTAAGAACTGTTCTCATGATTGCACTATAAGGCCTGTTTTGATATGATCTATACTCTTTCTATATATATATATACTACTCTCCTACAGTAGAAAATAAGAACCTTTATTGGATTAATGATCAAATGCTCCAGATAATTTGAGCATCATATACATTCATACTAACGATCGTGGACACGATTGTTATAAAAAATATAGATAAAATATATTTTGTATGAGCTAACTAGTTCCGTAGTTAAGGTCCGAAACCGATTTTTTTTTCAATGAGTTATTTAATTCGACTTTAGAAGTATAAAATTAGATAGTTTTAGAAATATTTTATATACGAGTTATCTACATTGCACTTCAAGAATCTGATAACCAAAAGGCATCTAATAAACGTGAAAGTTTTGGCATAGCTAGATTTCCTCAATTATTACTAAAGCCAAACTTGAAGGCAAATGCTGAGTCAAGAGAGAACAAAATAGCTCCTCTATATAACCAATACAACACAACACGATCGTTATCACAATCGTTATATTTGTTGCAACATTATCTCATCTTTTAAATTTTTAATCAAATAGCTTCCGTCTATAAATATTATGAGAACGTTATTTCGACGGTATTTTAATTTATTATTTTTACGATAGTAAATATTTCAATTCTATTGATCATAAATATAGAAATTTTTATCCGGGAGGATACACAAACGGAATGGTTAAAGGCCTACACAAATGGACCGTAGATTGGAGTCGTGTGTATACGAGCGCACATGCATGTAAGCCCATTGAAATTTCATACTAAAATCAATCAATTTATAATAGGGGCGACCCACCGACCTTGTATAATGGTTTCGAAATGTCCACATATTAAGATCGTGGGTCGAGTTAAGACTAATTGCTCTAATACCACGTTAAACTCTGACTCTATCCACCTAGAAGAATCGAGACAATAAATCATCGACATAAATTGGTCCTCACCCTACAAAGAAAATGTAACCACTAACCAGTGGGATATAAGGTACCTACTCAACCAAATCATTCAAACATTATCATCATAATTATTGTTATTATTATAATATTATTTATGTCAAAATATATTTCAAAATGATGGTTCTGAGTCACTTAAATTTGGTCCTCACTCTACAAGATAAGAATTTGAAATACAATTCTAGCAATAAGTATTTATTAAAGATAATATGTAAGAGGACAAATTATGAATTAAAAATTGGTCCTCACTCTGCCTACCATCCTCCATAACAATACCCATTATTATTATTATTATTATTATTATTATTATTATTATTATTATTCAAAGTTATGATGGTTTTGAGTAGATTGGACAATCCCGGACTTTTGAAAAAAATTATCCTTTTTTCGGACGAACCCGGAGCCACTCCGAAACTCGGACATATGGTCCTGTTTATACTTGTCCGAGTCAGACTTCGGGCGGAAATCTCTTACAATAGAGCGTAAGAACCTCTATAAATTGTCGGATTAATGAATGAACGCTCCCAACTAAATTACGATCATATACATTCATACTAACAAACATGCGCACGATTGCTATAAAGTATTTATAAAATATATCTTATGTGAGTAATTAATTCCATAGTTGAGATCGAAAACCGTTTATTTACATTAGTTAATTAATTTGACATAGAATGTAAGATCCTAGGTTTTGCCTTCACCAACCCTGCGGTGAAAAGGGCCGCCCCGCGGCCAGCCGCCCCTGCGGCTGTGAGATCCGCCCTTGCGGATTTACGACAGATCGTGCCGATCTTTTCTTCCGTTCTTTTATCTTCCTTCCATAGATAGAATATCCGATATTTATCTTATGGGCCGGTTTCCTTATCTTCTTTCTAAACCCTAGACGCCCTTCCTTCTTTTCTTTCCAGCCCGTTCCTATATATTCTCTTCTTTCTCCCCTTTTTCCCATTCCTTGCTATCATCTTCTTCAACCATAGAGAGTTGCAGCCGTCCTTGCTTCCTGCAATCCTGTTGAACGTGTAAGTGCATCTTTCCTG
Source organism: Fagopyrum homotropicum (assembly GCA_033239125.1). Classification (NCBI taxonomy): domain Eukaryota; kingdom Viridiplantae; phylum Streptophyta; class Magnoliopsida; order Caryophyllales; family Polygonaceae; genus Fagopyrum; species Fagopyrum homotropicum. The sequence continues at coordinate 155,693,454 of BSWB01000003.1, forward strand.
GTTCTTCCTCACGTTCCTTTAACGCTGCATGTCTTCTCTTCTGTTTTGGGTTCTTCCTTGCGTTCATTTCTTTTCTTCTTCTCCAAGGATCAAACATGAGCATTGATTCTTGTGGAGTGTTCCGTTGTTGACCTTTCGTTGTTCTCAGGCTCTCTGGAGTTGAGTCTTGACGTGTTAGAACCAAAGGTTCGAGCTTTGGTTGCCCCTGTTGTGAGATCTGTCAAAGAGAAGCCCGACAGTAGCTTCTGACGAAGATCCGCCCCTACGCCTGCACAGAGCCGCCCCTGCGCCTCTGTCCCTGCCGCCCTTGCGCCTGCACAAAGCCGCCCTTGCGCCTCTATTCAGCCGCCCCTGCGCATCTGCCCAACCGCCCCTGCGGTTTCTCTGCAGTAACTCCCGTCTTTGGTGAGTTGCTTCCTTCCTTCCTTTCCTCGTTCCTTCCTTGGTTCCTTATGGTTGTTCCTTGTTTCCCCTGAGTTGTTGTAAGACTAAGGTTGAGCCCTTAGCATGTGTAGATCTCTTAGAGATCGTTGAGACTAGAAGTTATAGACTTCTAGCAACCGTTTCGTTCCTGATTCGTGTTGCTTGTTCGTACAGGATTTCCTTGCTCCTTTCCTGAGGGAAACCGAGCTCCCTTGAGTGTTTTCTGAGTTGTTCGTTGATCTTTTGGTTTACCTTCGTGTGAGGTAAGTCCCTTGGACTTACTTAGCTTCATTCCGCGTATTAGTTGGATTGTATTGGCTTGTTTATGTTGTTTATCATGTTATAACGAATAATCGGAAATAGGATTCACCCTTTATTACCCTTAACTGTCCCAAGTGTATTATAACCGGGCGGTGACCACTTGTCTAGTTCTACAGGAGACTAGAATGTGCTCTTGCGACCCAGACCCTTAGGTAACGGATAGTACTGATCTATCCCTATTGACAGACGGAAGCGGAGGCGAGTTTCGGGAGATTCTCGTGTGACAAAAGAAGTTGAATTAGTAATGGATAACTTTATTAAAAGATAATAATCGGTTGTGTGCAAGCATGCTATATGTTTACATTACCTTATGTGTGTTTGTGTCCTTACACTCTTGCTTATACCTAGAATGTTAGCTAACGGTTTATACCGTCGTTGTAGATGTTCCGCACGTTCAGGATGCTGCTGAGTGATCCGGATGGTGTGATCAGTCGGGGTTCCCGTACATTATAGGACGGGATCGGGTTTATGTTTCTTTTGTTGTTTCCCTTTTGTTTTGAACTCGGCTGCGAGTCTTTTCCGTTTGTTTGATTTAAACCTTTGGTTTTATATCGAGTTTTGCTTTTCATTCGTCTATGTCTTGTTGTAAGATCTGTTTGCGGTTGCTACTCTGAGGGTCGGGACCCATTGTGCGGTCCTAGCCCGTAGCGCTTCGAGTTCCCATAACTTGGGGTGTTACAATATGGTATCAGAGCAGGTTGGCAACAATGACACTCGAAATCTTCTACATGTCGGATGAATAAATAAAATAGAACCCACAAGGGGTCTAACGTTTTCAAAAGGGGAGTTTTGTTTTTAAACCGTTGGTCTGGGATAGATGTACGGGCGACCACCACTACCTCCGCGGATCTCAGTAGTGTAGTTTCTTTTGTTGGCCTTTACATGTACTTTTTCTTGGATTTGTGCTTTAGCTGTAGCGTGGCCTTATATCTATATATATAGTCTTATATATCTATCCTTATAGCAGATGGAAAGCACTAGGGCTACCGCTGCTATAGGGCGAGGAAGGGGTCGACCACCACTTCCACCTGTCGTCTGTGGACGAGGACGTGCAGAAAGACCTCCACTAGCTAGAGGTCGGGGCCAAGCCCCAGCTGCCGATCCGCATATCGCTGAGGCGTTTGCTGAAGAGGTTGCTGAGAGCATCATTCCTGAGGCAAAGGAGCCAAAGCCCGACAGTTGGTTGAAGGCTTTCGATCAGCTAAATGTTCCTGTCTTCGTGAGAAGGACTGGCTTGGCGGTGGAGCAGTGGCTAGGACAGGTTGATTCTACTATGGAAGCTATTGGTTGCACTGAAGGACGTCGAGTCAACATAGCACAGACGCTGTTGAAGGATCAGGCTCATTCTTGGTGGAGGACCATTCGCAGTAAGATCACCAATTATCAGTAGATGAAGACAGTGATCAGGGATCGCTACTGCCCTGTAGCTATGAGGAGAGACCGTCTTCAGGATTTCCTTGAGGCTGGATTCGAGGATTTGCCTATTGCTGAGCTAATCCTCAAGTTTCAAGACGAGTTGGCATTGCTAGGTCCTTCTGCACCACCGGAGGATCAGCATGTTTACCTTTTCTCTCGAAGGTTGAGAGAGCCGACACGCTCTTATCTTACTGGTTTCCGTTGTGAGTCTTTGACGGATATCAGGATAGAGCTTCTGCTTATGAGAGAGACCGACCGGGTCAGAGGAGAGCTTCTCAAACTAGAGGTGCTGAGAAGAGACAAAAGACTGGATCAACCAGTGCTGGAGTTGGAGCAACTGGTTTTGGGCGTAGTCAGACGCCTGGACGTTCTGGTTTTCAACAGAGTTCTGACAGAGCACGACAGTGTCATAACTGCGGAGTAGCTGGACACATCTGAGCTGATTGTAAGAAGCTAGTAGTGACTTGCTTTACTTGCGGCAAGCACGGACATAGAGTTGCATTTTGCCGCCAGGGCAAGGTGTTATCCCAGCAGGTTTCTTCACCTGCTAGTGTTGCTGGAGGAGGACAGAGATCGCAGTACCAGCAGCAGCAGCAGAGAGTTTCTGGTTCTACCGTTCCTCAAGGTTCCACTCCGGGACAGGGGAAAGGTAGAGGACGTGTTGGTGGATCTACAGACACCAGAGATGCTTCAGCTAGGGTGTATGAGTTGAGGAGTGTTGTAGAGCCGACAACGCCAGCAGCTACAGGTACCATTCATATTAATGGTTTTCCTGTCCGAGTTCTTTTCGATACCGGTGCTACGCATTCTTTTATATCTGATGCTTGCGTAGATAGATTGACCTTAGTTACTGTAGAAGGTAGACCCTTCTTTATAGGATTACCCGATGGGGGTAAGATTCGAGGTACTCGAGAGGTTCGCGATTGCCCTATCCGCTTGAGAGGTCGCGATTGGCAAGCTAACTTCTTCGTCATGTACTTAGTACATGAAGAAGTTATTCTGGGCATGGATTGGATGGACCGACACCGAGCAGTTTTGGACATCGGCAAGAGGACTGTGACAGTAACTACAGATGCAGGCCATGTGGAGATATTCCGAGGATGGGATCTCGGGAAGACTGGTACATTCATTAGTGCAGTACGAGCTGCAAGACTTATCAGTCAGGGTTGCGAGGGTTTTTGGTGCTATGCCATGAAGAATAGTATGAGTCCGGCTTTGGAGGAGATTCCAGTAGCTTGCAAGTTTGTGGACATCTTTGGAGAGCCATCAGGTTTACCCCCACAAAAGAAGTATAGACTTTGGCATCAAGCTAGAGCCCGGTACGAGACCGATCTCTAAAGCTCCTTATCGTATGACGCCTATCGAGATGCTTGAGTTGAAGAAGCAGCTCGAAGAGTTAGCAGAGAAGGGCTTCATCCGCCCTAGTGTATCTCCTTGGGGCGCACCAGTTCTCTTCGCCAGGAAGAAAGACGGGTCAATGAGGTTATGTATCGACTACCGAGAACTGAACAAGTTGACGATCAAGAACAAGTACCCTTTCCCCGTATCGACGATCTTTTGGATCAGCTGCATGGAGCTTCAGTGTTTTTGAGGATCGATCTGAAATCTAGATATCACCAGCAGAGGGTGAGAGAGCAGGGCGTAGCTAAGACAGCTCTTCGGACCAGATATGGACACTACGAGTCTGTAGTGATGTCATTGGGGCTTACGAACGCGCCCGCAGTCTTCATGGAGTTGATGAACATCATCTTCATCAAATTCCTAGACCAGTTTGTAGTTGTCTTTATCGATGACATTCTGGTTTACTCTCGCAGTAAGGAGGAGCATGTAGGACATTTGAGGATTGTTCTTCAGGTCTTACACGATAGGGAGTTGTACGCCAAGCTCTCTAAGTGCGAGTTTTGGATGTCCGAGGTAGCATTCCTTGGTCACATTGTTTCAGCTGAAGGGATCAAGGTAGATCCAGCGAAGATTGAGTCAGTAGCCTCTTGGTCGCCACCTAAGAACATCAAGGACGTTCGCAGCTTCTTAGGATTGGTAGGCTACTACCGGCGTTTTGTTGAATGCTTTTCTGTTATCGCCCGACCGCTCACTTCCTTGTTGCGGAAGTCCACGAGGTTCATATGGTCTTAGTCGTGCCTGCAGAGCTTGGAGGAGCTGAAGAAGAGGCTGACCTCTGCTCCTATTCTAGCTCAACCAGAAGGCAATGAGGATTTTGTGGTTTACAGCGACGCATCCAAGCTAGGCTTAGGATGTGTTCTGATGCAGAGAGGTAAGGTGATTGCTTATGCAACTAGACAGCTCAAGACGTACGAGGAGAATTACCCTAGCCATGATTTGGAGTTGGTTGTTGTGGTTTACGCTCTGAAGATTTGGAGACATTATCTGTACGGAGCTACGTGTCAGATATTCATAGATCACAAGAGTCTGAAGTACATATGCACTCAACGAGAGTTAAATAATCGTCAGCGCAGATGGTTGGAGTTGATCAAGGACTTTGATCTTGAGATTTTATACCACCCGGGGAAAGCTAATGTAGTAGCAGATGCCCTTAGTAGGAAGACTCCCCAAGAGATGGTGATTGCTAGGCTGACGGCTCAGCCACATTTACAGCGAGATCTGGCATGGATGGAGATGGATATATACTTTCCGGATTCCGACAACCAGTTGTCCACCTTGGAGATAGTACCTGATCTGTTGGCAGAAATCCGACAGAAGCAGGAGAGTTGCCCAGCTCTGGCACAGATCCGAGACCGGATGTCTCGAGGAGACGCACCGCAGTTTGTAGTTGGTGCTGACGGAGTTCTGAGACGCCAAGAGCGTGTTTGTGTGCCTTCAGATCGAGAGTTGAGACAGAGGATCCTTCAAGAGGCTCACTCTTCACCTTACTCAGTACACCCTAGTGCGATTAAGATGTATCAGGATATCAGACGCTCTTGCTGGTGGGGAGGTCTGAAGCCAGATGTGACGAGATATGTTGCTCAGTGTGCGACCTGTCAGCAAGTCAAGATCGAGCATCATAGACCAGGAGGCGAGCTACACCCACTTCCTGTTTCTCAATGGAAGTGGAAAGACATCTTTGTGGATTTTGTTACTAGTTTGAGACCGAGTTGCGGCTTTGATGCTATCTTGGTGATAGTGGATCGACTGACGAAGACCGCACGTTTCATTCCGATCAAGGAAACGTGGCCAGTGAGTCGGTTAGCAGAGGAGTTCACCAGACAGATAGTGAGACTTCATGAAGTACCTAGTACTATTGTCTCTGACATAGACAGACGGTTCACTTCTACGTTTTGGCAACAGGTTCATGCCGCCCTAGGTACGAGTTTACAATTCACGACCCCTTATCATTCTCAGACCGATGGTCAGTCTGAGCGGACCATCCGGACTTTGGAGGACATGTTGAGAGCCTGCGTGTTAGACTGGGGGCAGGTATGGCCAGATCACCTACCCTTAGTGGAGTTTTCGTACAACAACAGTTGGCATGCATCGATCAGGATGGCTCCTTATGAGGCTTTATACGGACAGAGATGTCGTACACCATTGTGTTGGAATGAGCCGAGTAGTGCTAGCGGAGTAGCACCTGAGTAGATACAGGATGACATGGCTCGAGTAGCAGTGATCCGAGAGCGGATGTTAGTAGCACAGAGTCGACAAAAGTATTACGTAGATAAGAGGCGTAGACCTCTGGAGTTCAGAGTTGGAGCTCTGGTTTGGTTGAGAGTATCCCTGACACAAGGCGTCAGACATTTCGGTGTCAAGGGAAAGCTAAGTCCCAGATATGTTGGACCGTTCGAGATTTTGGAGCGAGTGGGAGATGCAGCATACAAACTTGTCTTGCCCCCGAGACTCGAGGGTGTTCACCCAGCCTTCCATGTGTCTCAGCTACGGGAGTACATACCGGACCCGAGGCACATTATCAGTCATGAGGATCTAGTGATCGAGCCAGACCACACGTTCGTATAGCACTCGGTGGCTGTCTTATAGCGTAGTACGAGACGCTTGCGTTTGAAGGACACCCCGTTGTTGAAGATTCAGTGGTCGATGCGAGGAGCTGATGAGGCTACTTGAGAGACAGAGGATAGTATCCAGAGGAACTATCCGGAGTTTTACGTTGAGCTTGTTGCACCTTTAGCTTAGTCAGTTGTTGTAGTTTTTCCTTGGTTGCGTTGTGAACGCTTTTGGTTGACGTTTTGTGTTACGTGCCCCGAGTGGGAATATATGAGTTCAGTTCTGTTTCTGTTTGTGTTGTGTTTGTGAGCTTTTGCAAGTTTCGGGAGGAAACTTCTTTTTAGGAGGATCTGATGTAAGATCCTAGGTTTTGCCTTCACCGCCCCTGCGGTGAAGAGGGTCGCCCCCGCGGTCAGCCTCCCCTGCGACTGTGAGATCCGCCCCTGCGGATTTACGACAGATCGTGCCGATCTTTTCTTCCGTTCTTTTATCTTCCTTCCATAGATAGAATATCCGATATTTTATCTTATGGGCCTGTTTCCTTATCTTCTTTCTAAATTACCCTAGACGCCCTTCCTTCTTTTCTTTCCAGCCCGTTCCTATATATTCTCTTCTTTCTCCCCTTGCCCAGCTCCATACATCCATAACATTAGGCAATGACTCAGCTCAAGATCAAATCTCAAGCATAATCTGTTAGACAATATACGCATTGCATCAATCACTACTTTCATTTATTTCACATGAAAGGTCAGAACAATCAAATGTATAATAACATCTTCACTAGAGGCATCAAATGCGCAGGTTAAGCCATATAACTGTGCCACCAAAATCCACCTAGCCTACCAATGGAAGGATCGTCCTTAAAGACCCAAAAATTAGAAAGATCATACTTATTCTGCAAACGAAAGATCGAACAAGCAATAGTAAAACCATAGATGAACAAGAAATCGAAACAATGAAGGTACGATCGATGAATCAACACAAGATCGTACTTATAATGCAATCAAACAAACTTACGAAAATACAGAAATAACTTGGATCGATCGATCAAGCCTCATCGTGCATCTAGAGGTCTTCTTCTTCTATGAGCGTATCAAACCCGAACTCATTAGAACCGACAAACAAGCAATCGACCTTAGTATAGTCTCTAGTACTTCCATCGGTCATCACATCGTGCACCTTACACGTAAACGGAACATCACACGACGCTTTCGATGCGACCACTCTCAACGTAAGTTTCTTCTTCGGAGGTATAGTAAGGTTCTGTGTGAACGTGACCTTATTTTCATATTTTTTCTCCTTACCCCACTCCCAAGTCTCGCTACGCTCATACGAAACCTCAATTCCGGCTTCTCCGACGAGCGGAATCCCCTGTGACCAGCTAACCTTAAACCCTACGTTTATCGTAGTGCTTTGGCTCCAAGTCATGGTTTCTGATACGTTATAATCCACTTGAAATATACCCGTTTGCTCGACACTCGAGTTGTTGCTTCTCGAATCACGGTACTTGTCAATGTGACTTAGATTGTAGGTCCTCGCGTTCTTGATGTCGTAAGTAGCGTCGGTGATATCTCTTTGACGAACCGGCTCCCCAACTTTAAAGATAGCATCCTCTGTGATCGTCGTTGCTCGATAGTCCATACAATTAGCGCTTGCGAGGCGAAAAAGCTGCGTATTATGTTTTGCGTCTCGGATAGCGATTGTGTTGCCTACACTGATCGGGATACACATGAGTTTTGTATAGTGACTGTCATTTATGGAAACAGATTTGACTGGAGGAGGAACATTAGCAGGACCCCATGCAGTAGTGGGTCTTGAACGCACTCCGATCATGATTTGCGGTGGATTGCCTGTCTGATGAATAATGTGTGCTACTCCCGGTACTCCAACATCACTAGCATCGAAATTGACCCAATTTGGTTGTACATAAGTATTGACATAGTTCCCGTTAGATCCAACAATCGTAAGACAATCAGGAAGTATGGGCGTTGACCCCATGTCAATCATTGTGATTAATGAGCTTGAGTTTTGCGCCTCATTAACTGCGAGGTGGTGAAACTCATCGTTGTCGGAAGTTGTGAATCCTACGAAGTTTTGGCCGGCGTGTAATAGAGATATCTTCTTCTCTAATTCATCCGCGGATTCTTCTTCCTCCTTGAAAACCGGCTTGAAGAGAGTGCAAGACCATTTGGATAAGTCTTCCTCGGTTTCATGTGCTTCCGCCACTATCATATTGTTGTTTTCAGACTTCCTAAAATAGTCATAAAACGTACAAAATATAAGAAGGCACACGAAAAACATAATATAAATGTATATATTTTTAAAAATCTACAAAAGAAAAAATTTGCTATGAATACTCTCGGGAGTACAATACAAAACGTTCAAAACTTTAGACACCATGGACGTAGAATACTAAAAGTTGAGGGGGCACTAACATATTAGAAGATTAATAAACTTTATGTGCACATATACATAATACGAAATTAGTATATATACACACGATTGCAGATGGGTCGGATGGATAAAGGTTGGGTGATGGTTGGTTGAACCTTCACCGGTCTCATCACGTTCCACCCACTAAAATTTTTATATAATTTTTATGGTGTGGGAGTTTCGTCTAGATGTGCGGGTCGACGGTGTTAACTAAAAAAAAATGTGTTTTTATAATAAAAAGGAGAGTCCGTCCTGGTAGTAGCACTGATTTTAAATGAAAAAAACTTACAAATGATAAATGTTACCATATACATACAACACGCATGTAGAAATGCACGTACCTGACCCAATATTTATTATTGTAACACGCCCTTATGTGAACAAGCCCTTCCACGGTCTTTGCCTTCTCGACCTCGAACCTAAGGTAGTGCCAATGAGATTCGTCCGCCTTCTCCGATTCATCGAGTTGATCTGCCTTTTCCGGTTCAGCGATGAGCTCGGCTTTCTGGTTCTTCGCATAATCTCTGAAGTGAAGAAAGGAATTGTTCTCTCCCTTTGAGGGGCGATAGTGAAGGTATTTGTTGTTGCCATTTTGCTTCAAGAAGATGAACTTTGGCATGACATCCATGGCGACCTAATTAAGTATGCAACACTTGCTTCAGAAGAGAGGTATTTGAATTGTGTGTACATCTTCCAATCACGTATAGGGTATTTATAGATACAAATTGCTTGGTTTATTAATTAATTTATTCATTAATATGTCGAATCTCACGTTTTAATTTACTCAAGCTATGGGTATTGTTATGCAGGATGGTCGGCAATTTTAATTCATCATTTGTCCTCTTATATATTATATTCAATAAAAACTTATTGCCAGATTTTCAATATTTTATGTTGTAGAAGGGGACCAAGTTTAGGTGATGTAGAATCATATTATTATTTTGATATAAAAAATTTGGTTTATATAATACTAATCATATTTGAAAAGGAGTATTTAATAATGATGTAATTGCAATGTCATACTAGTTGTAATGTACATTTTGATTTGTGCTACAGAATTTTAAAGAAGGAATTTTCAATATATTGTAATAATTAGATCGATATGCTTATAAAATATAGTAAAAACTAGTCTAACTTCTAGGGTTTTCGATAATATGTTATATGAGTTGTTATATGTTATCTTTTTACTTAGAAATTTAAAATTCATACATAATATTGTTTTATTAATATTCAAGTGTACAAGAAAAACCAGTAATCCAGATTAAGTTTCACAGTCAAGCCAATTGCACTATGCAAAATGTATCATATAAGATTATTACTAAGGTGATGCACAATGTGATTGGGACTCTGGTTGATCAACTCAAGGTAGTTTCGTTCGTTGGAGACTTATATTATTAAATAAAGTGGTGCTTATGTAGAGAACTGTTCACTCCATGCCTAGAAAGAAATCTGGTCGTAAATAAATACTTTTAAAATTAGATCTTGAGAAGGCGTATGACGGTATTAGGTGAGATTTTATAGAGGAATCAATTGTAATTGCAAGATTTCTGAGTTCTTGGGTTTTTGTGATCCAAGAGTGTATCTCTACTCCCAAAATGTAGGTTATTTGGAATGGTAAATTGACCACTCAGTTTACCCCTGAGTGTGGTATTAGGTATTTCCACTTGTTTGTTCTTTGCACTGAAATGTTGAGTCATTTAATTATGGATTTAGTTGATGGGAGAGATTGGAAACCTATTCATTCCCTTTTGTCGCATATGTTCTTTGTAGACGAAATTGCCCCTTTTACGGAAGTATCCGTTTCTCAAATGTGGGTGATTTAATCTTGCATTGATATCTTTTGTAGGGGGTATGGACTACGGCCAGTTTGCATACATCTAAAATTTGTCTCTCCTAATGTTTCTAGGGATTTTTGTAATGATCGGGAAGTGTTGAGTGGTGTTAGTGTTACTCCAATTTGGATAATTATCTTGGTCTCCCTATTCTTTAATCCAAAGTTACTAAGGACACCTTAAGAGTTTGTGGGATAGGATCAATGACCGGTTGAATGGGTGGAGATGTCAATTTTTGAGTTTTGTTGGCCGGGTTACTCTTGCTAAAAATGTTTTACAGTCTATACCTGTTTACAACATGGCATCCCTTATTCTCCCTAAAGTTGTATGCTTTGAGGTTGATAAGATTTGCAGGAATTTTATTTGCGGACACTCCGTGGATCCGCGCAAAATTCATACTATTCCTTGGCCGGAATTTTGTATTCCCAAACATTGTGAAGGATTAGGTTTACGCTTGCCCTAGTGTGGAAGTTGGGTTGCCGGCTTTTGCAGGATTATGATGGCCCATGAGCTATGGGGTGTGTTATATGGCCTTATAATTGCTTGGGATAGTGCGGCTTTTCGGAAGAAGTCTCCGACAAGGTGATCATATCTCCTCTTACTTATTTGCTACATCCATGTTGCTCCATTGGCCCTAAACTCACCAGTAGTTAGAGGCCGTACTCCGATTAAGGAAATAATAGTTTGCGTTTAGGGGACTTCTTTAGGACTCATTTATGCGACTGATTTTTAATACCCATTTAGGGCCCGTTTGGTTTGAACTCCGGAATCAGAAACGGAATGGAAACGAATCTAATCCATATGTATACTCTTGTTCATAAAAGTTTTTGGAATCATTCCTTATAGTTTGTAGTAATTGGAGTTGAATTTGATTACTTTTGATACCCTAAAATGTGGAGAGACAAGTGCATTTTGTATGAAACCATAAGGAATGATTCCATAAAATTTCATGAATAAGGATATACATATGGACTAAATTCATTTCCATTCCGTTTCCGTTTTCGGAGTTGGAACCAAACGGGCCCTTAAAGTTTTTAAGTTGTTTTTTAGTTTTTTTTCTTGTATAAGTATATTTAAATACTAAATATGAGATTTGTATTATTCATTTGTAAAATAGGTAAAAATGATATTAAAACCTCTTCATTCAGGGAATGATAATGTTTTTATTGAGTGGTTCAACTAGCATATACAAAAAATACATTATCACAAATGCATGTAATTGAATGATAATCACATTAGGATAACATTGTTATACAGCTAGATTCCTCTATAATTTATCGATTATTCTGTCGATCACTTTTGTTTTGGTCCTAAGTTATGGGTTAATTAATTATCTCGACCCTCCTAGGCCGGTAGAGTGAGGACCAACTTTGAATCGATTATTTACATGCAAATCTCAAACGAATATAATATATGTGTATTATGGCCTTTCACGACTGCAATGGGGAAAAATCTGTAATTTATATGCAACTCACTTAGGGCCCGTTTGGAAGCACCGGGAATCATTCCCGGTAACGAAATGATTCCGAATTAATCAAAAAGTACGTTTGGTTAGAGGTCTTTTAATACATAAAAGTAATCTCATCCGTTTCATTTCCTTTCTCTACCCTTATTCGTTCCAGTCCATTTTCATTCCACCGCTCCAACCAAACGGACACTTATAAGAGTCGAATACAGAAGGCTTTCGAACAAACTCGTCGGGCATTATTAAGGTTGGTGGCATTGAACATTTATAATTGAACATGAGTCACATTGTGCAAAGTTTGGATAATACTAGATTCAATCAAGTCCTCAATGATTGCTAAAGACAAACTACCTTTGACAAAACAATAAGCGAGTACCCGGTGGGGAGGTTAGTCATGGTGGATAGTGACTCATCAGAAAAATATTAGTAAAAATTTATTTAGTTAAACTAGGGTTTCTATAATGGTGAGTCGCGCAACATGCGCGTTAGTAGTGCGGAACGGGTATTCGTTTTGGTGTTGATTTAGAGTAAGATGTATTGAATGAAATATGTGTAGTAACTCGGTAACAAACATTTGAGTGGTTACATGAAATAATCACAAACATATCTCGTCCAACTGGTCTTGCACTCTCTTCAAGCCGGTTTTCAAGGACGAAGAAGAAACTAGAGATGACTTGGAGAAGAAGATATCTATTTTGTATGCTGGCAAAGCTACCTATGGTTCGCGACTTCTGACAATGACGAGTTTCACCACCTTGTAGTCTATATGCTCCGAGATGCAACACCATCGCTATCCGATCGACAGGCACGGTGGAATAGGTTGTTTGGGTGGGGCGTGGGCCAAGGGTTCATGACATTTAGGGGGCCCAAGTAGTTTTCCTAAGGCTAGTAGTATTAGGTATATATATAGTAATTTGGAGAGTTAAATAATCAATTAAAACTAAAGAAAAGCAATAAATTATAATTGGAAACAACACCCCGTTTTGATATTAATCAGACTTTTATTCTCATTCCAAACGCTAAACCCACGTCTTCTCTTCTCTATCTAGAATTTGGATCGTCTCCTACAATCCCGTGATTTGAGAGGTCAATTAATCCCTTGTCATTCTCCCTTGAACGGTTATTTATCTTCTTCCTTGACTCTAAATTGCATCTCTACGCTCCCACCAAATTCATTTTCAATTCTTCGTACCGTCATACACTCTATTTTCTCAATCTGCGAAATCTCAACCAAGCAAGTGAAACAATGATTACTCCGCTATGATCAACCATGGCACCGTTGTTCATCTTCGATCTATGATCTACTGTTATTTTTCAAATAACTTTGTTTAGATTATTATTATAATTATTTACTATATTGTATTAGGTTAGGGTTTGGATGATTGAATATAAATTTAGAAATTTGGATCACTATTTGCTGAATAATACTTGAGTTTATTTACAAAATCGCTCTTAGTTGTGTTGCGAATTTTTATATGATTTTTGTTGAGAAAATTGGTATAGAAAAGCCCTTTTGTATCATAGATACAAGCTAGCCCCCTCCATTTTCTAACCAAAAAATAAAAGTAAATGAAACTGATTTTCCTGAAATAAGAGAATCTATTTAAGAGCTTTTACATAAACGGGATAAATAACTGTCAAAAATTAAAAAGATAAACTAAATTAAAATGACAACTGAATATCAATTGAAGATATGAGAATCGTATCTTCATCTTCAACTTCCACTCTCAACTCCTTCCGAAAAAAAAGCGTCATTGTTTTCGTGGAGATTCTTCAGACGCAACTCCAACAACACTCGTCTTCTTCGTCTTCAACCTGCAATCGGAGCATAAATCTGTACATAAATTTTCCGGGATACGGTTTCTGATCATTAATCGGAGCACAAATTTTGTACATAATTTTCACAAACAGCACAAATCTGTACATAAATTTTCCTTAACCGTTTTTTTCAAGGCTCATTCCACCCGCCCAAATCCATGATTCCAAGAACGATGCCGCCTCTACCCGCCCTCGTTTGGGTCACGGTCGGAAAAGTCACAAATTGCCGTCGCCAAAGAGGACCTCAAGGAAGCAACCGCCATCGTGGACCACATGAGAAGAAGCTAGCCACCACCGCCCTTCTCCTAGTGACAAAACTAGATAGTGAATTTGTTGTGAGCCTAATCTAGTGAACACACTATGTGATTAATATCCTAATAACACTCTGAGTTTCCCAATTCGGGGCATTACATAATACTTAGCTCTTTTTATTTATCGAAAGAGCATCATATTGCGGGAGACCACTGATTCTCCTTCTCACGAAAAATAAAGTGTACAAGAAAAATTAGGATGCGAATATACGAATTAGTATCCGTTCATCATGTATTCTAGCAAAGGTTAGCTTTTCGACATAAAATTTCGGAAGAAGACTCCGAAAAGGTGATCAAATCTCCTCTTACTTATTTGCTACATCCCCGTTGCTCCCTTGGTCCTTAACTCGCCGGTAGCTAGAGACCATTTTCCGATAAGAAAATACTAGTTTGTGTTTATGGGATTTCTTTAGGACTCTTATGAGACTTATTTTTAATACCCTTTTTAAGTTATTTTTGTAGTTTTTTTCTCTTATAATTATATTTAAACACTAGATATGATATTTGTATTATTTATTTTTAAAAAAGGTAAACATTATCACAATTGCATGTAATTGTTATACAGCTACATTTCCTCTATAATTTATCGATTATTCTGTCGATCCCTTTTGTTTTGGTCCTAAGTTATGGGTTAATTAATTAATTGTCTCGACCCTACTAGGCCGGTAGAGTGAGGACCAACTTTGAATCGATCATTTATCTTTTTATGTTATCTTTAATAAATATTTACGGCTCGAATCCGTCCGGTAAGTAATTTGCGGGACGGGATTTATGACTTTTTTTCTTCGTCCCGCGCGGGCCTTGTCCCATGAAGGACGGACGGGACAGGACGGGACGAATCCCGCAAAAATTATGCACCGATTATATTCAATATGTATACCCGTTTCTCTCATGTTTAAAGACACAAATGATCGGGGGGAAAAACTCGATACCTAATTATCGTAAACAATGAGTCGTAAACAATGAGTGAATGACTGATGTAATAATATCGATCTATTTGTTTTGAAAGTATAAAAATATTTTTAAAAATTATAATTTATGTATATTATTTATCTATATAATATTATAAAAAATATTATATATATATATATATATACACACGGGACGGGATTAATCGGGATGGGAAGTCTCAATCCCGCATCCCGTCCCACGGGACGGGACGTGGGACGGGAAACAAAATTTTTTTCAAATCCCGGCGGGATCGGGACAGGATTGGGACGGGACGGGATTAACCGGGATTTATGCCCACCCCTATGCCGCACAGACAACGCTCCATAATGTCGTACTTGTAATAGTGTTCCGTACTTAAGCAAACACTATCAATTTAGGTGTTTTATTTATATCTCGTTTGAGTACGAAATTAGTTTATTATACTATAACAAACACTGTTTATGTTCAACCCTAATTTATAAAAAGGTATAGTGGCTAACTATGTCTTTTACCACTATTACTCTATTAAAAATACCTATAACATAAAATCATTATACCAATATTCAGTTGGTCTAGTGGGATGTGGTGCTAGAAGGTGGCTCTTTGAGTAAAAAATTAAAACATAGGATAAATGTTGCAACGAATATAAAATATAATAAGCATGTCCACGGGTCAGGGGTATGGGTAAGGGTCGAATTGATCCTTACCCATGACCCGGCGAGTCAACCCGGCGGGTCGACCCGCCAACGATCAATTTAAAACGAAGAAGAAGGAAAATTCGAACCCAACGGCTATTTTAGCCGTTGGGCCAACCCGTCGACCCGTCGGGTTTGACTTGTGACCCGACGGGTCACCAACTCGACGGGTTGGCCTGGGTACGGGTCCGGATCACCCTTCCAGGACCCTTGACCCGGCGGGTCGGATTCGTCGACATGACGGGTCGAACCCGGCAGATCCGGATATGCGTAAAATATAAGCGTATTATGGCCTTTCACGACTGCAGCGGGGCATAATCTGTAATTTACATGCAACTCACTTATACTTGTAGAAGTCGAATACAGAAAGAAGACTTTCGAACGAACTTGTCGGGCATTATTAAGGTAGGCGGCATGGAACATTTATAATTGAACATGAGTCACGTTGTGGTAACTTTGGATAATACTAGATTCAATCAAATCCTCAATGATTGCTAAAGACAAACTACCTTGGATAATTTTATATATATTTTATACATATAATAAACGTGAAAGTTTTAGTATTGCTAGATTCCCTCAATCATTACTTAAGACAAACTTGAAGGCAAATGTTGAGTCAGCCAACAACAGATAATTCATATTAATGCACGATTTTTATATTAAAAAAAGTCTAATACAGACACGGCTAAGATAAGAGTAAAATGGTTAAGTAATATATTTATTAGAACTTATCTTGAGGTGTTAGCCTTTTGAATACGAGCTGATTTTCTCCCTTCATCAACATTTTTTTCTTTTATATCTACCTTGATTTTTTCACATTTTTCAGGTTTGTCTCTACTTGGTTCATGGTATGTTGCCTTGTTAACTTATTTTGACGATCTACATAAGTGTATAAGGTTAATACTCATGTTGATGAATTTATGTATGCATAATTATGTGTACATATTCGTATTACCTTAAAGGAATTGCAGTTGGACTGCTAGTATCCACTTTCCTTTTCTCTTTCTTGGTTTCTTTAGCTGCCCCAGTCTTGGACAATTCAGTTCCTCTTTCTGTACACATATAAAAGACACATATCATGTATTATGTAGACACTAGTTATGTAACGTATTCATAAACTCAATGGTTAACTTGGTGGGGGTGGGGGTGGGGGGGTGGGCAACAAAGTCATCATCGTCATTAACAGCATCTTCCACACTTCTGCTATTAAACTTGGTATGTTCCGGACTACATACAACAATGATAACATCATATTATTGTTTTTTCCGAGTTTTGTGTGTGGTTGTGTACATAGTTAATGATAACTTACTTAGGGGATTTCTCTTTCTCCTTGAATGAACTTGACCTTGTAATTATGACATCATGTTTATTGAAACCAACATCAAGCATGTAATCAATCCTCAAATCTTCCCCCTCATTATCCCACCAGTCATTGTCGTCGTCGTCCATCTCTTCCACCATTTGTTTATATCACTTTTTTTTAAGGGTACTAACAATACCTTGATTTCTGCATATCCAGGGAATGGTTTGCCCCCTTTCCCAGACTTTGAAACCCATCTCAAGCACAACGGTCTTGCATCTTCATCTATCAAGGTTGCAAATACCTTCGCAATCTTTGAAATTGATGCGAACACAAATATTTGTAAAATAAAAAGCGCTTGACAGTTGTTATATGTATATTTTAATTTGTTTACATATAATGAATTAAGCGTAATACATAGCACATATGTTATATATGTACATAACATATAAATCATTATTACATGATATATGCGATATATTACAAACATTACTAATTTATCATAATTGATACACATCTGAAGGGCCAGTGGAAATCCACCAATGTTGTAGCCACCACTTGACTTTTCTTTCCCTGCTTCACATGATTGGAGATACTTCTTCGTTTGTATGAACGCAAGACGCCCCAAGGGTAATCTTTCATAACATTCAAGTCATTGACAAGATTTAGAGTTTGTTGGAAAACATATGTTTTCTTGTCTTTTGAGACTAAAACCCCTTCAATAAATATGATGAGAGCCATTTTAAACTTATAAGGTGAATCTTTTGGCTCATTAAAAAAATGTTCCTCCAGTTTTTGAAGAGGACATCCATCAATGCCGACAACAACCTTCATGTCGACATCAACACAGTTCTCATTAGCATTGTAGAATTCATCCGAGCATGACAGTCTTGTGATGTCTGCAAACTCCGTAAGACCAAACCTCAACAGCACATCGTTTACCAAACCACATAAAATTTCTTCTCTTGGTTTTGACCTCCCTCATTAGCATGAAGTGAATTAGCTGATTTGACATCTTCAACTTGGTGCTCCTCTTAATTAATGGCCCAAATATCCCCCCTTTCAGTCTTTGTTTGTCCCCATCTGATAATTCATCAAGAATGGTTGGAATCAACTACAATCGGCTAAAGCAATGGATACGAGTCTTTGGGGAATGTTCGATCTCTTCCTAACTGTATGAGATTTGTGAATGACATTGTTTTTGTAAATGTTACAATCATTAAACAACTAATAATTGGCTATAAGAACCAATTTTCATCTTATACATACCTTCAGTTGAGGAATATTACCACTGTACCAATCATCTACAAGCTGGGTGTATGTATCACCCATATTATGAATAAAAAATCCAATCAAATGCATCAAATTAAAATTTTTATACACAAAAATGATATGGCAATATGTATATATACACAATGTTTCCAATGATGCATAGATGTTAATCCAATTTCCACATATGCAGAGCATATCCTTTTCAATCACAGTACATATGAAGCACATAGCCTATCCTTATTCTATTTTATTAGTTCAACTTTATGTTAGTTGTGTACATCTATGCATCATATCATATAACAATATCTAAAACATTAGTATACAAAAATACTTGAGATGAAGTCCCAGCCCACTGTTTTGACGATGTTTCCTCATGTGAGGCTTATTTGCCATTCTCTTTTTTCTTGCCATTGAATTTCTATTGTCAATAAACTAATTAAATTACTTTTGTTGTGTTTTTTTTTGAGAAGCAAACCAAACACATTCATTCATTAACAAAAAGGTCTGTAGACAAAATAAAATCCAGAGCGGAAGAAATAAAACTATGATCAAAACCGAAAATGGGTGCCAGTGGTTTCAGGCCAACCAAAAGGTGAGCCACTTGGTTGCCTTTGCGGTTAACATAAACCTAGCTAATGAACTCCACTCCCGCCGCCACCTTCAAGATTTGATCCACCAACATTCCGAGCGGGGTCCAATGTAACATTCGAGTTCTAATGAGCGTAATAACTCCCAAGCAATCAAATTCGACAATTACATGCGTTAGCTCTTGTTCCACCACTGTCTAAGTTGCCCAAAGTATCGCCTCCGCTTCAGTAATGTTAGGAGATGACCCGACCTGAATGGTCTTTGCCCGCAAGAAGCAAACATAACCTCTAATGTCTCTTGCAACCATGCCAACCCTACATAAGGTACTAGTGCTCGAAGCATCAACGTTAATTTTGACGAAGCCGTCCGGTGGCTTTCTCCATCTCACTGTTGCACTTGGACAACCCCGGCGAGCAACCATCCCCGTCTGATGACGGAGTTTAAACTCCGCAAGCCAGTGGGCCTGTGAGTATATCACCA
Source organism: Fagopyrum homotropicum (assembly GCA_033239125.1). NCBI lineage: Eukaryota > Viridiplantae > Streptophyta > Magnoliopsida > Caryophyllales > Polygonaceae > Fagopyrum > Fagopyrum homotropicum. The sequence goes on from BSWB01000003.1 coordinate 155,712,689, forward strand.
TCCAAGCCTCCTTATTTCTTCCTTGAAATATATTCATGTTACGATTCATCCAAATACCATAGAGGAGTGCTGCCCATTCCTCCAACTGCTCACTAGGTGTTGTCTCCATGGTTGTCCACAATATCTCATTGAAAGTATTGAGACTCCGGTGGATCTCACGTTGAAGTGGTGTGAGCTTCCGTACCTGTTTTGCATTGGCACAGGAAAACAGTGAGCGCTCTATACTTTCCACACGTCCACAGAAAAAGCATCGAGGATACTTAAACATTTTCGATTCATCAGGTTAACATTGCATGGAAGGAATCCCGAATCACTCTGCCACATAAAATCCTGAATTCTTGGAGGAATTTTTATTTGCCACAAGGTTTTCTGGAGCCTATTTGCCTAAGACCCCGAGGAAGTCGTACCGAGTCCTTCAGCGCTATGCTTTTTGTTCGTAATCCGATGGTAGCAAGACAGAACAGAAAAAATCCCGCTCTTTTCGTAGAACCAGGTTAAAGTATCCAGTACAAGAGGGTCAACAAGATGAATACGTAAAATGATCTCACTATTCTCCTCACCGAAGAGCTCCCAGATCGCTCCTTCTCGCCATACCTTGCCTTCCCAATCAATTAGGTCTCCCACTCGTTAAAATTTTACATCATCAGGTGGTCTTTGTGATCGGCTTAAACAGTCTCGGTCGGGGTATCCATTTGTTGTCCCGGATGGAGATCGATGCTCTGTTTCCTACAGACCAAAGCAAACCTGCATTCAGAGCCTCCCTCCCTCGAAGTATGCTCCTCCATGCATAACTAGGAGAACAACCCATTCACGCTTCTAGGAAAGTAGAAGATTGAAAGTATTTTGCTTTAAGGAGACGTGCTAGCAGTGAATCCGGATGACTTATCAACCTCCAACATTATCTCGCCAGAAGAGCTACATTAAAAGACTCCAAATCACGGAAACCCAACCCTCCTTTTTTCTTTGGAGTGCACATTCGTTTCCAGCTCATCCAGTGAATCGCCCTTCGAGCCGAATTCCCTCACCAAAGCTTGCATACCATTTGCTCAATGTCCCGACATAAGTCCGCTGAAAGATAGTAGCACAACATAGTGTAAGTAAGTATTGCTTATAAAACGGATTTGATTAGAACCTCTTTCTCGGCTTTTGAAAGGAATTGACTCTTCCAAGATGACAGTTTTTGCCACAACCTATCTTTAATATGCAGAGTCATGTAAGCGATCGGACGTCGACCCCACTGGTTTGAGGCATTATGGGCGGCGGATGAAGGGTGCGAGATAATCATTCAAAACGCTTGGAATAATCCTAATATTCGGTTGGGGTGATGGTATGATGGGGCCGTTAGCGTGCTGTATGGCTGAGCTACAAGATTGGGATAAGAAAATGTTTGGGAATGTTTTGACCAAACTAAGAGCAATTCGGGATGAACTTCGGGAGATCAATAAAAGGGGCATTACTGGGGAGTTAGTGGGACGTAGGCAAGAGCTTGAGAAAGAGGAGAATATACTTATGGATCAGGAGGAGAAAATTTGGTTCCAAAGGACCCGGGTAAATGAACTACGGTGGGGCGACAAAAATTCTAAATTTTTCCACAAAAAAGCAAGTGGGCGACAGAAAAGGAACACGCTTAGTCGGTTGATTGACGAGAATGGAATGGAGTGGAGAAGTGGTGATGGGATGGATCGGGTGGCGGTTGAGTACTTTCAACATCTGTTTAAGACTAATCTTCACGCACTTCTGTCAACGGCTTCTCAAGGAATTGCGCATGTGATCATGGATGCGGATAACCATGAGCTTCAGCGGCCATTTTCGGATGACGAGGTACATTCTACCCTTTTCTCAATGCACCCTACTAAAGCTCCGGATTCGGATGATATGTCAGCGTTGTTTTACCAACAACATTGGCATATTATCGGTTCGGATGTCACTCATTTCGTCCGTAATGTTCTAAATGGAGATATTATGCCACTAAGCCTCGATCACACATTCATTTCCCTTATTCCTAAAGTTAACTACCCATCCCGCATGAAGGATCTACGACCTATTAGCTTGTGTAATATTATATAAAATCATTTCCAAGATGCTTGCTCAAAGGTTAAAGATCTGTCTCACAAAAGCCGTTTCGGAAACCTAAAGTGCATTCGTCCCAAGGAGACATATCACAGATAATGCGCTGGCTATGGCTGAGGTCTTTCGCTATATGAAGAAGAAACTACAAGGTACAACGGGATATTTGGCTCTGAAATTAGACATGGCCAAGGCATATGATAGAGTGGAGTGGAGTTTTCTGGAGGAATGTATGAGCAATTTGGGCTTTCACTCACGTTGGATTGCGAAGATTATGCGATGTGTTACGAGCGTCTCGTTCTCAGTTCTTGTACAAGGCATTCCAACACAACAGTTTGCACCATCTCGAGGTCTTCGCCAGGGTGATCCGCTTTCTCCTTACCTATTTTTATTATGTGCGGAGGCATTGTCAGGTTTAATAAGATTGAGCAAAACAAACGGATCTTGGAAGGGCATTAGGATTGCACGGAGCGCACCGGTGGTGTCTCACTTGTTTTTCGCTGATGATAGTCTAGTGTTTGCTAGAGCAACTTGTCAACAAAGCCAAGAAATTGTGAATATTCTTCGTTGTTGCGAAGCTGCGTCTAGACAACAGGATAACTTTAGCAAATTTGAATTATCTTTCAGCGAGAATGTTAGTGAGGAACGAAGGGAGGAGATACAAGGACTCTTACAGGTTATCTAGGTTGACAAACATGAAAGGTATTTGGGGCTCCCCACAATGATCGGTAGATCGAAGAAGGTGGTCATTGCGCAAATTAGTTTTGTTGTTAACGTACATTAATGTGTGTAATTAATATGTCGTACATATGTATATGATATGTCCACTATAACAACCTGTGTGTACTTGATGTCCCATTGGTAAGTATACTATGTCACTATAAGCAGTACATATTATGTGATAAAAATGTGTGTTCCCTAATACATAAGATTCATCATTACCATATACAGCAACAATGGCATACATACACTTATCTCATCTTCGTGTACACCTTGCAATATTATGTGTTATTGACTACATAATATACACACTTCACACATGTATGAACAAAGAAATACACACACTTAACACAATTTGTGTTCCCAACATAAATAATACACACAAACGACAGTAATGTACACAGACGCTATGTACATTAGATGCTTTACATAAACCATACATAATCTACATAATATACTCAATTCACACATGTATGAACAAATAAGTAAACACACTTAACACAATTTGTGTTCGAAACATAAATAATTCACGCAAACGACAGCAATGTACACAAACACTATGTACATTAGATGCTTTACATTGACCATACAACTTGTGTACACATCTTATAACAAGGAATGTTTCCCAACTGCATAATATTCTCAATTGCAACCTATATGTACCATGACATACACACAAATTCGCACAAATTGTGTTCTCGGTTACATAGTTCACACATGCAACAGTTTTTAACAGAATCTATGAACATTAAATGATTTCGAGTTAGTTAACCCTTTCAACACAATAGCAATTACTCGTAACCACATCCAAAATCCAAGAAACTTAAAGAACATACCTTCTTCGGTTCTAGCATTTACGGTAGATTGGTAAAAATTAGGTCTTTCTCACTGTAAGTGTGTAATCGGTTAGTTAAAAATCAAAACATTGCCTATTTCTTTCATCATCGTCTTCAATATGATAATCCAATAAACCTGAACCCAGAAAACGAACAAAAATGGAGAAAATCGATAACACAAAGCAAAAAGACTTCACTTGTGTTCTTCTATTCACAATAGACGATGAATGGATGATAAAAGGTATGTTTACAGTAGCGAAAATGGCAGACGAAGATAGTGCGAAGTTCGGAAGGGACGAAAATGGCGATTACGGCGATTCTGGGTTGAGGGAATAGAAAAGCACGAAACCTACCTTCTGATTTCTTGGGACGAACTTCCAATTGATACGATGAAGCAAAGATTCTGCAAATTTTCTTAATTTACGGTTTTCATTTTCCAATAACCGGTATTTGAATTAAAGGAAACTTTTAATATATGAAATTATAGTAATTGCCCAAACCTCCTCCTATAATTTAGCATGCTCCTTTTTATTTATCTTTTTTTTTTTAATGATGATTGGCTAGGGGTCTAGTTAGTCTCTAATAAATCAAAACTACCCTAATGACTAAATTTTCTCTTATCTTAATTGTTATATTTGTTACAATTGTAACACCTCAAATTTGGAGTACAAAGCCGTCGGGAGCCGATTACAAATCCACGTCCCTTTTTCGACAAATACTCAAAACCGCCATCAAAAGACAATATCAAAGCTCAAAGACGAAACTGCACAACACATATATCATGATGCGTAAAGGTGTGAAATCTAATGGATAAAAAGAAATAATGATTAGTAGGAAGAAAATTGTTCACAGAGGATTGATTAACGAAAAAAAGAGGTAATCTTTGTTTGAGATGATGAATGAGCAAGAGATCTTGTTTGGGAAGAAGAAGGTGACGAGGGTGAAGAAGAAAATTGATAATCTTTGTTTATGAACGATTTGATCTTGATATGTAGATGTTCGGCTCGTGTGACTTAAATTAACACTACACGACTAGTATACTAGCCGAACTATTCATGATGGACCCGGAAAAATCTCGGTCCGGAGTCGTTCATTTTCTAAATGAGCTGAATATAAACACCTTTTAAATTCTCATTCGGACTCGACTCGTTTATACACGAGCAGAACTTAAGCATGTCAATGCTCGGCTCTTATAACGGCACTAACCCCACCACTAGAACCCATCTTTCTCCAAAATTCTATATAATATACACAAAAATACGACTGAAAAATCAGCTATTAAAGACCCAAAAATTAAAAAGATCATACTTATTGTGCAAACAAAAGATCGAACATGCACTAGTAAAACAATAGTGAACAAGAAAAATAGTGAACAAGAAATCGAAATAACAATGAAGGTACGATCGATGAATCAACACAAGATCGTACTTATAATGCAAACAAACAAACTTACGAAAATATAGAAATAACTTGGATCGATCGATCAAGCCTCATCGTGCATCTAGAGGTCTTCTTCTTCTATGAGCGTATCAAACCCGAACTCATTAGAACCGACAAACAAGCAATCGACCTTAGTATAGTCTCTAGTACTTCCATCGGTCATCACATCGTGCACCTTACACGTAAACGGAACATCACACGACGCTTTCGATGCGACCACTCTCAACGTAAGTTTCTTCTTCGGAGGTATAGTAAGGTTCTGTGTGAACGTGACCTTATTTTCATATTTTTTCTCCTGACCCCACTCCCAAGTCTCGCTACGCTCATACGAAACCTCAATTCCGGCTTCTCCGACGAGCGGAATCCCCTGTGACCAGCTAACCTTAAACCCTACGTTTATCGTAGTGCTTTGGCTCCAAGTCATGGTTTCTGATACGTTATAATCCACTTGAAATATACCCGTTTGCTCGACACTCGAGTTGTTGCTTCTCGAATCACGGTACTTGTCAATGTGACTTAGATTGTAGGTCCTCGCGTTCTTGATGTCGTAAGTAGCGTCGGTGATATCTCTTTGACGAACCGGCTCCCCAACTTTAAAGATAGCATCCTCTGTGATCGTCGTTGATCGATAGTCCATACAATTAGCGCTTGCGAGGCGAAAAAGCTGCGTATTATGTTTTGCGTCTCGGATAGCGATTGTGTTGCCTACACTGATCGGGATACACATGAGTTTTGTATAGTGACTGTCATTTATGGAAACAGATTTGACTGGAGGAGGAACATTAGCAGGACCCCATGCAGTAGTGGGTCTTGAACGCACTCCGATCATGATTTGCGGTGGATTGCCTGTCTGATGAATAATGTGTGCTACTCCCGGTACTCCAACATCACTAGCATCGAAATTGACCCAATTTGGTTGTACATAAGTATTGACATAGTTCCCGTTAGATCCAACAATCGTAAGACAATCAGGAAGTATGGGCGTTGACCCTATGTCAATCATTGTGATTAATGAGCTTGAGTTTTGCGCCTCATTAACTGCGAGGTGGTGAAACTCATCGTTGTCGGAAGTTGTGAATCCTACGAAGTTTTGGCCGGCGTGTAATAGAGATATCTTCTTCTCTAATTCATCCGCGGATTCTTCTTCCTCCTTGAAAACCGGCTTGAAGAGAGTGCAAGACCATTTGGATAAGTCTTCCTCGGTTTCATGTGCTTCCGCCACTATCATATTGTTGTTTTCAGACTTCCTAAAATAGTCATAAAACGTACAAAATATAAGAAGGCACACGAAAAACATAATATAAATGTATATATTTTTGAAAATCTACAAAAATTTTTTTTGCTATGAATACTCTCGGGAGTACAATACAAAACGTTCAAAACTTTAGACACCATGGACGTAGAATACTAAAAGTTGAGGGGGCACTAACATATTAGAAGATTAATAAACTTTATGTGCACATATACATAATACGAAATTAGTATATATACACACGATTGCAGATGGGTCGGATGGATAAAGGTTGGGTGATGGTTGGTTGAACCTTCACCGGTCTCATCACGTTCCACCCACTAAAATTTTTATATAATTTTTATGGTGTGGGAGTTTCGTCTAGATGTGCGGGTCGACGGTGTTAACTAAAAAAAAATGTGTTTTTATAATAAAAAGGAGAGTCCGTCCTGGTAGTAGCACTGATTTTAAATGAAAAAAACTTACAAATGATAAATGTTACCATATACATACAACACGCATGTACCTGACCCAATATTTATTATTGTAACACGCCCTTATGTGAACAAGCCCTTCCACGGTCTTTGCCTTCTCGACCTCGAACCTTATGTAGTGCCAATGAGATTCATCCGCCTTCTCCGATTCATCGAGTCGATCCGCCTTTTCCGGTTCAGCGATGAGCTCGGCTTTCTGGTTCTTCACATAATCTCTGAAGTGAAGACAGGAACTGCTCTCTCCCTTTGATGGGCGATAGTGAAGGTATTTGTTGTTGCCATTTTGCTTCAAGAAGATGAACTTGGGCATGACATCCATGGCGACCTAAGAATGCAACACTTGCTTCAGAAGAGAGGTATTTGAATTGTGTGTACAACTTCCAATCACGTATAGGGTATTTATATAGATACAGATTGCTTGGTTTAATAATTTATTCATTAATATGTCGACTCTCACGTGTTAATTTACTCATAATTTAGCTATGGATATTGTTATGGAGGATGGTCGGCAGAGTGTGGACTAATTTTAATTCATCATTTGTCCTCTTTTATATATATATATATATATATATATATATATATATATATTATAATAATAATAATGTATGGTAGCAAAGGTAAATGGATAAAGTTTGAGTGATCTAAAATCAATATTGTTTTTTTCCGTTTGATGAATACTTAGCTCTTTTTATTTATTAAAAGTACGTCAGATGTGCGGAAAATCAATGACTCTCCATCTCACTAAAAAAAAGTGTGTAAAAGGATAATCCAATACCATATATCCATAATTTCGCAATTCAACGCGTAAGAAACCTTTCGCCATAGCAGTTGCGTCATAGCAATCCTCTCGAGCTCTCGTCTTCAACCTCTCGCAATAGCAGTCCTCTCGTCTTCAACCAAAAATCGACTCCATGGAGACGGAAGAAACCTTTCGCCGTAACAGTTGCGCCATAGCAGTCCTCTCGAGCTCTCGTCTTCAACCTATTCTTCATCCTCAACATTCTCATTCAATCGCAGATTAAATTGTCGTCTTCAACAGGTATAAGTTACCAACTGAATCAAATGATAATTCAAATCTCGAATCGAATAACTTCAGTTTCGCCATAGCAGTGCTCTCAAGGTCTCGTCTTCATCCTCAACATTCTCCTTTAATCGCCTATTAAACGGTCATCTTCAACAGGTATATGTATCAAATATGTAGTTTGTGTACATTTGATTTGGGTTGTGTTGAAATACATACTTCTATTGTGTTCGTATGTATCAAATATGCAAGTTGTGTACATTTGGATAGGGGTTTATTTTGCGTGTACATATATCATGTTGTCGATTAGAATATGTATAGTAGAACAAAATATTTTGTAATACAGATTTTTGATGTGTTTGCATGTACATATGTTGCAGTCTTTGGTGATGGGTGCGTTCGGTGAGCCAGGAATTATCGAGATTATTGGGATTATAATCTCGGGAGATTATTTTGGGAGATTATTCTGCCAATTTTTTTCATCCACTTCAACATGGATTATCAAGATTATTGGGGATTATTGTGAAATTTTAATCTTCCAAATAATCTACTATGTTCACCAAACGGACCCTATGTACATATGTTGTTGCGAAAATGTTGCTGACTAACTATGTGTGTACATATGTTTGCAATCTTTGGGGATTATGTACATATGTTGCTGCGAAATTCGTACCAGGATTGATTCAATATCGTCGCCATGGTCCATGGATGAACACAAGTTGGAGTAACAACTGTCTGTTACGACAATTTCGGAGAGGACGAACAAAAGGAATACATTCTGATTCCCTTAATAAATGGAGGGAGAGAGAAAGATAGTTATTTTCCCGTTTTGTAATAATTAATTGCTTAATAAATGGAGAGAAAAACATATTCTCATTTCCTTAATATCCTCTTTTTATTTTAATAAATTTTTTTTATATAATCTAAAGGGGCCTATTTTGTACTCATTATTAACTTGGGGTCCTTTATATGCTTATGGTTACAAAACCTACCTATTCCCCCATTTTACCCAAAAAAAAAAAAAAACTAATTTGTGTTTACGAGACTTCTTTAAGACTCATAAACACGGAGAAATGAAGAAGCATCGTCCACGGAAAAAGAGAAAGGATTAGCGGGAGGACTTATTTTTAATACTCATTTAAAGTTTTTAAGTGGTTTTTGTAGTTTTTTTAATTTATTTTATAGGTATATTTAAACACTAAATATCATATTTTTATTATTTATTTTTAAAATAGGTAAACGATATAAAAACCACTTTATTTAGGGAATAATAATGTTTTTTATTGAGTGGTCCAACTAACATACAAGAAGACATTATCACAAATGCATGTAGATTGAGTGAGGACCAACTTTGAATCGATGATATTATCCCAAAACTGAATAATCCGACAACAACGAATTATTTTAGACCAATTAGTTTGGGTTCAACTGTACATAAAATCATAACAATAATAATAATAAATAGAATGCAATCGATCATACCAAAACTAATTCACCTACTGCAATGTGTACTTGTCGCAAACAGATCAATTAATGACAATTATCTCATTGCACACGAGATCTTTTATTCCTTTAGATTAGAAAAAACAAGGAAGGGTGGATGACTATCAAATTTGATATAGGAAAAAGCTTATGACCAAGTTGAATGAAATTTTATCTTTAAAATTTTGGAAAAAAAAAAAAAGATTCTAAAACAATTTGTGGGATGGATTAATGTATGTTTAACCACGGTTTCTTTCTCCGTCCTCGTCAACAATGACCCAACTGAGCAATTCTTCCTTGAAAAAAGAACTTAGACAAGGTGACCCCTTATCGTCATACCTATTTATAATCGGGGTTGAAATCCTAAGACAAATGCTACAAGATAACGGTAACAATTATGATAACCATATTGGTTTCTCTATCTATAGACAAGGAACCCCAATTTTTTTCCTCTCATTTGTTGATGATATGATCATGTTTGCTAAAACAAACATGACTTCATACTAAAGAACAAAACAGATCTTGGAAATATATTGCTTTATATTGGGACAAAAAATTAACTACCAAAAGTCTACTTTCCAAACAACAAAAAAACCAACGAAAATAACATCATCCAACTAAAAAACATCTTGTCCATGAACCATACCAAGTCTCTTGAAACATACCTTGGTTGTCCCATCATAAACGGAAGAGTGACAAAAGAAAATTTCGGTGATATTAGTTTTAAAACTAAACAACAACTCTCTAAATGAAAAGTTAATTCCTTATCGCAAGATGGTAGAAAGACCCTCATTAAACATAATCTAACGACTAAACAACATTTGCTATACAAAGCTTTATGCTACCAACTTATAATCTAAAAGAAATAGACAAAACAGACAAAAAGTTATTTTGGAACAAAGGGGATCAACACAGTCTGGGATGTGATTTGGGGTCTTGGACCGAGGAGAGCTCATATTACAAACAAAGCTCTGCAAATGAAATGCTTTTGGAAAATCCTAGCGGAGCCGAATAACAACAAGGTAAAGATCATCAATGAAAAGTACATTAAAACTATTAAATATCCTAAATTATCAAAAGAAAGGCGCAACATCCCGACAATGGAATAACCTTATGAAACTAAAAACCGAACTTAAAAACAAACTTATTGATCAGGTTTGATAGTGGTTATACCATCAATTTCTGACATGAAATTGGGATAACCCTTCTCCACTAATTGCAAAAACGGAACAATGTGTATTTGTGACTTGGAGCTTCACCTAGCTAAAATGAGTAAATTAAAACTCACTGATGAAAAAAAGTCGTGTAAAAAAAGCAAGATAATTTTGGGCATCTCATGGTCCATTTGAGTTAGGCTTGAGCCAAAAAGTCACTATGAAACCCTAACTTCTCTCAACCGCTTTGGTGATGGTTATTCTCTCCTAAAAACGTGCCCCCTTTGCCTATAAAAGAGAGAGTCATTTACACTTGAAATATCATCCATTTTTCACGACAAAAATTAAGCCATTAGTCCCAAGTTTTGATAAGGGATAGAATTCTCTGTTTGGCTTATTTGTGCTACTTGGAAGACCAAAATATTTCATTAGTATTGAAAAAAATATGCATCCATTCTAGAAGGATCAAGTTTCAACTAGATTTGAAAAAACTCCTTTTACAAATATAAGACAAGGTATGTTTCTATACTTTAGTCTTTTGTAACGTGTTGGCCTTATCTCATAAGGTATTTAAAAATGATGAGGAATATACCGGGGGTCATAGCAAAAACCCACCTTCAGTAGCAAAGAAAACACCAAAAGGACAAAAAGGCAGAAGAACACAACAAACCCTATTAAAGGGCTTGTGCAACAACTTTGAGGTGAGAGATGATGAAGAAAAAAGAGAGAATGTATGGGACAAACCTCAAGATAGGCTTATCTTTAAAAATGGTTTAACAACCATACACTATTAAAGTAAAGAAATGATTTTTAGTTTATATATATATATATATATATATATATATATATATATATATATATATATATATATATGGTGGGGGTGGGGATGAAAAACCGCAAGATAGGGTTATATTTAAAAATGGTTTAATAACCATATAATATTAATTAAAGAAAAGAAATGATATTTTTAGTTGTTTAAATATATATGTATATTATATATATATATATATATATATATATATATATATATATATATATATATATATATATATATATATATATATATATATATATATATATATATATATATATATAGTTAGAATTAAGTGCCCGTTTGGTTGGAGCGGTGAAATGGAAACGGAATGGAATCGAATAAGGGTTGAGAAAGGAAATTGAATGGATGAGATTAATTTTATGTGTTAAAAACCTCTAACCAAACATAGTTTTTGATTGATTTGGAATCATTCCGTTACCGGGAATGATTCCCGGTGCTTCCAAACGAGCCCTAAGTGTGAATCTCTCATACAGTAGAAAGTAAGAACCTCTATAACTCATCGGATTAACGATCGAATGCTCCAGATTAAATGAGCATCATACACATTCATGCTAATGATCGTGCACACGATTGTTATAAAAAATATTTATAAAATATATTTTGTATGAGTTAACTAGTTCCGTAATTAAGATCCGAAACCAATTTTTTTACATGAGTTATTTAATTCGATTTAGAAGTATAAAATTAGATAATTTTATAAATATTTTATATGAGTTATCTACATTGCGCTTCAAGAATTTGACAACCAAAACGCATATAATAAACGTGAAAGTTTTGGCATAGCTAGATTTCCTCAATTATTACTAAAGCCAAACTTGAAGGCAAATGCTGAGTCAAGAGAGAACAAAATAGCTCCTCTATATAACCAATACAACACAACACGATCGTTATCACAATCGTTATATTTGTTGCAACATTATCTCATCTTTTAAATTTTTAATCAAATAGCCACCGTCCATAGATATTATGGGAACGTTATTTCGACGGTATTTTGATTTATTATTTTTACGACCGTAAATATTTCAATTTTATTGATTATAAATATAAAAAATTTTATCCGTGAGGATGCGTACTCTGATAAAAACACCGTTCAAAGAAAAAAGTCTAGTCTATTTTTTATATAATTCTTTTAAATGGAATGGTTAAAGGCGTACACAAATGGACTGTAGAGTGGAGTCGTGTGTATACGAGCGCACGTGCATGTAAGTCCATTGAAATTTTATCCTAAAATCAATCAATTTATAATAGGGGCGGCCCACCGACCTTATATAATGGTTTCGAAATGTCCACATATTAAAATCGTGGGTCGAGTTAAGACTAATTGCTCTAATACCACGTTAAACTCTCACTCTATCCACCTAGAAGAGTCGAGACAATAAATCATCGACATAAATTGGTCATCGCCCTACAGAGGAAACGTAGCTACATACTAGTGTGACATAAAGTACCTACTTAACCAACTCATTCAAATATTATCATCATAATTGTTGTTATTATTATAATATTATTTATGTCAAAATATATTTCAAAATGATGGTTCTGAGTCACTTAAATTTGGTCCTCACTCTACAAGATAAGAATTTGAAATTCAATTCTAGCAATAAGTATTTATTAAAGATAATATATAAGAGGACAAATTATGAATTAAAAATTGGTCCTCACTTTGCCTACCATCCTCCGTAACAATACCCGTTGTTGTTGTAGTAGTATTTAGCTTTCTGATTCACATTGGGCAGGGGCAAGAAAATGAAAAATGGTGTTGAGCTCCTCAAATTTAGCCAATAGGAGAGCTCTTCATCTAGCCTCTTCACAAACGAATCCACTTTTTTTTTTTTTTTTTTTAAGTTTAATCTATTATACATACTAAAACAGTACATGATTTGATGACGTGACGCGCTGTGGAAGCAACAATCAAATGGAGCTCCCACAATTTTTTGGCCAATAAATCTTTATTTTTTAAGCCATAAAATCTTTTTTTCCTAAACAATTTTTTGCCCAATAAATCTTTATTTTTTAAGCCATAAAATCTTTTTTTCCTAAATTAATACACTGCTATTCAAAATTATACGTAACTTTTTTTTGTTGAAGATTCTCCAAGATTTTATAGGCCAATAAATCTTTATTTTTTGTGGGAGGAAAGTTTTTTTACTAACCTAACAAACTTCTATTCAAAATTGTACGTAACTTTTTTTTTTTTTTTTTTTTGAGATTTTCCAAGATTTTATAGGTTATAGTCAAATCTCCTTTTTATTTTTATTATTTATAAGCCAATAACATTTTTTTACTAAACCTAAAATATGAATTTTGTTATCCCACATCGGTTATCAGAGAAGGATGACACTTTGACAACATGTATAAATAGACCTCAAATGTTTGAAGATTATACAAATCATACATTTTCGGACCTTTTGGTCAGAATCAAGTATAATACTTATTATACCGGATTAGCATTTGTATGTGGAGTGGATTGTTGTGACCTACTAATTCGTAGGTCCTTTTGATCTAATGATTTTTGGGTCGTTTTGATCTAATGATTTTTGGATCGTTTTGACCTAATGATTTTTGGATCGTTTTGACCTAATGATTTGTGGATCGTTTTGACCTAATGATTTGTGGGTCGTTGTGACCCACTGATTTGTGGGTCGTTGTGACCCACTGATTTGTGGGTCGTTGTGACCCAATATGTTGTGGGTCGTTATGACCCACTGATTTGTGTGTCATTGTGACCCACTGATTTGTGTGTCGTTGTGACCTACTAATTTGTGGGTCGTTGTGACCTACTGATTCATGGGTCGTTGTAACCTACTGATTCATGGGTCGTTGTAACCTACTGATTCGTGGGTCGTTGTGACCTAATAATTTGTGGGTCCTTAAAATCTACTGATTTGTGGGTTGTTTGTAACCTACTAATTTGTGGACCGTTGAACTATTAAATTCGTAATTCTTATTTTATCAATATAATAAATATACATCTATATACTTTACTAAAACAAAAAACACTAATTCTTGACGTGCCACCCCACGTTTTTTCTCTAATTAAACTTTTTATTAAATCACGAATTAAGCTAATAAATCCTTTTTTTACTAATGCTGATCTGGCGCTCCACATTTTTATCGGATTAAATCTTTTACTAAATCACGAATTAAGTCAATAACTTTTTTTTACTAAACCTTAATTATTTTATATAATATGAATTTTGTTGTCCCACCTCGGTTATCAAAGAACAATGACACTTTGACAACATGTATAAATAGACCTACAAGGTTTGAAGATTATACAAATCATACATTTCTAGACCTTTTGAGTCGTTGTAACATACTGTTTTTTGGATCGTTGTAACCTACTGATTTATAGTTCGTCTTGACCTAATGATTTGTGGATCGATTTGATCTAATAATTTGTGGGTCGTTGTGACGCACGGATTTGTGGGTCGTTGTGACTTATGAATTTGTGGGTCGTTGTGACCTATTGATTCGTGGGTTGTTGTGGCCTATTGATTTGTGGGTAATTGTGACCTACTGATTCATGGGTCGTTGTGACCTACTGATTCGTGGGTCAGTGTAACCTACTGATTTGTGGTCGTTTGTGACCTACTGATTTGTGGATCGTTGAACTATTAAATTCGTAATTCTTATTTTATCAATATACTAAATATACATCAATATAATTTATTAAAACAAAAGACAATAATTCTGACGTGGCGCCCCACGTTTTTTCTCGGATTAAAATTTTTACTAAATTACGAATTAAGCTAATAAATCCTTTTTTTACTAAACCATAATTATTTTGTAAAATATAAATTTTGTTATCCCACATCGGTTATTAGAGAAATATGATAGTTTGACAACATTTATAAATAGACCTATAAGGTTTGAAGATTATACAAAGCATACATTTCTGGACCTTTTGGTCAGAATCAAGTATAATACTTATTCATACCGGATTAGTATTTGAATGTGGATTGTTGTTACCTACTAATCGGTATGTCATTTTAACCTAATGATTTGTGGGTCGTTTTAATCTAATACCTTGTGGATCGTTGTGACCTATTGATGCTTGTGTCCTTGTGACCTAATGATTTGTCGGTCCTTGTGATCTAATGATTTGTGGGTCCTTGTGACCTATTAATTTATGGGTTGTTGTAACCTATTAATTTATGTGTCGTTTGTGACCTATTGATATATGGGTCGTTTGTGACCTACTGAGCTACTGATTTTTGAATCGTTGTGACCTACTTATTTGTGGGTCGTTGTGACCTACTGATTTGTGAGTCGTTATGAGTTGTGATCTACTAATTTGTGGGGGTCATTGTGATCTACTAATTTTCGTTGTGACCTACTGATTTGTGGTTCGTTGATGACCTACTGATTTGTGGGTCGTTTGTGACCTACTGATTTGTGGGTCGTTTGTGACCTACTAATTTGTGGACCGTTGAACTATTAAATTCGTAACTTTTATTTTATCAATATACTAATTATACATATATATTCTATATACTTTACTAAAACAAAAGACATTAATTCTGACGTGGCGCCCCCACGTTTTTTCTCGGATTAAACTTTTTACTAAATCACGAATTAAGCTAATAAATCTTTT
Organism: Fagopyrum homotropicum; assembly: GCA_033239125.1. Taxonomy (NCBI): domain Eukaryota; kingdom Viridiplantae; phylum Streptophyta; class Magnoliopsida; order Caryophyllales; family Polygonaceae; genus Fagopyrum; species Fagopyrum homotropicum. Next base: position 155,728,566 of record BSWB01000003.1, read on the forward strand.
TTTAATTAAACCATAGTTATTTTGTAAAATATGATTTTTGTTCTTCCACATCGATTATGAGGAAAGGATGACACTTCGAAAACATGTATAAATAGATGTAGAGTGTTTGAGGCTTATAAAATTCATACATTTCTGAACCTTTTGGTCAATATCAAATATAATACTTAATCATATCGGATTAGTATTTGTATGTAATCATTGTGACCTACTAATTTTTGGTCGTTTTGACCTAATAATTTTTGGGTCGTTGTGACCTAATGATTTTTGGATCGTTGTGCTCTTGTGGGTCCTTGTGATCTACTAATTTGTCGGTCCTTGTAACCTACTGATTTCTGGACCGTTGAACTATTAAATTCGTAATTCTTATTTTATCAATATACTAAATATACATCTATATTCTGCATATTTTACTAAAACATACGAAACTAATGCTGACGTGGCGCTCCTATGTTTTTTCTCGGATTAAATTTTTTTACTAAATCACAAATTAAGCCAATTAATCTTTTTTTACTAATTGAATTCGTATCAGATTATGGTATTTTTAAATTATATGATTATTATTTTTCTTTAAATTATTATTTATTAAATAATAAATTAGATTTAAAAAAAAATTTATTAGTATAAAACTTATTAATGATCAACACATGGGTTACGTGGTCTCATTTACTATGTAACACTTGACGCGTTATTTATACGAGCTCATAACATATAACTAATAAAGTTAACAACATATAATATAGTAAAAAAATGTAATATGATAAGCTATTTTATTAACAAACCCGCACAAGGTGCGGGATATACACTAGGGAGGATATACCACGTTGCACCTGGGTCTAGAGAGAGGTACTACTTGAGGGTTTTGCTGAATCATATTAAGGGTCCTACATGCTACGAGGAAATTCGGACAATCAACGGTACACTATATGCCACATTTAGGGAAGCATGTTATGCTATGGGGTTGTTGGATGACGACCGGGAATACATTGACGGTATAAAAGAAGCAAGTTTTTGGGGAGCTGCTGGTTATCTTCGAAATTTATTCGTCATGTTGTATCTCTCAGGTAGCATGTCGTCGCCTCATCTGGTTTGGGCCGAAGTATGGAAGTACTTATCTGATGATATTCTTGCACGACAGAGAAGGGTGTTGCGTAATAATGGTATGCTTTCTTTCATGTATATGAATTTAATTCGAGTTTTGCATTATTTTTTCAATTTGTTTAGTATATTTTGTACTAGGTAAGTAAACATGTTTAACTTGGTTTATTTGTACGTAGATTTGCAATTAGATGATGCCGTGCTGCAAAATTACGCCTTGGTTGAGATAGAGAAACTTTTACAGAGGAACGGCGGCAGTTTGAAGACGAATAAGTCTATGCCTTATCGTGACGAAGCCTTGATTATGGAGCAGCATAATAGACTAATTCAAGATGAACTAAACTATGATCGATCCCAGTTATCTTTGGACCATGACAGATTGGTTTTCAGTTTCACCGACGAGCAGAGGGGAGTGTATGATCAGAATATGTGTGCTGTGTCCGCTGATAGGGGGGGGTTTCTTTATGGATACGGTGGAACAGGAAAGACTTTTATATGGAGATCCTTTTCGGCTGGTTTGAGGAGTAAAGGTGAGATCGTTCCAACAGTTGCTTCGAGTGGTAATGCAGCTCTCTTGCTTCCAGGCGGTAGAACCGCTCATTCGAGGTTTGACATCCCAATAAATGTTGACGAAAGTTCAACATGCAACATTCGTGTAGGTATAAACCTTATTATTCAATTATTAAAACTTCTTTTTTAATATATTGTTCATATTACACTGAACAATATATTAATGTTTTAATCTTATATGTTTAGGTACGGATCTGGCTGAGTTAGTGTCAAAGACAAAGCTGATAATATGGGATGAAGCACCCATGGTTAACAAATGTTGTTTTGAAGCGCTCGATAGAAGTTTAAGGGACGTCATGCGATCTTATAATCCAGACTGCTCACTTCTCCCGTTTGGTGGTAACGTTGTCGTTTTTTGTGGTGATTTTAGACAAATATTGCATGTTGTAAGTCATGGAAGTAGACATGATATTGTCTTTGCTGCAATCAATGCGTCATATTTGTGGGATCACTGCACGGTGCTTAAATTAACTCAAAACATGAGGGTTGTACGTGGAGTTACTGAATTAGAAGCTCGAAAGGCTAAGGAGTTTTCAGATTGGATATTGGGCATTGGAGATGGCACGGAAGGTGAAAGTGTTAATGGAGAAGCTCAGATTACCATCCCCGAAGATCTCCTACTTGCATCTACAGGTGACCCGATTGCAACTATTGTTGACCATGTATATCCTTTGAGTTACAATATTCAGGATCCACCGAACTACTTTCAACAAAGAGCTATTCTCGCCCCTACTAATGAGATTGTTGAGAAGGTTAATGACTATATTCTATCATTGATACCTGGAGACGTGACAGAGTACTTGAGTTCGGATAGTATATGTCCAAGTGAAGGTTCTATTGATGATGGTTTCTACTCGAGCGAGTTCTTGAACTGCATCAAGTGTTCTGGGTTTCCGAACCATGTCTTGAGACTGAAAGTTGAAATTCCAATTATGTTGATGAGAAACATTGATCAGTCTGCAGGGTTGTGTAACGGAACCAGACTGATAGTTAGGAGACTTGGAAAACAAATCATCGAGGCAGAAATAATATCTGGGAACAATATAGGTCATAAGGTCTTCATTCCGCGAACAATTCTTACACCCACAGACTTGAAAATTCCTGTTAAATTTCCAAGGAGACAGTTTCCAGTTATGGTATGTTTTGCTATGACTATAAATAAAAGTCAAGGTCAGTCCCTTGCACAGGTTGGAATATATTTGCCTAGACCGGTCTTCAGTCACGGCCAATTATATGTCGCTATCTCAAGAGTGACGAGTAGGGATGGATTAAGGATTATGATATGTGACCCTAAGGGCAAGGTTCAAGATACTACAACTAATATTGTATTTGACGAAGTTTTTCGTAACATAATTTAAGGTACGTTAGAATTTCTTCTTCATTTTATTTCGTTTTCAATCAATAATATCAAGCGATCATAACTCGTCCTTGAGCTTACACTTATATAAAGTTTATCTTCTTCTCCTTTTCAGGATCGGACTGTCGCGCATGTGCTCGAGGTTTCACGTCAAAGGTTATCATCGTGATTTCTATTATATTAAATGTACACAAATTTAACTGTTTTTTGACATTATTAATATTGTGATTTTTATAATACAGAGATAGTGGACACTCCTGGCTTGGTATGCCCCGAACTGGGTCAACAACTATGTTGTTATTATTTTTCTTATATGCGTATACTATTTAACATAAACATTCGTAATCAAATCAACAAAATATAATAAGAAAAATAAATCTATAAAAAATTACTCATACAAAAAAACTGTAAGAAATATATTTTCAAATACCCGTGCACGGCACGGGCGCTAAACTAGTGTATTAGAAAAGGATGGATTTACATGGGGTCTACTTGACCGAAGGTTACATGAGGAGAGAGGAAGAAATGAGGAAGAAAGAAGAAAAGAAGAATTATTCTAAGTGAATTCCTAGTATGCTAGCCCACATTTTCGAGCTGGGGGATCTGTCCTTCCAAGTGCTTGAGGTAAAGTTCCTGACTGAGTTGATGATGTTTTGAGCACACTTTGTGGGGTGAGTATATCTATTGTTGAAGATGATTTCATTTCGAGCTTTCCAAGTGAAGTATATGAAGCTGGTGATTGAAGAGATTCGTACATGAGTGATGAGATCATCCTTTCTGACCTTGAGAGAGTGAAACCATTGCCTTATGTTCTGACTGTAAGGGTATGGTGGTGGGATTCTGGTCCATCTTGAGATCAAATCAAGAGTGAGGTTGGAGTAGTTGCATTGATGAAACAGGTGGTCTTCATCTTCCTGATGGGAGAGGCATAGTTTGCAAGTGGAGTCTTGGATGAGGTTCCAGAGGGAAAGTTTAGTGAGTGTGGGAAGGCGATTGAGGGAGGCGATCCAAGATATGAAGCTGCTTTTGGGGACGTTGAGGCCTTTCCAAAGGATACCAAGTCTATGGTTGGTGGAGATAGGTGGGATCCTTGAGAATCATGCAAATTGTACTTCGACAAATCCTCAGATTACCAATACCTTGTGAAAGATGATCATTAATATGCTAAAATGATATGTCCACTAAGGGCCCGTTTGGTTTGAACTCCGGAATCGGAAACGAAATGGAAACGAATCTAGTCCATATGTATACCCTTGTTCATGAAAGTTTTTGGAATCATTCCTTGTGATTTGAAGTAATTGAAGTTGAATTTGATTATTTTTGATACCCTATAAGGTAACAAAATATGGGGAGACAAGTGTATTTTGCATGCATATACAAGGAATAATTCCATAGAATTTCATGAATAAGGATATACATATGGACTAAATTCGTTTCCATTCCATTTCTGTTTCCGAAGTTGGAACCAAACGGGCCCTAAGTCTCCCAAGAAAGTACCAAATTCTTGAGATTAACATCTATCAGCATAAAAATTGAAGCAAACCTCATTAATTATTTAATTATCAACATAACAATCTAAGAGGATGTCACTCCTAATAAAATCAGAATCTGTTATAATGGGGTCCAAAGGCTAAGGTGGTGAATATAATAAGGTGTAATCATGCTTAAGTATGTAGTTTGAAGGCAAAGTACGTTTATGTTTGCAGCCAAGAATAATTGTATCTTATTTAAAGTAAATTGTTAAAGCCAAGATTCAATGGCAAGCAACAAGCTATGACCTGTGAATGATTCAAGCAAGGCAATCTAACTCAAATGCTATACTCTCCCAAAAGTTGACAAATTTCAACCAATTAAAAATTTAATGTTTAAACTCACAAAAAAAGCTAAAGATGCTCAAGCCCAAACTCAAAAGATTTCCTAGTCTCAAATTAGTAGAGAACCATTTGGTCATACATGAAAACAAGAAACTCTTACTCACCACGCAGGATGCCCTCCAACGCAATCTCCATTACCCATCACTCCAGGAGATCGAGAGGAATACAACCATATCTCTGAACGAAAACCTCCACTCACTCCACACTACTATGGCTCAACTATCCAAAAACAACTGGGTTAAACATGGTGGCCAGTGCAACTCATTTTTCTTTAGGAACATCAAAGCCAGAAGATGTACCAATCAGATCATCTCCATATGTAGACACAATGGCAGTATAACCTATGATCTTGACCTCATAGCATCAACCTTTACCAATCACTTCCAAGCCATCCTAAACCCTCCTAACCAACCACGCTCTCTTCTCTATTGGTGACAACAAAACGCCTGGACCGGACGGGTTTAACTCTCTTTTCTTCAAGGCTTCTTGGGCTATCACGCATAGTGACTTCACTGAGGCTGTTTTGGACTTCTTCACCAACGGGAGGCTTCTTAAACAGGTTAACCACATGTCTTTGTCCCTTATTGCAAAAATTGATAACCCCCTAGCTCCTGCAGATTTCAGACCCATTGCCTGCTGCAACACTATCTACAAGGCGATTGCAAAAATTCTATCGACTAGAATTAGCAAGATTCTTCCTCGCATCATCAGCCCCAATCAGAGTGCGTTTGTTGCAAACTGATCAATCAAACACAATGTACTAATATGCCAAGATTTGCTACACAAATATGGACGGAAGCACATATCGCCTAGAGCTGCAATGAAAATAGACATAACCAAAGCTTTTGATACAATCAGTCATGAATTCATCCTGCATTGCCTTCTGAGGATGGGTTTCCCAACGAACTTCATCAATTTGATCAAAGAATGCATCACCACCGCCTCCTACTCTATCAACATCAACGGGAATCTTTGTGGTCATTTTAAGGGGGGGGGGGGGGGTAGAGGCCTGCGCCAAGGATGCCCACTCAAATGCTCACTCAAATGTACCTCTCCTTCAATCACCCACTCAAATGCATCACCACCTCTACTATTCTCCATTGCAATGGAAGTCCTCACTCAAATGCTCCACAAAAGTACCAGGAATCCTGAATTCAACTTCCACCCTAAATGTACCTCTCCTTCAATCACCCACTTGGCCTTTGCTGACGACCTTTTGCTGATGTGTCGTGGTGATATCCCCTCCATTAAAATCCTCCTGGTTACCCTTGATGAGTTTGGGGACGCCTCTGGTCTTCGTATTAACCCATCCAAGTCCGCTCTTTTCACTGGTGGAATGAGCTTGGTGGATCAGGAGTTCGCTTCATCTCTTTCGGGTATGCCGATTGGCTCCTTACCATTCTTGTATCTTGGAGTTCCCATTGGGGCCAAAAGACTCACCATCCCTGACTACCTTCCCCTTATCCACAAAGTCACTTCGAGAATCCAATCTTGGAGTGCCAAGCTGCTGTCCTATGCCGGGAGGGCACAACTCATCAAATCTACCCTCAGTGCATTCTCTCATTACTGGAGCTCAATGCTATTGATCCCTGCTGCGGTACTGAACAAGGTACATTCTCTAATTCGATCATTCTTTTGGTCTGGAAAGGAGAATAGTAGACGCGCTCTTGTTGCCTGGTCCACCATTTGTAACGATCAGAAGATGGGCGGCCTTGGCTTCCCCAATCTGCTTGCCAGGAACAAAGCTGCCTTGGCTCGCCTTATTTACGATATTGACAGGGGCGATGACAACCTCTAGACAAGCTGGTCTAGGAAGCACATCCTCAAAGATCGTAGCATTTGGAACTGTAATCCTAAGGCCTACCACAACTGCTTCTGGAAGAGCCTCCTTTCTGTGCGCGACGAGCTACTTAACCCTCCTAGTGGAGTCACCAACCCTTGGCCCTCATCCAATTCTACGGGAGCCTTCTCTCCTAAACTGGCGTATAAGTATTTCAATCATCAGGCTCCTGCACCCCATCCTAGCCCCTTCAAATCCATATGGCTCAAGACCAACATCCCCAAGTGCTGCTTTATCACTTGGATTGCCTACCATAAGAAACTCCCGACACTCTCTCGGCTCAAGAAATGGAACCTTGCTATTAACGACATTTGCATGCTATGCAGGTATATGGTGGAAGATGATGATCACTTATGGCATCAATGCAGTTACTCTTCACTTGTGCTTGACATAATCTCTAGATGGACAAGAGTCCCCTATCCCGCCCCATACAACAACAATGTGTGGTCATGGCTTTGCTCGAGACCTAATCCAAGACACAATCTCCTGGAAAGCGCCAGGATTGCCACTATCACTGCATTCATATACTTTGTTTGGAAGGCTAGAAACAACCTTGTGTACAACAAGGCCTTCACTAGAGCTGTGGACTGTGCTGGGATGGTTATTAATGGCACCAGGCTCCACCTTGCACATCACTGGAAGGATAGATCCTCTCAAAGCCTTGCTGATGCAAGAATTCTAGGAATTCACTTTCACTAATCCCTCTCCCTCATGTCTTTGATCTTGTTTCTTGCATATGAACTCTCCTGTATATCCTCTTATATCTTAATACAATTAAACTTTCAAAAAAAAAAAGAAATTAAAGATGCTCTTTTCAGCATTGGTGATAATAAATCTCCGGGCCCAGATGGGTATAACGCTTTATTCTACAAGGCTTCATGGAACATTACCAAGCAGGACTTCACAACAGTCATTATGGACTTCTTCTCGCATGAAAAAACGCTCAAGCAGATCAACCATGCATCTATCTCTCTCATTGCCAAGACAAAAAATCCTTCCTCTCCCTCTAATTACAGGCCAATTTCCTACTGTAACACAACCTACAAAACCATTGCAAATGTCCTCTCTTCTCGCATAATGTCATTCTACCTCACATCATTGTCTCGTATCAAAGCGCTTTTGTAAGCAACAGGTCCATCAAGCACAATATGCTAATATGTCAAGAGCTACTCAATAAGTATAACATGAAGTACATCTCCCCTAGAGATGCCATGAAAATTGACATCTCCAAAGCTTTTGATACCATCGACCATGGTTTCATCCTGCACTGCCTCAACAAAATTGGATTTCCTGAGCACTTCATCTGTCTGATTAAAGAATGTATCACAACTACAACATACTCAGTCAACATTAACGGATCTCTTAAAAGTCATTTCAAAGGTAATAGAGGACTAAGACAAGGTTGTCATCTATCCCCTCCTCTCTTTACCATTGCCATGGAATACCTATCCCGTATGATCCACCACAACACTACCAATACTGATTTCAACCATCACCCCAAATGCCTTTCACCACTCATCACTCACCTTTCCTTTGCAGACGACTTAATGTTGTTCTGCAGGGGCGACCTAACCTCCATAAAAATTCTCAAATCCACTCTTGATGCCTTTGGTCATCTGTCAGGACTTAAGCTCAACCCTTCCAAGTCATCACTTTTCATGGGTGGTATGTCCATTACCGACCAAAACCTGGCTACTAAATCAACAAGTATTGCTTGTGGTTCCCTCCCCTTTCACTACCTAGGGGTTCTTGTTGGCAGTAGGAGGCTTGCTCTCATGGACTATCTTCCTCTAATTCACAAGACTAGCAAGAGGATTCAATCTTGGAGCGCAAAATTACTCTCCTATGCAGGTTTTTCCCAACTCATTAAATCCATCCTCATATCCATTAACCAGTATTGGTGTTCTATGGTCCTCCTGCCTGCTTCGAATCTGAACAAGATCCAGGCCTTCTCCGTTCTTTTCTATGGTTCGGGAAGGAAAGTAGCAAAAGGGCTCTAGTTGTGTGGTCCACTGTGTGCACTTATAAGACTACCGGTGGGCTAGGATTCCTTTATCTTAGCGCCAGGAATAAGGTATCTCTCACCCGCCTCATCTTCGATATTGACCGCAACAAGGATAATCTTTGGTGCTCGTGGATTGCTCGTCACGTCGTGAAGCATCAAAACTTTTAGGACTGTTAGCCCAAACCTCATCATAGTTACTACTGGAAGTGTTTGCTCAAGATCAGGGACGAGTTACCAATCCCTCCAATCGGTAATAACCACACCATTGCCATCGCCAACCCTAATGGTACCTTCTCCTCCAAAAAGACCTATGCAATCTTTAGGCCTAACCCTACCCAACAACCAACTACCTCCTGCAACATCATATGGCTCAATTTCAACATTCCAAAATGTAGTTACATTATCTGGATTGCCAGTCGCCGTCGTCTCCCCACATTGGTTAAGATCAAGCAATCGAACCTCATTGACAACAACACTTGCAAGCTTTGCACTTGCATGGTTGAAGATGACGTCCATCTTTGGACCTCTTGTATTTATATTTTGCTTGTTCTCAACATTATTTCCCGCTGGACAAGAGTTCCTTGCCCAGCTCCATACATCCATAACATTAGGCAATGACTCAGCTCCAGATCAAGTCTCAAGCATAATCTGTTAGACAATATACGCATCACTACTTTCATTTATTTCACATGGAAGGTCAGAACAATCAAATGTATAATACCATCTTCACTAGAGGCATCAACTGCGCAGGTTAAGCCATATAACTGTGCCACCAAAATCCACCTAGCCTACCAATGGAAGGATCGTCCTTACATCTCACTTCACTCTCATGTAAATTCCCTTTTCTATTTTTTTTTTAAAAAAATATGACTGAAAAATCAGCCATTAAAGACCCAAAAATTAGAAAGATCATATTTATTCTGCAAACGAAAGATCGAACATGCACTAGTAAAACCATAGATGAACAAGAAATCGAAACAATGAAGGTACGATCGATGAATCAACACAAGATCGTACTTATAATGCAATCAAGCAAACTTATGAAAATACAGAAATAACTTGGATCGATCGATCAAGCCTCATCGTGCATCTAGAGGTCTTCTTCTTCTATGAGCGTATCTAACCCGAACTCATTAGAACCGACAAACAAGCAATCGACCTTAGTATAGTCTCTAGTACTTCCATCGGTCATCACATCGTGCACCTTACACGTAAACGGAACATCACACGACGCTTTCGATGTGATCACTCTCAACGTAAGTTTCTTCTTCGGAGGTATAGCAAGGTTCTGCGTGAACGTGACTTTATTTTCATATTGTTTCTCCTTACCCCACTCCCAAGTCTCGCTACGCTCATACGAAACCTCAATTCCGGCTTCTCCGACGAGCGGAATGCCCTGTGTTCAGCTAACCTTAAACCCTACGTTTATCGTAGTGCTTTGGCTCCAAGTCATGGTTTCTAATACGTTATACTCCACTTGAAATATACCCGTTTGCTCGACACTCGAGTTGTTGCTTCTCGAATCACGGTACTTGTCAATGTGACTTAGATTGTAGGTCCTCGCGTTCTTGATGTCGTAAGTAGCTTCCGTGATATCTCTTTGACGAACCGGCTCCCCAACTTTAAAGATAGCATCCTCTGTGATCGTCGTTGCTCGATAGTCCATACAATTACCGCTTGTGAGGCGAAAAAGCTGCGTATTATGTTTTGCGTCTCGGATAGCGATTGTGTTGCCTACACTGATCGGGATACACATGAGTTTTGTATAGCGACTGTCATTTATGGAAACAGATTGGACTGGAGGAGGAATACTAGCAGACCCCCATGCAGTAGTGGGACTTTGTTAACTCCACCTTGATAAATAAGACATTACTTATGGTTGATGAAAGCCAAAACCTTGGTTTCCAGGTTTTGGTAAGATCTTACAAGTGTTGGTAAAGTCTTCACAGTGTCAGGTAAGGCCTTACCATATTACAGAAAACCTTGGTTTCCAGGTTTCAGTAAGGCCTTACATAAACTGGTAAGACCTTACCAAAACTGGACAAAAACTATAATTGAGTTACGTACGTCCAAGTGGCTTTTCCTTCTTGTTGAGTTATTTAAAGGATTTGATTTTAACAAATCTTTGATTTGTTTTAATTAAATCTTCTTGAGATAAAATTGGAAGATTTTCTCAACTTCAACAAACCGTGCTTGACTTTGACCGCTTGACTTCAACAAACAAAATCTCAACAACCCAAGATCTCAACAACCCAAGATCTCAACAACCCAAGATCTCCTAAGATCACGCAGCCAAGATCTTCTTCAACGTTAAACTCAAAAATGCTGATATGCTTGCCTATTTAAAGAGACAAGGAAGGAGAAACAAAATACACGTTCATTGCCTACTTCGAAACCCGAGTGATAAATTCTACTTATCTCACAAAGTGCCGATCTCACATTCGAAGCTTCATCATTATACTTCCCTGAGAAGTGTGAGATCTTTTTCGAGCTGATAGTACAATTCAACTAGGATCATACAAACCGTTATCATTTCTAGACACGTTGGATACGAGTGTTGTATCTGGAGTACTTTAGTTTTTCTTTTCGAGTGAGTGAGTTGCTAGATAGGAAGTGTAAGACTTCTGAGTTTAGAAGAGGGAAGGTCTTCTGAAGATTGTATCTGGAACTCATCAAGAAGAAGGAAAATAAAGCTACTTGAATCCTAGGATTGAATCAATCCTAGGCGGGGACTAGGTCGTGTTGGTGACCGAACCTCGTTAACATATCGCGTGTCCTTTTCTGTTCTTTATATTCCTGGTTTGTCAAAATCTTTACACTTAATTCCAATCTTAGAAAAACGTGTAAGGTCTTATAATTACGAGTAAGACTTTATCTCATTTGATAAGGTCTTATCTCTTTTGATGAGGTCTTACCTATCCTAAGATTGCGAAAAGTTTCCATACTCTATTCACCCCCCCCTTCTAGAGTATTGGATAAACTATTTTATCTGCCTATTCCGCATTTCAATTGGTATCAGAGCCTAACTCACGTCTTCTTAGATATTATTATCTGTGAGGCTAACTAATGGCAGGTGAAGGTCAAGGCGGTTTTGGTCAAGGAAGATCAATTTCTCGACCACCTCTCTTTGTAGGAAACAAATTTATGCACTGGAAATCCTTGATGTAGATGTTTATCATCGATCAAGATTTGGAACTGTGGCATATTATCAAGAACGGACCTCTCACTCCTACCAAGGAAGATCCCGACGGTAAAACAGTAAATAAGACAGAAGCTGAATTCAATCAGAAGGATCTTGAGAGCGTGGCGAAAAACTACAAGGCTATTAATCTGTTATATTGTGGTTTAAGTACTGACGAATTTAATCGTATATCTTCATGCAGATCCGCTAAAGAAATATGGGATAAACTGTGGTCACCTATGAAGGAACCAGCCAGGTCAAAGAAACCAAAATAAGTATCTTTCTGAGGCAATATGAATTGTTTAAAATGATCCCAGATGAATCAGTCAAAGTAATGTTCACCCGTTTTACGGAGATCATTAATAATCTTGACTCACTGGGAAAGACTTTCAACAATGAAGAAAAAGTCAGAAAGATACTTAGATGTTTACCTAAAGCAAAATGGGGTCCCAAGGTAACCGCTATAGAAGAAGCCCAAAACCTCAATACACTCGCTCTTGATGATTTGCTAGGCAAATTAATCACCCATGAATTGATCCTCAATGAGGACGATGGGGATGTGCCAACAAACATTAAGAATCTGGCACTCAAGGCAAAGAAAGAGGAACCACTGGAGGATTCTGAAAGTGATGATGATGAAGACCCTTTTGCTCTTATCACAAGAGGACTAGCTAGAATATTAAAAATGAAAAAACAATTTTCAAACAAAGAAAATGCTGGATCTTCTAAATACAGAGGTAAGTCTTCTAACCCCATGAAGAAGAACCGTGTTCTAAATTGCTATGAATGTGGTGAAACAGATCATCTGGTTAAAGAATGTCCTCAAAAGAAGAAGAACAAATTCAAGAAAAAGGAATTTGGCAAGAAAGCCATGGTAGCAGCTTGGAGCGATTCAGACTCCTCAAGTGATTCAGATTCTGAAGATGATCATGCAAACTTATGTCTTATGGCAAAATCCGACAAAAATCAAGATCAACATTTGGATGGAATGGTAAGAAACCTTATATCTAGTCCTATCGATGTTTTATCAGAAGTACTGAAAAACATGATTTCTAATGAAGAATCTTACAGCAAAGAAATCAACATTTTACAAGAAAAGCTCAATGATCAGGAAACTTGCATAAGAATGCTTTCGCTGAAAGTTCAAGATCTTGACAGCATTCAATCAGATCTTAACACTGAGGTTAAGGCCTTACGATTGGAAAATTCCAATCTAAAGGCAAACCTCTCATCTCTTAAGACCAGTAATACTGACTTAGAGATTGAAAAAGTGAAACTTTCTGAAAAATGTCAAGAACAACAAATAGCTCTTGTGCAATTTACTAAATCTAAAGCTACTCTTGATAAAATGCTTGGAGAACAACAATTATCCTTAAATCGAAGTGGAATAGGATATAACAGGAATTTTCCTGCTAAACCCACTACCACATTCGTTAAAGCTAAAGGAAATTGGAGATCTCCTACGTGTTTCTTTTGTTGTAGAAAGGGTCATGTAAAAGAAACCTGTCCATATAGGAGAACGGATCCATACATTATTAGAAATACCTTTCCTGTACGTCTAAATGAACGGGTAAAACACATATGGGTTCCCAAAGGGACTAGGCCATCTAACATGGTCTACCCCCATAATGGATCTAACTCTGTTTATTGGTTAAGCCGGAAAGGATGATTTTCTGTTTTGCAGGATATCACCAAGACTCAAAAATGGATAATGGACAGTGGTTGTTCAAGACATATGAGTGGGAAAGAATCTCTTTTCGATACTCTAAAGAAGAAAATCACTGGCACTATAACTCTTGGTGACAAAGGAAAATGTGACATTCTTGGTATCGGTAATGTTGGTCTTAATTCAAATAATAATATTAAAGATGTTTATTTGGTGGATGGCTTAAAATATAACCTTCTCAGTGTTTCTCAGCTTTGTGATAAAGGAAATTGTGTTAGCTTTGACAAGAGGAAGTGTGAAGTTCGAGATGAGATGACAGGAAATTTAGTGCTAACAGCTCACAGGGATAATAATATTTATGCTGTTAATACTAACCAAATTGCAGGGACAAATCTAAAATGTCTCAAGGTCTTATCAGATGACTCAAGACTATGGCACAGACGACTTGGTCATATCAGTCTACATTCTCTTAACAAACTAAAATCAAAAGATCTTGTAAGAGGTCTTCCTGACCTAAAGTTCAAGGTAGATGAATTATGCAATGCTTGTTCAAGAGGTAAACATACTCGTAGTTCTTTCAAAAAGAAGCAAGTGGTAAGTACTACTAGACCTCTTGAACTTCTCCACATGGATCTTTGTGGACCTATGCGCGTCAAATCTCCCAAAGGCAAGCAATATATTCTTGTTATTGTTGATGGTTATTCTCGATTTACTTGGGTTTTCTTTCTAAAAATGAAATCTGAAGCACTTTTATACTTCTCAAAACTTTGTAAGGAATTACAGACTTTGAAAAACCTACCAATCGTTTCTATTAGAAGTGATCATGGTAGAGAATTTGATCAATCAGACTTTGATGCATTTTGTGAGAAATATGGTATTTCCCATAATTTTTCAGCTCCTAGAACACCTCAACAAAATGGGGTTGTGGAACGAAAGAACCGCACCCTAGAGGAAATGTCTAGGACAATGCTATTAGAGAATGATCTGCCTAAGTCATACTGGGCAGAAGCTGTTAATACAGCAAATTACATTCTTAATAGATGTTTGATTCGATCAATTTTAAAGAAAACCCCTTATGAGCTTTTTAAAGGAAGAAAACCAAGTATATCTTACTTTAAACCATTTGGATGTACGTGTTACGTACATAATAATGGGAAGGATAATCTTGGAAAATTTGATGCTCGTAGCGACGAAGGTACATTTCTCGGATACTCGACTCAAAGCAAGGCTTATCGAGTATACAATAAACGTACCAAAGTAGTCGAAGAAAGTATCCATGTTTTGTTTGATGAAAATGATAATGGTATCTTGAGTGAGAGCTTTGCAGATCTTGATCTAAATAAACATGAGGAAGAGGAAGAAGAAGTTGATAAGAACGTCAGAAATATGCAAGAGCCATTTCAAGATCTTACAGAATCATCTCAAGATCTTACAGATGGGTCTCAAGACCTTGAAGCACCCCCTCAAGATCTTACAAATGAAACCAATCGTGAAGATACATCACCACCTGAGCAACAAGAGCCTTCTTCCCCACTTCCTATAAATTCTGAACCTGATGTTTACAATCAGAGAAATGTCCGGAGGAAATTCAAACATGCATCATCCCATTCAACTCAGAATATTATTTCTGATCCCTCATCTGGAATACAAACTCGATCTAAATTAAAAGATTTGTGTGCTTTTCATGCGTTTGTTTCTCTTGTAGAACCTAAGAAATATACTGAAGCTCTTCAAGAACCCGACTGGATTATTGCTATGCAAGATGAGCTAAACGAGTTCGAGCGAAACAAAGTATGGACACTTACAGCAAGACCCAAAGGCAAATCAGTTATCGGGACAAGATGGGTTTTCCGAAATAAACTTGATGAAAGTGGTAATGTCATTCGAAATAAAGCTCGTCTTGTAGCTCAAGGTTACAATCAGGAGGAAGGTATTGACTACGAGGAGACTTTTGCTCCCGTAGCCAGGCTTGAAGCCATTCGCATACTTCTTGCTTTTGCATCTTACATGAGTATTAAACTTTTTCAAATGGACGTAAAATGCGCCTTTTTGAATGGTTATTTAGATGAAGAAGTTTATGTTGCTCAACCTCCCGGCTTTGAAAGTAATGAATTTCCAGATCATGTTTTCAAGCTCGACAAAGCTCTTTACGGCTTAAAACAAGCCCCAAGAGCTTGGTACGAGCGACTTTCAAAATATCTTCTGGAAAATAACTTCAAAAGAGGGTTGATCGACAAAACTTTATTCATTAAAACTCATGGAAAGAATATTCTTGTTGTTCAAATTTATGTGGATGATATATTGTTTGGAGCAACTAATGAATCTCTTTGCAAGGAATTTTCTGACATCATGTACAAGGAATTTGAGATGAGTATGATGGGAGAATTAAACTTCTTTCTTGGACTACAAGTACATCAAAGTAAAAAGGGCATATTCCTCAATCAAGGAAAGTACACAAGAGACCTTCTGAAGAAGTTTAAGATGAATGAATCGAAACCAGCTAAAACACCAATGAGCTCTACTCTCTCTTTGGATCAAGATCTTACCGGCAAACAAGTAAATCAAAAGGAATTTCGAGGTATGATCGGATCTTTACTATATCTTACTGCAAGTAGACCTGACATTATGTTTAGTGTTTGTATGTGTGCTAGATTTCAAGCTAACCCAAAGGAATCACATCTTATTGCGGTAAAAAGGATATTAAGATATCTTAATGGTACAAAAGATATAGGTCTATGGTATCCCACACAAAGTAGTTTCGGTCTTATCGGATATTCCGATGCTGATTTTGCAGGATATAAAGTGGATAGAAAAAGCACTTCAGGGTGTTGTCAATTTCTTGGTACTTCACTAATAAGTTGGCAT
The DNA here is from genome assembly GCA_033239125.1 of Fagopyrum homotropicum. Classification (NCBI taxonomy): domain Eukaryota; kingdom Viridiplantae; phylum Streptophyta; class Magnoliopsida; order Caryophyllales; family Polygonaceae; genus Fagopyrum; species Fagopyrum homotropicum. The sequence goes on from BSWB01000003.1 coordinate 155,745,019, forward strand.
TCCAAGAAGCAAAATTCAGTGGCTCTCTCAACAGCCGAAGCTGAATATATTGCTGCTGGAGCTTGTTGTTCGCAAATCCTATGGATTGCGCAACAACTCCAGGATCTTGGATTCAACTTTAAAGATATACCAATAAAATGTGACAATACCAGTGCTATTTCTATCTCGAAAAATCCTGTACAGCATTCAAGAACGAAACATATAGATGTGAGACACCATTTTATACGTGATCATGTAGAAAAAGGTGATGTGTCTTTGACATTCATTTCTACCGATCTACAACTGGCCGATATCTTTACAAAACCTTTACCCGAAGAGAGATTCAACTTCATAAGGTTAGAACTTGGTATGCTTAACAGGGAGGCACAAATGTAGGGGGAGCAATTATTGTTTTACAATATTGATCTTATTCCCTACATTAAGACCTTAACATGCATTTCAAGGTCTTACTACAATAGTGTTACGAACACTGATCTTATTCTTTAGAATAAGATCTTACAATACATCTCAAGGCCTTACTAAATAATAGTATGTTCTTGATTTTTGTTTAAAAGATTAAATTGGATCAAATCTTTTAGTTATTATCTCAATAGATATATAACTAATAGATTATTTTATTTTTGAAAATCTTTCGGTTATAATTTTGATCTTTTAAAATTACTTAAAATTTTACAAAGATTTTTTTTTAAACAAAGATTTTCTTCTCTCTCTCCGTCTTATATAAAATCTTCAAAGATCTCCTATTCGGATTCTCTTCTCCGCTTCTTTAAACTCTCCGACTTCTCGTCTCTCTCATTCTCAAACCCTAATCGACGATGGCCCCCAAACGATCTTCGACTCAGTCCTTTGCTCCAACATCCAAGAAGCAGCGATAGGCGGCTAGAAAAGGCAAAGCTGTTCTAAAGGAGTATAATCCGGATTCCGATTCTTCAATGTCTACTCCCTCTCCTTCTCGGCAAGTGGCTCAAGCTATTTATCCCCCAGCCGCAAAGGATACACCTCAACATCGTCTTCGATCACCACCGTCTGGATTTGAGGTTAGTAGTGAAGAACCTTTTTCTTGGTTCTTAAACTATACTAAAGCGGGAATGTGGAAAGATGGTTTTGCTAATCGTCCCCTGAGTTTTTGTGAATCTGTTGATGAGAACTTCCTAGAGTCTATGAATCTGCCTTGTGTTAAATTGCTGAAATGTTCGAATGTCTGGAGTTTGTTTAATCTGGGAGATTTTGCATTTCCACGACTTACTCGTTTATTCTATGTCAACCTTTCTGCACACCGAGAAAAGGGGATTTTAACTCTTCATTCCCAGATCAAAGGACGACCAATTACCCTAACTGCTTCTTCTTTAGCAATTATTTTAGGAGTCCCTGAGGAAATTGACACCAAAACTCATCCTTCGAAAAATGTGTGTCTTGCCCATGCCTAGAAAACATTCTTTGAAAAACCAATTTCTTCTGTTGCTACTTCCTCAAAGCCAAAGCAAAAACAAACTCATAATGTCTTAACTTTAGAGGCCAAAATTGTATTCACCTTGCTTGCTAGGTGTGTCTTACCACGAAAGCACTCCAGAGAGATTGTAACTGACAATCTCTTGGAAATTCTGGATTTGATCCTTACTGGGTATCCTATTGATGTCCCTAACCTGATTTTATCTTACATGGTGCACACTGTGAATACCCCTTTGACAGCCCCTCTTCCTTATGCCAACTTATTTCCAAAGATTTTCGAATTCTTTGAAATTGATACTACAGAAGAGGATAAGGTTTATCATTAGGGACAAATTGATGAGGACTGTTGGAGAAGGCTTGGGGTTGAGAAAACTTTGTCTGGGATTGGATTCTGAAGAAACATCAATCAACTGCTCAACTCTCATTTGAACAGAGAATTCAGGATTTAGAAGCTGAAGTGGATGCTCTAAGGAAAGATCTGAACACTGCTCGTGCTGATATTGTGGATAGACAGGATGATACGCATGAGAAGTTGCTAATTGTTAATGAGAAGCTCAACCAGTTACTGTTTTTGACATCTCTAGCTCATAGGGCAACTACTACGATCATGCCTTTGGATGAGGATGCTGTGGAACACATTCAAGAAGTGTGTCAAAATGTGGTCATCAACTGTGAACGAAAGGTGCTAAAAAGAGGGATTCTTCGACCCATTGAACCTGAGCCGACTATCTTGACAGTGGAGGAATATGGCTTAGTTAAGAAGTACAGAAATGATCAGGAAAAACAGTTAGCCAAAATGATGGCTTGGACCACTACTGGTGAGGCACAGAAGAGATGGAGGGAAAAAGTGCGTGCTCGTTGTCGTAAAAGACGAGCTGGGTCTTCTTCAAATTACGGGCAATGGTTTGAAGAAGTGGTTGAAGTCTCGGATGATGAAGATTGATCTGTTCAAACTCTAAATTTTTCTTGCTGAAAGACAAAAAGGGGGAGAATATTTTTCTTTTGAAATGTTTTGAAAACTCTTGTTTTGGTTTGGTTGTTTTTTGGTTTTGAAAAACTTGCATTTGATCGTTTTCAAAATTTGATCCTACATATGCGCTTATGTTATATTATATTGTTTGTTGTTGTGTTGTTTAAATGCAGGAAATAGATCATAAGTTTTGTCTTTCATCAAGGGGGAGATTGTTAACTCCACCTTGATAAATAAGACATTACTTATGGTTGATGAAAGCCAAAACCTTGGTTTCCAGGTTTTTGTAAGATCTTACAAGTGTTGGTAAAGTCTTCACAGTGTCAGGTAAGGCCTTACCATATTACAGAAAACCTTGGTTTCCAGGTTTCAGTAAGGCCTTACATAAACTGGTAAGACCTTACCAAAACTGGACAAAAACTACAATTGAGTTACGTACGTCCAAGTGGCTTTTCCTTCTTGTTGAGTTATTTAAGGGATTTGATTTTAACAAATCTTTGATTTGTTTTAATTAAATCTTCTTGAGATAAAATTGGAAGATTTTCTCAACTTCAACAAACCGTGCTTGACTTTGACCGCTTGACTTCAACAAACAAAATCTCAACAACCCAAGATCTCAACAACCCAAGATCTCAACAACCCAAGATCTCCTAAGATCACGCAGCCAAGATCTTCTTCAACGTTAAACTCAAAAATGCTGATATGCTTGCCTATTTAAAGAGACAAGGAAGGAGAAACAAAATACACGTTCATTGCCTACTTCGAAACCCGAGTGATAAATTCTACTTATCTTACAAAGTGCCGATCTCACATTCGAAGCTTCATCATTATACTTCCCTGAGAAGTGTGAGATCTTTTTCGAGCTGATAGTACAATTCAACTAGGATCATACAAACCGTTATCATTTCTAGACACGTTGGATACGAGTGTTGTATCTGGAGTACTTTAGTTTTTCTTTTCGAGTGAGTGAGTTGCTAGATAGGAAGTGTAAGACTTCTGAGTTTAGAAGAGGGAAGGTCTTCTGAAGATTGTATCTGGAACTCATCAAGAAGAAGGAAAATAAAGCTACTTGAATCCTAGGATTGAATCAATCCTAGGCGGGGACTAGGTCGTGTTGGTGACCGAACCTCGTTAACATATCGCGTGTCATTTTCTGTTCTTTATATTCCTGGTTTGTCTAAATCTTTACACTTAATTCCAATCTTAGAAAAACGTGTAAGGTCTTATAATTACGAGTAAGACTTTATCTCATTTGATAAGGTCTTATCTCTTTTGATAAGGTCTTACCTATCCTAAGATTGCGAAAAGTTTCTATACTCTATTCATCCCCCCCTTCTAGAGTATTGGATAAACTATTTTATCTGCCTATTCCGCATTTCAGACTTGAACGCACTCCGATCATGATTTGCGGTGGATTGCCAGTCTGATGAATAATGTGTGCTACTCCCGGTACTCCAACATCACTAGCATCGAAATTAACCCTTTGTGGTTGTGTCACGGTATTGACATAGTTTCCGTTAGATCCAACAATAGTAAGACAATCAGGAAGTATGGGCGTTGACTCCATGTCAATCATTGTGATTACCGAGCTAGATTTTTGCGTCTCGTTAATTGCGAGGTGGTGAAACTCTTCGTTGTCGGAAGTTGTGAACCCTACGAAGTTTTGGCCGACATGTAATAGAGATATCCTCTTCTCCAATTTATCTGCGGATTCTTCTTCGTCCTTGAAAACCGGCTTGAAGAGAGTGCAAGACCATTTGGATAAGTCTTCCTCGGTTTCATGTGCTTCCGCCACTATCATATTGTTGTTTTTAGACTTCCTAGGATAGTCATAAAACGTACAAAATATAAGAAGGCACACGAGAAACATAATATAAAATGTATATATTTTTAAAAAACTACAAGAATTTTGCTATGAATACTCTCTGGAGTACAGTATAAAACGTTCAAAACTTTAGACACCATGTAGAATACTAAAAGTTGAGGGGCACTAACATATTAGAAGATTAATAAACTTTATGTACACATATACATAATACGGAATTTGTATATATATACACACGGTTCAGGCAGATGGGTCGGATGGATAAAGGTTGGGTGATGGTTGGTTGAACCTTCACCCATCTCATCACTTTCCACCCACTAAAATTTTTATATAATTTTAATTTGTTGGAGTTTCGTCTAGATGTGTGGGTCGACGGTGTTAACTAAGAAAAAATGTGTTTTTATGATAGAAAGGAGAGTCCGCCGTGGTAGTAGCACTTATTTTAAATGAAAAAAACTTACAAACGATAAATGTTACCATATACATACAACACGCATGTAAAAATGCACGTACCTGACCCAATATTTATTATTGTAACACGCCCTTATGTGAACAAGCCCTTCCACAGTCTTTGCCTTCTCGACCTCGAACTTGAGGTAGTGCCAATTGGATTCGTCCGCCATCTCCGAATCATCGAGTTGATCCACCTTTTCCGGTTCAGCGATGAGCTCGGCTTTCTGGCTCTTCGCATAATCTCTGAAGTGAAGAAGGGAATTGCTCCCTCCCTTTGAGGGGCGATAGTGAAGGTAATTGTTGTTGCCATTTTGCTTGAAGAAGATGAACTTTGGCATGACATCCATGGCGACCTAAGTATGCAACACTTGCTTCAGAAGAGAGGTATTTGAAATTTGAATTGTGTGTGCAACTTCCAATCACGTTTAGGGTATTTATAGATACAAATTGCTTGGTTTATTAATTTATTCATTAATATGTCGAATCTCACGTTTTAATTTACTCATAAGCTATGGGTATTGTTATGCAGGATGGTCGGCAATATTAATTCATCATTTGTCCTCTTATATATTATATTCAATAAAAACTTATTGCCTAGATTTTCAATATTTTATGTTGTAGAAGGGGACCAAGTTTAGGTGATGTAGAATCATATTATTACTTTGATATAAAAAATTTGGTTTATATAATACTAATCATATATGAAAAGAAGGAGCTTTTTAATGATGTAATTGCAATGTCATACTAGTTGTAATGTACATTTTGATTTGTGCTACTGAATTTTAAAGAAGGAATTTTCAATATATTGTAATAATTAGATCGATATGCTTACAAAATATAGTAAAAACTCGTCTTACTTCTAGGGTTTTTGATAATCCGTTATATGAGTTGTTATTTGTTATCTTTTTACTTAGAAATTTAAAATTCATACATAATATTGTTTTATTAATATTCAAGTGTACAGAAAAACTAGTAATCCAGATTATGTTCACATTTCAAGCCTATTGCACTATGCAAAATGTATTATATGAGATTATTACTAGGGTGATGGTTCTACGGATGCAGAATGTGATTGAGACTCTGGTTGATCCACTCAAGGTAGTTTCGTTCTTTGAAGACTTATTGAATAAAGTGATGCTTATGCAGGAAACTGTTCACTCCATGCCTAAAAGGAAATCTGGTCGTAAATGAATACTTTTAAAATTAGATCTTGAGAAGGCGTATGACTGTATTAGGTGAGATTTTATAGAGGAATATGTTGTGATTGGTAGAGTGTATCTCTACTCCCAAAATGTAGGTTATTTAGAATGGTGAATTGACCACACAGTTTACCCCTGAGTGTGGTATTAGAGAGGGGATCCTATTTCCACTTACTTGTTTGTTCTTTGTATTGAAAGGTTGAGTCATTTAATTATGGATTTTGTTGATGGGAGAGATTGGAAACCTATTCGTTCCCTTTTGTCGCATATGTTCTTTGTAGACGACATTGCCCCTTTTACGGAAGTATCCGTTTCTCAAATATGGGTGATTAAATCATGCATTGATATCTTTTGTAGGGGTATGGACAACGGGTCAGTTTGCATACATCTAAAATTTGTCTCTCCTAACGTTTCTAGGGATTTGTGTAATGATATGGAAGTGTTGAGTGGTGTTAGTGTTACTCCAATTTGGATATTTATCTGGGTCTCCCTATTCTTTAATCCAAAGTTACTAAGGACACCTTAAGAGTTTGTGGGATAGGATCAATGGCCGGTTGAACGGGTTGAGATGTCAATTTTTGAGTTTTGTTGGCCGGGTTACTATTGCTAAAAATGTTTTACAGTCTATACATGTCTACAACATGACATCCATTATTCTCCCTATAGTTGTATGCTTTGAGGTTGATAAGATTTGCAGGAATTTTGTTTGCGGACACTCCGTGGATACGCGCAAAATTCATACTATTCCTTCGCCGGAATTTTGTATTCCAAGACATTGTGAGGGATTAGGTTTACGTGATATGGAAGCTCTTAACCTTGCCCTTGTGTGGAAGTTTGGCTTCCGGCTTTTGCAGAAATTAAGATGGCCTATGAGCTATGGGATGTGTTATATGGCCTTATTATTGCTTGGGATAGTGCCGCTGATTATCTTACTATGTATCTAATGACCCGCTGGAGGGTCTTTTTACCTTTTATTGCTTTTGATGTAAGGGTCATCTATCCCTATTTGCTGAATACTTAGCTTTTTTATTTATCAAAAGCGTGTTAGAAGCGCGAGAGACCACTGACTCTCCTTCTCACCAAAAATAAGTGTACAAGAAAATTTAGGATGTGAATATACGAACCAGTACCCGTTCATCATGTATGCTAGCAAAGGTTAGCTTTTCAACATAAAATTTCGGAACAAGTCTCCAACAAGGTGATCATATCTCCTCTTACTTATTTGCTACATCCATGTTGCTCCATTGGTCCTAAACTCACCGGTAGTTAGAGACCGTAATCCGATTAAGGAAATAATAGTTTGCGTTTATGGGACTTCATTTACGGTACTTATTTTTAAAATAGGTAAAAATGATATTAAAACCTCTTTATTCAAGAATTGATAATGTTTTTATTGAGTGATCCAACTAGCATACAAAAAATACATTATCACAAATGCTTGTAATTGAATGGGAATCACATTAGGATAACATTGTTATACAGCTACATTCCTCTATAATTTATCGATTACTCTATCGATCACTTTTGTTTTGGTTGTAGAGTGAGGACCAACTTTGAATCGATGATTTACATGCAAATCTCGAACGAATATAATATATAAGCGTATTATGGCCTTTCACGACTGCAATGGGGCAAAATCTGTAATTTACATGCAACTCACTTATAGGAGTCGAATACACAAGGCTTTCGAACGAACTTGTCGGGCATTATTAAGGTAGGCGGCATGGAACATTTATAATTGAACATGAGTCACATTATGGTAAGTTTGGATAATACTAGATTCAATCAAATCCTCAATGATTGGTAAAGACAAACTACCTTTGACAAAACAATAAGCGAGTACCCATACAGAAACAAAAAAAGCTCTCTTCTCTCTCCTAAATACCTCACCTTCAGCCACCAGCCACCGGCCCCGCCTGCCTCACCCCGAGCAGCCCCAGGCTGCTCCACCCCCCCCCCCCCCCCCACCCACCCCCTTCCCTTCCCCTGTGCTGCTCCATGGCTGGCTCGAGACGCTCCAAACGTATCTCCATCAAACTTTCCGATCTCCAAGCTCGAACCAACAATCCATCCAATGCCAGCACTAACCCGTCTCGCTCCCCGGCGAGCCCCTTTGAGCCTATCCCAGAGGACCTCATACAATCTAACAACCAAAGGATTATCAACTGCTCCATGCCAAAGGCCAACACCACCGATCTTTCCTCTGTCATCCTTTTCCCACCACTTGCCCCAAGCGCCTCCCACATTCAGAATTCAACTCCCATGGGGTCCCCCTTGACCTCCAAACCGAACCCTGACCCACCGCATTCCAAGCCTATACCACAAACATCCCAAGCGTCACGCTGTGTCCACACTGACACCCCACCTTCCCCCCCTAAACGCGACTCTACACCTCCCTCTAGCCCAGCCGACCATCAACCCACGCCAGCTTTAATCCCCCCACCTCCCAATAAAGACACAATAACTGCGTCTCCTCACCTAGCCGACCCTTCGATATCCTATAAAGATATTACCTCGTGCAACATCCGCAGTAATCATGTCCCCCTGCACTTCATCCCAGGCCTTGAATCTGGTGTCATCAGATTCACTGATGATGATGTAGCCGAAATGAACCAGAAATGGGCGCTCTCCCTCATTGGATTCCCTCTCGGAAGCACTGCCAACTATCAGCGCATGGAAGCCGCTACTCGTGCCCTCTGGAACTCCGTTTCACCACCAAAAATCATCCGAAATGACAATGGCATCTTCATCTTCCAATTCTCAAATGAAGAAGATCTCAACTCCATCCTCCATGGAAGCCCCTGGATCATCAACAACTCCACTACCCTCCTGCTCAAAAGATGGACCAAAGACCTTGCTCTCGACTACTCCAGCCTGAGCTCAGTTCGCATATGGGTCACTCTGCATAACTTGGATTACCGTTTCTGGTCGACACACATGCTTGCCATGATCGGATCTGCCCTTGGCATTCCCATTCTTACGGACACTTGTACTGCTAACCAAGACAGGATTGGTTATGCTCGAATTCTGGTTGATATCAAGGCTTCCCGACCCCTCCTACGTGAAGTTACTCTCGCTGGGCCTGACGGGATCCTTATTCCGCAAACTGTCACTTACGACTGGATTCCTCCTCACTGTTCTTCCTGCCTCACCTTCGGTCACAACTGCAATCCAACGAAAGCCACCAGCAAAATGGGAGGTAACAAACCAACCCTAAAAAAACTCCACAAAATTCGCAACAATCCCAACCCTGAACCAATCTTACCAACGCCTGATCCATCCCACAAGATCGACCCTATCCCCACCACCATCAACCACAAATCCCTCCGTGCTAATATCCCTGGCATATCAACCTATCTCACTTCCGCAGTAAGGACAAAACAGCAACCCTACCCCCCCCCATCACCATACTGATAACCCCATGCAAACCCTAATCACATGCAATGCCCCTCCCACACCCTCTTACCCTACTGCTCCACCTAATCAAGACTCAACCACCCCCAGTTCCACCAACCCCAACCCTCCACTAACCCCCAACATCCTCCCGAACACAACTACACATACCATTCCTGCCCCAATGATTGAAGACAATGAAGCTCCACATCCTTCTTCCCCCCTGCCAACAAGCGTTGCCCAGGATAATGCTTGTGTTTCTAATGAATATTAAGGCATGTTCATGGAACATTAGGGGCCTGAACGACCCTATCAAACAAAAATCCGTTCAAAACCTGGTGAAAACCAACGACATTGACATCATTGCCATCTTGGAAACTAGACTCCGCCCCAACAACGAATCCCGCATCTCCAACCATCTCTTTCCCTCCTGGAAGCATATCTCTAATTCCCCTCTTGCACACAATTGCCGCATTTGGATCTGGTGGAATCCATCCAAAATCCATCTCACAATCACCCTCATTACCGACCAAATCATTCACTGTAAAACCTCCCTCCATCATCCTCCCTCCAATCAACCACAGCCATTTGATATATCCTTCATCTACGCTCACAACAGCCCTGATGATAGGATCAACCTTTGGTCATCCATTGACACAATCGGACTCCTTAACTCCTCCACATCTTGGGCCCTCCTTGGTGACTTCAACGTTACCCTTACTCCCGATGAGAAAAACACCAACAACACTCCTTGCATCTCACAACAATCCAACGAGCTTGCTACTTGCCTGGAACGTAACTCGATCTCAGATCTCCCTTACTCGGGTAGTAAGTTCACTTGGAATAACAAACAGATTGGTTCGCGTACCTGGTGTAAGCTCGATCGTATCCTTACCAACGACACTTGGCTCACCAATTTTCCCCACTCCCTCGCCCACTTTAATCTTCCCAGTGTATCCGATCACTCCCCTTGCATCCTCTCTATTACCCCTCCGACATGCAAGGTCAATCTTCCCTTCAGATTTAATAATAATTGGATCAATCATGAGAGTTTCTCCCCCTGTGTCTCTCGCATTTGGAGCATCGATATCCAGGGCAATCCGATGTACATTCTCACAAAAAAACTGAAGAGCCTCAAACCCATCCTCAAAAAATTCAGCAGCCAAAAACTGGAGAATATTCAAGACGCAATCAATCTCAATCGGAAGTGCCTCCAAAGCACTCAAAACAGGTTGAGAAGCGATCTACATAACCTATCACTACAAGCGGATGAAAAGCGCCTCACTGCCTCCCTCAACGACTCCATCAGAATGCTTAACACGACCCTTGGTCAGCTGTCTAAAGCCCGATGGATCGAGCACGGTGACCAATGCTCTTCGTATTTCTTCAGAAGCTTAAAATCTCGAAGATGCCATAACCGTATCCTCTCAATCAAAGGCCTTGATGGAAACATTACAACTGACCCTGACCTTATAGCCTCCACCTTCATCAACCACTTTAAAACCTCCCTTAATCGTCCACCACATACCAACTTCCCACCTCTCCCCGACCTACCCCTACCAACCCTCTCCCTCGCTAACAAAAACTCTCTTTCAATGCAGGTTACTGAAGAAGAAATCAAAAATGCATTATTCAGCATAGGCAATAACAAAGCTCCTGGCCCGGATGGTTTCAACGCAAAATTTTTTAAGGCCTCCTGGGACATCATCAAACACGACTTCACCGACGCTATTCAAGATTTTTTCAAGCATGGAAAACTGCTCAAACAGATCAATCACTCCACAATCAACCTCATTGCCAAAACAGATGCCCCGTCCACACCTGCCGACTACCGACCTATCTCTTGCTGCACAACTATCTACAAAACCATTGCTAAGATCCTGTCTCACCGTCTCAGCTCTATCCTGCCCCACATCATTGGACCATATCAAAGTGCCTTCGTAAAAAATCGCTCTATCAAGCACAACGTGCTCATTTGTCAGGAATTACTACACAAATACACAAGAAAGAATATATCTCCTAGAGCTGCCCTCAAGATCGATCTCTCTAAAGCCTTCGACTCAATTGACCACTCCTTCATCATCCAATGCTTGACCAAAATGGCCTTCCTTGATCATTTTATCAACCTGATCCATGAATGCATCTCGACGACCACATATTCTGTTAACATCAATGGTGTTCTCCAAGGCCACTTCAAGGGCTCTCGTGGCCTTCGCCAAGGCTGCCCCCTATCGCCCCTCATCTTCACCTTGGCCATCGAATTCCTATCCCAACTCATCCTATCCAACACCACAAATCCTTCATTCAACCTTCATCCAAAATGCATTAATCCAAGAATCACTCACCTATCATTCGCCGATGATCTTATGCTATTCTGCCGAGGCGACTGCATCTCCATTAAAATCCTCATGGACTCCCTCAACACCTTCGGCGTACTGTCGGGTCTCAAAATCAACTCTTTCAAGTCTTCCATTTATACGGGGGGGAATGGCCCCTCACGATCATGCCCAGGCCTGCTTCATCACCGGTTTCAACACAGGTACCCTCCCTTTCCATTTTCTGGGTGTGCCTGTGGGTAGTAGACGTCTTGCAATTACCGATTTTATGCCCCTCATCCACCGCACCACCAAGCGCATCCACTCCTGGGGTGCTAAGATGCTATCCTATGCTGGCCGTGCACAACTCATCCGATCGATCCTTATTGCCATAAACCAATACTGGAGCTCGATCTTCCTATTGCCTGCTTACATCACCAGCAAAATACACTCCCTTTTGCGCTCCTACCTCTGGGCTGGTCTCGCCAACAGTGGGCGTGCTTTAGTCGCCTGGACTACAGTTTGCACCCCTAAGACTTCGGGTGGTCTCGGCCTTCCCGATCTTAACACAAGAAACAAGGTACTACTCTCAAAACTTATCTTCGAATTAGATCGGAAGGACAACACCCTTTGGTGCAACTGGGTTGAAAGCAACCTCCTCAAAGACGCATGTATTTGGAGAACAAGACCAAAACCGCATCATAGCTACTCTTGGAAAACCCTTCTGAAAATCCGAGATGAAATTCACCCCCCTACTTCCACCACAAATGCCATCCATCTGCTATCAAACGCCAATGGCACATTCTCCACCAGTAAAGCCTTCCAACTGCTTAGACCTGACATTCTTCTCCTCACCCACCCCCCGCATAGATCCATATGGCTGAAATACAACATCCCAAAATGCAGCTATGTTGCCTGGATCGCTAGCCATCACAAACTACCCACCCTCACCAAAATCAAATCCTGGAATCTCACGGACTCTGACACGTGCAAGCTTTGCAATTATCTGGCTGAAGATGATGACCATCTCTGGCATACCTGCAGCTACACCTCGCTCGTTCTGGACATCATCTCTCGTTGGACTAGGGTTCCGTACCCCGCTCCCTACCTCAGCAACATTTGGGCCTGGTTAAGTTCTTACCACCCCCCAAAACATAGCCTCATTGGAAACCTCCGTACTGTCTCGATCATCACCTTCATCTACACTACATGGAAGATCCGCAATGCCCTCATCTTCAACCGTTCCTTCACCAGGGCTACTGATTGTGCTGCTGAGATAATCAACTCCCTCAAGAATCATTTTGCACACCACTGGAAAGATAGATCCCCTAATTCGAGATCAACCGCATAAATGCTTGGAATCCCCCTCCTCCCCCCTCCATAACTCTATCAATTCTTGCCCTACTGCTCCCCACGCTGATGTTGTCCCCTACCCCTTTGTATTCTACAATTTGAACATTCTGTAAATTCCCCATCTATAAATACAATTAACTTTTCAAAAAAAAAAAAAAAATAAGCGAGTACCCGGTGAGGAGGTTAGTCATGGTGGATAGTTACTCATCGGAAAAATATTAGTAAGAATTTATTTAGTTAAACTAGGGTTTCTATAATGGTGGGTCGCGCAACACGCGCGACAGTAGTGCGGAACGGGTATTCGTTTTGGTGTCGATCTAGAGTAAGATGTATTGAATGAAATATGTGTAGTAACTCGGTAACAAACATTGGAGTGGCTACATGAGATAATCGCAAACATATCTCGTTCAACTGGTCTTGCACTCTCTTCAAGCCGGTTTTCAAGGACGAAGAAGAAACTAGAGAAGACTTGGAGAAGAAGATTTCTCTTTTGTATGCTGGCAAAGCTACCTAGGGTTCGCGAGTTTTGACGATGACGAGTTTCACCACCTCGTAGTCTTTATGCTCCGAGATGCAACACCATCGCTATCCGATCGACAGGCACGGCGGAATAGGTTGTTTGGGTGGGGCGTGGGCCAAGGGCCCATGACATTTTGGGGGGCCAGGTAGTTTTCCTAAGACTAGTAGTATTAGGTATATATAGTAATACGGAGAGTTAAATATCAATTAAAATTAAAGAAAAACAATAAATTATAATTGGAAACAACACCCCGTTTTGATATCAATCAGGCTTTTTTCCCATTCCCAAACGCTAAACCCACGTCTTCTCTTCTCTATTTAGAATTTGGATCGTCTCCTTCAATCTCGTGATTTGAGAGCTCAATTAATCCCATGCCTTTCTCCCTTGAACGGTTATTTATCTTCTTCCTTGACTTTAAATTGCATCTCTACGCTCCCCACCAAATTCATTTTCAGTTCTTCATACCGTCATACGGTCTATTTTCTCAATCTGCGAAATCTCAACCAAGCAAGTGAAACAATGATTACTCCGCTATGATCAACCATGACACTGTTGTTCATCTTCGATCTATGATCTACTATTATTTTTCAAATAGCTTTGTTCAGATTTCTATTATAATTATTTACTATATTGTATTAGGTTAGGGTTTGGATGATTGAATATAAATTTAGAAATTTGGATCACTATTTGCTAAATAATACTTGAGTTTATTTACAAAATCGCTCTTAGTCGTGTTGCGAATTTTTATATGATTTTTGTTGAGAAAATTGGTATAGAAAAGCTCTTTTGTATCATAGATACAAGCTAGCCCCCTCCATTTTCTAACCAAAAATAAAAGTAAATAAAATTGAATTTTCCTGAATTAAGAGCATCTACATAAAAGGGATAAATAAATGTCAAAAATTAAAAAGATAAACTAAATTAAAATGACAATTGAATATCAATTGAAGATATGGGAATCGTATCTTCATCTTCAACTTCCACTCTCAACTCCTTCCGAAAATAAAGCACCATTGTTTTCGTGGAGATTCTTCAGACGCAACTCCAACAACACTCGTGTTTTTTGTCTTCAAACTGCAATCGGAACATAAATCTATACAGAAATTTTCCGGGATACGGTTTCTGATCATTAATCGGAGGACAAATTTTGTACATAATTTTCACAAACATCACAAATTTGTACATAATTTTCACAAACAATATAAATTTGTACATAACAGTTTCACATTCCAGTAAAATCTCTACGTAACTGTTTCACATTCCAGCACAAATCTGTACATAATTAGTACATTCAAGTAAAATTTGTGTACATAACTTTTTCACATTCACTAATCCACTATACATCATATTAACAACATCTACATAATCCAAAATTATGTGTACATAGATTCATAAATTAATGTTCGTAAATTTAAACGTTCTTACAAAAAGAGTACATAAATAGTCATTTCTACATAATTTCACATTGTACATAATTTTCATAGGGTACATAAAATTCACAAACAACGCACAAACTTTTACAACGACAATGGCACCCAATTACAGTTCCGACTACATTGATGAAAAAAATGGTGCAAAAGGTTGAAGGAAAACTGTATCCTCATACATAATATGAAAAACAAACATACCTTACAAATCTGGAGGCAAAACAAACTCAATAAATGATTCCACGCAAATTGAAGCAGCTTCCAGATACCGATCCTCAACTTTAATGAATTCTTCGTCCAAAAAATGGTGGTTATCATGATCGATTCTTTGTGAAAAATGGTGGATATCGCACAGAAGCAACGATTGCAAATAATCGAATGATATCTTCGTCGATTCCGATCCTCAACGATTTCTGTCAATTCATAAACTGAATTCCCTACCAACTGCACAGAAGCAACGATTTTGGATGACGATGATCTATTATCTGTGAAAAATGGTGGTTATCGCCCTAAAAATGGTGGTTATCGTGATAATGGAATGATGTTGAAAGAGATTTTTTTGGGTGAAACTGATTCCTTAATTGGAGGTATTAAATATCATTTTCCTTATTTAATTACAAAACAACATAGTAATTAAGGGAGAGAATCTTATTATTTTTGGACGGATATTCAATTATAGGAGAATTTATCTTTTCTGTAAATTTGCAAGGGGCCTAGTTTATTCCCATTGATACATAACTGCCTACTCATTCTACATTGATACAAGAAAAGCCTACTTACCTCTTTTACTCATTTTTGTTTGATTTATTAGAGGCCTTCATGTGTACTTTCGCTAGGGGCCTACTATACGTTAGCTCCAGCCTTGTCGATCGAGATGCAAAATTGAATACGTATCTTTTTCGTCAAACAAGCACTAATGGGTTGGGACTATCTAGCAAGGATGATGATGAATTAATTATGCGATGCTTGAGGTTAATTGGGGAGCCAGTTCGTCAGAGGAACATCACGAATGTTACTTACGACCTCAAGAACGCGAGGACCTACAATCTAAGTAGAAGCATCGACAAGTGCCGTGATTCGAGAAGCAACGAGTCGAGTGTTAATTAACAAACGGGTGTATTTCAAGTGGAGTACCTATAACAAGGCATATAGCTAGGGGGTTTGGAGGGTTCCACGGCCCCTGTTGAATTTTTGTATATATTTTTACGAGTGTACAATAAATCATACAATTTGTGTGGTCTTATCTTGATAATCTGTATTAGTTTCCTTTAATTATCTTGTAATCATGTACACATACATATCATTATATTATCAATAAATTCGTGGTTCTTAGATCTCTTCTAATCTTCCGAAGAGACATTCTATTTGGGATTGCCATGCTAGACCGCACCATAGCCACTATTGGAAAACCATCCTGAATATCCGTGACGAGCTCCCCTTGCCTACTCCTGGATCTACCAAAATCTCAACCATCTCCAATCTTAATGGATCTTTCGCCCCTAAGAAGGCGTACACCATCTTCTATGCCTCCACTCTCCCTCCTCCTGTTGCTACTAGCCTAACTATATGGGCCAAGACCAATATCCCTAAATGTAGTTGCATTGCATAGTATGTCAGCCTACGTAGACTTCCCACCCTCACCAAACTTCTTCAATGGAACCTGATTGACAACAATACTTGCAAATTGTGTACTTTTTGGCCTGAAGACGATGATCACCTTTGGGTATGGTGCAGTTATTCATCCCTTATACTCGACATCATCTCCCGATGGTTGAGAGTCCCCTACCCGGCCCTGCACATTCATGACATTTGGCCTTGGCTTAACTCGCACCCTAACCCGAAAAAAACCTCCTCGAGTCGGCCCGTGTCTCCACTAGAGCCATGGACTGCGCGGGTGATGCCATTAGAGCCACCAAGCTTCACCTTTCTCACCACTGGAAGGAACGATCTACCGAATCCCTTACTACTACTAGAATGCTTGATATTACTCTTGTCTAATCTTCTCTCATCTCATCCTCTACTATGTAATGCTGCATGTTATTGCTCTCTCCCCTCCTCATGAATATTCCTTTATTCTCAATACAAGTAATTTTTCAAAAAATAAAAAACTAAATTCGTGATTCTGCCACCAATATTTGTACAGTTATATCTCCACCATTTGTATGGTATTTATCCACCGTAAATCTATCAAGATCAAACAAACACTGTATCAATTATTGCATATATTACATACGATACATAGAGATCAAACACTTAGCAACCCAAACGAACGAAGTAAACAGACCAGATTGACAATATTAATTGCATATGGAAATTAAACCAGAAAGCAATTAAAAAACGATGATTATATATAAATAGTAGCTAGAGATCTTCTTCTGACAAGACAAATTTGAACTGGAACTCATTGCAACCCACGTGTACAAGCCATCCGTCTTCGTATAGTCTATGAGAGTTCCATCAGTCATCAAGTCACGCACCTTGCACGTGAAGGGAACATCACAATATGCTTTCATAGCAACAACTTTCATTGTCACCTTCTTCCTTGGGGCTATCACAATATTTTGCGTGTATTTAACAATCTTTTCTTCTGTCTTCTGCTGACCCTTTTCCTGTAATATCCGGAAATATTTTTATTTTGTTTAATACCATAACAAACCGGATTTCGATCCGTTGATCCTTATCTGCCTACCTAGTCGGACACAATATCTCAAAGTCATGACAGGATTTTTATAGTAACCTCACTTCACATAAAATGATAAGATTTTTATAGTAAACCCTAATACACCAAACCCTAGTTTATATCATGACATGTCCTTGACAAAGTCATGACATCCTTTGGACGAGACCAAGACGAGGCCATGATGAGAGTTGACGAGACCATGACGAGATCATGACAAGGCCATGCATGGGCTTGACAAAGCCATGACATGTTATGACAAAGCCTTGACAAGCCCAGTTTGATTCTTACCTTGTTTCAGCCAGCCCATTCCTCGAGTCACACACGCAGCCCAACAGTGGTGTGCTTCCGTCCAGCCCAACCTTGCCTTGCCTTCCGTAACCCTAGGAGACAACAGCCCATGGATCTCCTATCTCGCATCTGGATTTCCGCCAGCCCATGAGGCCAGCAGGCCCAAGACGCATTTGCTTCTCTCTCGCCCTTAGTGATCATCATGTAACGCTTGCACGTCCCGCTCCCCAACCGTCTGTAGATGAGCCTCGACAGATTCTTTCCTTCTTCACTCCATCATTAACGCCACTTCCCTTCTATTTCCCCTTGATTCACGCCAGCCAGTAAACCAGAATCTGCATACGTGCCTTCTACATCCATAGTCACCTATCCTTCCCTTTTACGTTTACCATCATCCTCGCAAGCCTAGCCGACCTCCAGCCTTTGGTCTCCTCTCCTGGCACCCTTCGCCTCTACTAGACTCGGACTAGACGTTGTAGATCGACAAACCTTGCCCAGGGCCATCCTAGTCTTCACATCATCTCCAAGGGGACGACAACTGCAGCAGACAATCTCATCCTCTCTTCTCTCAAGCTTCTCGTTGAAGCCGGTGGTGGTGATCGACCAGATCCATCGATTCGATCTCGGCTGAGCCGAAGGTAAGCCAAGCCTTCCCTTGACGTCTTCTGGTTGTCCTAAATGTAACTACCTTGACCTCCTTCATCTCCTTCGTCCGTCTATATTCTTTGTGCAGTTTCACGCTCTACACCTGTGCCTCGACGCTGGACAACCAAGTGAGCCCTTTCCCTCGCTTATTATCCCTCTACAGTTCGCAGCTTAACCGGTTACCATGGTGTGCAGCAGCGGGGATCACTCCTAGCGAGTCTTTGATGCGCAGATCCATCCAGACCACCTCATCACGCACCTAGTTCCAACCAGAAGATTGGTTCCCTTGTTAGGCGCATGCATTGACTACAGCAATATCGGTATCCACGACAAGGACAAGGCACGAGTCATCACAACAACGAGTTTTAGTACCCAACCCCTTTGACTCGAGCCACCTGTAGAGTTCTCAAGTAGGAATCGAACTAGTGACGGGTAGGGCTTGCAGATCTGAGACCTGTGAGGTGAGAATCGAACCTGAGACGTGTTACACTTCCAGCTTTTGAAATTCCAGAAACTATGTTTCAGCCATGTTTACGCTTCTGTTTAGATACCTTAAAACTATAATTCACCGTTCAAATTCTATTATGATATAGAGTGATATGTATACTATTATGTATAAAAAAACAATTTGGAGTTCATCCAACGGTTGAATCTGGATCTATAAGGTCAAAAAAGTAAGCTCGTAGTGCAGTTTCGGAGAAGCCCAGATTTTGGCTAAGTATAGATTTTCTATGTTTTGAAGCAACTTGAGGATTTTTGTGTAAGATCGTTGGACTGTAGTTTTGGAGATGTCTTGGCTTATATGATTAGAGTGCATAGCTTTGAAGGTTGAGAGATTTTATTTGAGATTTTTTTTATTCTTGTATGAGCGGTCTAAGTTAGGTCAAAGTGAGATCGTTAGTGACTTTTCAAAGAAGTTACGAAGTTGGAAAATATCTTCCAACTTAGCTAGATCTTTTCGGGGAATGTTAGATTATTGTTTTGGGCTTCATATGAAGTTTTAGAAACATTCTAAGAATACTTCTAGGGTCTCGGACACTAGGGGCAAAATAGTCTTTTGCCACTACGAGGGCATTTTGGTAATTTATCTGATGATAGAGTTAAAAATCTCAGAAGTTAGAGACTTCTAATCAAGTGGGATACATTATTGATCCACTTGCCTTTTATAATAGGCGGTTGAGTTCCTGCAGTTGCGGACCGAGTCGAGATAACGGGATTATGTTTTGTTTCAGGTAAGTCCTTTGGGCTTACTTAGCTAGTTGTCAGATATGAGTGTGAACGATGATAACGGTGTTTGAATGATGTGTGTACTAGTGTATTTCATTGTAATCATCGACCGAGTTACATATCTGGCCTAAGAGTAACGGGCGGTAGCATTCTGCTCAGTTAGCCCGAGGGCGCTGGGGGTTTCTTTCGGGACTAGTCCACACTTGGTTTGCGGGGACGCCACCGGCGGAGGTGTGCCAAACCATCACTAGTTGGATAAGGAACGGAGGCGAGAATCTTAAGATTTCTCGTGCTACAACTTTTAAAACAAGATGAAGTGAATCACATAAGTTGTCAAATAATAACCGGATTGTGTGTCAGCATGTTGAGTGTTTAGATTTCCTTATGTGTGTTTGTGTTATTTATTCTGCTTATATTTTGATCAATTAGCTAACGGTTTATCCGTGTTGTAGACTTTGTAGAGATTGTTAGTTACAGAGACATTCGGAACGGATGGTCAGCCGGGTCCACGTACTCATTAGATGGGGACGGGGGAGTCTTCCATACGGCATGCATATTATGTATCTTTATATATGTTTGTAAGGCTGTCACATGTGTACATTCATACCATAAAAATATTATGTTTCCAAATTTGTTTTAAATACATTTGTGCCTTGTTGTAAGATCCTAGTAAAGTTGTTGTTAAACCAAGGTCGGGACCCATTGTGAGGTCCTAACCAGTAGCTCCCCGAGTTCCAAGAACTTGGGGTGTTACAGTTCCCATGTCTCGCTACGTTCATACGAAACGTCAATGCCGAAATCCCCGACAAACGGAAACCCGAATGACCAACTAACCGAAACGCCGATGCTAACGGTAACATTTTGATTCCATGACAAAGTATTGGACACTTTATACTCCACTTCAAACATCCCAGTTTGTTCTACACTAGTGTAGTTGCTCCTCGAGTCATTGTACTTCTCGACGCTACTCGTATCATAGATACGAGAATCATCTAAGTGATAAGTAGCATCAATGATTTCCCTTATTCGAACCGGCTCAGCAATACTCACCATGGCAGTTCGAGTGATTGTTGAGATATTACCGACGAAGATATCCGGACCATTGATCGTACTATAAGAATTAGCAAAACTGTTAAAATATGTTAGTTTTAGAGCAACTTGGCCGCCAACCCTAATCGGAGAGAAGCTCGATAAAGCAGGAAATTCAGTTTTTCCGGTTATTATAATAAGCGAAATAAGCAAATAAATCCAATCACAGTTAGTGGCATGTTCGGTTATGAGTATTGTACGTTCATCAAGATAAAAGATCCTATGAGCAACTCCAGGTTCACCAATATCACTGGCTCGGAACTCCAATTGGCCGATTGTAGAGGCAGCCAGATATTTACCAATATACTCCATGAATGCAACAAATTCCGGGAGTGTAGCAATCGGCGTTGCATCAGAATGTGCAAAAACCGACCCGGATTCTGAGTCCGGTGGTTCTTGATCTACAACAGCTAGGTGAAATTCATTATCTTGAATGGAAAGGCCTACATGGTGTTGTCCAACATGCAAAATACGTATCTTCCTCTCGGAGGTAGTAGGGTTGACGTCATCATCCAAGAAAATGGGCTTGAAGAGAGTACAATCCCATTTGGATAGGTCTTCTTTGGGCTCATGTTCTTTTTCCACTATCCGATTGCTGTCTTCTGACTTCGTAATTATATAATATATGTCGTAAATTTAATGAACTACTTTTTGTTATACATAGGTAAGAGAATAGGTGGATCATTTTCTAGAAACCAATCGGCCTATGGCATCCTTGCGGATGAGGTCTTGAACATCTTCCGGGAATGCTTCAATTTGTAGTTCGGCATCATGTCCATGTGAAGATTGTTAAATAAAATTATAAATACATGTTGAAAAAAATATTACGTACCTGACCCAATACTTATTATTGTAACACGTCCGTATATGTACGAATCCTTCCACATTTTTTGCCTTCTCCATCTCAAACTTGAGATGGTGGAAGTGTATTTTCTCCGACGCAGAAATCGAATCACTATTTTTCTGATTGAAGTTCGACCTCCCGTTCTTTCACATACTGAGAGAGCTTGCTCTTGATCTCCGAGTCGGAGAGTTGACCGGTGTCTTTTGATACATCCGAGAGCTCGACCTTCTGTGAGAGAATTAATTTTATTAATCAGAAAGGAAATCATATCTCTTCCCAAATCAGTCTCCTTCTCTCTCCAATACAACCGTAGCGAAAGAGCGACAAAAGGATACGCCGATGGGTGCTCTTCTGGGTGAACGAGGAACTCAATGCTAAACAAAATTTTGCCACCAGTATTGCAATTTGATGAAGAATCCATTAACAGTATTGGAGGAACAAAGGTAAGCATATATCTTCAAATCAACATCTTCTTCCCTTTTTTATCCTCCTTCTAATCTCGAATTAGCTTTAGTTGCAAGATCATCTTTTTTCCTCTTCTTCTAAACTCGATTTGTAGATCTTTATATGGTTGATTTGAACTGATGTGGAGGAAAAAAGGGTGCCAAACTGATTGTGGTTTATATTGAGCATGATGCATACCAAGTGTTCTTTAACACACCGAATCCGCGGGACTCGGGATGTCACATTGGGATAGGATCTCACAATGGATCCTGACCCTAGCCTGACAACAAGTTCATTGGACCTTACAACATGGCACTGACAGATATAAAACAAATACATAAAACAGTATAAAGTGTACAACCCAAAGTAAACAACAACATAGCCAAGTATATAAAACGACAACCTCACACAGGAGGTACAAAAGAACATCCTCACGTAGGAGGGGAACACAACAAACTCAAACCAACCACCTAATGAACGAGAATCCTCGGCATGTCACTCTACCAGATCACTCAGCAGTGCCTAACCTGTAAACATCTACAACACGGTATGAAACCGTTAGCTAACTATACATATATGAGATAATGCATAAGCACAAACACAATCATGGAAGATAAACACATAGCATGCTTTCACACATTTACCCATTTTATATTCTTTATATAGTAGTCCATCACTCAAATCGTGTATATATATATATATATATATATATATATATATATATATATATATATATATACACATACGTGAAAATATGTGACACGAGGACCGATACATCCTCGCCTTTGAGAATGATAGCCATCTGGAGTGGAATCGGTCACACAACCCGTGTACCCTATGGGAGTGGTGTTGTGTCCTCCCCGTATACCAGGTCTGGCCTATCTCAAGAGAACCTCTCAGACTCCACAGCGGGATGAAGGGGAAAGGTTATCACAGCCACGCATACGGGACAATCAATAAAACATAGGTCGGTATATACGACATCAGATGCTATCATAGCAACATACAAAGCACACACCACTCATGCAAACACCTAATATAGGGATGGCAGTTAAGTAAGTCCTACGGACTTACCTCAACCTCGTACAATCACAACCACGATCAACCTCCAATCCTAAGAGGGACACTGCCTAATAACAAGGCATAAAGAGATATCAATACTCCTATCAATAAAAAAGGTCACATCTAGACCCAAGGGATCCATAAGGATCATAATCAATCTATAAGCCTCACAACCAACTAAACCTCAATATCTCAGCATAACTCACAATTCCTCAAATCTCGAGGTAGTATCTAATCAACATTCCACAATCTCAATTATAATCCTAATTTAATTAATTAACCTTTAATTAAGTAATTAAATTTCTCCATAATAACGTTTTGCCCGCAGGCAATTTTCAAACCCACCTGTCATCAGATTTCATCAAACAAACTATCCATAATCACCAGAATAATATAACGACCATAATGGAATTTCTAATTATCCATTTTGACAAGCCTAAAGTCAATTTAGGCCAAATCGTAGTACGGAAAACAAATAAATTCATAACTTATTCGTTACGATTGACGATCTGAAAGAAGATTCGGAATCACAGCGACGCAGACTACGCATGGACAACATCAAATTCACCGGAATGTGAGTGACGGAACCTGCCTGGTGACATATATGCTCGACCAACCCTTTATCTACTCGGAAATGAAGAAACTCGGTACCGATATGAAGAGAATGAAGAGAGGAATCCAGAAGCTCAAACGGAATTGAAATCAGATTAGAAACGGAGAGTAGATCCGAGTTTGAAGGTTGAGAGAAATCAGAGCTTTTACGAGAAACGTGAAAGGAAATGAATTAATAAAGAATTTTCCGCTATTTATAGTCAAGACGATAATTATCCTTTAGCGAAGTCGATAATTATTCTTTAACCGATCCAAAGGCCGGTCGAACCTCCTTCTCCAAACTTCTCGAGATTGGAATAATAAATCTGGAATATTGTAAGGATAATTATTCCACAACTGCCTCGGAAAACGTCTATTCCTAAGCCGTCTTTTTTAGCCTTTGAAAAATGAAATTGCGACTCTTTTGACCGTTTTGCCTCTCCATGTTATTTCATATCTAGGACATATCCGAAGTCCTGATCATTTCTCTCAACTGCATTTTTTTTTATTTGAAACTAATACTAACTAAAAATATATATTTATAATACATTTTTTTTAATATCTTGGTGTCCCACCAGTACTAGCCCCTTAGGTTTGTGGCCCATAAGGGCCAGTACCGGGGCCGGCTCTATATGTGACTAATTTGGCTTATGGGCATGGAAACAAAACGTGGGCTGACTTTATATGTGACTAATTTGGCTTACGGGCATGGAAACAAAATGTGATCAATAAAGCTACCATCATTTGCTCTATTTTGTAATATATCCACAATTTTTTTAATTTAATTTTTAAATTTGATTTATTTTCTAATTTGGTTTATGGACATGAAAGTAAAGTACAAATTCGTAAATGAACATCGTCCACCAACAAAGAAGGCTTGTAGATTATTCACCAGTCCAACTGCATTTTTCACAGTGAAATTGAGATCAAAGGATAAATATTTAAAAAAAAAAAAAAAATACATTAAAACTAGTTCAATTAAAATAATGATCTCCACCTTTAATTCCTCTATAATATATATATATATATATAAGGGCTTTTGTTCAGGCACGATTCATTTAATGCGGTACGGCCGTGCGACCGAACGTAAGGCCGACACGTGTCCCAGAAAAAAAAATTAAAATTTTTTTTTTCAGAAAAGAATGAAAATTTGTTTGAACTACCATGTTATAATATATGTACTATTCTCCTATAAACTTTGAGTTATTCCCATATAATCCATGAACTATTACTTTTTAATATATTATATCAAATTATTTATAAATTAATCGTTTATATGTTATGAACTATTCAATTGTAATTTATGAACTATCATTTTATAAGTTATGCACTATCCTTTATAAATTTTGCACTTTGAACTATTCTATTATAATTCATGAACTATTCTATTATAATTCATGAACTATCCCATAATAAGTTTTGAACTATTACTTTCACTCTTTTATAAATTTTGCACTCTGAACTATTCTATTATAATTCATGAACTATCCTTTTATAAGTTATGAACTATTGCATAATAAGTTTTGAACTATTACTTTTACTCGTTTAGAAAAAAAAAATAATAATAAAAAAAAATATATATATATATATATATATATTATATTATATTATATTATATTATATTATATTATATTATATTATCGGGACACGTGTCGGGCGTACGTTCAGCCGCACGCCCGTACCGGAATAATGTGTCTTACCTGAATATTACCCTATATATAAGCACATTATGGCCTTTTCAATAGCGCAAAATCTGTAATTTACATGCCACTCACTTATACGAGTCGAATGTATTAATGTAGGCCACATGTAACATTTATAATTGAGCATGAGTCACGTTATGGTAATAAGTTTTGACAATACTAGATTCAATCAGATCCTCAATGATTGCTAAAGACAAACTACCTTGGATATTTTATAATAGTTATCTATATCTATACTGCGCTTCAGATTTTTGACAACCAAAATGTATATAATAAACGAGATTGCTATTCGTACCACTGGAAACATATTATTTATATCCCGATTACGCGTAATCGTAGCAATACTTTCATTTCGTTCAAAAATAAAGAAAAATGGATACGATTACGCTTTGTGGAAGTGTAGCCATACTACGCATACGCCATGTGTAGTCGTAGAGCGTATGTGTAGCTACATTTGGTAGGAAAACTTACTATGAGTAAGGTAAAAAAAAAAAAAATTTTACGCCGACGTAATACGTAGGTGTAGAACGTGTACATACATATAGCATAACTAAGGTGATACGAATAGCAGGACCATAATAACCATCAAAGTTTGGGTTTTGCTAGAGTCCCTCAATTATTACTAAAGACAAACCGGAAGGGAAACGTTGAGTCAGCCAACAACATATAATTTGTCCATATATAAATTATTAGACTCATAGATTATTTTTTTAATTAAAAAATGGTGTTTATATCGTGTAAATAACAATTGTATATGAGTCTAATTTATATAGAATAATTATTTTTTTTAAAATTTAGTTTTTAAAATTGTTGTAATAGGGATATATCAAAGATCAAAGCGGTCAATTATCGCATATATTTTTTTTTTTTTGAAAATTTAATTGTATTGAGAGAAATGGGAATTTACATGAAATAGTCAACAAGAACAAAGGAGAAGCATATAAGAGTGAGGTACTAGGGGAAACTAGGCCAAGTGAATGCCGAGAAGACTAGCAGTGGCTTTGGACTCATTCGAGCGATCTTTCCAGTGAATTGCGTAATGCAACTTGATGGCTCGGATGACGTCGCTCGCGCATTCAACCGCCCTGGTGAACGTATTGTTGAAAACCATGGTGTTACGAGCCTTCCAGATGAAGTAAATGAAGGAGATGATCGAAGAGATTCGAATGCTATCGATGAGGTTAGGCTTGGAGGTGGGTATGAAGCTGAGCCAAGTCCATAGATTGCGGATGTAAGGGGCGGGGTATGGGACTCTGGACCATCTCGAGATTATGTCGAGGACAAGTGAAGAGTAGCTACAGGCGCTCCAAAGATGGTCGTCGTCTTCAGCCGAAGTGGTGCAAAGCTTATAGGTATCGTTGTCCGTAAGGTTCCAGCTTTTGATCCTGGTAAGTGTAGGAAGGCGCCGATGGCTGACAAGCCAAGCAATGTGACTGCACTTCAGGATGTTAGTTTTGAGCCAGATCGCACTACTAGGCGGGTGGGAGAGTGGTTGAGGGTTTGGCCTGAACAGAGCGTAGGTCTTCTTGGGAGAGAAAGAACCGTTACGGTTGGTGAAGGTAGTGGTAATGCAAGCACCGGCGGAGTTGGGCAGCTCCTCTTTGAGTTTGAGTAGACTCTTCCATAAGAAGCTGTTATGGGGTTTGGGCTGGCAATCCCAGAAGCTATGGCCCTTGAGAACATGGTTCTCGATCCAGCAACACCAAAGGTTATCATCTTTACGGTCGATGTCATATATAAGTCGAGTGAGAGTTCCATCAGTCATCAAGTCACGATACATAAGAGATATATCGAAGATCAAACACTTAGCAACCCAAACGAACGAAGTAAACATATCAGATTGACATCATTATAATTGTATATAGAAAAAACGATGATAATATAAAAAATATAGCAACTAGAGATTTTCTTCTGACAAGACAGTATTGAACTGGAACTCATTGCAACCCACAAACAAGCCATCCGTCTTTGTATACTCTCTGATGGTTCCATCAGTCATCAAGTCACGCACCTTGCACGTGAAGGGAACATCACAATATGCTTTCATACCAACAACCTTCATCGTCACCTTCTTCCCTGGGGGTATCACAATACTTTGCGTGTATTTCATAGTCTTTTCTTCTCCCTTCTGCTTACCCCATTCCCAAGTCTGGCTATGATCATACGAAACATCAATGCCGAAATCCCCGATGTACGGAAACCCGAATGACCAACTAACCGAAACACCAATGCTAACGGTAACATTTTGATTCCATGTCATAGTTTGGGACTCTTTATACTCCACTTCAAACATCCCAGTTTGTTCTACGCTTGTGTAGTTGCTCCTCGAGTCACTGTACTTCTCGATGCTACTCGTATCGTAGATACGCGAATCGTTCAAGTGATAAGTAGCTTCAGTGATTTCCCTTATTCGAACCGGCTCCGCAACACTCAACATGACGGTTGGAGTGATTGTTGAGCTATTACATCCCAAGATTTCTCGATCATCATTATCGATATGTTGAGAATTAGCAAAAAGTTTCAGATATGCTAGTTTTAGAGCAATGTGGTTGCCAACTCTAATCGGAGAGAAGCTCGACATGAAAGTATATTCATTTCCCCCGAGGAGTGTGATGATCATATAAACAAGGCAAACCCAATCACGGTTAGTGGTATGATCGGTTATGTGCATTTCACGTTCAGAAGTATAAGAGATCCTTTGAGCAACTCCTCGTTCACCGATATCACTGGCTTTAAACTCAAGCTGCATGCCCTCCGGAGAGACGACTAGATATTTACCATTATGCCCCATGAATGCAACAAATTCCGGGAGTGTAGCCATCGGCGTTGCATCAGAAAGTGCAAAGACAGAATCGGATTTTGACTCCGGTGATTCTTGCTCTACAACGGAAAGGTGAAATTCACCGTCTTGCATGGAAAGGCTTACATGGTGTTGACCAGCATGCAGAAGACGTATCTTCCTCTCGGAGGTAGTAGGGCTGATGTCATCATCAACGTCAGCATCCAAGAGAATGGGCTTGAAGAGAGTACAATCCCATTTGGATAGGTCTTCCTTGGGCTCATGTGCTTCTGCCACTATCCGATTGCTGTCTTCTGACTTCCTAATTATAGAAATAGAGAAAATATAAATAAAATCTAGGAAAAATAACTAAAAATAATACAAACTATCACCTATGAACAAAAAATAATACAAACTTAAAAAATTACTAATACGTATATAAACTATCACCTATTAAACCAACTTTAATATGGATAATATTTCTGACTAAAATTTAGGGTAAAGTGTTAATCCGGTAACCCAAAATAAATTTGGGCCTTAAATGTAATTTAGTTAAATTGCACGAAGAAAAATAAAAAAAATAAAGCTTCTTCTTCCTTGTGCTCATTGTTCATCATTTAGGAGGTATTCACCGGCCATGGAAAAGGACGAAGAATATCTCAGTCACAAGAGAAACTCAGATTATGCTACAATAGATGGAAAAAGCATTAGGAGATCTAAATTCCTACAAACACCGGCCGACGACACTCAGTTTATCTCAAGTTCAAGTTGAATCATTTTTTAATGTGTTAAAAGCCCCAAATCAGTTGCAATTTTAAAAACCTAAAGTTGCAATTTAGGGCTTTGAATTACCATATTTGAATTGTTTGTTACGTGTATGACATGAAAGGTTCATCGACAACCCTAAGAGAGGTAGGCGGAGTTGGCAGCCGTCGAAGATTTTGCAAGTATACTGAAGCACAATTTTGGGTGCTCTTGAGATTTTTTATCGTATTTTTGTTATGTGCTCTTCCATGGCTTCTTCTTATGGATTTTAGAAATTCACTGATTTTGGGGATTTTTTATGCATTGTTTTTGTTTTCAATCTAGTTTGCAGATTTTGTTTGTTCAGGGAAGAGTTTTAAGGATTTCAGAATTTTTGGATGGAATTGTGTTGTCTCTTAGTTGTTCATTGTAAATCGTCAATTACTGA
This sequence comes from Fagopyrum homotropicum, assembly GCA_033239125.1. Classification (NCBI taxonomy): domain Eukaryota; kingdom Viridiplantae; phylum Streptophyta; class Magnoliopsida; order Caryophyllales; family Polygonaceae; genus Fagopyrum; species Fagopyrum homotropicum. Next base: position 155,774,467 of record BSWB01000003.1, read on the forward strand.
AATGTGTTACAATATAGGGATGAGCAAGTGGAGAAGAAGGAAATCTTATTTTATTTTACATCTTAAACTTTTAACAAATTATGTTTTAAGTCCAAAATTTATTTCTGATAACTGAATTTGCACTTTAACCGGAAAAATGTTATCCATATCAAATATGGTTTAATAGGTAATAGTTTGTATATAGATTAGTAATTTTTAAAGTTTGTATTATTTTGGTTCATTGATGATAGTTTGTATTAATTTCGGTAATTTTTTTATAAAATCTATAGTTAATATATATATACACATATATATCAAGCATCAAATTTATTATACATTGATTTAGTAAAACGATCTATTAAGAATTAAATATTACTACTAATTTTAAAGTTAAATTAATTAAAATCTATAAAAATTCAACTAGCTAGGGTACTAAATATATAAAAAAAAAAATTCTTCAAAAAAACTTATTATTCATTATTAATTACATTAAATCAACTATATATATACAAACAATCATTTGTTGTACATTAAATAAGTTATAAAAAGAATGTTAAGAAAGAAATATGTTGTGAAAACAATTTTAACATTTATAATTCCTCCAAATTTATAAATATATGTGTAAAAAGTACGTACGAAGTACCTGGTCCAATACTTATTATTGTAACACGTCCTTATGTTTACGAATCCTTCTACAGTTTTTGCCTTTTCCACCTCAAACTTGAGATGGTGAAAGTCAATTTTTTCCGACACAAAAACCGGATCACGGGTTTCTCCTGATCGAAGTTCGACCTTCTGTTCTTTCAAATACCGAGAGAGCTTGTTCTTGATCTCCGAGTCAGAAAGTTGACCGATATTTTCTGATATATCCGAGAGTTCGACCTTCTCCTCAAGTGGTTGCTCCTTCAAATAATGAGAGAACTTAAGAAAAGAGTGTTTTGAATCTTGATCCTTCTTTGACACGTGATAGCGAAGATACTTGTTCTTGACATTTGATTTCAAAAGTATGAATTGTGGCAAGGCACTCATATTCGTCTCTCTTTCTTTTTTTTTTTGAAAAGTTTCTGTATTGAATCAAGGAGAGGATATACAAGGCCCATCATGGGTAGAGGAGCAGTACATATGCAGTAGAACTAAAACAAAAGACCAAGCCAAGGGGGCATTACATGAGCTGAATACCAAGTGTGTTAGCCCAGGAGAGAGTGAGTGTGGATCTATCCTTCCAGTGGTGAGAAAAGTGGTTTTTGGTTGTGAGGATGATGTTGTGAGCACAAGAAGCTTCATGGGTCGTAATATGGTTGAAGATCAGGTCGTTCCTACCCTTCCAGACGAAGTAGACGAAGTTGAGGAGCGTGGCAATTCTGATGTGGGAGATGAGATTATGTTTACGAGGTTTGAGAGAGGCGAGCCAAGTCTAGATGTTGTTCGTGTAGGGAAAAGGAGCAGGGACTCGCAACCACCTGGAGATGAGCACAAGAGTGGTGTGGGCGAAGCGGCATTTGTGGAATAGGTGAGTTTCATCCTCGGGTCTTTCATTACAGAGGCAGCAGGCATCACTCTGGGTGACGTTCCAGGCCATGAGCTTGACGAGGGTGGGTAGACGCTGCTGTGAAGCGATCCAGGCAATGAAGCTGCTCTTCGGGGTGTTGGTTCTATTCCAGATGTTTTTGTAGAGGTGGGATGAAGTGGGAGGCAGGCGAGGCTTCAGGAAAAAGTAGGCGGAGGTTGTTGAGAACCTACCATTTGGATTAGTAGAAGCCGAAATGAATGAGCTGCCCTGGAGTGATCTTTGAGAGTGTAGTATCAGGTTCCTGACTTTCAAGATTGCGTTCCAAGAGAGGCTATACTTGTAGTTTGGTTCGCAGGTCCAAATGGAATGATTCTTAAGGATGTTGTTACGGACCCAAGCGGACCAAAGGTTGTGCAAGGCAGGCGGGGAATTAAGCTCAAAGATCAGCTTAGACATGCAAGCTTTGTTCCAGGCCAGCATCTCTTTAAAACCAAGACCCCCGTCCTCCTTGGGGTTGCAAATCAACGACCAGGCAACCAAGGCACGGCTGCTTGAGTCATTTCCGGACCACAAGAAAGAGCGAAGTAGTCCAGTGATCTTCAGGATGACCAAGTGGGGAATGGGGAGCAGTGAACACCAGTAGTATTGGAGCGGGATAAGAATTGAGGAGATTAGCTGTTGTCTTCCGGCATAAGAGAGATTCCTAGCACTCCAAGAGTTGATTTTTTGAGTAATCTTTCTCTCAGATGGTGTTGTGTTGTAGTTGTATGATCAACCTCTAACCATGCATAGGGTATTTATAGTCGAAAATTTTCACTAAGTTATATGATTAATTTATTAAATATTGGAACAAATAGTGATTTGGATGCCCACTTTCATGTTACTCTGAATGGAAAAAAATTAGAAATTAAATAGTTATTTATTTAATAAAAAATACTCCATATATAATAGACATTTATATACTTAACATGTGATGTTATTTCGTCTTTTCTCGTTGAAGGATTGAGTCATTTAATTATGAATTATGTTGATAGGTCCCCTTCTATCGCATATGTTCTTTGTAGATGACATTAACTTTTTTGCATAAAAATCCGTTTATTAAATGAGGGTGATTAAATCTTACATTGATATCTTTTGTAAGGCGTCTGGACAACGGGTCAGTTTGTATAAATTTAAAATTTGTCTCTCTAAACGTTTTTAGAATTTGTGTAATGATCTATAAGTCTTGAGGTGTTAATGTTACTCACAAATTTAGGTAACTAGTGTATTACCCGCACTTTGTGCGGGTTGAGTTTTGATAAATATTTAATAGTTAGAATTTATTTGGATATTTGTAAAATAAAAATCCGGAGAATGAAATTATAATTATTAATATGATTTTTAATTCTCTTTTAAGTATTTATCTCTTATAATTAATTATAATTTTAAATTGATTTGTTAAGATATGCTTGTTGGTAAAAAAATCCGTAAAAGTTTAAAAACTATTTTTATAAAAATATTTATTTAAATGTTTAAAAAAATTTAGAAATCAATCTCCAATTTATAATAACATTTAGAAATCACTTATTAAAATAATTTTTTAGGCTTCGAGAAACATGGCGTTGACACGTGGCAATAGAGGCTTCTGCTTTAATAGATATAAGATTATTTGGGTGTCCCTATTCAATCCAGAATTACGAAGGACGCATTTAAGAATTTGTTCGACAAGATCAATGGCCGGTTGAATGGGAGGAGATGTCGATTTTTTATTTTTGTTGGCCAGATTACTCTTACTAAAAATATTATATGAGTAAACTAGTTCGGTAGTTGAGGTCCAAAATCGAAGTTTTTTTTTTAAATGAGTAAATTAATCAAAAAGCCACCGACCGTCCATAGATATTATGGGAATGTTACTTCAATTCGGCGGTATTTCGATTTACTATTTTCCGACCGTGAATAGTTCAATTCTATGTAAATATAGAAAATTTTATCCGGAGGATAGGTACTCTATGATCAAACACCGTTAAAAAAGTTGTACTGTATCTTTTATAATTTTTTTATAAAAAATGGTATGGTTTAAGTGCGACACAAATAGACCGTAGAGTGGAGTCGTGTGCATACGAACACACATGCATATTAGGACCAAACTTAGTATATAAGTTCAGTAATAAAATTTGATAATAAGAGTGGTCCACCAACTTTACATAATGGAGTCGAGAGTCTGACTTAGGTCGATAGAGTCTGACTCTATCGACCTAAAAGGGTCGAGAGTCGAGACAATAAATCATCAACATAAATTGTTCCACACTCTGCATACAACTTTATCGTAATGTGATTCGCATTCAATTACATATGTCCGTGCAATAATGTATCTTTGTATGTTAGTGAACCACTAAAAAAAAAATTACAATCCCTAAATAAAGATTTTTTAATAGCATTTTTTTTGCCTAATTTTAAAAATAAAAACAAAACAAAAAAACTTTGGGGCTGTATTCAATCAGACTTTTAAAGATTTTGACTGATTCTTAAATTTGTTGATTCTGTAGGATATTTTAATTATATATAGAGTCACTAAAGATTCTTTTAAAATCAATCAAATAATAGATTCTTTTAAAATCAACAAACTTTTAAATACCTTAGAAATTTTATGGAAAATTTTAAATCCTAATTATTAAATACCTAAAGATTTATATGTACATTTAAAAATTTATATTAAATACCCATTAACTTTTAAACTCCAAAAAATTCATGTAAAGTCTTAGTTGAATACAGCAACTCGCTGTAAAAAATCCCAGAAGTAACACGAGATATTACCACACTAATAAGCATATTTGAGTATTAATTTTTTTTGGAAAAATTATATAAACAGTTATTCGTATATATATTTGTTAAAGACACTAACACATAATTAATGTATATATTACAACTAGTGTGACATTATAATTACATTAATATTAAAACTTCCTTCCTTTTCCATGTATTATCATCATTATTATTGTTAATATTATAATATTATTTATATTAAAATATATTTCAAAATAATGATGGTTTTGAGTCACTTAAAATTGATCCCCACTCTACAAGACAAGAATTTGAAATTCAATTCTAACAATAAGTATTTATTAAAGATAATATATAAGAGGACAAATCATGAATTAAAAACTGGTCCTCACTTTGCCAATAATCCTCCATAACAATACCCATTATTATTATTATTATTATTATTATTATTATTATTATTATTATTATTACGAAGGAAAACACATTAAACGCCGGCGGAAGGGAGACGACTAACAAGTTGGGCTCCGCAACCCTTTTGAATGGTAAATGCAATCCTCGTCAAAATAAAGCAAGTACTCACTATATCCGGGTAGCTCTTTAGCAATCGAGCCCAATCTTCTAAGTAGCTCCACCGCGTCATCACCTAAATCACCAAACGTGGAAAAGGAAAAGGGAAGGAAATGATATCCCTTGGAGCAACAAACGTCCGCATACTTCTTTCTCTTGTTATCAGCAGGGACCCTCACAACTTTACCTGGGATGAAAATAGAAAGACCAGATGAAGAGAAAGCAGAAGTACGAGTGATGTCGACACATACGTCTTTGCCCTGAAACCAATTAAAAAAAAGGATGTCGGCGGGGCGCAACTCCCCACCACCACCATCAATCATACCAGTATTGACTTCCTTTCGAACAGAAATCCCAACCTTAAGACACTCATCACAAATGACATCACGGACCATGTTATGCCGGTGCTTGATACCAACCTGCGCTGCACAAGCAAGAGCAAGGTCAACCCAAGCGTCCAAAATACCTTTCTTACAAGCAGGGCACTTGGAACCCTCTCTAAACATCTCAATGCCAAGACGGTACTTAACAACGGTCCGGAAGTTGGCCGGGTTCATAACTTGACCAAGACTAGAAACCGGGGCCGCTTTAAGCCACTGTTGAGCCAAGGGTAACCTCAAGTGTTCAATTAAGGCCTTCTGCCTAATCGAAAGGTCAAAGTCTCTCAGAAAACACTTATACACGATATTATAATAACCACCAGCCAGTTTCTTCATTAAATGGGGGGTTGGGCGCATCACACTCATGTCCAAGTCGTAGTCTTTACAGAAATTGACCCAACTAGCAACAACAGTCTCAAAAGCAACACCATCGCCTGAAACACCAGAATGACTCAAGATTTGATCCTGCAAGCCACGGGTTTGAGACCTCGAAGCCAAGAAGGCAAAGTGTGGAGTATCAACACAAGAAAGAATGTCAAGCCCTCCATCACTAATCGGCAAAGTAGAAAGACGCCACTGAAGAGGGCCAAATCCAGCCCCTCCCGCGGTAACAATCTACTCGACCGAACAACGTAAGGCGTGATCAAAGACCCTCATAGCCTCGGAAAAGTGAGAGGGGGGAGTAGTCCGCATCGCGAAGTAAAGACGTGACACACCAGAATAGGCCCGAAGAAGCAATAACTCACACTATGGGTCCCCCAATCTCATAATGTCCTCGATCAAGGACTTGGTTTTCTCAACTCTCATAAGAGCCACCCGAGAACAAAAGGCTGGGTCAAAGCTAACAGCACCACCCAACAACTTCACACCATCGAGCGGCCTAGCAATATGCTCAAGAAAGACACCGGACTCACAACTACGCGGATCAACCTTCGGCCAAAAGATTTCCATTTTACCGATGTTAAGGTGAAGGCCTAAAGTGGGACCATCCACCCTGATGATGTCAAGCGTCTTACTAACAATTAGGGTATCACCAATCAACGTCCCATCATCAAGGTACAAAGCATTAAGCTTCAACCGGCAACTATCCGAAATTTTTCGGATAAGGGGGTGGAGAACCAAGAAGAAAAGCAGCGGGCCAAGAGAGTCCCCCTGCTGAATTCCTTGACAAGAATAAAGGACATGCTCCCCATAATAAAGACGAGCAGGGCGGGAATAACAGAACTCAACCCAAGAGGAAATAGCGGGGTAGACCTGTCGGACCTGAGAAATCATCAATCAACGAGATTAAAAGCATTCTTGAAATCGACCAGAAGCATGGAGACACTAGTACATTTAAGGTCTTCCATGGCGTTTGAAAGATGGCGTTTCAAAAAAAAATGTCATAAAATACCAAATTCATGGCGTTTCTAGAAGACAACGCCGTAAAATAAAAAACAGAGAGCTTTTAATGGCGTTTGAGAAACGCCCTAAATTGTACAGCGTTTATAAACGCCATACTAATTCGCGGGATTTTCCCGCAAACAAAAGATGGCGTTTTTGAAAACGCCGTAAATACCATGGCGTTTCTGTAAACGCTATGGAATTTTTTACAATATTTTCGCCCATCACATATTATGGTGGGAAAATTTCCCACCGAAATATTTTCGGTCATTTTAAAATTCCGTCAAATCCATGGCGTTTTAAAAAACGCCATGGATTTAATAGCCATTTAATCCATGGCGTTTCCAAGAAACGTCGTTAAATTTTGCGTCTAGGTTAACTTTTACGGCGTTTTAAAAACGCCGTAAAATTAATGGCGTTTATTATACGCCATAAATTCATGGCGTTTTAAAAACGCCATGAATTTTACAGCAATTTTACGCCTAGGTTAAAAATTCATGGCGTTTTTGAAACGACGTAAATTTCATGGCGTATTTTAAACGCCATAAAATTTACAATTGGTCTTTGTTAAAAATAACTTAAAACCCAACTTATAGTCGAATTAATTAATCAAATATAGTGATCTAGTCACTCAGTATAATATTAGGAGTATATTACAATAAACAAGATCAACCGAGAGTAGACCTCCTAGTCGAATATTAATAAGAAGGGTTCCAGTAACTTAATTAAAAATAGTTTTAATAAGACGGCGTTTTTAAAACGCCGTCTAAAGGATGGCGTTTTCATATCCCCCGCAACTAGCTTCTTTCCTTTAGACGGCGTTTTTAAAACGCCGTCTAAAGGATGGCGTTTTGAAAACGCCATCCTTGTTTTTATATCCCCCCGCAACTGGCTTCTTTCCTTTACGCCCGATCGAAGCCCTCTTCTCTCAAACACAAACCTGCGAATCACCCCGGCGCCATCTCTCAATCTCGGCCGTGACTTGCAGACCCGCCTCTTCCCGCTGCTGTCGCCCCACTCTACCAGCTTCTTTCCCGGCGAATCGCCCGATCGAAGCCCTCTTCTCTCGATCTCGGCCGAGACTGCAGACCCGCCTCTTCCCGCTGCTGTCGCCCCACGCTACCAGCATTTTTCCCGGCGAATCACCCGATTCTTTCGCTGCTATCGATCTCGGCCAAGGTGCGTATCGTTGTTCCTCCATTTCTCTCCTCCAAATTCTAGGGTTTGTTCATCAATCCCTTATACCTAGATGAATATTGTTGGTTGTTTATTTGATTCTGCAGATTTGAATGTAGTTCCTAGTGTTTATTGTGCTGCATAATCATGTAAGAGGTGTTAGTTTGATGCATTGATGCTTCGGATTAGATTATGTAGTTGAAGTTCAGATGGCTAATTTAGTTATCGCAGGCTTGTTTTCAAATGTGTCTGTAGCTGGGTTTAGTGAGGGTCAGACCTACACAGCATTAAAACAATAAAAGAAGAACTAGAGATTGTGTTTGAGGACCCTCAACTTGAATAGATCTACCAACCTACTTCATATGAAATGAAGTGTAGGGGTGATTTACTTAATCTATTATGATTCAATGTTGAAAAAAGATGTGGACATTATCTAGTCTAGAAATGGAAATTAAAGGGGTAGGAAGTCAAAATGGTGTAGATTCAAGTTTGACATAGTAATGGAGTAAAAGAGTATGGATGAATTATTATTAGTGCAAGCACATCCATTTAAATTTTAAAGTCTGTAACTTTGTGATTCAGAAATCAGAAGATGGGTAGGAAGTCAAAATGGTGTAGATTATGAAAGGCACTAAGCCAAACAGTTAGAAAATAAAAGGGTTCTGAAATCCAAGAAATGAAGAGGCAAAACATGTTCATAACTATCAACTAATAACTTATAAATAGGAGAATGAAGATTTAGAATACTGATTATTTCTAGCTGTTTTTTTTTTCAAAAGTCTTTTTTTTTAGCAGTCTTTTTTTCATGTTAGCAACACTGATTATTTCTAGCTGTAGTTTTTCCAGTCGTTCTATATTAGAATGGATAAAAGTTGGGTGACACTAGATAAAACGAGTCATGAGTACCAACAAGGGGTTAAACAATTTATCTTAACCGCAAAACGGTTTGCCCGAAATCCCGATAGAGTAATATGTCCTTGTGCAGTTTGTCGTAATCTTATCTCACAAACGGATGATGACTTGGAGGTACATTTGTTGCATTATGGTATTGATCCCGATTATGATATTTGGTGGGCACATGGGGAAAAAGATGTGCCATCTACAGAATTTGTACCGGATGAAAGTGAAGATCCTTTAGATTTGGATTATGAACTTCCCGATGTACTCCAAATGTACAAGGATGCAGACCTTTCTAACGGTATTAGAAACTCAAGAGAAAATGTCACAAATGACGACTACAAAAGAAAAGTGGAAGAGGCAGAAGTTCCTTTGTATCCCGGTTGTAAGAAGAAGTATACAATGCTTTCGGCCGCCCTCTTTTTCTATAAGTTTAAAGCCTCCAATGGTGTGCCTAATGAAGCGTTTGATGAATTGCTTGAAGTAGTTAAAGATATGCTTCCTGAAGTTAACAATTTCCCGACCTCTCTCACCGTGATTAAGAAGTTTCTTAAAGGGTTTGATTTAGTTCTAAATTGAACTGCAATGAAGGAGACGCCAATGAGACAATTGTTGATGGGTCTACACTCTTAAAAGGGCGTTCGATAGTCTTATCAGAATCAGACCGCAAAGCTGTTCATCTTTGTGTGTTGCTCAATACTGTTGAAGTTGAGCCATATATAGAGTTAAGTATATGATAAACAAAGTTATCCAATAAATACTTAAATCTTGTAATGCTGATTTTATTAACTAACCCTCTATGTCTATTAGGGTTCATAAAGAAGAATTAACACTTTTGGATCCTCAGTTATATTCTGATAGCAACTTGCTAGAGAAAACTCACTTAGAGACCTTTGTGGTTTGGTTACAAGCCAAGGTTTGTGAACCTAATACCTTTTTTTTATACCACTAATGTTATATACAACTCATAATCTATGGATAATAATTTTGGTGTACAGATTATGAATGAAGCTAGTGTCGAAGAGGGTGACACATATTCACTAAAGTCACTAGTGAATGGGCCTAGATTTTATGCAATGTCGCATAAAGGCTATATAGTAAATGGAAATCGGTATCACACAATGGACGCAAATGTCTCAACAGCTGATTATGGTGTCCACATTGAAGCAAACACTAATCTGAATTATTATGGAGTCATAAGAGAAATTTTGGTGCTAGATTTCTACACTTTCCGTATAGCTGTTTTTCGGTGTGATTGGGCTAATATTGTAAATGGGGTAAAGTATGAGGATGGATTCACTTTAGTTAATCTTCGGGAAAATTTAGACAAAAAGGATCCATTCATTTTAGCATCACATGCTAAACAAGTGTTTTACTCTAGAGAAACTGAAAATTCTAGTTGGTACGTGGTGTTAAAAGCTCCTCCGAGAGGCTTTCATGATTTGGAAATGTTCGATGAGTCTGTTTTTACATCTTATGTTCCTATAGATATTTCGGCACTTGATGTAGACACTTGTGATAGTGATGAAAGTTAAAAGAAACAAGTGATTATTGTTTTTACATGCTAAACAAGTGATTATTGTTTTTACCTTATGTTAACTGATTCCTAACTATAATCCGGATACCTTAACTTCCGATAGCAGGCTTGGGAGAAGGTATGGAAAATCATACTTTATCAAATCATGCTTTTTGTTATCTCTAACCAAATTGGTAAATATTTTTCAGCTTCATACACATTTCAAAGGAAACAATTCAATGGATGAAATAATTCCCGTGAATGAGGTATGATCTGTTACTATTCCTTTAATATAATATAATATGTCAATTTTTTTTTTTGTAATATTCTATTATCTTGTTGTGAAGAATACTAGTAGGAGAGGTAAAAATAAGAACAACTCAAATGCAACTAATAGAGGGGGGAGTTCTGGACAATCTAGTTCCATGTCTCAAAACTCGAAGAGATCAAGAGGTCCTACTTGTTTGCAAGTTATGGCAACGGGAGCAAATGATAAAAAACTAGTGGAATGGAATGAAAGAGGACAACCTGTTGGAGATGTGTCGGTTAAGTTCTCGTCTACAATGGGGCTGTTAGTTCGGGAACAAGTGTCGATTGTCTATGAAAGTTGGCTTAAAGTCGAAGATTCAACAAAAGAAACTCTTTGGAGACATTTATTGGTAAAATTACATATTTTTATTTTGATTCACTAATTAAATACCATAATTTTAGATATCAACTTAGTAAATTCAGCTTTCAAAATATATTATTGTTTGTAATTACGTTATGTTTTCTTGTAAATTAATTTCAGCAAAAATACCATATTGATAAATGTTTCAAGATATTTATCCTGCAACAAATGGGGAAACTATGGAGATCTTGGAAATCCGAGTTATCAACCGAGATACGAAATATTCTGGAATCAAGATCGACTAATGCGGAAAGGACTAGTCAACTTGCAAAATTAAGGCCTTTTATTGTGCCTGCAGAAGATTGGGATCAATTTGTTCAAGAACGAATGTCAACCAAATGGCAGGTAAGCTCCTTTACATAAAATGAGAATGATTAATATTATATGTATCTTTATAATTTGTTATTTAACTATCTTGTAATTGTGTAGGAAAAGAGTGACAAAATGAGAGGAATAAGGTCCAAACAACTTTTGAGCCAAACATTAAGCCGGAAAGGGTATGCACGGGCCGAGTATGAGTATGTAAGTGTTTATGGAGTTATAATTTCTCGTTCTACATATATAACGTTTAATTTATATTTTCTCAATTTGTTTTAATTTTTTCCCTTTCTTTACAGAACAAAGAACACCCTGACATGCCTATGACCAAAGCACAATTATGGATCAAAGGGCATACATCGAAGAAAAAGACCAGTGAGGCTAATGCTTCCAAAATTGTATGACATACATATTAATGTATTATATATTAATTTGTTTATTGCTTACATGTGACTGACTTCGTGTATGTGAATCTATTTATTATAGGATGAGGTAAAGAAGAAAATGGAAGAGGCGACATCCAAGGATGAAGAAGACAATATTTTAACTCAAGTACTTGGTAGACATCACCCAGGGCGTATTAGAGGTATGGGAGCAGGGGTAACCAGAACCAAGTTATATGGTCATACACAAGCGCATGCGAAATATGTTGAAATGGAGGCTGAATTGAAAGACATGAAACAAAAATACAAAATTATAGAGGATGTTTTAGCTTCTAAATTCGGAGTAAATTTAGCTGATCATGTACCCGGTAAATGTGCAACTTCCAAGGTATCAAAACTCTTGTCAGTTTGTCTATATATTTATAAATTTTAGAATTCAATATTATTCTAATTAGATCTTATATATTACAGAGCAATGATCATTGCGAAGAAAATGATATTCTAGAGGCTACATCTCCAAAGGTATGAATTGGTATTTTTTTTCTTTGAATAATTTCTATTAATCATAATCATGATCATATGCAAAATTATATTTCATAGTCAGGAAAAGGAAGTAGTTATCATCCTTCGATACATGATAAGTGCAAACTAGTTAATTGGAACGGAGATGGACAAGTAGTGGCAAAAGGAAAAATTTCAGCCATAGATCCCAAGGCAAATGTGCATGGGTCCATACTTGGACCAGAATGCTATAGGATTGCTATCGAAGAAGTGTTGGTGGATTCAGTAGGATTTTATCGTTATGAGCCTGAATTTACAACTCTTGGTGATGCACTTGGCAGTACAATTGCTTGGCCAATAAGATACATTGTGTTTGATGATTGAGTATGATGAGAGATATCGTATTTGTATTGCTAAGGTAAATACCAATTTTCAATCTATACCATTTTGTGTGTGCTTGTCTCGCTTCTATTCTCCTTTTGATGTATTTTTCTTCGTCTACTTTGTGCAGCTTGTCGAAGAATATGAATATTACAAATCATCGGAAGACAACTTGTGCTACAAACATTTTGTGTGAAGAGTCTTGTTGTTGAACTCGTTTTGTGTTACGAGTATTGTTGAACTCGTTTTGCTGTTGCACTCATTTTGTGTTAGGAGTCTTGTCGCACTCGTTTTGTGTTAGGACGTTGAACTCATTCACTGAAATATAAATATATACGCTTTAGTAATGTGTGTAATATTGGTTTTGAAGACGCAGGTACATTTGCATCTGTCGTAGTTTTTTAAAAAAAATATCTCTATACAAATATGGCGTTTTATAAAACGCAATGTGTGTAATTTTCATGGCGTTTTAAAAACGTCATGACAAATATATTCCATGGCGTTTTTAAAACGCCATGAAAATTATACATACTGCGTTTTATAAACGCCATGGAATATACTTTCCATGGCGTTTATTAAACGTCATGGAAAGTACTTTCCACGGCGTTTAATAAACGTCATGGAAAGTACTTTCCACGGCGTTTAATAAACGTCATGGAAAGTACTTTCCACGGCGTTTAATAAACGTCATGGAAAGTACTTTTCCACGGCGTTTAATAAACGTCATGGAAAGTACTTTTCCACGGCGTTTAAAAAACGCCGTGGAAAGTACTTTCCATGACGTTTATTAAACGCCGTGGAAAATCCAACTTATTGATGACGTCCCTTTCAAGGGCATTACGGGACGGCGTTTAAAAACGCCATTATAGGTCTTCCATGGCGTTTTTCAAACGCCGTGGAAGACCTTATATGTACTAGTGAGAGACTATTATTCTCTCCCTGAGATTCCACCAACCGATTGACCGCATGCAAAACCGCTTCCCCACCACCAAAAACCCCAACCCCGAACTGAGCATCCTCAAAGTAAGGTCCAAGGGACTTACCAATAGTAGAAGCAGCAACCTTAGAAACAAGACGCCTCCAAATAGAGCCAACAGCGATAGGACGGATACCGTCGCCCGGTTTAAGGAGGGGCGTGAGCGGAGCACTCGCAATGTACTCACTAAGAGAGTCCGGGCAACAACCCCTAAGGAAAAGGTTGACAACCCAAAAAATCGACTCAATCAGCTCAGCAGCAATAGCAACAGCACCTCCACCAAGGGCATCCAATAAGTGTTGGGCCCGCAAACCATCCCTACCACAAGAAGTGCCTTTAGGAAAACTCCTAATCCTATCAAGGACCAAACTCTTATTAACCTGAAGAGTATCTCTGATTCTCACCGGAGAAGGTATGAAAGGAGGCGGGGAAGGCGGGTGCATATCCGAGAGCCCACGAAGAGTGTCCTCAGACATGGGAGCAATACCCGAGGAGGTGAGGATACGAATGGCAGCCGCAAAGTGGCCATCACTAACTTTCCTTTTACACTGCTTCATATTAACCTCAGCTTGGTTATCATCAACAACCCTAGAGCGAGAATCCAACACAGAAGACACAAGCTCCTCAACGAGACACATAATACCTCCCGGTTCCTTCCACAACCGAGTGACTCTAACAATACTTTCGGTCTGCAAACTCCGCCTCATACCCGACCGGTTTTCAGAACAAGACCTGGGCTTATACCGATGAAGGATACACCGAGGTAAAATAAGGAGACAGACCCAAGCGGACATACAGGAGGGATTAGAAAGAACCCGGTGAAGAGTGTCTTTGAGAATCCTAGCAAAACCCAACCTGCACTTCCACGGGATGTTCTTCACAGTAAGAACATAGGCCTTGAAAACCTTCTCCACCAAAGACACATCAAACCCACCATTAAGATCAGGAGCACTCTGAACCACCACCGCATCCACAATATCCATAGAAGAAGCGACCATAGAAGAAGGCTGAGGGAAACCATGGATAGAGAAGGCAATAGATCCATCATTAGACAAATGAGATTCAACCACACCATCCGAATGAAAAAACTCTTAGACACCGTATGAGTGACGCAACATTCACCACAAAACCAAAGATCGACTTGCCTAAGGACCTCCACAAACTTATCATAAACACCTTGATCAAAGCCAACAAGAGACTTAAACCCAGGTTGGAGGTCAGCACACAAATGAATATCCCGCAGGTGCCTAATGAAATAAACCGGGGTAATCCCCTTACCCCCCCATCACGCCCAAAAAAAGGGAAATGAACCCGTACGAGTGGCACAATACCCGCGTTCCTCATGCAGAGAACCAAAACGCAAAACCAAAACAAGAAGCACCAAAACGAAGCGCAAACACCAAAGCAACCCCAAACCAAACAAGATCACGTACGCAAAATAAAATGGCAAGAAATTAAGCACAACCCCAAGCAAAGATGTGTATCAACAACAAGCATATGTAGACAACCAAACTACATTCATAGGTAACACAACAACAAGCAGCCGAACACAACCGAGCCAAAAGCCTGCATAGTAAGAAGAGTCGAGAACTAACCAGACGGAGGGGATACAGCAGAATAGAGGACGTAAAATACGGGGCAATCAACCACAGAGAAGATCGACAAGGAAAGGGATGCCGGAGAAGGAGACCACAGAGAAGATGGAGAGAGATGCCGGAGAAAGAGACCACAAAGAAGATGGAGAGAGATGTTGAAGGGTGCGCCGAACGCCAGAGAAGACGGGCCTAGGGATCGCCAGAGAAGATGGAGGGAGATGCCGGAGGACAGGGCCGGAGGGATTTTCGCAATTTTCACCTTCACCGCCCCCGCGGTGAAGGAGGCCGCCCCAGCGGCCTTGGTGTCTGTCACCGCCCCTGCGGCAAGGATAATCCACTCTTGCGGTATTGCCACAGATCACGAAGATCTTCTTTCCTTTTCGGTTCTATCTTGTTTCCTATCTTAGAAGATCCAATGTTCTTATCTTTGGGCCGGCTTTTCCTTGGATCTTCCAACCCTAAAACGTCCTCCCTTCTTCTCTCAACCTCTCTCCTATATAATCCCGTCTTTCTCCCGTTTTTCCGGCCGTTTGCATACGTTTGTCTCCCATTGAGAGTTGCAGCCGCCACCTTGTTTTCCTGTGATCTTGTTGAACATGTAAGTTCCTTCCTATTTGTTCTTCATCACATTCATGTTATGTTGCAATATGCTTTCCTTCTACTTCGTTCTCTCTTCGTTTCCTGTTTTCTTATTCTCCAAGAATCAAGTTTGATCCTTGATTCTTGTGGAACCTTCCGTTGATGATCCTTTGATGTTCACAATTTCCCTTGGTTGAGTTGTGAAGTGTGAAGAGTAGTGAAAGAGCAAGCTTTGACCTTGTCGTTGTTTTGCTGTTGTCGAGAAGCCGATAGTAGCTTTTGTCGAAGATCCGTCCCCGCGCCTGAGTATTCTCGCTCCCGCGGCAAGCCTCCCCTGCGCCTTGTTTGGCCGCCCCTACGGCTTTCCTGTAGTAGCTTCCCGTCTTTGGTGAGCTACTTCCTTCCTTGCTTCCTTCGTTCCTTTCCTTCGCCTTTGATGTTGTTGTTGACTCTTAGTGTTATTTAAGACTAAGTTTGAGACCTTAACTTGTGGAGATCTCTTAGAGATCATATAGACTAGAAGTTATAGACTTCTAGCAATCGTTTCGGTTCCTGATTTCCGTATGCCTTGTTTGAGCAGGCTTCTTGTCCTTTCCGGAGGGAAACTGAGTTGGTTTTTGATTCCTTGTTGATCGTTGAGTTACCTTCGAGTGAGGTAAGTCCCTTGAACTTACTTAGCTTTATTCCGCATATTCGTTTGATTGTTTTGGCTTGTTGTGTTGTTGTTTATCGTTATAACTTATAGTTGGAATAGGATTGACCTTGTTATACCTTAATTGGCCCAAGTGTATTATAATCGGGCGGTGACCGCTTGTCCAGTTCAGAATGGGGAAACTGGGAAGTGCTCTTGCGACCAGTCTAGCAGGTGATAGAGGATGCATTCGCTCTATTCCTGTTGGTAAAAGGGGACAAAGGCGAGATCCTAAGGGATTCTCGTGTGACAACATAAGTTGAATTAATAAAGGGAATAACTTAATAACAGATAATAATCGGTTGTGTGATATCATGCTACATGTTTATATTACCTTATGTGTGTTTGTGCCTTTACCGTCTTTCTGATATCTAGAATGTTAGCTAACGGTTTATACCGATATTGTAGACGCCTTGTAGGATATAGGTATTGCTGAGTGATTCAGATGGTGTGGTCAATCGGGGTTCTCGTACGTTATAGGACGGGATTGGGTTTATGTTTATGTTGTTGTTTTCCCTTTTGTTTTGAACTCGCCTTTTACGCTTCCCTTTGTTTAAACATTTGGTTTTATATTGAGTTTTGATTTTCATTTGTTTGTGCCTTGTTGTAAGATCCGTTGTGATGTTACTACTCTGAGGGTCGAGACCCATTGTTAGGTCCTAGCCGTAACGCTTCGAGTTCCCATAACTTGGAGTGTTACATTATTATTATAAATATTAAAATAATAATTATTATTATTATTATTGTTGTTATTATTTTATAATATATATATTTCAAAATAACTATTGTTTTGAGTCACATAAAATTTGTCCTCACTCTACAAGATAAAATTTAAAATTCAATTCTAGCCATAAGTATTTATTAAAGATAATAAAAAGAGGAAAAATCATGAATCAAAAATTGGTCCTCACTACACCGACCATCCACCGTAACAATACCCATTATTATTATTATTATTATTATTATTATTATTATTATTATTATTATTATTATTAAAATATTAATTATCGAAGGGAAAACACATTACATGCCGTTGGATGGGAGCCTACTAACAAATCAAGTACATACAACATCCTTATAATCAGTTTTTGCATGCAGTTGTATCTAACTATATATGGATGTTTGTCTACTCTTTTTGAAGACTACAACTCATTGACTTTAATAATGAATATTGACTTAAAGAATATATATATATATATCTGGTTTGCTAGTTTAAAGTTGTTTGTCTACTCACTTGGAAGATTACAACACTAAATTGTGAGTTACTCATATTACAACAACTTGTAAGTTGTTAGTCTACTGCTTGGAGATTACAACAACTTGTAAGTCGTTTGTATACTCACCTGTGAGATTACAATGACTTTGCCTAATTATGTTGTTTGTCTACTCCTATTAAAGATTAAAACAACTTGTAAGTTGTTAGTCTACTCCTTGGAGATTACAACAACTATGACACAAAAACTAGACACTGAAATCCCATAAAAAGTTCTGATGGTCTTTGTACCTTTTTAAACTGAAGGGCCACAAGCGAAGGTTTATCTGGATCTTTTCCAGATTTCTAAATGCTTCATGGGTTTTTCTTTACTCGTTGAACAGCTGAATTGAGAGCTCTGTGAGTTAGAAACAGTCTTTGTTTGTCTATGCTAAAGGCTATTTTAGATGGTTACCTACAATTATCATATATTAATGTTCATGATATATATATATATATATTTTAATTTATTATAGTGGAGATTCATGTTTTTTTTAGATCGTCTTCATCCATATTTGTCTACAATCATTATTGTTTTCATCTGTTACTCTTGCTTACCTTACTGCTTGTTTTCAACATAAAATAATTGATTATTAGTGTTATTCAAATCAAACACAATCCATATGAATTTGGTACCCGATTATACTACATCCCGTATCCTTGTGGGAAAAGTTGTTGTTACTTTTCGGTAAAACTTTCACGATCAATTATTATTAAAAATGGTTTTATTAATAGAGAACCAAATGCTTCAAATGGCATTGTGTTGATGTTGTATAGCCAAAAACTCATGAGTTATGTGTTTAATTTATAAATATTGGAACAATTGATGATTTGCCCATTGTGAGGTCCTAGCCGTAACGCTTCGAGTTCCCATAACTTGGGGTGTTACATTAGTATTATAATTATTAAAATAATTATAACTATAATAATTATTATTATTGTTATTATTTTTATTATTTTATAATATATATATTTCAAAATACTATGGTTTTGAGTCACATAAAATTTGTCCTCACTCTACAAGATAAAATTTAAAATTCAATTCTAGCCATAAGTATTATCAAAAATTGGTCCTCACTACACCGACCATCCACCATAACAATACCCATTATTATTATTATTATTATTATTATTATTATTATTATTATTATTATTAAAATATTAGTTATCGAAGGTAAAACACATTACATTCCGTTGGATGGGAGCCTACTAACAAGTCAAGTACATACAACATCCTTATAATCAGTTTTTGCATGCAGTTGTACCTAACTATATAAGGATGTTTTTTTTTTTTTGAAAATGGAAAGCGGTTCGAAACATTAGACGGCGTGCCGGCCAATGAATCGAAAGGCCGAAAAAGATCGGCAGACGGACTAACCGTCATGAAGAACCATAACAAAGTAGAAAAGAAATACACAAAAAACACATCATAAAGACTCGTACGCTAAAAGGTCTTCGGGGGAAAGCAGAATGATCAAGCCCGTAAGAAGCGATGAGCAACACCGTTCATCTTGAAGGAAGTACACAGGCAAGGAGCCTGGGGAACAACTGTGGACACCTCAGATTTGGGCCGCAACAGAACCGTCGGGAGTCGATCACAAATCCACGCCTCCTTCTCGACAAAACGCTCGGGCCGCAACCACAAGACAACATCAAAACTGAGAAGACGGTGCAGCAGAACACGAGTATGATGACGTATAAATGTGTATAACTTTGATGGATAGAAGAGTAATGATTTATAAGGAGAAATGTGTTCATAAAAAGTTGGTTAAATAATTGGTTTAACGTACAAGAGCTTGCACAAAGAAATGCAAAGTTATGATTTTGTTCGATTTTATTTTTAAAACCTTTATTTTCTTAGGCAATAAAAATTTGAGACTTTGAATTTCATTGTTGGTGAAATTCGTGCCGTTAAGCTGAGATCAGTGCTGTTAGGCCACAAGATTATTGCCTTGGGTCGAGGATTAACCCCCTCTTTCTTAGTATAACGTTGTGATTGTAACATGAAACTTTGTTATTCTTTGTTTTCAAAAGCCCTTTTTTCTACATTTAACTAACACAAAATTAGGAGAATGAGAAAAGGGCCAATAAACCCAATTGAAAGTTGAAAAAGTGGGTGGAAGGCGTAGGTAAAAAGCACTAGAGCAACTCCAGTGACAAAATGAAAATGAAAAACAAATGGGCCATCGGGCCCAGTTGAAACCTTGGAGAAGGAAGGCGGGCAAAGAACCCTAGCCACAGACGGCCGACGGAAATCGAAATGCAGGGAAGTGTTCAACAGGGTGTACGAGACGAGGGATCAGTGGAAGAAAGGCAAAGAAGAGGACCTACTACCACCTCAACATCCTCGCGATTTCAGTTGGATTTTCTCCAAATTAAAGGTTTTTCCCAGCTTTCAATTTGAAAATAAACCAAAATTACATTGTATCTCCGGCGTGGGTATAGAATTTCTGATAAGAGCGTCAAGACCGGAACCGGAAAGTTAGTCTGCACACAGGTTGGGTGACAACTAGATTCTGCTAACACTAAGCTTGGGTAATATAGTTGGAAGGTTGGAAGCTAAGTCCGACGTGATTGTGGGGTATTCACCGGTGAATCAAGCGATTCCGGTGACCAACATCAAGTTTTAAGTGTCGTTTGTGGACATACTTGGTTTTTCAAGTCACAAGACCATGGGTTAACTGCTATAAAAGCCTTCCAACAGGGAGCTGCCAACCACGGAATCTCTTGGGTTAGTCAATCGACCCCGTAGCTCATAAGTTTGGTAACTTTTGTGTTTATTTTAACCTCTCAGTGCTTGTTCACTTCCAAGTACCCTGATGTTTAGGATAGTTTGTCCCTTAGCTTGCTTGTATGAATGGTAAATTGTGGATGGGGTCGAAAGATGTTGATAAGGAAGAAGGATATTTAGCCCATAGGCCTGTCCGCCACCCTCGCAGGCTTGCAGCTGGTGTTCAAAACGCCAACGCCGGCCATTTTAGGAAGAACAGATGGTGAGATTTGTTGATCGGCGGTAGCATGTGTTGAGTGGGAGGTTATCCCAAAAGTTAGGTTTTTCTACAGAAGAGAGCTTTTTTTAGAGAGAAGACGATTAGATCTAACTATATAAGGATGTTTGTCTACTCTTTTTGAAGACTACAACTCATTGACTTAAAGAATATTGCCTCGCCATCGACGACGGAGCAAAGGGACCGTTGGTACCGCCGCCTTGAGCCAGACGGAACAGCAGCGAAGGTACAACCCTGCCCCTTTTCTGAACCGCGTTACCCCATCCCCTCTGCTGAACCTCTATAGCCTTCGACCATCGGCAGTGTGCGAGCTCGGCAACAATACTGTCGACCACCAACGACATCGATCGACATCAGCAGTACTCCCTCTCCCTTGTTGCAGTGGACCGATCGACACAGCTTCCGCTACAACCGGTGAGTCATTCGTCTCCCTCCCTTTCTGTTGCACGATACACCATACCGACGGCCTCCCTCATTGCATACAGTGCCATCCGGAAGCGAGTTGGTGAACGTAGCCTTGCCCACGACCAAGCGGCACATCGCCGGGCCTCTCGTCTCGTGTTCTGCAGCCTTCAAGTGCCAGCAACGAAGGTAACGTGACCAGCATACCCTTTGTCTTTTCTCTGTTCCGCAGTTTCGATCGGGAAATGTCCCTCACCTCCCTTGCGACTGTTGCTACGCAGATCCGAAGAGTCCCTAACCGAAGGCTACTCCGATCGAACCAGGCTGCAACCTCCTCTCCAATTCCGTGACGTAGTACCGTGCGGTTAGTACCCCTCCGCCTCAGTATACTGCGATTTTTGTATACATAGTTCACATAAGTATAAGGGCTATGAATGTGTATAAGTATACCAAGGTTATGAATGTTTATAAATACACGTATGTAAATCTTTGGAATTGCAGTTGAATGGCAAAACGCTCTCTTCTCTCTCCTTGAGTAGCCGGCGACTTGGCCGCTCAACCCTAGTGCAGCCCTGGCTGCGCCCCCTCCCCCCGCCCCACCCAACCTTCTCAAGACCCATACACATGGCCGGTTCCCGTAAATCTCGACGTCGTAACATCAAACTCTCGGAGCTTTCGGGACCCCCCTCGGCTCCCATTACAAAAACCAACTAACACCACATCCCATGCCAAGAAAAAACTCCATAACCCATACCTGATGAACTAATCCATTCGAATAACTCCAGACTCCTCTCAAAGGAACCCTAGCCCCCTATCCTTTCCTCCGAACTGGCATTTCTGCCTTTGAGCCCATCCCCAGCTACTACACCAGCCTTGAATGTCCATCACGCCGACCTAGGCCTTCCATCCTCCTTACTTCCTGCCACCAGCATGGTCGTACAGGTAAGTCCAGCCCACGACCATCGGTCTCCGGATTCCCCTGCCTCTTCAGATCCCCCCTTCGCAGGTTCTAAACCAGACCCTTCACCTCCCGACTCCTTGGTGTTCCCACATGTCATTACTGCCGCGGGACTCCCTACCCCCCAATTAGTTGAGGGCGCTGATTCCGAGTACGCTGCCCCCCATGCAGATACTCTCCTTCAGCCTTCAGCCCCTTCGACTACTATACCAGCCCCCACAACGCAAGCGTGCTTTCAAAACCCTAAACCGCACGTTAACTCTCCTACGTCCTACTGTGACATCGCTTCCAGAAGTATCGTTGGGACCATGTCCCCCTCCCGTTCATTCCTGGACTCGATGATGGGTGTATCCCATTCACTAACGATGACATCGACGCAACGATGAGGAAATGGAACCTCTCCCTTATTGGCTTCCCACTGGGTTGCCCTATCTCCTTTCAGAGACTGTCCAAATTTGTTGAAGCCAACTGGAACTCGATCTCCAAACCCAAAATGCTGAGGAATGAGAAAGGGATCTTCGTCTTTCACTTCGCAAACAAAGACGACCTTAATACCATACTGCTGGGTAGCCCTTGGATCGCTAACGGTTCCACCACTATTTTGCTGAAGAGATGGACCATTGATATTCCCCTGGATTACTCCAGTCTCCACTCAGTTCCGATATGGGTCTCCCTCCACAATCTAAACTTCAGGTTTTGGTCTAAGACAATGTTGGCTAAAATTGGATCCGCTCTGGGGACCCCCATTCTGACGGACGCATGCTCTATCAACCATGATCGCCTTGGATATGCTCGCATCCTTGTCGAGATCCATGCATCTCGTCCTTTGCTTTGTGAGATCACTCTCACAGGCCCTGAAGGAGTCACCTTTGTCCAAAAAGTTACTTACGACTGGCTTCCCCCCGCTGTGATGCCTGCCTTCTGTTTGGTCACTGCTGTTCGACACCCAAACCTGCTCGCCTGGATGTTGTCGTTAGCGGGTCTTGGAACACCATTCCGCCCACCTCCAGACACCCGCAGCCACAACTTGACCTCCCTCCCATTCTCCCCACCCCAGACCCATCCAGCAAGATTCACCTTCCTCCGAAACCTTCCAGTGCTCACAAGAGTCCTTCTAAATTACCATCGAGCCCCCCTCCCATTCCCATTGCGCCCTTGGGAAGTCTTTCTAAGCCCCTGGGGTTCCCTCATGAGGACCTAACCGATCAATGCTACCTCTTGTTCCCTCCTCCACTTCCCCCTAAACCAGCCTCCCATCCTTCCAATCTACCCAACACTACTCCTCCCACCCAACCTCTAACCACACTTCCCCTTTCAAAAAACCCTTCCCTTTCCTCATTGATTGCAAGTGCAGCCAATGTCTCAACCTCTCCTGTCCAATGATAGTACGTACTTGCGCCTGGAATGTCAAGGGCCTCAACGACCCCCTGAAACAGAAAGCTGTCCAGCGACTAGCTAAGAAGCTTCAACTCAACTTGTTTGCCATTTTAGAAACTCGCCTCCGTACTGACAATGAATCTAGAATCTCAACTCCCCTCTTCCCATCCTGGAACCACATCTCTAACTCCTCTACTGCCCATAATTGCCACATCTGGGTTTGGTGGAACCCGTCCATGATTAATGTTACTGCAACCATCATCTCAGATCAACTCATCCACTGCTTCATCTCCAATCCTCTTCCAGACCCAAATCAAACTACCTTTGTAGAATACTCCTTTGTCTACGCCCACAACGCTATGGAAGATCGTATCGGTCTTTGGAATTCTATAGCCATCCTTCGGCTGCTTAACTCCAACAAACCATGGGCCCTGATGGGCGACTTTAATGTCACCCTTTCCCCAGTCGAAAAACTATCAAGCAATCAGCATAACTTCACACAAGTATCAAATGAGATCGGAACCTGTTTCGAACTGAATGACCTCTCCGACCTCCCTTCCTCTGGATGCAAATACACCTGGACAAATAAGCAAGAGGAAAACCGAATCTGGAGCAAGCTGGATCGTATCATCGCCAATCCCGAATGTAACATTTCCTTCCTTGACTTCTATGCCCACTTTGGTGTTGCTGATGTCTCCGATCACTCACCTGCATTGCTATTCACTGAACATAATGCACCCAGAAGATTTTTCCCATTCAGATTTAACAATACATGGGCCAAGCATAATTTGTTCCTGGAGACGGTTAGAGTTACCTGGTCTGCTGAAGTTCAAGGGAACCCCATGTTCCGGCTTACTAAGAAGCTGAAGATGCTCAAACCCCATCTCAAGAAGTTCCCCAGCTCTCAGTTGGAGGAGCTTCACTTTAGCATTGAAGAAAGCCACAAACTACTAGAGGAGATTCAAACTAAACTGCAGACTAACCCACTCAATCCTGATCTTCTCGCAAAGGAAAGGAGAACCTTCCCTTCGCACAAGGATCACCACTCGAAGCTCTGTCAGGTGTTGGCGCAGCTCTCAAAGGCTAATTGGATCAAGCACGGCGACCAGTGCTCGTCATTCTTCTTCAAGAGTGTCAAGTCTCGCCGCTGCTCCAATTTCATTGCTGCTGTCCAGAGGCCTAACGGCGCGATAGCCTACGAACCTGACGACATTGGAGATGCGCTGGTTAACCACTTTAAGTCTGCCCTCAACCCTCAATGCCCAACTCCTAGAGGACCTATCCCTTCAATCAGGCTTCCATCTCTCGATCAAGCCAAGGTGAGCGTCTTGATCGCGCCTGTTTCGCCTGAAGAGGTCAAGCAGGCCCTCTTCAGTATTGCAGATAACAAATCTCCAGGGCCGGACGGCTTCAATTCTTTCTTCTACAAGGAAGCTTGGAGCATCATTCAACAGGACTTTACACTTGCGATTCAGGATTTCTTTGTGAGCAGAAGAATGCTCAAGCAAGTTAATCACGCTTCCATCTCCCTGATCGCCAAACATGAAAACCCCATCCTGCCCTCGGACTTCCGTCCCATTTTCTGTTGCAACACTACCTACAAGACTATCTCCAAGATCCTTGCAAGAAGGCTTAACCTCATACTACCAAGCATCATTAGTCCCAACCAGAGCGCCTTTGTTTCGAGGAGGTCAATCAAACACAATGTACTTCTTTGCCAAGAGTTACTTCATAAATATGGCAGACAACATATATCTCCTCGAGTCGCTATGAAAGTCGACATCTCCAAAGCTTTTGACTCCTTGAGTCACGAGTTCCTCTTGAACTGTCTTCGCCTGATGCATTTTCCCGATGCCTTCATTTGCCTTATCAGTGAATGCATCGGTACTGCATCCTACTCGGTCAACGTTAATGGAGAACTCAAGGGACACTTCCTTGGTGCTAGAGGGCTTTGGCAGAGTTGCCCGCTCTCTCCTCCCCTCTTTGCCATCGCAATGGAGTTCTTGACCAGGCTCATCAACGAAAGAACCATCAACCCGGACTTTAATTTCCACCCCAAGTGTTCGGCACCTGCCATATCTCACCTTGCCTTTGCGGACGATCTGCTTCTCCTTTGCCGAGGGGATCCCAACTCTATCAAGATCCTCATCAACACCCTTGATGAGTTTGGAGCCCTCTC
The DNA here is from genome assembly GCA_033239125.1 of Fagopyrum homotropicum. Classification (NCBI taxonomy): domain Eukaryota; kingdom Viridiplantae; phylum Streptophyta; class Magnoliopsida; order Caryophyllales; family Polygonaceae; genus Fagopyrum; species Fagopyrum homotropicum. Next base: position 155,799,905 of record BSWB01000003.1, read on the forward strand.
TAGTCTTATCATCAACCCAAGCAAATCTTCTATCTTCACTGGTGGCCTTAATCAAGCTGAGATAGACAATGTGGTTCAAATAACCGGCATGAGGGTTGGCACCCTGCCTTTCCTTTATCTTGGAGTCCCTATTGGAAGTAAACGACTGCTGATTCAGGACTTCCTTCCCCTGATTCATAAGATCACCAAGCGTATTGACTCGTGGAGCCCCAAATCTCTGTCATACGCAAGACGTGCCCAACTCGTCAAAACTATCCTCTACTCGGCTAGTCAGTACTGGTGCTCCCTTTTCTTTCTACCTGCAAATGTGATCTGTACCATCAATGGTCTCTTGAGATCTTACCTTTGGTCTGGAACCGCCACTAGTAGGAGGGCCTTAGTTGCGTGGGAGTCTGTCTGCTCTCCTAAGCTGGCTGGAGGTCTGTAATAACCGAAAATTTTAAGTTCCGGTAAATTGAAATTAACCAAAGTCCGATGAAATAATCGTAAATAAACAAATAAATAAATAAAACGAGTTAGTTCTATCATTTTATGTGACCCAGATTCACATAAAATGATAAACTAAATGACCGGAAATAAATTACGTTTTTAATAATAATTTATAAATACGGAATTTAATTCCGTATTATTTAAACTCTCGCACAAAAAAAAAAATTAACGAGTTACGAGTTCCGCTTTCGATTTTATGAGATCACCGCTCAATTGGGCCAACCCTAGGCCCAAGCCATCAGCCCACTTCCTAAGCCCATCATTAACCCTAAACTAATTAAAATTAACCTAATTAAACTAATCTAATTTAACCCTAATTCTAACCTATCTCACGCGATTGCCGCTCCTGCCTTTTCCCTCTCGCAAACAATCGAACTGCAGCCCCGCTTCTGCTCCCTTGCGATACGGACGACAACAGCCTCGGCGCCGCCCTCCTTCAGCCGGAGCCATCGCCGCCGGGTCCTGCGCCACCTTCCGCCGGCTCCGGTAAGTCTACCGCCCTTCTCCTCTTTCCGTTCTTCTCCGCACTCTTTGCGGTTCCGCCTCTTACCTTCCGTCGACCACTGCAGTACCGAAGACGCAGCCGTCTTTCCCTCGCCGTGGACCACCGTGCGACCGCTGGAGCCACCGAGCCGCGCCGCTTCAGACGCCCGCCGCAGTGACGCCGGTAAGGTTGTGCCTCCTTCCTTCCGCCTCCCTCCTTTCCTTCCGCTTTCTGGTTCGATTCCGAGGCAGTAACTGTCTTCCTGCGCAGCCAGCCCCTTTGCCGCCAGAACGCTAGCCCTTTGCCGCCGGAACGCCAGCCCTTTGCCGCCGGAACGCCAACCCCTTACCGCCGGACTGCAGTTCCGTAAGCTGGCTCCTCCACTTTTCAATTTCACTGTCATAAATATGTATGTGAGCTGCTGTAGTCGGCCTTGAGCATAGTTAACATAGATAGGTAGCTGCTGAATGTATACATAAAATGATAGAAATAAGGGGGCTGCTGTAAATTCATTTATTCATTCAGCTTTGGACCTATAAACTGCCTATCTTGTCGGACAATTATTAAACGTTTGGATAAAGATCCACCGTTGAATTTTGGATATGTTATTGTCGGTATTGCAGTGTAGAACATACTGAAATTTGAGCCAATTCTGAGTTATAGTTTAGGAGATATGAGTTTATCAAGTTGGCTTCTCATGCAGTTTTCTAAGTGTGCTGATTTTGAGGAAATTTGCTTGCGATGCAGTTTTGTAGAATAAATTTGGAGGGGTTATTGACTTCTGTTAGACTTGAATTTCGGACAAGTTATAGTTGATATAGTATAGTAGATCATACTAAAATTTCAGAAAAATCCATGTTATGGTTTGAGAGATATGAGGTTTCAAAGTTCAGTTTTATAAATGTGCTGAGTTGAGAAAAACAGCATGAGATGCTGTTTTGTGAGATAGTTTAGAATAGGCTTTTGATCTCTGTTAAGCTTGAATTTTTGATATGATATAGTTGACATCTTGTTGTAGATCATATTAAAATTTGGGAAGAATCGGAGTTACGGTTTGAGAGTTATTGTGTTTCAAAGTTGACGTTTTTATATACGTGCTGAGTGTTGGGGAAAACAGCAAGTGATGCTGTTTTGTGAGATGATTTTGAATAAGCTCTTGATATCCGTTGGACTTGAATTTTGGATATGATATAGTTTACATACTGTTGTAGAACATATAAAAATTTGAGAGGCATCCAGCGAGTGGTTTGGGATGTACGATTTTTCCAAGATTGAGTCGTAAGCAGTTTTTCTGTTGTGCTGAAATTCGGTTTTGGGAGATAGTTTTAAATAGGATTTTGATCTCCTTTGCAGCTAAATTTTGGATATATTATAGATAAGATTTTATAGTAGAACATATTAAAATTTGGGATAAATCCAGTGAGTGGTTTAGGAGTTATGATTTTTCAAAGTCTACTCAGATTTGCGCTAAGTATAGAATTTGTAAAAGGGAGTAGTCAACTTTAGGAATTTTTATAAAACTGTTGAATGAACAGTTTGGAGAAATTCTTTCTCCTAAAGTTAGATAGAACCTCATAGATGATCTAGAGATTTAATTCGGAATTATTATAAGCTGTTAAGAATTTTATATTTAGAACCGAAGTTAGACCTTTACAATTCTTCCGGAAAATAGAAACATAGAAAAAAATGTCAGTTTGGAACCAAATAAAATTTTAGGAGTTAGAAAATAAATTTAGAACCTCAAATAGGAGATTAGACATGAATTCTAGATTTTTCGAGAATTTCGGGACCAAGGGTAAAATGGTCATTTTACCCTAAATTAACACTGTAACTAGTTATGTCTTAATAAATCATTCGATCTTAGAAGTTTTAGACTTCTAACTACGTGAGAGTGTGCTAATACACTTATCGCCTTTGACAGGCAACTGAGTTGCTACAGTTTACAGAACGAGTGGTTTACAAAGAGTCGAGCTGTATATCAGGTAAGTCCTTTGGGCTTACTTAGCTGACTGCTAAATATGAGTATAAATGATGATGGTGGTGTGTGATTGAAATGTTAGAGAGATAGGTTGTGATATATAATTACCGACCTATATTTTGGCCTAAGAGTAACGGGCGGTGGCATTCTGCTCAGTAGCTCGCGGGGCGCTGGGGGTTTCTTTCGGGACTAGTCCATACGTGGTTTGTAGTGATGCTACCAATGGAAGTCAGCTAGACCTACACCAGTTGGATAAGGAATGGAGGCGAGAACTAATAATAATTCTCGTGCCACAACTTAAATTGAATAATGTGAATCACTTAAATAATAGATAATAAACGGTTGAGTGCCAGCATGATGTTTGTTTATTTTGTTTCTGCTTGTGTTTGTGCTGTTATCATTTTTGCTTATATTTGGATAGTTAGCTAACGGTTTATCCGTGTTGTAGACCTGTAGAGATAGACAATTGCAGAGAGATCCGGAACGGATGGTCAGCCGGGTCCACGTACTCATTAGATGGGGACGGGGAAGTCTTCCATACGTCATGCATGTTATGTATCTTTATATATGTTTGTAAGGCTGTCACATGTGTACGTTTATACCATTAAAAATATTATGTTTTAGAAATTGTTTTAAATACATTTGTGCCTTGTTGTAAGATCCAAGTAATGTTGTTGTTAAACCAAGGTCGGGACCCATTGTGAGGTCCTAACCAGTAGCTCCCCGAGTTCCGAGAATTTGGGGTGTTACAACATGGTATCAGAGCTCTGGGTTGGCAACAATGGCACTTGAAATCTTCTGAAAGACCGAATGTATAAAATAACTAGAACCCGAAAGGGGTCTAAGATTTTCAAAACGGATTTCTGTTTTTACACACGTGCATAGTCGGGTTGTTGGGTTAGTAGTACGTCGGACCACCATCGTTCTCCGTGGATCTCTACAGCTTGGAACGATAGGTGAGTTAGTATAGAGACTTATATTGATAGGTTTTAGTGTAAATTATATATTTGTGTGTGTGTAGTATGCTAGTATCCTAAAGGATATCTTGTATTCTTTAGTTGTGATATCATGAAGCGATTAGCGCCTCATGATAAATCGGTAACGAGTTTGAAGAGTTTTCCACACGAGATAAGGGATTCAGACCAAGATTGAGTATGATACTCTGATGGACGTCTTGGTGACCTTATAAATCATCCGAAGAACGAGTGGGCAAAGAAGTACAGATGTGGAGACAATTTTCACCACAAGTACCGTCCGATGGGAAAGGAATCCCCGAGTCAACTCAGGCAGAAGGAACAGGAAGTCATACAAGGGACTTGGTCGTATGAGGCTGAGAGATGAATTAGAAGAATCATGTAAGAGACGACGAAAGGTCGGATTAGAGATAACGATAAGGGAACAAGAATCATACAGAACGGAGTACAACCAAGATTTGCAGAATAAAAGATGTTACAATCAAAGCAAACGCCGCCACATGTAAGCATGGGCATGAGAGTACAAAGAAGATAAGGTGCTGACCTGAGGCGAAGAATTAAAGGAGTACAAAACAACCATTGACAAATGAGTTTAAAAGACGTGAAATAAATTTCATCATCATAGAGACGGTTTGACCTACTCAGAGATGCAAGAGTTGCAAGAAATCATGACGTAAGTATCAAATACAGTAGAAGTCTGAAATTAAGACAACGGAATTCTATAAATGTGGCATTACAACACAACACCAAACTAATGAAAGAATTTTATAGACGTCTAGAGGACCCTTCAAGAGATCAACAACGACAAATGTGAAGCTAAATCGATCCGCGTGCTAGTATCTTAATAATAACATGGAGTGAGTTCGAGCAAGGAACCCTAATTAAGAACTTAAGAAGAAAGACTAGACGGCCAGAAAGGACCCCCTTTATGTCATTGAAGACCAAGGGAAGCGTGTGACGGGATTACCACCTATTGGCTAGGAAAAGGGTGCAAATCACAGTTAGTACAGATGGATTATAAAAGAAGAACTAGAGGGGTAAGGAGTATATGATTTTGATAAAGTTCTATGTCAATCAAGACAGGGTGTGTGTAGCATTCCCTACTAGATAAACCGCCAGTAGAGGGAAGTTAAGGTCATGAGAGTCGCGTAGACGTGCTTACAAGCTATAGTAGAAGATCTAGAAAGGACCATTGATATCAGATGGATGACACAGTTGGACTCGAGAAATGAAGTTAGTTCACGGGAGAACTGGAAGTTTGTAATGTAGAGCGAGCCAAAGGAGTATAAAGAGATGAGCTCGAGTAAGTAGTGCTCATCAGGAAATCAATGACAACATGAGTATGTGAAAAGTAATCCGGAAAATTGAGACAAGTCCATTATAGACTAAACGACATCAACCGAGGACGTGCAAGCATCGTTTGGTATTGACGAGTTGTGTGACGCCAAGAAGAGATAATTGTGACTGTGGACCTATGGAGTAGCTTTACCGACCCCTTAGAGGATTTTCTCAAATAGGTACCGGAAACCTTCTTGCGTGAACTAAAGGAATAAGAGAATCGTGTTTGAGATTCTTGCTGGCTGGTTAAGATCAAACTCCGCTCGAGTCAGGGAGTTTGGATCCGGGTTAAAAGAATTAAGAAAGTAGACAGAAAAGTCCGTCTTTCAACCGTTATATTATTCCCTCAAGCCAAGTAAGGAAGGTATTTGATACTTCACCCGGTCAGGACTTATGGTGTAATTGGGAGAAAAGTTTGAGGTTAGTCAGTTTGGAGTCGTAGGAAGGGCCTGTATGACAAGTGGGTGGCGACAACATAAATCGGAGTAGCGCAGCAGAAGCGTGGTGGGTCCTAACCCACGAAGTAAGAAGTTCATTGGTATAGAAAAATAATGTGTCGAGTTTAAGATGATAGTGGTTATGGGAATACATTTAGTTGGAAGGAAGAATTTAGTATCGGAATAGAGCCGAGTTGCGTTTGGCATCCGAGGAATATTCTAGGTCCAGTAAACGTGGGGATATAGGAGTACAATGTGATGGTGTGTTAGCATTTCTCGAGTAGTTATGATCAAAGGATAGTGAGGTGAGATCACCTTGTGTGGAGCGCTGTCATTCCGGACACACTCTATGTCACGTAAGATCTTGGATATGGCGTAAGCAGTTTGGGTTAAGATAAAGATTTATAAATAATATGATGACGTCGATAGAACACCAAGATAGACAACCGGATATTGATTATTAAGTTAGAGGAACCATATGACTGAGTCATATTAAGAGACAAGACCAAGTGAGTTATGATACAACTAGCTTTAAGCACTAGTAAAGTGTCGGGAGATGTATAGGGTGATATCCTAGATCGGGTACATGGAACTTGGAGGTGAATGGGGTAGGACAACCATGTGAGACTTTAAAGCGGTTTAGAAGTGTAACCAATTCTTACACGGATTCTGTGGAGAGGTACCTACCATACACGATTTAGGTCACCAAATTGGAAGATCAGACTGTTGAGCCGAATGATACTGGTGAAATATCCGGTAACCACTCTAGAACATGGTAGCAGACGCTTGTAACCTGATTACATGAAAAGATTTGAGAGTCGGTGGCTTATGAAAAGCCAACGAGGCTACATGGGATATGGCGTATAGTATGAGACGTAACCTTTTAAAGATCTATGCCAAGATAATCTCAACCTCAAGAAGGACGAGTTAGGGCTTGACCCTGTAAATGGGGTGGTAGTAGATTGTCTCACGAAGACCGCACGCTTCATTCTGATTAAGGAAACGTGGCCGGTAAGCCGTCTAGCTGGGGAGTTACCAGACATATTGTGAGACTCCATGGAGTATACAGGACTATCGTCTCCGACAGGGATGGATGTTTCACCGCGAGATTTTGGCAGCAGGTACACACTACAGTGGGGACGGGTCTCCACTTTACCATTGCGTATCACCCACAAACCGACGGTCAGTCTGGGAGGACCATCCAGGTATTAGAGGACATGTTGCGAGCCTGTGTACTGGATTGGGGACATGTATGACCTGATCACCTTTCCCTTGTAGAGTTTTCATATAATAACAGTTGGTACGCGTCTATTAGAGGAGATGTCGTACACCATTAGGTTGGGAAGAGCCCAGCAGAGTTGATGGAGTAGCTCCAGATCAGGTACAGGATTGCATCGCTCGGATTGCCCTAGTCCGAGAGCGGATGTTAGCAGCTCAGAGTCGTCAGAAGCCCCACGCCGACAAAAGGCGTCGACCTTTGGAGTTTAGAATGGGTGCTCAGGTGTGGCTGAGAGTGTCACCTACGAGAGGAGTCAGGCATTTCGGCATTAAGGGGAAGCTGAGTCCCCGATATGTCGGACCTTTTGAGATCTTGGAGAGAGTTGGAGAGGTGGCCTACAGACTAGCATTACCGCCGAGATTAGAGGGTGTTCATCCGGTCTTTCATGTATCTCAGTTGAGAGAGTACATCCCGGATCCGAGACACGTCATCAGCCATGAGGATCTGACAGTTGAGCCTGACCATACATTTGTAGAGTGCCCCGTAGCTGCCTTGGAGCGCAGTACTAGACGTCTGCGGTCAAGGAGATACCTATGTTGAGGATCCAGTGGTCTAGGAGGGGAGCTGATGAGGCCACTTGGGAGACTGAGGAGAGTATTAGACGTAACTATCCCGAGTTCTTTGCGGGGTTAGAGGTTACTCCTGTTTTGACGAGTTAGTACTCGGATGTTGTGTTGTTTGACCTTTCAGATTTTTATACTGATTGAGTGATTACGTCTTATGTGACACATGTCTGCTGTTGATGATTGAGAAGTTGCTTGTAGCCAACGAAAATGTCTAGAAAATTAAATATACCAAAGGAAATGCGCGATTTAGAGAATTATTCTAAGTTTCGGGACGAAACTTCTTTTAAGGGGGCACTGATGTAATAACCGAAAATTTTAAGTTCCGGTAAATTGAAATTAACCAAAGTCCGATGAAATAATCGTAAATAAACAAATAAATAAATAAAACGAGTTAGTTCTATCATTTTATGTGACCCAGATTCACATAAAATGATAAACTAAATGACCGGAAATAAATTACGTTTTTAATAATAATTTATAAATACGGAATTTAATTCCGTATTATTTAAACTCTCGCACAAAAAAAAAAATTAACGAGTTACGAGTTCCGCTTTCGATTTTATGAGATCACCGCTCAATTGGGCCAACCCTAGGCCCAAGCCATCAGCCCACTTCCTAAGCCCATCATTAACCCTAAACTAATTAAAATTAACCTAATTAAACTAATCTAATTTAACCCTAATTCTAACCTATCTCACGCGATTGCCGCTCCTGCCTTTTCCCTCTCGCAAACAATCGAACTGCAGCCCCGCTTCTGCTCCCTTGCGATACGGACGACAACAGCCTCGGCGCCGCCCTCCTTCAGCCGGAGCCATCGCCGCCGGGTCCTGCGCCACCTTCCGCCGGCTCCGGTAAGTCTACCGCCCTTCTCCTCTTTCCGTTCTTCTCCGCACTCTTTGCGGTTCCGCCTCTTACCTTCCGTCGACCACTGCAGTACCGAAGACGCAGCCGTCTTTCCCTCGCCGTGGACCACCGTGCGACCGCTGGAGCCACCGAGCCGCGCCGCTTCAGACGCCCGCCGCAGTGACGCCGGTAAGGTTGTGCCTCCTTCCTTCCGCCTCCCTCCTTTCCTTCCGCTTTCTGGTTCGATTCCGAGGCAGTAACTGTCTTCCTGCGCAGCCAGCCCCTTTGCCGCCAGAACGCTAGCCCTTTGCCGCCGGAACGCCAGCCCTTTGCCGCCGGAACGCCAACCCCTTACCGCCGGACTGCAGTTCCGTAAGCTGGCTCCTCCACTTTTCAATTTCACTGTCATAAATATGTATGTGAGCTGCTGTAGTCGGCCTTGAGCATAGTTAACATAGATAGGTAGCTGCTGAATGTATACATAAAATGATAGAAATAAGGGGGCTGCTGTAAATTCATTTATTCATTCAGCTTTGGACCTATAAACTGCCTATCTTGTCGGACAATTATTAAACGTTTGGATAAAGATCCACCGTTGAATTTTGGATATGTTATTGTCGGTATTGCAGTGTAGAACATACTGAAATTTGAGCCAATTCTGAGTTATAGTTTAGGAGATATGAGTTTATCAAGTTGGCTTCTCATGCAGTTTTCTAAGTGTGCTGATTTTGAGGAAATTTGCTTGCGATGCAGTTTTGTAGAATAAATTTGGAGGGGTTATTGACTTCTGTTAGACTTGAATTTCGGACAAGTTATAGTTGATATAGTATAGTAGATCATACTAAAATTTCAGAAAAATCCATGTTATGGTTTGAGAGATATGAGGTTTCAAAGTTCAGTTTTATAAATGTGCTGAGTTGAGAAAAACAGCATGAGATGCTGTTTTGTGAGATAGTTTAGAATAGGCTTTTGATCTCTGTTAAGCTTGAATTTTTGATATGATATAGTTGACATCTTGTTGTAGATCATATTAAAATTTGGGAAGAATCGGAGTTACGGTTTGAGAGTTATTGTGTTTCAAAGTTGACGTTTTTATATACGTGCTGAGTGTTGGGGAAAACAGCAAGTGATGCTGTTTTGTGAGATGATTTTGAATAAGCTCTTGATATCCGTTGGACTTGAATTTTGGATATGATATAGTTTACATACTGTTGTAGAACATATAAAAATTTGAGAGGCATCCAGCGAGTGGTTTGGGATGTACGATTTTTCCAAGATTGAGTCGTAAGCAGTTTTTCTGTTGTGCTGAAATTCGGTTTTGGGAGATAGTTTTAAATAGGATTTTGATCTCCTTTGCAGCTAAATTTTGGATATATTATAGATAAGATTTTATAGTAGAACATATTAAAATTTGGGATAAATCCAGTGAGTGGTTTAGGAGTTATGATTTTTCAAAGTCTACTCAGATTTGCGCTAAGTATAGAATTTGTAAAAGGGAGTAGTCAACTTTAGGAATTTTTATAAAACTGTTGAATGAACAGTTTGGAGAAATTCTTTCTCCTAAAGTTAGATAGAACCTCATAGATGATCTAGAGATTTAATTCGGAATTATTATAAGCTGTTAAGAATTTTATATTTAGAACCGAAGTTAGACCTTTACAATTCTTCCGGAAAATAGAAACATAGAAAAAAATGTCAGTTTGGAACCAAATAAAATTTTAGGAGTTAGAAAATAAATTTAGAACCTCAAATAGGAGATTAGACATGAATTCTAGATTTTTCGAGAATTTCGGGACCAAGGGTAAAATGGTCATTTTACCCTAAATTAACACTGTAACTAGTTATGTCTTAATAAATCATTCGATCTTAGAAGTTTTAGACTTCTAACTACGTGAGAGTGTGCTAATACACTTATCGCCTTTGACAGGCAACTGAGTTGCTACAGTTTACAGAACGAGTGGTTTACAAAGAGTCGAGCTGTATATCAGGTAAGTCCTTTGGGCTTACTTAGCTGACTGCTAAATATGAGTATAAATGATGATGGTGGTGTGTGATTGAAATGTTAGAGAGATAGGTTGTGATATATAATTACCGACCTATATTTTGGCCTAAGAGTAACGGGCGGTGGCATTCTGCTCAGTAGCTCGCGGGGCGCTGGGGGTTTCTTTCGGGACTAGTCCATACGTGGTTTGTAGTGATGCTACCAATGGAAGTCAGCTAGACCTACACCAGTTGGATAAGGAATGGAGGCGAGAACTAATAATAATTCTCGTGCCACAACTTAAATTGAATAATGTGAATCACTTAAATAATAGATAATAAACGGTTGAGTGCCAGCATGATGTTTGTTTATTTTGTTTCTGCTTGTGTTTGTGCTGTTATCATTTTTGCTTATATTTGGATAGTTAGCTAACGGTTTATCCGTGTTGTAGACCTGTAGAGATAGACAATTGCAGAGAGATCCGGAACGGATGGTCAGCCGGGTCCACGTACTCATTAGATGGGGACGGGGAAGTCTTCCATACGTCATGCATGTTATGTATCTTTATATATGTTTGTAAGGCTGTCACATGTGTACGTTTATACCATTAAAAATATTATGTTTTAGAAATTGTTTTAAATACATTTGTGCCTTGTTGTAAGATCCAAGTAATGTTGTTGTTAAACCAAGGTCGGGACCCATTGTGAGGTCCTAACCAGTAGCTCCCCGAGTTCCGAGAATTTGGGGTGTTACAACATGGTATCAGAGCTCTGGGTTGGCAACAATGGCACTTGAAATCTTCTGAAAGACCGAATGTATAAAATAACTAGAACCCGAAAGGGGTCTAAGATTTTCAAAACGGATTTCTGTTTTTACACACGTGCATAGTCGGGTTGTTGGGTTAGTAGTACGTCGGACCACCATCGTTCTCCGTGGATCTCTACAGCTTGGAACGATAGGTGAGTTAGTATAGAGACTTATATTGATAGGTTTTAGTGTAAATTATATATTTGTGTGTGTGTAGTATGCTAGTATCCTAAAGGATATCTTGTATTCTTTAGTTGTGATATCATGAAGCGATTAGCGCCTCATGATAAATCGGTAACGAGTTTGAAGAGTTTTCCACACGAGATAAGGGATTCAGACCAAGATTGAGTATGATACTCTGATGGACGTCTTGGTGACCTTATAAATCATCCGAAGAACGAGTGGGCAAAGAAGTACAGATGTGGAGACAATTTTCACCACAAGTACCGTCCGATGGGAAAGGAATCCCCGAGTCAACTCAGGCAGAAGGAACAGGAAGTCATACAAGGGACTTGGTCGTATGAGGCTGAGAGATGAATTAGAAGAATCATGTAAGAGACGACGAAAGGTCGGATTAGAGATAACGATAAGGGAACAAGAATCATACAGAACGGAGTACAACCAAGATTTGCAGAATAAAAGATGTTACAATCAAAGCAAACGCCGCCACATGTAAGCATGGGCATGAGAGTACAAAGAAGATAAGGTGCTGACCTGAGGCGAAGAATTAAAGGAGTACAAAACAACCATTGACAAATGAGTTTAAAAGACGTGAAATAAATTTCATCATCATAGAGACGGTTTGACCTACTCAGAGATGCAAGAGTTGCAAGAAATCATGACGTAAGTATCAAATACAGTAGAAGTCTGAAATTAAGACAACGGAATTCTATAAATGTGGCATTACAACACAACACCAAACTAATGAAAGAATTTTATAGACGTCTAGAGGACCCTTCAAGAGATCAACAACGACAAATGTGAAGCTAAATCGATCCGCGTGCTAGTATCTTAATAATAACATGGAGTGAGTTCGAGCAAGGAACCCTAATTAAGAACTTAAGAAGAAAGACTAGACGGCCAGAAAGGACCCCCTTTATGTCATTGAAGACCAAGGGAAGCGTGTGACGGGATTACCACCTATTGGCTAGGAAAAGGGTGCAAATCACAGTTAGTACAGATGGATTATAAAAGAAGAACTAGAGGGGTAAGGAGTATATGATTTTGATAAAGTTCTATGTCAATCAAGACAGGGTGTGTGTAGCATTCCCTACTAGATAAACCGCCAGTAGAGGGAAGTTAAGGTCATGAGAGTCGCGTAGACGTGCTTACAAGCTATAGTAGAAGATCTAGAAAGGACCATTGATATCAGATGGATGACACAGTTGGACTCGAGAAATGAAGTTAGTTCACGGGAGAACTGGAAGTTTGTAATGTAGAGCGAGCCAAAGGAGTATAAAGAGATGAGCTCGAGTAAGTAGTGCTCATCAGGAAATCAATGACAACATGAGTATGTGAAAAGTAATCCGGAAAATTGAGACAAGTCCATTATAGACTAAACGACATCAACCGAGGACGTGCAAGCATCGTTTGGTATTGACGAGTTGTGTGACGCCAAGAAGAGATAATTGTGACTGTGGACCTATGGAGTAGCTTTACCGACCCCTTAGAGGATTTTCTCAAATAGGTACCGGAAACCTTCTTGCGTGAACTAAAGGAATAAGAGAATCGTGTTTGAGATTCTTGCTGGCTGGTTAAGATCAAACTCCGCTCGAGTCAGGGAGTTTGGATCCGGGTTAAAAGAATTAAGAAAGTAGACAGAAAAGTCCGTCTTTCAACCGTTATATTATTCCCTCAAGCCAAGTAAGGAAGGTATTTGATACTTCACCCGGTCAGGACTTATGGTGTAATTGGGAGAAAAGTTTGAGGTTAGTCAGTTTGGAGTCGTAGGAAGGGCCTGTATGACAAGTGGGTGGCGACAACATAAATCGGAGTAGCGCAGCAGAAGCGTGGTGGGTCCTAACCCACGAAGTAAGAAGTTCATTGGTATAGAAAAATAATGTGTCGAGTTTAAGATGATAGTGGTTATGGGAATACATTTAGTTGGAAGGAAGAATTTAGTATCGGAATAGAGCCGAGTTGCGTTTGGCATCCGAGGAATATTCTAGGTCCAGTAAACGTGGGGATATAGGAGTACAATGTGATGGTGTGTTAGCATTTCTCGAGTAGTTATGATCAAAGGATAGTGAGGTGAGATCACCTTGTGTGGAGCGCTGTCATTCCGGACACACTCTATGTCACGTAAGATCTTGGATATGGCGTAAGCAGTTTGGGTTAAGATAAAGATTTATAAATAATATGATGACGTCGATAGAACACCAAGATAGACAACCGGATATTGATTATTAAGTTAGAGGAACCATATGACTGAGTCATATTAAGAGACAAGACCAAGTGAGTTATGATACAACTAGCTTTAAGCACTAGTAAAGTGTCGGGAGATGTATAGGGTGATATCCTAGATCGGGTACATGGAACTTGGAGGTGAATGGGGTAGGACAACCATGTGAGACTTTAAAGCGGTTTAGAAGTGTAACCAATTCTTACACGGATTCTGTGGAGAGGTACCTACCATACACGATTTAGGTCACCAAATTGGAAGATCAGACTGTTGAGCCGAATGATACTGGTGAAATATCCGGTAACCACTCTAGAACATGGTAGCAGACGCTTGTAACCTGATTACATGAAAAGATTTGAGAGTCGGTGGCTTATGAAAAGCCAACGAGGCTACATGGGATATGGCGTATAGTATGAGACGTAACCTTTTAAAGATCTATGCCAAGATAATCTCAACCTCAAGAAGGACGAGTTAGGGCTTGACCCTGTAAATGGGGTGGTAGTAGATTGTCTCACGAAGACCGCACGCTTCATTCTGATTAAGGAAACGTGGCCGGTAAGCCGTCTAGCTGGGGAGTTACCAGACATATTGTGAGACTCCATGGAGTATACAGGACTATCGTCTCCGACAGGGATGGATGTTTCACCGCGAGATTTTGGCAGCAGGTACACACTACAGTGGGGACGGGTCTCCACTTTACCATTGCGTATCACCCACAAACCGACGGTCAGTCTGGGAGGACCATCCAGGTATTAGAGGACATGTTGCGAGCCTGTGTACTGGATTGGGGACATGTATGACCTGATCACCTTTCCCTTGTAGAGTTTTCATATAATAACAGTTGGTACGCGTCTATTAGAGGAGATGTCGTACACCATTAGGTTGGGAAGAGCCCAGCAGAGTTGATGGAGTAGCTCCAGATCAGGTACAGGATTGCATCGCTCGGATTGCCCTAGTCCGAGAGCGGATGTTAGCAGCTCAGAGTCGTCAGAAGCCCCACGCCGACAAAAGGCGTCGACCTTTGGAGTTTAGAATGGGTGCTCAGGTGTGGCTGAGAGTGTCACCTACGAGAGGAGTCAGGCATTTCGGCATTAAGGGGAAGCTGAGTCCCCGATATGTCGGACCTTTTGAGATCTTGGAGAGAGTTGGAGAGGTGGCCTACAGACTAGCATTACCGCCGAGATTAGAGGGTGTTCATCCGGTCTTTCATGTATCTCAGTTGAGAGAGTACATCCCGGATCCGAGACACGTCATCAGCCATGAGGATCTGACAGTTGAGCCTGACCATACATTTGTAGAGTGCCCCGTAGCTGCCTTGGAGCGCAGTACTAGACGTCTGCGGTCAAGGAGATACCTATGTTGAGGATCCAGTGGTCTAGGAGGGGAGCTGATGAGGCCACTTGGGAGACTGAGGAGAGTATTAGACGTAACTATCCCGAGTTCTTTGCGGGGTTAGAGGTTACTCCTGTTTTGACGAGTTAGTACTCGGATGTTGTGTTGTTTGACCTTTCAGATTTTTATACTGATTGAGTGATTACGTCTTATGTGACACATGTCTGCTGTTGATGATTGAGAAGTTGCTTGTAGCCAACGAAAATGTCTAGAAAATTAAATATACCAAAGGAAATGCGCGATTTAGAGAATTATTCTAAGTTTCGGGACGAAACTTCTTTTAAGGGGGCACTGATGTAATAACCGAAAATTTTAAGTTCCGGTAAATTGAAATTAACCAAAGTCCGATGAAATAATCGTAAATAAACAAATAAATAAATAAAACGAGTTAGTTCTATCATTTTATGTGACCCAGATTCACATAAAATGATAAACTAAATGACCGGAAATAAATTACGTTTTTAATAATAATTTATAAATACGGAATTTAATTCCGTATTATTTAAACTCTCGCACAAAAAAAAAAATTAACGAGTTACGAGTTCCGCTTTCGATTTTATGAGATCACCGCTCAATTGGGCCAACCCTAGGCCCAAGCCATCAGCCCACTTCCTAAGCCCATCATTAACCCTAAACTAATTAAAATTAACCTAATTAAACTAATCTAATTTAACCCTAATTCTAACCTATCTCACGCGATTGCCGCTCCTGCCTTTTCCCTCTCGCAAACAATCGAACTGCAGCCCCGCTTCTGCTCCCTTGCGATACGGACGACAACAGCCTCGGCGCCGCCCTCCTTCAGCCGGAGCCATCGCCGCCGGGTCCTGCGCCACCTTCCGCCGGCTCCGGTAAGTCTACCGCCCTTCTCCTCTTTCCGTTCTTCTCCGCACTCTTTGCGGTTCCGCCTCTTACCTTCCGTCGACCACTGCAGTACCGAAGACGCAGCCGTCTTTCCCTCGCCGTGGACCACCGTGCGACCGCTGGAGCCACCGAGCCGCGCCGCTTCAGACGCCCGCCGCAGTGACGCCGGTAAGGTTGTGCCTCCTTCCTTCCGCCTCCCTCCTTTCCTTCCGCTTTCTGGTTCGATTCCGAGGCAGTAACTGTCTTCCTGCGCAGCCAGCCCCTTTGCCGCCAGAACGCTAGCCCTTTGCCGCCGGAACGCCAGCCCTTTGCCGCCGGAACGCCAACCCCTTACCGCCGGACTGCAGTTCCGTAAGCTGGCTCCTCCACTTTTCAATTTCACTGTCATAAATATGTATGTGAGCTGCTGTAGTCGGCCTTGAGCATAGTTAACATAGATAGGTAGCTGCTGAATGTATACATAAAATGATAGAAATAAGGGGGCTGCTGTAAATTCATTTATTCATTCAGCTTTGGACCTATAAACTGCCTATCTTGTCGGACAATTATTAAACGTTTGGATAAAGATCCACCGTTGAATTTTGGATATGTTATTGTCGGTATTGCAGTGTAGAACATACTGAAATTTGAGCCAATTCTGAGTTATAGTTTAGGAGATATGAGTTTATCAAGTTGGCTTCTCATGCAGTTTTCTAAGTGTGCTGATTTTGAGGAAATTTGCTTGCGATGCAGTTTTGTAGAATAAATTTGGAGGGGTTATTGACTTCTGTTAGACTTGAATTTCGGACAAGTTATAGTTGATATAGTATAGTAGATCATACTAAAATTTCAGAAAAATCCATGTTATGGTTTGAGAGATATGAGGTTTCAAAGTTCAGTTTTATAAATGTGCTGAGTTGAGAAAAACAGCATGAGATGCTGTTTTGTGAGATAGTTTAGAATAGGCTTTTGATCTCTGTTAAGCTTGAATTTTTGATATGATATAGTTGACATCTTGTTGTAGATCATATTAAAATTTGGGAAGAATCGGAGTTACGGTTTGAGAGTTATTGTGTTTCAAAGTTGACGTTTTTATATACGTGCTGAGTGTTGGGGAAAACAGCAAGTGATGCTGTTTTGTGAGATGATTTTGAATAAGCTCTTGATATCCGTTGGACTTGAATTTTGGATATGATATAGTTTACATACTGTTGTAGAACATATAAAAATTTGAGAGGCATCCAGCGAGTGGTTTGGGATGTACGATTTTTCCAAGATTGAGTCGTAAGCAGTTTTTCTGTTGTGCTGAAATTCGGTTTTGGGAGATAGTTTTAAATAGGATTTTGATCTCCTTTGCAGCTAAATTTTGGATATATTATAGATAAGATTTTATAGTAGAACATATTAAAATTTGGGATAAATCCAGTGAGTGGTTTAGGAGTTATGATTTTTCAAAGTCTACTCAGATTTGCGCTAAGTATAGAATTTGTAAAAGGGAGTAGTCAACTTTAGGAATTTTTATAAAACTGTTGAATGAACAGTTTGGAGAAATTCTTTCTCCTAAAGTTAGATAGAACCTCATAGATGATCTAGAGATTTAATTCGGAATTATTATAAGCTGTTAAGAATTTTATATTTAGAACCGAAGTTAGACCTTTACAATTCTTCCGGAAAATAGAAACATAGAAAAAAATGTCAGTTTGGAACCAAATAAAATTTTAGGAGTTAGAAAATAAATTTAGAACCTCAAATAGGAGATTAGACATGAATTCTAGATTTTTCGAGAATTTCGGGACCAAGGGTAAAATGGTCATTTTACCCTAAATTAACACTGTAACTAGTTATGTCTTAATAAATCATTCGATCTTAGAAGTTTTAGACTTCTAACTACGTGAGAGTGTGCTAATACACTTATCGCCTTTGACAGGCAACTGAGTTGCTACAGTTTACAGAACGAGTGGTTTACAAAGAGTCGAGCTGTATATCAGGTAAGTCCTTTGGGCTTACTTAGCTGACTGCTAAATATGAGTATAAATGATGATGGTGGTGTGTGATTGAAATGTTAGAGAGATAGGTTGTGATATATAATTACCGACCTATATTTTGGCCTAAGAGTAACGGGCGGTGGCATTCTGCTCAGTAGCTCGCGGGGCGCTGGGGGTTTCTTTCGGGACTAGTCCATACGTGGTTTGTAGTGATGCTACCAATGGAAGTCAGCTAGACCTACACCAGTTGGATAAGGAATGGAGGCGAGAACTAATAATAATTCTCGTGCCACAACTTAAATTGAATAATGTGAATCACTTAAATAATAGATAATAAACGGTTGAGTGCCAGCATGATGTTTGTTTATTTTGTTTCTGCTTGTGTTTGTGCTGTTATCATTTTTGCTTATATTTGGATAGTTAGCTAACGGTTTATCCGTGTTGTAGACCTGTAGAGATAGACAATTGCAGAGAGATCCGGAACGGATGGTCAGCCGGGTCCACGTACTCATTAGATGGGGACGGGGAAGTCTTCCATACGTCATGCATGTTATGTATCTTTATATATGTTTGTAAGGCTGTCACATGTGTACGTTTATACCATTAAAAATATTATGTTTTAGAAATTGTTTTAAATACATTTGTGCCTTGTTGTAAGATCCAAGTAATGTTGTTGTTAAACCAAGGTCGGGACCCATTGTGAGGTCCTAACCAGTAGCTCCCCGAGTTCCGAGAATTTGGGGTGTTACAAGGTCTGGCTTTCCCTGACCTAGTTACAAAAAATAAAGTCGCCCTCTCCGGTCTCTTGTACGACCTTGATCGGGATTGCCCTAGTTTATGGAAGACTTGGGTCGTCAGGCATCTGATCAAGCGTGATATGAACATCTGGAACTGCCTCCCTAGGACCTCCAATTCCCATTTCTGGAAACGTCTTCTTGACCTTCGAGATGAACTCGCTAATCTTGCTCTTGGTATCCCAAGGATCTCCCTTTTTGCCAACCCTGATGGCTCCTATGCCAGGAAGAAGATTTACGATTACCTCAGACCTCCCCCCATTGCACCACAACCTTCCCCTTACAAAGCTATTTGGCTTGCTTCGAACCCCCCTAAAACTGCCTTCATTGCCTGGCTTGCCTCTCTTAATCGCCTTCCGACTCTTACCACGATTAGGGACTGGAATTCCACCATCAACGTCACCTGTAAGCTTTGCAACGCTGCCCCAGAAGATGGTTCGCACTTGTGGAACCATTGCAGCTTCAGCACCTTGGTCTTAGACATCATCTCGCGCTGGCTGAATCTTCCCCATCCCGCCCCCTTTCTCGATGATGTTTGGTCCTGGTTGGCGTCTTGGTCTAGGAGGAAGCCCCGCCCCCTTGATTGCGCGAGAATTGCTGCGATCGTTGCTCACATCTATTACGTCTGGGTTGCCAGAAACAAATTGCTCTATTGCCAAACCTTCACAACTCCAATTGACTGCGCTGGGATGGTTATTCGTAGTGTTAAGACTCACTTCACTCATAATTGGAAGGATCGATCAACCCTCTCCCGCGCCATGGCCTCCTCCCTCAGCATTGCTCTTCAATTCGGCTAATTCCCCTTGATTCGGGAACCCCTCTATCTCCATTTGTACTTGTGTTGTGTTGCAATTGTCGCTTGGTCGTTGTTGGTTGTGCGGCTCCTAGTGTGGACTCCGATTGTATCTTGTAATCTCTTTCCCCCTTCTAATACAATTAACTTTTCAAAAAAACAAAAAAATAAATAAATAAATACACGTATGTACCATTTTGCAGAGTAGTATTCGTATATACATACGATTAGATATAGATTAGGATTGGTATATATATATATATATATATATATATATATATATATATATGCGCACTACTGAGTGTTAGATGTTAGGGTATAAATATACATATTTTTGAATAAATTGGAATTTTGGGACATATATATATATATATATATATATATATATATATATATATATATATATATATATATATATATATATATATATAGGTATATATATAAGGGATATACATAGTTATATATGTAAGTGTATATATATATATATATATATTTATCTCGCACGGATATATATATATATATATATATACTTACATATATAACTATGTATATCCCTTATATATATACCTATATATATATATACATAGTTATATATGTCAGTGTATATATATATATATATATATATCCGTGCGAGATAAAAATATATATATATATATATATATATATTTTTATCTCGCACGGATATATATATATATACACTTACATATATAACTATGTATATCCCTTATATATATACCTATATATATATATATAAGGGATATACATAGTTATATATGTAAGTGTATATATATATATATCCGTGCGAGATAAAAATATATATATATATATATATATATATAGGTTTACCGAGGAGTTACATAATTATACGAGTTGAAGGAAAGGTTAAGGTATGTACGTAAGTATATATACATGTATAAGAGTAGAGTAGTAACCGGGAAATAGGAGGAGTGTTATTCCTTCGACGAGTGGATTCGGGTTTTAAACTTATAACCCTAAGTAAGTTATCCGAGAGAAACAAAAGTTGGAAAACAAGTTCTAAAAGTGAATGCTAGATTTTAATGATAGACGTGGGAGAGTTCTGGGACCAAGGGCAAAAATGGTCTTTTTAACCTAAGAGAAACTTTTCTTAACTTTTCTTCGTGAGATTTCACAGCATAGAAGTTTATAACTTCTAAGAGTTTAGGGATGTGTTTTGATCTCCATGCCTTATTTGACAGGCGTTTGAGTTTCTACGGTTGCGGACCGAGTTGAGAAATTGAGAGTGAGATTTGATTCAGGTAAGTCCTTGCGACTTACTTAACTGGTTTCTGGATATTAGTTGAGTGATAATAGTGGTGTGTGTACCATGTGTGCTATAATAACAACTTGTTAGGACGACCGTCGTTATTATGTGTTAAGGCCCAAGTGTATGTATAACGGGCCGTGACATCACTGCCCAGCTCTGCCAGGAGATTGGGTGGTTCTCTATATCCAGACCATACAGGTACACGGTGAGATCCATCGGATCCACTCCTGATGGGTACACGGGGGCGGAGGCAAGGTTTGGGAATCCCTCGTGTCACAAAAATAAGTATCATTAGTAAGAGTGAATGACTTAAATGAAGATAATAAATGGATTGTTTGAAAGCATGATGAGTGTTTATTATTTTATGTGTGTGTGCTATTATTATTCTCCTAGTGTTTAGATAACTAGCTAATGGTTGTTTTGTTGTGTTTTTAGATTTACCGCAGGTTAGAACAGCAGCTGAGTGATCCGGAAGTAGTGGTTATCCGGGTCTCTGTACTCCTTAGAGTGGGGGTTTGGGTTGTTGCGTTGTTGTTCTTTTCTCTTGTTAAGACAGTTAGTCTTTTCCGTCGTTTAAGTATAATAGACTGTTAGACTTTGTTGCATTCATCTTGTTAAAAATGCATTTTTATGAATTTCGGTTTTTCTTATTTGTGTGTTGTTGCAAGATCCTAGTAAAATTGTTGTCAAACTGAGGTCGGGACCCATTGTGTGGTCCTAACCAGTAATGCTCCGAGTTCTGAGAATTCGGGGTGTTACAGAAATGTTGGAAGGTCACCTGAGGCATTCGAGGGAGAGCCATGGCGAGTTCAAGTCCGGATCTGCGAAGAAAACCGGCCGGCCAAATCTGGTTTGGAGACGACGGTGGTGCCTTCATTAGACGAACGACAATAACCCTAATCATCGTTGAATCACCCTTGCTCTCCATTGGAGTCATTTCACAAATAATCGGTTATTGAGAGATGATGGAAGATTTGAATGAGAGATTATAGGGTCATAAAAGGTAACAAATCTTTTTATATAGAATAATGGAGCAAATTGGGTGAAAATTGATTTTCACGCGCAACCAATTCCCCACTTTCATTCTAATTTGTTTTATTTTTATTTTTTCCCCTATTTATTATGGTTAATCTTGACCATCTATTATTCTAATCTTACGAATTAGATTTGTTCTCATTGTACATTATAGGGGTTGTTTACATGAGAGTGTGATTCTCTCTCTCTCTCTCTCTATATATATATATAGGGTGCGGTTTCCATGAGAACAGTCTTATCGTGTAATCATGAGAAAAATCTTAGATCATCGAATGGTGAGTATTAATGGTCGAGATTTAGGGTAGATATCATAATTATTAGATAAATAATATTTTGAAACTAATAATAACTACGAATAATCCATTCAACCAACAATAACTACGAATAATGCATTAAACGATATGACACATTTGTAGCAAAACTAATAATAACTACGAATTGTTCTCATGATTACACGATAAGGCATGTTCTCATATGATCTAAACTATATATATATATATATATATATATATATATATATATATATATATATATATATATATATATATATATTGTAATACCCGGAAATCTTATTTCCGTTATTCTTTTAATCAACATAGATCTTATCATTTCATGTGAACATAAACGATAAAAGATAAACAATAATTCCTTCTTGTGACAATTCTATCATTTTATGTGAAGAGTTAATCACATAAAATGCTTCTTATTAACTGCTATGATTTTATGGGAAGTTTTGGATTATATAAAATACTTTATAAAAAACTCTCTTGCAAGACTTGTAATAAATGACTCATTTGACAAGCCTTGAGAAAGTAAAGCCCGGTAATTTTATTCCAGAAGTCGGAACGAGTTTTCAAAATTTCGGGCGGAATTTAGCGTTATCGGGCTTCTAGTGGATTGGACTTACCATAACGGGCCAGCTTCCTTCTTATTTTTGGTTGCAGCCGAACCCAGCCGGAACCAGCTTTCCTTTCTATTTGATGACAAGGCCCAAATCTCTTTTCATTTAATAAGGGGCCCAAAAGAATGCTTAACCTATTTTCTTTCAGCAGCCACCTCTCCCGTAAATTAAACCCATCAGCATTTGATTCTTCTCTCTCCTCTTTCACGCCAGCTGGGCCCGGATTAAGCTGTTACTTCTCCAGCCCCTCTCTCTCCCAAATCTCAGAGTCTTCTACGTGTAAAGATCGGATCTTTCGCTCACTGTTAGGAACGTGAACAAGACCGCTTCCGAGCCTCCATCACCCACACTTTCATAACCGCAGCCCATCTACACCTCTCTCACAATCGCCGAAGAAGGGTCTCTAACCTCTTCACGCAGCACCATCAGCGAGTCTCTAGCCTCTGCACGCAGCACCATTAGCGAGTCTCTAGCCTCAACACGCAACACCATCAACGAGCCTCCTAGACTTGGCACGCAGCACCACCAGCGGGTCTCCTAGTTTCTGCAAGCGGACGACATCGGTGAGCCTTGCAGCACTTGCGCACGGTCAACAGCAACGAACACATCCCATCCCCTATACGTTCTTTTCAAGGACAGCGGCGGCCGAGTTCTCACAGTCCGGTCAAGAAGTAGAGGCGGGTCAGGTTACGGGCAATCCTTCTTTTATCTCTCTCCTGTGTTGTCGACTCACCATCGGGAAGTCACTCGCACACCGCCGCTGACTGCCACTGCCGGAAAAGTAGGGCCTCCTTATTTCAGTCGGGTAAGCTCTCAACCTAGTACTTTTTTTTTTGAAATGTTATGTATATATATCCAGAAAAGAGGGAGAGTTGCAAAGCAACTTGCTTAGAGCAGAAATACAAAGATTGGTCTATATAAGGAGCATAGAATGAGTTAGAAGAAGATGTGAGAGTTATGGCAAGGAGAAGCTGATGACGAGAATCTTTGCCCAGCTAAGTGAATTCCTTGATCGATTTTTCCATTTGAGGGAGAAGTGAGTCTTGATTGTGTTGATGATGTTGTGAGCGCAAGATGCAGGATGTGTACTTTTGTTGTTGTAGAGGAGCTCATTGCGTGCCTTCCATATGAAATATACGTAGCAAATTATGGTAGACATACGTACATTGGAGATCAGGTCATCTTTTTGAGGCGTGTTGGTGCTAATCCAGGTCCAGAGACAATCTCTGTAAGGCAAGGGTTGGGGAATTCTGATCCAGGTAGATATGAGGTTAAGAACAAGCTGAGAAAAACTGCAGTGGTGGAGCAAGTGATTCTCATCTTCATAGAGGTGATTGCAGGTATGACATGTGCTGTTTGTGACAATATTCCAATCGCGGAGCTTTGATAGTGTAGGTAGGCGGTTGTGGCTTGCAATCCAGGCAATGGCGCAACACTTGGGAGGGCAAGGGACATTCTAGATGGTGCTATAAGGGTATGGAGGAGAAGGAGTGGTCGAAGGCCAGCAGTGGTGGTATGCAGCAGAAGTGGAGAATTTGTTGTTGTTGGTTCCTGAAGTGAGGTTGATGAAGTAGTACTCCTTTTACTTACATCAAGAAGAAAGAAGACGGGGTGTGGTGTACCCGTAGAATAGATACATGAGTTGGGTAATGAGATTCGAACTGTAGACCTATTGTTGCATAGGGGTTTCGAATTTCAGAACCTTAAGGATATGTAGAAGTAGGATTATGTTGGCAATGAGATTCGAACTGTAGACCTATTGTTGCTCCTTTTATTTTGGTAGATTTGAGATTTTGAACTGCTGACTTTGGGGATAGGTTTTGATGCTTTATAATAATCATCCACCGTTGAGTTTTTAATATGTTGTAGGTGAATATATGTAGTTTGATGTATTAAAATTTGGAAACAATCCAACGGTCAAATTCGGAGTTATGATGTCCCAAAGTAGAGTAGTAATGCAGTTTGGTATGAAGTTGAAAATTTTGGCTAAGTATGGGATTTTTTGTGTTTTGAAGTGATCTTTGAGATTTTGTGTAGGATTAGTTATTGATCTTTTTTTTAGTTCTCTTTGTCCTAGTAAGTAGAGTACATATCATAGGATGTTGAGATATTTTATTCGGAAATTTTAGATTTTTGTATGAGTACTTTAAGTGAGGTCAAAGTGAGATCCTTAGTGAGTTTTTGTGGAAGTTAAGAAATTGGAAAGATCTTCCAACTTAGCTAGATCTTCTTGTGAGTGTATATTGTGATTGTGGACTTTATAGAAAGTTTTACAAATATTCTAGCAATATCTCTAGAGTTTTGAGACCCAAGGGTAAAATTGTCTTTTTGCCCTTATGAGGGTATTTTGGGTAATTTCCTCTTATAATGAAGTTGAGTATCTTAGAAGATGGATACTTCTAAGAAAGTGAGACACATTATTAATCCACTTGTCCTTTTATCAGGCAATTGATTTACGGTTACAAACCGAGTGGTTACAAATCGAGTTGAGATAACGTGAATGGAGATTTGATTGAGGTAAGTCCTTTGGGCTTACTTAGCTGACTTCTAGATATGAGTGTGGATAATGATGGTGGTGTGTGAATGAGATGTTTATAGTTATATTTTAGCAGTAAATATCTACCGACCTATACTTTGGCCTAAGAGTAACGGGCGGTGGCATTTTGCTCAGTTAGCCTGAGGGCGCTGGGGGTTTCTTTAGGGACTAGTCCACATTCGGTTTGTAGTGATGCTACCGGAGGAGGTAAGCTAGACCTACACCCAGTTGGATAAGGAACGGAGACGAGAACTCTTAAGATTTCTTGTGCCACAATTTTAAAATGGAATAAGGTGAACCACTTAACTACTAGATCATAACCGGTTTGTGTGCCAGCATGATGATTGTTTTATGTTATCTTGGTTGTGTTTGTGCTATTTTTATTCTTCTTATATTTAGATTGTTAGCTAACGGTTTATCCGTGTTGTAGATTCTGTAGAGATAAACAGTTGCAGAGAGATTCGGGACGGATGGTCAGCCGGGTCCACGTACTCATTAGATGGGGACGGGGGAGTCTTTCATATGACATGCATGTTATGTATCTATATTTATGTTTGTAAGGCTGTCACATGTGTACTTTCATACCATAAAAGTATTATGTTTTGAAAATGTTTTAAATACATTGGTGCCTTGTTGTAAGATCCTAGTAAAGTTGTTGTTAAACCAAGATCGGGACCCATTGTGAGTTCCTAACCAGTAACTCTCCGAGTTTCGAGAACTTGGGGTGTTACATATATATATCAAGGTGGAGTTATCAACTGCCGAGGAAGAAACTTACTTGAACATGTTAAAGCTTCTTGTGACGTACCGTTTATGTGTAAGGTGCACGATGGGATGACCGGTGGAAGTACTAAAGACTATACTAAGCTAGATTGCTTGTTTGTCGATTCCAATGTGAAGAACCGGTTAGGGAATAGAATAAGGAGTGCGGATTTTAAAACAAGATCAACACACAATATGTTTACGAAGTTTGGCTCTAATGCCTACGTCTCCGCTTAGTGTTTCCGACCCTAGGATTTAACATTCTATTATTCTACTTCTTTTGAGTTTTAGATACAATCTAGAAGAACTTCTCTTCTTCTCTCACTTGAAGCCTCACCGCTACTAACTAGTTAACTCAAATCTATCGAACAACAGCCAAGTTACTTCGTAGAGTGTTACTCTCTTGTGTTTTTCTAACTCTCTCAACAGAAACGAGAACAAGTAAACACTTGAGAATAGATAAACTTTGTTAATGAAGAAAGTTGAGATTGATCACTGTGCAAGTGTTATCTTCTTCATCGTTTGCTTGATTCTTTTATGGGATCTTTTGTAAGTCGAACGTTGAACTTTCGACCGTTGAGCTGTTAGAATCTTCTCCACAAGATCTTAAACAAATCTTGGTTGTTCAGTCTGAACTAAAATCTTCAACAACTTCATACGAGATCTTCAAGCAAATCTTTAACAACTTGTGCACACGAGATCTTCAAGCAAGATCTTCAACGCAATCTTCTAAACCTGCACAAATAATGTAACAAACAAGACAAGATATCCACATATATATAATCGATATTTATTAGTAAAAAACCGCATCTTTATAATGTCTTCCATTACCCCTGTAAATATAACAATACTCATCAAGGTGGAGTTATCACAATGAGTTCGGATTTGATACGTACACTCATAGAGGAACAAGACCTCTAAGGCTTAATTGAAAATATTAGACTAAGCTCGATTGCTTGTTGGTCTGAATGTAAGTGTACGTGTGGGTTAGAGGATTCAAAAAAAATACTCGTATGAACATGTTAATCAGAAAAATAGTGTATTAATTATTGCATATATTACATACGATACATAGAGATCAATTACTTAGCAACCCAAATGAACGAAGTAAACAGACCAGATTGACAACATTAATTGCATATGGAAATTAAACCGGAAAGCAATTAAAAACGCTGATTATATATAAATAGTAGCTAGAGATCATCTTCTGACAAGACAGTATTGAACTGGAATTCATTGCAACCCACAAACAAGCCATCCGTCTTCGTATAGTCTCTGATAGTTCCATCAGTCATCAAGTCACGCACCTTGCACGTGAAGGGAACATCACAATACGCTTTCATAGCAACAACCTTCATCGTCACCTTCTTCCTTGGGGGTATCACAATATTTTGCGTGTATTTCACAGTCTTTTCTTCCATCTTCTGCTGACCCCATTCCCAAGTCTCGCTACGTTCATACGAAACATCAATGCCGAAATTCCCGATGTACGGAAACCCGAATGACCAACTAACCGAAACACCAATGTTAACGGTAACATTTTGATTCCATGACATAGTATTGACCACTTTATACTCCACTTCAAACATCCCGGTTTGTTCTACACTTGTGTAGTTGCTCCTCGAGTCACTGTACTTCTCGACGCTACTCGTATCGTAGATACGAGAATCGTGTAAGTGATAAGTAGCATTAGTGATTTCCCTTATTCGAACCGGCTCAGCAACACTCAGCATGACACTTCGAGTGATTGTTGAGATATTACCGAACAAGACATCCGGAGCATTATTGGCCCTACTTTGAGAATTAGCAAAAATGTTATGATACATTATTTTCAAAGCAACGTGGCTGCCAACCCTAATCGGAGAGAAGGTAGAACTTTCAATAAATACAAAACTTCCTCCTTGAATTGCAATAATCGGAGGACCAGTAATAACCCAATCACGGTTTGTGGCATGTTCGGTTATGTGCATTTCACGTTCAGAAGTATAACGGATCCTATGAGCAACTCCAGGTTCACCAATATCATTGGCTTTAAACTCCAGCGATCGGCCGTCCAGAGAGACAGCCAGATATTTTCCATTATGCCCCATGAATGCAACAAATTCCGGGAGTGTAGCTATAGGCGTTGCATCGGAAAGTGCAAAGACCGAACCGGATTCTGACTCCGGTGATTCTTGCTCTACGACGGCAAGGTGAATTTCATCATCTTGCATGGAAAGGCCTACGTGGTGTTGCCCAGCATGTAGAAGACGTATCTTCCTCTCAGAGGCAGTAGGGCTGACGTCATCATCAACGTCAGCATCCAAGAGAATGGGCTTGAAGAGAGTACAATCCCATTTGGATAGGTCTTCCTTGGGCTCATGTGCTTCTGCCACTATACAATTGTTGTCCTCTGACTTCCTAATTAAATATATAGATAAACATATAAATGAAATCTATAATTATATATATATATAGGGTATAGATCATATGAGAACAGGCTTATCGTGTAATCATGAGAACAAATTCGTAATCATTATTAGTTTTGTTACGAATGTGTCATATCGTTTAATGTATTATTCGTAGTTATTGTTGGTTGAATAGATTATTCCTAATTATTATTCGTAGTTATTATTAATTATGATATCTACTCTAAATTTCAACCTTTAATACTCGCCATCCGACGGTCTAAAATTATTCTCATTATTACACGAAAGTCTGTTCTCATGGGAACCACACCCTATATATATATATTGTACATTAAATAAGTTATAAAAAGACTGCTAAGAAAGAAATTTATTGTGAAAACAATCTTAATATATATTATTCCCTCCAAATTTATAAATATATGGGTAAAAAATACGACGTACCTGGTCCAATACTTATTATTATAACACGTCCTTATGTGTACGAATCCTTCCACAGTTTTTGCCTTCTCCACCTCAAACTTGAGATGGTGGAAGTCAATTCTCTCTGACTTAAAAACTGGATCACGGGTTTGACCTAATTGAAACTCGGCCTCCTGCTCTTTGATATACTGAGAGAGCTTACTCTTAATCTCCGAGTCGGAAAGTTGACCGGTGTTTTCTGATAGAGCCGAGAGCTCGACCTTCTGCTCCTGCGGCTGCTCCTTCAAATAATGAGAAAACTTAAGAAAAGAGTGTTTTGAATCTTGATCTTTCTTTGAGACATGATAGCGAAGATATTTGTTGTTGGCATTTGATTTCAAAAGGATGAATTGTGGTAAGCTACTCATCTCTTTCTCTCAAATGGTGTTGTGTTGTAGTTGTATGATCACCTCTACCATGCATAGGGTATTTATAGTCTGAAATTTTATTAAATAGTTATTTATTTAATAAAAAGTACTCCATAATATATATTATCTGCATTGCGCTTCAAGATTTTGACAACCAAAATGCATATAATAAACGTGAAAGTTTTGGTATTGCTAGCTAGATTCTCTCAATCATTACTAAAAGACAAACTTCAAGGCAAATGCTGAGTCAGCTGACAAACTACTTCAATAATTTTATAAATTTTTTTTTTGAAATTTATTAATTTTTACGAAAGTCGTTTTCATAGATATGTATGTTTTGTAAGTGTACAGTGTACGCACCTAATCTAATAATTAGTGTATATAACTATATAAGTTTGCCTCCTATCAAACTTCTAGTCTATTTTTTTAAGAACTAATTAGAGAAATAAGACCCTTTAAATTCCACTTTTATAAAATGGGCTTCTACTTTAATTAATAGAAACTAGGCAGGCAAACTAAAAAATAGGAGCACTATCGGAGGGCTAAATGAAAATGATGGTAATTGTAAAAAATTTAAATATTGATTAAATGTTTATTTTTGAGACTTTTTAAGAGAGAGGGAAAAAGTGGGCAATAAAGAGCCTTCCTTCTCATTGCCACACAAATCTATCTCCTCACTTTCTCTCCCTCCCGTAACCCTTCTTTCTCCTTCCCGTGTGCAATCTCCGCCTCCAGTACTCCGGTCACAAAGGATCCGACGACCAGCGCGAGGGAGCACTGCCTCGCCGCCATGACATTTGGCCACCAGTCCGACACCGAAGGAGGAGCGAGAGATCTAGGGTTTCACCGTCAAGGTTGTCACGAGGAACCCGCCATTGCTGCTCCGTCCCTGCTGGGAACCCGCCATCACCGACACTAGTTCAACACCAGTAGTCTCTCTCGCAAACAAATATGTTTTCCTCTTTCGTGTGCGGATCCGGCTCTGATATTGGGTTTGAGTATGGATTGAGTAATTGATTACTTCATGAATGTATTTATTGGGCATTGTTATCAATTGATTTTGTGTGTTGTTGTTTGGGGTATGTATAATGAAAGAGAGGTTTGATAAGATTTGATTTGGGTAGGGATTGAGTGATTGGTTACTTCGATCATGTGTGTATTTTCTGGGTATTGTTTTCAACTGAATTTGTGTGTTGCTATGTTGGGTATGTGTTATGAAAGATTTGCTTGATAATATTTTGATTTTGGTAAGGATGTTCTTTTGTAAGACTTGTGTTGTGGATGCATGTTTATCATCTCACTTGGGTATGTAACTAGTTGGGTAAGGATGTTTTGTGTATGCATGATTTTCTAGGTATAAATATTTTTTTAATTGATTAATTTGGGTATGCATTTTATCTTATCCAAGTATCTAGGGTTGTATTTTGCAGGATAGGTGGGTAAGCTTGCACTGTATATTGGATATGTAATTTGGGATTAACAACAGTGAATATTGGTGATGTATGGATTCATGTATTTGTTATTTGGGTATGTATTTTACGTTATTCAAGTATATATGAATGTTTTGCATGTAATTGATTACTCCATGTATGTATTTTATGTTACCCAAGTATATAGTAATGTTTTGAATGAAACTGATTACTCCATATATGTATTTACTGGGTATTGTTATGAATTGGTTATGCGTGTTGCTGTTTTGGGTATGTATTATGAAAGGTAGGCAAAATTGTTAATAGTTGTCTTGGGTAAGATTGTTTTTTGGGGTAGAAACTTGTGTGGGAATGTTAACAAACTTTTGGTTAACAAAATTGGGTTGCTATTTGTTGGGTATGTTAGGTGTGTTATCTTTTTTTTTTGTTTTGTACGTATGACGATTTATGTTTGATTACCCAAAATTTTGATCTCAATATTGGGATATGCACTTACCATGTTCGATGTACTACACTGACAACCATAAGAACAAACCACTTACCAAAACATATCAATATATTACAAAATACTTACCCATTCATATCAAACTTGAGTATGTGGAAACCAAAAAACTAAAAACACATGCGAACACACCATTTACCCAAATTTCGATCTCAATATTGAGTAATAACTACGTACATACCTAAAAAATTATAGAATACCAACAATATATATATAATCATTAAAAAGTTAATCAAATGAATTACACTGACAACCAAGCATTTCTTGGGAAAAAATTCCCTCCAAAATTTTCATCAAATTTGTCAACAATCAAATTGGATGGGCTGTCACTTTTTGCCCACTTTTGTACTATTTCTTATTCACCTTATTATATAGGGACCCAATTTATGAATTAGAAATTGGGGGACCCAAATTTTCAACTCTATGGTGTAAAAGACACATAATGTCAATTCTTCCTTTTTGTTATCTATTTAAAAAAAATGGTATGGTTAAAGTCCGACACAAATGGACGTGGAGTGAGGTTGTGTGCATACGAGCACACATGCGTGTTAGGACCAAACATACTATATAATGGGTTCGGAATGTTCACATATAAGTTCGGTGAAGTTTCATCCTAAAATCAATTGATAATAGGATCGGAGTGACCCACCGACCTTATGTAATGGTTCCGGAATGTTCACATATTAGGATCGCAGATCAAGTTAAGACTAACCGTTCTAATACCGTCATGCAACATAGGAGAGTCGAGACAATAAATCATCGACATACAAATTTTATCGTAATATGATTCGCATTCAAATACATGCATCTGTGATAATGCATTTTTGTATTTTAGTGGACCACTAAATTAAAAAAAAACAATTACAATCCCTAAATAAAGAGTTTTTAATAGCATTTTTTTTACCTAATTCTTTTTAAAAAAAACTTAAAAACTCGCTCTAAAAACCCCAGAAGTTACACGAAATTTTACTACACTAGTTTGAGTATTACAACTTTTTTGAACAAAAAATCATATAAAAAGTTATTCGTATATATTTTAAAAAGACGGTAACACAACATCAACATATATATTACAACAAGTGTGACATTATAATTACATCAATATTAAAACTTCCTTCCTTTTTAAAATATCATCATTATTATTGTTAATATTATATTATATAATATTATTATTTATATCAAAATACTTTTCACAAGAATGAAGGTTTTGAGTCACTTAAAATTGTAAAAACAAAGGTGGACTGAATTGTCAAAACTTGTCAAAATTCGTCATGGCCTTGTCAAACCCATGCATGGCCTTGTCATGAATTTGTCATGGTTTCATCATGACTCGTCATGGTCTCGTCAAAAGTCGTCGTTAATGATTAATTATAAGAATTAGAGTTTAATATAATTCTATCATTTTATGTGAATTAAATTCTATATAAAATAATAAATAATTATAAGAATTAGGGTTTGATATAATTCCATCATTTTATGTGAATTAAATTCTACATAAAATGATAAAATTGTGAAGAAAGAAATACTAGATAGAAAGGGAAAACCGTCAACGGCTCAAAATCCGATTTGATTCGAAATTAAACGGAATAAAAATTTCGGATATTACACAAAAAAGGCAGAAGAACACAACAAACCCTATTAAAGGGCTTGTGCAACAACTTTGAGGTGGGAGATGATGAAGAAAAAAGAGAGAATGTATGGGACAAACCGCAAGATAGGCTTATCTTTAAAAATGGTTTAACAACCATACACTATTAAAGTAAAGAAATGATTTTTAGTTTATATATATATATATATATATATATATATAGAGGGTGCGGTCCCCATGAGAATATGTTTATCGTGTAATCATGAGAACAATCTTAGACCGTCGGATGGTGAATACTAAGGGTTGGGATTTAGAGTAGATATCATAATTAATAATAATTACGAATAATAATAATTAGAAATAATCCATTCAATCAACAATAACTACGAATAATACATTTAACGATATGACACATTTGTAACAAAACTAATAATAATTACGAATATGTTCTCATGATTACACGATAAGCCCTGTTCTCATATGATCTATACTATATATATATATATATATATATAAAAGGATTAAGTGTGAATCTCTCCTACATTAGAAAGTAAGAACCTTTATAAATCAATGTTATAGATTAAACGAGCATCGTATACATTCATACTAACTATCGTGGACACGATTGTTATGAAAAATATTTTGTACGAGTTAATTAGTTCCGTAGTTGAGGTCCGAAACCGATTATTTTACAATGAGTTATTTAATTCGACTTTAGAAGTACAAAACTAGATAAGTTTATAAATATTTATACGAGTTATCTACATTGGGCTTCAAGGATTTGATAATAAACGTGAAAATTTTGGCATAGCTAGATTTCATCAATTATTACTAAAGCCAAACTTGAAGGCAAATGCTGAGTCAGCCGAGAACAAAATATTTCGTCTATACAACCAATACAACACGATCGTTATCACAATCGTTATATTTGTTGCAACATTATCTCATGTTTTAAATTTTTAATCAAATAGCTACCGTCCGTAGATATTATGGGAACGTTACTTCGGTGGTATGTCGATTTACTATTTTTACGACCGTAAATGTTTTGATTCTATTGATTATAAATATAGAAATTTTTATCCGTGAGGATACACAAATGGAATGTTTAAAGACTTACACAAATGGACCGTAGAGTCGAGACAAGCTTAACTGATAGGTCGAGAGACCATAGAGTCGGAAAAAGGACTGCATGCATGCATGATTCACCGGCCAACAAACTGCTAAGTGGTGAATAGAGTTAAAATTCAATCACGCAAAGTGTAAAAAATTACCAGAAAAAAGTAGCCAAAGCAAGAACATCAGCTGAGCACAACACAGTAGAAGGACATAAAGTCTATAAGCTCCAAAACTGGGCATGAAAATGCATTGAAATCCATGGCTACAAGGAAATAAAAAACAAAGCAAGAACAAGAAAACCAAGCAGCTTTTCAAGAGGGGCGAATGCATCTGGAATTGCCCCCCAAGGGCTTCTAACTCGCATTTTTGGAAATCTCTCCTCAGTCTCAGAGATGCTATCGCCTGCCTGGCTCCAAGAGCTCCTAGGAACGCAATCCTCGCCAATCCGGATGGCTCATTTGCTCGGAAGAGGATCTACGATCACCTCAGACCCCCTATCCTTGCTACTCACCCCTCCCCTTACAAAGCAATCTGGTTACCCTCCAATTCCCCCAAAGCATCCTTCATTGCCTAGCTCGCTGGCCTTAACCGCCTTCCCACCCTTGCTAAGATCTGGGAATGGAACCTCACAAATGATGCTACCTGTAAACTATGCAATGCTGCCCCCGAAGACGGCAACCATCTTTGGAACATTTGCAGCTATAGCACCCTGGTTTTGGACATCGTCTCTCGCTGGTTGAACACTCCCTACCCTGCCCCCTTCCTTGATGACGTTTGGGGTTGGATGGCTTCCTGGTCCAGGAAGAAGCCTCGCCCTTTGGACTGCGCTAGGATCGCTGCAATTGTTGCTTACATATACCATATTTGGACTGCTAGGAACAAATTCCTCTACTGCCAGACTTTCACTCCGCCAATTGATTGTGCCTGGATGATCATCAGGAGCGTTAAGATGCTTTTCACCCAAAATTGGAGGGATAGATCGGCCCTCACCCGCGACATGGCATCCACCCTCAACATCGCCCTCCAATTCAACTAACCCTCATCGTTTGATCGATATCCCCTTCCCTCCATTCTTGCCACTGTGTGCTTGTCTTGTTGTTGTTGTTTTGTGTTGTCTTGTTGTTGTTGTTTTGGGTTGCGGTTCGTGTGTAAAATTCTCTTCCGAATATAACCTTCTCCTCTCCAATCTAATACAATTAACATTTCAAAAAAAG
Source organism: Fagopyrum homotropicum (assembly GCA_033239125.1). Lineage (NCBI taxonomy): Eukaryota > Viridiplantae > Streptophyta > Magnoliopsida > Caryophyllales > Polygonaceae > Fagopyrum > Fagopyrum homotropicum. The sequence goes on from BSWB01000003.1 coordinate 155,834,890, forward strand.
AACAAGAAAACCATTAAAAATGACTTTTTTGGGGAACTCACACTTTTGTGTGATCTCCATCACCACTTAGTGGTATTGCAAAAAAGATGGAAATATAAATTTAGTGGTACATATGAGCTTCAGCTTCTGTATCATGCATTAGAGGGTATCTATGGCTTAAAAAATAAGGGGAGTATCCACAAAGAATGTCAAAACTAAGAAATATTATACCGAAAATGTAATATTAAAATGATTAAATAATACTACAAAAAGCATTTATGAATGTACTTAGCTTTCTGATTCACATTGGACTGGGGCAAGGTCGCAAGGAAATGAAAGATAATCATTAATATGCTAAAATGATATGTCCATTAGGTCTCCCAAGAAAGTACCAAATTCTTGAGATTAACACAAACATATTCAATCAGCATAAAAATTTAAGCAAATTAACCTCATTAGTTAATTATCAACATAACAATCTAAGAGGATGTCACTCCTAATAAAATCATAATCTGTTATGGCGGTGTCCAAAGGCTAAGGTGGTGAATATAATAAGGTGTAATCATGCTTAAGTATGTAGTTTGAAGGCAAAGTATGGTTAATAATTTTAGTTGAATGTTTATAGATAGCATGCTGTATTTCAGTTGGACCTTGTCCGGTGCTAGTTTGTTACCTGAGCTTTATTGACAACCAGAGGTAATCTGGAACTGTGGCAAGCTATGGCCTGGATCATGTGCATATATTGCGATTGTGCCAAGAAAAGTTGATGTTTGCAGCAAAGAATAATTGTATCATATTTAAAGTAAATTGTTAAAGCCAAGATTCAATGGCAAGCAACAAGCTATGACCTGTGAATGATTTAAGCAAGGCAATCCAACTCAAATGCTATACTCACTCAAAAGTTGATAAATTTGAACCAATTAAAAATTTAAAATTACCAGTATATTTAGGTTGTCATGTTCATCTGTGCCACATATCCGGTCACCAACATCTAACCTTCTCTGCAATAGTCATAAGTTCCTTACATAGTAGAACAACATACAATAGTTGAGATAAAACAACCCAATAATCAAAAGCGAAACAAATCTAACCTTCTTTGCAACAATCCGGTACCAACTTAAAAAATAAGGTACATAAACAAAGAAGGTATGAATCCAGGTTTGACAACGAAGCTATGCACTGCAAGAGAAATCACCAAGGCAGCAAAGACCGTCTTGGCATCGTCCGAGTCGAAATCCAACCACTCCGGAAACAATCGAGATTTAGCAGCCTTCTTTTCAATTTTGATTGTCGTCTCCATCAACACCATCACCTCGGCTTCCGCTGCCTCAAATTGAAACCCTAATCTGCACGAAAATTACCATTAGAAAATCCAAGTAAAGGAAACCAAACGATACTCCATTAATGAGAAATTGCATGGTTTGCCGCAGTGGGGGTGGTGCTTGGACAACCCGGTAAAGCCAAGGTGGCAGGACCAGAGGGGAGGCCAACAGTGGTGACAGAGGGAGGCACGGGGACAGATGACGGGGAGAGAGGGGGGAAGAGGGTAGCCGACGACATCTCCGGGGGACTGGGCATCGAGGATCTAGATAGTCGGACGTTGTTTGATCGAATGAGCTCTTCCGGCACAAAATCAATGGGGCTTGGAGGAAGAGAGGGAGAGCGGGTTTTGAAAGGGAAACTAGGGCTGAGGTTTAGCTCCAACAATTTCAGTGAGGTTTTTTGGATCTTTTTTGAGCCACCCATGACAGGTGAGGGGGAAAAGGGGGGGAGCACGGGTTTTCTTCTTACAAAAACGTAACCTACATATTATAATTATATTATAATATGTATCGAACTCTTACGGAGGTGCTTAAAGGAAGCTATAAGAAACTGCATACCACAATGGCCCAGCTTTCTAAGGCCAAATGGATCGCCCATGGAGACCAATGCTCCTCATACTTCTTCAGGAGTATCAAAACACGCAGATGCTCTAATAGCATTAAGTTTGCACAGCTTCCTGATGGAACAATAACTCACGATCTGGATGCTATCGATCTTACCTTTGTTAATCATTTCAAGCATTTACTCAGCAAGCCTTGCTCTCCTAACCAGCTCAGTTCCAATGATGTTAGCCTCCCTACCCTATCCCATATGGAGATTGATTCTTTAAGCTTGAGTATTACTGCTGAGGAGATCAAAGAGACTATCTTTAGTATTGGTGACAATAAGGCACCTGGCCCTGATGGATACAGCTCTAAATTCTTCAAAGCTGCTTGGGAAATTGTCAAAACTGATGTAACTGTTGCAGTACAGGATTTCTTTACACATGGAAGAATGCTGAAGCAAGTTAACCATGCTGCCATTGCTCTTATTGCTAAGCATGACAGATCCATCACCCCTTCGGATTTTAGGCCTATTTCTTGCTGCAACATTATTTACAAAACAATCTCCAAGATATTATCTTTCAGGATCAATGCTGTGCTGCCTAGCATCACCAGCTTCAATCAAAGTGCGTTTGTTGGCAAAAGATCTATAAAGCATAATGTACTTATATGTCAGGAACTGCTCAATAAGTATGGTAGGAAGCACATCTCCCCTAGAGCAGCTATGAAGGTGGACATATCCAAGGCTTTTGACTCAATTAGTCATGAGTTCATCCTTCAATGTCTCCACAAGATGAAATTCCCGGGTCATTTCATTGCCCTGATTAAAGAATGCATCACAACTGCTACATTCTCAGTGAATGTGAATGGATCTCTTCGTGGACATTTTCCTGGTGGTCGTGGGTTAAGGCAGGGATGCCCACTCTCCCCACCATTGTTTGTGATTGCAATGGAATACTTCACCAAACTTCTACAGACTAAAACTTCGAATCCAGAGTTCAACTACCATCCTAAGTGCACCAATCCTGCAATCACTCACCTTGCATTCGCAGACGACCTTCTGCTGCTCTGTAGAGGCGATCTTTGCTCAATTAAAATACTGAAAGATGCCCTGGATGACTTTGGCGACGCCTCTGGACTCAGAATCAACCTGTCTAAATCTAGACTGTTCACTGGTGGAATGAATGATGATGAAATCAGGAGGGCTATCAACATCACTGGCATGGAGGCTGGAACATTACCATTTCTCTACCTGGGAGTTCCAATTGGGAGTAGCAGACTGCTGATTCGTGATTACCTTCCCTTAATCCATAAGGTTACCAAACGTGTGCAATCCTAGAATGCTAGGACACTCTCCTATGCGGGAAGAGCTCAGCTTGCAAAATCCGTCCTCTTTTCCATCAATCATTATTGGAGTACTATGTTCTTACTGCCTGCAAAGATCATCAGTACTATCAATCGGATCATTAGATCCTATTTCTGGTCGGGAGTCGAGAACAGTAAGCGTGCCCTGATTGCTTGGAAGATTATTTGTTCTCCTAAAATATGTGGTGGCCTTCAGTTTCCGGATCTGCTTACACGCAACAAAGTTGCTTTCACTCGGCTGATCTATGACATTCATCGTGATGATGTCAACATATGGACTCAAAGGATTAAGAAACATACATTCAAAGGCAATTGCAACATATGGAATTGTAGGCCTAAAACTCATCATAGCGCATTCTGGAGGAACTTGCTTACCATTCGTGATGGCTTCCTTGCTCTGGGAGGAACTGGGAGCATGCTTGCCAACCCTAACGGCTCCTACTCCTATAAAAACTTGTACTCCGTCTTCACACCTAGTACCCCAAATGGCACCTCTAATTCTACCCTTGGTACTGCCAACCCATTCAGAGCTATATGGCTCCGTTCAAACATTCCCAAATGCTGCTATGTTGCCTGGCTGGCTGCTCACAAGAGACTACCAACTTTGGCCAGGATTAAAACCTGGAACATAACCATCAATGATACCTGTAGGCTATGTAAGAGTGCTGTTGAAGATGATGATCACTTGTGGCTTCATTGTAGCTATGGCTCTCTTGTCCTGGACGTCATATCCAGATGGACCAGAACCCCATTCCCTGCTCCCTATCTCGGTAACATATGGATCTGGCTAAGCTCCTGCAACACTCAACGGCCAAAGCTTTTAGATAGCCTAAGGATTGCCTCCATCATTTCCTTTATCTATCATGTCTGGACTTCTCGTAACACCTTGATCTATAACAGCCAATTCACGAGGGCTATTGAGTGTGCTGCTAACATCATCAGCTCAATCAAGAATCACTTTGCTGCCAACTGGAAGGACAGATCAACTCACTCTCTCCAGATTGCTGGAATGCTGCAGATCCGTTTTGATTAAACATGAAACAACTTCTATTATTGCATGCTTCTGCTTCTGATTTTGTTGTGTATCAAATCTCTCAATTGGACAAGAGTCCATATCCTCTCCTGTAAATCCTTTCTTAATACAAATTAACTTTTCAAAAAAAAAAAAATATTAATAAAAAAATAATTATATTATAATTTTTAGTAATTTACATTTATATTTTTTATTTCTTATATTTCTTTTAATGACTAACTATATTTTTATTAAGTAAGTAGAGAGCAAATATATACTTGAGAATTTTTTTGATCAAAATTAAAATGTATGTAGAAGGTAAAATATCAATTAGTATGATATTGCATTTTTATATTATTAGCCGTATTTTATTTTATCTTGATTTACATTGTAAAAATAGAAATATTTACTTAATAAAAATATAGTTAGTCATTAAAAGAAATATAAGAAATAAAAAAATAAAAAAGTAAAAAAATGATAGTGTCATCCGTTAGAAGACAATTACACTTAGACATGGGCCCCAAACCTAAACCGCCGGTTTAGGTTTGGGAACCTACGGTTTAGCCCAAACCACCAAACCGGCAAACCTAAAAGGGAACGAAGATAGTACTTTTGGAGAGGGGTGTCCAAGCGAGTGTTAGAAATGCTTAAAGGAAAACAAGTCGAGTCTGTTTTTTTTTTGAAAATGTACGTGTATTATAGAAAAGGAGAGGCTTACAACAGCTTTGTTATAGAGAATACAAGGACAACATGCATGGGAAAGAAAGAGAAGGAATTAGACTAGGTGAATGCCTAGTCTAGAAGCATAGGCAATGGACAAGTCGAGTCTGTTTTGCTAAATGACAAATTAACAAGTGTTTGTTTCACATTGTTTATTGGTAATAAAAGGGAACGAAGATATTACTTTTGGAGAGTGGTGTCCAAGCCGTAGGTGCCAAATGTGACTCGTGGGGTTAGTAGTGACGTTACACACGGTCGGTCTTGGCATGTCGAGGCAATATAGTCTCTCTTGCTCAGATCCCGTCCCAATCATCTTCCCCGAACGAATATCCTGAATGAAGCATAATCTCCTTAGAAATATAGTTATGTAAAAGGAATTCAAGGCGAGCTTACTAATAGAAATTAAATTGACCGAGAAATGTGGAACACAAAGTGCATTACGTAATATAAAATCTTTGCTGAAAATGACATCTCCTATATGAGTGACATGTATAGAATTTTCATTAGGTAACTGAACGGATTTATTTAGAATAGGCTTAGCATGACTAAGTAAGCGAGTGTTAGAAACAATATGATCACTAGCACCACTATTCAAGATCCATACATTGCGATTAGTAGATTGGTTCGAAATAGATGCAATACCTTGGAGGTCGGAATACTTAGATACATTACCCACCACGTTTATGTTGGAATTGTTAACCTCCGCAGAAGCACTAGTATTGCCTAATTGCTCTTGAATTTTGCCCAACATTTGGAACATCCTTTGACATTCAACTTGTGAGAGAGGGAACCCATCAGTAGCACTTTCTGTATAATTAACATTAGTGCTAATTTGACCTCCTTCTTCTGCTTTCTTTTTCTTCCGGCAAAATTCGATCGTGTGACCTTTGTTGTTGCAATAAGAACACTTCATGTGTGACCTGCAATTCTTAGCTTCATGGTTAGTCATGTTGCATATGGTACAAAGTTTAGGCTCATTTCGTTGACCGCCGTCGCGATATGCTTTCTTGACAGCGAAAGCTGATGGATCCATGGCTTGGTCTTTCCCATTGCCGTTGCTTGATTGTTGTTCTTGACGGACGGAGAACGATACTAAACGCCTTGTTTAAATCAGGTAATGGATCGGTGCTTATGATGTTACCTCGAGTCTGCAGATAAACATCACTTAGCCCCATCAAAAACTTCACGGTCTTCTGATTTTCCATGAACGTCTTGATCTTACTAGTAGCGGCACAATCACATATAGGAAGAGCGCACAAGGCATTCATCTCATCCCACAATCCCTTAAGTCGGGTGAAATAGGTTGTGACCGAATTCGCACCTTGTTGGTATTCATGGATGGCTGTTTCGATGTTGAATAGGGAAACAATATTAGTTTGACAATACCGTTCCTTTAGTTCAGACCACATACCTTTTGCATCCTTGCAATGAATGACACTCTTAGTAATCCCCTTCGAGATCGATCGAAGAAGCCACATTTTGACAAGTGTGTTACAACGGTCCCATTGTAAGGCTTCGACGGGATCTTCTTTGGATCGGGTCTGCGAGCCATCTACAAAACCGAGTTTGTTTTTGATAGTGAGTGTCATCGTCATGGATGCCGCCCACGTTGTGTAGTTGTCCTCCACCAGTTCTTGCGAGACTAAGGTCACTCCCGGTTGGTCCGAGTGATGGAGGTATAGTGGATGTGTAGGCTTCTCCCATGGGTCCGAACTCTTTGAATATATTGCTATTCTTTGTTTCGTTCGTCATGGAGGCAAGTGTTTAGAGGAATTTGTTATAGGATCAGAAGCTACAGCTCTGGTACCATATAGTGAATGGAATAACGTTTATAGAGAATGCTTATTGTTTTCTTAAAATGGATGATGAAGATAATTACAACATATATATCATTACAATGGTGAAGTATCTATGGAAGGAGATAATGCTGAGTATTATCTAATTCCCTTTTTTGTAATATACAAGAGATAAAATCTAGATATATATGTAAACAATATATACCAATGGATCAAGAGACGTTGGAGAGCATGGCTGAAATCATGGAGAGATGAGTCATAGTTCATTAGATTTGAAGGGCGCCGAAGGAGAAGCCGAAAGAGACGGACTGACTCTTCTTCCTCTACATTCGGTGGCTGAGGCTACGGTTTGATATGGAGAGAAGCGAGACGATGGAGACGATGGGTATCAACTATCGTCCAGTAGCGGTGGAAGGACAATATACGACATTTCAATTTGGGGGCAAAAATGGAAATGGACTAGATTCGTTTCCATTCTGTTTTCGATTTTGGAGTTAAATCCAAACAGACCCTAAAAGTGGTAAGGAAATGGGTTTTGATAGAGAGTTAGGCATGAGAATGAGGACATCTAATTGCTTAAGTATTTCTTTGTGATTTTGCATTATTGGTTTGGCCTTTTCATCAAGAAATGCAGTTCATTTCTTTGAGCTATGACAAGGTTCCCTAATTCTATATAATATACACAAAAATATGACTGAAAAATCAGCTATCAAAGACCCAAAAATTAACATCATACTTATTATGCAAACAAAAGATCAAACATGCACTAGTAAAACCATAGATGAACAAGAAATCGAAACATTGAAGGTACGATCGATGAATCAACACAAGATCGTACTTATAATGCAAACAAGCAAACTTACGAGAATATAGAAACAACTTGGATCGATCAAGCAAGCCTTAACTTGTCATGCATCTACAGGTCTTCTTCGTCTATGAACGAATCAAACCCGAACTCATTAGAACCGACAAACAAGCAATCGACCTTAGTGTAGACTCTAGTACTTCCATCGGTCATCACATCGCGCACCTTACACGTAAACGGAACATCACACGACCCTTTCGATGCGACCACTCTCAACGTAAGTCTCTTCTTCGGAGGTAAAGTAAGGTACTGCGTGTACGTGACCGTACTTTCGTTAACTATCTCCTTATTCCACTCCCAAGTCTCGCTACGGTCGTACGAAACCTCAACTCCGCCGTTTCCGACAAGCGGAATGCCATGTGACCAGCTAACCTTAAACCCTACGTTTATAGTTGTGCTTTGCGTCCAAGTCATGGTTTGTATCACCTTATACTCCACTTGGAATCTACCCTGTTGCTCGACACTCGCATTGTTGCTTCTCGAATCACGGTACTTGTCAATGCTAGTTAGATTGTAGGTCCTCGCGTTCTTGATATCGTAAGTAGCGTCGATGATATCTCTGTGACGAATCGGCTCCCCAACCTTAAAGATGGCATCATTCGTGATCGTCGTTGCTCGATAGTCCAGAAAATTATTGCTTGCGACGCGAAAAAAAAACGTATTATGTGGTGCTTCTCGGATAGCGATTGTGTTGCCTATACTGATCGGGATACACCTGAGGTTTCGAAGGGAGGGTGCTATAGGCAGGTGTGTGTTTATTTCAAGAACTATGATTGGAGGTTGATTTATAGGAGAAACTGCCCATGCAGTAGTGGGACTTGAACGCACTCCGATCATGATTTGCGGTGGATTGTCAGTCTGATGAACAATGTGAGCTACTCCCGGTACTCCAACATCACTAGTATCGAAAGTGATCCCGTGTCGATGTGTATTGACATAGTTGCCGTTAGATCCAACAATTGTAAGACAATCAGGAAGTATGGGCGTTGACTCCATGTCAATCATTGTGATTACTGAGCTTGATTTTTGCTCCTCACTAATTGCGAGGTGGTGAAACTCGTCGTTTTTGGAAGTTGTGAACCCTACGAAGTTTTGACCAACATGTAATAGAGATATCCTCTTCTCCAATTTATCTGCGGATTCTTCTTCGTCCTTGAATACCGGCTTGAAGAGAGTGCAAGACCATTTGGATAAGTCTTCCTCGGGTTCATGTGCTTCCGCCACTATCATATTGCTGTCTTTAGACTTCCTAGAATAGTCATAAAACGTACAAAATATAAGAAGGCGCACGACAAACATAATATAAAATGTATATATTTTTAAAAAACTACGGAAAATTTGCTATGAATACTCTCGCAGTACCATACAAAACGTTCAAAACTTTAGACACCATGCACGTAGAATACTAAAAGCTTAGGGGCACTAACATACTAGAAGATTAATAAACTTTATGTACACATATACATAATACGAAATTAGTATATACACACACGGTTGAGGCAGATGGGTCGGATGGATAAAGGGTGGGTGATGGTTGGTTGAACCTTCACCCGTTTCATCACGTTCCACCACTAAAATTTTTATATAATTTTTATTTGTTGGAGTTTCGTCTAGATGTGTGCGTCGACCGTGTTAACTAAGAAAAAAATGTGTTTTTCTGATAAAAAGGAGATCCGCAGTGGTAGTAGCACTTATTTTAAATTAAAAAAACTTACAAACGATAAACGTTACCATACACATACAACACTTGTATAACACGCATGTAGAAATGCAGCGTACCTGACCCAATATTTATTATTGTAACACGCCCTTATGTGAACAAGCCCTTCCACAGTCTTTGCCTTCTCGACCTCGAACCTAAGGTAGTGCCAATGAGATTCGTCCGCCTTCTCCGATTCATTGAGTTGATCCGCCTTTTCCGGTTCAGCGATGCGCTCGGCTTTCTGGTTCTTCCCACAATCTCTGAAGTGAAGAAAGGAATTGCTCTCTCCCTTTGAGGGGCGACAGTGAAGGTATTTGTTGTTGCCATTTTGCTTCAAGAAGATGAACTTTGGCATGACATCCATGGCGACCTAAGTATGCAACACTTGCTTCAGAAGAGAGTTATTTGAATTGCGTGTACAACTTCCAATCACGTATAGGATATTTATAGATACAGATTGCTTGGTTTAATAATTTATTTATTAATATGTCGACTCTCACGTGTTAATTTACTCATAATTAAGCTATGGATATTGTTATGGAGGATGGTCGGCAGAGTGTGGACCAATTTTAATTCATCATTTGTCCTCTTATAATAATAATAATAATAATAATAATAATAATAATAATAATGTATGGTAGCAAAGGTTAGCTTTTATCGAGTATAAAAGCGCGTCAAATGGATAAAGTTTGGGTGATCTAAAATCAATATTGTTTTCTCGTGTTTGATGAATACTTAGTTCTTTTTATTTATTAAAAGTGTCTCAGATGCGCGAGAGACCATTGACTCTTCTTCTCACTTGAAAAAATATATAAAAGAAATTAAGATGTAAACTTATGAACTAGTACCCGTTCATCATGTATGCTAGCAAAGGTTAGCTTTTTGGCATAAAATTTCGGAAGAAGTCTCTGCCAAGGTGATAGTATCGCATCTTATTTGCTACATCCCCGTTGCTTCTGTAATATCCGGAATTTTTATTCCGTTTATTTCCGTAGTTTACCGGATTCCGTTCCCTTGACTTCACATAAAATGATAAGTTTAGCCCAAACCCTAGTTTATAACATGACTTGTCTTTGACAAGGTCATGACGTCCTAGTGACGAGACCATGACAAGGTCTGACGAGACCAAGACGAAGTCAAAACAAGATCATGCATGAGCTTGACAAGATCATGACGAGTTTTGACAAAGTCTTGACAAGCCCATAATGATCTTAGCCCACTACTTATACTCGTTCAGCCCAGCTTAGTCTTTCTCCAGCCAGCCTCAGCTCCGGCCCGATGTTGCCTTGCTTCTTGTTCAGCCCTGCCACCTTGTACGCCAGCCCAGCAGCCCAAATTGTTGCTGGCCCGAAGAGCACGCTTGTTAGGACTTCCAGGAGATGAGAATGGAAGGAGGAAGATCGCGTAGTACACACTAGTACAAATTCTAAGTTTTTCGGGACAATTATCTCGGGTGTTAAAAAAATTTCCGTAAAAATTTAAAACTCTCGGGACTTAATACAATAACTCCCATAAAAGCATTATTTATTTATTTATTTAAAAAATAAACTAATCTCTCGAGACTTTTTTTATACCTCACTAGAACCGTTAAGACGCTCTAGGGTTTTTTTTATAAAAAGTCCCGAGAGATACATAAACAAATATGATGTTTGTCGGGAGTTATATCTTAAACGCCCTAGAACGCTACATCTCTCGGGACTTTTTTTTTTAACTCACTAGAACCCTAACCTAATTTCTCTTGCTGAGCATCCTGCGCGCCGGTCTTTCCATCCAGTCCATCATCAATCGAAGACTCTTCTTGTGCGCCTCTCGATCGAAAACTCTCTCCTGTGCATCTCTCCATCCAGTCCATCGCCACTGTCGAGTCGATGTGATTGAAATTTGCTCTGCTACTATCATCCCGGTTGCAATTAACATCGCCACCGTCGAGTCTAGGTTTGGCTTGTACTCTCCTCCTTAATTAGCTTGTTATAACCCAATGTAGTCTGATTTGAATTTGATATGCTTTTAATTACCCACTGTAGTCAGATTTGGATTTTATTCACCATGATGAGTTATAAACTATGTCGGATTTTTGCTTACATGTTGTTGGGTCAAACTCTTATAATAGTTCATGTCCTTTATTACGGGAATTGCCTCTTGATACTTTGGATGATTAGGGTAAGTTAAGGGTTTATTATCGTCATTTGAGTGAGTTGGCAAGATAATGGCATCATATTTTGACAACAGAGGGGATTTCTCTGCAGCTTTACCAATTGATCTAAAGTTGCAGGATTAGTGAGACTTTTTACTAACTACCCTTGGTCGATTAGTTTTGCTTGTACAATGTTGCTACTTAGCATGGCACTACTTTCTCTTAAGCCGTTGCAGGATTAGTGAGACTTTTTACTAACTACCCTTGGTCGATTAGTTTTGCTTGTACAATGTTGCTACTTAGCATGGCACTACTTTCTCTTAAGCCTTTTGGTTGTGTACTTAGCAGAAAAACGAGTATGCTGGTGAATATAAACCTTTGTGATTTAATTTTGTTGTTGTTATTTAGAGATTCACTATTAATAGAGATGCAAATTTGTTATTTGGCATTTTGGTTGTGTATTTTCTCTTCAGTCTTTTGGTTTTGAGTATCGATTTTGTTGTTGCTATTAGAGATGTAACTTTGTTGCTTGGAGTTTTGATTTTGTTGCAGCTTTTATTAGTCACCAAATACTCCCCACCCTCTCCAAACTCTTATCTTAGAATATTGTTCAGAACAACATTTGTATCCTTTGTAATGCTTGGGATGAATCTGAAAGCCACCTTTGGATTGACTACTCATTAATAATATAAGTGATTTTTTACCTACACTTGCATAATGCATATGCTAAGTTGTTGATTTCTTATATGTTCTGTTTATCACGAAATTAGTCCACAATGATAACCAATATAGAATGCAGATTGGTTTTTGTGTAATGATTTGTTTGAATGAAACTTGAAAGATTACCCAGTACTTTTTGTGTAATGATACGATTAAGCATTTTCTGTCAGCTCAAAGGAAGAGCAATGTGTCATCACACATGGATGTGAGTTCGAATCCCACATAGACTATACTATTAAATGATAAAAATTAGAGTGTATTTTCTGTCAGCAAAGCTCTACTTGAGCTATATTTGCTTCCTGACAAAATGATAACAGGGAATAAATTTGCTGTCAAGTCCCTAACCTCTGCTTCTGATTATGATTTTTGAGATTTTATCATTATTCTGCTTCTTGCTGTTGCAGGTGACTAAAATAGATGAATAGTGAACTTGAAAATAGCATATTTTCTCCTACCTGGAACTAGTGCAAAAAACAATCTACATTTTAATATTTCTGCAGTGTTGATGCACAGTGAATTAGTGAGGGCTGAAATGAAACGATGGATTATGAGTTCAAAGGATGTCTCTTGAGCTATTTTTAGTATTTGTACATGTTCTTTTTTGTTTAAGATTTTGCTAAATAAGCCTTATGCATTTGTGGTATTGTTACTTTTTGAGATCCTTTGGACAGTTGAGGTAAGTGTAAAACAGGCTTCATAGATTGCATTGTATTTGATAAACCTTCTGATTCTGCAATTGTGTAATTATGATTTAAATCCATTGTGGGGTAGTCTTAAAGAAGACCAAAAAACTTACTGCAGTGTCACGGAAACCTATTCACTCCCTACTGTGGAGAGAACCAGAAAATTATTGGTATCCTTTATAGTTGACCCTGATTTGATTTGGTCTTCCATGTTCTCACATTTACCTTTAATCTGCTAATCCATGTCACTACTCTGCTTACTAAGTCGGAACTTCTTCGGTTTGTGATTTCAATTGATCTTATAATTTGTCTCCTTGCTAATGCTGGATGATCCAACCTGCATGTGATCTACTAGTATTGCTATTGTGCGAATTTGCTGAATTCTACTCTACTATTGTAATGACTGTAATTGTATGCTACACTTATATTAAATGATTACTGGAAACTTCCACTTGACTATTGCCAAGTTGGTCTTCTTTTAAAATCATTTGTTGAGCGATTAATTGTGTACTAACAATGATTCGAGTATACTAGTCAATAGTAGGACTATAGGACTGTAAACCAAACTAAAATGATCTTCGCTCTATAACTGAGCGAGTAATGCTCAGTTTGGTTAAATTATGAGCTTATGTTGATAGCCAGATATGTTAGTTTGATAGAATACTATAGTAGTATGAAGATAACCTTAGAAGCCCTTTTGAGTTGAGAAACAAAAGTGCATACAAAAGGAGACATGGAGATTAAAGATATTGACATTTGTTTTCTACGCTTTGACTTATTTTTTGTAATTTGTATTTAGATATGAATGCTTAACACTAGAACAATAGCAATTCTAGAAACCAAATTTTACAATATGCATTTGGTGCGAAATTGCAATTTGGTTGGGATCTGGAGAGTGTACTTGTATTTAAAATTTGCAGTCCAAATTTTATCTTACATTTATGAGATTTTATGTTGTTCTATGCATTATACAATGGTGTTTGAATGCAAGACAGAAGAAACTGTTTTCTATATTGTACAATTACCAGCGGGGAGATCTTTAGTTTCTGGAAAACGATCATTTGGTAGATTTGCAATTTCATAGCTAAACTGTGGTATCTTGACGTGTTTTGTCTTTGTCAAAACTGAAGCGTGAAGAAATAATCTTGGTAGGAAGCCCCTTACATGCTAAGAGATGGAATATTGTCTCTGTTAATTGATGCATTAGATTCCTAATTGATGCACTAGATTCTATTTTAGTGAGAAACAATAGAAAATAATATTACTAGTTAACTGTGACAATGACCCTCTTTACCTTTACATTCTATCAAGTTGATTTGCGTTATTCTTGGACTACTGAAGAGTGCTCCTAATGTTGTTTTCAGGACTGCAATTACCCCTCTCAAGCCTGAGGATGCATTTGATCCAAATTGTGTCAAGTGCATTGTTAATAGCCAGGGTTACGCTGTCTACTTCTCAAAGGGACTTATCCCTTTTAACAAGTTAGTCTTCATGAGGGGTTATTTATGCCTTTTGGAAATCCACACAACTATCTCGCATATTTAAGCTTATCCTTTTCCCATGGTTGAGGTTTGGAAATGTTAATCCAAAGTTTCATACATGCTTCATCGCATCCAGGTATAAATTTGGAATTATTTATTCATTTTCAACCCCACCCCCTATAATGTGATCATTTTGGAAACAATATTTTTTTACATATAAATAGAGGTATGATTCAAGCTTCTTGAAAGTATATGCGGAGTTGCCACCTACATTGCTTCAACTATATAGAAGAAGATCTAGAGCACCTTAAATTACTCGAAAATGGCAACAAGATGAAGGTATGAAGATACCTAATGTTCTCATCTTTGTACTAATTCAAAAACGACTACAAGATGAAGTTGTGGCTAATAAATGGAAGCTTAATTGTAATTTTTCATTAGCTAGGATCACGTTGCTTCCTTAACATCATCTCTTTGATTCTTGCTTATGGTTAAAAAGATTCTATGAGCATATATATTTTGATTTACAGGTTATAAAGGTTGAGCATGATAGTCACGGAGGCGACGTCCTTGAGGATTTGGAGAATATGGAAAGCTTTAAATAACTTGACGTAGCTCACAGAGTCACATACACTCCCTTTCCATGGCAATATGCCACTGTCAATTAATTTTATCATTTTATTTAAAGGGCTCCCTTTGCAATTTATCTTCCTTCTAGCTTAAAGTTTTCATCGAGTTTATGCAATTCTTATCCGTAAGGATGTATCCTTGGTTTTCAAATAAATATGTAAGGTCCACATAAATTCACCAAGCATGACTTTATATGTTTTTCATTCAAGTATATAAACACGTTGGGTAAATATTTTGGTAAGTTTGAAGAGTTTCGTTGGTTTCATTGATTCATTTATCTAACATTTTTTTCATTAATATGACATATTCTTTTGCTTTATTATGAAGTGTCGTCAACAACAAGACATTGTGGGATCCGGTTATTACATATGTCGGTATATGAAGGGGTTTATAGTTCATCAATGTAGCGTCATTCCTATCCATGTAAGTATATCAATTTTAGTTAAACATTAAATTTGCATTTATACTATATGTATATTAACATGAAATGCACTTTTTGTAGTACTTTTGAGGTTCACCTACGACCTACAATGAAGAACTTATTGATGAGTTACGAGAGGAATGACTACATTATTTGGACACACAACAATAACGTTTCACCCAACCAAGAAGTTAGAAGGTCGAAAAA
The DNA here is from genome assembly GCA_033239125.1 of Fagopyrum homotropicum. Classification (NCBI taxonomy): domain Eukaryota; kingdom Viridiplantae; phylum Streptophyta; class Magnoliopsida; order Caryophyllales; family Polygonaceae; genus Fagopyrum; species Fagopyrum homotropicum. Next base: position 155,850,470 of record BSWB01000003.1, read on the forward strand.
CATATGACTCTTTTGTTGCTAAATTTTAGATATTTTGTACGTTTTAACGATATAATGAGACAATATTTAAGTGTATGTGTTGTTGAATGTTGGAACAATCAAAATAGTGCATTTGATTGTTATCATGAGTGCATGTGTTGTTAAATCATGTAGCAATCGACAAGTCTAGAGAATTTTTCTTTGTTTCTAAGTGTTGGCAAGAAATAAGCCATTTGTAAATATGTGATAAAAATAGCTAACGACTTTTTTATAAAATAAAGCCCCTGAAATTTTTTTTGTATAAATATCTGGGTAATTTTTTTTTAAAAAGTCCCTAGAGACATCCTTCGGGAGTTTTTATAAAAACAAGATGTCCCTAGGGATTTTTTTAAAAAAAAACTCCCTAGAGATATCTCTCAGGACTTTTTGATAAAACTCCCGAGAGATATCTCTAGGGAGTTTTTAAAAAAGTCCCGAGAGATATCTCTCGGGACTTTTTTTAAAAACTCCCTAGAGTATTTTTGTTTCTCAAGATTTGCAGAAAAACTCCCGAGAAAGAACTCTCGGCCAAAGGTTTTACGGGACTTCAAAAACTCCCTACCGTAATGCATAAAAAGTCCCGAGAAACTTATGTTTTGTACTAGTGACACTACTACAAACTGTTATTACAATGGCATTCAAAAGATGACGTTTAGCATATAAGTGTCATCAAAATTCATTACAATGACGTTGTATCACTGTATTGTCATTTACTTTGATTTCGCTAAATTGAAGACGATGTTTACGGAACGTCATAAACAGTTACGACGTTTTTTATACGTCGTAGAAGGGATTATGGCGTTTAGAAAACGGCATGCAATTTATGATGTTTAGAAAACGACATGAAATTTTGGCGGGTTTTTTCCCCCCAATTTAAGTGTGACATTTATAAACGTCAGTATCTAAACGCTATATAATTCACGACGTTTGGAAAACGTTTTATATTATTGCGGGCCTTTTTCCCACCAAATTATTTCGGTTATTGAATCGTTAAAATTTTGGCGGACATTGTTTTAAATTAATTTAAGCCAAAATTTAAAATATAAGTTTTGAAAACAAAAAAAAAAAGTAATTGTTGGGCAGTCCCATAGTCGACTCTAGTCCCTAAAAAAAAAAATTAATTTGGCGGACATCGTTAAAATTTTGCCTTAGACCTAATTCCAAACTTTAGCCCTCTCCGTCCGCTCGCTTCTCTACTTCTCTATTTCTCTGCTTTCTCTGCTTAGCCTTCCGATTCCATCTCTTTAGTCCCAAAGTCGACACTTCTCTACTTCTCTGCTTCTCTACAGGTAAGGGTTTCCTCTCAACTCGATCATTCCGATTCCATCTCTTTCGATTATACTAATTTCAGTTACAATTTTGGCGGACAAGGGTTGTTTCTAGATCTAATTTCTCTCTTTCGAGTTGGTCGATCGTGGCCGGCATCCATTCCAATTCACAGGTATGTATCTTTCATGCTCCATCTAGGTTTACTTATTGTTGATTTTTGATTGTCGATTCAGCATTAATCAACAGGATAAGCATCAGTTTAGGGTTTTTCCATGGTCCATCTAGGTTTTAAGCTGGTGAATAATGACTTTGCTGTTGATCATGGAATGTTGCAGGAGTAGGAATATATTCACCTATTCCATGGTGTATATGTAGCTTTGTTTGCTCACCTATTGCATGCTTAGAATGGTGTATATGTATTGTACTTATGACCATAATCAGAAGTAGGCTAATTAGAGGATACATAAATCAATGCTAAATTAATGGAGTTTGCATTAAAAAAGGATTTGCATCCGCCTAAAAACAAACAAAAATGTTCTGGAATTTATATATGCACTTAAGATGGTCTTTTCTTTGTTCAAGTCCCTTCGATTTATGCAGCAAAATTTTCTTAAAATATTTGTATCTTTTGGAATCTGCTCAGTGCGCCTCTCCTTTTTCTTGGTTACCGGATAACACTCTGAACATGGTAGTATGGCTACTAGGAGCTGCCCATAACTTAATGCTCTTGGTTACCTCAACCATTAATGGCCACTTACTTCTGGACTATTAAGCTCCTAAGTCAAACAGTTTGAGATGCATTCTTACCAATTCTATCGACTTCTTTATTTCAGCATCTAATTATTCCTTCTTTTGAAAACAATGCTCCTATCAGAAGCTGCCAAATATATTCAATGTATGAACTGAATGTTGTATGTAGATAGGCTAACTAAGATATGACTATTTTAGCATATGTATAATCTAAATCTAGTCTCCACTTGGAAGTAATATCATTTTAAGTCACCCACCATAAAACAAGATTAAGAGTACTGTATGTTGTATATATCTACACAAGTATTTCAATGTTTAATATTTTTATTCATTTTAAAGTTTAATATATGACTATTTTAGCATCTGTATGTAGCTAGGCTAACTAATGTATGACTATTTTAACTTTTGTTTTCACTTGCTATGCATCATAAGCTGCCCTTTTAAATTAGTATTTCTATGTTTAATATTTTTATTCTTTGTAATGTTTGTGAATTGGATGTTTACTTATGCTATATGTACTTTCCCCTTCTCTTATTTTTATTTTCAAGTTTTAGGTGAGTTGAATTCGTATGTAATTTGTCTCCCTCAAAATGGACAAAACATGGGTGAATTTAGATAGAAGAAGTGATGAATATCGGAAAGGGGTTAAACAATTTATCTTAAATTCAAAGCAACATGCAAGAAACCCTGACATGATGGTATGTCCTTGTGCAATCTGTCGCAACCTTAGTCGACAAAGTGATGATGACTTGGAAATTCATTTATTGCACTATGGAATTGATCCTGCTTATGATGTTTGGTGTGCACATGGTGAAGATGCTACTTCATCTGTAAGAGTCGTAGTTAATGAAAATTTAGATCCTATTGATGTGGACTACGACTTACCAGATGTGCTTAAAATGTACAAAGATGGATCATTTTCTGAGAGAGCACACTACAAAAAATAATTCAATTGGCGATGGATATTGGCGACGGTAGAAAAGCTATTAGCCGTCGCCAATAATCAACGGCGACGGCTTGGCGATGGCAAAACGGGGCGTAGCCAGAACAGGCGACGCAAACTTTGAAATTTGGTTCGAAATGTAAATTTGTTTGGAAATTTTGAATTTTTAGCAACGGCTAGAAGCCGTCGCAAAATGTATATTTGGTGAGAAATTTTGTATTTTTGGGACGGCATGGAGCCATCGCAAATGGGTTAACTATTTATATGAGAGAGTGTCTCTTTTAGTATATTACTAGTTGTGTCACGCATGCTTCGCACGCGCAACAAAAATTAATATGAGATAATGTTTGTTGTACATAGAATCGGAAATCAGAAATTGAAAATCAAAATTGGGTCACACTGCAAGGTAGTTCAGAAAACACTCGTTATAGATCAAATTGGAAATCGCCGTCAGCGTAGATTAATCCGGAAAATCCTGGTACATTAAAATCCGGGCACATGGTGCAACAAGACAAATATTTAGTACAATACCACTAATGAGAAGTGCATTAGGAAACCAAAACAATTCCTCATTGCGTGTAAAAACACATAAACAGGCTACTGAACAATAAGCTACAAGTGCAACTACGCAATTGTGTTGTTTCTAATGCACTTTTGCTCGGATAAAATGGTACAGCACCAGCAGCGAAATTCCAAACTACCATACAACCAAATTTGAACCCGTAAGAATAATACGTAGAACAAGTATCACTCACATATTTAGTACAACACCACTAATGAGAAGTGCATTAGGAAACCAAACCAATTCCTATTTGTGTAAAGACATGATTGAGCAGCTTCCAAATGGCCATTTCTCATCTCATACCTTAGGTTGCATTTTGCTTGGGCTTCAAAAACTTTAGTTGAGAGTAGGCAAAACACCCGAGAGTGCAATCCCAGTACTTGTGGACTGCAAAAGAAACCTTTCATGTGTTTTCAAACTTGAGAGGGTTAAAACATGTAATAATCAGGAATTTCGATACAATTAGACTTACCCAGAGAATTTATGAATGAAACTGGAGTCCGGAAGAAAATCTCAGAGCTAACAATAACAACAACCCACTTGACACAATTACCGACAGAATGGGCAACTAGGGATACTCTTGCCAATATCATGTAAGGCAGACTTCAAATATCAATCCTATATAATTGAATAGACAATAGCAGCTGAAATGAGCCCAAGTGTAACAAATTTCATTCAGACAAACCCTTGCAATGTGCAAGACAAAAAGAAGCAAAATGAAAGAGATTTTTTTCCATTAAGATTGTTAATCACAATGCAAATTCACATGGAAATGACTTAACAAATAAGCAAAAGAGCGAACCTTGTGAAGATGGAAATGAACACCATCCACAACAACAGTGATATCACTGGGCAAACCTGCATTGCAGAACCTGTCATGATCATGAAAATTAAAATTAAATGCCCTCAAATGCCAATTAAAATACAATAATTCCAATTGGATTTAATCAATAAAATGATCAGAATCGTTTGATATTGATATGAAGTAAACAGAAAATATGAAAGAAGACATGAATAGTTGGTCAATACTATGAACTTATAGATTGAGTCGGTTCATATGGGGCTTTTACACTGAACCATATTCGTGGTTGTAGGTTTACATGTGAGTGTCTTGAGGTAATGCAGAGATACATTATGCATTAGCTGTAGGTTCCTATGGATAAAAAGGGCTACTGGGATACAATTTTTCATAGGATGAACCGATGAAGAAGTTTATTTACAAGCTTGAACTTTTTAGTTTTAACTCACTCAATTTTTTATGGTTTGGATGCTTGGAGCTTAGATAATGCCTTTTATTTTACTACACCTGAGCATGCCTTCTTTGCATTTTTATACCAAAATGCTACATAATAGTGAGCTAACATTTCTATAATCATCCACCAATGTGAAAAGGTCATACCAATTGCCATCTGAATTGCTCAACTAGAAGCATAGTTTAGTAGAAAGTATGGAGGGTCCTACACTCCTACTATTATGGTTTATACTTATTAAACTATACCTGCTGGCTGCTGCAATGAGGTCCTACTTATTAAACAGAGGTCCTACAGAAAATTGGCAGACTACAGAAGTAAGCAAATCTGTGTCATATAAATTGTGCAGATAAGCAATCAGAATCTATTTCTTGTCCAACAAGTGTCTTTGTATTCTAATTTGAAATTCACCTCTTTGGGTATTAGATATGCAAGCCTGAACAAATGCAAAGGAAAAATGAATATTCATTAATCACTTTTTCGTATCATTTCCAAGAAAGTGGCAACAAAACTCAAACTCAGTTACTCTAATGAACACTAATCAACCCACATATAAATGGCATGATTGCATGGATCAAAATATAATATGACATTACAAAAATGCAGATTTTAATTTTAATTTCATCTTGAGCAGGCTTATTGATGTCAGTGAAATTGAAAACACCTTATGCTATTATAAACTTTAAAAAAGCTCATTGCAAATAATAAATAAGAGGTGAAATTACTTTACAATAATATATAACGAACTATAAACTAAATCACTGAAGCATAGTATCAGAAAGAACAAAACCAGAATATAATTTTCATTGCAACCCAATCCCTAAACTTACCAAGATTCTTGTCAAGGGTCTTTGTAAATTGGTTCAAGGTTGGTGGAGCCTTCAACTGCTGCTTCAATATCCTCGTTTTACTCTAGAGTCGAACAACTTTAGGCCACTTCAAAAACCAACGCATGTCCTTTCTAGAAGGCAATGCCACACCAATGCCGTATGATTAGGACGCTTCTCATATAGTGGGTTATCGACCTTCTCCTGATAACCACAAACTGTCTGAATTAAGCAAATAGGCAATTGAAAACAGTTTATCACGAAATTAATATCATAATTCGAAGTTACCTAGGGAGCAGCGACTCATTAAGAGAGAGATTTCACGGACATAGACATCACCAAAGCTGCAATTTATATCCTCGTGACTGAATCCATGACAGGTTGTTGCTGCTGTCGAAAAACCATGTTGATCCGAAATTAGATTGTCAAAAAAAAAAAAAATTATCAGATCGAACACAGATAAAAACAGAACACAAAGCTATAATGTCAGCTCCCTATCAGCAAACCCCAAATATGAAACCCTAATTCAGAAAATGAAACCTAAAACAGAAAAGGGAAGACGATATCCGGTTTCCTTGTAAGCGCAAAACTGAAATTAGGGAAAATCGAAAAGAGAAGTGACGAAAGAGATCGAAACCGTGCAGCATCCGAAGATGCGTTTAGATCTGAAACATCAAAGAGAAAAAAAATTCAGTACCATCGATAATCAGGGGAAGAAAAGGGATGGAAGCAAACCTGGAGTATATCTACCACGGATCTACCACGGATAAGAAAACCAAATGAAATCAGTTGATAGAAGAAGAAGAAAGAGGCGACGACATAGCAGGAACTCAGAAAGGAGGCGTTGTGAGACTCGAAAATTAACTATTCACAAGGAGACTCCCTCTTTTATAATTGTAAGGAAGTATTATTATTATTATTATTTTTATTAGTAGTAGTAGTAAATGAACTTTTGCGAGCCGCTCGTATTCGGCTCGGGCTCGTTACGAGCTCAATACTAGACTCGTATTCGTTTCGTTTTATACTATGAACGAGCCGAATACGAGCGCGAGCCGAGAAGAACAAGATGGACAAGTATGATGAAAAACAAGTAAATAAAGGTTGTTAAAGAGAACATCAAAGGAGATTAAGTCGGATATCAGTCTCGTACCCTAAAAATGGTGTGTTTTGCAAGCTTACCGGAAAGAACAAGATGGACATCAAAATAGAATTCCCGAGAAGTGACGGAGAATAAAAACAACGCGGAGGAGAGTAGAAGATGGTGGCGAGTAGAGGACGATGTCAATCGATTCCAACTATAATTCCGTAATTAATTTGGGTGAGGGTTTTTGGAGAAGAGGAGAGGACGAATCAACAAGGAGGAGAGTAGAGGACGGTGTCAATCGATTCTAACTGTAATTTCGTCCGTAATCGGTACTTTTGGCAAGGGTTTTTGGAGACAAACAAGGAAGAGAGTTCATCGTCTCTTCGATGGAATGAATTTGGTTAAGATTTTTTTGTAAGGATTTTTAATGTCATTACTGGGATAAAATTTTAAATATTTTATTGATGGAAGGTTTTTGGTGATATTTTAAAATTTATAGGGATTTTTAATTATTTTGAAATAAAAAGAAATTTAATTATATTATTTTTTAACTTTTTTACCCAATATTTCAAATGACGCTAAATAATTTGGTTGTTGGCGTCGGCGACATAGGCGTCGCCAATGGTACCTTTTATTAGCCACGGTAAAGATTAGCCGACGTCAATTACATGACTATTAGCGACGTACTTATACTGCCGACGCAAATAATTGGTATTTTCTGCGACGCTGATGTTGCCGTCGCCAAATAAAGACCAATGGCAACGGCAGACCCTTGCCGTCACCAACAAGCGTGGCCAATTGAATTATTTTTTGTAGTGGCAGGAGGTTCTAGAGCAAATGTCACGGAGGAAGATTATAGAAGAAAAGTCGAAGAGGCTGAAGTTCCTATATATGAGGGGTGTAATAAGAAGGATACTAAATTATCAACCTACCTCTTGTTTTATAAATTCAAGGCCTCTAATGGTTTGTCCAACGAAGCATTTGAAGAACTACTTGAACTAATCAAAGACATGCTTCCTCAAACTAATAGCTTCACGGGATCTCTCTCTACAATAAAAAAAGTTTCTTAAAGGGTTTGATTTAGGATATGTGAAGATTGATGCGTGTATCAATGATTGTTGCTTGTTTACAAAAGATAAGGAAATTTTGGAAACATGCCCGGAATGTGATGCTTCAAGGTGGAAAGTGAATCCAAGAACAAAATCGATACCAAAGGGAGTTTCTGCCAAGGTCTTGCGGTATTTTCCAATTATTCCAAGAATTAAGAGGATGTTTCTTTCACCAAGTATGAGTGAACAACTAACTTGGCACTCTACTCATCATAGTCTAGATGGCATGATGCGCCATCCGGTTGACTCAATTCAATGGCGCACCTGTTTGACCCTAAATTTTAACGAATTTATTATTTGTAAAATAATAAATAAATAATGAATTTCTCCTCGGAGAAATTTGTTTTATATGTTGGGTTGTATATAAAATATACAAATGATGCCTTAAGTCTTTAAGGTGTGAAAAGTAAAGGAAAATAAAAAGAAATTCATTTAAGCAAAAGAAAAGTGGAGATTTGAAGAAAAGAAAAGGTTACGTGTGTGTTCTGTTTGCTAAATATCCTGCAAAGGAATTGCAAAAAGATAAAAAGTAAAAGTATATATATTTTAAATAGATAATTAGGCAGTTATGGTAGTTATTGGTAGTTATCACTACAACTGCTTAATCCCATTTCTATTTAAACTCTATTCTGTTTAAAAAAAAAGGGGAGGACAGTAACAAAAAAAATTCGTGAGAATAGCAGAGGAAATCAGGAGAGAGAAAAAGAAACAGAGGAAAGAAGAGGTAAAAACCAAGAACACATTTTTTTTGAATGATTTTATAGAAATCATTCTTCCCTTTTCTTCTTTTCCTTTTATTAACCACATGAACGATTTACTACGTTCTCCACAAAATCGGTATTCATCAAGGCAGATTTTCGATCCCTACACAAGGCACCACTGCAAACCCGGGGTTGAATGAAACTAATCGCATCCGCTGCAAAAAACTCGCGGTCGGTAGGAATCGATGGATTCCTCCACTGCACAAAAACTCGCGGTCGGTAGGAATCGATGGATTCCTTCACTGCACAAAAACTCGCGGTCGGTAGGAATCGATGGATTCCTTCACTGCACAAAAACTCGCGGTCGGTAGGAATCGATGGATTCCTCCGCCGCAACCGAACCGCTTGGTTCCTTTACAATGGCAACGATCCAGATTGAAATATGAACATGTACAAAGTTCTTGTCGAGAGTTTATATACAACCGACTTGATACTGTTAAGATGGCTTTGAAGACTTATGTTTGAAGGAATTTGTATCCTAAAGCAGTAGACACAAACAGATGGAAACAATTATATTAAAAGGAAGGGACAATGTCCGTCATGAACAAGAAAGAGCCTCATATCTTCCTTCCATGCATGCCTAAATGTTAACGATAATGTTAAATGCAACGTTAAATCCTGAAGAATCCTGAGTGTGTCCTAAGGCTTGTTAATGTACGGCTTGTCTGTATTCTTGGGCTTGATTTGAAACCGCTTGCTCGTTGCCGCAGCGCTTGGGCGAGTGATTACCTCGACCTTGAATCCCTAAATGCTCACGTTGTCAAAACATAAGAGAATCATATTCTCCAACTCAGGCCCATTTAGATATTGGCGAGTTACAAATTATTCTCCAACGTCGGGATTAAGTCTCGCCATCACCTAGCCTTCTACATGAGTTTCTTCTGTAAAGGTCTTAAAAATGTTCTCTTGAACAACAGAAGATATAAATATAGAAGACAGCATACAAAAAGAAAGAAGTATGCAGGAAGGAAAACAATAAAAATGGATTAGGAAATTAAAGAAAAAGATATTCTTGTTGCCATATATATTAAAGGAAGTTAATTATCTTCCTATTATTAAGGGGAATTCAAAAGGAAAGGCCATTGTGCCAGAATGTTCACGTACAAAAAAAAAATAGATTAATTAAGAATAAAAAAAATATACAAAAAGAAAAGAAAATTTAATTTGAAAACAAAATAGACGGCTCATTTAAAATTTTAATATGGCCCATTTCAAATTAGGAATAACAGTGGTATGCTGCATTTCATAAAATAAAAACCTTCAAGAACTACGTAAGATTTGATGTCTTTTAAAAGACTACGTAGGAAACTCGATTTTTAAATTATCGAGTCCAATCACACTTTTAAAATCGGCTTATAAAACTTGACTAAGCCAAAAATATTAAATCAAATAAAATAGTTCTTCAAGAACTACGTAAAGACTTGATGCTCTCTCCGAGCTACGTAGGAAATCCGATTTTAAATTAAATCGGATTCAGTCGTCCCGTCCAAGTAAAAAATGATTTAAGTCGCATCTTGGACATAAAATTCAAAAATCCCTAAACTCGATATAAGGCTTCCGCTCATCGAGTTTAATCACAAAAATATTCAAACACACGTGTTAGTCGACTTTGAAAATATAAATAAAGTCGCATATAAAATAAAATAAAATAAAACTTCCAGAACTACGTAAAGACTTGATACTCGATTATGAGTTACGTAGGAAACTTGGTATGAAGTTAAAATATACCGAGTTCAATCGCCCAAAATAAATAAAATATAATAAAGTCCATGTGACAAAATTTTAAAATACCAAAACAATAAACCAAAGAAATAAATAATACATTTCCTAATTGTGCATATGATATTAGGAGAGTTAAGCAACCCTTCATAGAAGGTGGGTTTAATCTTATCCTTGTGATGCATGATCGGAAACATAAACCATGCAAATGATGGTTGGATTATATTTAGGCAACCCTTCATAGAAGGTGGGTCTAGATTACATCCTCTGATGCATGAAACCAACTGAACTACGTAAGGCTTGATTCTCTTTAAAGAGATACGTAGGCAACCCTTAAAAATATGGGTGCAGCCCAATTAATAAAAACCCCTAAATATTTTGGTATTTATATTATTTCGAATCAAGAGGATAAAAAATAGGGTCGAACTAAAATATATTTAAAAATGAAATAAAATAATGTTTTGAGAAATTTATACACATTTTTCCTCAACATATTTTTGGCACGCCCAGTGGGACCCTATTTTCCTTTTCATCTCTTAGTAATATTGATGCTAACTTTAAGTTTATTTTGGTGTAAGGGGAAATGACGCCAAAAGCAACAATCAAGTTCAATGAGCTTCCCGCAACCTTCGTTGTCAAGGGAGGCCAAATGATGAGGAAAAGGTCATTTGAAATGATTTTCCAAGTTACCCGGAATTCAATCACATCAGAAATCCCACTAAGGAACTCTTTCGGAGCCTTGCAAGCCTTGGAGGACAAGATCACCCATGGTTGGATACCAAATCCGCCTACAACGGTGACACACAAAAGGGGCACAAAGCTTCATAGCTTCAAGTCATTCCATCTGACTAGCAAGAAGCCAAACATGTCCCAAGTTAGTTACAATATGGGACCAAGTACCAGCGGCACCAAGCCAACAATTGGATACCCCTGCAAAACCGTTATCCAAGTCATCAAGACCGGTGAAGGGGTTAAGGAGAGTCACTCTACCTCCACAAAAATCACTAAGCCTAAAAGAAGGACTCGCAAGAATGGGTCCAAGAGGCCGAAGGCGCTTCGTCGGCTAGCACAATCTACAGCTTTAGAGTTAGTAAAGAAAACTCTAGGCGAAGCGAAGCACGATCTAATAAAACAAAGTGGTCCAACTAGGACTTTTCAAGATGTTTTACCAACTCAAATATACATTGGATCCATCCCCATCCTCATTGGAGGGTCCGCTGAAGTGAATATGACTTCTTATGAGGAGGGTCTACCAAAGGCATCTAAAGCCAAGTTAATCAAGTCTGCAAAGTCAAAAATAAATCAAGACGACAAGCAGATTGTTCAAGTCCCACGGACTCTTGTAAAAACGAGAGTCTCGTCAAAAACAAATAAAGCAATTTCACAAGATGATCGACCTCAGACCTACACATGTCCCGTTATAAGGTCAAAGTCCTTGCAAATGTCCTTTGCTGATACAGTTTCAAGGACACCATCTCCGTCACCTCGTCCTACGACAGGATCAAGGGGCTTATCGGAAGAAAGCATTTTCTCTCCTTTGTATGGAGATAAGACTACTCTTTTTCAAGAAGAAGAGTTCCCACCTATGACCGATATAAAAAAGAAATACATTGGTCTTCAAGATGAAGTAAATAGCATGCCAGTGTTGACTACAGAAACTACAAGCATGGAAGAACAACTTCGAAATTTACAAGAACAATTGGCCGAGAAGGATGCCCAAATAGCATCACTCGTAGCTCAAGCAGAAACTCAAACTCATGGAAACCTGCGCGAGCATATAGGTACAAGTCATGATGGCTCACACAATAACCAATCCATCTCTCCTCAAGAAGTCCGGGAGATGATTGCCCAAGGGATTAAGGAGTTCCAAAAAGACCAAAATCCTTCTACTGTCGGATATAGAAAGCCGTACCCGGCACACTATGATTCAATTCCGTTCCCTCCTGGGTATCAAAAACCAAATTTTGATAAATTTGACGGGATTCATGGGTCACCACATGAACATTTAGCCCATTTCTATTCAGCATGTGGTGAAACGGCACTTGAAGATGCATTACTCATTAGACAGTTTGTACAATCACTAAGAGGATCGTCATTTACCTGGTACACACAACTTCAACCAGGGTCCATCCAAACATGGGACGATCTTCAAACGGCATTTCTAGCTCAATTTGTGAGCTCCAAAGCCAAAGTTTCACTCATGGATCTTGCAAACACCTTTCAAAGACCTAATGAACTCGCAAATGATTTCATTGTAAGATGGAGGAGTCTCAGGTTGCAATGTCCAGAAAAATTAAGCGAGCACGCATGTGTTCAAATGTGTACAAATAATCTACTACCAGAATTGGCAGTGCATGTCGAAAGTGCTGAGCCAACGTCATTTGGTGCTTTGGTCTAAAGGCGTGTAATGTTGAAAGACAACTCGCACGTCGTGCAAGAAATGTTAATAGACCTCACACTAGTGATAATAGGAGAGATGAGGTTAAAAGATCACAAAAAGAAGGTGACTCCATGGCGACTTTCATTAAATCAGACAACAAATCTTTTGGGACAAGTAACCCTAAATCTCAAGAGAAAAACAAATCAAGAGACTTTAATAAGACTCTCACTCTTGAAGAAAGAAAACAGAAGAAGTATCCCTTTGATGATGATGATGTTCAAGGGATCTTTGACGATTTGATGACCGCTAAACTCATAACTCTCCCAGAACCAAAAAGGCCTAGAGAGGTTGGCAAAACGGGCAACCCAAACTATTGCCCATTCCATCAATTGATTAGTCACACAATTAAAGATTGTTATGTCTTTAAAGACATTATCGAAAGGATGGTAAACAAAGGTGAAATTGAGATTGAAGGTGGACCATCACATGCTCCAAAAGCATCATCAAACACAATTTCTACATTAGAAGCCATAGAGACCACAAACCCAGTCTCAAAAGTTGTAGAAGAGTTGGAGATCCCCTTAAAAATTCCGACAGTTTCTCTACCTCTAATGGCAATACCAGTGCGGTTTTCAGTCGAAGACGAAGATGACGTCCGCATTGTATGGGCATACCCTGATATGCCTAGAGATGGTCCAGGGATTCCGACATTATATGAGATAATGACTTGCTATGACATTGAAGATCTATACTCAGATGATGACGATAATTATGATAGTGATTTTGAGTGGCAAACTTGTGCCGGTCGAAGAAAACCTCAACAAATATTCACTAGATGTGTAAGTCATCCAAAGTCTAGTACAAGCAACATAAGGATCAAGAAGAAAAACAAGAAGAAAAATTATAAGAGCAAAAAAGTTAAGAAAGAAAAGAATCAATGGGAAAGTCGTGAAGATGATTACGCTCAACCTCAACGGATACCCATTACCTTGAAAGATTTCATCCCAGAGGAAATTATTAAAGATGAATCTCCAAATCAAGAAGATTTTTGGGGTGAAGAAACTGCCCAATGTTGTATGGTTTCTTGGGCAGATAGTTGTGAAGAGGAGCAATCGGAAGTGGATGCGTTACTCTTCGATCCGGACGCCGACTTTCTCCTCCATTGACAAAAGGAAAGGAGAAAGAGTCGACCATTATAGAAGACTCAAAAACATCAACTCCTGAGGAATGTCTTGACAAAGAGCCTCATAATTCACCTCAAGACAATAAGGAAGAACACAAAAAAGACCCTACTCCTAAGGAATTGAATCTAACTCGAAAAGTATCTAAAAGAGAGAGAGTAAAATACGATGTGATAAATCATCTAAAACGCATCCCAACGCGTTTAAGTGTATATGATGCATTGCAAATGTCAAAGGATTTGAGAAAGGCACTCATCCAAGCCCTTACAGATCTAGAAGACTATAAGGATCAAGTTGACCCAGTTGAGATTGACGAAGTATCATTAGCTCCAATAATCCAATGTGCTTCATGCATGTCCTGCATAACATTCTCCGACGAAGATTTGCAATTAGGTGAGGAGCATCATAATAGGCCTTTGTATATAACAGGAATAATCGGAGATACCAAGATCAATCGCATCTTGCTTGATTGTGGATCAGCAGTAAATCTCCTTCCGTTTAAGACTTTGAAAGCAATGGGGTTGACCTCCAACCAGTTATCCCCTACTTTGCTCACCATTCAGGGTTTTAATCAAGTGGGGCAAAAGGCCATGGGTACTATAGCTCTAAAAGTGATGTTAGATGAGCTTTACAAAGACGCCCTTTTTCATGTAATTAATGCAAATACTTCCTATAATGCTCTACTCGGACGACCATGGTTACATACAAGTAAATCAATTGTTTCCACCCTTCATCAATGTCTGAAATATACAGATGAAGAGGGAAATGAAAGAACAATTCGAGGAGACTCAAACCCTTTTCATGGGGAAAATGTCAACTATGCCGATGCTAAGTTCTACAATGGCAAAAGCTTTGAGTCAAATACACCGTTGTACAAAAGCAGTAAAAATGTGGAGTTTTCCAAAGAAGATTCGCTTCAAAAAGTTGCACAAATATCCAATGTGACCTCAAGAGGGAGAAACGGTGAAAACACACAGCCTAAGGTGTTATTTAAATATAAGCCAAAAGATAAGAGGAAGGTGGGAGAAAAGCCTTTAACCTCTGTCGAGGAAATCATGCAGTCTCTCATGACAAGTTATACTTACCCCATTCGGAAGATTAATCAATCCATTCCAAGAAAAACTATGGTCATCCGCCAAATTTCCGGGCAGGAGAAAGCTGGAAATAAACGATTGGTTTTGAAAGGAAAGGTATCAAGTCCTTGCCACAAGGCCTCAATTTCAAACTTATACAAAAGTCATAAAATCAAAATACAAAGGCGGTTGTCCTTTCCAAAAAATATAACTCTACAAAAGGAATTGGACGAGGACAATTGCAATAATTTACAAATCTCTCAAGAAGAAGGACTTTTGACAGCCAAGATTACAGGGCCGGGGATATTGACACTAGAAGAACAACAAATGTTTTCGGAAGATATGGAAGCAACTCCACGAGTGTCGGTATTTGATAGACTTAATGAAAATCCCATAACCGGGGCACATCGAATCTCAGTGTTCCGAAGGCTTGAAAATATTGTTGAGCCTATACACAAGAAAATTTGTGTGAAAGGGAATAAAATGTCAAAATAGAAGAAGAATAGAGGGCATACGCTCTTTTAGATGTTGACAGCGAGGAGATAAATGTGATATCCTCAATAAATGAGAAAGGCTTAAGTCGTCAATGTTCTCACACCGACGTGCATCACGGTCCGGGATACTTGAAGAATCAATTGATCTCATCCTTTGCCTCAGGAACTACGTCAAGACTTGATCCCAACAAGGGTACGTAGGAAATTCGATACCAAAAACATATGTGTCGGATTCAGTCGTCAAAAAAAAAAAATCAAATAAAATTCTCATTACGCAAATGATAGTCAAAATGACTTGGGCAACCCTTCATAGAAGGTGGGTTCTTGCTATTTTGGTGATGCGTATGAATGAGATTAAAAAAAAATGCATATGATAATGGATTAACATTTAGGCAACCTTGCGGGTTGGTCTAAATTTAATCCTTAGTGCATTAAGTGTAAATACATATTTATATATGAACTATATAAATACCAGGAAAAAAAACATATAAAAAAAAGCATGCGTAGTTATACTCTTGAGCCCTTAAGTATGCAAATGATAGTTGAGTGATTTGAGAAACCCTTCATAGAAGGTGGGCTCAAATTATTTCAGTGATGTGTACGATGAAGGGGCAAAAAAAAAAAAAAAAAAAAAAAAGTTCGAGAAGAACTACAAACGGCTTGATCCTTCAAAAAGAGGGTACGTAGGCAGTCTAGTTGGTCGAAATGCTAGGTGCAGCCACAATCAAAAAAAAAAAAAAAAAAAAAATCTTCTTTCAAAGTGAAACCCATTTTAATGCAAATGATAGTGGAGTAACTGGTGCAACCCTTCCTAGAAGGTGGGCTCGAGTTATTTTCAGTGATGCATACAAAAATAGACAAATGAATTACAATCGGTCTAATCTTTCAACAAGAAGGTACATAGGCGGTTTAGCTATCAAATATGCTAGATGCGGCCACCCCAATAAAAAAAATTAAAATTAAAGTTTGGGATAAGTTGGGTTTACTAGTTAAACTCCATATATAAGACAAACTTTGAACGCATTCAAAAGTTCATACATTCAAAGTTTGGGGGCATCTGTTTGACCCTAAATTTTAACGAATTTATTATTTGTAAAATAATAAATAAATAATGAATTTCTCCTCGGAGAAATTTGTTTTATATGTTGGGTTGTATATAAAATATACAAATGATGCCTTAAGTCTTTAAGGTGTGAAAAGTAAAGGAAAATAAAAAGAAATTCATTTAAGCAAAAGAAAAGTGGAGATTTGAAGAAAAGAAAAGGTTACGTGTGTGTTCTGTTTGCTAAATATCCTGCAAAGGAATTGCAAAAAGATAAAAAGTAAAAGTATATATATTTTAAATAGATAATTAGGCAGTTATGGTAGTTATTGGTAGTTATCACTACAACTGCCTAATCCCATTTCTATTTAAACTCTATTCTGTTTAAAAAAAAAGGGGAGGACAGTAACAAAAAAAAATCGTGAGAATAGCAGAGGAAATCAGGAGAGAGAAAAAGAAACAGAGGAAAGAAGAGGTAAAAACCAAGAACACATTTTTTTTGAATGATTTTATAGAAATCATTCTTCCCTTTTCTTCTTTTCCTTTTATTAACCACATGAACGATTTACTACGTTCTCCACAAAATCGGTATTCATCAAGGCAGATTTTCGATCCCTACACAAGGCACCACTGCAAACCCGGGGTTGAATGAAACTAATCGCATCCGCTGCAAAAAACTCGCGGTCGGTAGGAATCGATGGATTCCTCCACTGCACAAAAACTCGCGGTCGGTAGGAATCGATGGATTCCTTCACTGCACAAAAACTCGCGGTCGGTAGGAATCGATGGATTCCTTCACTGCACAAAAACTCGCGGTCGGTAGGAATCGATGGATTCCTCCGCCGCAACCGAACCGCTTGGTTCCTTTACAATGGCAACGATCCAGATTGAAATATGAACATGTACAAAGTTCTTGTCGAGAGTTTATATACAACCGACTTGATACTGTTAAGATGGCTTTGAAGACTTATGTTTGAAGGAATTTGTATCCTAAAGCAGTAGACACAAACAGATGGAAACAATTATATTAAAAGGAAGGGACAATGTCCGTCATGAACAAGAAAGAGCCTCATATCTTCCTTCCATGCATGCCTAAATGTTAACGATAATGTTAAATGCAACGTTAAATCCTGAAGAATCCTGAGTGTGTCCTAAGGCTTGTTAATGTACGGCTTGTCTGTATTCTTGGGCTTGATTTGAAACCGCTTGCTCGTTGCCGCAGCGCTTGGGCGAGTGATTACCTCGACCTTGAATCCCTAAATGCTCACGTTGTCAAAACATAAGAGAATCATATTCTCCAACTCAGGCCCATTTAGATATTGGCGAGTTACAAATTATTCTCCAACGTCGGGATTAAGTCTCGCCATCACCTAGCCTTCTACATGAGTTTCTTCTGTAAAGGTCTTAAAAATGTTCTCTTGAACAACAGAAGATATAAATATAGAAGACAGCATACAAAAAGAAAGAAGTATGCAGGAAGGAAAACAATAAAAATGGATTAGGAAATTAAAGAAAAAGATATTCTTGTTGCCATATATATTAAAGGAAGTTAATTATCTTCCTATTATTAAGGGGAATTCAAAAGGAAAGGCCATTGTGCCAGAATGTTCACGTACAAAAAAAAAATAGATTAATTAAGAATAAAAAAAATATACAGAAAGAAAAGAAAATTTAATTTGAAAACAAAATAGACGGCTCATTTAAAATTTTAATATGGCCCATTTCAAATTAGGAATAACAGTGGTATGCTGCATTTCATAAAATAAAAACCTTCAAGAACTACGTAAGATTTGATGTCTTTTAAAAGACTACGTAGGAAACTCGATTTTTAAATTATCGAGTCCAATCACACTTTTAAAATCGGCTTATAAAACTTGACTAAGCCAAAAATATTAAATCAAATAAAATAGTTCTTCAAGAACTACGTAAAGACTTGATGCTCTCTCCGAGCTACGTAGGAAATCCGATTTTAAATTAAATCGGATTCAGTCGTCCCGTCCAAGTAAAAAATGATTTAAGTCGCATCTTGGACATAAAATTCAAAAATCCCTAAACTCGATATAAGGCTTCCGCTCATCGAGTTTAATCACAAAAATATTCAAACACACGTGTTAGTCGACTTTGAAAATATAAATAAAGTCGCATATAAAATAAAATAAAATAAAACTTCCAGAACTACGTAAAGACTTGATACTCGATTATGAGTTACGTAGGAAACTTGGTATGAAGTTAAAATATACCGAGTTCAATCGCCCAAAATAAATAAAATATAATAAAGTCCATGTGACAAAATTTTAAAATACCAAAACAATAAACCAAAGAAATAAATAATACATTTCCTAATTATGCATATGATATTAGGAGAGTTAAGCAACCCTTCATAGAAGGTGGGTTTAATCTTATCCTTGTGATGCATGATCGGAAACATAAACCATGCAAATGATGGTTGGATTATATTTAGGCAACCCTTCATAGAAGGTGGGTCTAGATTACATCCTCTGATGCATGAAACCAACTGAACTACGTAAGGCTTGATTCTCTTTAAAGAGATACGTAGGCAACCCTTAAAAATATGGGTGCAGCCCAATTAATAAAAACCCCTAAATATTTTGGTATTTATATTATTTCGAATCAAGAGGATAAAAAATAGGGTCGAACTAAAATATATTTAAAAATGAAATAAAATAATGTTTTGAGAAATTTATACACATTTTTCCTCAACAGCACCATTGATCAAAAATGGCCAAACTTTGCTTCCGATCCAAGAAACTTGCGGTTTGGCTTAGCTACTGATGGATTCAGCCCTTATAATTCTCTAAGTTCAACTCATAGCATTTGGCCTGTGATTTTAGTCATCTACAATCTCCCTCCAAATGTTTGCATGTTAGAAGAATACTTGATGCTAAGTCTTATCATTCCAGGGAAAAAGCAGCCAGGAAATGAAATAGATGTGTATTTAGAGCCAATAATAGATGATTGCACACAACTATGGACAATTGGGGTGCAAATGTATGATGCATTCAAGAGGGAAATGTTCAACTTGAAGGCTGTCCTTTTGTGGACAATATTTGACTTTCCTGCGTATGGTAATCTAGCAGGATTAACTACAAAAGGGGAATTTGTATGTCCTGTTTGTGGCCCTGAAACAAATTCTGTATGGCTACCTCTTGCTAACAAAACTGTGTATAATCGTCATAGAGTATTTCTTACCCAAAAAAACCATCTTCGCTTGAAGCATAAGTGGTTTGATGGAATAAAGGAAAAAAAGAGGCGGCCAAAGATATTCAATGGGCTGGCTATTGTGCGCGCCCTGCGTGGCTTCAAAAATGATCTTGGGAAGAAAAAAAAGAAGCCAAAATATAAGAGAGGAGACCCTGCAAAATTGTTGAAAAAGAGGTCTATATTTTTTGACTTGCCATATTGGGAGGTTAGTCGATGCCACTTCAATTCCCCTTACACATTGTCATATGGTTTTATGTTTACAATTTTCTTGATAATAATCCATGTTGCTGAATTTTAGGTGCTTCCCTTACGTCACAACCTCGATGTCATGCATATCGAAAAAAACGTTTGTGAGAGTGTCTTATCCACCATATTAGATGTCAATGGTAAATCGAAATTGAAGATGAGTCTCGTAGAGACCTTGAATTGCTAGAACTGATGACAGATGTGCCGTTGGAAGATAGACGTTCCAAATTAGAGCTACCATCATCCCCTTACACTTTAACAAAGGATGAGAAAACCAGATTTTTAAGGAAGTTGTATAATCAAAGATTTCCTGATGGCTATTGTAGTAACATTTCTAATTGTGTTAGATTAGAGAATGGCAAACTACTTGGTCTAAAGTCACATGATCATCATGTACTAATGCAACAAGTGTTGGTTGTTGCACTGAGAGGGCTTTTACCTGAAGGCATAAGAAAGGCACTATGGCGTTTATCTTCCTTTTTCAATGAGTTGTGTCAAAGGGTTTTGAATACTAGAAGGTTAGAGGAACTAGAAGACGAGATAATACTGACTATATGTTTGTTAGAAAGATACCTCCCTCCCTCATTCTTTGACATCATGATTCACCTCACCATTCATATTGGAAGAGAAGCAAAGTTATGTGGTCCTGTCCAATTTAGATGGATGTACCCTTTTGAGAGGTAATGAAGACGAGATAATACTGACTATATGTACCCTTTATATCTTGATGTATTGTGCCATGCGTGCATTATGATCTTAAATGCTGATTTATGTGATGTGAAATGAGATCTTCTAATCTCGGTTATGTGTTTTTTTAATAAGGTGTTGGGCATCTTCGTACTTTTAGTTTGAGTGACAATTCCTGCTCTTTATTTTTTTGATCAATCACTGCTATTGAGAAAATGAATTGAAGGCTCTATGAATCCTTATATTTTTTTTTCAACTCAATAGAGGAAGGTCGAATGTGCAGTAAGTGAAAGTGCAACTCTAGAGGCTACAACAACTCCAAAGGTATGAATCAAATTTTCATGCCTTGCTGCTTCCATATCTTGCTCCATAGTTTCTTTCTTCTTCTCTTTGTTCTTAGTCTCAATATTTTTTATACTGTGAGTGTACTCATAAACAAGGTTTTGATCATAGATAAATGTATTCGCTTCTGTTTATGGGTATTCTTAACTGTGATTCTTGTCTCTACAAACGTCAAGATGTTCTGATCATAAACAAGGTTCGAACACTAAGGATAAGTAGACATATGTTGAATACATACTTTCTGATTGTGTTGCCTTTTGCTGTGATTAGATACTTTCTGTTTACTTTCTGTTTTATACTTTGTATTCCAAACAAGGAAGCAGTCATCAACCTTCGGTTAAAGACAAGTGCAAGTTGCTTAATTGGAACGGCAATGGGGAAGAGGTGGCGAAAGGATACATTTTTTCTGTGGATCCAAAAGGACATGTGCATGGGTACACAATTGGACCGGACTGCTATAGTGTTGCTGTTGAAGAGGTCTTGATTGAAGAAACTGAATTATATCGCTATGAGCCTGAATTTGGAAACATAGGAGATGCACTTGGTAGCACAATTGCTTGGCCAATCAAGTATATTGTCCTTGACGATATCTCAACAGGTAACAATCACATTTACTTAGCTAGGTATTGATTAGAAATGTTTGCCAATTACCATTTGTTTATATTCTAAAGATTACATTTTCACAATGTCATAGGTGATAAATGAAGTATCACGGTTGGTGATCAAACTTGCTAGCTAGATCATGAAATTAAACATTTCCGTACACTATGTTTTGGTTTTGAGATTTATGGAACAACTTTTGTAATGGTCAAAAATTGTGTAAGAATTGTCATCTTTTGTTATGCAATATATATTCTATCTCTCAGATTTTATTATATTAGAATGTTAGATTTATTTTGTGTGCATGAAAGTATTTTATTTGGATAAATAAAAAAATAGGCTAATAAAAAACGCCGTCAAAAAACAGGCTAATAGAGACACAACTTAAGACGATGTGTAACCGCCATGGAATACAAATCCATGACATTTTAGACATTTAGTTTTAAAACAATCCATGGCGTTTAGATTATGTCGTAAGCAAAGGGACGTCAGTTGGAAAACGTCATGTATATTTCGGGATGTGATGTTTACTAAACGTCATTACAATATAATCTACATCGTTAGGAAACGTCGTAACAGACGGCGTTAAAAAACGCCATCTAAATGTGGTCAAAAGTATGACGTCTATAAAGACGGCGTATGTTCATGACGTTGAAAACCGCCATTAAACAATTTGCATGACGTTTTTCAGGCGTCATGGAAATGTACATCTGTACTAGTGGTAACTGCTTCCGGATTTCATGCCTCACGATCTCTCTCCCTCCTAAAAGGCGTCCGGATTCACTCCTTGGGATCCAATCTTTCCTTCTCCAGCGTATAAGATATCCACCTTTCCTTGCACGCTCGTTATCCTGCTGCCAGATCTACGTCCTCCCGTACACATTGAAGAGTAGTTGTTTACGCTAAGAGCAATTCCAACCAGATCCAGCCTTCACCTGCACCCTCCAAACTGCTCCAAGTGCAGGAAATACAGCAGTGAGAAGCCAGCAGGCTTCGTAGCAGGAGACCCATCGCCTCGACGTGTCCCTTCTGCACTAGGAGTGGTGAGTTCTCGTCCCTCTTCTACCTTCTCCCCTCCTTTCCTTGATCTGAACTGGACCGACGTGTAGTGACAGCGGAGTCCTCCTAACAAGCGTGCACGTACTGAACCGGTAGACCCTCCAAGGACTACAGTGTAAGTTTCCGCCAGTTTTACTCTTGTCCTATTGTCAAACGCGCCTTCTAAACCATAACTGACTTCCGGTGCAACTCCTTGACACTCCTCCGTGCAGTTACTTCGAGCCATTCCCTTCTGAGATCAGTCGAGAAACCTATAGCCAGGAGCTGCTGGAAGAAGTGAGTACCTCCTGTCTGCAGCCTTGTGTTTATTTCGTCTTTTGAAGGATGTAGTGTAGTTGTGTATGTTTGATTGTTGTGAGAGAATTTTGACCTAGTAGGCTGGGGTAAGGGCTGCTCTTTGTGGATGTTCCCTTGAGGGTCAAACTTGTGATCATAGGATGACATTAATGGTAGAAACAAGGACTGATGTTGTACACATCCGTTTCCTTCAGTTTTGAAGTGAGGAACTGCCTATCTTGTATATCAATGTTAGGGAGTTCGGTTGATGATCCACCGTTGAAATTTTAATAGGTAATAGGTGGATGTAAGTAGTTTACTGTATTAAAATTTGAGAAGAAATGAACGGTCGGATTAGAAGTTATAAGCTTCCAAAGTGGGGTAGTTAAGCAGTTTTTGCAACAATGAAATTTTGGTTAAGTATAGGAAATGTAAGTATTGTAACCAACTTTGAGAATTTTTATAGAAATGATGGATGAACAGTTTTGAAAAATTCTTGCTCCTAAGGATAGATGGAACATCATAGATAATCTAGAGAATTATTTCGGAATTTTTATAAGTTTATACGAATTTCATATTTGAAGCCGAAGTTGGACCTTTACGTTTTTTTCGGAAAATAGGAAAATAGGTTAAGTGCCAGTTTGTAACCAAACTAAGCTTTATGAGTTAGAATATGACTTTGTCGTCTCAAATAAGAGTTTAGACATGAATTTCGGAAATTTTGGAAATTTCGGGACCAAGGGTAAAATAGTCTTTTTACTATAAATTAGTACTGTAATCAGTTCTGTTCGGATAAGATCTTCTATCTTAGAAGTCTTAGACTTCTAATCACCTAGGAAGTGTGCTGACACACTTGCCTCATTTGACAGGCCACATAATTCCTACTGTTACAGATTGAATTGCACATTCGAGAATCGAGATCTATTTAAGGTAAGTCTTTTGGGCTTACTTAGCTGACTTCTGAATATGAGCATGAATAATGATAGTGGTGTGTGATTGATATGTTTAGAGTTATAGGCTGTGATAAATATTTACCGACCTGTACTTGGCCTAAGAGTAACGGGCGGTGGCATTCTACTCAGTTAGCTTGAGGGCGCTGGGGGTTTCTTTAGGGACTAGTCCACACTCGGTTTGTAGTGATGCTACCGGCGGAGGTAAGCTAGACCTACACCTAGTTGGATAAGGAACGGAGGCGAGAACTGTTAAGAGTTCTCGTGCCACAACTGTAAAATTGAATAAGATGAATCACCTAAATAATAGATAATAAACGGTTGTGTGCCAGCATGATGTTTGTTTATGTTGTTCTGCGTGTGTTTGTGCTGTTATTATTTCTGCTTATATTTGGATAGTTAGCTAATAGTTGTTATGTTGTGTAGACGTATCACAGGTTAGAGGAGATGCCGAGTGATCCGGATGGTAATGGTCAGCTGGGGTGTCGTACTTATTAGGGCTTGTTGCAGTTTCTTTGTTTGCGGGATTTCTAGTTGGACCTTGGTTCCTTTTTTATCCGTTGTTGTTTTCTTATGTTTTCCGGCTGTTGGTTGTTCTGGTCACATTCATAACGTTGTTAAAACTTAATTTATGATTTCCGATTTTTCCTTATCTGTGCCTTGTTGTAAGATCTTGTTAAGTTGTTGTCAAACTAAGGTCGGGACCCACTGTGAGGTCCTAACCAGTAACTCCCCGAGTGGTAAAATTTAGGGTGTTACAGCTTCCTTGGTCCTTAACTTGCCGGTAGCTGGAGATCGTACGTGCTCCGATTAAAAAAAAAAGAGAAGATAAAGTTAGTAAGGTAACTTATTTTTGTAGAATACAAACAAGACACCAAGTATTTTACATGTTGTAAGAAAAGATAAATTAGTAATAAGTGAATCTTTAATAGGCAGTTAAGGGAAGATATTTATTTTGTAAAATATGTTAATTAACTGTAAAATAAGGAAACAAGTTAAAAAAGGTAACCGTGATGAGATTTCCAATACCATATATCCATAATTTTCGCAATTCAACACGTAAGAAACCTTTCGCCATAGCAGTTGCGTCATAGCAATCCTCTCGAGATCTCGTCTTCAAACCTCTCGCCATAGCAGTCCTCTCGTCTTCAACCAAAAATCGACTTCATGGAGACGGAAGAAAACTTTCGCCATAACAGTTGCACCATAGCAATCCTCTCAAGCTCTCGTCTTCAACCTATTCTTCATCCTCAACATTCTCATTCAATCGCAGATTAAATTGTAGTCTTCAAAAGGTATAAGTTACCAATTGATTCAAAGGATAATCCAAATCTCGAATCGAATAACTTCAATTTCGCCATAGCCAGTGCTCTCGAGGTCTCGTCTTCATCCTCAACATTCTCCTTCAATCGCCTATTAAACGGTCATCTTCAACAGGTATATGTATCAAATATGTAGTTTGTGTACATTTGATTTGGGTTGTGTTGAAATACACACTTCTATTGTGTTCGTATGTATCAAATATGCAAGTTGTGTACATTTGGATAGGGGTTTGATGATACACATACATATTTTGCGTGTACATATATCATGTTGTCGATTAGAATATGTATAGCAGAACAAAATATTTTGTAATACAGACTTTTGTTGTGTTTGCATGTACATATGTTGTAGTCTTTGGTGATTATGTACATATGTTGTTGCGAAAATGTTGTTGACTAACTATATGTGTACATACGTATGCAGTCTTTGGGGATTATGTACATATGTTGCTGCGAAATTCGTATCAGGATTGATTCAATATCGTCACCATGGTCCATGGATGAACGCAAGTTGGAGTAATAACTGTTTGTTACGACAATTTCGGAGAGGACGAACAAAATGAATATATTCTGATTCCCTTAATAAATGGAGGGAGAGAGAAATATATTTATTTTCCCGTTTTGTAAAATTTAATTGCTTAATAAATGGAGAGAGAAAGATATTTTGATTTGCTTAATATTCTCTTTTTATTTTAATAAATCTTTTTTATATAATCTTGAGGGGCGTATTTTGTAGTCATTATTAACTTGGGGTCCTTTATATGCTTATGGTTACAAAACCTACTTACTCCCCCATTTTACCCAAAAAAAATATGCTAGTTTGTGTTTATGAGACTAATATAAGACTCATAAACACGGAGAAATGAAGAAGCATCATCCACGGAAAAAGAGAAAGGATTAGCGGGAGGACTTATTTTTAATACTCATTTAAAGTTTTTAAGTTGTTTTTGTAGTTTTTTTATTTATTTATTTTATAGGTATATTTAAACACTAAATATCATATTAATTTGTATTATTTCTTTTTAAAATAGGTAAACGATATAAAAACCACTTTATTTAGGGAATAATAATGTTTTTTTATTGAGTGGTCCAACTAACATACAAAAAGACGTTATGGGTTAATTTATTATCTCGACCCTCCTAGGCATGTATATCGAGTGAGGACCAACTTTGAATCGATGATATTATCCCAAAACTGAATAATCCGATAACAACGAATTAAATTAGACCAATTAGTTTGGGTTCAACTGTACATAAAATCATAACAATAATAATAATAATAATTTGAACGCAATCGATCATACCAAAACTAATTCACCTGCTACAATGTGTATTTGTCGCAAACAGATCAATTAATGACAATTATCTCATTGCACACGAGATCTTTTATTCCTTTAGATTAGAAAAAACAAGGAAGGGTGGATGACTATCAAATTTGATATAGGAAAAAGTTTATGACCAAGTTGAATGAAATTTTATCTTTAAAATTTTGGAAAAAAAATAAGATTCTAAAACAATTTGTGGGATGGATTAATGTATATTTAACCACGGTTTCTTTCTCCGTCCTCGTCAACAATGACCCAACTGAGCAATTCTTCCTTGGAAAAAGAACTCATACAAGGTGACCCCTTATCGCCATACCTATTTATAATTGGGGTTGAAATCCTAACACAAATGCTACAAGATAACGGTAACAATTATGATAACCATATTGGTTTCTCTATCTATAGACAAGGAACCCCAATTTTTTTCCTCTCATTTGTTGATGATATGATCATCTTTGCTAAAGCAAACGTGACTTCATACTAAAGAACAAAACAGATCTTGAAAATATATTGCTTTATATCAGGACAAAAAATTAACTACCAAAAGTCTACTGATACGGAACCGAAGACGAAGAAGCTGATTGATGCTGAAGCTTGTAATCATTAGTGCCTAATTGTTTTTGTTTTAATTAGGATTAAAATGTTTATTTGGGGCCGGTTCACTTGCATTTTAAGAGCCGGTTCAATGCTTTATTTCCTTAGTTATTTTAGGTTTATTAATTGTTGGTTTAGTTTTTATTTTAGTTTTTGGCATTGCCTATTTAAGGGAGTTTCTTCCCCTTTGTAAGGACAGTTTTTGATGCAATAGATAAGCAGCCGTTGAGTTGATTGAACGTCTTTCCCTCTCGCCTCCAATGGAGATTGGAGCTCGAGTTGTATGGTTCTTGTGAGATGGGCCTAGATTACTCGATGAGCGGGTTTATCACATCATTTGCAATTGTGTCTTGGCTCTTTAGCCAAGGTGCTTTGCATTGTTTGGGATGGGTTTCTCATAATCGGTCCATCGCCTTATAGACGAGAGGGTTGTGTCGTTCTCGGATTCGGTTCTTGATCGATCTAGTCCATGGGTTGTACCGTTTGTGGTATTGGTTCTTGGCTGGTTGTATCAATGGGTTGGTTCAAGGGTAGCATAGCTTGCTTGCCTCCTATCTTTCCCTTTCGTAGTTTTAGTTTCCATTTCCACAAAAGAGTCTACAAGCTTCCGCAACTATGAGTTCAAGGTGTCGTTCTCCAGTTTCTCGTGTTGATGGTGCTAGATCCGGCTTGATACGGGGATTAGGAGACATAATGGGCATTCATTAGACATGAAAGGTGTGGATGGAAGTGCAAGGAAGCAAAGGGAATCTCCCTTACCCGATTCCAAACTCGAAGGGAAGTAAGAAGGTGAGCCAAGGCTGTTGTTGAGCCAGTTGTTGCACAGAAGAGGAGAGACTAGGAGTCTCTGTGTCACTCCAGATTGTGTGCACTGGGAAGGAGAAGCACAACCTTCGTCTCCAGGAGGCGCACTCGCAGCAGGGATGTGCACACCTGTGGCGTGAATGAGGCACAAGGCTGG
Organism: Fagopyrum homotropicum; assembly: GCA_033239125.1. Lineage (NCBI taxonomy): Eukaryota > Viridiplantae > Streptophyta > Magnoliopsida > Caryophyllales > Polygonaceae > Fagopyrum > Fagopyrum homotropicum. The sequence goes on from BSWB01000003.1 coordinate 155,878,516, forward strand.
GAGCGTCTGTCTGCTTGAAAGCCGCTGCACCGCCAGGCTGGAAGGCTCGACGCTGCTGTAGAGGGCTGGAAGGCGTGACGCTGTTGTAGAGGGCTGGAAGGCTCGACGCTACTGTAGAGGGCTGGAAGGCGGCTGGAGAGAAGGGTCGAGGCTGGTTCGACTGGGGAGGAGGGCACGCCTGCACTGCTGGTGTCGACAGTGGCTGGAGAACGCGAGGTTGGAGGTGCTGCGAGGAGCCGTTCTGCGTGCTGCACCAGGAGGAGATGCCAAGGCTGCGTTGTTGCTGTTGCTGTGTACAGAAGAAGAGCAGAAGATCGAGAGGAAGGAGAAGAGAGACGTGCTTGGGAGGGCTAGGGTTCACGTGAAAGCAGTGGCTGGGAAGGAGAACAATTGTCAAAAGATTTGCAACTCCTTATTGGGCTTAACTGGCTTGTTCCTGACGGGCCCGGATGGTAGGGTTTCAAAGGCCAAACTCAGCTTCGTAATGGGCCCGGATGGCCTTTTCATAACTTAGTCATGGGTTTGTCAAATGGGTCAATTATTATAAGGCTTGCAAGAGTGTTTTAGGAATGATTTTATATGATTATGTTTCACATAAAATCATAGAAGTTGGGAAAAGAATATTTTATGTGAAAAACTCTTCGCATAAAATGGCAAGATTTTAGTTGACTCAGGATTTACCGGAAATTAAATTTTCGGGTATTACATTAGTACCCCCTTAAAATAAGTTTCGTCCCGAAACTTAAAAGAAGACAACATAATGTCGGAATCCATACTAAAGAACTATAGTGCCGAAAAAGTCATAATCGGTCAACTTCTCTTTTGTTTCGGAAATAGTCGGAAGAAAATTTTCAGGTATTACATCAATCCCCCCTTAACAATAAGTTTCGTCCCGAAACTTAGGGTAAGACAATCCTGATCGGCCTTTAAGGCACTAAACAGCTGTGTCTGATCACTACACAAAAGTCTCCATGTTCCCACATCTAAGTATCCCGCACATCAGTTACCAAAAGCACACATCACTGACTAAGCACGCAATCATAAAATAAACAAGTAGTCAAACAATATCGCACATACAAGGTCAAGCCCTAACTCGTCACTCCCGAGGTCACAACTATCGCTACATAGGTCTTTGAAAGGTTACGTCATTTACTATCCCGATATCTTAGGTAGCCTTATCAGCTTTTCCTAAAACCACTGAATCTTAAATCTTTTCAAGTACTTACATCACAAGCGTCTGCCACCACGTTCTAGAGTGGTTACCTGATATCTCGCCGGTATCATCCGGTAGAGGTGGGTCGCAAACCTAAACCGCCGGTTTAGGTTTGCGAACCGCTGGTCTAGGTTTGGCCTTTGGCCAAACCTAAACCTAAACCGTCAAAATTCAAACCGGCGGTTTAGGTTTAACCTAAACCGCCGGTTTGGTCGGCGGTTTAGCCGGTTTATTAAAAAAAAAAAAAAAATTGAAAAACTGGACCAAACCGGACCAAACCGGCGGTTAACCGCCGGTTTAGGGGACCAAACCGGCGGTTAACCGACGGTTTGATCTCCAAACCGCCGGTTTGGTCCTTTTTTTTTAAAAAAAAATAAAAAAATAACCAAACCGGCGGTTTAACCGGCGGTTTGGGTAAACCGCCGGTTTAGGTTTGGCCAAAGGCCAAACCTAAACCTAAACCGCAAACCGCCGGTTCAACCAAACCGGCAAACCTAAACCGCCGGTTTGGTCAAACCGGCGGTTTGCACCGGTTCACAAACCGCCGGTTTGGCGGTTTGGTTTGAACCGGCCCCATCTCTATCATCCGGCTCAACTGTCCGCTCTTGTAATCTGATCACCTAACTCATGTCTGGTAGGTATTTCTCCAACTGGAAATCTCAAACTCAGTTCCCAAACTTAGCCTCTGTGGAAAACTGAAGCTGCACTCTCCAATAGGGTGAGGAGTACTAGTCCATCAGTCACTTTTAAACAGCTTTAAAACTTCTAATGGTTGCCTTACATAACTCACTTCTAGATCCTTTAAGGACCCTACGGAAAATGATCTATTCAACTTTCTTCCCTTCGTCATGACCACTTGCTTCCGGCCTTCTGAAAAGGCTGTGACTACACAATCAGGTCCAAGGTCTTGGACATCCACCAACACTTACCAAGTGCTCAATGCTCTTCGTATCACGACCCACTTGGTCTTGTCTTTTAATATTACTCAATCATCTTATTCCTCATATAAGGAATCGTCACCTTTACCCTTTTCAGCTGGTCTAACACTCGAGACAACTAAAATCAAATGTAGTGGTCATCCTCTCTTTTTTTTTCTTTTTTTTTCACTTGGCATTGTTATATTATTTATAGATCTCTAATTTATCGTTAAATCTAACTCAGGCTTCCCACGCATTACCCAAGATCTTAAGTAACATAGAATATGTCCGTAATGACGGTATTAGACACAAAGTGATCTTATGTCCAGTTATTTGATCATAAATACTCGATACATGCTAACACACCGTCAACATTGAACTCTTCTACCCTCCACTTTTATCGGACTAGTAATATCCCTCTAACTCAAAACGCAACTAGGCTCTATTCCGACATAATGTTACACATAAAATCTACACCGAGATTATGCTTTCTTTAAGCACGGTTACTAGGTTGCAAGTATGCTCTTGTCGCTTCTCTTTCTTATGTATCTTCGAGTCAGGACGGTAGTTACTCATTTTGAGCTTTCTAGTGCAGGCCATGTGCAATACTTTTATTGCATCATTAATTCTTTCCTAATCCATCCGGAAAACTCACTCTAGAGTATTCCATTAGTATAGAATTCCAAAACTACTTGTCTGGCAACATGTAACAAAGCCATCACTCTTCACTCGGATCCATAATAGGATACCAGTCTACTTCTATTACCTCTACATGCACATAAGTTCCCGTACAACATTTCCAGTCACTCACATAGCCTAACTCACGTTTCTTCCAACTAGAAAGCATTTCACCAACTATCATCATCTTAAACTCGACACGACATCCATCAGTACCATTGAGCTTCTTGCTTTGTGGGTTAGGACCCACCACGCTTCCGCTGCGCTACTCTGATTATTTTGTTGTCACCCCTTAATCATAAGGACGTGTTCTGTGAGTGCAAAATGATTAATCGGATGAAGTACCAAGTACTTTCCTTACTTGTTTTCCTGAAATAAAATCATTATTGGAAAGCAACCATCTTCCGTTTACTTCCTTAATTCTTGCAACACCGATCCAAACTCCCTGACTCGACCAGAGTTTGGTCTTAACCAGACAAGAAATAACCTTTAACGCAATCCTCTCGATATCTTTTGCTCATCCTAGACGGTTGACGTTGCCTACTTGAGGAAATCCTCCAAGGCGTCGGTAAAGCTACTCCATAGATCCACCGTCATAATTATCTCTTCTTAACGGCACATAACTCGTCAATACTAAACAATACTTGCACGTCCTTGGTTGACATCGGACAATCTATAATTGACTTATCGCCATTTCATACCTCTATTGATATTAAACTTTTGGTGCATACCACCTACTAGATTAATCCTTTTATCCTTCTTTAGTTCGTCTTATCTTTCCCTCTTCTGCTTCCTTTGGGGCACTATCTTTCTCAAGTCTCATTGTGCCATTCACCTGACGTTAAAAGTCGTTTCTAACACTCCACGATAGATGGTAAGCGTCTTGTAGTTCCGATGACTTTTAATTACCTCCCAATTGTAGTCCCTTTACAGGGACCGTCTATGTTGATGACCTATGTTCTGTTATAAATGGGGGTTACCTTGGACTCTTGAGTCCACCCCACAATTCTCACAAGCCCAGGTTCCTTAATCGGCGTTGTTTGTAATATTTCCTTCCAAATCTCTGTTGACTATGCTACAGGGCTTCGATCCTTTCGATATTGGCGTTGTGATTCTTCTTAGAATTATTATCTTGAAAGAAGACAAAACGTCTCCAGGCTTGTGAAGTCTACCTTTCGCTCTTACATTAAGTTGTAAGTCTCCATTCCATGTTAATTGTGATCTGTCAAAATTTCCTTAGCTAGTAGGTAAACAGTTGCTCACAACAATCCTTTTATACTTCTTTAGTTCTATCTACCTTCCACCCTTCCGCTTCTTATGGCCTAACTCCATTTCTCTAGTCCGATTGTGTCATTCATCTGACATAAATAGTCGTTTCAATTTTTCCACGATAGCTTGCAAGCGTCTTTGAAATTCTTATGGCCATAATGATCATCAACTTGCAGTTCCTTTTGCATGGACCATCTGTGTTGATGGCTTAGGTCCCATGATAATTCGGGTTACTCTGGACTCTCAAGTCTAGCAAGGCCGTTCTCCCATATAGATTTCTTCACTGGAGTTAGTGGTAATATCGCCTTCATGAACTCCGTTGCCTGCTACCGGCTTCCATTCTTTGGATATTGGCGTCGCGGTTTCTTTCCAACTTCTTATATCTCTGAGGAGGTCAAAACCCTCCACGCTTGTGGGGTCTACATTTTCGCTTTTACACTCAATTGTAATTCTTCATTCCGTGCACCTTAGATTCTCACACCCGGATTGACACTTTGTCTCCTTTGGTTTCTCATGCCCACAATGGTCTATGCGGTATCCGCCTCGATTATAATGTCCTTGATTCCGCAATCTTGGTTGTACTCAATTCTACTTGTCCCGTTCCAATATTGTTATCTCTACTCCGCACTATTGTAGTCTCTTGCATGGTTCTTCTAATTCCATCTCTCGGCCTCGTATGCCCGAGTTCCATGTGCAACCTTCTATTCCTTCTAACTGAACTGGCCCAGCGATTTCTTCCTCATCTGATTGTGCTTGTGGTAAAAATTATCTTCACAACTTTACTTCCTTGCTCACTTGTTCTCTGGATGATTTGTACGGATCACCAAGCGGCCCACCCGAGTACAATACTCAATTCAAGGTCTGATTCCATTGCCTCGTGTTGAAAACTCTTCAAGTTTGCTATCGATTTATCATGAGGCGATAATTGCTTCATGATATCACAACTAAAGGATATAATATATCCTTTAGGATACTAACATACTACACTTATACATGTATATAACATACATTAATACTCATCAAGTCATCATAGTAAGTCTATATGCTAACTCATATCGATCTAAGTTGTAGAGATCCACGGAGAGCGATGGTGGTCCAACGTACTACTAGCCCAACAACCCGACTATGCGTGTGTGTAAAAACAGAAATCCGTTTTGAAAATTTTAGACCCCTTTCGGGTTCTAGTTAATTATTTTGTACATTTGGTCTTTCAGAAGATTTCAAGTGCCATTGTTGCCAACCCAGAGCTCTGATACCATATTGTAACACCCCAAATTTTGAGAACTCGGGGAGCTACTGGTTAGGACCTCACAATGGGTCCTGACCTTAGTTTGACAACAATTTAACTTGGATCTTACAACAAGGCACAAAAGTATTTAAAACATTGAAAACTGTAAACAATATATACATCGAAATATGTATCAGCCTTACAAGTAAAGATATTAAAACGACGCATATGAAGAACAGAAGACATCCCCGTCCCCAACTAAATGAGTATGTGGACCCGGCTGACCATTTCCTTCGGATCTCTCTACAACTGTATTAACCTGCAAGACATCTACAAGCGGTATAAAACCGTTAGCTAGCATTCTATGCATAAGTATAAAGGTAAAAGCACAAACACACAACATACACAATCAACATGCAACACCCAATCCTTTTATTATCTTTAATTAGGTGATAGGTTATTACTAATGATACTTATTTTGTGACACGAGGGATTCCCAAACCTCGCCCCTGTCCCCGTTTACCAACGCGGAATGGTACTAATGCATTTGTCCGTCTACCGGACTGGGCTGGTCGCAGGGAACCTCCTAGACTCTCGCAAGAGGTAGGCAGATGATGTCACGACCCATTATCATACACTTGGGTCAATTACACAATATACTAAAGTCGGCCTATTCCGATTTCGTTATTTATCTTAACTAGCAAACACCACTAATACACATCACACACATGCAAGAAGCCAGCTAAGTAAGTTCGTGGACTTACTAGAATCAAATCTCGACTCTCTTAATCACCACTCAACGGTAACTGTAGGAATTCAGTAGCCTGTCAAAGGAGGCAAGTGTGTCAGCACACTTTCTAGGTAATTAGAATTCTAAGACTTCTAAGATAGTAGGTCTTAATAGAACAGAATTGATTAAAGTGTTAATTTATGGTAAAATGACTATTTTACCCTTGGTCCCGAAACTTCTAAAAATTTCATAATTTATGTTTAAACTCTTATTTGAGACTAACTAACCATATCCTACTCCCTAAGATGATTTTAGGTAACAACTAGAAAAACTACCCATTTTCTATTTCCCGAAAATTCACTAAAGTCCAACTACAGCTTCAAATATAAAATTCGAATAATCTTATAAAAATTCCGAAATAATTCCCTAGATCATCTATCATATCCCATCTACTCATAGGAGAAAGAATTTCTTAAAACTGTTAAAGCATTGCTTCTACAAAAATTTCTAAAGTTGGTTACAACACTTAACACACAACACACTGTCTTAACTTTGAAAAATCATAACTCCTAAACTACTCGCTGGATTTATCCCAAATTTTGATATGTTCTACTATAAAATCTTATCTATAATATATCCAAAATTCAGCTGCAAAGGAGATCAAAATCCTGTTTAAAACTATCTCACAAAACCGAATTTCAGCACAACAGAAAAACTGCTTACGACTAAATCTTTGAAAATTCATAATTCCCAAACCACTCGCTGGATGCCTTCCAAATTTTAATATGTTCTACCACAATACATCGACTATATCATATCCAAAATTCAAGTCCAACGGAGATCAAGAACTTATTCAAAATCATCTCACAAAACAGCATCACTTGCTATTTACCCCAACACTCAGCAAATATATAAAAACTGCATGAGGAGTCCAATTCGGAACACCATAACTCTCAAACCGTAACTCCGTTTGTTCCCAAATTTTAGTATGATCTAATATGTACTAATGACTACAACATATCCAAAATTCAACAATAGAGGAGGTGTCTAACATACCAAAAACTGGACTCGAAAATGCCTGCTTGTCACTTCCTGAAAACTCGGAAAACAACATGAATCTTTACTGCTCCTCTATGGCTGTTCTGGGTAGAATTAGGAGACATAATGGGCATTCATTAGACATGAAAGGTGTGGATGGAAGTGCAAGGAAGCAAAGGGAATCTCCCTTACCCGATTCCAAACTCGAAGGGAAGTAAGAAGGTGAGCCAAGGCTGTTGTTGAGCAAGTTGTTGCACAGAAGAGGAGAGACTAGGAGTCTATGTGTTACTCCAGATTGTGTGCACTGGGAAGGAGAAGCACAACCTTCGTCTCCAGGAGGCGCACTCGCAGCAGGGATGTGCACACCTGTGGCGTGAATGAGGCGCATGGCTGGGAGCGTCTGTCTGCTTGAAAGCCGCTGCACCACCAGGTTGGAAGGCTCGACGCTGCTGTAGAGGGCTGGAAGGCGTGACGCTGCTGCAGAGGGCTGGAAGGCTCGACGCTACTGCAGAGGGCTGGAAGGCGGCTGGAGAGAAGGTTCGAGGCTGGTTCGACTGGGGAGGAGGGCACGCCTGCACTGCTGGTGTCGACAGTGGCTGGAGAACGCGAGGCTGGAGGTGCTGCGAGGAGCCATTCTGCGTGCTGCACCAGGAGGAGATGCCAAGGCTGCGTTGTTGTTGTTGTTGTGTACAAAAGAAGAGCAGAAGATCGAGATGAAGGAGAAGAGAGACGTGCTTGGGAGGGCTAGGGTTCACGTGAAAGCAGCGGCTGGGAAGGAGAACAATTGTCAGAAGATTTGCAACTCCTTATTGGGCTTAACTGGCTTGTTCCTGACGGGCCCGGATGGTAGGGTTTCAAAGGCCAAACTCAGCTTCGTAATGGGCCCGGATGGCCTTTTCATAACTTAGTCATGGGTTTGTCAAATGGGTCAATTATTATAAGGCTTGCAAGAGTGTTTTAGGAATGATTTTATATGATTATGTTTCACATAAAATCATAGAAGTTGGGAAAAGAATATTTTATGTGAAAAACTCTTCGCATAAAATGGCAAGATTTTAGTTGACTCAGGATTTACCGGAAATTAAAAACTCTTCGCATAAAATGGAGCGAACACTTTCCTTATTATTTTACTCCCCTAATTGTTGAATATTATCATCATTATTATTTTCATCCTCATTTGTGTCTAATTGAAGGGTGTTAGCATTACTGGAGCTTTCAGTTTGATAATGTCCTATATCAAACTCTTCTTCATCATTTTGATTTATGTGAAGTTGTTCATTTTGATCATAGAAAGTTCTAGACGTGCTAGGAATATCTATACCATCATTCTCCTCAGGAATATGGGTTACAACATTATCAGTTTTAGATTTAAAATGAAATTCTTCTTCATTAAAGGTTACACTTCTAGAGTTAATGACTTCATATCCATGGGGTTGTATTAGGAGGAGTTTGCATCCTTTAACACCTTCTGGATACCTTAGCATAACAGCTTTTAAGGCTCTAGAGTTTAACTTTCCTTGAGAAATCTGGGAGTAAGCAGTACAACCAAAAGGTTTTAAGTGAGTTAAGTTTGGTTTCTTACCAGTCCACATTTCCTGAGGGGTTTTAATGTCTATAACTGAGGAAGGGGATCTATTTATGAGGTAGGTAGCAGTCACTATGGCTTCCCCCCACATAGAGTGTTTCATCCCAAAACTAATGAGCATACATCTAGTCTTTTCAAGAAGGGTTCTATTCATTCTTTCTGGTGTTCCATTTTGTTGTGGAGTTCCAGGTACAGTGAGGTGTCTTTTAATTCCTTGATTTTTGCAGTAATTATTAAACTCAGAGTTGCAAAATTCAAGCCCATTATCTGTTCTAAGGCATTTTAAAGTATAACCAGTTCGGTTTTCTACAGCTTGTTTCCATTCTTTAAAGTACTCAAAAGCTTCATTTTTGTTTTTAAGGAGATAAGTCCAAACTTTTTTAGAATAATGATCTATGAAAGAGATAAAATATCTCTTTCCTCCTATGGTGTCAACCTGTGCAGGTCCCTATAGGTCAGAGTGAACATATTCTAAAGGTTTTTGAGCTTTATAGGATGAGTTATTATAGCTGTGTTTATTCTTTTTACCTAAGATGCAGTTTTCACAGAGAACAATATCTACAGGTTCTTTGTCTAACATGCCTTGTTTATACAGATTTTTAAGGCCAGTATTTCCAATATGTCCAAGTCTATTGTGCCAGATTTTAGTGTGACTTAAGGTCATTTTAGTATTAGTAGTGGTAAGGATCAAATTAGGTGCAGTGATAACTTGGTATAACCCACCCTTTTTGATGCTTTTTATAAGAGTAGTTTCATTTCTTATTACTTCCCTTATCCCATTACTAGTATTAATTTGACATTTTAGGTCATCTAAAGCAGATTCACTCATTAAATTCCTTCTAAGTTGTGGAAGCCATCTAACATTCTGGAGAACTCTAATTTTTCCATCAAACATGCATATAGGTACATTTCCTACCCCTCTAATAGACAAGGCAGTATTATCCCCTAACATAACTTCTCCACCATCAAATTCATGTAGAGAGCTAAATAAGGATTTATCAAATGAAGCATGCATGGTACAACCTGAGTCCAAAATCCACACATTAGAATTTAAGGAATCATGCTCAGAACACATAAGCAATTCACAAGGATATTCAAATTTGAACTTTTTTAAATAGAGACACTTTTCCATCAAGATTTTTATTATTCTTAGCATCATCTCTCTTTTTCTTCCTACATTCATTTGCATAATGTCCAGGTTTCTCACAGTAATAACATTTCTTGTTATTTTTGTCAAAGTCAGAAGATCCAGATTTATCTTTTTCATATTTTTCCTTCTTCTTGTTTTTAAAATGTTTAGGGTTTCCTTTAGCCATAAGAACTTCAGGTTTCACATCTGATTTCTTTTCAGTTTTACTTTTAAAGACTTTTAAGGTATCATTCTTTTCAGTTATGGCCTCTATTATCTTTTCTTGAGTAATATTATCTGAGCTATACTGAATAACATCTCTTAAAGTATCAAACTGAGAAGGTAAAGACCCTAATAACAAGACAACAAGGTGGGTTTCTTTTATTTCATCATCACAGCTAGCCAAGTCCTGATTCATTCTTAAGAATCTATCTAGATTTTCATTAAGTGTCAGGTTAGTGTCCATTTTGAAGGTAAAGAGTCTATGCAGTAAAGAGATCCTAGAAGGTAAAGATTTTTTTAAGTATAATTTTTCTAGGGCATCCCAAAGAGACTTAGCAGAGGTGTAACTTACAACCTGACGAGCCACGTCGTCAGTTAACCTAATCATAATCTCAGCATGGGCCCGCTCACTCATCTCCTTTTTCTTTTCTTCGGACGTCATGGCTAGGTAGTCTCCTGTGATGGCTTTGAGGCATTTCTCTTTGGTGAGAATAGCCCTCATCTTCACCTGCCACATGGTGAAGTCACCACTCCCATCGAATGGCTTCATCCTTATTGTGGAGTTTGTCATGTTTCACCCTTTACAGAACCACACACAAAAACAGGTTAGTGTCTATACAAATGGGGAAATCAGAAAACAGGCAGATCTCACACACAAGGGATAACAGAATACACTAGTCAAGGAAACCAAGAAACAAACAAGTGTAGAACCAGATCTTTCAACACAAAGAAAAATAATACAGCGGAAGACAAGATCAGATACACATAACAAACAACACGAATCGATTTTTCAAAGAAAAAGAATATACAGAAAAGCTCTAATACCAATCTGTTAAATTTGGATTGTTATATGATCATACAAATATACATCAAAGGGAAAGATCGACACACAAGTTGATTACGCAATTCAAGTGTTAAAACCATACATCTGCGGAACCTCAAGAGGGGAGGTCCGATCCCGGTTTCCACTAGGTATTCAAGATGATTACAGATATAGGTTCGGTTACACAGATGCACGCAAGATCAACAAGTAAAACCCCTATATCTAGAACATATGAGAATCAAAGATAAACGAAGAACAAGGTTTCGAAATAGCCCTTGAGAGGCTACACAAAGCTTTTTGTCAAGCTTTGTGATCTTCAGTTTGGAAGATCTTCTTCAGGAGAGGAGTAGGTGAGGATGATCGTCTTAAGCCCTAGCGAACCACCTCCGTTCTCTTCTTCGCTCACTCTCTCTCACTCTCAGAGGAGCTCTCTTTCTTCTCTTCTCTCAGCGGCAAGGGCTGCAACACTCGCTTAGGGTTATGAGAGGTAGGATGCTGCTTATATACCTCCTTGCAATAACCTAAATGCATCGTTTCATTTAGGCGGTTCCGAACCAAGCCAAAATTCTAAACACAACTTGAACCCGGTCCAATGATATAACACAAGCTGCTGCCCAGAAGACAACATCTCATGCAACAAGGGCACCACCACATAGCAGGGATATAGAAACAGCACATGCCACAGCCTCCTAATGAGTCCAAGCCACCAGGGTCCAATGAACCGGCAACGAGTACTACACTAGTCAGCTACAACTAGACCTAGGAGCTATTACAAGTCAATTCTATTGCGTGCACTTGTGTAACTTATCCTATACAAACATGAATCACAAAGTTTACAGGTGGAGATGTCAATTTTTGAGTTTTGGTTGCCGGGTTACTCTTACTAATTTTTTTTTACAGTCTCTACCTGTTTACAACATGGCGTCCCTTATTCTCCCTAAAGTTGTATGCTTTGAGGTTGATAAGATTTGCAGGAATTTTGTTTGCGGACACTTTGTCGATACGTGCAAAATTCATACTATTCCTTGGCCGGAATTTTGTATTCCCAGACATTGTGAGGGATTAGGTTTACGTGATATGGAGGCTCTTAACCTTGCCCTAGTGTGGAAGTTGGGCTGCCGGCTTTTGCAGGGATTATGATAGCCTATGAGTTATGGGTTTTGTTATATGACCTTATTATTGCTTGGGATAGTGCGGCTGATTATCTTACTATATCAACAGCCTTTGAACTACCATGTATCTACTGACCCGCCCGAGGGTCTTTTTACCTTTTATTGCTTTTGATGTAAGGGGTCCATCTATCCCCCATTTGCTGCATACTTAGCTCTTTTTATTTATCGAAAGCGTGTCAGATGTGCGGGAGACCACTGACTGTCCTTCTCACCAAAAATAAGTGTAAAAGAAAATTTAGGATGCGAATATACGAACCAGTACCCGTTCATCATGATGCTACAAAACGTAACCAAAGGCTAGCTTTTCGGCATAAAATTTCGGAAGAAGTCTCCGACAAGGTGATCATATCTCCTCTTACTTATTTGCTACATCCATGTTGCTCCATTGGTCCTAAACTCACCGGTAGTTAGAGACTGTACTCCATTTAAGAAAATAATAGATTGCGTTTATGGGACTTCTTTAGGACTCATTTATGGGACTTATTTTTAATACCCATTTAAAGTTTTTAAATTGTTTTTTAGTATTTTTCTTTTATAAGTATATGTAAACATTAAATATATTTATGTATTATTTATTTTTAAAATAGGTAAAAATGATATTAAAACCTCTTTATTCAGGAATTGATAATGTTTTTTTATTGAGTGGTCCAACTAACATACAAAAATACATTATCACAAATGCATGTAATTGAATGATAATCACATTAGGATAACATTGTTATACAGCTAGATTTCTCTATAATTTATCGATTATTCTGTCGATCCATTTTGTTTTGGTCCTAAGTTATGGGTTAATTAATTGTCTCGATCATCCTAAGCCGGTAGAGTAAGGACCAACTTTGAATCGATGATTTACATGCAAATTTCGAACGAATATAATATATAGTATTATGGCCTTTCACGACTGCAATGGGGCAAAATCTGTAATTTACATGCAACTCACTTATAGGAGTCGAATACACAAGACTTCGAACGAACTTGTCGGGCATTATTAAGGTATGGCAAGGAACATTTATAATTGAATATGAGTCACGTTTTGGTAGTTTTTTTTTTGTTGAATTAAAGCTTGTATTGATCCTGTGAGTGGAGAGGAGGGGAGGGATTGCATAAACAGTTACATGAGGTTAATTTCTAGTCTTTTAGCCCAAAAAATAGTGTTAGGAGATCTATCCTTCTATTGGGAGGATGTGTAGTTCTTGATGAATGATATTGTGCGCGCTTGAGGAAGGGGGAGTAGACTTCTGACTGGAAATCTTCTCGTTCCTATCTTTTCAGATGTGATAGATGCAAACAGTACTGATAGTAGCCATTCTGATGTGAGAGATGAGATCATGTTTGGTTCGTTTATTGTTGTTGAACCAGGTCCAGATGTTGTTACTATAGGGAAGAGGAGGGAAATGTGGATCCATCTTGATATGAATAATACTAGATTCAATCAAACCCTCAATGATTGCTAAAGACAAACTACCTTTGAAAAACAATAAGCGAGTACCCGGTGAGGACGTTAGTCATGGTGGATAGTGACTCATCGGAAAAATATTAGAAAAAATTTATTTAGTTAAAATAGGGTTTCTATAATTATGGGTCGCGCAACACGCGCGTCAGTAGTACGGAACGGGTATTCGTTTTGGTGTCAATTTAGAGTAAGATATATTGAATGAAATATGTGTAGTAACTCGGTAACAAACATTTGAGTGGTTACATGAGATAATCACAAACATATCACGTCCAACTGGTCTTGCACTCTCTTCAAGCCGGTTTTCAAGGACGAAGAAGAAACTAGAGATGACTTGGAGAAGAAGATTTCTCTTTTGTATGTTGGCAAAGCTACCTAGGGTTCGCGACTTCTGACGATGACGAGTTTCACCACCTCGTAGTCTTTATGCTCCGAGATGCAACACCATCGCTATCCGATCGACGGGCACGGCGGAATAGGTTGTTTGGGTGGGGCATGGGCCAAGGGCCATGACATTTAGGGGGCCCAAGTAGTTTTCCTAAGACTAGTAGTATTAGGTATATATAGTAATATAGAGAGTTAAAAAATCAATTAAAATTAAAGGAAAGCAATAAATTATAATTAGAAACAACATCCCGTTTTGATATCAATCACGCTTTTATTCTCATTCCCAAATGCTAAATCCACGTCTTCTCTTCTCTATCTAGAATTTGGATCGTCTCCTACAATCTTGTGATTTGAGAGCTCAATTAATCCCATGTCTTTCTCCCTTGAACGGTTATTTATCTTCATCCTTGACTTTAAATTGCATCTCTACGCTCCCCACCAAATTCATTTTCACTTCTTCATACCGTCATACTCTCTATTTTCTCAATCTGCGAAATCTCAACCAAGCAAGTGAAACAGTGATTACTCCGCTATGATGAACCATGGCACCGTTGTTCATCTTCGATCTATGATCTACTGTTATTTTTCAAATAACTTTGTTCAGATTTCTATTATAATTATTTACTATATTGTATTAGGTTAGGGTTTGGATGATTGAATATAAATTTAGAAATTTGGATCACTATTTGTTGAATAATACTTGAGTTTATTTACAAAATCGCTCTTAGTCGTGTTGCGAATTTTTATATGATTTATGTTGAGAAAATTGGTATAGAAAAACCCTTTTGTATACAAGCTAGCCCCCTCTATTTTTTAACCAAAAAATAAAATTAAATGAAATTGAATTTTCCTGAAATAAGAGAATCTATTTAAGAGCTTTTACGTAAAAGGGATAAATAACTGTCAAAAATTAAAAAGATAAACTAAATTAAAATGACAACTGAATATCAATTGATATCTTCATCTTCAACCTCCACTCTCAACTCCTTCCGAAAAAAAAAGCGCCATTGTTTTTGTGGAGATTCTTCAGACGCAACTCCAACAACACTCGTCTTCTTCGTCTTCAACCTACAATCGGAGCATAAATATGTACATAAATTTTCTGGGATACGGTTACTGATCATTAATCGGAGCACAAATTTTGTACATAATTTTCACAAACAGCAAAAATCTGTACATAATTTTCACAAACAATATAAATATGTACATAACAGTTTCACATTCCAGCACAAATCAGTACATAATTAGTACATTCAAGTAAATTTTGTGTACATAATTGTTTCACATTCACTAATCCACTATACATCATATTAACTACATCTACATAATCCAAAATTATGTGTACATAGATTCATAAATTAATGTTCGTAAATTTAAACGTTTTTAACAAAGAGTACATAAATAGTCATTCCTACATACTTTCATATTGTACATAATTTTCACAAGGTACATAAAATTCACAGACAACGCACAAACTTTTACAACCACAATGACACTCAATTACAGTTCCGACTCCATTGATGAAAAAAAAATGGTGCAAAAGGTTGAAGGAAAAATGTATCCTCATACATAATATGAAAAACAAATATACCTTACAGATCTGGAGGCAAAAAAAACTCAATAACTGATTCGACGCAAATTGAAGCAGCTTCCAGATACCGATCCTCAACTTTAATGAATTCTTCGTCCAATAAATGGTGGTTATCATGATCGATTCTCTGTGAAAAATGGTGGATATCGTACAGAAGCAACGATTGCAGATACAGATCCTCAAATCGAATGATATTTTTGTCGATTCCGATCCTCAACGATTTCTGTCAATTCATAAACTAAATTCCCTACAAACCACACAGAAGCAACAATTTTGGATGACGATGATCGATTATCTGTGAAAAATGGTGGTTATCGCCCTAAAAATGGTGGTTATCGTGATAATGGAATGCCGTTGAAAGAGATTTTTTTGGGTGAAACTGATTCCTTAATTGAAGGTAATATATATCATTTTCCTTATTTAATTACAAAACAACATATTAATTAAGGGAGAGAATCTTATTATTTTTGGACAGATATTCAGTTATAGGAGAATTTATCTTTTTTGTAAATTTGTAAGGGGCCTAGTTTATTCCCATTGATACATAACTGCCTCCTCATTCTACATTGATACAAGAAAAGCATACTTACCTCTTTTACTCATTTTTGTTGGATTTATTAGAGGTCTTCATGTGTACTTTCGCTAGGGGCCTACTATACGTTAGCTCCGGCCCTGCCGATCGAGATGCAAAATTGAATACGTATCTTTTTCGTCAAACAAGCACTAATTGGTTGGGACTATCTAGCAAGGATGATGACGAATTAATTATGCGATGCTTGAGGTTAATTGGGGAGCCGGTTCGTCAGAGGGACATCGCGAATGTTACTTACGACCTCATCAACACGAGGACCTACAATCTAAGTAGAAGCATCGACAAGTACCGTGATTCGAGAAGCAACGAGTCGAGTGTTAATTAGCAAACGGGTGTATTCAAAGTGGAGTGCTAATAAGCAAGGCATATATCTAGGGGGTTTGGAGGGTTCCACGGCCCTTATTGAATTTTTGTATATATTTTTGCGAGTGTACAGTAAATCATACAATTTGTGTGGTCATATCTTGATAATCTGTATTAGTTTCCTTTAATTTTCTTGTAATCATGTACACATATATATCATTATATTATCAATAAATATATGATTCTTAGATCTCTTCTAATTTTCTGAAGAGACATTCTATTTGGGATTGCCATGCTAGACCGCACCATAGCCACTATTGGAAAACCATCCTGAATATCCGTGATGAGCTCCCCTTGCCTACTCCTGGATCTACCAAAATCTCAACCATCTCCAATCTTAATGGATCTTTTGCCCCTAAGAAGGCGTACACCATCTTCCGGGCCTCCACTCTCCCTCCTCTTGTTGCTACTAGCCTAACCATATGGACCAAGACCAATATCCCCAAATGTAGCTGCATTGCATAGATTGTCAGCCTACGTAGACTTCCCACCCTCACCAAACTTCTTCAATGGAACCTGATTGACAACAATACTTGCAAATTGTGTACTTGTTGGCCTGAAGACGATGATCACCTTTGGGTCGGGTGTAGTTATTCATCCCTTGTACTCGACATCATCTCCCGATGGTTGAGAGTCCCCTACCCGGCCCCGTACATTCATGACATTTGGCCTTGGTTAACTCGCACCCTAACCCAAAAAGCAACCTCATCGAGTCGGCCCGTGTCTCCACTGTCATTGCGGCTATCTACTTCGTTTGGAAAACCCGTAACAACCTTATCTACAACAAGGTCTTTACTAGAGCCATGGACTGAGCGGGTGATGCCATTAGAGCCACCAAGCTTCACCTTTCTCACCACTGGAAGGATCGATCTACCCAATCCCTTGCTACTGCTAGAATGCTTGATATTACTCTTGTCTAATCTTCTCTCATCTCATCCTCTACTCTATAATGTTGCCTGTTATTGCTCTCTCCCCTCCTATGTATATTCCCCTTATTCTCTATACAAGTAACTTTTCAAAAAAAAAAAGACCCGGATTTGTTCTACACTTGTGTAGTTGCTCCTCGAGTCACTGTACTTCCCGACGCTACTCGTATCGTAGATACGAGAATCCTCCAAGTGATAAGTAGCATAAGTGATTTCCCTTATTCGAACCGGCTCAGCAATACTCAGCATGGCGGTTCGAGTGATTGTTGAGACATTACCGACCAAGATATGTGGACCATTGATCGTACTATAAGAATTAGCAAAACTGTTAAAATATGCTAGTTTTAGAGTAACTTGTTCGCCAACCCTAATCGAAGAGAAGCTCGATAAAGCAGGAAATTCAGTTTTTCCGGTTATTTTAATAAGCGAAATAAGCAATATCACCAAGTTCACCAATATCACTGGCTCTGAACTCCAATTGGCCGATTGTAGAGGCAGCCAGATATTTACCAATATACCCCACGAATGCAACAAATTCCGGGAGTGTAGTAATCGGCGTTGCATCTGAAAGTGCAAAAACCGACTCGGATTCTGAGTCCGGTGATTCTTGATCTACAACAGCTAGGTGAAATTCATTATCTTGAATGGAAAGGCCTACGTGGTGTTGCCCAGCATGCAAAAGACGTATCTTCCTCTCAGAGGTAGTAGGGCTGATGTCATCTTCAACGTCATCATCCAAGAAAATGGGCTTGAAGAGAGTACAATCCCATTTGGATAGGTCTTCTTTGGGCTCATGTGCTTCTGCCACTATCCGGTTGTTGTCTTTTGACTTCTTAATTATATAATATATGTCGTAAATTTAATGAACTATTTTTTTTGATACATAGGTAAGAGAATAGGTGGATCAGTTTCTAAAAACCAATCGGCTTATGAGATCGTTGTGGATGAGGTCTTGAACATCTTCTGGTAATGCTTCAATTTGCAGTTCGGCATCATGTTCATATGAAGCTATCTTGTCCGCAACCAAATTAATTTCCCTAAAAACGTGTCGAGTGGTGACGACAGAGAATTCGGAGATGATAAATGATATATCGTTGATAATGAACTACTTCAATTAGTAAGTATTAAAGAATTAAATAAGCTATAAAAAGATTGTCAGGAAGGTTGAATTAAATAATAAAAATAACTTACTATTCATTATTAATTACATTAAATCAACTACTTATACATATACAAATAATATAAATAATTTATTATATGTTAAATGAGTTATACGAAGATCGTTAAATAAAATTATAAATACATGTTGAAAAAAAATATTACGTACCTGACCCAATACTTATTATTGTAACACGTCCGTATATGTACGAATCCTTCCACATTTTTTGCCTTCTCTACCTCAAACTTTAGATGATGGAAGTGTATTTTCTCCGACGCAGAAATCGGATCACTGTTTTTTCTGATCGAAGCTCGACCTCCCATTCTTTCACATACTGAGAGAGCTTGATCTTGATCTCCGAATCGGAGAGTTGAATGGTGTCTTTTGATACATCCGAGAGCTCGACCTTCTGTGAGAGAATTAATTTTATTAATCAGAAAGGAAATCATATTTCTTCCCAAATCAGTCTCCTTCTCTCACCAATACAACCGTAGCGAAAGAGTGACAAAAGCCATTAACAGTATTGGAGAAACAAAGATAAGCATATATCTTCAAATCAACATCTTCTTCCCCTTTTTCTCCTCCTTCTAATCTCGAATTAGCTTTAGTTGCAGCCTTGCAAGATCATCTTTTTTCCTCTTCTTCTAAACTCGATTTGTAGATCTTTATCTGGTTAATTTGAACTAATGAGGAGGAAAAAAGGGTGCCAAACGGATTGTGATTTATATTGAGCATGATGCATACCAAGTGTTCGTTATAATGTCTAATAGAACTATTGAAAGGGAGTAAGAGTTAGTAGTAGTCTAGTTGTGTAAACGTTAATAGTCAGAGTTAGTAGTTTCATTTTCTGGACACATTTTTTAGTCTGAATTTTGTTTACTAGTAAATTCGTGATGCAATTTGATTCTCTATTTGGCTTCTTACGAGGATTTGATAGATGTGGCTTCATCTGCTTGATTTATTTGCATATGTCAGTTTGTGCTTGAATAACTTCTGTTATGTTGTAGCAATTTGTTTACGGTAAATTGGTGATGCAGATTTGATTCTCTAGTTGCCTATTATATATGTTAATTTCATTGCATATATACCAGTAAATTATGTTTTTAGCTTATTAGCTCAAATGGAAAAGCAATGTGCTTACTCACAAAGATATAACTTTGAATCCTATATAGGCTCAATTGGTTAGGAAAAATGCTATGGCTTTCATCTGGAGTAAATTAAATTTGTTTACTTTTGTGTGATCCTTATGAGTGTGAAGTGTAAAGGTGGTCAGAAATTTTTATTTCATACACAACACAAGCATCCATCTTGATTTTTGGATCCCCATAAAGCTAAAACATCCATCTTTCTTCATCTTTTTCAACTTTTTTGATTGTGCATTTCTCACATCATACACCACTGTTACTGCCTATAATTTATATAAAGGAAACAGAGATGATTATAAGAACATTTGGAGGTCTTCTTTTAGAATGTGGAGACAACAGGTTATCCATTTGGATTATGAAATGAATGGAAACAAGTATTGACATATTGTGGCTTTTTCATTTGTTTCTACTCTTTGGATTTAACACAAACTTCAAATCCTCTAATTATTAATACAAGGAACGTTGGTATGTGATCAGGGCTAGTCCATGAGATTTTTGTGCCTTGGGCGGTATTATTATGAATACTCTAAGCTTACATTTAGCGATTTAAATAATGCAAAATTTTTGATTCAATAATGAAAATCGTTTTAGGCTTTCAATATGGAAAATTTAGGTCTAAAATTTATAAAAAAATATTAAAAAAAAAACTTCATAGCAATCTGATATGTGTGTCTAACTAAATTAATCTATATCGATTGCAAGTCAGATTTTTTCTTAATCACAATATAAAAGAATAGAGAATAGAAGGTCGTTAAAGGTTGAGGGTGTATTTGTGATTGTTTTACAATTTGATATATATACAAAAATTAAATGTTGTAAAGAATTTTTTTTTAAAAATGTGAATAAAATCTAAATAGTACAATATTATTTTAGAAAAATATTTTAAGAAATTATTTTAGAAAAATATTTTAAGAAATTACAAGAAAGAAGTATGATGTTTACAATATCGTAGATACTGAAAAATATAAGGTATACATTTTTTTATTTGAAACTAATACTAACTTAAAATATATATTTATACTAGTGTACTACCCGTGCCATGCACGGGATTTTTGTAAATTATTTTTATATAAAATTTATATTTAGTTATAAAAGTATTAAAGTTAAGACACTTACATATAGAAAACATTATTAAGTATCATTATAAACCTATATATTTTGTTATATCTAAGAAAAATTATAATATCAAATTACTTAATTATAAATTCAGTGTCACATAAATACCAGTTCGGATTCGCATAACATTGTTCATCTCCTTCTTCATATATGTTATTATACTCTTTTTTTGGTTAAACGTATCAAGAAAAAAACTATAATTTGATTATGATGGGATCAATTATGGGAGATGTATTGAAAAATATATGTCAACCGTAATGATAAGCTTTGCCTTTTTTAGAAAAATATGTATTTAAATAGGTGAATATACTCTAGGATTTAAATAAACAAAAAACTAATTAATCCGATCCACCATTTTTGTAGACTTACAAAATGAAATAAATCCATTTAAAAAAAAAGGATAAATAGTTAGATGCAGTAAGAAGATTTTGAGATGATAGGATGAGATTTACTTAAAAACATGTATAAATACGCATATATTTGAAAACAAACTGATTTATTCTGAAATTTTGTTGATTAATATATTAGTTCCGAAAATATATGTATATCTAAATTTTAAATATGTTTTCTAAGCGATAAATTTAGTTTTTTAAAATAACAAATGTAATAATTTTTTAAAATATTATGGGTTATTTTCAATGTGACAATGATTTTATGCATAAAAATGCAAGTTTAAATAGACATGAAATAAGATAACATGTAATATTACAATCCAATCAAATAGAATTTTAGTAATTAATTTATAGCAACTCTTGAAATAGAGTGTGATATTAACTCAAGTGAAAAAATAACTCAAACCTTACTAATTTATTTATAATGATTCCTCAAAATATTTACTAAAAATGATACTTATTAACTATAGAATAAAGCTAATCGAGATAACTAAGGTGAAAACCATTGTAACTAATTTATCTCTAATAATTTAGAAATAATTTAATGATACTCAATCAAACAAAATGTTGTAGTTTAATTTAGTTCAAAAATATTTTTGTAAAACAGTGAAGAAATAAGGTATATAAATTTATTTGCTTTTTTTGCCTAATCATGTAGATTTATTATTTAACAAATAAATGAAAAAGTAACTAATTTGCATTTACTTAGGTACTAATATATAAAAGATCATATTAGTTATTAGTTCACTAAGGTACAAATGTATTATTTATATCATAAATCATTTATATAATTAATTGGATATATTTATTTATGAAAAATGCTCTAGATTACATTTGTAATGCTATTCGAGTATATTTTACATTAAACTTATTTTTGACCTCTAACCTCAATCAAATCATACGAGTAATCATTGTTTTTTTTGGGTGGGATAAGAGTAACTATTGTTAAGATATATTCGTTGAAATATTTGTTAGGATTTAGTGGATATTCAATAAACTATAAAATTAAAATATAATAAAAAACAATTAAAGCGTGTAACCACAACACATGCGTACACGGTACACCACTTCACCGCAAACATTTTAAATATAAATGAATCTTCCTTCTAAAACCCTAATTAAATCCCAAATCTACATTTAACAATATAATCCTCGTAATATCTCTTTTTTATTCGATTTTATTCAAAAACCTAAACTCTCTCAATCTCATCTTACCTCCTATTGTATTCCGGCTTCGATTAATAGAATATCATCCGACTTATTCCAAGATAAGGAATCGGGAGCCACCTCAACCGTTGAGATGCTTGCAAGAAAGATCTTCATACCGCTATCTATGTTGCCACTATCTATGTTGCCGTTAAAGTCGTATAATGTCGATGCAGTGAACATGAAGCTACCAAGAACTCTCAAGGCTTCATCATATAAGTATCTGGTTGTGTGTTTGTTGGTGTGGTTGCAAAAACGTACTTGATGGCGGACATCGATAGTGAGAAGTCATGTTACCTGGAGAGAAGTAGCAAAGTAAACAATCTCGTTATTTACTATTAGAGGGATGAAAAGAATAAACAGTACATCAGTAATAATACAGTGTAGCGTAAGGATTGTCTCAAATAGAAGCATGATAAACAATGATAAACAAATTTGCTAACTGTCTATGAAAATAAGAAGAAGACTAACGCGAGATTATTGTTTTTCAAAGAGGCGTGATATTCGAATATATAGGCCATCTAGGTTGAGGGTTTAGTATCGAAGAAGTTTCAGGATTTCGTACGGATTAGATGAGATGACGTAAAAGATTTTCATTTTGTTATACAAAATTTGAATTTTTTTAATTAATTTCGTTTCGTAGTAATTTTTTGAATTAAAATAATTTATTTATGTGCTAACAAACTATTAAGATGTTGTAGTTTAATTTAACCTAATTCGAATTTTAATAAAAATAAAGTTGAATTAATTTATTTTTTTAATATAAATTGTGGTGGTTAGAATCTGGTATCTCTTAAAAAATTATAATTAAAGAATAATTAATAATAATAATAATGATAGTTTAGTAATTACTTTAGAAATTTATTTAAAAAAAAAGTATATTCAATTGGTTTAGATATGATCTGTTGGAAAAAATATTTACACTAAAAATAAAAAAACCGTAGAGATTGTGCACATTTTAATTATAACTTTTTATATTAATATCCAGCCAAATTTACAAAAAAAAATAAAATAAATTTGAATTTAAAAACCAAAATAGCATAATATAGTACATGGGTAAATAGGTACAATATTGTACACATTTTAATGAAAATATTGTTTATAAATTGTGGTGGTTAGAAATTTGAATAAATTTTCTCGTGATATTTGGAGATTTTAATAAAAAGAAATTTAATGAATTTTAAACTTTTTAATATAAATTCTGGTGGTTAGGATCTAATATAAAAATTATAATCAAAATAATTAATAATAATAATAATAATAATGTACTAATTACTTTAGAGATTAATTAAAATGGCAATTAGTTAGTTAAAAATTATATAATTATTAATTTAGCAGCTAGTTGGTTATCATATATTTTTTTTATTTGAAAATTTACTTAGAATTTACGAAAAATATTTTAAAAGTATTTTTAAATTTGTTAATTTAGCTAGTTTGTTAACAAAATCTTTTTATTTTAATTATTAAGATGAATAACGCAAAATTTAAATGGAATGGCATTTTAGTAAATATTTTAGAAAAAATCCTATGTGGCATACCTAATTGATTGACATGTGGACTTAGTGTCCTTTGTTTTAGTAAGTAATATAGATTACATTTTTTTAATATCTTGGTGTCCCACCAGTACTGAGCCCCTAGGTTGTGGCCCATAAGGGCCAGTACCAGGGCCGGCTCTATATGTGACTAATTTGGCTCATGGGCATGGAAACAAAACGTGGGCTGGCTCTATATGTGACTAATTTGGCTTATGGACATGGAAACAAAACGTGATCAGTATAGCTACCATCATTTGCTCTATGGTGTAATATGTCCACAATTTTTTAATTTTATTTTTAAATTTGATTTATTTTCTAATTTGGTTTATGGACATGAAAGTAAAGTACAAATTCGAAAATGAACATCGTCCACCAACAAAGAAGGCCCGTAGATTATTCACCAGTCTAACTGCATTTTTCATAGTGAAATTGAGATCAAAGGATAAATATTTAAAAACAAAAAAAAATACATTAAAACTAGTTCAATTAAAATAATGATCTCCACCTTTAATTCCTCTATAATATATATATATATATATATATATATATATATATATATATATATATATATATATATATATATATATATATGGGGTTCCCATGAGAACACCCCTAACGTGTATATACACATGAGAACAATCTTAGACCGTCGGATGGTGAGTATTAAGGGTCGAGATTTAGTGTAGATATCATAATTAATAATAATTAGGAATAACCACAATAGCTACGAATAATCCACTCAACCAAAAATAACTACGAATAATACATTAAACGATATGACACATTCGTAACAAAACTAATAATAATTACGAATATGTTCTCATGTATACACGTTAAGGGTACTGTTCAGTTAAGACATATTATTGCGGTACGGGTGTGCGGCTGAACGTACGCTCGACACGTGTCCTATATATATATATATATATATATATGACACGTGTCGAGCGTACGTTCAGCCGCACACCCGTACCGCAATAATATGTCTTAACTGAACAGTACCCTTTATGTAAGCGCATTATGGCCTTTTCAATAGGACAAAATCTGTAATTTACATGCCACTCACTTATACAAGTCGAATGTATTAATGTAGGCCACATGGAACATTTATAATTGAGCATGAGTCACGTTATGGTAATAAGTTTTGACAATACTAGATTCAATCAGATCCTCAATGATTGCTAAAGACAAACTACCTTGGATATTTTATAATAGTTATCTATATCTATACTGCGCTTCAGATTTTTGACAACCAAAATGTATATAATAAACGAGATTGCTATTCATACCACCCGAAACATGTTATTCATATACCGATTATGCGTAGCTGTAGCAACAAGTTCATTTCGTTCAAGAATAAAGGAAAATAGCTACGACTATGCTTTGCGGAAGCGTAGTCATATTAAGTACGCATACGCTATGCGTAGTCGTAGAGCGTATGTGTAGTAGTCATAACCTACATTTGGTTCGAAAAATTAAGAAAAACTTACTACGCCTACGTAATGCGTAGGTGTAGAACGTGTACATATATATATAGCATGACTAAGGTGATACGAATAGGAGAACCATAATAAACATTAAAGTTTGGGTATTGCTAGAGTCCCTCAATTATTACTAAAGACAAACTGGAAGGGAAACGTTAAGTCAGCCAACAACATATAATTTGTCCATATATAAATTATTAGACTCATAGATTATTTTCTTTATTAAAAAAATGGTGTTTATATCGTGTAAATAACAATTGTAATTGTGTACGAGTCTAATTTAAATAGACTAATTATTTTTTTAAAAATTTAGTTTTTAAAATTGTTGTAATAGGGATATATCAAAGATCAAAGCGGTCAATTTAGTTTTTAAATCCCCTGGCCCCGACGGTTTTAATGCCCATTTCTTCAAAAAGTCCTGGGCTGTCACTGGAACCGACTTTACCAACGCGATACTGGATTTCTTCAATTTCGGTATTCTCCCAAGCCAACACAACCACACATCCATTACCTTAATCGCAAAAACTCCAAATCCCACCCTTCCTTCCGATTTCAGACCCATCTCCTGCTGCAACACCACATACAAAGTCATCGCCAAAATCCTTGCAGACAAATTGAACTACGCCCTTCCATCTATCATTGGAAACTATCAGGGTGCTTTCATCAGAGGGAGATCGATTAAACACAACATCCTTATTGCCCAAGAGCTCTTCAGAAGTTACAATCAACGTCATATTTCCCCTAGATGTGCGCTCAAGGTTGACCTTTCAAAAGCTTTTGATATGATCGACCATCAGTTCATCATAAACTGTCTGGGTCGGATGGGTTTCCCGGATCAGTTCATCAAACTGATCGATGCCTGTATCTCGCGCCCTACCTTCTCCATCAATTTCAATGGTTCCCTCAAGGGGCACTTCATTGGGTCCAGGGGTCTCAGACAGGGATGCCCGCTCTCTCCTGGTCTGTTCGTCATTGCCCTGGAGGTTTTGTCCTCAATGATCAACACCAACTCTGCCAACCCAAATTTCAACACCCACCCCAAATGCTCCCAACCACGCATAACGCACCTTTGTTTTGCTGACGACATTCTTCTTTTTTGCAGGGGTGACTTAGGCTCTATTAATATTCTGACGAACACACTCGCTCACTTTGGTTACTATTCTGGACTACATCTCAACCCCAACAAATCCTCGCTCTTCCTTGGCGGCATCCCTCTCCAGGACCGTAATAGCTTCTCGGTTGGCACTGGAATTACCCTCGGCGCTCTCCCCTTCACTTACCTCGGCATCCCCATTGGTAGTAAGCGGCTCAGACACGCTGACTACTCCCCTCTCATCAATAAGATCACTCGGAAGATCAACTCTTGGAATGCTAGGAATCTCTCCTACGCAGGTCGGAAGCAACTAATCTCATCCATCCTCATCCCGATACAATACCATTGGTGTTCCATTCTTCCCATCCCACAATCTGTCATTTCGAAGATTACCACTGCTCTACGATCTTACTTATGGTCAGGTACGGCTTCTAGCTCTCGCGCCCTAATTGCTTGGAATACTGTCTGCTCTCCCAAATCATCGGGTGGGCTCGGCTTCAAGGAGCTGCTCTCCTGGAACAAAGCCTGCATCCTCAAAATCATCCTCGACCTCGACCTCAACTCTCAACCTCCTACGCTCGATCTTTGGTCTACTTGGGTCAATCGTAACATTCTCAAGCATCATACTATTTGGACATGCACACCAAGCTTCAAGCATAGTCACAACTGGAACTATTTACTGAAGATCAGAGACGAGTACTCGGCTATCCTGAATGCCCCCACAGCCCAAACACACCCCGCTCCCTCCCTAAACCCGAATGGAAAATTCTCTACAACCGCAGCCTACAATCTCTTCTACAACCACCCTACACCCCCCCATCTCAGCCTTATGTTCAATAACATCTGGAAGGCCACTAACTCTGCCAAGTGTAGCTTCATCTGCTGGCTAGCCGCACATAATAAGCTGCCCACACTCTCTAAGCTCCGTCACTGGAACATCATTCAGTGCGACATTTGCAAGCTGTGCGGGATCCTGCCTGAAGATGAAGATCATCTTTTCCACAAGTGCAACTTCGTCAACATTACCCTGGACCTTGTGTCCAGATGGTCACACACCACAACTCCATTCCCTTACAAGGACAATATTTGGTCTTGGCTAAACACCATCAAACCCCACAAACACAACCTCATCTCCAATGTTCGAATCGCCACTATCATCAACCTGATCTACTTCGTTTGGAAGGCCAGGAACGATCTCATCTACAACAATCTCGTCACTCATGAAGCCACTTGCGCCCATAGCATCATCCAAGCTACAAAAAATCTCTTCACTCACCATTGGAAAGATAGATCCACCTCCACTATGAACTGGGCCAAGCTTCTTGGAATCCACTTGTGAACTCTCCCACTGTTTTTATTTTTGGCGCTTGTTCCCTCAGTTTTATGCTCACTGTAACTCGCTGTACCTCCTCTTCTGATTTCTCCTGTAAATCCCTTTCCCTGATCAATATAATACCTTTTCAAAAAAAAAAAGCGGTCAATTATTGCACATATTACATACGATACATAAGAGATATATCGAAGATCAAACACTTAGCAACCCACACGAACGAAGTAAACAGATCAGATTGACAGCATTATAATTGTATATCGAAAAAACGATGATAATATAAAAAATATAGCAACTAGAGATTTTCTTCTGACAAGACAGTATTGAACTGGAACTCATTGCAACCCACAAACAAGCCATCCGTCTTTGTATACTCTCTGAGAGTTCCATCGGTCATCAAGTCACGCACCTTGCACGTGAAGGGAACATCACAATATGCTTTCATACCAACAACCTTCATCGTCACCTTCTTCCCTGGGGGTATCACAATACTTTGTGTGTATTTCATAGTCTTTTCTTCTGCCTTCTGCTTACCCCATTCCCAAGTCTGGCTATGATCATACGAAACATCAATGCCGAAATCCCCGATGTACGGAAACCCGAATGACCAACTAACCGAAACACCAATGCTAACGGTAACATTTTGATTCCATGACATAGTTTGGGACTCTTTATACTCCACTTCAAACATCCCAGTTTGTTCTACGCTTGTGTAGTTGCTCCTCGAGTCACTGTACTTCTCGATGCTACTCGTATCGTAGATACGCGAATCGTTCAAGTGATAAGTAGCTTCAGTGATTTCCCTTATTCGAACCGGCTCCACAACACTCAGCATGACAGTTGGAGTGATTGTTGAGCTACTACAATCCAAGATTTCTCGATCATCATTATCAATATGTTGAGAATTAGCAAAAAGTTTCATATACGCTTGTTTTAGAGCAATGTGCTTGCCAACCCTAATCGGAGAGAAGCTCGACATGGAAGTATATTCACTTCCTCCGAGAAGTGTAATGATCATATAAACAAGGCAAACCCAATCACGATTAGTGGTATGATCGGTTATGTGGATTTCACGTTCAGAAGTATAACAGATCCTTTGAGCAACTCCTCGTTCACCGATATCACTGGCTTTAAACTCTAGCTGCATACCCTCTGGAGAGACGGCTAAATATTTACCATTATGCCCCATGAATGCAACAAATTCCGGGAGTGTAGCCATCGGCGTTGCATCGGAAAGTGCAAAGACCGAACCGGATTTTGACTCCGGTGATTCTTGCTCTACAACGGAAAGGTGAAATTCACCGTCTTGCATGAAAAGGCCTACGTGGTGTTGATCAGCAAGCAAAAGACGTATCTTCCTCTCAGAGGTAGTAGGGCTTACGTTATCATCAACGTCAGCATCCAAGAGAATGGGCTTGAAGAGAGTACAATCCCATTTGGATAGGTCTTCCTTGGGCTCATGTGCTTCTGCCACTATCCGATTGTTGTCCTCTGACTTTCTAATTATAGAATTAGAGAAAATATAAATAAAATGTGTAGTTAATATATTTAACATATATATCAAGCATCAAATTTATTATACATTGAATTAGTAAAATGATCTATTAAGAATTAAATATTACTATTAATTTTAAAGTTAAATTAATTAAAATATATAAAAATTCAACTAGGGTACTAAATATAAAAATAATAATAATAATTTATTAAAAAAACTTATTATTCATTATTAATTACATTAAATCAACTATATATATATATACTAACAATCATTTGTTGTACATTAAATAAGTTATAAAAAGACAGTTAAGAAAGAAATCAGTCGTGAATACAATCTTAACATATATTTTTTCCTCCAAATTTATAAATATACCTCCAAATTTATAAACATATGTGTAAAAAGTATGACGTACCTGGTCCAAAATTTATTATTGTAACACGTCCTTATGTTTACGAATCCTTCTACAGATTTTGCCTTTTCCACCTCAAACTTGAGATGGTGAAAGTCAATTTTTTCCGACACAAAAACCGGATCACGGGTTTCTCCAGATCGAAGTTCGACCTTCTGTTCTTTCAAATACCGAGAGAGCTTGTTCTTGATCTCCGAGTCAGAAAGTTGCCCGGTATTTTCTGATATATCCGAGAGCTCGACCTTCTCCTCAAGCGGTTGCTCCTTCAAATAATGAGAGAACCTAAGAGAAGAGTGTTTTGAATCTTGATCCTTCTTTGACACATGATAGCGAAGATACTTGTTGTTGACATTTGATTTCAAAAGTATGAATTGTGGCAAGGCACTCATATTCGTCTCTCTTGCTCTCAGATGGTGTTGTGTTGTAGTTGTATGATCACCTCTAACCATGCATAGGGTATTTATATGATTAATTTATTAAATATTGGAACAAATAGTGATTTGGATGCCCACTTTCATGTTACTCTGAATGGAAAAAAAATAGAAATTAAATAGTTATTTATTTAATAAAAAAATACTCCATATATAATAGACATTTATATACTAGACATGTGATGTTATTTCGTCTTTTCTCGTTGAATGATTGAGTCATTTAATTATGAATTATGTTGATAGGTCCCTTCTATCGCATATGTTCTTTGTAGATGACATTAATTTTTTTGCATAAAAATCCGTTTATTAAATGAGAGTGATTAAATCTTACATTGATATCTTTCGTAAGGCGTCTGGACAACGGGTCAGTTTGCATAAATTTAAAATTTGTCTCTCTAAACGTTTTTAGAATTTGTGTAATGATCTAGAAGTCTTGAGGTGTTAATGTTACTCACAGTTTTAGGTAATTATTTGAGTGTCCCTATTCAATCCAGAATTACGAAGGACGCATTTAAGAATTTGTTCGACAAAATCAATGGCCGGTTGAACGGGTGGAGATGTCGATTTTTGAGTTTTGTTGGCCAGATTACTCTTACTAAAAATATTATATGAGTAAACTAGTTCGGTAGTTGAGGACTTGAGGTCCAAAATCGATTTTTTTTTAAATGAGTAAATTAATCAAAAAGCCACCGTCCATAGATATTATGGGAGCGTTACTTCAATTCGGCGGTATTTCGATTTACTATTTTTCCAACCGTAAATACTTCAATTCTATGTAAATATTGAAAATTTTATCCGAAGGATACGTACTCTATGATGAAACACCGTTAAAAAAGTTGTAGTGTATCTTTTATAATTTTTTTATAAAAAATGGTAGGGTTTAAGTGTGACACAAATAGACCGTAGAATGGAGTCGTGTGCATATGAACACACATGCGTGTTAGAACCAAACATAGTATGTAAGTTCAGTAATAAAATTTGATAATAAGAGTGGTCCACCAACTTTACATAATGGAGTCGAGAGTCTGACTTAGGTCGATAGAGTCTGACTCTATCGACCTAAAAGGGTCGAGAGTCGAGACAATAAATCATCAACATAAATTGGTCCTCACTCTGCATACAACTTTATCGTAATGTGATTCGCATTCAATTACATATGTCCGTGCAATAATGTATCTTTGTATGTTAGTGAACCACTCAAAAAAAAATTACAATCCCTAAATAAAGATTTTTTAATAGCATTTTTTTTTGCCTAATTTAAAAAATAAAAACAAAACAAAAATATCCCAGAAGTTACACGAGATATTACCACACTAATAAGCATATTTGAGTATTAAATTATTTTGGAAAAATTATATAAACAGTTAATCGTATATATATTTGAGTCACTTAAATTTGATCCTCATCTACAAGACACGAATTAAAAATTTAGTTCTAACAATAAGTATTTATTAAAGATAATATATAAGAGGACAAATCATGAATTAAAAACTGGTCCTCACTTTGCCAACAATCCTCCATAATAATAATTATTATTATTATTATTATTATTATTATTATTATTATTATTATTATTATTATTATCACCACCTCCACGGTGAAGGAGTCCGCCCCAGCGGTCTTGGTGTCTGTCACCGCACTGCGGTGACAAAAGGGCCGCCCCTGAGGCACGGGCAATCCGCTCTTGCGGTAATGTCACAGATCGCAAAGATTTTCTTTCCTTTTCGGTTATATCTTGTTTCCTATGTTAGAAGATCCGATTTTCTTATCTTTGGGCCGACTTTCCTTGGATCTTCTAACCCTAAAACGTCCTTCCTTCTTCTCTCAACCCCTCTCCTATATAATCCCATCTTTCTCCCGTTGTTCCGGCCGTTTGCATACGTTTTCTCCCCTTGAGAGCTGCAGCCGCCATCTTGCTTTCTTGTGATCTTGCTGAACGTGTAAGTTTCTTCTTATATGTTCTTCATCACGTTCATGTGATGATGCAATATGATTTCCTTCTACTTCGTTCTCTCTTCGTTTCCTCTTTTCTTATTTTCCAAGAATCAAGTTTGATCCTTGATTCTTGTGGAACGTTCCGTTGATGATCCTTTGATGTTCACGGGTTCCCTTGGTTGAGTTGTGAAGTGTGAAAGAGTAGTGAAAGAGTAAGTTTTGACCTTGTTGTGGTTCTGTTGTCGTCGAGAAGCCGACAGTAGCTTCTGTCGAAGAACCGCCCCCGCGTCTGAGTATTCTCGCCCCCACGGCAAGCCGCCCCTGCGGCTTTCTTGTAGCAGCTTCCTGTCTTTGGTGAGCTACTTCCTTCCTTCGTTCCTTTCCTTCGCCTTTGATGTTGTTGATGAATCTTAGTGTTCTTTAAGACTAAGGTTGAGACCTTACCTTGTGGAGATCTCTTAGAGATCATGGAGACTAGAAGTTATAGATTCTAGCAATCGTTTTAGTTCCTAATTTCCGTATGCCTTGTTTGAGCAGGCTTCTTGTCCTTTCCTGAGGGAAACTGAGTTGGTTTTTGATTCCTTGTTGATCGTTGAGTTACCTTCGAGTGAGGTAAGTCCCTTGGACTTACTTAGCTTCATTCTGCATATTCATTTGATTGTTTTGGCTTGTTGTGTTGTTGTTTATCGTTATAACTGATAATTGGAATAGGATTGACCTTGTTATACCTTAATTGGCCCAAGTGTATTATAACCGGGCGGTGACCGCTTGTCCAGTTCAGAATGAGGAAACTGGGAAGTGCTCTTGCGACCAGTCCAGCAGGTGACAAAGGGATGCATCCGCTCTATTCCCGTTGGTGAAAGGGGACAAAGGCGAGATTCTAAGGGATTCTCGTGTGACAACATAAGTTGAATTAGTAAAGGGAATAACTTAATAACAAATAATAATCGGTTATGTGATATCATGCTACATGTTTATATTACCTTATGTGTGTTTGTGCCTTTACCGTCTTTTTGATATCTAGAATGTTAGCTAACGGTTTATACCGATGTTGTAGACGCCTTGCAGGATATAGGTACTGTTGAGTGATCCAGATGGCGTGGTCAATCGGGGTTCCCGTACGTTATAGGACGGGATCGGGTTTATGTTTATGTTGTTGTTTTCCCTTTTGTTTTGAACTCGGTTGCGAGTCTATTACGCTTCCCTTTGTTTAAACATTTTGTTTTATATTGAGTTTTGATTTTCATTCGTTTGTGCTTTGTTGTAAGATCCCTTGTGTTGTTACTACTCTGAGGGTCGAGACCCATTGTGAGGTCCTAGCCGTAACGTTTCGAGTTCCCATAACTTGGGGTGTTACATTATTATTATTATTATTATTATTATTATTATTATTATTATTATTATTATTATTATTTATTATTATTATTATTTTTATTATTATTATTTTATAACCGAAGGTGAAACACATTACAAGCCGTTGGATGGGAGCCGACTAACAAGTTGGGCCTCACATCCCTTTTGAATGGTAAACTCAATCCTAGTCAAAACAAAGCAAGTACTCCTACTATATCCGGGCAACTCTTTAGCAACCGAGCCCAACCTTTTAAGAAGTTCCACCGCGTCGTCACCTAGGTTGCCAAATTTAGAAAAGGAAAAGGGAAGAAAGTGATACCCCATGGAGCTACAAACCTCTGCATACTTCTTCCTCTTATTATCAGCAGCGACCCTCACAGTTTTACCCGGAATGAAGTTAGAAAGGCCAGGCAAAGAGAAAGAAGATGTACCAGTGATGTCAACACATGTGTCTTTGCCTTGAAACCAATTATAGAAAACGATGACGAGTTCCACCACCTCGTAGTCTTTATGCTCCGAGATGCAACACCATCACTATCCGATCGAGATGCAAAAGTGAATACGTATTTGTTTTATCAAACAAGCGCTAATTGCTTGGGACTACCGGGCAAGGATGATGACGAATTAATTATGCGATGCTTAAGGTTGGGGAGCCGATTCGTCAGAGGGACATCATGAATGCTACTTATGACCTCAAGAAAGCGAGGACCTACAGTCTAAGTAGAAGCATCGACAAGTACCGTGATTCGAGAAGCAACGAGTCGAGTGTCGGTCAGCAAATGGATGTATTTCAAGTGGAGTACGTATAAGCAGAGGCGTAACTAGGGGGTTTGGAGGGGGCCATGACCCCAACCTATTGAAGTTTGTATATGTTTTTTCTAGTGTACAATAAATTGCAATGTCACGGTAGCTGAGATGGTAATCTTTGTGAAGGTTGGAACCTGAAGGTGCAGGTTTGAGCCATGTTTAACCCCCTTGATAAATTGTCTTGCCTCCGCTACTACGTATAAGGTTTCATAACGCTCTTTGTTGAAGTTTGTATATATTTTTACTACGTAGAAGGTGCAGGTTTGAGCCATGTTTAGCTGAGATGGTAATCTTTGTTGAGGTTTCGTATAGCCGTAGCGAGACTTGGGATATACAAAATGAAAATACTGCTGAAGAACGGAGTAGGAGATAATTAAAGAAAGAGATACTCTAGAGGGGGGGTGAGTAGAGTATGAGAAATTTTCGCAGACGCAGCGTCAAGGCCTTGAAATGAATCTCAAGGTCTTGAGATGGAATTCAAGATCTTGACTTAAAATCTGTTAAGCTGAATGTAACTCAAGGTTTTGAAATGAATCTCAATATCTTGACTTAAACTTGTAAAACTATTTATCACGATTTCAAACGTTAGAATAAAATGCGGAAAATAAAGCAAGATGGACACACGGTATGTTTACGAAGTTCGGCTCTAAACCATCCTACTTCTCCGCCTAGGGTTATCTAATTCGTAGGATTTAAGTCTTTATTATTCCACTTCCTTAAAGTCCTAGATACAACCTGATACACCCCCGGATGGCGATGCCATCCGTGTTTCCGGCTAGAAGGACCCGCACATTTTGAAGACCGTTATTATTATTCGGCTATTTAATAATAAGTTTTTTTGTATTCGGAACTTTAATTCCGGAACTTAATTCCGTGAATTAAATTCCGACCTTTCATATTTTAGGCTTTTCATATTCGGAACTTAAGCCCTACTTTAATTCCGTCATTTATGTTTGAACCTTTGGTTAGCCCCATCCACTATATAAGGATGGCTTGACTCATTTGTAAAAGGATGCTTAAGTTGAATCTAAGTATTGAGAAGGAAAACCCTCTTACTTAGTTTATGCATCACTTCCTCTTCCATCATCTTCAAGTTCTATCTTGGATCTAGTCTTTGATCCAAGCATTCATAGTCGAGGATCCTTTTGAAGGATCGACCGTACGCTTCCGCCACCCAAATTCATAGTTTGATCCAACTCAAATGATCAAGAAGGAGTAGTTGAAGTTTCTCCTCGATCTAGATCGCCCCATATTTCTATCATTGGTATCAAAGCAAGGGATCGAGGTCAAGTTCTTTACTTGTGTTCTTCATTGTTCATCAAATTTTTTTCTCTCTCTTTGGTGTTCTTCAAAGTTATTCAGTGTTCTTCGAAAATCTTCAACTATTCTTCGGTGTTCTTCGAAGATCTTCAACTGTTCTTCGAAGATCTTCAATCGTTCTTCAACCGTTCTTCGGTGTTCTTCAGTGTTCTTCATCATTCATCATGTTCCATGATGATGAAGATCAGTTTGATTTATATGGAGAATGGTTGCCTTCTCCACATGAACTTAAGCTCAAAGCGGCCAAACAAACCTCTTGGAGGTACCGACGGAGACAATATTATGAGGACGAGGAGTGGTTGCCTCCTCCAAATCCACCAAGGCCCAAAGAGACCATTCATGAGTATCAAAGGTATCCACACCGGCAAGAATATTATGAGGATACCTATGTTGCTCCAACACAAAGTGCTTATCTTGAAGAAAATCCCTACAAGAAACAACAAGAAGAGAATAAGTCTTTAAGGGAAGAGATTGCAAAATTGAAGGCACATATTGTCGAACATAAAGAGGACAAACTCCTAAAGATGGCCTCTTATTTTTGCATCACCCTCAAAATTATGAGGATAAACTCCTAAAGATGGCCTATTTTTCTTATTTTTGCATCACCCTCAAAATCCCTACAAGAAACAACAAGAAGAGAATATTATGAGGATACCTATTTTGCATCACCCTCAAAATTAGTCATGACATAGATCAATTGATCAAATGTCGCAACCGGTGCCCATCCTCGGTTCTCACGGTTGGTATCGTACCGGTTCCACCAAGATTTTGCATCACCCTTAAAGTAAAGGGTCGCTGCTTCGATTTTCTCATATTCCTCATAATGGCAATGCTTTAGAGCTCTTTTCATATCCTGTGCCCAATCAAGAAAAGCACAAGGATCATATTCACCATAAAATATTGGAAATTTAACCTTACCTTCCCTACGAGCTCGGTAGGGATCCGGGTGGTGCCATGTATGCCTCCTCGTGATGGGCTCGCCGGTGACCATCGTTATGCCGTTGGCGCCCATGATTAGGTTGCGGACGTTTTGGTGGGTTAGGAGGAGGCAACCATTCTTCACCTCGATCTTGGTTCTCAAAAGGCTCTCGGATGGGTGGGTGCCATAGACGGACATGTGCCACCCGTTCCAAGGCCGACTCATCATTGGAGAACTCGTCAAAGTCATCTCTCTCGTCATACTCTTCATAATCATGATACATCGGTTTTCGGCTATGCCTTTGGCGGCGTTGTCCGGACCGATCATTCTCGGGACGTTGAGAGCGATCATTTGTTTGATGATGGTACCGGTCATCAACCCGGGAGGGACGGTTGGTGCGTTGGGCACTAGATGGAGGAGGGGAATTGCCATACTTACGTCGGTTGTGCTCATAACGCTTGTGCCGATTTTCCGTGTCAACATATAGCAAATCATTCGGAGAAGGGTCAAGGTGCATGTCACCTTCATTGTGGGACTCATGACCGTCATCTTGTAAGGGCCTTTGATTTTCAATGACGGAGGCAAGCCGTCGTCCGTTAGATGGTTCGGCTCCCAATATACCTTTGCCTTTGCGACGTCCATCGGATGTGGAAGCATCGACCAAGGTTCCATTTGGATTCGGTGGGGCGGTTGTAAGGGTATGCATTTGGACCTTCAAAGCTTCAATTTCTTGCCGAAGTGAGGCATTTTCTTCGGTCAAAGTAGTGAGCTCTTGCCTTTCACTAGATTCCTGAGAATTTTCCATTGTGACGTTAGTCATAACTCCAAGATTGGACACAAAATTTCAAGCAATCAAATGAGCAAGGTGACAAGATAAGTCAAAGTTACCCAAGTTCAAGTGCTTAGGGTTCTACCTTTGGGAAAGCCGTTTGGCGGTTAGGCAAGGAAGGCAAATCCAACAAATTTGAACCAAAATGCACACAAATTCAAGAGAAAATTTGCAACTTGTAAGAAAATGGAGAGATAGGAAATGGACGGATTGTTTATCGGCAAGTTTTACTTGCTTTGGTCTTTGACCTTTTCAAAAATCCGATTTTTCGGATGGACCGGTTTGCCGGACGTCTTTTACTTTTGTTTTTGTGGAATTGTTTCTTTTTGAAACTTTTGAATGCAACCTTTGGAATGCAAGAGATGAATCCACTTTTTCTTTTGAAACAAATCCATTTTTTTGAAGAGTTTTTGCTTTGTTTTTGGTTTATTTGAAATATCAAAAGACGTGATATCCGATTTTGTCAACAAAAAAATCCCAAGAAAATGGTGAAATTGATTAACAAAAATGTCGGATTGGGTGAGGAAAAACGTTTTTTGATTAATGGTTTGATGGCAAACCAAAAATCTCCTAAATTTGCTTTGCAAAATGGATCGAGAAAACAAAATTTTCAAGAACGTGGATGAAGATGAGAAGAACGAGATGAAGATGATGATGAACAAAAGGCAAAAATGATGAATATGATAACGCACAAAAACAAGAGTAAAGATAACTTAGCTTAGATCCCTTTGCTCTGATGCTAATTTGATGCGTCCTTGGACACGTCAATGAAATATTCCGGATCTAGATCAAGTTGAAGCTCAACTACTCCTTAGTTGAAGTGCGAATGCGATTGAAGATGGTTTGCGGAAGCTTAGAGATGGATGCGGAAGTTGAATGGATGAGTCGATCTAGATTGATCGATCAAGCCTTGAAGTGGGTCGGTTGAGTTGGTTCTTGAAGAACCCTCGAATGTGGTTGAGTTTGGATCGAAGATCCAATATAAGAACTTTGAGAGGGTTGGAAGAGGGATTGATGCTCAAGTAAGTAGGAGGAAAATACTTCTCAATACTTAATCAAATCAAACATGATTTACAAATGAGCCAAGCATCCCCTTATATAGTGGATTAAGGTCATACAAAGGGTCGGAAATTAAATGACGGAAATAAAGTCGGAATTTAAGTTCCGAAAATAAAACACCTAAAAATATGAAAGGTTGAGAATTTAAGTTCGGAATAAGTTTCCGAATTAAATTCCAAAACCAAAAGTCTAATCTTAAATTCGGAAAATTAATACCCGGAAAAAAAGTCCGGAAATTAATATTCCGAAAATAAAAAGACTTATTATTACAAAACGCTAAATTACGGAAAATGCGGAAAATGCGCCGGAACTGTGCCGGCTTGACAAGCTTCATGTCATAGTGGCGTAGAGGCACGGTTTGCAACCAATGGGTCCGTGACAAGCAACGGTCCGGCTAATGATGAAGCCGGTAGCTTGGGCGATTGCCTTAGCACCTGAACGGGTGAGCGGTCCATCGGAGCGAACCCGGAGTGCCTCGTTTTCCTTATGTTAGGACATAGGGGTCAAGGGCGCATCAGTCCCCCCATCTTGGATGTGAAACGTTCCCGTTTCACCGTCGTCAAATAGGGGCTCAATGTATGGTGCAAGATCCTTGACATTGAACGTCGGGTGCACGCCATAGTCGTCCGGAAGCTCCAACTTGTATGCATTCGGGCCATGGCGGGATAAGATACGGAATGGTCCATCACCGCGGTCCGAGAGCTTGCCTTTGCGGCGAGATGGAAAACGCTCTTTCCTTAAGTGGAGCCAAACAAGATCACCGGGCTCGAATGAGAGTGGACGGCGCCCTTTGTTGCGTTGTGAGGCAAGTTGATCGGCACGCCGTTGGAGTTGTGTCCTAGTCCGCTCACGAAGCTCAATGATGTGAGCGGCACGACTTGCTGCGGTGATGTGTTCTCCGTCTTTGAGTGGACGCAGAGTGAAGTCCATCGGGGTGTGTGGATTAAGGCCGTAGACAACTTCAAAAGGTGAAAGATTGGTTGCCGAATGTCGAGACCTATTATAAGAGAACTCCACAATAGAAAGTAAGTCCTCCCACTTGCGTGGGTTGTTCCTAAGGGTCTCTCTAAGTAGAGCACCGAGAGTCCGATTGGTCACCTCCGTTTGACCATCGGTTTGGGGATGATAGCTACTTGAAAACAACAAGTTGGTTCCAAGTTTCCCCCATAAGGTTCTCCAAAAATGGCTCACAAACTTTACGTCCCGATCACTAAGGATGGAACGCGGTATTCCATGTAAGCGCACAACATTGTCAAAGAAAAGGGTAGCTACTTCGCTAGCATTTTGTGTGCTCTTACATGCAATAAAATGTGCCATTTTTGAAAAACGATCGACTACCACGAAGATGGAGTCTTTGCCTCGTTTTGACATGGGTAGGCCAGCCACAAAGTCCATAGAAAAATCCTCCCAAGGTCCCATTGGTATAGGCAAAGGAGAATACGATCCATCCGGACCTTGGCACGATTTTACATGGTGACATGTGATGCAATTTGTGCAAAACCGTGTCACATGCTTGCGCATCTGGGGCCAAAAGAAGTGCTCTTGTAGAGCGGCGAGAGTCTTGGTAGCACCGAAGTGACCACGACCCTCATGGGCCTCCTTTATCAACAAATGACGAATACTCGAGCGCGGGATACAAAGTTTGTCCGCACGGAATAAGTAGTCATCGTTAATAAAGAAAGACTCATGCTCTCGGAGGTCAAGGCATTGAGCAAATATATCCTTGAAGTCAAGATCCGTGGCATATAACTCTTTGATAAGAGCAAAGCCATGGATCTTGGCGTCCATATGCACAAGAAGGATATATCGGCGAGAAAGGGCGTTGGCTACCACATTCTCTTTACCTTTCTTATGTCGAATGACATACGGAAAGGTCTCAAGAAATTCTACCCAACTAGCATGGCGCCGACTCAAAGTAGTTTGACCCTTGAGATACGAAAGAGCCGCATGATCCGAATGAATCACGAACTCCTTCGGCCACAAGTGATGTTGTCATGTTTATAGACAACGAACTAAAGCATATAGTTCCTTGTCATAAGTTGGATAGTTGAGTGAGGGACCGGACAGTTTTTCGCTAAAGTAAGCAATGGGCCGATTCTCTTGTAGGAGAACCCCCCCCCCCCAATGCCCACATTAGATGCGTCACACTCCACCTCAAAGGTTTTCGAAAAGTTGGGGAGTTGGAGTAGTGGCGCATTACAAAGACGGTCATTGAGCGACTCAAACGCTCGAGCATGGGTGTCACGCCACTCAAATGTGACACCTTTATTAGTAAGCTCATGTAACGGTGCCGCTATCGAGCTAAAGTCCTTGACAAAGCGTCGATAGAAGCCCGCTAAGCCGAGAAAGGCTCGAACCATGGTGGCCGTAGTAGGAGTAGGCCACTCCCGAATGGCGCGAACTTTTGATTCGTCCACTCGTAGTCCGTCCTTAGACACGACATAGCCAAGAAAAATTGTGGTGTCCGAGCAAAAGACACATTTCTCCAAATTGACAAATAATTGCTCTAGTCTAAGGCACTCGAGCACTTGGCGAAGGTGCCCGATGTGTACATCCAAAGACTTACTAAAGACAAGGATATCATCAAAGTAAACTACTACGAAAATACCCAAAAATCGGCGCAAGACGTGGTTCATGAGGCGCATGACTGTGGACGGGGCGTTGGAGAGATCAAATGGCATGACAAGCCATTCGTAGAGGCCATGCTTCGTCTTGAAAGTCGTCTTCCATTCATCACCTTCGGCCATGCGGATTTGATGGTATCCGCTTCGGAGATCGATCTTTGAGAATATGGTGGCGCCATGGAGTTCATCCAACATATCATCGAGGCACGGGATCGGATGATGGTACTTGACGGTAATTTGATTTATGGCTCGGCAATCGACGTACATCCGCCAAGATCCGTCTTTCTTGGGCACAAGTATGACCGGCACGGCACATGGAGACAAAGACTCACGAACATATCCCCGGTCTAGGAGCTCTTGGACTTGGCGTTGTAGCTCCTTTTGTCTCTTCCGGACTTGCACGGTAAGCGGCACGGTTGGGCAAAGACGCGCCGGGCACCAAATCGATTTGGTGCTCAATTCCTCGGATTGGTGGCAAGCCAAATGGTAGTTTGTCAGTCAAGATGTCTTGAAATTCGGACAACAACAAGGACACCTCGTGTGGCACATTACTTGGGTCATGGGAAATAGATAAACAAAAAGGGACAAGTAAGAAACAGGCAAACTTACCTTCCATGACCGGTGTCAAGTCATGTCGTCGGGCCAAAAGGATTCGGGGCTCACATCGCCCTTGAATGGTAGGAACCGGAGGTGCATTTGTAGAGACAACACTCTTACTACCTCGTGTTTCGGTACCATGAACCTTAGAGCCGGAATTACGGGAACCGGAAGTATGAACATCCACAACATCGGGAGAGAGACGAGGAGGGTCCGATGTAGCCGGCGGTTTAGTGGTGTCATCGATAACTTGTTGCCTCTTTCGTTCTGCATAGTCAACTAAAATTTCTTGCGGAGTCATAGGCAAAAGTGTGATCCGTTTTCCATTGTATTGGAACATGTAACGGTTGAGATAACCATCATGAAAAGTTTTACGGTCAAATTGCCATGGTCGTCCCAACAATACATGTGTGGCGTCCATTTTGATAACATCACAAATGACCTTATCAACATAGGCGCCAATAGAAAACGTCACCCACGCTTGTTGTGTGACAGTGTCACTTGCCTTATCGGAAATCCATTGGAGTCCGTAAGGTTGTGGGTGG
The DNA here is from genome assembly GCA_033239125.1 of Fagopyrum homotropicum. NCBI lineage: Eukaryota > Viridiplantae > Streptophyta > Magnoliopsida > Caryophyllales > Polygonaceae > Fagopyrum > Fagopyrum homotropicum. The sequence continues at coordinate 155,920,618 of BSWB01000003.1, forward strand.
GGGAGTTGTAGGCAACTTAAAGTGTTTCACCACTTTTTCGTTGACAATATTACAACATGAACCCCCATCGATGATTAGAGAGAGACTAGTGTTATTGACCAAGCAACGAGAGTGGAAGAGATTCTCGCGTTGGTCAATAGGGAGATGCTCTTTGATAGCCAAAATACGACGAGAGACTAGAGCAAACTTACGTGGTTGTGCCGGACCGCAAGCAAGTTGGTCGTCGCATGGCTCCATGCCATAGTATGGGTCGGCATCTTGGTCATCTTCCAAGAGGATATCACCATTATATTCCTCTTCGCCATCGTCATATGATGGGTTGGCAAACATCACCCGCTTGGTGTTCGGGCAATCACATTGGACATGACCAAACCCGCTACATTTGAAACACACAAGTTCTCTTGGACGGGCCACCATTTGAGATCCTTGTCGGGGTCGGCCTGGAGGCGTTTGTTGTGGAGCAACGGTGCCACGATATGGTGTTTTCTCGGTAGCCGCTTGCCAGGTGGGTTGACTCATCCGTAAGGATCCTTTAGCGGCTCCGGAATCTTGAAAACTAGAAACATCTCGAGAACGGGGATTAGAGGTATAAGAATATTTACTAGATGAAGAATTATACCTTGAATATAGAGGTGTTTCAAGTTGTTGCTTGTGAAGTTTCATGGCGGCATGACATAAGGCTCCCAAGTCCTTGTATGGGACAATCTCGAGGGGGCACCGGATTGACGGATTAAGGCCGCTCATGAATTTGGTTCGAATGGAGGAGGCGGAGGCCGAGATGCCGGCCTTCATATGCATATCCTCAAGCTTGGCTAAGTAAGCCACCGGAGTGAAACTTCCTTGTTGGAATTCGGCAATTTGCAACCGCATGTCGTTTTTTAAGTCGTCGGGCACGTACTTCTTAGTCATGACATAGATCAATTGATCAAATGTCGTAACCGGTGCCCATCCTCGGTTCTCACGGTTGGTAACGTACCGGTTCCACAAAGGTTTTGCATCACCCTCAAAGTAAAGGGTCGCCGCTTTGATTTTCTCATATTCCTCATAATGGCAATGCTTTAGAGCTCTTTTCATATCCTGTGCCCAATCAAGAAAAGCACAAGGATCATATTCACCATAAAATATTAGAAATTTAACCTTACCTTCCCTACGAGCTCGGTAGGGATCCGGTCGGGGTGGTGCCATGTATGCCTCCTCGTGATGGGCTCGCCGGTGACCATCGTTATGCCGTTGGCGCCCATGATTAGGTTGCGGACGTTTTGGTGGGTTAGGAGGAGGCAACCATTCTTCACCTCGATCTTGGTTCTCAAAAGGCTCTCGGATGGGTGGGTGCCATGGACGGACATGTGCCACCCGTTCCAAGTCCGACTCATCATTGGAGAACTCGTCAAAGTCATCTCTCTCGTCATACTCTTCATAATCATGATACATCGGTTGTCGGCTATGCCTTTGGCGGCGTTGTCCGGACCGATCATTCTCGGGACGTTGAGAGCGATCATTTGTTTGATGATGGTACCGGTCATCAACCCGGGAGGGACTGTTGGTGCGTTGGGCACTAGATGGAGGAGGAGAATTGCCATACTTACGTCGGTTGTGCTCATAACGCTTGTACCGATTTTCCGTGTCAACATATAGCAAATCATTCGGAGAAGGGTCAAGGTGCATGTCACCTTCATTGTGGGACTCATGACCGTCATCTTGTAAGGGCCTTTGATTTTCAATGACGGAGGCAAGCCGTCGTCCGTTAGATGGTTCGGCTCCCAATATACATTTGCCTTTGCGACGTCCATCGGATGTGGAAGCATCGACCAAGGTTCCATTTGGATTCGGTGGGGCGGTCGTAAGGGTATGCATTTGGACCTTCAAAGCTTCAATTTCTTGCCGAAGTGAGGCATTTTGTTCGGTCAAAGTAGTGAGCTCTTGCCTTTCACTAGATTCCTGAGAATTTTCCATTGTGACGTTAGTCATAACTCCAAGATTGGACACAAAATTTCAAGCAATCAAATGAGCAAGGTGACAAGATAAGTCAATGCTACCCAAGTTCAAGTGCTTAGGGTTCTACCTTTGGGAAAGCTGTTTGGCGGTTAGGCAAGGAAGGAAAATCCAACAAATTTGAACCAAAATGCACACAAATTCAAGAAAAAATTTGCAACTTGTAAGAAAATGGAGAGATAGGAAATGGACGGATTGTTTATCGGCAAGTTTTACTTGCTTTGGACTTTGACCTTTTCAAAAATTCGATTTTTCGGATGGACCGGTTTGCCGGACGTCTTTTACTTTTGTTTTTGTGGAATTGTTTCTTTTTAAAACTTTTGAATGCAACCTTTGGAATGCAAGAGATGAATCCACTTTTTCTTTTGAAACAAATCCGTTTTTTGAAGAGTTTTTGCTTTGCTTTTGGTTTATTTGAAATATCAAAAGACGTGATATCCGATTTTGTCAACAAAAAAATCCCAAGAAAATGGTGAAATTGATTAACAAAAATGTCGGATTGGGTCAGGAAAAACGTTTTTTGATTAATGGTTTGATGGCAAACCAAAAATCTCCTAAATTTGCTTTGCAAAATGGATCGAGAAAACAAAATTTTCAAGAACGTGGATGAAGATGCGAAGAACGAGATGAAGATGATGATGAACAAAAGGCAAAAATGATGAATATGATAACGCATAAAAACAAGAGTAAAGATAACTTAGCTTAGATCCCTTTGCTCTGATGCTAATTTGATGCGTCCTTGGACACGTCAATGAAATATTCCGGATCTAGATCAAGCTGAAGCTCAACTACTCCTTAGTTGAAGTGCGAATGCGATTGAAGATGGTTTGCAGAAGCTTAGAGATGGATGCAGAAGTTGAATGGATGAGTCGATCTAGATTGATTGATCAAGCCTTGAAGTGGGTCGGTTGAGTTGGTTCTTGAAGAACCCTCGAATGTGGTTGAGTTTGGATCGAAGATCCAAAAGAAGAACTTTGAGAGGGTTGGAAGAGGGATTGATGCTCAAGTAAGTAGGAGGAAAATACTTCTCAATACTTAATCAAATTGAACATGATTTACAAATGAGCCAAGCATCCCCTTATATAGTGGATGAAGGCCATACAAAGGGTCGGAAATTAAATGACGGAAATAAAGTTGGAATTTAAGTTCCGAAAATGAAACACCTAAAAATATGAAAGGTTGAGAATTTAAGTTCGGAAATAAGTTTTCGAATTAAATTTCGAAACCAAAAGTCTAATCTTAAATTCGGAAAATTAATACCCGGAAATAAAGTCCGGAAAATAACATTTCGAAAATAAAAAGACTTATTATTACAAAACGCTAAATTACGGAAAATGCGGAAAACGCCGGAACTGTGCCGGCTTGACAAGCTTCATGACATAGTGGCGTAGAGGCACGGTTTGCAACCAATGGGTCCGTGACAAGCAACGATCCGGCTAATGATGGAGCCGGTAGCTTGGGCGATTGCCTTAGTACGTGAACGGGTGAGCGGTCCATCGGAGTGAACCCGTAGTGCCTCGTCTTCCTCATGTTGGGACATAGGGGTCAAGGGCGCATCAGTCTTGTTCCTCAAGTGACTCCTTTCTTTTTTGACGGTGAAACGAGGACGTTTCACATTTAAGAGGAGGAGAATGATACGCCCCCGGATGACGATGTCATCCGTGTTTCCGGCTAGAAGGACCCGCACATTTTGAAGACCGTTATTATTATTCGGTCATTTAATAATAAGTCTTTTTGTATTCGGAACTTTAATTCCGGAACTTAATTCCGTGAATTAAATTCCGACCTTTCATATTTTAGGCTTTTCATATTCGGGACTTAATTCCGACTTTAATTCCGTCATTTATGTTTGAACCTTTGGTTAGCCCCATCCACTATATAAGGATGACTTGGCTCATTTGTAAAAGGATGCTTAAGTTGAATCTAAGTATTGAGAAGGAAAACCCTCTTACTTAGTTTAGGCATCACTTCCTCTTCCATCATCTTCAAATTCTATCTTGGATCTAGTCTTTGATCCAAACATTCATAGTCGAGGATCCTTTTGAAGGATCGACCGTACGCTTCCGCCACCCAAATCCATAGTTTGATCCAACTTAGACGATCAAGAAGGAGTAGTTGAAGTTTCTCATCGATTTAGATCGCCCCATATTTCTATCACAACCTAGAAGAACTTCCCTTCTTCTCACAAGGTAACTTGTAGCCTTCCCGCTACGATCTAGTCAACTCAGATCCTAGTGAAACAATAGCCTAAACACACATTAGTGTAAATACTTTGAGAAGAACATTTATAATATATCCTATAACACTCTTTGTTTTTCTTGATCTCTCAACTAGAAGAATGTCACGATAACAAAAGATGAGAGACAGGAAACTAAATCAGCACGAAGATCGAATGTTGTGGAGAATGACTTTTGCTTGTAGATGAATGTTTTTTTTCTTCTGAAAATTTACGTACATTAGAAAAAATAGAGGGTGATAGGTTGAGTTATATATATATATATATATATATATATATATATATATATATATATATATATATATATATATATATATATATATATATATATATATATATATATATATATAAACTCACTACTACAAAAAGGACTTTATAATCCGGTTAGTTGAGGATTTATAATCCGGACTTGCACCGGGTTAAAGGTTAGGGGTATATTTGCCCACAGGTTTTATAATCCGGGCGTGTTTTTGCCAAGCACCGGTGTATTTGCTAGGTTCATTTTGCCCCTTCTTTGGATTGTTTGTTTACCCGGATTATTTGACATTTTATAATCCTGATATTTGACTACATATAATCCGGATCTAGAACATCCGTATTATATAAGTGATCAAATATCCGGATTATAAAATGTCAAATAATCCGTAGGAACATCCGGATTATATAGTTGGGTAAAACACCGGAATATTCGTTTTTTATAATCCGGAGGAACATCCGGATTATATAGTTGTGTAAAACATCCGGATTATTGGGTGAGGTTAATATACACCGGATACTTACAACCGGATTATTATAATTTTGACTTTATACACCGCCAACATATATCCGGATTATTTTCTGTCTATTTTTTTATATATATATTTCATTCTATTTTTCGAATATACCACCTGTAACATTTGATTTAAATCCAGTAATTGATTTTTCAGACATTTGAATTATACCAAAACATAATAAACCTGCTCATTAATTGTCATAAACTAAAACGTGCCATGAAAACATGTTTACAACCATTGCTAAACTTCAAATCATACTCCAAACGTAACTAGAAAAACTTAGTCTATGAGTTACAAGATTCAATAGACAATTACTAATATGAGTTGTTCAAGGTACTCTGATTCTTCTAAAGGACCTCGTAAGGAAAATTTTGCCATCGCAAAAGACCACTTTGCTGAAAATTTTGAGCACTGCAATAAACAAAGGTATATAACACGTCACATAGAGACAAACTATAAAAGAACAAACTTAAAAATATAGATGTCATAAGCACTGTATGTGAAGAAAATTAAGCATAAATACTTGTCAAAATTCCTGTTGAGACAAAACATAAAAAATGTGATGTTACTTGAGATGTCATGCAATACTATACCGCTATAATATTTGTTTATTAGTAAGTAACAACAAACATTATCTAAATTATATCACTTTTACATACCTAAAAGACGAGTTGAAGCAAATATTCTAACCACTCTTTTCGGATTTGATCAACCTCGCCATCGGAGTAAGTACTCTTTCTACCATACCACTGTAAAATAATATAATTATATTAGAAGTTAAATTGATATAGCACGATGAAAAATAAGAATGTTGTTTTAAAAATATTGGAGAACATACTATTTTTGGGACAGTGTCACTTTTTCTTAGTATTATCTCCCGCATAAACCTCAACACATAGTACCCACAATCAATCAAAGTTGTTTGACGTGGACACTGCAACATAAATACATAATTTAATAAATCATATCATGACAAGTTTTATTTTACAAAAAACAATAGTATACATATTTGATATCAAATTGTAAGTAAAATTTAAAAATATAGATTTTACCTTTATGACATTCCATAAAATTTGTGTTCTCGGCTTTTTCTTTCCCAAATTGCAATATTTGAAAGCATAACTCCTTCAAAAAGTCAAGCAAGTTTGGTTAGTAACATGTATACTTTTATTTTATAATTAGTTAAATAAAGCAAGATATACTTACAGTTCAACTAATTGCTCTGCATCTTCTCTTTGTTTACCATGTGATGAGTCAATCTAATATGCAACACCTTTGTGAGGATGTAAGACCAATAACACCCAATGATTCCTATATACATATGTTTGTTAGTATGTGTATACATATAAACATTTATATTTATAATTGTGAAAATGATATTATTTAAGATGAAATAAATACAAAATTATTACCGAAAATAATATGGTGCGAAAAAGAGCTTGTTTTCAATATTGCCTTTCATTTCATGAGCAATATAAGTAGCCCGTTGTTTGATTGTACCAGCACCGATTTCAGGAGATATCAAAGTCGGACAAAAAAATCCGAACATATCACATGATTTGCAATGAGTTTCCCACAAATATCTGCAACAACGTCCAGCGTAATATATTACTGTTCATTCTTTGTGCATAAAAAAAAATTGTCGAAACATACCTCATATACATTGATACATGACACATTTGTATGTGCTTTCTGTCGAGCATGACCTGAACTGGTTCCGCGTTCATGGAGAAGCCAATATGTTTATGATTAAAAAGATTTTCCAGAATTTGGACATCCCAAGTTTTACCATCAGCAAATTATTCTAACATCCAACGGAAATCATCAACCAGACTCGGAACAGAATCCATATCCAAGGGTTTGATTATAGATTCTTTGGTCAAGGATTTACCCTTATTTACTTCCGTCAATGATTCCGGGGAGCCCTTCATATTAGCGATTACATTAATAAATATAAAAAGAAAAACTAAGATTAATTGTAAAATTATATACACTTTCATGATAACTTACCATGATGGGCTTCACAAGATGATCATACCACTTGATGTATTGGCCCACTGAATCTGACAATTTATGAACTTCTTCGGTAATGAATGGCACATCAACTTCACCTTGACCTTGTGCAACCGTAACTACTTCAATCTTCACTTCACCACTTTTCAAAGGCTGATTGTGAAGTACTGTTGCGTTCGAGTACACGAATCCTTTAGCCACCTCTTTGGTGAGGTCAGGCCAAAATATCTGACAATGACTCTTTTCCTACACCAATACTAATAAGAGTTCTATATACTTTATAAATATAATAAATTTATTTTTAGTTGAAGTAGTACTTACATTCGGGTTCAATGGAGAAGTGTTATCTTTGATGGTAGAGCAAGATGCATAACCGCTTTTATGAACGGGATCCTTGGTTATGGAAGTAGAGAAGAAAGGTAAATCCGGTAGTGGCTTGTCTGGGATGTATTGTTTTCTCTCATCTAGCAATGTTTGGATCAATTGTTTTGTTGCTTGCCTCTCTTCGTCAAACATTGATTCAATTTCAGCCCTCGTGCTCTCTTTAAGTCTTTTTGATGCCTCAGTTACAACAGCCTCAGCTCCGCAAGATTCACTGTGGATAATGTAGATACATGACGAGATGCATGACCAAAGAAACCGCTGACATGGACATCTTGACCAACTCCTATAACACGCCCAGGGTGGTCTTGCTTGCCTAAGGCCAATGCCAAAACATCCTTACGACCATTTGTAACAAGCTCCCCTGTTGATTCTTGTTCAAGGTACATATCCTAAAATTATCATACAACAATATAAGTGTTTGTAGTGAAAAATATATACAAGTCATAAAATTTGACGGCAGACTTACTATTTTATCAATCACTTCCCTTGACTTGTCACTATATGAACCATCTTTACATTTTCTGGCTTCCTTGTATAAGATTGCTCGTGATACAGAGGAAGAAGCGTCCAATTTGTGTTCACGTTTCTAGATTTATATCAAGCAAATGATTAAACATATTAAAACTCATCAACATTATGAAATTATTAGTGAAATGAAAAACATAATTCATTACATGCATATCTTTCTGCCACTCCTTTATAACCTAACTTGGACGCCCTATAAGTATGGTCATTCATTAGAGAGAGTTGTTTATACTTCTCTCTTTTTTCCTAATTGAAAAATATGAACATCGATTAGTATGATGATTTCATGACAAGCGATAAAAAGACAATTTCCAAGCAACACAAAAGCAGTAGAATATCACGAGTACCTTAAAATCATTAGACTGACTTATTTGAACAAATTTCTTCCACTCATCTTGGCTGATGTAGGAGTCATAAATGCTTGGGTGACTAGTCAGAAAAGCTCCACTAACCTTGTCTTGTAAATGATTTCTCCTCAAGTCTTTTTTGAAAGTACTCCATAAGATATTTGCTTTTTTCCAAACCCAACTTTTATGTTCTTCCGGAATTGCAAAAAGATCCTGCAATGTTTTATAACAAGAAAATGAGATAAACTATATGAACCTTAGAAGTATATTTCAAAATAATCAAATATCAAATATACATAAATAAATATATGCTAACCACAACATCATCCCAAATATGATTTAAGTCCTCATCTGATACATGCTTCCAACTTTCAATCGTAATTGGCACAATCCTCTTTGCTATAGTGCCAACATATGTGGACAACTTTGATACATGTTGCCCTTCAGGTTCACCGTGTTTACTGAAACGTATTTCAAACCTCTTTCCTTCCCCTATAGGCTTGGTAAAGTTTTTCAACAATGAAGCCCCTCTAGTCCTAGTGACTTTCGTAGACGGTTGAAACGACTGAGAAGAGTCAAGCAGTTGCGACTCAGACGGTTGCGTGGCTTGGGTGATCGGTTCCTTGCGCTTTCTAGCCATCTGAAAACAAAAAAAAAATCTTAAATAGGTGCATTTGATGACAAAAGATATATTATAATAAAATAAAATAATGATAAGGTAACGCATCTAAATAAAAACAAATTATGAGGAGATCAAAAATTAACACTTAATGTCAACAAATCAACCAATAACCTTATTTGGAAAACTTTTCTACTTCTACATCTCGTCATCTTTTCTCTTTTTTCTTGTAGGCACTTGACTGGATGATTCATTCTCTATGTTACTTTCTTCATTGATCCAAATGCCTTCTTGATGATCTTCCCGTACATAAATATCCTCTTCGATTGTATCCTCAGGTGTGGTGAGCAGAACTGTTGAGCTACTACTTTCTTCACAAACATCGTCAATTTCTTCATTGTTGTATCTCTTTGAGGTAGACAAGACAACAGACCAACCCGGTTGAAGAAGGTCAGGGACATAAAAAACTTGCTTTGCTTGTGATGCCAATATAAAATGATCATCTCTATGTCCCACTTTTTCAAGAGCAACTGAAGTGAATCCAAACTCATCAACTTTGAATCCATTATTGGTTTCAACCCATGTGCAACAGAAGACCGGAATTTTGAAGTCCATAGAGTATATCAATACCCATGTGTTCGATAATACCGTAATAAGACATACTACCATACCTTGGGTTCTTGTCTTTTGCACTAGAAATGTGTGTCGCTTCTGATTCCAATGTAACGCCACAATTTTGAGTTTTGCTTTTATCAGATTGAGCCCTCGTATAGAAAGTATGATTATTAATAACAAACCCGGAATAACTCATCACTTGAAACTTTGGCCCTCGACACAACCATTTCAGGGTTCTTGAGATTTCTACTCCAGAACTTTCGAGCGTAATAACTCGATCTTTAAACCAATCAACAAAAGTTTTGTTATGTTCCCTTATAACCCAGTTCTCATCTTTTCTTGGATTATTCCTCCTTACATAGTCCATGTGCTCGACTACATATGAATCAACTTCATTCATGTTATGTAGGACATATAAGTGGGCTGGTTTCCAAAACTTTTCACGATCAATGATTATTGTCTCATATCCTAGTGTTCCTCTCCCGCTGAATTCTCCAAACTCCTGCACCTTTGGGAGACCGATGGCTTCGACATTTGCAAGATAGTTAGTACAAAATTCAATAGATTCTTCGACTATATACCGTTCAATAATGCAACCTTCAGGATACTGTCGATTCATGACATATCCTTTTAGATACTTCATAGCTCGCTCAAATGGATACATCCAATGCAGATAAACCGGTCCACAAATCTCAACCTCTCGTACCAAGTGAACAGTTAAGTGAACCATGATGTCAAAGAAAGAAGGTGGAAAATAGATCTCCAATTTGCAAAGAACCATGACAATCTCTTTCTGTAGAGCAGGCAACTCATCGCGGTCAATTACCTTACTGCACAGTTTCTTGAAAAACAAACAAAGTCTTATTATGGTATACCTCACATCCTTGGGCAATATAGATCGGATAGTGTTCGCCCCTAAAGGTGTGTGCAAATAAGCTTTAAATTTATAAAACTAGAATCAAGCAGCGAACCCGCAGTGTACGGATCGACGGAGTTAAGCAAGAATTCCAGAGTATCGAACACAGGGATTTGGGTGGGAACAAATTCAATTGCAGGTTATCAAGCGAGTAAATATGAGAGTTTTGCAAATATTGGGAAAACAACAATCCTAAAGATCCAAGTATCCAGCTGTGGCAATCGATTCAAGATATACTAATGATATAAAGACAGAGTTGAGATATGCAAAGGTATACTAATGTAAGGTAATCGTACGGTGAAGTTCCAAAAACCTTATATGACTCACCTACAAGAAACTCTCTATACAGGTTGTTGAGGCTCAATATAGAAAAGCTCTAAAGGCAAGAATTAATGTCAAATACCCAAACTTGTAATCCAAGGATGAAGACTAACTTAACCGATTACGATTATGACACTCACAATCGAGGTAGAGGTTGTTGAGGCTTCACTACCACCTAGAAAAGGCAAGCCTAAACTAAGTTAAAGAAAATCTTTAACTTTGGATTAAAGTAAAAGCAGGTTCGTAAACTTAAGGGAAATTACGGGTAGATCTTGAGACTCCACGGCCATGGAACTCAAGAACAAACCGTGATTTAGGGTTCGTCGACAATTCTCTCTAACTCTCAGGGTCTAATCTGTTTACGATCGATCTATCATCATCTAAGCCACAACCATCAACCCTTCACCCTAGAATTGTTAAGGGTTTTTAGCCAATAACAGTCATGTTGATATCAAATTCAAAGATTAAAAGATTGAAAGATGAAAACTTCCGAAAACTTTCAATAAACTTCAAACCAATCTCAAAGTCACAATAAAGAACGAATATTGTCAATAGATTCAGAATAAGGCAAACAAACACGATCTTAGGAAAGAAGGAAGAACGGGATGTCAATCCGTCTTCTAAATCAAACCTAAACAAGAAGAGAAATCTTCTTGCAACAATCTTCCAAAAGCTTCGATCTTCCGCCAATCCGGAAATCTCGACAGCAATCTCCACCAAAAGTGCGAGATTAGGGCAAATCCAAGCACGAACTTCAATCTCCAACGAGATGTAAATGCCGCTAAGCGAAGGCGTCAGCCAAGGTCTAAAGCGAGATCGCAAAAGTGCGTCTAAGCGGGGATGACGGAATCTTGCTTCGTCCGTCTTTTTATAGGGCAAGATAAAATATCGGCCCGGCCCAATCTTCAAAAGATTGTGGCTTTAAAATGTGGCGAAAAAGATCGCCAAGATCACGGTCGTGGAAGGTTCCACGACCGTAATTTAGAGCGTGGAAAGTGTCACGGTTTGAACCATGGATTCCACGACCGTAATAGTTACTGGAATGCATCACGCCTCTCTTTGCAAGGTTCCACGGCCGTGGAACTAAACGTGGTTTGTAGTACGGCCGTATTTTAGAGCGTGGTTTAGGGCAAGAACGTGATTCTTCCCTAGCCTCGTGCACTCCTCAAGTTGAGCATCCATTTTGCTCCTAATAATGCCCTCAATCCATGGACATACTTAATCAACTCTTCTTTGCTTGATTCCGTTCGGAAATGACTCTCAATCACCTATAATCAACATAAAGCTAGTGTAGACATCCATATTGACAATATAGGCAAACTAGCTCACAATTGCAACAATGCTAAATCAAAGACTATCAATATGAATCAAATACTCTTAGAAAACGTGCCTAAAACATCACAATATTTCATGCTAACAAATAACCCCATACTTAACACTTGCTTGTCCCTAAGCAAGGTCTTTCAAAAAGCTTTAAACAAAAGTTAGGATGAAATATGTGTACCTTCTCAAAGCAATACTTCTTTTGGAGGAATGTGCCTTCTAAAGAATAGATTATTCTCAAATCTTGCTTCAATCGTTTATTAGACTTTCATACACTTAATCAAAGAGTAGAAAGTAAAGAAAATTCATGAATTAATCAAACCTCTAAACAAGCATCATAACCTTCAAACATTATCAAAATCAATCATAAGAAACTTCAATTTAGATCACCAAGTCATATAACATTCTTTTGATCTTAAGGACTTTCAAAGAAAAGGTCTAGAATGTGGAAAGGGAAGGAAACTTTTAGGGAATGTGGTGCATGAATCCGGGAAAGTGGACAACTACCCTTCTTCTTCTTTTGCGGTTTCCGCAACACTTCAACTTAGAGCTTCGCTCTTCTTCCTTTCATTTTTCGACTTTACTTTTGGAGTTATGGATAGAGGTGCACAAAAACTGAAGCCTAGGAGATTGGCGTTTCTCAATTTTTATGAGATGCCTCAAACCCTTAGCGCACATACCATAATCCGCTAGGAATATCGCTCAATCCGACTTTGGCAACACACAAACACCCGGCTATGTGAATGTTGCCGAGTTACTCATCATCATGATTGACTTCCCCAAACCTAGAATTCCTTTCTATTCTTTTGATTGCAAATAATTGCTCTCATGGCCCTCCCACATCAAACATGCCTTTTTCATTCACTTCTCCAAATTCCCGGATAGGTAAAGGAGGTCAATATTTCAATGAGGAGCTAAATGATCAAAGAAGGAAGAAAGAAAGAATCGAATTGCCTCAATCATCTCAACAAGAAGCATAAGAACTTATAATGTGATTTCAACATCAATTTCTCAACATGATTTAGACAATATTCATCTCATTATAAAACTTGCAAAAGAGGTAAAATTCATTCATTCAAATCCTTTTCAATTCACTATTCTTTTAAGCATGCAATTGTCATCAAACTCAATTCACAAGTAGTGATTATCATAGAAATCATCTCAATTCATTAGAAGCACATAATTTTCAAAAATTTTCAATTTTTATGGGTTTTTCAAGTTCTTTTTCATGCAATGCAATAATGAAACATGCAACAATGTAATGAACATGCAACGATAGTCTCGAATAGAAGCAAGCATAGTGAGTAAGAGTTATTACAAACTTTTAGTACATCCCACCCCATACTTAGGACGAACATTGTCCCTAATGTTCAAAAGAAAGAAAGAAAAGAAGAAAAGAAAAAGAAACTCACAAAGTGGTGGTGGAATGTCTAAAGCAACGGTCATCAAAGCAATCACTGCGGCGGTGGTGGAGGCGGGAATGGAGAGAAGCTAGGATCATAGAACCGCCCAAACTGCTGGCGGTAGACATCCCTCATCATGTGGTCGAGGTCGTCCATGCGTCCATCTCTAGCATCGGCTCGTATCTCCAATGCTTCTACTCTCTCCGAAAGTCCGGTAGCCCAGTCCGGCATCTGCTCGTACCATCCCGGAGCCTAACTGTACCATGCTGGATCGTCGGATGGTGCTGGTGGTGGTGCTAGTGCTGTTGTCTGCTCTGTAGACCAAGGAGGGGGAACGCCATACCATGTAGGAGGTGTGGTCATCCACGTAGGCCTCTCACTCACGATAGCGCGGCGAGAAGACGAGCCTGAAGCTCTAGCTGGACGTGGAGAACGTCTAGGTGCATCGGGGGCCGCCTCCGGCTGATCCGGAAACGTGCCAAACTCCTGCTCGGCTCCTCCTCCACCCTCAAACTGATCTCCCATCTCCTCCTCCTCAACAACTGGTGGTGGGACATATGGGGGAGCTGTTATCCTGTTCGCATGCATAGCAGCGAACGTCTCCTTCCAATTATGGCGTCCCGCCATAATGGAGTACTCCGGTAGCCACTCTATACCCCTACCCGTCCTGCTCTCCCAAGGCACGCCCGCATAAGGCGGACCTCTATGTGTGGGAAAATGAGACCCCTAACCATGAAAGCATGTAGCCCTAGAGGTACGGCCGGTATACGGGTGCAAGCAGAAAAATCAACACCAAAGCTCCTAGCAATGTGGGTAACTATCCCACCATATCCTATGTTGCCCTTCTTCTTGTTCTTGAGCTTGCTCATAGTAGCAGCCAAGAGAGTAGCACAATCAGCACGGCGTCCATACAACATGGAGTAGAGTAAAAAGAGCTCATCCGTCTTGATCTTTTGGGACGTCTCCGTCCTAGGAAAGAGACACTCCGAAAGAACACGATGAGCAATCTTCAAGGCTAGGTGGTACATCAACCTAGCCTTGGTGTCAGCGGGCTGCCAGCGGTCCTCGCTAGCGTAAATCATCGCCACCTCCTCCCAAAAATCCTTGGCGTAAACGCCACTAGGAAAGCGACCGTTAAAGGTCTCCTGAAACCCGAAAATGGTCCCAAACTCACGGATGCTCAAATGGTAGTCTCTTTCCATGAGACAGAAAGAGACGGTCCTGTCTACATGGCTGTGCTCAAAAGATGTCACAACCTCCCGTGTAATCTCCTCATAAGCGTATTCTCGGATAGCCGAAAAGACAATAAGTCCGGCTCTGTCCAAGAGCCAAGTAAGATCATCAACAATGTTGAGAGGAGTTAGATCCTCCAATAGCAAGTACCTAGGGCCAATCACTGGCCTCTCCTTGATCCTCTCGAGTGTATCGAGATGATCGTCGTGTATGGTCGGGATGCTAGGGTGAGGAGGTGAGGATGGAGGTGAAGGTGAGGATGGAGGTGAAGGGGAAGAGGGTGGTGGTGCCCTAGAGGATGAGGAGGAGGAGGGATTACCCTTCCTTTTCTTATTCTGATCATTCTTCTTCTCTTTGATCCTCCCCGAAACTCTCCTTACAAAGTCCATTCTGTTGAAAATTACGGTCTATTAAACCACGGCCGTAATTCCTCCAGAGACCGTGATTCGTCTCAGAAAATCACAAATCTCAGCAAATCAGCAATCAATCTCCACAACAGGCAGTCCTAATCTAATTTCTTCCAATCTCAATCAGTTCTTCCTAAAAATCTCTAACAAAAACGAACCAAATCGGCAAGAATCAAGAAGAGAGGAAAAACCTATTTTTCGGATTGAAAAATCCGAATTGCGCGTTCGTTGGTGAATTTCCGCTCGATTTGTCGCTTGGATCTTGTTTGTGGTTGAATTTGCTTCAGTTTAGGAAGAAGAATCGTTAAAAACGATTAAGAAACGAGGATTTGAGAGAGGGTCGTGGATTTCGGCAATTAGGGCGTGGAAGAGGGGTTTTGGGATGATTTTTGTGAAGAATGTGGTTTATATAGTCACAGGCAAAATTTTTGAAAATCACGGTCTGTCGGGGTGTTCCACGGCCGTGGAAGTGTACAGAACCGTGGTTTTGGTGATTTTTCAAAGGCTTTTGGGAATTACGGTCACTGTAGCTGTCACGACCGTGGTTTAGGTCGTGGAACTCTTTGTAAAGCTCCAAAGTCCAAATTTCGTCCCTTTTCTTCAACATTATCCTTCCCTTTCCCTTTTCCATCGTTCCTACAACCAAAAACACGAACATACCGGAAGGAATCGAAGGCAAAAACAGAGCAAAAACGTCTATTCTAAGCTAATCTATGAATCGAAAACAAAAACAAAAATGCAATACCTTGGGTTGCCTCCCAAGAAGCGCTTTGTTTAAGGTCCGTAGCTAGACCAATCTCGCACTTATTCGAGTGCGGTAGGCGCGAACTCCTCAGCTTGGAGTTCCGGCGTATACTTCTTGAGTCGTTGGCCGTTCACCTTAAAAGTTCCGCTCGATCGCTTCACCCCATACTTCAACTGCACCATGGGGGAAAATGCGCTTAATTAGAAAAGGTCCGGTCCAACGAGATTTAAGCTTACCTAGAAAGAGACGAAGCCTTGAATTGAAGAGGAGAACTTGATCTCCTTCTTTGAAGTCCTTTGGAATGATATGCTTATCATGCCAACGCTTTGCTCTCTCCTTATAGATCTTAGCGTTTTCATAAGCATTCAAGCGGAGTTCATCCAGCTCATTGATGTCTAGGAGACGCTTCTCTCCCGCTTCCTTCATGCTGAAGTTCAACCACTTGATAGCCCAAAACGCTTTGTGCTCCAACTCTACCGGCAAGTGACAAGACTTCCCATACACAAGGTTGTATGGTGTGGTTCCTATGGGAGTCTTGTATCCAGTCCGGTATGCCCACAATGCATCGTCAAGCTTCAAGGACCAATCCTTCCTAGTCCTTGAAACTGTTTTCTCTAGAATTCCTTTGATCTCCCTATTTGAGATCTCAACTTGTCCACTTGTTTGTAGATGATAAGGGGTAGCGATCTTGTGAGTAACCCCATACTTAGCTAGAAGAGCTTCAAAGCGCCGGGCAATGAAGTGGGAACCTCCATCACTAATGATCGTCCTTGGCGTCCCAAATCGCGGGAAGATGGTCTTGTTGAAGAACTTAACCACCACCATGGCATCATTGGTGGGAGAGGCAATTGCTTCCACCCATCTAGAAACATAATCCACCGCCAATAGTATGTATTGGTTTCCACAAGAGGATGGGAATGGTCCCATGAAATCAACTCCCCAAACGTCGAAAATCTCCACCTCTTGGATGTTATTGAGGGGCATCTCATTCCTCCTAGAGATATTGCCTGTTCTTTGACAAGCATCGCAGCAAGAAACAAAGGATTGCACATCTCTAAACAATGTAGGCCAAAAGAATCCAGATTGCAATACCTTTGCGCTAGTCTTGTTCGAACTAGCGTGTCCTCCACAAGGTAGTGAATGACAATGACGGATGACACTTTGCATCTCATCTTCCGGCACACATCGCCGAATGATGTCATCCGGGCCTCTCTTAAAGAGGAGAGGCTCGTTCCAAAAGTATTCCCGGACATCCTTAAAGAACTTCTTTCTTTGTGCGTAGGATAGTCCGGGCGGTATCTCCTGACAAACCAAATAGTTAACAAAATTAGCAAACCATGGTTCTTTCCCTTTGGAGATCACATCGATGCACTCCTCAATAAGGTGTAGGTGTTCGTCCGGGAAGGAGTCGTCGATGGGTAAATGGTCGTCCTCTAGATGTGTTAGGCGACTCAAATGATCCGCAACAGAATTTTCTGAACCTTTCTTGTCGCGGATCTCAAGATCGAATTCTTGTAGGAGAAGAATCCATCTAATTAGCCTTGGCTTCGCATCTTTCTTCGCAAGGAGGTACCGGATCGCAGCATGATCCGTGTAGACAATCACCTTGGCACCTACAAGATAAGAGCGAAACTTGTCAATAGCATAGACAATGGCTAAAAACTCTTTTTCGGTAGTGGCGTAGTTGAGCTGCGCTTCATCTAGCGTCTTGCTAGCATAGTATATGGCATGGGTTCGCCCTTCCTTTCGTTTTCCAAGAACAGCTCCAATAGCTACGTCACTAGCATCGCACATAATCTCAAAGGGAAGAGTCCAATCCGGAGGTTGGATAATAGGTGCTGAAATTAGAGCTTGCCGAATGGTGTTAAACGCATCCAAACATTCCTGCGAAAACTCAAAAACCGCATCCTTCATCAATAGATTAGTGAGAGGTTTTGATATCTTAGAAAAGTCCTTAATGAAACGTCTATAAAATCCAGCATGTCCTAGGAAACTTCTTATCCCTTTCACCGAAATTGGGGGAGGAAGCTTCTCTATGGTCTCTATCTTAGCCTTGTCTACTTCTATCCCTCTTTTAGAGACTAAGTGGCCCAATACAATTCCTTCCTTAACCATGAATTGACACTTCTCCCAGTTAAGAACTAGGTTAGTGTCTTCACACCTTTGCAAAACAAGAGAAAGGTTAGAAAGGCAATCGTTAAAAGAGGAACCGTATACGGAGAAGTCGTCCATGAAGACTTCCATGATTTCCTCTACGTATTCGGAGAAGATGGCCATCATGCACCGTTGGAAGGTGGCTGGGGCGTTGCAAAGCCCGAACGGCATTCTCCTATAAGCGAACGTACCCCATGGGCACGTGAATGTGGTCTTCTCTTGATCATCCGGATGTATCGGAATCTGAAAGAAACCACTATAACCGTCAAGGTAGCAAAAATGTGAATGTTGTGCTAACCTTTCAAGCATTTGATCAATGAATGGCAATGGGAAATGATCCTTCCGCGTTGCATTGTTGAGCTTGCGGTAGTCTATGCACATCCGCCATCCCGTCACAGTTCGGGTAGGAATGAGTTCGTTGTTTTTGTTGGTGATGACCGTCATTCCTCCCTTTTTTGGAACTACTTGAACCGGACTCACCCACTTACTATCGGAGATAGGGTAGATGATACCTGCATCAAGAAGCTTAAGAATTTCCTTCTTGACAACCTCCTTCATGGTCGGATTCAACCGCCTTTGAGGTTGCCTTGAAGTTCTAAAATCTTCCTCCATTAGTATCTTATGCATGCATAGGGAGGGTTTAATTCCTACTAAGTCCTCAATAGTATAGCCTATAGCTTTCCTATGTTTCCTAAGGACAATCATGAGCTGATTATGTTCATCTATGCTTAGATCGGAACTAACAATAACCGGGAAGGTAGAATTAGATCCTAGAAAAGCGTACCTTAGATGAGTAGGAAGTGGCTTGAGTTCCATTGCTTTCGGAGCTTCCAATGATCCTTGAGAAGCATCCGACGTCTCCTTAGAAGTTTCTAAGGGTGATGAGTGTGTGGGAGAAGGATCAGAAGAAGTTGAAGAAGTGTCTCGATCACTCCTTTCCACGCCCAAAATTACGGGTTCCTCATGGCCTCCACGGCCGTGGTTTAGGGCGTGGAAGGGAAATACGGTTGTCACATCTTCTCCACGACCGTATAACTCCCTGGAGTGAGACATGATTTTGGTTGTGAAGTCCACGGCCGTGGAATACAGAGTATGACCGTGGATTCTCACGTTTTCTGCCTCATCGTGAAGTTTTTCGAACTCCACTTCACCTATCTCTTCCTGTGCTTCTAAGGCTTCAATTGCCTTATTGCACTCTTCTTCTTCCCCTACATTGGTTAGACTCATAGTGATAACCTTTTGTAAAGGATCGTTAAAGAGAATCGCACTTACCTCCTCCCTAGACAAACCCTCTTCATCTTGGATATCGAAAATATCTTCATCAAAGATTGGCTCCTTCACTAGAGTGGAAAGAACGAACTCTACTTTCTCTTCTCCTATATCAAAAGCGAGTCTCCCATTCTTGCATTCGACTATGCAGCCGGAAGTTGCAAGAAACGGTCTTCCGAGTATGATCGGGACCGGACTATCTGCAGGAATGTCAAGCACGACAAAATCAATGGGAACAAAGAATTTACCTAGCTTGACCGGGACGTCTTCTACAATACCGACGGGGCGAGTGATGGATCGATCCGCCATGTACAACGTCATCTTAACCGGTTTAGGGTCGCCTAAACCGATCTTCCTACACAATGCAAGTGGTATGATGCTCACACTTGCTCCTAGGTCATATAACGCATCGTATGTGACATCTCCCACTCCTTTGGGAATGCAAAATGACCCCGGATCCTTTAGCTTTGGGGGCATTTTCTCCTTCATGGTTTTGATGAGATCCGAAGAATCCGAACTCATCTTAACCTCTCCGAAGTCTTCTAGCTTCCTCTTGTTAGAGAGGAGCTCCTTCAAGAACTTGTCATAAGCCGGCATACCTACAATAGCATCAATAAATGGTATATTAATATGCAGCTTGCTCATGAGTTCTATGAACTTACCAAACTGTTTATCTAGGCGCGCTCTCGCTCTAGATTGAGGGAATGGTAGGGGAGGTTTATAAGCTGGAGGAGGAACGTAGACATCTTCCTTCTCCTTCCCCTTCTCTTTGTCCTTTTCTACGGGGACTTCAACGAACTTAGGCTGCGGATCGGTGGTAGTCACTCCGCTCCTAGTTGTGATTGCCATAACCCTTCCCTTAGGGTTGTCCTCCGTCTTTCCTGGAAGCTTCCCTTGATTCCTAGGAACTTCCTCCGCATGGTTGATCATTTGGTTTTCCAAAACCTTTTGAGCTTTGTCAACCTTAGAAATTTGATCATCAACCTTAATGATGCGGTTCTCCAACCCTTGAAGCTTTCCCAGAATCGTTTCCAACATGGGATCGGGCTTCTCCTTTCTCGAAGTGTTTCCTCCATTTGATGTTTGCCCCTGGCTTTTCAAAGGAGTAGAGGAAGAGGAAGGTGGAGTTAGTGAATTAGAATTGGAAGGATAAGAGTTACCGGAATTTTGTTGATTGGAGCGCCAATTGTTGTTGTTTGAACCCCTATTGTTGTTCCAATTGTTCCGGTTGTTGTTGTTTCCATTCCAATTGTTATTCCGGTTGTTATTCCGGTTATTGTTGTTGTTGTTGTTGCGGTTGGTGTTATCCGCCATTGTTGTTGCCCAAATAGCCAACATCCTTCTCTTGTTGCTTTGGGAAGTTGGTCTTGATAGCCTCCTTCAACTCCTTGATTTCATTGTTGAGGGAGAAAATCTTATTTTGAGCTTCATGTGTGAGCTTCGCTCCTTGCTCCACACGATTTCCCTCCACTTTTCGGTGGGAATACTTCTCTATGACCCTTGCTTGCTTCTCAATGAAGTCCCAAGCGTCATCTTCTCTCATGTCCATGAATGTTCCACATGAGAGGGATTGGAGGTTGAATTGCGTTCCCGCATCTAACCCCTTGTAGTAAATCTCCAGCAAGGCAAGTTTGGATATGCCATGATGAGGGCAATCCAAGAGCAAATCCTGAAACCTTTCCCAAGATTGAAACAAACTTTCGTTAGGTCTCATGGAAAAAGCATTAATCTTACCTCTAAGTTCCGCCGTTTTGGATGGCGGAAAGAATTTGGTGAGGAACTCCGCGGAAAGGTCTTCCCACGTATCTAGTTTCCCACTAGGAAGAGCTTGATACCAAGACAACGCCTTCCCCTTCAATGAGAAGAAGAAAGGCTTGAGCTTATAGTTGTTGGTGGTAGCGCTCTTCGGTCTCATTGTCTCCATCATACACTCAAAGTTTTGCAAGTGTTGGTGTGGAGATTCAGCGCTTGTCCCGCCAAATTGGTTTTGGCAAACAAGAGTAATGACTTGAGGGTTGAAGCTAAACCCTTGCACATCATCAGCATCAAAGTTCACGCCCAAACGGCGCGGTTGTTGTGTTGGATCCATCCGCTGGCCAAGAGTTCTTGGCTCTTCATCTACACGTTCGATCCTCACATTCCTTGGTGGAACACGACGATTGGCAGCTCCCCGTGGATGGAAAGGATTCACATTGATCGTGGGATCAATCTCCTCTAACGGTGGCATGGAAGAATCACTATCATCAGCGGATGAGTGACCTTTTCTTCTAGATCTTGATGTTCTTCTTGAGGATTTCTTGCTTCCCTTATTCTTAAGGTCGCTTAGTTCTATCCTCATTTGGAAGATCATGTCTTATAGATTGTTAACTTGAGATTGATGACGATCCATTTCGTCTTGGCGGAGAGTCTCATTCCATTGGAGTTGAGCTTCCTTCTCCGCCAACTCCGCTTGAAGATCACGTTCGTGTTCTTCAGCCATCTTCTTTTCCTTGCGCTTTTGTCTTAAAGTTTTCTCTAGCTCTTGATCAAGAGGTAAGAGATCT
Source organism: Fagopyrum homotropicum (assembly GCA_033239125.1). Taxonomy (NCBI): domain Eukaryota; kingdom Viridiplantae; phylum Streptophyta; class Magnoliopsida; order Caryophyllales; family Polygonaceae; genus Fagopyrum; species Fagopyrum homotropicum. The sequence continues at coordinate 155,942,436 of BSWB01000003.1, forward strand.
TCGGTGTTCCTAGACCTACGCATGCACTCAAAGTAATATCAAATAACGAGAGCAAGCTCCCAAGCTTGACAACCGGCTACCGAATTCGGCCGAAACCAAATCCCCGGCAACGGCGCCAAAAACTTGTTCGCCCCTAAAGGTGTGTGCAAATAAGCTTTAAATTTATAAAACTAGAATCAAGCAGCGAACCCGCAGTGTACGGATCGACGTAGTTAAGCAAGAATTCCAGAGTATCGAACACAGGGATTTGGGTGGGAACAAATTCAATTGCAGGTTATCAAGCGAGTAAATATGAGAGTTTTGCAAATATTGGGAAAACAACAATCCTAAAGATCCAAGTATCCAGCTGTGGCAATCGATTCAAGATATACTAATGATATAAAGACAGAGTTGAGATATGCAAAGGTATACTAATGTAAGGTAATCGTACGGTGAAGTTCCAAAAACCTTATATGACTCACCTACAAGAAACTCTCTATACAGGTTGTTGAGGCTCAATATAGAAAAGCTCTAAAGGCAAGAATTAATGTCAAATACCCAAACTTGTAATCCAAGGATGAAGACTAACTTAACCGATTACGATTATGACACTCACAATCGAGGTAGAGGTTGTTGAGGCTTCACTACCACCTAGAAAAGGCAAGCCTAAACTAAGTTAAAGCAAATCTTTAACTTTGGATTAAAGTAAAAGCAGGTTCGTAAACTTAAGGGAAATTACGGGTAGATCTTGAGACTCCACGGCCGTGGAACTCAAGAACAAACCGTGATTTAGGGTTCGTCGACAATTCTCTCTAACTCTCAGGGTCTAATCTGTTTACGATCGATCTATCATCATCTAAGCCACAACCATCAACCCTTCACCCTAGAATTTTTAAGGGTTTTTAGCCAATAACAGTCATGTTGATATCAAATTCAAAGATTAAAAGATTGAAAGATGAAAACTTCCGAAAACTTTCAATAAACTTCAAACCAATCTCAAAGTCACAATAAAGAACGAATATTGTCAATAGATTCAGAATAAGGCAAACAAACACGATCTTAGGAAAGAAGGAAGAACGGGATGTCAATCCGTCTTCTAAATCAAACCTAAACAAGAAGAGAAATCTTCTTGCAACAATCTTCCAAAAGCTTCGATCTTCCGCCAATCCGGAAATCTCGACAGCAATCTCCACCAAAAGTGCGAGATTAGGGCAAATCCAAGCACGAACTTCAATCTCCAACGAGATGTAAATGCCGCTAAGCGAAGGCGTCAGCCAAGGTCTAAAGCGAGATCGCAAAAGTGCGTCTAAGCGGGGATGACGGAATCTTGCTTCGTCCGTCTTTTTATAGGGCAAGATAAAATATCGGCCCGGCCCAATCTTCAAAAGATTGTGGCTTTAAAATGTGGCGAAAAAGATCGCCAAGATCACGGTCGTGGAAGGTTCCACGACCGTAATTTAGAGCGTGGAAAGTGTCACGGTTTGAACCATGGATTCCACGACCGTAATAGTTACTGGAATGCATCACGCCTCTCTTTGCAAGGTTCCACGGCCGTGGAACTAAACGTGGTTTGTAGTACGGCCGTATTTTAGAGCGTGGTTTAGGGCAAGAACGTGATTCTTCCCTAGCCTCGTGCACTCCTCAAGTTGAGCATCCATTTTGCTCCTAATAATGCCCTCAATCCATGGACATACTTAATCAACTCTTCTTTGCTTGATTCCGTTCGGAAATGACTAATTTATAAAAATAGAAGGAAAAAAAAGAAGCTTTAGTTTAAGCTAAAACAAAAGAGAACACTAATTTATAAAAGAGAACACTAATTTATAAAAATAGAAGGAAAAAAAGAAGTGAAGTTGACAAAAAAAATGAACAAATAACAAAATAACAAAATAAATTATAAAGAGGCATTAATTAATTAAACTACTCGGGGACTTATGAGTGGAATTACACCAGGTAGCCCATGTAATCATAAGCTGATTAGTGGAGGAAATCAAAACTTTATTTTTTTTATAGATTATAAATAAGCTCATATGTTATAATTAATTCATAATTTAAAAATGATTGCATATGTAACATATCTATATTATCGCAAAAGGGTGTGCATGAGGTTCAAAAGCATTGATTGTCCTTTTACCTTACTAAATCTGTGGGTCGGATGCATGAGGTTCAAAAGCAGCTTTAGTTTAAGCTAAAACAATTAATTTGAAAATTTTATTTTTACAAGTGTGGTTGTTCCTGAAAGTATCTGTAAAGATGTGAGAAGTTAAATACATTCTCTTTATTAAAATTGGGTGTTGTTATAGTAGCATGAGATTTGAAGTTTGAAGGCTAAAGAAATTAAGAAGGTTTTTTTTTGAAAGATAGGTTTGTACTACAATGGAGCTTTACACTTAAATTATTTGGGTCTTTTACGAGCATCTAGAGCATCCGGACCAATTAAGAAGTGTAACACTTGTCACAAGCACATTATTACACTTAAATTACGTGATGTGATAACCATTTAATTCAATTGAATGTGATATCAAAACATGTAAAGTATCTGTAAAGCACATTATTACACTTTTACGAGCATCTAGAGCATCAGAAATTAGTAGACTGTCATAACTACACTCAATATAAATCTCGAGCAGTTTCGAATATAAAAACACAAAGACAGAAGAACATATTCAAACTTGTATTACAGGGATATCAGGAGTACCAAGAAGATAGAAAATTACCTCTTGGATCAAGTTGCAGCTTTCCAGTTACTTGTATACCAATGCTCAAGCACGAATTGCCACCCTCTTCAGTGTCCACAGTCGGTTTCAAGCAAGCATTTGAAACCTAAACCTCAAATAAAGAACCCTAAAGAAAACATTACAAAGAAATGAAAATCAGAGAAGTTTAACACAATCATTTGGGTGCAAATTGATGAGCTAGATGCTGCTAAATCAAAATTTTATAGCAGCATAGGAATTGCAGCAACTAAATAGAAGTTTAACACAATAGCGGCATGCACAAAAAATAGCAAAACAGATGCTTGCTCAAATGAAACTATAGGATAATCAAGATATTATTCTGTATATTAAGATATAAGGGATAGAGTATATATGTTTCCCCTTTTTTTTAGCTTATCTTTCCTTTCATCATAGGATAGTATCTTTATATTTTTAGGATCTTCTTATGTATATATAGGCATTGTTTTTCTTCTGAATAAACCATCAGACTAATACTTTCTACATGGTATCAGTATAAAACGATCCTCTATACTATAATCTATCTATCTACGTTTCTTCCTACTCCTATCTAAATCACTCCAATGGCCCTTACTCCGGATTCAGACTTCTACCTTCATCCATCAGATCACCCTGGCCTATCTATTTGCCAAGTGAGTCTCAAAGATGATAATTATCCTGAATGGAGAATAGCCATGCTCAATTCATTCTCTGCCAAACGCAAGGAAGGCTTCTTAGATGGTTCTATCAACAAACCAGATGACACATCCAATGAATTCAAATATTGGAAAAGTGTTAACTCAATGTTGACCAGTTGGTTGAGCAATTCAATCGATAAATCTCTTCGTTCATCTGTTCCTATCAGATCTACTGTCAAACAATTCTGGGAAGACATTCAAGAAAGATTTGAAGTAGGCAATGGACCTCGCCTGCTTCAACTTCGTTCGTCAATCGCCAGATGCACTCAAAACAATGACTCCATCAGTGTGTATTTTGGCAGACTGCAAAGATTGTGGGAAGATCTAGACACTCAACTCTCGGGTCAAATTTGCAAGTGTCCATGTTCCTGTGGTCACACAGTCTCTGCCAAAGAAAAGGAACGGGTTCATCAGTTTCTAATTGGACTTGATGATGAGTTGTATACTACTCTGAGATCAACTATCATTGCAACGGAACCACTTCCAAAACTAAACAAGGTATACTCACTCTCCATTCAGGAAGAACAGGTACGCCTTATGTCCAAAACAAAAATCTCTTCTTCTGAGTCTTTTGCTCTTGCGGCCTCACGAAGCTCTCGCAACACTCAATCTCGTCAAAACTCTAAAGGACCAATTATATGTACTCACTGTAATCGCCCTGGTCATGAAGTTTCTTCCTGTTTTAAGAAAATTGGATATCCAGAATGGTGGAATCATGGACGAGGTGTTAGTGATCCAATAACTGGTGCTCCTCCTCTTGACCGAGGCTTAACAAATGGAACTCCATCATCTGGACGTGGCAGAGGATACAATAATGCTGCACTTGCAAACAATGTATCCTCCACACCTCTCCAACTTGATACAACAGATCGAACAACTATTGGTCCTGCAATAACCAATGAACAATGGAGTACACTATATCAAATGTTCAAAAACTACCCTACTCAGTCTTCGACAGATACATATGCAGGTTTTGTCTCTCATCCTTGGATACTTGATAGTGGGGCTTCTTTTCATATGAGTGGAAATTCATCAATTATATCGAATCTTACTAACGTCTCTTCTTGTCATATAAAGCTTCCAAATGGATCGATCAAAACTGCTTCTCAAGCAGGAAATGTGTTTCTACATTCTACTTTCACTCTTTCAAATGTCTTATATGTACCTGGACTACATTGCAATCTGATATCTCTTCAATGTTTAACATCTACTCTTTCTTGTGTCATTACTTTAACATCTAAGTTATGTATCATTCAGGACCGCAATTCGAGGACGCTGATTGGATGGGGTGATACCCGGGACGGAGTTTATTGGCTACGATGGGTTAATCCAACACCTCTATCAAACTCATCGTGCTCATCAGTGATACTTGACTCTTTAACATTATGGCATCAACGATTGGGTCATCCTTCACATTCTTTACTCAAAAACTTTCCTGGTGTTTCTAGTTCTAGCATTGATAAGCATAACAGTGAGCCGTGTGACATTTGTCATCGGGCTAAACAAACTCGATCTAGTTTTCCTATTAGCAAATATCACGCTTCTAAAAATTTTGATCTTGTTCATTGTGATGTATGGGGACCTTATAGGATTGAATCCACTTGTGGTGCCTCGTATTTTTTAACAATAGTTGATGACCATTCTCGGGTAACTTGGGTTTATCTACTTCGATTTAAATCTGAAGTGATTATTAAAATAAAACATTTTTGTGCTATGATAAAAACTCAATTTTCAACATCTTTAAAACGTTTTCGTAGTGACAATGGAACTGAGTTCACTGCCTTACGTTCTTTTTTCAACGAACAAGGGATTATTTTTGAAACGTCATGTGTTGCAACACCACAACAAAATGGAAGAGTTGAACGAAAACATAGACATATTTTGAATGTTGCTCGATCTTTACTTTTTCAAGCAAATCTCCCTATATCATTTTGGGGCGAAAGTGTTCTAACGGCTTGTTATTTAATAAATAGAACACCTTCAAAAATTTTAAATGGTCAATCTCCATATACTACTTTATTTCAAAAACCTCCAAATTATGAACTCCTTAAAAATTTTGGTTGCCTTTGTTACTCAACAGTTATTCCAAAATCCTCGAATAAATTTGATCCTAAAAGTCGAAAATGCATATTTTTGGGATATCCAGTGAGTCAAAAAGGATGGAAAATTTACGATCCTCTTACCAAAACTATCTATATTTCTCGTGATGTGATATTTTATGAGCAAATTTTTCCTTTTCAAAAATTTAACTCCTCAAAAATCTCAACATCAGATTCTAATATTCCTCACCCATCTATTTTTGATAATAATTATAACTTAACTACAAACAGGGATGGACCCCCCCTTTTACAGAACCCTAACGACTCATCTACCATTTTAACTCCCACGTCCCCATCCCTCTCCAAATCTCATTCCACAGCTTCTGAAAACCCTACTAATATAGATCTATCGGCTGTTTCTTCAAATACTAATACAACTACCCTCATAGATACATCCCCTCAATCTGATCCTTCTTCTCCGGCTCCAATAAATTCCAGTCCCTCATCTACTCCACCAGTTTCGTCCCTTTCTCTTCCACCCTCTCTTAGAAGAAGTTCTCGCACACATAATCCTCCTTCCCATCTCAAGGATTATCACTGTGATATTGCATCACATTATATACCTGTCCCGGGCATCTCTTCATCAGCGTCCAAATCAGGTACACTCTATCCCTTACATAACTATGTCACATATTCTAATTTCTTGCCTGCACACATTCAGTATTTGAATGCAGTTCAGCAGACTCCTGAACCATCCTCAATTAAAGAAGCACTTTCAAACCAAATATGGAGGAAAGCAATGAACGAAGAATTAGCAGCTCTTGACAAGAACAATACTTGGACAATTTTGGAACTGCCGCCTGACAAGAAGCCCCTAGGATGTAAATGGGTTTTTCGAGTTAAACACAAAGCTGATGGCACCATCGAGCGATATAAAGCTCGCCTTGTAGCCCTTGGAAATCGTCAGGTTGAAGGTATAGATTTCTCAGACACATTTGCTCCTGTTGCTAAACTTGTGTCTGTGAAATTATTTCTAGCAGTAGCGTCCATCAAGAAATGGGAGCTTCACCAAATGGATGTGTATAATGCATTCTTGCATGGTGATCTACAAGAGGAGGTCTACATGTCCATTCCTCCAGGTCTTACAGCTCCCGGAACTCATCCTGTATGCAGACTCAAGAAATCAATTTATGGGCTCAGACAAGCGCCTAGAAACTGGTTCTCCAAACTAGCTTCCGCTCTTCGTCACTTTGGGTTTACACAGTCTCTTGCAGACTCTTCATTATTCTCTCTCATTCGCTCACATCTTCATCTTCATGTTCTAGTTTATGTCGATGATCTAATAATTGCAGGAAATGACTCTTCACATATATCTCGTTTCAAATCATATCTCAACTCCTGTTTTCACATGAAGGATTTAGGTGCTCTGAAATTCTTTCTTGGCCTTGAAATCTCAAGAACACCATCTGGCCTTTACTTATCGCAAAGGAAATACACACTTGATCTTCTCAAAGAAACAGGCTACCTAGCGTCCAAACCTGCAACCTTTCCAATTGAACAAAATCACAAACTCGCTCTTGATTCAAGTCCACCATTCTCACATCCAGATCAATATCGGCGCCTCGTTGGTAAGCTAATCTACCTCACTATCACTCGCCCAGATCTAAGTTATGTTGTTCATCTTCTGTCTCAGTTTGTCACATCACCAACAACCAACCAGTGGCTTGCTGTGCTTCGTGTTCTACGATATCTCAAGCACTCACCTGGACAAGGCATCCTTCTGTCAAACACCAGCACTTTTCAACTTCAAGCATTCTGTGATGCAGACTATGCTACATGTCCTATCACAAGACGCTCCATCACAGGATTTTTCATCATGCTAGGATCCTCACCGGTGTCCTGGAAAACAAAGAAACAACATACTGTTTCTCGCTCTTCTGCAGAATCGGAATATAGGTCCATGGCTTCCACCACTTGTGAAGTCATCTGGTTATCATCTCTTCTCACTTCTCTGGGCATTACACTTTCAAGACCAATCAACTTATGGTGTGATAATCAGGCAGCTATACACATCGCTTCTAATCCGGTCTTTCATGAAAGAACAAAACATATAGAAGTCGACTGTCATTTTGTTCGTAATCAAGTTCAAGCTGGAAACATTGTCACCAGACATATTCGCTCACATGCACAGCTTGCTGACTTATTCACCAAGCCCCTTGGACATCGACAATTTCATACTCTATTGGCCAAGATGGGCGTTTGCAATCTCCACGCTCCATCTTGCGGGGGTGTATAGGATAATCAAGATATTATTCTGTATATTAAGATATAAGGGATAGAGTATATATGTTTCCCCTTTTTTTTAGCTTATCTTTCCTTTCATCATAGGATAGTATCTTTATATTTTTAGGATCTTCTTATGTATATATAGGCATTGTTTTTCTTCTGAATAAACCATCAGACTAATACTTTCTACAGAAACCAAAATCAAACGATAAATTTAGGCAATCAATCATCGCCCTTGCTCCATACAATATCCAAATCAAAATTGCATGTTCCAACCAAAAGCCCAAACCAATTTAGACAACAAACCCTAACCTTGAGTGGTAAAAGTAATAAGGAGTAAAAACACAAGATATTACCACTGCACAGAAAGGAGTAAGGAATTGGTTTCAAGCAAGCATTTGAAACCTAAACCTCAAATAAAGAACCCTAAAGCAAACATTACAAAGAAATGAAAATCAGAGAAGTTTAACACAATCATTTGGGTGCAAATTGATGAGCTAGATGCTGCTAAATCAAATTTTTATAGCAGCATAGGAATTGCAGAAACTAAATAAAAGTTTAACACAACAGCATAGGAATTGCGGCGCACCACATTCTCTTTGCTGATGCATCAGCCATCAGTGGGCGTTAGAAGGCAGGGAAGTCTAGTGAAAAATGAGAAGAGATGTGTGTTATGATTTTGGAGGAAGTGGGCATGAGAAGTTGAGTTTAAATACAGCAGAAAGAGAAGCCAAATTGCCCAAATAGTAGCGGGTAAGATAGAAAAGGGGCAATGGGTCCCGTTTGGTGTTGGTCTTACATCTAGGCCTGAAGGCAATATTTGATAAGTCTATAATCGAACTCATTACCATTTAACTTGGTCATGGTTCATGTCCTTGTCTTACTGTTACACCATGTACTGTGTTAACTTCTTAGGTTCAGTCTTGAAAGCCTGTATTGTTTGAAAAAATGAAAGAAGCAGGCTATACACATTTTAGTAGTTTTGTTCGTGATAATAGGGTATAGAAGCATGGGCAGTTTAGTTGCAATAGGAAAATTTTTTAAGGAGCATCTATTTAGGTATACAGTGCAACACATTCTAAGAAGAGCTTTAAAATCTAGATCTGAGCCCAGTCAACTTAAGCCAAGCTGTTTTTTATTTATCTTAAAATTGAACACACTCTGATTGGGTTGCATTGTACACTTTGTAATTTAGCAATTCAGTTGGGAGAGAGATTGACCAGGGAAATAAAGTACCCGATGCTCCTTAAAAAATTTCTGAGCACTTCAGTGTAAGTCACAGAGAGATTGACCAGGGAAATAAAGTACCCGATGGGAACCAAGTAACCAACTATTATTAAAGAACACAATAACAAATCTAAAACCAGTCAACACGTGAATACTTCCTATCAATTTGCTATGAAGCTCCGTAGGTATCTTATTTTGTCCCTAACCAACCTCCTTTCTTGTACTGTGATTCCACTACTCATGTCATTTCATTTCCTAGAAACGTGCTTACATCAATACACCTGATCGAGAAAACAAAGGTAGACGAAATTTTTTTATGTGGGTTTACATTCTTAGCATGAACAAAGTTGATGTATTGCTGAACTCATTACAATATGCAAGCCCACCGTCTTCAAAAAATCATTGCGAGCTATCAACAACAAATATCTCAAGGGAGTCCAATTTCAAGCAAACAAAAGAAAAGCCCGTAGCTTAATGTATATTGAAGGAAGATTTCAATGTTATTCAGTTGTTTTGAGACATTTCACCGCGGAGTAGTTCGGGTTAACACCATAAACAAGCAGACGAGGTAGCAGTTTACAGAAAAGTTAAGGCAATCACTCCAAAATGACATACTATAACATTCAGACACCAAGCATTGGTAGCAATGAAAACATATGCAAGACATTGTGATGCAAACGAGAAGAAGATTTCGAACATAACAACCTTCCACCATATCAGAATGTTACTGAAAAACATTGGTTTCAAATGGTGAGCAAAACATTCAAACAGTCATGAAGCTCTTAATTTCCATTAATACCAACTATTGCACCTCTTTTATAGCAGCACAAAAATTGTTGGACATTTTGTAATAATAGAATAAAACCCCAATACCAGAGAAGGCAGCTTTTAAAAAACTCCAGTGCAGCATTTTACAAGCATTGTCATTACTTTTGGTTCACTTAAGCCACAAGATACAATAATGATAAATAAAATATGAAATTCCCCAAGCTCGGAGAAGGATGAATGTTCGGTAATAGGTCCATTGGATCAAAAGTTCAAACTGTCAATGAAAAATAAGACCGTAGTGAGCAAAGTATTATAAACTTGATAGTGATAGTGTTTACAGCTTCTCCATCCTTATTTTGTAAGATATTTTTATTGAATCAGAAGACTATTATGAAAATAAGAGATTTAGTAAGGTTACAATCTAAAATCAAACTCTTATTTTGTAAGGTTAAATCAGAAGACCGTAGTGACCGTAGTGACCGTAGTTTTTACTTTGCTCAAAAGTGCTGTAAAGTATGGGCATGTTACAATCTAAAATCAAACTCTTACTTTGCTCAAAACATAAAAAATGGAGACATTCCATACCATCTATATAAAACTACCGAACTCAAGGATAAGAGAACTTACCATCCACAAAAACTCAAAAGTGCTACATATTGCTGAATATACCAGTTAAATCAATTTTAATGTCTCTAATATCAGGCAAAGGTTCATGTACCAAATAACTCTTCCGGTATGGGCATGTAGAAAGATATATTGTGCTGTAAAGTATGAACTTAAACATAGTTTCTGGACTCAACTGTAACAGCTGAAGAGAGTTGTTCTGCTCATCATACAATAAACCAACATTTACATATAAAAACATAGATGAAAAAAGGATGATTCTTCAAAGATCAATTCAAGAAGCAGTTCAATAAGCTCTGATAGGCATACATTGTACATAGAAAACGATAGAAGCCTAGGGTAGACAAAAATGCAAGCCATCCAATTCAGAGCATATGAAGACTTTACCTCTGATTTATGAAACTTCAATGACCAGTTCAAGCACGAATCCGCCACCCTCTTCAGTGTCCACAGTTTCAAATCAAAAAATTGAAACCTAAACCTCAAACAAAGATGTGTGTGGACAGTTGTTAGACTCGAAAGGATCTATAGCACATGAAGTGAAAAGATGGAGATAAACTTACCTTAGATTAAGATTCTTCAAGGAGCAATTGATCGAAGTCTTTCTAAGCCCCAACGAATTGATCGAATGAACCCTAAATTTCGACAATGATAGATGAAAAAAGGGGCTAGGGCGCGCATGGAAAAAGCAAGCGGGAGAGTATTTCTTTTTGATATCCACAGAGCTTATTAATCCGGGCGTACTTTTATTTTCACTAGACATATAGATCAAATAATCCGGTTTTCAGGAAACCGGATTATTTGGGTTATCAAATAATCCGGGTGTTTATATTATGGTGTATTTGTACTGCTTATCACATAACTTAGTTAAGTTTATATTCCGAATCATAATTAAATCCGGATTATAATTATTTACTCATCCTATTTCTTATTTTATAATCCATATATATATTACACGTCCGGATTATATGTTATGGAATATAAACCCAAGATTTTCACCAAATCTTGATTGTTTAAACCCTTTAAATCTTCAACAACTTCATACGAGATCTTCAAGCAAATCTTTAACAACTTGTGCACATGAGATCTATAAGCAAGATCTTCAACGCAATCTTCTCTTCACTCTATCCGTTAGAGAAGATCTTTTCGGTGTATAAACCTGCACAAATCATGTAACAAACAAGACATCACATATAATATATATATATATATATATATATATATATATATATATATATATATATATATATATATATATATATATAATCGATATTTATTAGTCAAAAACCGCATCTTTGTAATGTCTTCCATCTCCCTTGTAAATATAATAATACTCATCAAGGTGGAGTTATCACAATGAGTTCGGATTTGATACGTACACTCATAGAGGAACAAAACCTCTAAGGCTTAATTGAAAACAGTATACTAAGCTCGATTGCTTGTTTGTCTGAATGTAAGTGTACGTGTGGGTTAGAGGATTCAAAAATATACTCGTATGAACATGTTAAACAGAAAAACAGTGTATCAATTATTGCATATATTACATACGATACATAGAGATCAAACACTTAGCAACCCAAACGAACGCAGTAAACAGAACAGATTGACAACATTAATTGCATATGGAAATTAAACTAGAAAGCAATTAAAAAACGATGATTATGTATAAATAGCAGCTAGAGATCTTCTTCTGACAAGACAGTATTGAACTGGAACTCATTGCAACCCACAAACAAGCCATCCGTCTTTGTATAGTCTCTAATAGTTCCATCGGTCATCAAGTCACGCACCTTGCATGTGAAGGGAACATCACAATATGCTTTCATAGCAACAACCTTCATCGTCACCTTCTTCCTTGGGGGTATCACAATATTTTGCGTGTATTTCACAGTCTTTTCTTCCGTCTTCTGTTGACCCCATTCCCAAGTCTCGCTACGTTCATACGAAACATCAATGCCAAATTCCCCGACATACGGAAACCCGAATGACCAACTAACCGAAACGCCAATGCTAACGGTAACATTTTGATTCCATGACATAGTATTGGACACTTTATACTCCACTTCAAACATCCCAGTTTGTTCTACACTTGTGTAGTTGCTCCTCGAGTCACTGTACTTCTCGACGCTACTCGTATCGTAGATACGAGAATCGTGTAAGTGATAAGTAGCATTAGTGATTTCCCTTATTCGAACCGGCTCAGCAACACTCAGCATGGCAGTTCGAGTGATTGTTGAGATATTACCGAACAAGACATCCGGAGCATTATTGGCCCTACTTTGAGAATTAGCAAAAATGTTATGATATATTATTTTCAGAGCAACATGGCTGCCAACCCTAATCGGAGAGAAGGTAGAATGTTCAATAATTGTATTTCCTCCGCGAAGTGCAATAATTGGAGGACCGGTAATAAACCAATCACGGTTAGTGGCATGTTCGGTTATGTGCATTTCACGTTCAGAAGTATAAGAGATCCTATGAGCAACTCCACGTTCACCAATATCACTTGCTTTAAACTCCAGCCACATGCCGTCCGGAGAGACAGCTAGATATTTACCATTATGCCCCATGAATGCAACAAATTTCGGGAGTGTAGCAATCGGCGTTGCATCGGAAAGGGCAAAAACCGAACCGGGTTCTAAGTCCGGTGATTCTTGCTCTACGACAGCAAGGTGAACTTCATCATCTTGCATGGAAAGGCCTACGTGGTGTTGACCAGCATGCAAAAGACGTATCTTCCTCTCAGAGTTACTAGGGCTTACGTCATCATCAACGTCAGCATCCAAGAGAATGGGCTTGAAGAGAGTACAATCCCATTTGGATAGGTCATCCTTGGGCTCATGTGCTTCTGCCACTATACAATTGTTGTCCTCTGACTTCCTAATTATAAAATAGAGAAAAATATAAATAAAATCTATAACTAATATATATAAATATTTATCAAGCATCAATTTTTTTTTTTTTTATGAAAACATCAAATTTATTATACATCGAATAAGTAAACCGATCTATTAAGAATTAAATATTACTATTAATTTTAGAGTTAAATTAATTAAAAAATATAAAAATTCAACTACGTACTAAATATTAAAAAATTAATAATTTATTTAGAAAAAGTATTATTCATTATTAATTACATTAAATCTACTATATTTATACATACCTATATATATATACTAACAATAATTTATTATACATTAAATAAGTTATAAAAAGATTGTTAAGAAAGAAATATGTTGTGAAATCAATCTTAATATATATTAATCCATCCAAATTTATAAATACATGGGTAAAAAGTACGGCGTACCTGGTCCAATACTTATTATTGTAACACGTCTTTATGTGTACGAAGCCTTCCACAGTCTTTGCCTTCTCCACCTCAAACTTGAGAAGGTGAAAGTCAATTTCCTCTGACTCAAAAACCGGATCACGAGTTTGTCCTGATTGAAGCTCGACCTCGACCTCCAGTTCTTTCATATACTGAGAAAGCTTGCTCTTGATTTCCGAGTCGGAAAGTTGACCGGTGTTTTCTGATACAGCCGATAGCTCAACCTTCTGCTTTTGCGGTAACTCCTTCAAATAATGAGAGAACTTAAGAAAAGAGTGTTTTGAATCTTGATCTTTCTTTGAGACATGATAGCGAAGATATTTGTTGTTGGCATTTGATTTCAAAAGGATGAATTGTGGTAAGCTACTCATCTCTTTCTCTCAAATGGTGTTGTTTGTAGTTGTATGATCACCACTAACCATGCATAAGGTATTTATAGTCGGGAAATTTCACTAAGTTATATGATTAATTTGTTAATTATTGAAACAAATAGTGATTTGGACGCCCAGTTTCATGTTACTCTCAATAATGGATACAAATAGAAATCAAATAGTTGTTAATTTAATAAAAGGTACTCCATAATAGACATTTAAATATTAGACAAGTGTCTTGTTTCGCCTTACTTATTTGTTCTTTGCACTGAAAGTTTTAGTCATTTAATTATGGATTAATAGGTTATGTTGATAGGAGAGAATGAAAACCTATTCGTCTCTTTGGGAGGTCCCCTTCTATCGCATTTGCTTTTTGCAACCGGCATTATTCTTTTTTGAAAATATCCGTGTCTCAAATAAGGGTGATTAAATCTTGCATTGATATTTTTTTGTAGTTCGTCCGGACAACGGGTCAGTTTGCATAAATCTAAAATGTATGTCTCTTCGAACATTTCTAGGGATGTGTGATGATTTAGAAGTGTTGAGTTGTGTTAGTGTTACTCACAATTTGGATAATTGTGTGGGTGTCTCTATTCTTCAACCCAAAGTTACTAAGAACACATTTAAGAGTTTGTTGGACATGATCAATGGCCGGTTGAATGGGTGGAGATGTTGGTTTTCGAGTTTTGTTGGCCGGGGTACTCTTACTAAATTTGTTTTACAGTCTATACCTGTTTATAGTATGACGTCCTTTATTCTCCGTAAAGGTGTATGCTTTGAGGTTGATAAGATTTGCAGGAATTTTGTTTGGGGACATGCGCAAAATTCATATTATTCCTTCACGGGAATTTTGTATTCTCAAACATTGTGAGGGATTAGGTTTACGTGATATGGAGACTTTTAACCTTGCCATAGTGTGGAAGTTGGGATTCCAGCTTTTGCGGGATTAATATGGCATATGAGTTATGGGGAGTGCTATATGGCCTTATTATTGCTTGAGATAGTTGTTCTAGATCGGTAATATTAGAGATTATTCCCTCTTAATTTCATCACTTCTAAAACAACTTCTTCCTCGTCACCCTCTTGTCAGTCTGGCTTCTAGATGTCATGACTATTTTAAAAAGACTAATTTATTCAGTATCGGCATGCCTATCGCGAGGTGAATACTACTGCTGATTATCTTACTAGCTTAGCTTATGAACTGCCTTTAGGCTACCATGCATTGATTGACCCGTCGGAGGGTGTTTTACCTTTTATTTCTTTTGATGTAAGCGGCCGAGCTCTCACTCGTTTGCTAAATACTTAGCTCTGTTTATTTATCGAAAGCGCGTCAGATACGCGGGAGACCATTGACTCTCCTTCTCACAAAAAAAAACATAGATGCTGGCAAAGGTTAGCTTTCCAGCATCAAATTTTGAAAAAAAGTCTCCGACAAGGTGATCGTATCTCCTCTTACTTATTTGCTACATCCGCGTTGCTCCCTTGGTCCTTAACTCGCCTGTGGCTAGATACCGTGTTCCGATTAAGGAGATTCTAATTTGCGTTCTTGGACTTCTTTATGACTCATTTATGGGACTTATTTAAATACCCATTTAGGGTCCGTTTGGTTTCAACTCCGGAAACGGAAACGGAATGGAAACGAATTTAGTTCATATGTATATCCATATTCATGAAATTTTATGAAATCATTTCCCATGGTTTAATGAAAAATACACTTGGTTCCTCACATTTTGTTACCCTATAGGGTATCAAAAGTAATCAAACTCTCATCCAATTACTACAAACCACAAGGAATGATTCCAAAAATTTTAATGAACAAGGGTATACGTATTGACTAGATTCGTTTCCATTCCATTTCCGATTCCGGATTTAAAACCAAACAGACCCTAAAGTTTTGAAGTTTTTGTTTCTTTTATAAGTATATTTAAACACTAAATATGATATTTGTATTATTTATTTATAAATAATACAAAAACTACATTATCACCCATGCATGTAATTGAATGGAATTCACATTAGAATAACATTATTATACAGCTACATTTCCTCTATAATTTATCGTTTATTCTGTCGATCACTTTTGGTCGTAAGCTATGGGTTAATTTATTATCTCGACCCTACTAGGCCGGTAGAGTGAGGACATGATTTATCTTTTTTTATGTTATCTTCAATAACATTTTTTTTTAGTGATAAATTTTTTAAAAATTATATATAAAAAAACATGATTATTTTTTTAACCGGTGTTTCAACAAAGGGTTTGTTTAATGATAAAATGGAAGGGAATATTTGTACTTTTATTAAAAGTATTATTTTGTGTAACTATACCCTTATTAATTTGACATTAAATTAAAGAATAAATTGAACTGTTAATTCACTTGATTTAATGAACTACAATCATCCACGTCATTAAATGGAAGGAAATATTTTTAGTTTTATTAAAAAAAACTACTTTATGTAATTATACCTTATTAATTTGACATTAATTTAGAGTAATTTGAACCGTTAATTCACTTGCTTCAATGACGTACAATCATCCACGAAAAAATTCAAAAGATCAAGATAATGCCAGCTTCTGCTCAATTTGTTCAAAATTATACACTATCAATTTTGATACTTTTCGTAGTTAGTTCACGTAATATTTTGTTAATTTAGTATCTATGTTTTTATGCACTTTGTTACTTGTACATATTTGAACTAATAAAAACGATGTTTGAAATAACATTACACAATATTCAAACTCACGATACCCAAACTTTGAACTAATATTATACATTTTCATATTTATATAGTTATGGTTATTATAATGCTTTTGTTATAATACCTTTTAGTTCACAATATTTACACCCATTAGTTCAAATCGAGTGTTCTATTAGTTTAAACATTTTATATAATCAGTAAATGCATTATTGTGATCTTTTGAATTTCTTTTGTAAGAATGTATGAAATATTAGTAAAATATAACCTGAACTAACCAAACAAAAATTTAACGAAAAAAATACCCATTAGAAAAAGAAGAGGAGAAAAAAAATGGAAGAAAATAATTCACAATTTTTATATTTATACTATTAGTTCAAAAAATTGTATGTACCATTAATTTGAACGAGAGAAGGAAGAAAGAGGTAAAAAAAATTACACGTTCGTACAGACAATGTTCTGTAATATCGTCCCTGTAATAATGTTTCATACCTAAACCAACGCTATCAATTTAGCCTATTTAGTTGTTTTATTTAAATCTCATTTAAATACTAAACTAGTTTATTATACTATATCAACCGCTGTATATATATATATATTATATCCTGATTTATAAATAAATATTTATGTAACCCGTGGGATATTCGCGGATAAATTTTTTTTTATATTCATAGTGTACCATAATGTCTATAGAAAGTGGATTTTTGAGTAAAAATTTAAAATATGGGATAATATTGCAACTAATATAATATATAAGCGTATTATGGCCTTTCACAACTGCAATGGGACAAAATCTGTAATTTACATGCAACATTTATAGTTGAGCGTGAGTCACGTTGTGCTAAGTTTGGATAATACTAGATTCAAACAAATCCTCAATGATTGCTAAAGGCAAATTACCTTTGATAATTTTGCCAACCAATATGCATTGTTATTGCTAGATTCCCTCAATCATTACTCAAAGACAAACTTAAAGGCAAATGTTGAGTCAACAAACAAACTACCTTGGATAATTTTATAAATATTTGTTTTGAAATTTATTAATTTATAAGGGGTGGTTTTGATAAATATATATATTTTTAATAATGGAGTAGGTATGCACTTAATCTAACCATTAAAAAGTATACAAATTAGACTTCTATCATAATCTTTTAGGAAAAAAAATTTTCCAAAATTTTTTAATTATCTATATAAATTAGAGATACAAGATTGTTTTATTAATATAGACACGTTGTTATCATCATATTTGTTGCAAGGTTAATATTTTAAACTTTAATCAAAAGCCACCGTCCATAGATATTATGCCAACGTTACTTCGGATGTATTTCGATTTACTATTTTATGGATTAGGTATGCACAAACGCAACCAAGTGTTCATTCGTTGGAATGCCTTTAGCCTAGATTCTGGAGACAATAGCTTCGTAATCATAGAGTTGATCCATAATCAGTGTCGTCCCTGGCATAACGGAGCCCCGGTGCAAATAAAAATTAGAGGCCCTTAATGTATACAAAATTCTTTTAATTAATACTAAAAAACACCTAAATTTTAAATTAGGCCCATGAATAAGTGGACAATGTTAGGTGGAATTATTTTTTTATTTAACTCAGTTTTTTTTACTAAAAATCAACTCATTTTAAGAGCAGACATGAGTTGTGGGTTTATTTTTTTAGTGTTATTGGGCTATTGTGAGCTTGTTTTATCTCTACTTCATATAATATAAATACAGCTTTAAATTGGGCCCCATGAAAAAATGGGCTCAGAGCGGAAGCCCTTGTTGTCCCCCCCTTCTGGGCCGGGCCTGTCCATAATAGGCATCTTTCATCTGGAAAAAAAAAAAAGTCCATCTTGATATGATAGACTGCTTCTTGCCTTCATCTTCAACCCATACCTCTTTTTCATATAATCTAATATCTCCTCCTTATTCGTAGTTAACATCGATGTCAAACAACTTCTTGGAGAGATGTTTGATTATGTGACCATGACAAGGGTGATTGTGGTCATCAAAGCTACCTTCAGGTTTAGGGGAAGGCATAATATGAAGCCGGGGAGTTTCCAAAGCAACATTGAAGTTGGTGGTCGCCGAATGAGTCTCAGATGACTTGCCTTCAAAGAGAACATAATGTAGACTAAGTTACTGGAAGAAGAACAATAGTTCTCCAGACCAATGACGATAGCTTGCTCAATCAATATCTAGAGCTTTGACAAATGGGAGATTGTAACACCCCAAATTCTCGGAACTCGGAAAACTACTGGTTAGAACATAACAATGGGTCCCGACTTTAGTTTGACAACAATATTAATAAATCTTTCAACAAGACACAAATGTATTAAAATAATTTTGAAATCGATAAAGGTTAATGTGGAGAATGCATAGCGTGGAACATCCTAACAAGACATTAATTGTTAACGAAAAGTGCATGTAGAAACGGAAAGGCTCACCCTTCCCATCTTAAATGAGTACGTGGACCCGGCTGATCACCCTATTCGGATCTCTCTACAACTTTCTTAACCTACAAGACATCTACAATGTCGGATAAACCGTTAGTTAACATTCTATATATTACAATAACAATAATAGCACACAAACATAAAAAAGATACACCACACAATATGCTCACACATCAATCGGTTATTATCTTTATTACGTGATTCACTCTACTAGTTCAACTTATTTTGTGACACGAGAATCTTTCGAAACTCCCCTCTGTCCCCTTATACCAACATGACTGAATCCGATGCATCTCACTGTTTCCCTGCTGGACTAGTAGCAGAAAACCTCCCAGTCTCCTATAGAACTAGACAAGTTGACGCCGTTCAATTATCATACACTTGAGCCAATAAACAAGAAAGATCATCCTACTCAAGTTATTGTTATTAAACACTCAAGCAAACACCACTATTACAATCACGTTAACACACGTAAGGTCAGCTAAGTAAGCCCAAGGGACTTACCTGTCTCAAGATAATCCACACTCTTATATCACACTCAGCTTCCCGCAAGAAAATACTTTATGCCTGAACAACAAGGCACACAAATCAACGACTATCCGATATGCTAGAAGGCCTCAACTTCTAGTCTCAATGATCTCTACAAGATCATAAAACAACATGCTAGAAGGTCACTACTTATAGTCTCAATGATCCTCACACAATCATATAACGATATGCTAGGGTGTCCCAAACCTAGTCTAAAGAACTTCTGCAGAAACCACAAGACATAAAGTCCAACTCTAAACGGAAAATATCTAGTGAGTTTGAAAGATCCCCGTCTTTCAAACTCCTAACATAAACTGCCTAAGATCCAACTAACACGTTACTACTAAAACCCAAACATCCGAGAACACCTACTCAGATGCCAAGTCATGTCTACTTCTATGATACTAGTCCCTAAGGTTATCCAAATCCCTAACCATCTCCAAGAACACAACCTAAACCTATCACAACCAAACTATACTTATACCTAACTTCGGATCATCACAAATCCGGAACTAACCGTTGGATCGCCTCCAAACCTAATACATGCTACTATGCATATCCATAAACAAAATATCCAAAAATCAAGTCCATCAGAGGTATATAACCCATTCAAATCTGCATCACAAGTAGTTTTTCAACACATAGAATATTTCAGCACAGGAAGATCTCTACTTTGGGACACCATAACTCTTAAACCACTCATCGGATTCTTTTCAAATTTCAGAATGTTCTAATATGAAATATTGACTATAACATATCCGAATTCATCAACAAAGGAAGAATTCTAACTTACCCAAAATTGGACTCGAAGTTGACTGCTCGTCACTTCTTAAAACTCGGAAAAACGTAATGCTCTTCACTGTTGTTCCTTGTTTGTTCATAGTGAGTCTAACGGCATTACAGGCATCATTAGCACAAGAATGACAAGGAAATATAAGGAAGAAAGGATGTGATGTATACCCATCCATGAGGCTCGACAAGGGAGCTCGACGGCGGCACACTGGAGGAAGGACGCACCCGCGGCTGGAGTTACCGCACTTGCGGCCATGGGACTACTGGACCCATGTCTCAGGGCTTCCGTACATGCGGCCCATGGTTTAGCCACACCCGTGGCTCAAACATGGCGCCCCCGCGGTTTAGTTGTATGAGAAGGACAATCGCGAATGTCGGTTGTGTTGCTGAGTGACTGGGCTTGCACGTTATCGTTTGTTGGTGTCGACAGTAGAGGGAAAGCGAGGCGGCGACTCCGAAATGGTTCGAGCCAGTGCGCTGCATTGTTGGAGGGAGGGTGTGCTCATGTTCGACCGATTGAAGACGCAAACTGAAAGAAAGCCTGCCGCGGTTACAACCTATGACGACTCTAGGGAGGGATAGCCACCAAGACGGCACCGGACTTCCGTCAGTGTGAACCAAGGCCCACCATTGTTGCAGCTTGGAGGAGGAGGAGGAAGGAAGGAAGGAGGTTGTCGCCGGCTCATGTGCAGGAGGAGGGAGGTACCAAGTTACGTGAAGGGGATCTAGGGCAAGGAAGCCGTTGAAGGCTGGAAGAGGGTTTCTTCTTACGACCCGTCAAGCTCAATGAAGAAGGATTTAATTCTTGTTGGGTCCGTCAGGTTAGATCCAAACTGAAAAACATCCGGTAAGGTTAGATCCGTTTCGATATAAAAATAATACAACTAAAGTAAAACAAATAAAATAAACAAACTCTGTGTCAAGAGAAAAATATAAGGCGGCGAAAAAAGTTCAAGCCGGTTTTTGTCTCGGAAATAACCGGAAGTAAAATTTCCGGTTATTACAGAGACTATGAGATTCTTTGACATTTTGACTTCACCAACAAATATTCGTTCTTCGTTTGAGAGTGTTGGAAATCAGAAACTTAAGAACGAAAGGAAAAATAAAAAATTGTAGAACCGAAGATAAAACTCTACACTTGAGCGAAAAACCTCCTAAACTTGGGTGCAAGTTGGCCAAGACCGTTCACTCCACGGCTCACTCTACTCTCTTCTGAATCGTACACTCAATCTTGAAGAGATGGAACTCTCAAATTAATTTGGGGAAAAAAATAGAAGATATCAAGAGAAAAAATAATTTCACACCATCGTATCAAGTATGTAAATCATCTTTTAAATAGGAAAATCAACAACTACCAAAAAAGATTCAAGCTCCATTACTTGCACTCTAACAACACACAATTCAGTCACAAATTAGAGGTGGTGAAAAATTCCGTTTGATCAAATCTTAAGGAAATGGGTTAAGGCTTAGATAAACCAGCGTTTTGAGCATTTCGAGCTATGCTCAATGATTGATGCATAAGTTACCCCACCAGCTCAAGGGGAATTGTAAAGATTGGTTGAGATCGAGAGGAATCGTCGGGATTTACATGAGCCTGATCCCGACCATTGACTGATGGCTTTTCATCAAGAGAAGGTCTCTGCTTTCACATGAGCTACTCACTCCTTTATTGCTACTTCATGCGTAGATAAGTTGCATCTAGAGACCACCTTAGCGACACCTTTTATAGTGGGGCTCCTAGATGGAAGCAATGTGTGAGGTTATAGAGAGATCTTACGAAGTCCCGTTCGGCTAGGAGAGCGCATCTAAGCCACATATTTTAGTGTTTAGTCATTCCCATACGATAAGGTAAAATTGGGGATGGATTAAATGATCAGATGCCTAGCACGCTTGAATATTGACCGATAGACGATTATAGCCGCTTCATCTGATGAGACACAACATGTGTGCCAATGTTTAGATCCTACGAATCCCAAGTAGTAGGCCGTGGTATTCAAAGGGTGAAACCCTTTACGGACGGCGATGTGGGATATTGGTGTTACGCCCTGAAAGAACGGGCGAGTATAAAGGTAAAAGAGATTTTAGTGGTCGAGGAGTTTAAGGATGTGTTTGCGGAAAATTTGCTTGGATTGCCTCTTAGACGAAGGGTGGATTTTAGTATCGATCAGGTACCCGGGATGAGGCCAATCTCGAAAGCTCCTTATCGTATGACGCCCACAAAAATGAAGGAACTTAAGACCCAACTAGAGGAGTTATTGGAGAAAGGGAGAGTGAGACCGAGTGTGTCATCATGGGGAATTCCGGTGTTGTTAGTAAAGAAGAAGGTTGGATCAATGAGAATGTTCATTGATTACCGAGATATCATTCGGGTCACTTTCAGAAACAAGTTTCCACTTTCCCGGATTAAGGACTTGTTAGACCAACTGTCAGGAGCATTGGTTTTTTCTCTAAGATTGATTTGAGATCGGGATACCACCAAGTTCAGGTTGAGGACATTCCGAAGACAAATTTTGGTACTCGTTATGACTATTATATATGAGTTTGTTGTCATGCCTTTTGGACTTACTATTGCTCTTGCAATGTTTACGGAATTAATGAACTGCATTTTCATCGAATTCTTGGTTTTTCAAGGTTGTTTGCATGTATTAGCATTTATTTTTCGCTCTTTTACATGATAACCAGGTTGGATGTTTTTCTGTATATGTCGTATTATTGCTGGAAGATCCAATTGATGATGTTGTTGCCAAACTATTTTTTGATGATTTCATAGTGTGAATCAAACCTAATGACGTCTTGGTTTACTAAAACAATTGGGGCATTACATTAAATACTTTCATTAAGAAAATCAACAATATTCATTTATGCATATATTAATACACTAGTTGGAGAACATATGAAAAATTTTAGTTTGAGTCTTTTGTTGAATTTCCCCGGTGAAAGACATCCTAAGTTCTAACTCATTTTAATCTTTTTATTTTCCTAGAGAACTTCACCATCGATCATAATTGAATAAATTCATGTGAACTCCCTCTCATTCCTACAAAAAGAAAAGCAATTCCTAGTCGCTTCACCATTGCACACTTAGGGAAGGGATAGTTTTTGGACGAGATGACTTGTACGTTCTCATTTTTTGACAACTCTGATCAAAGTCATATGAGCTCCTTGATTCGTTTTGTTGAGTTTTATTAAACTTGGGTTGGTTTATAAAACAAGTGTAATGAGTTGATTGAGATTCACAAACGACATAACGAGCTTCCGCTCAAACTCATGTATATCTCATGTGGTTTCACCAATGACGAAGATTCATGCTTGAGAGCTCATAACCCAGTACTTAAGTTCGTTTTTGTCTTTGTGTCGCTTGCTAGTCCTATCTTCTTCTACCTCCTATGAAATTCCGCAAACTGGATTTTAATGTATTTCTCATATGGTTTCACCAATGACGATGATTTATGTTCTTGTGGGAGTGATGGATATGACCTAAACCAGTTTAATGGAAGCTCAAGTTTTGCTTCACTAGAAGTTTTGCTTTAGTACTTGTGATGTTAAACACTTTACTTCTTTTTTCTTCCTCTTCTTACTTTCTCTTTTTAGTGTTCAGGTGGAGATATGTTGTGTTTTCGAACTATTCTTTGTTATTAATATTTTCTTCACATAACGTTACTTAGCAGATTGGACCAGATTTCGTCTTATGAAATCCCGCAAAGTTGGATTTTCCCTTATGAAAAGTAAACCCTTTTATGTAGTTTTTATACCTACATCTAGGGGACACTAATCCCGCAAATCTCGATCCCATCACGGTCTTATCCCGATTCGGCGGGATTTCATCCAAAACAACAATCACTCCCCAAACCCGTTCCGTCAAAAATATTTCAAGACGGGATACAAGTCTTAGGGCCCGTTTGGTTTTAACTCCGGAATTGGAAACGGAATGGAAACGAATCTAGTCCATATGTATATCATTGTTCATGAAAATTTGTGGAATCATTCCTTGGTGTTTAAAGGCATTGGAGTAGAATTTGATTACTTTTGATACCCTATAGGGTAACAAAATGTGAGGGAGCAAGTGCATTTTCCATTAATCCCCAAGGAATGATTCCACAAAACTTCATGAATAATGATATACATATGGACTAAATTCGTTTCCATTCCGTTTCCGTTTCCGGAGTCGGAACCAAACGGGCCCTTAATTTCTTCATCCCACTAGGAATGTCTCGTCCCGTATATAATAAAATGTTGTCCATACAATATTTGAACTCGGACAATGTATATGCGTTGTGAAATTCCGAGGATAAGTATAACATGGGATTTAGCCACGAGTGCGTGTTAGGTCTGAACCTAATATATAATTTGATAGGCGTTTTGATAGAATCTCACCTCTTCGTACCTATGTGAGAAGGCATAAGAAATCAACTAAGTCTTATTAAATATTTGAGTCATTTGAATTAATTCAATGAGTTTGTTGCTAGTTTTAGACTTTTAGTCAATCTAGTTAGTGGATATTAGTTGCCTTACTTCTAAGATTGATCCTTTATTATCTCTTAGTGGGTTATGTAGTGAAGTAGTACATAGCGTCTCCTTAGACATTATGTTGAGTCTTTTTGTAACAATTTTAAACATTAATAAATCTGTTAAGTCTTTTTGTACAACTTTAAACATTAATACATCAGAAAACGTGAGACTGTTCCTGCACATTTCTCTTGTAAGTTTCTTTACAAAGAGTAATTTAAGCTTACTCAAATGGTAAACACCACGTTCATCATAAAATCAGTACTGTGTTACGATTTAATTTATTTGTTATCGATACGATAACATTTCCTTCTCAATACATCCCTCTTGTTAACATTCTCACTCAATTGAATAATTTATTTTTTCTCTAATTTTTATTAATTTACAAGATTTTTTTTATATATATTAGGGCCTATAAAATGTTGAATATATTAGTAAATAGACCATAAAATGTTGAATAATTTATTTTTTCTCTAATTTTTATTAATACGACGGAGGACCATTAGAAGTCAAATCTACAGGATGTTGAGTGTTGACGAAGTGGCTGGGCAAAGCTATAAAAAGTCCGAGACAAATACGACGGAGGACCATTAGAAGTCAAATCTACAGCATGTCAACTAAGTTTCAGGAGGATCATCGTTTTTCTTTGATCCTTTGTACAAGGCATTGAATTTTTGAAGTTAATCCTTAACATCGCTTGTGAATTAACTTGCACACCAACTGTTTGATAAAATTTCCAAGTGAATTGTTGGTGTTTTACTTGTTGCTGTAGAGGGGTAACACATTTCTTGCTCACCAATTGTTTGATAAAATTTTCAAGTGAATTATTGGGGTTTTACTTGTTGCTATAGAGGGGTAACAAATTTCTTTAATGCTTCAGCTGATGAACATAATCTGGGTCGATGAGGGTATTATGATCGAAATATACTTATTAGCAGAATCAGCAAGTGCACGTTATGCAGTGCCCCTGTACAACCATGGGTATTTGTGACTTGTGACTCTTGGCAAGCCTCGTGACAAATTTATTTAAAGGAACTAACATAATGTGTGATCATCTATGGATCCCCTTTTTTTGATATTTCTTTATTCTAACACATTGTATTGTTTGAGGGGATTATTAATCTGAGTTTACCCTTTTACTTTGTTTCTGTCCTAGTTCCATTGTGACATGGGATTGCCCTGCGGGGTGCTGCGTTTTGAAGTTTGAGATTTAGCCATAACGGGTATGATGTTACATAGTATAATAATGAGATGATTTGACTATTAGTGATTTTCCCTTACTCCGCGGGCTTATCCTGTTGAAACAGATCATGTTTCATTTCATTCTCGTTGAGATCCTATTTATACATGCATAAGAATCACTGGAGCTTTAGAAAGCCTTGATGAATTTATACATATCTGAATCTCTTTCATTTCAATGAAAGAAAAACATAAGTTATTTGACTTGTGGGGAAGAATATCTTGTGAGATAGGAAACCTTAATCTTTGGGAGTCAACTTCGTCTTCTAATATTCTATGTCTTTGTGAAACCTTAATCTTTGTAAGGCCTCCTTGTCAAATGGATCACAAATCATTTCTCCCACAGAAGCTCAATGTTGTCGCTCAAGAACGAGTCACGAGCTTGTGTGACATATGCACATTCACACCTGACTTTCTAATGCTGTAAGCAGTATACATGCTTATATAGGCTTATGTCGACACAGTATTCATGCATACTCATGAACATATATAACTTAATATGTACATCTGTTGAAGGATGTTTCTTTTGTAAGATGACAGAAAATGCATCTTTAGCAGAAAATTACACTCTGTTCATTGCATTAGACTACATGGCTAAACCTGTTTTACAACTTTCAAGTTCAAACAGAGATCAAAAGTATAAGTATCTGAGATCTCCGACCATGTCAGATTATGGACAGCAGGAAACAACCTATACCGTGTTGATGGGATATCGTACGAGGTAAGAACTCTTGAATACCATCTCTTTGGAACGAGGGACTATGATGTTGTTATTTTTCTGTACATGGTTGTTGTTATAATGCTGTTATTTCTCTGTGCATGGTTGCTAATCCAGCAAGCTTAAGATCCCTAAAAAAAGAATTGGTCTGAGTATCAGTGAAGATGAAACATCCCCCATAGATGCACCGTTTCTATGCCTCTTGTATGGTGGCGGTGGTGTTTGTGACGGATAACTGTATACTGGTGGTGGAGGTGGTTCTGACGCTTGACTGAATGTTGGTGGTGGTGGATAACTGTATGGTGGTGGTGGTGGTGGTGGAGGCGGCATTGGAGGAGACTTGTATATTCCCGACGGGTTCTTTGCCCTGCACCAGAGAGTTCCGACAATTATCTTTAATGAGAGCTAATATTGAACTCTCAACCATTTGCAGCTAATATTGAGGTATAACCATTATGACAAACTCTGTTTTCAACTAAAAATATTTATTATGGACTCCAAAAAAAAATGGAGGTGCTGTGTTGTTGGGTCTAATGACACATCTTGTTGGACGGACATGTTTGATGACATTTAAAATAAAATCTTATGTTGATACATGAACCATTTTTCATAGACATTAATAACATTACCTATTATTTGATGTGGGGCAGAACAAAATGGCGTAGTCACTAGCCTTGCAAGTAAAAGTGCTAGTCATATCATCATATGCATAACTATAAGCCCTGGGGCATGCTTTCTTGAACAGGATCGAGTAAGGCGACGGCTTGCACGTGTTCGGGTTCCCGTACTCCCCGCTACAACAATACTGATCCGACCCGAAAGCCTCGCACGCACTCTTGCACGCCACGACGTTGTTTCCAGTTTCAGACTCTTCCTCGCTGCCTACCACTTGAAGCTCCTTTGGACACCCTAACAAGTGTCAAACAACAGTAAGGGCCCGTTTGGTTCCAACACCGGAAACGAAAACGGAATGGAAACGAATCTAGTCCATAAGTGTACAACTATTCATTGAGTTTGATTAGTTTTGAGGGAAATAAAAACATTTTACATGCAACCATGATTCCAAAAATATTCATAAATTAGGTCAGCATATATGGACTAAATTCATTTTCATTCCGTTTTCGTTTCCGGAGTTATAACCAAACGGGAGATAAGTGTATTTCACAGGTAAACGAAGGCTTAAAGTGGAATGAGGTAAAGTACCCATGTTGACATCTGATAGGCATCCTGTTGCATTACATTGGTTACCAAGAACTCCAAGAGGCCAAGCTACAATAGGGAGATTATACCCATCCACAAGGCTAACATCATAGAAGTCCTTATCAATTGTTCCTTTTCCGAGGGTGATTTCGAAGAGCGAAGCCGGCGGTGTAGCTCCACTGCCTTTACATTCCAACTTTCCACCACAATCTCCGGTGAGACACGTACCGGATCCTGTCTTATCGAATTGACAACCGGTTCTAGCCCACATTCTTCCTGACCAACCGGGTGTATTAGAGATCTTGACACTCATACCGGAATGTAATTCGAACCCGGTTGTAGGGAGCTCGGGAGTCCCGGCACTGGCGAGGATTCCGGGCCATATAGTGAAAGGACAGTTGTTTGAGATGATGAATGAGCAAGAGATCTTTTGTGGGAAGAAGAAGGTGATGAGGGTGATGAAGAAAAGAGGTAATCTTTGTTGCATTGTTGATTATAAAGATTGGAATTAAAAGTGGTAAGGAAATGGGTTTTGATAGAGAGTTAGGCATGAGAAAGAGGAAATCTAATTGCTTAAGTTGCTTTAGTGTTACTTCTTTTGGCAAATGAGTTTTTGGGTTTAGTATTTCTTTCTGATTTTGGATTATTGGTTTGGCCTCTTCATCAAGAAATATTACAAGATGCAATTCTGGGTTTTCTGTTACTTGTTTTCCTGATGTTTTGTGGATTTCATTTTGCTTAATCTTTTGGGGCTTCATTTGTTCTGATATTACTCTTATTAGCCCCGTTTATCTCCGGATTCGGGCCGGACTTTAAATAAAATTTTGTTAGTTTATCCGGACCGAGCTCGACGTGGAGTGGTGGCCGTATCCTGACCAACCGGGTACCCGTTTTTTTGAATTATATCGATAATTGTTTTAATATGATTTATTTTAAAATATAATATATTTAAGATATTTTATACAATATATATTAAATTTATTATAATTATGTTAAATATTTTATAATTATAACTAAATAATATATTATACAATATTTATTTATTTTTTTAAAAACAATCCAGGCCAAACTTTTTTACCCAGATGGGCTTTTTCGCCTGCTTGATCCGGTCTTGGCAGGTATTCGGGTATTCGAGCTAGGCTTTTCGGCTCTATTGGGCTTTGTCCAATGTTTGTTCCGGTCCATTTTTCCGAATGGATCAACCGGGAGACTGTCCGGATATGATCAGGTCTAGTCTTGATCTACTTTTAAAAGTTCGTGTTGGACAAAAACCTCGCATACTGAACATATCGTTCATTCTCCTCTTTCCCCGGGTGACATTAACAGCATATACATGTAAGTAACTGAATTGAGTTTTGACCTTGCACATCAAGCAATCAAACATTATAACCCAAACCAATTGGCACACCAGCACAATCCTTACACATATGTTCATGTAAGCCATTGACTCTATTTGTTGATCAATAGAACAGTAACATTTGTGAAAAAGATCCTCTCTTTGGCCATGAAATCACCAAGGGCCTCACCATACCTTCGAAAAACCTCATCCATTAGGGTTTGACCAAATTGACGAGCAAGCATTGACTCGGTCACGGCTCTGACGGTCTTGGCAAGTCCCACGTGTGTGCCTTCTTCACAAGGGGCCGCGGATTCCCAGTCGAGCTCCGATACTTGGAAGCACTTCATTTCAAACGACCCTTCCTTCTTTACTTCTATCTCGATCTCCTTTGGCGATGGCGAGTACATTGGCATGTTGAACAAATCCAATGATTCTTCTTCTATCAAACCCTACAACATTTTAGCTCCAAATGACCCTTTTTGGAATGAGACAAGTGCAAGCGTGATTTCCGGACACATTGAGCATGCATCCCGAGAGCCTCCATTAGTCGGAACGAAGGATGGAGGACTGATGTGACATACGTTTAAGTAAGGCAAAGTCTGAGTGCATTCGCGTTGTGCCCGAGATTTTTTTTAAATAAAAAAAATCTGGGACAACGCAAATGTGCCCAGGATGCGCATTTGCATTGTGAGTGAACTGTTTCGTAATATTTTGTATGACCGAATAAAATCACTTTATACCTCGGAGACCATTTGAGTGAGAGCGAAGGCAAGTGGGTCCCAGATGTAGCCACTCCCTTTGATAAGTGGATCGTCACTTTTGCCGGGAAATGTTATGACCATGCATCCTCCGGCGACCAACTCCTCCGATCGATGTCGCAAGAATGTTGCGAAGTCAGCTTGAAACTGCTTGTAATATGCCTTGATCACACTTTCGGAACTGCTACTAGACAAGTAGATGTTGCTTTTGTTGGTTCTCCCTATTCCCTTTGGAACCTACATATTTACGTGAACATCAAAATAAAATAAATTTTAATAATGATTTAGCAAATGTCTATGATAAATAAATGAATATATATATATATATATATATATATATATATATATATATATATATATATATATATATATATATATATATATATTTGTCCTTATATAATATATTATTTTTCTCAATTTGCTATAAAATGTTGTATTTAATTCTTGTATAATGAGTTTTAAGTATAAGAAATAGTTAAATCACCGTTTAAAAAAATTTTAATAATAATTTTAATTACTTAAAGAAAATTCGAGTATTATGATAACACATATTTATAATTTTCAAAAAATAAGAATAAATTCTGAGTTTCAACTTGTTCGGTTGGTATAAGCGTGGGAGGTAGGATTACCGACCGATTTTCTCATATGATTTGTTGATACCTACTTGAGAAAGCCAATGAAGACTATAAGAAGAGTGGATAAGATGGAGACTTTGGGATAGAAAGAGGCGATCATAGAATGAACCAGGGACACCATGAACAAACAACTGACCATCCCCAATCTCCTGCCTAAGTTCTTCCTTGAAGCTCGGCAACGCCTTGAAGATGGAGTTGAAGTCGTTTCCCGGAAGATCATTCAAGAAAACCTGGATGCTTACGGCTTGTGACTGCTTGTTGAGTTCGAGCCGAGCCTTGTAGATCTCCGTAACAAGTTCACGGACAACCAAAAACGTGTTCGGTCCCGAGGAGCAGCCCAAGTCTGCAATTGCAATGCATTTGGCCTCTGAGAACAAGCTGTGTATTCTGTGGATGGCTTCCTCTTTTATGTGTTTTGACATCGCTGAGACTTTTTCCTGTATAAACAAAACAAACATATATAATTTGTCCTAATTAATTAACATTGGTCATTATATGCTTGAATAAAAGTTTAGTTCATCAATTAAAAATATAAATTAGCATTTAAACAATTAGTTATACAGTTGAGCAATATCAAATATAGTTAAGCAATTTTAAATATAGTCGAAAACTTTAATGTGAACAAATACATGTTATATTTAAGCAATTATTACTTAATGTAATAACAAATGTAAATTCTTCTTAATTTTGACGTTACGATCTCTTTTCACTTGAACCGACCCTAATTTGTTACCTGAAGCTTGGAGTTTCGAGCATAGCTTGCCTCCCCAGCTCCTCCTTTCACTTGCACTACTTCCATTGATTATTATTTCCTCTATAGTAATGAAGCTGCAGGTGAGGGTAGATATATATATATATATATATATATATATATATATATATATATATATTGCACTATTTCCATTGATTTGGTACATGCTAGCTAACTTGCTAGTGTCAATTATTTTGGGTACCAAGTCGTTTTCCTCTTTAGCCATATGTGCATGTATATATATGTTATATTAAACAACTGTTTACGTGTTTTAGTTTTCCACCGTTTCGATTACAGAAAGAATAGTGTTCATATAATAAATACTTTGTTTTTAAGAGCAAGTTCGGTTTTAACCAGCCGCCATATAGATAAAGTGACGTGACAATATCCGTTATTAAAAAAAAAACGATGTTTACCTGTTTATTTTAATGGGTTTTTATTTGATATATGATAACCTTAATAAAAAAAAAGGACAACAATACTCGATAAAATCTAATTTCAGTAAAAAAAAACTTAATATTATACTATATGTTTGATGTTTATAAACGATTATGACACGTTTTCTTTCAAGGACTCGTGATCAGAATCGAAATGAGTCATACTCATACTCCGTATTTTGTAAGACTTAGAATCGAAATAAAAATAATTAATTATAATGAATCATTCCATTATTAAAGAAGAACTTGATTTCATATGACATTGAACTTTAAAACAACATTCATATATTTTATTATATATAAATTATACTTATTTATTTAATTTACAAAAATGAAGATGACATGGAGAAACACAAGAAAAATCAAGAAGCTAACAAATCAAAGAGTTATACTCCATCTTCCACGTTATAGTTATCTTGTTAAATGTCTGCTTTGTTAAATTTTGTAAGGTTTGATAATGGTTACATTTTACTTCTTATGTTGTGATGAATCTTAAATAATGTTTTAACAACACCAAATATGGAAAAGGATCCAATAATGCATGTGTAGCTTAATTGCATGATCTTAACAATTGTTATTTTGTGGGTAACCGGTGGGATGTCATTATCTAAATTTTTAATATGTTTCATTATTTGAAAGGATAAGGAATGATAGATGAAGGGAACGAGGTGACTAGGATCGTTATTGGATTCAAACAAACCGATTTTTTCATATTTTATAACTCGGTTTGTTTATAAACGAGTCAAATCTGAATTGAAACAAACCATTTCTCAACTGACTTGATCGTCCCGGTCAGGTTGCTCTAACCAATCTTAAATTATGCTTCATTTTATATATATATCATTGAAATAGTGTGCGAGCTCGATTTGATATTTTTCTCTGCTCTGGTTGTTGAGTTGTGGGGTGCAATCTACGGGCTTGATCTTGCGTGGGAGATGGGGTTCAGAACAATTGAATTGGAACTTGACTCGCTCCTTGTCATTGGCTTCATAAAGGAAGGGTTAACAGTTATCACCCGCTTTCCAGCCTGGTACTACGGTGTCAAGACTTCCTTATTCGTGACTGGATTGTCAATGTCGGTCACACGTTCAGGGAAGATAATCGAGTGGCTGACTCACTAGCCAACCTAGCTTTTTTTTTATGACTTTGGCGTCCATCGCCTTTGCAACCCCCCTATGAGCTCTAGAGCTTTAATTTGCTATTAGATGATTTACGAGAAGTTGCCCTTCCTCGGGTCAAACGGTTGTAATGACTCTTTTTTTTTTTTTTTTTCAATAAACGTCCCACGGCGTGGAGCTGAATGCTCATTTTCATCCAAAAAAAACCGTAATATTGAACTTAACAATTAAAAAATAGAAAAAAAAATGGGGTATAGAGCCTTTTTTATCTGCTATACAAACTAGACATGGGTCCGGTTTGGGCTAAACCACCAAACCGGCGGTTTCCAAACCGGTGGTTTAGGTTTCACTACAAAAAGTAATTCAATTAGTCACGCTTGTTGGCGACGGCAGCGCTTTGCCGTCGCCATTGGTTTTTATTTGGTGACGGCAAAGCGACGGGAACATCACCGTGGCTTAAATACCAATTATTGGCGTCGGTGAAATGGAACCGTCGCTAATAGTCATGTGATTGGCGTCGGCTAATCTTTACCGTGGCTAATAGAATGGACCATTGGCGACCTCTTATATCACCGACGCCAATAAACAAATTATTTGACACCATATGAAAATATTACGGTAAATTTTTTTAAAAAAATAATATAAATAAAAAATCTTCAAAATATTTAAAATCATTTTAAAATATGATAAAACCGTTATAACCCTTTAAATATAATTTGATCCGGTTCGGTTTCATCCTATTAAAGTGTTCAAAGCCGTTTTATAATTAAAAAAATTAAAAAGAAAATAAATAAGGGTAAAGTGTTCAAAGGCTTTTGTTCAGGTACGCTTCATTTATTGCGGTACGGCCGTGCGGCTGAACGTAGAGCCGACACGTGTCCAAATTTTTTTTTTTTGGAAATGAATGGAAAATTTTTTTGAACTACCATGTTATAGTTTATGCACTATTCTCTTATAAACTTTGAACTATTCCCATATAATTCATGAACTATTACTTTTTAATATATTATATCAAATTATTTATAAATTAATCGTTTATATGTTATGAACTATTTATTTGTAATTCAGGAACTATCATTTTATAAGTTATGCACTATCCTTTATAAATTTTGCACTTTGAACTATTCTATTATAATTCATGAACTATCCTTTTATAAGTTATGAACTATCCCTTAATAAGTTTTGAACTATTACTTTCACTCCTTTATAAATTTTGCATTATGAACTATTCTATTATAATTCATTAACTATCCTTTTATAAGTTATGAACTATCCCTTAATAAGTTTTGAACTATTACTTTCACTCCTTTATAAATTTTGCACTATGAACTATTATATTATAATTCATTAACTATCCTTTTATAAGTTACGAACTATACCTTAATAAGTTTTGAACTATTACTTCCACTCGTTTCTGGAAAATAAAAAAAAGTTCGGGACACGTGTCGCCTCTACGTTCAACCGCACGCCCGTACCGGAATAATGTGCCTTACCTGAACAACACCAGTGTTCAAACCGTTATAAATATAATTTGGTCTGGTCCGAAATTTTACTGTTCGGTTCCTAAAATTATTATTTTTTGGTAAAATATGATAAAATCGTTATAACCCTTTAAAACTTTACGGCACTGTTCGATTCCTAAAATATTTAAAATTCAAAGTTATATATATATATATATTCAACTTTCAGCAAAATGAAAAGGGATAGGACAATCTCATTCCTCTCATATTGCGATACTCAGTGTATATATATATATATTCAACTTTCAGCAAAATGAAAAGGGCTAGTACTATCTCATTCCTCCCGTATCGCGATACTCAGTAAAGTTAGATCTGGGCGAAGCGAACGAGTGCGGCGATACCACTACTAGGGTTTCTTCGACGATTTCATTAGGTCGGCTACTAGGATTGTTCTCCAACGATGAGGATTCCGATTAAGGGCTTCACTTCTTCTCCGACGCTTCCTCAGAAAAAGGTTAGTCTTCTTCTCCGACGATTCCGACACTTCCACTTAGGTATGTTCTTCTTGGACCTCGTCACACTCACAACTTCTATCTTCTCGTCTTCTCCTCTTTATCTCATACTCGGGGTCAACTTCTCCTCTTCTTGTCTTTATCTCAAACACCCATAAGGTTAGGGTTCTTCAACTTCTTCTCGAGTTCTCGTCAAACTCAATAGTCTCAAACTATCAACTTTTCCTCCAGAGCACTCAGGCATGTGCTTCTTTGCTCACCTGGTCTATTTCTTTGGTTAATAATTTGATATAGACTACAATTAGTTAAATCAAGCATCAACATAAAGGTATTGTAATTCCTTTTCTGCATTTTTAAGCAACTATCATTTATGATATATGTTTTTTTCACCTGTTATGTAGGCCTTCTTATGGAGGCCTTCTTGGATCATTGGTTTCTCTAAAGGAGCTTTAAGATTTATATATCATGTTGTAAGAACAAATTGTTTCCAGCTTCAAGTTTGATCTAACCACTTGTGCAATAAACTTTGATATTCACTACAACATTTAGAAGTATTTATAGCGTTTTTCAAACTCTATAATATAGAGTAATAGCGTTTTTATAAACGCTATGACAGAGTCCGTTATAATAGGGTTACAACTTTTCATAGCGTTTGTGCAAACCCTATGAAAAAGGGGACCTATTATAGCGTTTCTAAAACGCTATGGAAAAGTAGACATTAATAGCGTTTGTTCAAACACTATGAAAAAGTGGACCTATTATAGCGTTTGTGCAAACGCTATGAAAAAGTGGACCTATTATAGTATTTGTGCAGTCACTATGAAAAGTGAACCTATTATAGCGGTTATTGAAACGCTATGAAAAAGTAAATAATAATAGCGTTTACTCAAATGCTATGAAAATAATGTCATTTATACTGTTTTATAAACACTATGAAAAAGTTATAGTACTCAATAATCACGTTTTCCATAAACACTATAAAACCTAATAATAGCATTTTCCATAAACATTGTAAGATCTAATTGATGGAATTTCTAATCAAACAACAACATTTTCCTAAACGCAATGTTTCATTTAAAAGAACATCACACATAAAACATATTGTTTCATTTAAAAGATTCAAAATGATACAAGACCATCATAGTTAAAAAAAACTGTTCTACATAAGAACAAAGTCTTACAAGGTAATCACGATCACCATCTTTTTGAAAACTTAGAATTGCATCATCTTTGTGGTCATCCGAGGAACAGCTGATCATAGTAATGACTTCCACATCAAAATTTGTTAGTTGAGTACCAAGCGTCATGAGTCATCTGATTGAATCATCTCAGGGTAGACCACCCAAAAATAAGAGCCAAGCGTCATTTGATGGGATGGTCTGTGACAAATCTATGCTACTACAATGCCATAAAACTCCACATAAGTTGAAAATTCAATACATAAATAGGAGCAACAAGATCCATTTGCACTCTTGATGTTAAGACGATTGAAAAATCTTGTGTTCATATATCCATCAAATAATACAATTTTACACCCTAAAACCAGTTTGCACCTAAATAATAAAGTGTTATTAAGTGGAAGTAGCATGCTTTCAAGAACTATAAGAGAACTAAATTCGGTTCAAATTTAGGTGCCGAGTTGAAATAATTTTTGTGCTTTATATTAGGTACAGTACACAGGATTTAAGCCAATGGCCCAAACCAGGTTCTTATAGAAATAAAAGAGACATAGTTTGCAACATAGTCACCTTGAATGTCTGTGGAATATGATGGTACGTTCTCATAAAGGTTGCAACACAATCTCTGAATTGTCTACTTCCTGTTGGTGACACAAAGGGAAAGAATGATGATTCTTTCAGAATGTTGGCAAGATAAGCTAGGAACAAAATCTTATCATCAGCAAAAACATCGTCTTGAAAAGACAAGTCCAAAGCGTTACTAATGTCCTTATAGCCATTGTTCAGAAACTCGAATAATGTTTTGATCTATCAAAATATCAGGCGGAGTTAAACAAAAACTATCATCAGTAAAAAAAACTAATATTAAGAGTATCATAAAATAATTTGAACCTGAGTAGGTTGACGAAATTAGCAACTTTAAACTGATAGAGCATGAGAGATATGAAACCCAGCCTTCCCATATGCCCATGCTGATTCAGCACAGATCGGTTGATCTCATGTAAGCCCCATGAAGAACTCAAAACGGTATGGGCTATTCTTCTCAATTTCACCAATGTTGTAAAATCTGTATCAACAGCTTGTAAACCAAAATTCAGTCAACTCAAATTTAGCAGAACAGACTATAGGAGGTCATTTCTAAATTCACTTGCCCGAATGACTTTAGTCTCTAGGTCTTCTTAACATGGAAGCCACGAGGCTCAAACAAGCGCTTGCAAACAACTTGTCCGGGACGTCCTCCCATATTCAAAATCATAAATCCTGTAGGTTTGATTAAAGTAATTCCTTCTTCAAATGCCTTGCAATCAGTCCTAATCCAAATTGATCTTCAACAAAACCCTGCACAGAAACAAAATAGAAAGCTTCAGAGTAACTAGCGGATCTCATGCTTTAGAGTATGGAGCATAAAAAGGAAATAGGAGTTCGGTTAAAAGCTAACCTGTAGAGCACAATAGTTGCTGAGTGAATCCAAAAACTCTTCACTTGCATTTTCAGTGATCATCTTGGACATTGCATCTGGTTTAGGATTTAGAATCTAAAAGAAACACACAAAGAAAGAATCATATGATACTCCAGCATATCGACACTATGTCAGTAAGAATCATGATACTCCAGCAACCAAAAAACTATTCTAGTTCAATTACTATTAGAAATAAATATACGTCAACACCACAACGGCAGTAGATTAGGTGATAATAAACCTTCAAAGGTGATCATTTGTCAACTAAGATAACTACAACTATAACATGTAAAATCCTATTTACTCATTGAATGACTGAGCAGTTCCTGACCCCAAAACAACCCAAAGTCAAGCCTCCCTAACTAACATCAAAATAAACTAATTATGCAAGGTAAGGCCGTTTCCAATGCTCAAAAGTGATGTCTCAATAATACTAAAAATTCATAAGTGAATTTATATGAAGTGTATTCCTAATTAAGAAAAATAAACTAAATTCTGCAAACTAACAGCAAAATAAACTAAATCTCAATATCAATATTTTTAACATACCCCAGTCTTGTCATTAACACAATAATACTAAAAAGTCACAAGTGAGTTTATATGAGGTTTGTGATGGGTTTAGGTTGGAAATAGTGAATAGAGGTTTCATAGTGCTGCTAGGGGTGGGAATTTGGAGGTCTTGAATGAGCTTTTAATTGGGTTTCCTGATGTTTTGGCTTTTAGAGATGCTCAAGGCTCCACCATCTTGCATTCTGCTGCTGCTACAAGCCAAGACATTGTGAGTTCTCTTTACAAATTGTTTTTGTGTTCTGATATTTATGCATAATTATTTGAGTTTGTGCTCAAACCATAATTGTTGAAAAATGATTCAGGTAGTTAAGGATCTTATTGCATCATTCAGTATGATAGACTCAACCAATCATCAAGGCAACATAACACTACACATTGCAGCTTACTGGGGATGTTCCGCCACATCCATCCTAGAAAAGAGAAACAAATGAGAATTGGGTCATGTGGTCTAAGGGAATCAAACAGAAGGTAGGAGACTTTTAGGGGTTATTCATTATGCTTCCGGGGGTTCAAATTAAATTAGTTTAGTCTAGGTATATGTATCACATATTATCAAGCTTCTAATCTATTTCATACTATACTAAGTACTTTCAAATGATACCATATACATTGATCTTTCTTCAGGTATACTTATAAAAAACAAAAAAATAAGTATATACAGTACATTTTACCTTGCTTGTTCCTAGGCTAGTGTTGACAGAATAAGATCTTTAGGAAAGGAAATCATAGCACATCACTTGTTTAAAGTGAAATCATAGCACACTTTGTAAAGCCTTTATGATCTCCAATGTCTATAGAAGGACATCATAACCAGTTCATCGTACATTTTGGATGACAACCCCTCCAACGGTATAGGATCTACATTATAGACATTCAAAAGGTGAGCATTGCACAATAGTTTACCTTGGGGGACCAGCTGATCAGAAAAGAGGAAAAGAGATTGGTGATAGTGGTTTCAAACCTTATTTGTACTACTTGAAACACGGGAAATGATTCTTGTTTATAGCTTTAGGTACCACTGTAGACATTTCTTCACTACTGGACTGTGTTCAAAATTAATGGTTAGATGCAAACCTTACAAACTCTAGCACGAGTTAGGAGAAGCTAATATGTCGAACAAATTTCAAGAAAATAAGTAACAAGAACATACTTGACAAATAATCATTTCGATTCATCAATCCTCCACTAATGAGTAGAACTCTGTAGCGTATTTTTTCCACTGTTACAATTGAAATCAATGTCTGCCCAACTAGGACAACCCGGTGAGGGCGGCGAGCAAAGAGTTGCATCCCCTCTGAATCCTAACCTTTGATGGGTGCATTGAAGAGAATTATATGATAGTGATTGGAGCCCTAGGTGAATGTTTAGAGGAAGAAAAAGAGTTTGAAAGTACATACCTTCAAAAAACTTGGTAGAAGGATACGATAGTGATTGGAGCCCTAGATTCAAAGAAATAAGGGTAGCCTCGCCGGTAACAACTAGACCGCGATTGGAGCCAAGAAACAGGGAAGAAGGAGAACAAAGCGGTAGATGAATGTTAGCAGCCCTAGCCTCTTCTCGCTCCTAAGAACCTCGAGGGAAGCTGGGTTAGAAGGGAAGAGCGGGCAAATTTTGGGGCTTTCTTTCTGTGTATTATTTCTACAACGTTTTTTTTTTGGAAGATTACAATAGCGTTTTTTTTTAATGAAGGAAAGCAGTTCAATCCACTAGACGACACGCCGTCTAATGGATCGAAAGGCCGAAAAAATCGGCAGACGGACTAACCGTCATGAGAGAACCCAAACAAACAACAAGAGAAAAAACAAAACCACCTCAAATGAAAACTTTGATCTCAACGAGCTGATGGAGAAGGAGCACCAAAGAAGCGGCAGACACGCAAAGTGAGGAAGAACAACGAGATACTGAATGTAGAAGCAGTGCAGAGTAAAATTCTCAGGGACCACCGGTGGAAATCTCAGATTTGGACTTCTTCTAAGAGCCTTCAGATTTCGATCACCTGTCCTCGACTCCTTCTCACGAACAGAATCACACCTTCTTCCAAAAGAAGTGCACAACAAAGAGTACCAAGACCATCAAACAAAGTGAGCCCAAAATATCTCTTTTCGTGGATAAAAAAGTAACAAAAGAGTAATGGATTTAATCCAACATGTGGATTATATCGGATAACTAATATCCTCTAGACATGTTACGCCATAGAAAGATCATTTCGAGCGCTTGACGGGTTACGCCATAAATTTATTATACTTAATTTATAAACGCTCGTAATCTTTGTTTTTATGAGTCTTTTTAGTGTGAATATATATATATATATATATATATTCAACATTGGTTAACTAGAAAGAAATTGGAAAGAGAAATGTTGTGCCAAGGAACATTCGTTAACATTGGGGAAAAAAGGATCCAGCTTCTTTTTTTTTCCAACTAGGATCAAGGTTGGGCCAAGCCCAAATGGTAGCAGAAGATCGGGTGTGGACAGCCCAAAGAAGGAAGCAAACAAAACCTCCCAGATGTCACCAATGTCGCCCACAAAGGAGAGAAGAAGGTTGTTGACCTAGTTTGCAGAAGCCACCACTGACGCATCATTGTTACCAAGAACCATGGCCAAAACCATGGCGATTACCAACAAAGATGCCACCCGATTCCCATATCAAGCGGTCCCACCAAGCTTTTCGGCGAAGAAGCCGTTGATGGCTGGTTTTGAGTACAACGATGGCCCCGATGAAAGGATGAGGTGCAGTTCGATGTTTAGAAAACAGTCAAACAATAACCTTTCTTTCTCGATTGATTTTTCGGTTAATTTTAATATTCTTTTTAAAAAATTGGTTTCTTTGTCAGGAGCAAATCTCAACCATAGCACAAGAAGTTGCAACTTGGTCTCCTTCATGAGCGAAAATGAGAAGACTGGTTGAGAAAAAGAGGGTGAGGAAAAAACCTTCGAAGAAAGAAATCTTGTCTTAGATTCACAAGGAATGACTGGTGAAGAAGATGGAACCAGGAAGGTAACAAAACCATAGTTGTGATGGTGGAAAATTTCAAATACAGAGGTGTAAAGTAAATAGGATAGTGATTTTGTAGATCTGGCCGTATTTAAAGAAATGTCGGTGGTGAAGGTTATAAAAGCCAGAGGCTCCACTAATCAGGTTAACAATGATTCTTTAGTGTGGGTTTCCTCTATTGAAAGTCATTGTTGATGAACATTGAGATTATCAGTGTTTGAGGGTTACCCAAAACTGAAAAGAGCAAGTTTGATAAACACATTTTCTGCTTAGATTTGAAAGAACAGTAGTGAAGAACGCTATCATTTAATGCTATAAAAGCTTGGTTTTGTTGTAGTGATTGTTACTAGTTTTGATCTTTAAATGCACATGTCCTGTTGTTTGAGCAGGTGGTTCTTGCATATGGAGCTGAAAATGACCGTGATCTCGGTATACATGGAGAAGTAAGTCGAGGAGGAAATAAAAAAAACCTACAAATCTTATGCAAATTTTGCTAACTATAATTATGATGCAAAATACTGTTGTTAATATACTTTTGCTTGTGCTTTTCATATTGTTTTACTGTCTTCTCTTAGGATTTGAATGGAATATATGCCGCTAGGGAATTTGTTTGGTGGTATAATGGGCATCCAGATTGCAAAAATCTATCTCCGGACCTGCAAAGCACAAATACTAGACAGATTCGTTATTCATCTTTCTTTCGCCTCATGGTGTTATTTCATGTTCTGTACAGAATATTGATAATAAAAATAATTGAATTCTAAAATGGTGAAAGGTATGTACGACAAGGCAATGTGGCTCTTGATGTCGCTAGAATCCTTTTACAATCCACGTTTGAGTACGTTAGAAACAACTGATATTTCTAGTCATGCACTTTCTGCTTTAGAGTAGAGCTTCATAAGGTCTACATTTATTCATTTGCAATAAATTTATCATGCAGTTGGAGTGGCACAGTCTCATGAAATCTTAATTTTGCTTCAGAAAAGTATACTTGGTTGGGAGGCGTCGTCCAGTACAAGCAGCTTGTACAACAAAAGAACTACGGAAAATTCTTGGTAATTTGCTGCAACTGTTTTTGAGTTCATAGTCGACACAATTTAGCCATTGGTTTACCAATTTTCTTTGATGAAATTAAAGTGGTTACCTTACCATGCCAAGTATTTTTGTATTGTTCTTTTATTAAGATTGACAGGTATCAGCAGTTTTTGTCCTGAACAGTTCAGTAATTTTAGTATTGCTCCATTAGATCTCATGGAAAGGTCTTGTTTCTTGATTGATAGTTTTGCTATTGCATTGGTCATATATAATTTGCCAGTTTGGCCAAACCGTGGGTTTGCAGTTTAGCCGCCGGCTTGGTTATTTTTTTATTTTTATTTTTTAAAAAAATGACCAAACCGGCGGTTTGGTGATCAAACCGTCAATTAACCGCGGTTTGGTCCTCAAAACCGGCAGTTAACCGGCGGTTTGGTCCGATTTGGTCCCGTTTTTCATTTTTTTTTTATATAAACCGGCTAAACCGCCGACCAAATCGACGGCCTAGGTTACGGTTTTGGTTTGCGACCTATGTCTATATTACAAACTAGGCTACTTACCCACTAAGCCTATTATTAAAATAAAATCCATTTTAATTTCCAAATAAGAAAGAGGTTAAATTGATGATAAGCTAAAAATAAAATCCATTAAAATCTATCTTTTATCTTTTTATAAAAATATCCAATCAAATCTCAGCTCTACATACAAACCGATATGAAATTTAATTTACCGTTGTTATTTCTCTTATCTCTCTAATCTAGTTTTGCAAGGTTTCGGTGGCTATTTTTCCGCCTCTCATCAAGGGACCCTCTTCGCCCCCGTTGTTACATCGGGAGGCAAAGATGGTCCGACGGCGAGAGGCAAAAAGGGTTAGATGGCTAAAGGTAAAGAGGGTCCGATGTTGCATGCGGTTGTTGCAAGTGAAAGGAGAGAATTAACACTAGGTAGATCGGGTAAATTGAACTTGGGTAGATTAAAAAAATTAAGCTTGCGTAGATTGTGTAAATCGAACTTGCGTAGATTGAACTCAGATAGATTGGGGAAATCTAATTTGGATAATTAATATTGAGCATTTTATTTAATATTGGATATTAAATTTTCGATGAAAGAATAATATAACTTTAAAAAAATATAGTGAGATTCAATTAGTTCAGCGAGTAGTAGGGTGAGAGGGTGAGACTATTAATAGGGTTCAAAACCCACGAACTACCATCATTGTAGATCGGTAATCACATCAATAATTCTCCAATTAATTCCCTTTTGAGAAAATTGGTATAATAAGTTTTTATTTTTCCAGAAACACAAGAGGCTTGTTACTTATAAAAGAAAATGGCCTTAGTGATATTTTGTACATTAATTGTTGAAGGGTTTGTCATCACCGAACAAGGAAAATTATAGGATGTCAAGGACTTCTCTATCAATTTGGTAAGAGGATCTTTTAACCAGAGTTCGAAACTCCATAGAGATGTTTTCAAAAGCGTGTTTATAAAAAATTGAGTCATGAACGTGTTTATAAAACAAAAAGAAAGTAATGAGTATCAATCATCACTTTGAGTTGATTTCATTGTTAATCATTGTAAGTATATATGTGCATATTCGCCAAAGATAGCTAGGGTTCGCGACTTCTGACGACGATGAGTTTCATCACCTCGTAGTTAGCGGGATGCAAGAATCAAAGTTAGTGTTCACAATGATTAACATGGAGTTGAGGCCTACACTTCCCGAATGTCTCATGACTATTGACCCTAACGAGAACTATGATGTTGGAGTATCGGGAGTAGCTCACATTGCTCATCAGACTGACAATCCACCGCAAGTCATGGCCAAAGCTACTAGTCTTTATGCTCCGGTACAATCTGCTCTGTTAAATCTACGATACCCCGCAAGACCTAAGATGTGTATCCAGATTGTTAGCTTTGTGATTCATGTTATATAGTATAGATTACATAGTGCACGTAATTGAATTGATCTGTAATTGTTCCTAGGTCTAGAGTTATTGGATTATGGTGACTAATGCTTGCTATA
This sequence comes from Fagopyrum homotropicum, assembly GCA_033239125.1. NCBI lineage: Eukaryota > Viridiplantae > Streptophyta > Magnoliopsida > Caryophyllales > Polygonaceae > Fagopyrum > Fagopyrum homotropicum. The sequence continues at coordinate 155,986,866 of BSWB01000003.1, forward strand.
GGTGACTAGTATTGTCCTAGTTGTTGGTTCTAGTGAGAGTCACTAAACCCTGGTAGCCTGGACTCACTAGGAGCCTTGGCTCGTGTTGTTTCCTTATATCTGATATGTAGAGTTGGCTTTATGGGTTGAGTTGTTGTCTTCTGGACAACTACTTATGTTTGCTGGATTGGACCGGGTTCGAGCTGTGAAGATTATCTTTGAGTTTTGGCTTGGTTTAGCACCGCTTAATGAAACGATGCGTTTGGACTTTGAGGAGGTGATATATAAGCTGGCGCTTACCTCATCTAACCCTAGGTTAGATTGAAGTCTTGCCACTGAGAAAGAGAGAGAGTTCTTCCTCTGAGAGAAAGAGAGAGAGCGACCGAAAAGAAGATGGAGGTGGTTTGATTGGGTTGAGAAGATCATCCTCTCCCAGATCTCTCCAGCCAAAGATCTTCAAATTGAAGATAGCAAAGTTTGGCCGAAAGCTTTGCTTGGCCTTACAGGTGCTATTTCGATACCCTGCTCTTCGTATCTCCTTTTGTTCTTGCTTGTTCTAGATATAGGTTGTGTTACAGATTGATCTTTCGTGCATCTTGTAATCAAAACTATATTGTACACATCTTGAATGCCTAGTAAAATCTGGGATCGGACCTCCCCTCTTGAGGTTCCGCAGAGGTAGGGTTTTAACGCCCGAACTGCGTAAACAATTGTTGTGTTGTGTTGATCTTCTTAACTTTGACAAATATCCTTAGATTGCATGATAAACATATTACAGATTGGTATCAGAGTATCTATTGTAACCTTTTCTTTGAAAAGTATCTTTGTGTTAAAACTCATGTATATTTGATCTTGTCTTCCGCTGTGTTCTTTGTCCTTTGTTGAAAGATCTGATCTGACATACTATTGTTCTTGATTCCCTTTACTACCGCATTCTGTTAACCCACTAGTTACCCCTTTCTGTGAAATCTGTCTGTCAATTTGTTCTTTATACAAATACTAACTTTTCCCTTTGTATTTGTAGGTGAAATATGACAGACTCCACAATAAGGATGAATCCATTCGATGGGAATGGAGATTTCACCATGTGGCAGGTGAAAATGAGAGTCATCCTCACCAAAGAGAAATGTCTCAAAGCCATCACTGGAGATTACCTGGCCATGACGTCTGAAGAAAAGAAAAAGGAGATGAGTGAGCAGGCCCACGCTGAGATTATGATTAGGTTAACTGACGGCGTGGCTCGTCAGGTTGTAAGTTACACCTCTGCCAAATCTCTGTGGGATGCCCTAGAAAAATTGTACTTGAAAAAATCTTTGCCCTCTAGGATCTCCTTGTTACATAGACTCTTTACCTTTAAAATGGACACTAACCTGACTCTTAATGAAAATTTGGACAAATTTCTAAGAATGAATCAGGATCTGGCTAGATGTGATGATGAAATTAAAGAAACTCACCTTATTGTCTTGTTGTTAGGATCCTTACCTGCCGAGTTTGACACTTTAAGAGATGTGATACAGTTTAGCTCATATAATATTACTCAAGAAAAGATAATAGAAGCCATAACTGAAAAGAATGATACCTTGAAAGTATTCAAAAGTAAGACTGAAAAGAAATCAGATGTTAAACCTGAAGTTCTTATGGCTAAAGAAAATCCTAAACATTTTAAAAACAAGAAGAAGGAAAAATATGAAAAAGATAAAACTAGACCTTCTGATTTTGATAAAAATAACAAGAAATGTTATTACTGTGAGAAACCAGGACATTATGCTAATGAATGTAGGAAGAAAAAGAGAGATGATGCTAAAAATAATAAAAACCCTGATGGAAAAGTGTCTTTATTTGAGAAAATTCAAGCTGAATATCCCTGTGAATTGCTGATGTGTGCTGAGTCTAATTCTTTAAATTCTGATGTGTGGATTTTGGACTCTGGTTGTACCATGCATGCCTCTTTTGATAAATCTCTATTTAGTTCTCTGCATGAATTTGATGGTGGAGAAGTTATGCTAGGAGATAATACTGCCTTGGCCATTAGAGGAGTAGGAAATGTACCTATATGCATGTTTGATGGAAAAATTAGAGTTCTCCAGAATGTTAGATGAGTTCCACAACTTAGAAGAAATTTAATGAGTGAATCTGATGACTTAAACTGTCAAATTAATACTAGTAATGGGATAAGGGAAGTCATAAGAAATGGAACTACTCTTATAAAAAGTATCAAAAAGGGTGGGTTATATCAGGTTATTACTGCACCTAATTTGATCCTTACCACTATTAATACTAAAATGACCTTAAGCCATACTAAAAACTGGCACAATAGACTTGGACACATTGGAAATACTGACCTTAAAAATCTATACAAACAAGGCATTATAGATAAATAACTTGTTGATATTGTTTTCTGTGAAAATTGTATCTTAGGTAAAAAGAACAAACACATTTTTAATAACTCATCTTACAAAGCTCAAAAACCTTTAGAATATGTTCATTCTGACCTATGGGGACCTGCACAGGTTGACACCATAGGAAGGAAGAGATACTTCATCTCTTTCATAGACCACTACTCTAGGAAAGTCTGGACTTATCTTCTGAGAAATAAAAATGAAGCTTTTGAGTACTTTAAAGAATGGAAACAATCTGTATAAAATCAATCTGGTTATACTCTAAAATGCCTTAGAATTGATAATGGCCTAGAATTCTGTAATTTTGAGTTGAACAATTACTGTAAAACCCAAGGGATTAAAAGACACCTTATTGTACTTGGAACTCCACAGCAAAATGGAACAACTGAAAGAATAAATAGAACTCTTCTAGAAAAGACTAGATGTATGCTCATTAGTTCAAAGATGAAACACTCTATGTGGGGGGAAGCCATAGTGACTGCTACCTACCTCATAAATAGATCCCCATCCTTTGTTATTGACTTTAAGACTCCCCAGGAAATGTGGACTGGCAAGAAACCCAATTTAACTCACTTAAAAGCTTTTGGTTGTACTCCCTATTCCCAAATCTCCCAAGGAAAATTACACCCTAGAGCCTTAAAAAGCTGTTATGCTAGGGTACCCAGAAGATGTTAAAAGCTACAAACTCCTCCTCATACAACCCCATGGATAGAAAATCATTAACTCTAGAAGTGTAACCTTCAATGAAGAAGACTTTCATTTTAAATCTAAAAACGATAATGTTGTAACCCATAGTTCTGAGGAAAATGATGGTATAGACATTCCTAGCACATCTAGACATTTCTACAATCATAATGATCAACCTCACATAAATGAAAATGATGAAGAAGAATTTGATATATGATATTATCAAACTGAAAGCTCTAGTAACATTAACACCCCTCAATTAGACATAAATGAGGATGACAAAAATAATGATGATAACACTCAACAATTATGGGAGGAAAATAATGAGGATGATAGGAATTATTATAACACTCAAAAATTAGGGGAACAAAATAATGAAATTCCTAATAAAAATCTGACAAACCTTGAATCTGGTAATGGTTGTGACCATGGAGATCAAGACGACTCGGGTACCAGTGCCCACAGTGTTGAAACTGAGGAGGGAAATTCAAACCAACTCAAGTCAAATGAAAGACATGAAGACCTGAGTCGTTTTGATTTTCATGGTCACTACCAGTTAACCAGGGACAGGGCCCCAAGGCTTAAAATTCCAAACAAAAAATATGCTAATAATGTTGAGTATATCATGCTAACAAATGAGGTGAACATTGTTGATTATGCCTTCTTAACTGCAGATGTGATAGATAATTTCTACACCCCTGACACATATGAACAAGCTATAAAATGTCCTAATGCTAAACACTGGAACCAAGCTATGAATGATGAGATTGAGTCCATGAATTCTAATAACACTTGGATCCTTGTACCTAGGCCAGACAATGTGAAGCTAGTTCAATGTAGGTGGTTGTATAAACTAAAAGAAGGTATAAAACCTAGTGATCCCCCTAGGTATAAAGCCAGGCTGGTTGCCAAAGGCTTTACTCAAAGAGAAGGAATAGATTACACAGATATATTTGCTCCTGTTGTTAAATATAAAACCTTGAGATTATTGCTTGCTATGGCTACTGTGTATGACTGGGATATTGAATAGATGGATGTTAAAACTGCTTTCTTGCATGGTGATTTGAATGAAACCATTTACATGAGTCAACCTAAAGGTTTTGTAAATAAAAATAAACCTGAGCATGTTTGTTTGCTTAAAAAAATCTCTGTATGGCCTAAAACAATCACCTAGACAATGGAATATTAAGTTTGACATTTGTATGAAAAATCTGGGCTTCATGAGAAGCAAGTATGACTATTGTTTGTATTTCAAGAATCTTTCTACTCCTAATGCCCTGTATGTTCTCTTATATGTGGATGATATTCTGATTATGTGCAAATCCAAAGTCATCATTAGCAATGTAAAAAGAGACCTTAAAATGCATTTTGACATGAAAGATCTTGGTGCTGCACAGAAAATCATTGGTATACAGATCATAAGAAATTGGGTTAAAAAGAAAATGTGGCTTTTTCAGTGTGACTATATACAAAAAGTTCTGAACAGGTTTAATACCCCAATTGTAGTAACCCCAAGGTCACTCATATTTGTTTTGTTGATGACATCTTGCTTTTCTCCCGTGGTGATATCACCTTCATCCAAATTCTTAAGTCAACTCTTGAGGAGTTTGGATTGATCTCGGGCCTCATAATCAACCTTCTGAAATCTGCCATGTTTCTTGGAGGCCTCCCCACCAACACCCACCATTCCTTTGCCTAGGCTACTGGGTTCACCATTGAATCCCTCCCTCTCCACTACCTGGGTGTCCCTGTTGGCAACAAGAAATTAAAGCACCATCACTATCACCCTCTCACCCACAAGATCACAAAGCGCTTTCACTCCTGGAGCGCCAAGCTCCTCTTCTATGCCGGAAGAGTCTAAATCATTACCTCTATCCTCCAGTCCATTTACTTCTACTGGTGTGATATCTACCTCATCCCACCAACCATCATCAACAAGATCCAAGGGCTTCTCAGATCCTTTCTCTAGTTCAGCAAAGAATCCAATTATCGCTCCTTGTTGCTTGTAATTCTGTCTGTATGCCTAAAAATTGTGGCGGCCTAGGCTTTAAAGATATCCACTCCAGAAATAATGCTTGCTTCGTCCACCTCCTCTATGACCTTGACACCAATCCTGGTTCTCTCTGGTGTAAATGGACTAAACGCAACATCCTCAAGGGCCAATCTGTTTGGACCTCCTTCACTCATAACAACCACAAATTCTCTTGGAGAAGCATTATCAAGGTTAGAGACGAGCTTCTCTCACTGAGCAATGGCCGCAATATCTTAGCCTCTATCTCCACCACTAATGGTCGCTTCTCTCCTATGATCGCCTATGACCTCTTCAGAAGACCCACTCTTCCTGTCACAACCTTAAACTCTAAAGCCATATGGTTCAACCTCAACATACCCAAATGCAGCTACATCGCTTGGCTCGCCTGCCTCGACAGACTGCCTAATCTTGACAAACTTCGCCAATGGAACCTGATCGATCACCAACGATACGTGCAAGCTTTGCCATACCCTCCCCGAGGACGCTAACCATCTTTGGAACCACTGGAGTTACACCTCCCTTGTCCTGAACATCATCACTCGATGGAATAAGACCCCATACCCCCACCTTACCTCCATAACCCTTGGTAGTGGCTTGCTTCCTTCTCTAACCCCAAGAGAAATCTTGCCGACAACGTTCGTATCTACTCATATACTTCTTTCATCTACTCCACCTGGAGTGCCCGTAACCTCCTTGTCTACACTGATACTTTCACCAGAGCTATTGACTGTGCAAATAACGCCATTAATGCTACCAAGAATTACCAGCTCATACGTGGAAAGATAGATCCTTGGACTCCATCTCTCGTGCTAACAGGCTTGGCATACATCTAGCTTAACTCCCCCTTCCCCTTCTCTTCTTTCTTGTCACTGTTTTTTGTCATCCTCAGCTCCAAGGATCTTGTAACCCCCCCTCTTTTCTAATATACGTACATTTTCAAAAAAAAAAAGCAGTCATCTACAAGCAAAAGTCATTCTCCACAACATTCGATCTTATTGTTGATTTAGTTTCCTGTCTCTCATCCTTTGTTATCGTGCTATTCTTCTAGTTAATAGATCAAGAAAAAAAAGAGCGTTATAGGATGTATCATAAGTGTTCTTCTCAAAGTATTTACACTACTGTTCGTTTAGGCTATTGTTTCACTAGGATCTGAGTTGACTAAATCGTAGCGGGAAGGCTACAAGTTGTGAGAAGAAGGAAAGTTCTTCTAGGTTGTATCTAGAAATTTAAGAAAGTGTAATAATAAAGACTTAAATCCTATGGGTTGGATAACCCTAGGCGGAGAAGTAGGATGGTTTAGAGCCGAACTTCGTAAACATATCGTCTGTCCATCTTGCTTTATTTTCCGTATTTTATTCTGATGTTTGAAATCGTGATAAATAGTTTTACAAGTTTAAGTCAAGATCTTGAGATTCATTTCAAAACCTTGAGTTACATTCATCTTAACATATTGTAAGTCAAGATCTTGAATTCCATCTCAAGACCTTGATATTCATTTCAAGGCCTTGACATTGTGATTGCAAAAATTTCTCATACTCTACTCACCCCCCCCTCCTAGAGTATCTCTTTCTTTAATTTATCTCCTACTCCGTTCTTTAGTAGTATTTTCATTTTGTATCTCCCAAGTCTCGCTACGGCCATACGAAACCTCAACTCCGGCATCTCCGACAAGCGGAATGCCCTATGATCAGCTAACCTTAAACCCTAACCTTATGTTAGTGTTGTGCTTAAGTCATGGTTTATGAAACCTTATACGTAGTAGCGGAGGCAAGACAATTTATCAAGGGGGCTAAACATGGCTCAAACCTGCACCTTCTGGTACCAACCTCCACAAAGATTACCATCTCAGCTACCGTGACATTATGATTTATTGTACACTAGTAAAAATATATACAAACTTCAATAGGCCGGGGTCATGGCACCCTCCAAACCCCTAGCTATATGCCTTGCTTAGAGGTACTCCACTTGAAATACACACGTTTCTTGATTGACGCTCGACTCGTTGCTTCTCGAATCACGGTACTTGTCGATGATTCTACTTAGATTGTAGGTCCTCGCGTTCTTGAGGTCGTAAGTAGCATTTGTGATGTCCCTCTGACAAACCAGCTCCCCAACCTTAAGCATCGCATAATTAATTCGTCATCATCCTTGCTCGGTAGTCCCAAGCAATTAGCACTTGTTTGACGAAAAAAATATGTATTCAATGTTGCATCTCGATCGGATAGCGATGGTGTTGCATCTCGGAGCATAAAGCCTACGAGGTAGTGAAACTCGTCATCGTCAGAAGTCGCAAACCCTAGTTAGCTTTGGTCAGCATACAAACGAGATATCTTCTTCTCCAAGTCATCTCTAGTTTCTTCTTCGTCCTTGAAAACCGCCTTAAAGAGAGTGCAAGACCAGTTAGACGAGATATGTGAGTGATTATCTGACTGTTGTCTGTTTTTTTATACATGAAAAGGCCGGGCTCATCATAGATACTTCCGTTTCCTCAAAGCAAATTACGAGTCCGAAATTTAAGGCAGGGTTCTCATGTAACCACTCCAATATTTGTTACCGAGTTACTACACATGTTTCATTCAATACATCTTACTCTAAACTGATACCGAAACAAATATTCGTTCCGCACTACTGACGCGTGCTGCACGCGACCCACCATTAAAAAAAAATCCTAGTTTAACTAAATAAACTTGAATTAATTTGGCCCCCTTTATATTTATACAATAAACTTTTACTAACATTTTCCCGCTGAGTCACTATCCCACCATTATGACTAACCTCCTCACCGGGTACTCGCTTACTGTTTTGTCCAAGGTAGTTTGTCTTTAGCAATCATTGAGTCAATGATTTGATTGAATCTAGTATTATCCAAACTTTGCACAATGTGACTCACGTTCAATTATGAATGTTCCATGTGGCCTACCTTAATAGTTCCCGACAAGTTCGTTCGAAAGCCTTGTGTATTCGACTCCTATAAGTGAGTTGCATGTAAATTACAGATTTTGCCCCATTGCAGTCGTGAAAGGCCATAATACGCTTATATATTATATTCGTTCGAGATTTGCATGTAAATCATCGATTCAAAGTTGGTCCTCACTCTACAACCAAAACAAAAGTGATCGACAGAATAATCGATAAATTATAGAGGAATCTAGCTGTATAACAATGTTATCCTAATGTGATTATCATTCAATTACATGCATTTGTGATAATGTATTTTTGTATGTTAGTTGGACCACTCAATAAAAAAACATTATCAATTCCTGAATAAAGAGGTTTTAATATCATTTTTACCTATTTTAAAAATAAATAATACATAAATATATTTAATGTTTACATATACTTATAAAAGAAAAATACTAGAAACAATTTAAAAACTTTAAATGGGTATTAAAAATAAGTCCCATAAACGCAAACTATTATTTCCTTAATCGGAGTACGGTCTCTAACTACCGGTGAGATTTGGACCAATGGAGCAACAGGGATGTAGCAAATGAGTAAGACAGAGATATGATCACCTTGTCGGAGACTTCTTCCGAAATTTTATGCCAAAAAGCTAACTTTTGCTAGCATCATGATGAACGGGTACTGGTTCGTATATTCGCATCCTAAATTTTCTTGTACACTTATTTTTGGTGAGAAGAAGAGTCAGTGGTCTCCCGCGCATCTGACACGATTTCGATAAATAAAAAAAGCTAAGTATTCCGCAAACGGAGGATAAATAGGCCCCTTACATCAAAAGCAATAAAAGGTACAAAAACCCTCCGACATGTCAATAGATACATGGTAGCTCAAAGGTTGTTGATATAGTAAGATAATCAGCCGCACTATCTCAAGCAATAATAAGGCCATATAACACACCCCATAGCTCATGGACCATCATAATCCTGCAAAAGCCGGCAACCCAACTTCCACACTAGGGCAAGGTTAAGAGCCTCCATATCACATAAACTTAATCCCTCACAATGTCTGGGAATACAAAATTCCGGCCAAGGAATAGTTTAAATTTTGCGCGTATCCATAGAGTTTCCGCAAACAAAATTCCTGCAAATCTTTTCAACCTCAAAGCATACAATTTTAGGGAGAATAAGAGACGTCATATTGTAAACAGGTAGAGACTGTAAAACATTTTTAGTAAGAATAACCCGGCCAACAAAACTCAAAAATTGGCATCTCCACCCATTCAACCGGCCATTAATCCTATCCCACAAACTCTTAAGGTGTCCTTAGTAACTTTGAATTAAAGAATAGGGAGAGTCAGATAATTATCCAAAGAGTAACACTAGCACCACTCAACACTTCCAAATCATTACATAAATCCCTAGAAACGTTAGGAGAGACATAAATTTTAGATTTATGGAAACTGACATATAGTTTATACGCCCTACAAATAGTATCAATGAAAGATTTAATCATCCACATTTGAGAAACGGATACTTATGTAAAAAGAGTAATGTCGTCTACAAAGAACATATGCGACAAAAGGGAACGAATTGGTTTCTAATCTCTCCCATCAACAAAATTCATAATTAAATGACTCAACCTTTCAATGCAAAGAACAAACAAGTAAGGGGAAATAGGATCTCCATTCTAATACCACACTCAGGGGCAAACCGAGTGGTCTATTCACCATTCCAAGTAACCGACATTTTGGGATCGAGTAGAGATACACTCTCGGATCATAAAAACCCAAAAACTCAGAAATCTAGCAATCACAATAGATTCCTCCACAAAATCTCACTTGATACAGCCATACGCCTTCTCAAGATCTAATTTTAAACGCATCCATTTACGACCAAATTTCTTTTTAGATGTGGAGTGAACAGTTTCCTGCATAAGCACCACTTTATTCAATAAGTCTCCAAAGAATGAAACTACCTTGAGTGGACCAACCAGAGTCCCAATCACATTCTGCATCCGTAGAACCATCACCTTAGTAATAATCTTATATGATACATTTTGCATAGTGCAATTGGCTTGAACTGTGAAACATAATCTGGATTACTTTTTTCTTGTACACTTGAATATTAATAAAACAATATTATGTATGAATTTTAAATTTCTAAGTAAAAAGATAGCAAATAACAACTCATATAACGGATTATCGAAAACCCTAGAAGTTAGACGAGTTTTTACTATATTTTATAAGCATATTGATCTAATTATTACACTATATTGAAATTGCTTCTTTAAAATTCAGTAGCACAAATCAAAATGTAAATTACAATTACTTCTATTATTTTTTGAAAGTTTACTTGTATTGAGAAAAGAGGAATGTACATGAAGATATTACATAAACAAGTTCAAAATCAAGTGAGAGAAGGGGAAAAACATAATCAAGCTCAAAGATAGGAGAGATAGGAGTGAAAAGAGATTAAGAAAGATGGATTCCCATCATTCTTGCATTGGCCCTTGAGAGTTGGGATATGTCCTTCCAATTGTGTTCAAAATTGAGTCGTATGGCCTTGATAGCTTCATCGGCACATTCAACAACTCTAGTAAAAGTGTTGCTGAACACAAGTTCGTTTCTAGCTTTCCACACAAAGTAGATGAAGGAGGTAATAGAAGCAATTCTTATGCTTTCCATAAGATTGTGTTTGGGGTTCATCCGGGAACTCAACCAAGTACATATATTGCGGATATAGGGGGCAGGGTAAGGGACCCTAGTCCATCGGGAGCCAATCTTTGCTAACATGTGCTTTGACCAAAATTGATAGTCGAGGTCGTGTAGGGTAGCCCAGATGGGGACTGAGCTCAAGCAAAAGTAGTCTAGGGGAAGGTCCTTGGTTCATCTCTTCAGAAGAAGTGTCGATGCACCATTAGTTACCCAAGGGCTTCCAAGAAAGATGGTATTAAGATCATCTTCATTAGCAAAGTTGAATACAAAAACACCTTTGTCGTTACGAAGCACTTTGTGTTGGGTGATAGTATTCCAATGCTCGTTGACGAACGTTACCATGCGTTGGAAGTTGATGGGACTTCTTATTGGAAAGCCAACGAGAGAGAGGTGTCATTTTTGGGTGGTCTCGGCAATATCTTCATCTGTGAAGTTAATGCACCCCGATTCAAGTCTTGGATTAAAGGAGAGGGGGAGTGATTCCAACGAACATTCCTCGAGACAATATCCTTGTAGGATATCGATGTGGCGGCTAAAGGAACTTTTGTAACAGCGTGTATGTGTGTAGTGGAAGGTGAAAAGGTTGTCAGAGAATGTTGGTTACTAGGTTCATTGGCCACAGGGGAAGCTGAAGGGGTATCTTCCTTGGAGAAGTTGATATCAATGGTTGTAGGGGGTACATCAACCATGGAGGGGGTAATGATTGGAGTATTAGTGGAAGGGGAAGCAGCCAACTGGTTTTGGTCAAAGGCCGAAGCAACGGGTAAAGACATGGTAGAAGGTGAAAGGTGCAGAAAGGGTGATGGGAGCGGGGGAAAGAGGGTATCAGAGGACAGGGAAGGAGGGTATGGGTATGGGCGAGGTGTAATAGCTAGGTTTTCCGAATTCTAATTAATGTTGATTAACTTAATCATTGATAGTAATTGACATATAACTTGCGAAGATTTCCCAAGTGATGAGTATCAGTCCCACCGTTATGTTCCTCGCATAATTTTGGACGTTTGGGGAAATTTTTAATTTTTCCCCCGGGTAATTATTTTTACCCTCCGGTGTTATTTGGAGCATTTGGGATCTCCAATTAATAAAAATGCAGTTGAGAGAAATGATCAGGACATCGGATATGTCTTAGATATGAAATAACATGGAGAGGCAAAACGGCCAAAAGAGTCGCTATTTCGTTTCTTAACGGCTAAGAAAGACGGCTTAGGAATACACGTTTTCCGAGACAGTTGTGTAATAATTATCCCTACAATATTCCAGATTTAATGTTCCAATCTCGAGAAGTTTGGAGAAAGAGGTTCGACCCGCCTTTGGATCGGTTAAAGGATAATTATCGACTTTACTAAAGGATAATTATCGTCTTCACTATAAATAGCGGAAAATCCTTTATTAATTCATTTCTTTTCACGTTTTCTCGTAAAAGCTCTGATTTCTCTCAACCTTCAAACTCAGATCTACTCTCCGTTTCTAATCCGATTTCAATTGCGTTTGAGTTTCTGGATTCCTCTCTTCATTCTCTTCATAACGGTACCGAGTTTCTGCATTTCCGGGTATATGGAGGGCTGGTCGAGCATATATGTCACCAGGACGGTTCCGTCGCTCAGATTCCGATGAATTTGATGCTGTCCATGCGTAGCCTGCGTCGTTGTGATTCCGAATCTTCTTTCAGATCGTCAATCGGGTTAGTAACGAATAAGTTATGAATTTATTCGTTTTCCGTACTGCGATTTGACCTAAATTGACTTTAGGCTTGTCAAATAGGACAATTAGAAATTCCATTATGGTCGTTATATTATTCTGGTGATTATGGGTTCTTGTTTGATGAAATCTGATGACAGGGGGTTTAGAAATTGCCTGCGGGCAAAACGTTATTCTGGCGAAATCTAATTAATTAATTAAAGGTTAATTAATTAAATTAGGATTAAAATTGAGATTGATGAATGTTGATTAGATACTACCTTGAGATTTGAGGAATTGTGAGCTATGTTGAGATATTGAGGTTTAGTTGGTTGTGAGGCTCATAGATTGAGTATGATCCTTATGGATCCCTTTGGGTCTAGGTGTGACCCCTTTGATGAATAGAGGTTGATATATCTCTTTATGCCTTTTTATAGGCCGTGTTGTCCCTCCAGTGTAGAGGTGATCGTGGTTGATTTTGTACGAGGTTGAGGTAAGTCCGTAGGACTTACTTAGCTACCATCCCTATATTGGGTGTTTGCATGAGTGGTGTGTGCTTTATATGTTTGCTATGATATCATGAGTTGTCGTTTTTATCGACCTATGTTCTATTGACTGCCCCACTACGTGGCTGTGATAACCTTTCCCTTTCATCCCGCCGTGGAGTCTGGGAGGTTCTCTGATGTCAGGCCAGACTGGTTTACAGGAAGGGCGCAATCCACTCCCATAGGGTACACGGATTGTGTGACCGATACTCGTACAGCTGGACATTGTACTCAGAGGCGGGGATGTATCGGTCCTCGTGTCACATACTTTCATCTATCTATATATATACGGTTTTTGAGTGAATGGTTATTATATAAAGATAATAAATGGGTAAATGTGTGATAGCATGTTGATGTGTTTATCTTTCATGATTGTGCTTGTGCTTATGCATTACCTCATATATGTATGGTTAGCTAACGGTTTCATACCGTGTTGTAGATGTTTACAGGTTAGGCGCTACTGGGTGATCTGGCAGGGTGACAGGCCGAGGACTCTCGTACATTAGGTGGTTGGTTTGGGGTTGTTGTGTTTCCCCTCGTGTGTGAGGATGATCTTTTGTACCTCCTATATGAGGAAGTCGTTTTATATACTCGGCTATGTTGTTGTTTACTTTGGGTCGTACAGTTTATACTGTTTTATGTATTTGTTTTATATCTGTCAGTGCCATGTTGTAAGGTCCAGTGAACTTGTTGTCAGGCTAGGGTCAGGATCCATTGTGAGATCCTAGCCCAATGTGACATCCCGATTCCCGCGGATTCGGGGTGTTACAAAGTTGGTATCAGAGCCCAGGTTGACAACAATGGCACTTGCTACCTGCAATGAGGTTTGATAGGTAAAATAAACAAAGCCCACATGGGATCTGACGTTTTCAAAGGTTTTGGTTTTAAGTGTGGTTTTGGGATAGAATGTACGAGAAGTCGTCACCTCTGCCATGGATCTCTGCAGCGTAGATATGTATATATATATGTGTGTACTATGGATTATGTGGATTTATTATATACATATCGATACCTATGGCATATATATAGCCTTATAAGATTAGGTGCGTATATCCTACAGATGACTCAGACTAGAGTAGTATCTGTAGTGGGATGAGGTAGGGGTACACCCCCCCTATTCCTCCAGTGGTGATAAGTTAGGGACTAGTTTCCGCTGTTGTTTCGCCTATGGCAGAGAACGAGTTTGAAGAGGCTGATCGTGTCTCCATGAGTAGATCCGAGTTTCAAGAATATATGTAACAAGTATATGAAGCGGTGATATGTAACACCCCGAATCCGCGGGACTCGGGATGTCACATTGGGCTAGGATCTCACAATGGATCCTGACCCTAGCCTGACAACAAGTTCACTGGACCTTACAACATGGCACTGACAGATATAAAACAAATACATAAAACAGTATAAACTGTACGACCCAAAGTAAATAACAACATAGCCGAGTATATAAAACGACATCCTCACATAGGAGGTACAAAAGATCATCCTCACGTAGGAGGGGAAACACAACAACCCCAAACCAACCACCTAATGTACGAGAGTCCTCGGCCTGTCACCCTGCCAGATCACCCAGTAGCGCCTAACCTGTAAACATCTACAACACGGTATGAAACCGTTAGCTAACCATACATATATGAGGTAATGCATAAGCACAAGCACAATCATGAAAGATAAACACATCAGCATGCTATCACACATTTACCCATTTATTATCTTTATATAATAACCATTCACTCAAAAACCGTATATATATAGATAGATGAAAGTATGTGACACGAGGACCGATACATCCCCGCCTCTGAGTACAATGTCCAGCTGTACGAGTATCGGTCACACAATCCGTGTACCCTATGGGAGTGGATTGCGCCCTTCCTGTAAACCAGTCTGGCCCGACATCAGAGAACCTCCCAGACTCCACGGCGGGATGAAAGGGAAAGGTTATCACAGCCACGCAGTGGGGCAGTCAATAGAACATAGGTCGATAAAAACGACAACTCATGTTATCATAGCAAACATATAAAGCACACACCACTCATGCAAACACCCAATATAGGGATGGTAGCTAAGTAAGTCCTACGGACTTACCTCAACCTCGTACAAAATCAACCACGATCACCTCTACACTGGAGGGACAACACGGCCTATAAAAAGGCATAAAGAGATATATCAACCTCTATTCATCAAAGGGGTCACACCTAGACCCAAAGGGATCCATAAGGATCATACTCAATCTATGAGCCTCACAACCAACTAAACCTCAATATCTCAACATAGCTCACAATTCCTCAAATCTCAAGGTAGTATCTAATCAACATTCCTCAATCTCAATTTTAATCGTAATTTAATTAATTAACCTTTAATTAATTAATTAGATTTCGCCAGAATAACGTTTTGCCCGCAGGCAATTTCTAAACCCCCTGTCATCAGATTTCATCAAACAAGAACCCATAATCACCAGAATAATATAACGACCATAATGGAAATTCTAATTGTCCTATTTGACAAGCCTAAAGTCAATTTAGGCCAAATCTTAGTACGGAAAACGAATAAATTCATAACTTATTCGTTACTAACCCGATTGACGATCTGAAAGAAGATTCGGAATCACAACGACGTAGGCTACGCATGGACAGCATCAAATTCATCGGAATCTGAGCGACGGAACCGTCCTGGTGACATATATGCTCGACCAGCCCTCCATATACTCGGAAATGCAGAAACTCGGTACCAGTTTCCGCTGTTGTTTCGCCTATGGCAGAGAACGAGTTTGAAGAGGCTGATCGTGTCTCCATGAGTACATCCGAGTTTCAAGAATATATGTAACAAGTATATGAAGCGGTGATAGCGGGTAGATCCACACCGGATTTACCAACAATTGTGAGATCAACTGAAGCTTCTGGATCCGGAAAGAAGCAATGGACTGAATCAGTTACGGGAGAAGCAAAGATAATGAATGGGGAACCAAGTCCGATATCAGGACAATCTAGTGATCCTTTGGCCATGAAGATGACTGGTAAGGAACTACAGTGTTTTAATTGAGTGAAAGTTGGGACACTAGGGAGCTGTGTGCCCCAAAGGCGCCCATCATATGCTTTACGTGTGGTAAAGCAGGGTATAGAGCGAAGTTTTGTCAACAGGGCAAGGCGTTGCCTTTACAAGTTCCCTCTCGGAATAAGATCATTCAAGGTGGACGACGAAGATTGAGTTACCCTTCAGTTGCACAGGTTGCAAGAATGAGACAATTATGTTACAATTGTGGCTATCCAGATCATTTGCGTTCTGTGTGCCCTTTGGCACTGATAGCTTGTTTCACTTGTGGTGAGTTAGGTCATCTGGCCCTTTCTGTCAGCACGGTGGTGTTTCTTCCCAGCAAGACCTTCCTCTTTCCGGTGTAGAAAGAGTGGAAGTGGAGGCTATAGTAATGACCTCAGTATTACCTGAGGAGCATGGATCTGACATTGAGTGATGATATGTAGTGGAGCTACGAGTGTTAGCTGTTATAGGTACCATTCTTGTTAATGGTTTACCTGGTGGAGTTTTGCTTGTTGTGAGTGCTATGCACTTCATGTCTTTCGATGCATGCGTTGATGGTTGACTTTTTGTATATAGTAGAAGGTGGATTTTCCTTTACAAGATTACCTTTTTGGGTCTGAGATACCCATGAGATGCGTGTTTTTTCCCTTATTTCAGAGACCCGTGTATGGTTGCAGACTTCTTTGTCATGTCGTAGGTGCATGTGGAAGTCATTATGTGTATGGTTTGGATGAATAGATATCATGTGATGTTAGCTTTTTAATAGTAAAGCTATTATAGTCTTTACTGAGATGGTAAATAGAGGTCTTCTAAGGTTAAGACCTTTGAAGAGACGGGTTTGTCATCAGAACTGTACGAGCAACAAGCTGATAGCACAGGGAGGTGACGCATTCTAGTGTTATACCATGAAGGAGGGAGATAGTCCAACAATTGAAGGTATTCCAGTTGTTTATGAGTTTATAGACGTGTTACTGAACCGTCTAGTTGCCACCTCAACGGAGTGTGGACATTGTTATGAGTTGAAGTATGATACAAGATTGAATGGGAAAGCCACACTATATGGTGCTTGTTGAGATATTGTACTGATAACTTGAAAAGTTTACTGAAACGGGTTTACCCTAGTGGGTTCCATGTTCCGTATTGACGGCCTGACGAGTTAACTTCAAGAAGCAATTGTGTTTTTGGGATTCCTTTATGCTCAAGATATCCCTAGTCATGGATGAGAGAGCAGCATGTGTATGAGATAGCATCCCATACCCGTTATGGACACTACGAGTTTGTAGTGATGTCATTTGGGTTGACGAATGTTTTAGTAGTTTTTATGGAGTTGATGAATAGTATCTTCATCGACTTCCTTGATTAGTTGGTGGTGGACTTCATAGATGACATGTCGGTATACTCTCATAGCAGAGAATAGTAGACCGATCGTCTGAGGACCGTTCCACAGATTTCGAGAGATAGAGGGTTGTATGCTACGCTCTCTAAGTGTAAGTTAAGATGTCAGTGGTAGCCTTTTTAGGCCATGTTGTCTCCGCCAGTGGGATCATGGTTGACCTGGCGAGAATTAAGTATGTTGTAACATGGGAGATACTGATGAACATTAAGGAATACATAGTTTTCTCGGTTCAGCCGATTGCTACCAATGCTTTGACGAAGGATTTTATATGATTATGTATTCATTTGCGAGTCTTTTGAGAAGACCACCATAACTACGTGATGAAAGCAGTGTGTCTATGTTCTGAAGAGTTGAGGAGGCATCTGACCTCTACTTCCATTTTGTTGTAGTTAGAAGATTTTTGGGATTCCGTGATTTACAGTGATACATCCCAGCTAAGTCTGAGATGAGTATTACTACAGAGGAGTAGGGTTATTGATATGTGTGTTTACAACTGAGAACGTATGATGAGAACTACCCGACTCATGATGTAGAGTTAGTAGTGGTAGTTCAAGCCTTTAAGTTTTGAATACCGTACCGGTGTGATCTTCATGTCAGATTTCTATAGATCATAGAAATCTGAAGTATATTTTATGCAACAGGGGTTGAATAACCGCCAGTGTTAAGAGCTTAAGTTGATCAAGACTTTGACTTGAAGATTCCATATCATTCAGAGAGGTTGAATGTTGTCGCCGATAACTTGAATGGAAAGGAGAAGATGATTGTGAGACTGATAGTTCGGCTTCAACTTCAGAGAGATCTAGCTTAGCTAGAGTTGAAGAATCAGTTCCTTGATGAGGATACCCAATTATACCTCAAAGGTTCTACCTGGTCTGTTGGATGAGGTCCAACAGAAGCAGGAGACCTTCCCGGCCTTGACAAGGCTTAGAGAAAGGATGTCTCGTACTGAGGCACCATAGTTCTCCATGGGAGTAGATGGACTGATGAAGAGTCATGACCGCTTTTGTGTACCTGCTGATGCAGATGGAGACAAAGAATATTACGGTATACCTATTGTACACCTTATTCAGTACATTCAGGTACGAGTAAGATGTACCACGAGATGAGACGATTATGTTCTATGAAGCCGATATAACCAGATTTGTGATACAGTGTGTGACCTGTCAGCAGGTCCAGATAAGTATTTCCGATCTAGAGATAAGACCCACCCACTACCAGTGCAGTAGTAGAATTTGGGAGGACATCTTTATGGACTTTGTTATGGGATTGTGACCCAGTAGAAGATTGATGTTATCTGGATTGTTGGTAGCAGATTAATGAAACCAACACGTTTCATTTCTATCAGAAGGACGTGACTAGTGAATGAATTGGCTGAGGAGTACACTACACAGATAGTGAGACTCCATGGTATACCGAGAACGATCATTTCTGATCGAGATGGATGTTTTACTTTGAGATTTTTGGCAGTCGATTCAGACTGCTTTGGGGATGAGTCTGTACCTCATGACTACAATTCACCCCATGACAGATGGTCATTTAGAGAGGATCATCTAGATCTTAAAGATCTATTATAAGTTGTAAGTTGAATGGGAAACGTGGATGGTTATATTACCTTCCATTAATGAGTTTATTATATAACAATGAAGGGCGTGCATCTTTTTGGGATGACCCTATGAGTCAATATATAGACATAAATGTCGTATATCCTTATGCTAGAAGTGATCTAGCAATAGAAGTGGAATAACAACTGACTAGACTCAGAATTTTATAGTTCAAGTAACGTTGATTGAACGAAGAATGTTGGATATACAGAGTCGCCACATATTATATGTAGACAAGAGGCGTTAACCTCTAAAGTTCAAGCGAAAGTTCATGTTCGGCTGTAAGTATCTCAGCTGCGAGACGTTAGACGTGTTAATATGGAAAGGGAAATGAGTTTCCAATATGATGGTTTATTTGAGATCGACCAGTACGGAGAAGGCAGCATGATGTTTAGTTTTGCCTCTGAAGTTGGTGGATGTTCACCCAGTGTTCTTGTGTATCAATTGAGGAAGTATATACCAGGTTGGAAACACTTTGTGAGTTATAATGATCTAGTGGTTAAGTTGAACCACATCGTTGTTGAGCATCTGATTACATTCTTGGAATAAGATATGAAACGCTTGCATTCGAAAGACATTTCCATATTGAGGATATGATGGTCGAGATGAAGACCTGAAGAGGCCATGTGAGAGACTGAGGATAGTGCCCTGAGGGACTATCCAGAGTATATGTTAGGACATACCCATTTATGGGAGCACGAGTATATCTTAGTGTTATCTTGATGAATGTTGTGCTTATGTGCTTATATGCCTTGATGTGTTATTCCATGTTAGATGTGATGTGATTTATGATCTTAGTAGATCTTGATGTGCTAGCGTGATGTATGTTATAGCTGGAGATGATTACTTCCTCCACGCTACCCGAGTATGATTATATTTATAACTGGAGATGGTTCTTTCCTCCATGCTATTTGAGTGGGATTAGGATTCAGCTGGAGATGGTTCTTTCCTCCATGCTACCTTGATGGACATAGTTCAGTGGAGATGTGATTCCTCCATGCGATATATATGTTTATGGGTTGGCTAGAGACGTATTTCCTCTATGCATGTGATATGTTTTGGCTAGAGATGTGCTTCCTCTATGCCTTGTGATGTGGTATGGCGAGAGACGTGATTCCTCTACGCCTTTGGGTAGTGTTATGGCCCTATTTCCTGGAGATGATGATTCCTCCATGTTTATACTTGAGGTTATAGATTGTTATAGGTTGTGATCTTTTGAACGGAGATGTGATACCTCCGATAGAAAGAGTGAGAGTTATACCTCGGCGTATGGGTCCGAGAGGATTTGGGAATTGTTCAAGTTTCGGGACGAAACTTTTTTTTAGGGGTGTGTGATGTAATAGCTAGGTTTTCCGAATTCTAATTAATGTTGATTAACTTAATCGTTGATAGTAATTGACATATAACTTGCGAAGATTTCCCAAGTGATGAGTATCAGTCCCACCGTTATGTTCCTCGCGTAATTTTGGACGTTTGGGGAAATTTTTACTTTTTCCCCCGGGTAATTATTTTTACCCTCCGGTGTTATTTGGAGCATTTGGGAACTCCAATTAATAAAAATGCAGTTGAGAGAAATGATCAGGACATCGGATATGTCTTAGATATGAAATAACATGGAGAGGCAAAACGGCCAAAAGAGTCGCTATTTCGTTTCTTAACGGCTAAGAAAGACGGCTTAGGAATACACGTTTTCCGAGACAGTTGTGTAATAATTATCCCTACAATATTTCAGATTTAATGTTCCAATCTCGAGAAGTTTGGAGAAAGAGGTTCGACCCGCCTTTGGATCGGTTAAAGGATAATTATCGACTTTACTAAAGGATAATTATCGTCTTCACTATAAATAGCGGAAAATCCTTTATTAATTCATTTCTTTTCACGTTTTCTCGTAAAAGCTCTGATTTCTCTCAACCTTCAAACTCAGATCTACTCTCCGTTTCTAATCCGATTTCAATTCCGTTTGAGTTTCTGGATTCCTCTCTTCATTCTCTTCATAACGGTACCGAGTTTTTTCATTTCCGGGTATATGGAGGGCTGGTCGAGCATATATGCCACTAGGACGATTCCGTCGCTCAGATTCCGATGAATTTGATGTTGTCCATGCGTAGCCTGCGTCGTTGTGATTCCGAATCTTCTTTCAAATCGTCAATCGGGTTAGTAACGAATAAGTTATGAATTTATTCGTTTTCCGTACTGCGATTTGGCCTAAATTGACTTTAGGCTTGTCAAATAGGACAATTAGAAATTCCATTATGGTCGTTATATTATTCTGGTGATTATGGGTTCTTGTTTGATGAAATCTGATGACAAGGGGTTTAGAAATTGCCTGCGGGCAAAACGTTATTCTGGCGAAATCTAATTAATTAATTAAAGGTTAATTAATTAAATTAGGATTAAAATTGAGATTGAGGAATGTTGATTAGATACTACCTTGAGATTTGAGGAATTGTGAGCTATGTTGAGATATTGAGGTTTAGTTGGTTGTGAGGCTCATAGATTGAGTATGATCCTTATGTATCCCTTTGGGTCTAGGTGTGACCCCTTTGATGAATAGAGGTTGATATATCTCTTTATGCCTTTTTATAGGCCGTGTTGTCCCTCCAGTGTAGAGGTGATCGTGGTTGATTTTGTACGAGGTTGAGGTAAGTCCGTAGGACTTACTTAGCTACCATCCCTATATTGGGTGTTTGCATGAGTGGTGTGTGCTTTATATGTTTGCTATGATATCATGAGTTGTCGTTTTTATCGACCTATGTTCTATTGACTGCCCCACTGCGTGGTTGTGATAACCTTTCCCTTTCATCCCGCCGTGGAGTCTGGGAGGTTCTCTAATGTCAGGCCAGACTGGTTTACAGGAAGGGCGCAATCCACTCCCATAGGGTACACGGATTGTGTGACCGATACTCGTACAGCTGGACATTGTACTCAGAGGCGGGGATGTATTGGTCCTCGTGTCACATACTTTCATCTATCTATATATATACGGTTTTTGAGTGAATGGTTATTATATAAAGATAATAAATGGGTAAATGTGTGATAGTATGCTGATGTGTTTATCTTTCATGATTGTGCTTGTGCTTATGCATTACCTCATATATGTATGGTTAGCTAACGGTTTCATACCGTGTTGTAGATGTTTACAGGTTAGGCGCTACTGGGTGATCTGGCAGGGTGACAGGCCGAGGACTCTCGTACATTAGGTGGTTGGTTTAGGGTTGTTGTGTTTCCCCTCCTGTGTGAGGATGATCTTTTGTACCTCCTATGTGAGGAAGTCGTTTTATATACTCGGCTATGTTGTTGTTTACTTTGGGTCGTACAATTTATACTGTTTTATGTATTTGTTTTATATCTGTCAGTGCCATGTTGTAAGGTCCAGTGAACTTGTTGTCAGGCTAGGGTCAGGATCCATTGTGAGATCCTAGCCCAATGTGACATCCCGAGTCCCGCGGATTCGGGGTGTTACACGAGGTTTGGCTAACAGTCTCCGGTTGTTGGATAGAATAAGGTCATACGGTATGGGTTCGAACGGGCTTCCGGGTGAGGGATGGGAAGGCGACAAAGGGTAGGGCTTGGATGGGTTGGAGATTTTGCGTATGTTGAATGTCGGAAAGCTTTATGGATAGTCTTCGGGATCTCCTTGAACCAGCCATAGGGAAGCAGGGCAGGGGGGTTGGCGTGGCCGGAGGCCATACTGGGGTGGAGAAGGCGAAGCCTAACTCCGGTAGCAGAGAGGTGAGAGAAGAGAGCATTTTTTTTGATGTTTCCTTTTTTTATTTTTTCAGTCATAATTTTGTGTGTATTATATAGAATTTTAGAGAAAGATGGGTTCTAGTGATGGGGCTAGTGCCGTTATAAGAGTTGAGCACTGACATGCTTAAGTTTTGCTCGTGTATAAACGAGTTGAGTCCGAACGGGAATTTAAAAGGTGTTTATATTCAACTCATTTAGAAAATGAACGACTCCGGACCGAGATTTTTCCGGATCGATCATGAATAGCTCAGCTAATATACTAGTCGTGTAGTGTTAATTTAAGTCAAACGAGCAAAGCATCGACAAATCAAGCGCAACTCGTTCATAAACAAAGTTTACCTCATTTTTTCATCACCCTCATCACCTTCTTCTTTGCACACAAGATCTCTTGCTCATTCATCATCTCAAACAAAGATTTACCTCTTTTCTTCGACACCCTTTGTGAACAATTTTTTCCTACTAATCATTATTGTTTTATCCATTAAGTTTTACATCTTTATGCATCATGATATTTGTGTTCAGCAGTTTCGTCTTTGAGGTTTGATTTTATCTTTTGATGGCGGTTTCGAGCATTTGTCGAGAAGGAGGCGTGGAATTGTAATCGACTCTTGACGGC
This sequence comes from Fagopyrum homotropicum, assembly GCA_033239125.1. Taxonomy (NCBI): domain Eukaryota; kingdom Viridiplantae; phylum Streptophyta; class Magnoliopsida; order Caryophyllales; family Polygonaceae; genus Fagopyrum; species Fagopyrum homotropicum. The sequence continues at coordinate 156,010,192 of BSWB01000003.1, forward strand.
TCTGTTGTAGTCCAAATTTGAAGTTTCATAGTTGTTCCTCTTTCTTCCTACCTATGTACTTCCTTCGAAGATGAATTTTTATGCTCATTGCCTCCTGTTGGCTGGATCATCCTGCTTTCCCTTGAAGAATTTTTTATTTTCGAGTTTTTTTATATATTTTTGTACATCTCTTTTCTCCTTTAATTGTGGCCCTTCATAACGGTTAGTCCATATGCCGATCTTTTTCGGCCTTTTGACTCAGTAGACGGTGTGCCGTCTAATGGTTTGAACCTCTTTCCGTTTTCAAAAAAAAGAAGCAAAAGTGCTTAAAGTCAAGTACAATTAGACATGCATGGGTCCGGTTTGGGCTAAACCGCCGAACAGGCACTTCCCAAACCTACGGTTTGGGCTAAACCGTAGGTTCCCAAACCTAAACCGGCAGTTTAGGTTTGGGACCCATGTCTAAGTGTAATTGTCTTCTATATCGGATGCTACATGTCATTTTTGTACATATTTATATTTTTTTACTTGTTTATTTCTTATATTTCTTTTAATGACTAACTATATTTTTATTAACTAAATCTTGCTATTTTTACGATGTAAATCAAGATAAAATAAATACGGCTAATAATATAAAAAATGCAATATCATACTAATTGATATTTTACCTTCTACATACATTTTAATTTTGATAAAAAAAATTCTCAAGTAAATTACTTTTTTTAAAAAAGAAATATATATACCTTTAATTATTTAATTATTTGCTCTCTATTTTTACGATGTAAGGAACTTATGACTATTGCAGAGAAGGTTAGATGTTGGTGACCGGATATGTGGAACAGATGAACATGACAACCTAAATATACTGGTAATTTTTAATTGGTTCAAATTTGTCAACTTTTGAGTGAGTATAGCGTTTGAGTTGGATTGCCTTGCTTAAATCATTCACAGGTCATAGCTTGTTGCTTGCCATTGAATCTTGGCTTTAACAATTTACTTTAAATATGATACAATTATTCTTTGCTTGCCATTGAATCGCAATATATGCACATGATCCAGGCCATAGCTTGCCACAGTTCCAGATTACCTCTGGTTGTCAATAAAGCTCAGGTAACAAACTAGCACTGGACAAGGTCCAACTGAAATACAGCATCCTATCTATAAACATTCAACTAAAATTATTAACCATACATCATGCTTTGCCTTCAAACTACATACTTAAGCATGATTACACCTTATTATATTCACCACCTTAGCCTTTGGACACCGCCATAACAGATTATGATTTTATTAGGAGTGACATCCTCTTAGATTGTTATATTCACCACCTTAGCCTTTGGACACCTTAGCCTTGTAGCCATGGATTTCAATGCATTTTCATGCCCAGTTGTGGAGCTTATAGACTTTTATGTCCTTCTACTGTGTTGTGCTCAGCTGATGTTCTTGCTTTGGCTACTTTTTTCTGGTAATTTTTTACACTTTGCGTGATTGAATTTTAACTCTATTCACCACTTAGCAGTTTGTTGGTGAATCATGCATGCATGCAGTCCTTTTTCCGACTCTATGGTCTCTCGACCTATCAGTTAAGCTTGTCTGGGTTATCAAATCCTTTAAAACCAATTTATGTGATAAGAATCAATCCCGGAACGTGCTTTCTTCATTACACATAATATGGATTTTGGCCGGCTATATAAATCTTTTGGTCACTCTATGTTGAAGATTGAAGCTTATGTTTGAAGCTTTGCTTGGTCGTTGAAGACTAACTTAATCTTGCTATTTTTTGTGGTGTTCTTTGTTCGAACAACATGAAGTTCCTTGATGGTGTAGACAATGATGGAAGTGAGTGAAACTACCTGAATCATTCATACAAGCTTTTAGCTCTCATTTGGGATTCCTACTTCTGGAAATCATGATTTTGATTTGGAATTTGGGGTGTTATTGTTTTTTTTTGAAAGTTTATGTATATATATCAAGAAAGCAAGGGGAAGTACATAGCAACTAGCTTAGTGTAGAAGTGCGAACAGTGCAAGGGTCAACCCAAGATACAAGAGAGCAAAGCAGGGAGCAGGGAGCAATTGAGAGAATTATTGGGGTGGGAAGCTTATGTCGAGAATCTTCGCCCAACTGAGAGATTTCCTTGAACGGTTCTTCCATTTGAAGGAAAAGTGAGCCTTGGTTGTGTTGATGACGTTGTGAGCACAAGAGGTAGGGTGTGTGCTTTTATTGTTGTAGAGGATGAAATGCGGAATAGGCAGATAAAAGAGTTTAGTCAATACTCTAGAAGGGGGGGATGAATAGAGTATGGAAACTTTTCGCAATCTTAGGATAGGTAAGACCTTATTGAAAGAGATAAGACCTTATCAAACGAGATAAAGTCTTATTCGTAATTATAAGACCTTACACTTTTCTCTAAGATTGGTATTAAGTGTAAAGGTTTAGACAAACCAGGAATATAAAGAGCAGTAAAGGACACACGATATGTTAACGAGGTTCGGTCACCAACACGACCTAGTCCCCGCCTAGGATTGATTCAATCCTAGGATTCCAAGTAGCTTTATTTTCCTTCTTCTTGATGAGTTCCAGATACAATCTTCAGAAGACCTTCCCTCTTCTACACTCAGAAGTCTTACACTTCCTATCTAGCAACTCACACGCTCTTAAAGGAAAACTAAAGTACTCCAGATACAACAATCGTATCCAACGTGTCTAGAGGTAATAATGGTTTGTATGATCCTAGTTGAATTGTACTATAAGCTCGAATAAGATCTCACACTCTCAGGGGAGTAGAACAATAGAACTTCGAATGTGAGATCAACACTTTGTAGGAAGAAAGGAAGAATCGATTTGTCACTTGTGTTTCAGTCGTAGGTAATGAATGCGTGTCCTGTCTCTTCTTCTTTGTCTCTTTAAATAGGCTAGCATTATCTCAGCATTCTTGATCGTTGAGAAAGATCTTGCCTACGTGATCTTCGGAGATCTTTGGTTTGTTGAGATTTGATCCAATCTTATTTGTTGAGATTTTGTTTGTTGGGATGTGAAGTCAAGCAGTCAAGCACGGTTTGTTGAGGTTGAGAAAATCTTCCAATTTTATCTCAAGAAGATTTAATTAAAACAAATCAAAGATTTGTTAAAATCAAATCCCTTAATTAACTCAACAAGAAGGAAAAGCTATTTGGACGTACGCAACTCACGTGTAGTTTTTGTCCAGTTTTGGTAAGGTCTTACCAGTTTATATAAGGCCTTACTGAAACCTGGAAACCAAGGTTTTTTGTAATATGGTAAGGCCTTACCAGACACTGTAAAGACTTTACCAAAACTTGTAAGGTCTTACAAAAACCTAGAAACCACGGTTTTGGCTTTCATCAACCATAAGTAATGTCTTATTTATCAAGGTGGAGTTAACAATCTCCCCCTTGATGAAAGACAAAACTTATGATCTATTTTCCTGCATTTGAACAAACAATATAACATACAATATAACATAAGCACATGTAGGATCAAATTTTGAAAAAGATAAAATCAAGCAAGTTTTTCAAAACAGAAACAACTAAACCAAAACAACCAAGTCTTTTCAAAACATTCAAAAGACATAAAAATCTCCCCCTTTTTGTCTTTCAGCAAGAAAAAGTTAAGATTTGACAAGATCAATCTTCATCATCAGAGACTTCAACAACTTCATCGAACCATTGCCCATAAGCAGAAGAAGAACCAGCCCTTGGTTTGCGACAACGATTACGCACCTTTTCCCTCCATCTATCCTGTGCCTCACCAGTTGTGGTCCATGCCATCAGTTTCGCTAAATGCTTTTCCTGGTCATTTCGGTATTTCTTGACCAATCCATACTCCTCTACTGTCAAGATTGATGGCTCAGGTACTAAGGGTCGAAGAATGCAACGTTTTAACACCTTGCGTTCACAGTTAATCACAACATTCTGACATACTTCTTGAATGTGTTCCACAACATCCTCATCAAAAGGCATGATTGTGGTAGTTGCCCTATGAGATAGAGATGTCAAAAATAGTAACTGATTCAGCTTCTCATTTACCATTAACAGTTTCTCATGTGTGTCATCTTGTCTATCCACAATGTCAGCACGAGCAGTGTTCAGATCTTTTCTCAAAGCATCCACTTCTGCCTCCAAATCCTGAATTCTCTGTTCAGAAGAAGGCTGAGCAGTTGGTTGATGTTTCTTTAGAACCCAATCCCCAGACAAAGTTTTCTCAACTCCAAGCCTTCCCCAACAGTCCTCATCAATGTGTCCTTTATGATAAACCTTATCCTCATCTGTAGTATCAATTTCAAAGAACTCGAAAATCTTTGGAAATAAGTTGGCATAAGAAAGAGGGGCTGTCAAAGGGGTATTTACAGTGTGCAACATGTAGGATAAAATGAGGTTAGGAACATCAATGGCATACCCAGTAAGAATCAAATCCAGAATTTCCAAAAGATTGTCAGTGATCAATTCTCTGGAATTCTTTCGTGGTAAGACACACCTAGCAAGCAAAGTGAAAACAATTTTGGCTTCTAAGGTTAAGACATTATGGGTTTGTTTTTGCTTTGGCTTTGAAGAAGTAGCCACTGAAGGGATTTGTTTCTCAAAAAATGTCTTATGGGCATGTGCAAGACAAACATTTTTCGAGGGATAGGATTTAGTATCAATTTCCTGAGGAATCCCTAAGATGATTGCCAAGGAAGAAGCAGAAAGGGTAATTTGTCGACCTTTTATCTGGGAATGTAGGGTCAAAATCCCTTTTTCTCGATGAGCAGTAAGGTTGACAAAAAAGAGTCGGGTAAGGCGTGGAAATGCAAAATTTCCCAGATTAAACAAGCTCTAGACGTTTGAACATTTCAACAGATTAACACACGGCAGATTCATAGATTCCAGAAAATGCTCATCAACAATTTCACAGAAGCTCAGAGGTCGATTAGCAAAACCATCTTTCCACATCCCAGCTTTGGTATAGTTTAAAAACCAAGAAAATGGTGCTTCACTACTAACCTCAAACCCCAAAGGTGGTGATCGAAGATGATGTTGAGGTATATCCTTTGCGGCTGGGGGATAAACGGCTTGAGCAATTTGCCGAGAAGGAGAGGGAGTAGACATCGAGGAATCAGAATCGGTATTGTATTCTTCCATAATGGCTTTGCCCTTTCTAGCGGATGATCGTTGTTTCTTGGATGCTCGAGCAGTGGACGGAGTTGAAGATCGCTTGGGAACCATTGCGAGTTAGGGTTTGAATGTGAGAGAGACGAGAAGTCGAAGGATTTATGAAGCGCAGAAAGGAAATCATAAAACGAGATCTTTGAAGATTTGATATAAGATGGAGAGAGAGGAAAATCTTTTAAAAAATCTTCGTAAAATTTTAAGAAATTTTAAAAAGATCAAAGATAAAACATAAAGATTTCCAAAAATAAACTCTATTAGTCAGTTATCTAAAAAGATAATAACTAAAAGATTTGATCCAAATTACTCTTATCGAAAATAAGATCAAGAACATACTATTGTTTAGTAAGACCTTAAAATGTATTTTAAGGTCTTAATGTAGGGAATAAGATCAATATTGTAAAACAATAATTGCTCCCCCTACATTTGTGCCTCCCTGTTAAGCATACCAAGTTCTAACCTTATGAAATTAAATCTCTCTTCGGGTAAGGGTTTTGTAAAGATATCGGCCAGTTGTAGATCAGTAGAAATGAATGTCAAAGACACATCACCTTTTTCTACATGATCACGTATAAAATGGTGTCTCACATCTATATGTTTCGTTCTTGAATGCTGTACAGGATTTTTGGAAATAGAAATAGCACTAGTATTGTCACATTTTATTGGTATATCCTTAAAGTTAAATCCAAGATCTTGGAGTTGTTGCGCAATCCATAAGATTTGCGAACAACAAGCTCCAGCAGCAATATATTCAGCTTCGGCTGTTGAGAGAGCCACTGAATTTTGCTTCTTGGAATGCCAACTTATTAAAGATGTACCAAGAAATTGACAACACCCTGAGGTGCTTTTTCTATCCACTTTATATCCTGCAAAATCAGCATCGGAATATCCGATAAGACCGAAACTACTTTGTGTGGGATACCATAGGCCTAAATCTTTTGTACCATTAAGATATCTTAATATCCTTTTTACCGCAATGAGATGTGATTCCTTTGGGTTAGCTTGAAATCTAGCACACATGCAAACACTAAACATAATGTCAGGTCTACTAGCAGTAAGATATAGTAAAGATCCGATCATACCTCGAAATTCTTTTTGATTTACTTGTTTGCCGGTAAGGTCTTGATCCAAAGAGAGAGTAGAGCTCATTGGTGTTTTGGCTATTTTCGATTCATTCATCTTAAACTTCTTCAGAAGGTCTCTTGTGTACTTTCCTTGATTGAGGAATATACCCTTTTTACTTTGATGTACTTGTAGTCCAAGAAAGAAATTTAATTCTCCCATCATACTCATCTCAAATTCCTTGCACATGATGTCAGAAAATTCCTTGCAAAGAGATTCATTAATTGCTCCAAACAAGATATCATCCACATAAATTTGAATAACAAGAATATTCTTTCCATGAGTTTTAATGAATAAAGTTTTGTCAATCAACCCTCTTTTGAAGTTATTTTCTAGAAGATATTTTGAAAGTCGCTCGTACCAAGCTCTTGGGGCTTGCTTTAAGCCGTAAAGAGCTTTGTCAAGCTTAAAAACATGATCTGGAAATTCATTACTTTCAAAACCAGGAGGTTGAGCAACATAAACTTCTTCATCTAGATAACCATTCAAAAAGGCACACTTTACGTCCATTTGAAAAAGTTTGATACTCATGTAAGATGCAAAAGCAAGAAGTATGCGAATGACTTCAAGCCTGGCTACGGGAGCAAAAGTCTCCTCGTAGTCAATACCTTCCTCCTGATTGTAACCTTGAGCTACAAGACGAGCTTTATTCCGAATGACATTACCACTTTCATCCAGCTTGTTTCGAAAGACCCATCTTGTCCCGATAACTGATTTACCTTTGGGTCTTGCAGTAAGTGTCCATACTTTGTTTCGCTCGAACTCGTTTAGCTCATCTTGCATAGCGATAATCCAGTCGGGTTCTTGAAGAGCTTCGGTATATTTCTTAGGTTCTACAAGAGATACAAAAGCATGAAAAGCACATAGGTCTTTTAATTTAGAGCGAGTTTGTATTCCAGATGAGGGATCAGAAATAATATCCTGAGTTGAATGGGATGATGCATGTTTGAATTTCCTCCGGACATTTCTCTGATTATAAGCATCGGGTTCAGAATTAATAGGAAGTGGGGAAGACGGCTCTTGTTGTTCAGGTGGTGATGTATCTTCAAGACTGGTTTCATTTGTAAGACCTTGAGGAGGTACTTCAAGGTCTTGAAACACGTCTGTAAGATCTTGAGAAACGTCTGTAAGATCTTGAAATGGCTCTTGCATGTTTCTGACGTTCTTATCAACTTCTTCTTCCTCTTCCTCATGTTTATTTAGATCAAGATCTGCAAAGCTCTCACTCAAGATACCATTATCGTTTTCATCAAACAAAACATGGATACTTTCTTCGACTACTTTGGTACGTTTATTGTATACTCGATAAGCCTTGCTTTGAGTCGAGTATCCGAGAAATATACCTTCGTCGCTACGAGCATCAAATTTTCCAAGATTATCCTTCCCATTATTATGCACGTAACACGTACATCCAAATGATTTAAAGTAAGATATGCTTGGTTTTCTTCCTTTAAAAAGCTCATAAGGAGTTTTCTTTAACATTGATCGAATCAAACATCTATTAAGAATGTAATTCGCTGTATTAACAGCTTCTGCCCAATATGACTTAGGCAGATCATTCTCTAATAGCATTGTCCTAGACATTTCCTCTAGGGTGCGGTTCTTTCGTTCCACAACCCCATTTTGTTGAGGTGTTCTAGGAGCTGAGAAATTATGAGAAATACCATATTTCTCACAAAATGCATCAAAGTCTGATTGATCGAATTCTCTACCATGATCACTTCTAATAGAAACGATTGGTAGGTTTTTCAAAGTTTGTAACTCCTTACAAAGTTTTGAGAAGTATAAAAGTGCTTCAGATTTCATTTTTAGAAAGAAAACCCAAGTAAATCGAGAATAATCATCAACAATAACAAGAATGTATTGCTTGCCTTTGGGAGATTTGACGCGCATAGGTCCACAAAGATCCATGTGAAGAAGTTCAAGAGGTCTAGTAGTACTTACCACTTGCTTCTTTTTGAAAGAACTACGAGTATGTTTACCTCTTGAGCAAGCATTGCATAATTCATCTACCTTGAATTTTAGGTCAGGAAGACCTCTTACAAGATCTTTTGATTTGAGTTTGTTAAGAGAATGTAAACTGATGTGACCAAGTCGTCTGTGCCATAGTCTTGAGTCATCTGATAAGACCTTGAGACATTTTAAATTTGTCCCTGCAATTTGGTTAGTATTAACAGCATATATATTATTATCCCTGTGAGCTGTTAGTACTAAATTTCCTGTCATCTCATCTCGAACTTCACACTTCTTCTTGTCAAAGCTAACAGAATTTCCTTTATCACAAAGCTGAGAAACACTGAGAAGGTTATATTTTAAGCCATCCACCAAATAAACATCTTTAATATTATTATTTGAATCAAGACCAACGTTACCGATACCAAGAATGTCACATTTTCCTTTGTCACCAAGAGTTATAGTGCCAGTGATTTTCTTCTTTAGAGTGTCGAAAAGAGATTCTTTCCCACTCATATGTCTTGAACAACCACTGTCCATTATCCATTTTTGAGTCTTGGTGATATCCTGCAAAACGGAAAATCATCCTTTCCGGCTTGACCAATAAACAGAGTTAGATCCATTATGGGGGTAGACCATGTTAGGTGGCCTAGTCCCTTTAGGAACCCATATATGTTTTACCCGTTCATTTAGATGTACAGGAAAGGTATTTCTAATAATGTATGGATCCGTTCTCCTACACGGACAAGTTTCCTTTACATGACCCTTTCTACCGCAAAAAAAAAAGTAGGAGATCTCCAATTTCCTTTTGCCTTAACGAACGTGGTAGTGGGTTTAGCAGGAAAATTCCTGTTATATCCTATTCCACTTTGATTTAAGGATAATTGTTGTTCTCCAAGCATTTTATCAAGAGTAGCTTTAGATTTAGTAAATTGCACAAGAGCTATTTGCTGTTCTTGACATTTTTCAGAAAGTTTCACTTTTTCAATCTCTAAGTCAGTATTACATGTCTTAAAAGATGAGAGGTTTGCCTTTAGATCGGAATTTTCCAATCGTAAGGCCTTAACCTCAGTGTCAAGATCTGATTGTATGCTGTCAAGATCTTGAACTTTCAGCGAAAGCATTCTTATGCAAGTTTCCTGATCATTAAGCTTTTCTTGTAAAATGTTGATTTCTTTGCTGTAAATTTCTTCATTAGAAATCATGTTTTTCAGTACTTCTGATAAAACATCGGTAGGACTAGATATAAGATCTCTTACCATTCCATCCAAATGTTGATCTTGATTTTTGTCGGATTTTGCCATAAGACATAAGTTTGCATGATCATCTTCTGAATCTGAATCACTCGAGGAGTCCGAATCGCTCCAAGCTGCTACCATGGCTTTCTTGCCAAATTTCTTTTTCTTGAATTTGTTCTTCTTCTTTTGAGGACATTCTTTAACAAGATGATCTGTTTCACCACATTCATAGAAATTTAGAACACGATTCTTCTTCAAGGGGTTAGAAGACTTACCTTTGTATTTAGATGATCCAGCATTGTCTTTGTTTGAGAATTGCTTTTTCATTTTTAATATTCTAGCTAGTCCTCTTGTGATAAGAGCGAAAGGATCTTCATCATCACTTTCAGAATCTTTCAGTGGTTCCTCTTTCTTAGCCTTGAGTGCCAAATTCTTAATGTTTGTTGGCACATCCCCATCGTCCTCATTGAGGATCAATTCGTGGGTGATTAATTTGCCCAGCAAATCATCAAGAGAAAGTGTATTGAGGTTTTGTGCTTCTTCTATAGCGGTTACCTTGGGACCCCATTTTGCTTTAGGCAAGCATCTAAGTATCTTTCTGACTTTTTCTTCATTGTTGAAAGTCTTTCCCAGTGAGTCAAGATTATTAATGATCTCCGTAAAACGGGTGAACATTACTTTGACTGATTCATCTGGGATCATTTTAAACAATTCATATTGCCTCAGAAAGATACTTATTTTAGTTTCTTTGACCTGACTGGTTCCTTCATAGGTGACCACTAATTTATCCCATATTTCTTTAGCGGATCTGCATGAGGATATACGATTAAATTCATCAGTACTTAAACCACAATATAATAGATTAATAGCCTTGTAGTTTTTCGCCACGCTCTCAAGATCTTTCTGATTGAATTCAGCTTCTGTCTTGTTTACTGTTGTATTGTCGGGACCATCCTTGGTAGGAGTGAGAGGTCCGTTCTTGATAATATGCCAAAGCTCTAAATCTTGATCGATGATAAACATCTGCATCAAGGATTTCCAGTGTATAAAATTGTTTCCTACAAAAAGAGGTGGTCGAGAAATTGATCTTCCTTGACCAAATCCGTCTTGACCTTCACCTGCCATTAGTTAGCCTCACAGATAATAATATCTAAGAAGACATGAGTTAGGCTCTGATACCAATTGAAATGTGGAATAGGCAGATAAAATAGTTTAGCCAATACTCTAGAAGGGGGGATGAATAGAGTATGGAAACTTTTCGCAATCTTAGGATAGGTAAGACCTTATTGAAAGAGATAAGACCTTATCAAACGAGATAAAGTCTTATTCGTAATTATAAGACCTTACACTTTTCTCTAAGATTGGTATTAAGTGTAAAGGTTTAGACAAACCAGGAATATAAAGAGCAGTAAAGGACACACGATATGTTAACGAGGTTCGGTCACCAACACGACCTAGTCCCCGCCTAGGATTGATTCAACCCTAGGATTCCAAGTAGCTTTATTTTCCTTCTTCTTGATGAGTTCCAGATACAATCTTTAGAAGACCTTCCCTCTTCTAAACTCAGAAGTCTTACACTTCCTATCTAGCAACTCACACGCTCTTAAAGGAAAACTAAAGTACTCCAGATACAACAATCGTATCCAACGTGTCTAGAGGTAATAATGGTTTGTATGATCCTAGTTGAATTGTACTATAAGCTCGAATAAGATCTCACACTCTCAGGGGAGTAGAACAATAGAACTTCGAATGTGAGATCAACACTTTGTAGGAAGAAAGGAAGAATCGATTTGTCACTTGTGTTTCAGTCGTAGGTAATGAATGCGTGTCCTGTCTCTTCTTCTTTGTCTCTTTAAATAGGCTAGCATCTCAGCATTCTTGATCGTTGAGAAAGATCTTGCCTACGTGATCTTCGGAGATCTTTGGTTTGTTGAGATTTGATCCAATCTTATTTGTTGAGATTTTGTTTGTTGGGATGTTAAGTCAAGCAGTCAAGCACGGTTTGTTGAGGTTGAGAAAATCTTCCAATTTTATCTCAAGAAGATTTAATTAAAACAAATCAAAGATTTGTTAAAATCAAATTCCTTAATTAACTCAACAAGAAGGAAAAGCTATTTGGACGTACGTAACTCACGTGTAGTTTTTGTCCAGTTTTGGTAAGGTCTTACCAGTTTATATAAGGCCTTACTGAAACCTGGAAACCAAGGTTTTCTGTAATATGGTAAGGCCTTACTAGACACTGTAAAGACTTTACCAAAACTTGTAAGGTCTTACAAAAACCTAGAAACCACGGTTTTGGCTTTCATCAACCATAAGTAATGTCTTATTTATCAAGGTGGAGTTAACAGAGGAGATCATTACGGGTCTTCTAGATGAAATAGATGTAGCTAATCATGGTGGAAGCACGGACATTGGAGATCAGGTCATCTTTATCAAGTGAAAAGGTGCTAATCCAGGTCCAAACACAGTCCCTGTAAGGCAGTGGATGGGGGATTCTGAGCCAGGAGGAGATGAGGTTTAGGACAAGGTGCGCATAGCTGCATCGGTGGAGCAAGTGAGTCTCATCTTCCGGGAGGAGGTTGCAAGTATGGCACATGCTATTTGTGATGATGTTCCAATCACAAAGCTTGGAAAGAGTTGGGAGGCGGTTATGGCTTGCAATCCAGGCAATGGCGCAACATTTAGGTGGGCAGTGAACTTTCCAGATGATGTTGTACTGGCAGGGAGGAGAGGGAGCGGTCGGAGACCAACAATGGTTGTAAGTAGCAGATGTGGAGAAATTGTTGTTGGTGCCGGAGGTGAGGTAGATAAATCGGTCACCACTCATCCTTGTAAGAATTTCATCCCTAACTTTGAGAAGCTGACACCAGGAGTGACTGTTATTGAAGTTGGCGTTGCAGGTCCAGATGGATTGGGTCTTTAAGATGTTGCGGGAAACCCAGGCGCCCCATAGGCTACATTCAGCGTTATTACCATTAAGTTCGAACAGGAGTTTGGATAAGCAAGCCTTGTTCCATGAAAGAGCCTCCTTAAACCCAGTCCACCGTCAGATTTAGGAAGGCAGACAGTGCTCCAAGAGATAAGGGCACGCGAGCTGGAGGTCTTCCCAGCCCAAAGGAAGGATCGTAACAAGCTCCTAATCTTGATCATGATGGATGAAGGGATGAGAAGCGTGAAGCACCAGTAGTGGTGCAGAGTCATGAGGACAAAAGCAATAAGTTGTTTCCTACCAGCGTAACTAAGGTGCCGAGCACTCCATGAAGAGATTTTGTTTGTGATCTTCGTAATGAGGGGGGTGAACTCGGAAACATTCAGTCTTTTGCTACCCACCGGGATACCAAGGTAGATAAAGGGGAGAGAGCCTCTTTGAAAGCCAGATGAGGAAGCAAGGAGATCTCCATCAGAGTCAGAGAGCCCACCAAGATAGATTGAGGACTTTAAAAGGTTAATGCTAAGCCCAGAGTAAGAGCCAAAATAGTCCAGAGTGCGTTTCAGAATGCTGATAGAGGGAGCATCACCTCTACAGAACAGCATGAGGTCGTCAGCGAAGCAAAGGTGGGTGATTCTTGGGGAGGAGCATTTGGGGTGCACGTTGAAGTCAGGGTTTTGAGTGTTGATGTTAAGCATAGTATAGAGCACCTCCATAGCAAGGACGAAGAGAGGGGGGAGAGAGGGCAACCTTGCCGAAGTCCTCTCGAGCCATGGAAGTAACCCACCAGGGAGCCCTTAAAATTGATTGAGAATGAGGCTGTGGAGATGCAAGCATCAATCAGCTTGATGAACCAAGCGGGGTAACCCATACGACCAAGGCAATTCAAAATGAACTGGTGATCAATCATGTCGAACGCCTTGGTAATGTCGAGTTTCAAGGTACATCTAGGGGAAATGTGGCGTCTGCTATACTTTTTGAGGATCTCTTGACAAAGTAGGATGTTGTGCTTGATCGATCTTCCTTTGACGAAGGCCCCTTGTTATCTACCAATGATAGTGGGAAGAGTAGCGTTAAGCTTTTCTGCAAGCAGTTTTGATGCGCCCTTGGATGCCCCTTTTACGTTGACCATAGACGAAGAGGACGAGGCTCTTAGAGTTCGTTCAGATGGACCGATCACCCGATCCCGAGCTAAGGCCATTGCTCGAGCCACCGGCTCCATCATCGCCCACATTACTTCTTCACTTGGTTCCATTACCGACATGCCATGTCTCTACACCACCATGGCATAGGCTACCGGTTCCGTTAGCGGCATGTCTCGTCTTTCCGACTCCATGGCATGAAGATAGCTTATTTTCGGACTATATTTTCATGTTTTCTTTTTTATGTAATAAAGGGATATTCCGTATAAGAATATTCCCTTTTGACCTTATCCTTTTAGGTTTTCCCTTTTGGGCTTTTCTTCATGTATTTTGTTTGGCCCGTTGGCCCATAGGTAGGCAAGTCTCTCTATATAAGAGATATCTTGCCTCACTTATTTTCCATGTTCAATATTACTAAATTTTGAGAAGAATTTCCTCCTACTTAGCTTGGGCATCAAAACCTCTCTTCTATCTCTCAAATTTCTTCCTTGGATCTCGTCTTTGATCCAATAAATCTATATTCGAGGATTCTTCTTGAGAATCAACCTTCGATCCACACAAAAAGGCTTATTCGATCTCTCTAGATCGAAGTAACCTTTGTTTCTTCATCGCTTCCGCCCCTTTGGATCCGAATCGATACAAAGTTGCACAAAGAATCAAGGAGTAGTTGGAATTTTGCTTGATCTAGATCCGGAGTTATCCTGGGTTACCTCCAAGGACGCATCAAATTGGTATCAGAGCAAGGGATCAAAGCTAAGTTCTCTTTACTCTTGTTTTTGTACGTTATTATCTTAAACCCATTTAGCCTTTTTTGTTCATGATGTTCTTCGTTTGTTCATGATGTTCTTCATTTGTTCTTCATGATCTTCATGTTGTTCATCATGTTCTTCATCATGTTCATCCATTTTCCCTGAAATTTTTTTCTTTTCCGTGTTTAACTCAAAACAAAAAGTACAAAAATAGGAGATATTTGGTTTGACTTCAAACCATTTATCAAACCCGTCTTTTTCTTAAACCGACCTAATCCGACAATTTTGTTAATTAATTTCACCAAATCTCTTGGGATATTTTTGTTAACGAAAAGTTCGGATATCTCGCAATTGATATTCCAAGAAAAGCAAAAAAAACTCTTCATCAATACGGATTTGTGTTCAAAAAAAAAACAAAAGAAAGTGTTGCTCAAAACGTTTCAAAGAAACGAAACACACAAAGTGAAAAGACGTCCGGAAAACCGGTCCATCCGAAAAATCGGATTTTACAAAACGGTCAAACACCGAAAGCAAGCAAAGCTTGCCGAGTGAACAATCCGTCCATCTTCTATCTCTCCATTTTCTTACATACGTTTGCAAAATATCACTTGTTTATTTGTGTGTAATTGGTTCAATTTTGTTGGATTTGCCTTCCTTGCCTAACCTCCAAACGTCCTTCCCCAAAGTTGAACCCGATAACGCACTTGAACTTGGGTAAAGTTGACCTAACTTGTCACCTTGCTCACTTGATTACTTGCAATTGTGTGCTGATTTGGAGCAATGACTAATGTTGAAATGGAAACTTCTCAGGATTCTGGTCCGCTAGAGTTCAGTGAACCTTTGGCTCAAGAAACTGCTTCGTTGTCCCTCGAAAATGACTCCATAAGGCAAGACTTGGAAGCCTTGAAGGCACAACAAAAGTTTGATGCCTTGACCCGAGAAAACATTGCCTTGAAAAAAGAGCTAGAAGCTCTTAAGGCCCTTCAGATTGCTCAACGTCCCACCCCAACATATCCGAATGAGATCGTGGTCAATGCTTCCACATCCGATGCACAACGGAAAGGTAAGGGACTTTTGGGAGCCGGACCATCAAACATTACCCGGCTTGCGTCTGTCATTGAACGCACCCATCCTTTACCTCTTGACGGAAATGAGTCTCATGAAGAAGAGGAGGAATTCCCCGACCCGCGTCAAGATGACTTGCCCAAATCAATACGGAACATCGGCACCAATATTATGAGCATCAACATCAACGGTATGTTCCTTCTCCACCTCCACCTAGTGGGCCCCGCACCGACCGACAAACCCGGGAAGAGCCCCGGTACCGTCCCAACTCAACCACCAATCATGGTCGTGAGCATGATCGTTCCAAACACCGTCGCCAACGGTCAACCCGGCAACCGAGGACCCTTGACTTTGATGAATACGATGAGCAACACAACTTCAACGAGTTCTCCGGTGATGAATCCGATTTAGAACGGGTAGCACATAACCGTCCGTGGCACCCACCCGTCATAGACCCCTATGAGAACCAAGACCGAGGTGAAGAATGGTTGCCTCCCCCAAATCCACCTAGGCAGGCCCCACCCGTTCATGGGCGCCAACGGCCTCATGGCGGCCACCGGCGAGCCCGTGCCGATGATGCCTACATTCCACCGCCCTGCCCGGACCCCTACCGAGCTCGTAGGGAAGGTAAGGTTAAGTTCCCTACTTTTCATGGTGAATATGATCCGTGTGTTTTTCTTGATTGGGCGCAGGATATGAAATGAGCATTAAAACATTGTCATTATGAGGAGGAATACGAGAAAATCGAGGCGGCAACTCTATACTTTGAAGGAGATGCGAAGTCTTGGTGGAACCGGTATGAGTTCACACGTGAGAGGCGAGGATGGGCACCGATTGAGACATTTGAACAATTGCTCTATTGCATGACCAAGAAGTACGTGCCCGAGGACTTTAAGAATGATATGCGGTTGCAAATTGCCGAGTTCAAGCAAGGCAACCTCACTCCGGTGGCTTACTTGGCTAAACTTGAGGACATGCACATTAAGGCCGGCGTCTCGGCCTCCCCCTCCGCCCTCCGCACCAAGTTCATGAGTGGGCTTAATGCTTCCATCCGGCGACCGCTCGAGATTGTCCCATTCAAGGATTTGGGAGCATTATGTCATGCCGCCATGAAGCTATATAAGCAACAACTCGAAACACCGCGGTATTCTAGGTATACCTCTTCCTCGAGTCCATATCTTTATCCGTCTAACACACGTTCTCGAGATGCGCCTAGTCCTACAGATACCGACGCTTCCAAAGGGACCCAACGGACGGGTCCTTCACCGGCGCCTCCCTCTCGAGGTCAACAAGGACCGAGAAGACACCAAACCGTGGCCCGGCACCGGTGCCTCCCTCTCGAGGTCAACAAGGACCCTCACCGGCGGCTCGCCCTAGGGAGCCCGTGTGCTACAAGTGTAGCGGTTTTGGCCATGTATAACGTGATTGCCCAAACACCAAACGGGACTTGTTTTCCGACCCAACATATTTCGAGGACGACGATGGTCAACATGACGGTGATATCATTATTGAGGATGACCATGACACCGACCCACTTTTGGCATGGAACCCTGTGATGACGAGCTTGCTTGCGGCCCAGCACAACCCGGTAAATTCGCTCTTGTTTCTCGTCGTATTTTGGCTGTTAAAGAGCATATTCCTATTGATCAACGTGAGAATCTCTTCCACTCTCGTTGCTTGGTTAATAATACGAGTTTTTCTCTCATCGTTGACGGTGGTTCTTGTTGCAATATTGTCAACGAACGGGTGGTAAAACACATCAAGTTGCCTACGACCCCCACCCAACGCCTTACGGACTCCAATGGATTTCCGATACGGCATGTGACACCGTCACACAACAAGCTTGGGTGCCGTTTTCTATTGGCGCCTATGTTGATAAGGTCCTTTGTGATGTTATCAAGACGGACGCCACACATGTCCTATTAGGACGACCATGGCAATTCGATCGCCGCACATATCATGATGGTTATCTTAATCGGTACATGTTCCAATATAACGGAAAATGGGTCACACTTTTGCCTATGACTCCGCACGAAATTTTGGTTGACTATGCGGAACGGAAGAGGCAACAAACTATTGATGAGTCCGCTAAAGCACCGGCAAAATCGGACCCCCGGAGTCCCGATTTTGTAGGTGCTAGTACTTCCAAATCCCGAAACACCGCCCCTCTTGTCCATGCTACCGAGTCCAAAGGTAGTAAAGGTCGCATCGTTTCTTTGGGCGCACCTTTACCATCTTAGGATCCCGTAATTCAAGGACGGTGTGAACCGCGGATACTCTTAGCTCGCCGGCATGATTTGCAACCGGTCATAGAAGGCAAGTTCCCATGTTTCTTACTTGTCCCATTCTGTTTATCTACTTCTCATGACCCGAGTAATGTGCCACACGAGGTGTCTTTGTTGTTGTCCGAATTTCAGGATATTATGCCCAAAGACCTTCCGCCCGGCTTACCACCAATCCGAGGGATTGAACACCAAATTGACTTTGTGCCCGGTGCCTCCTTGCCAAACCGTGCCGCATAACGAGCTAGTCCGGAAGAGACGAAGGAGCTACAACGTCAAGTACAAGAACTCCTAGACCGGGGACATGTGCGTGAATCCCTATCACCATGTGCCGTCCCGGTCATCTTAGTACCAAAGAAAGATGGATCATGGCGGATGTGTGTTGATTGTCGTGCCATCAACCAAATCACCGTCAAATACCGCCACCCGATCCCGCGCCTTGATGACATGTTGGATGAGCTTCATGGCGCCACCATCTTCTCCAAAATTGATCTCCGGAGTGGTTACCACCAAATCCGGATGGCCGAAGGTGACGAGTGGAAGACGGCATTCAAAACAAAGTATGGACTCTATGAATGGCTTGTCATGCCTTTTGGCCTCTCCAACGCCCCGTCCACCTTCATGCGCCTCATGAACCATGTCTTGCGCCGATTCTTTGGTACATTTGTTGTTGTTTATTTTGATGATATTTTGGTGTTTAGTACGTCTTTGGAGGATCACATCGGGCACCTTCGTCAAGTGCTCGAGTGTTGTAACATCCGGAAATTTAATTTCCGGATATTTCCGAGACAAACCGGAATTCGACAGGTTCGGACTTTTCCGTCATTCTTGTCAATTTATGTGATACCGAGTTCTTCAATAATTTTATTATTTTATGTGATGTCTCTACTTACATAAAATACGCGAAAACTGATCTACCTTTTATTATCCGTCAAAGGAGTTGGATCCGTTAAAATAGGCCATCCGGGCCCGTAAAGACTCGTCATTTGGGCTCGTCATGGGAAAGCCAGTTGGGCCCATTAAGGGGCTGAGTGAAACCTGCTGTTACGCTCTTCATTTTTACGTGACTGCTCACCTCTCCCTTTAGCCCTAGTTCTACCCCACGTCTTGAACGAGCCGCCACCCTCCTTCCCTGGGCAACAGCCGGCGCGACCCCCCTACCGCCACCAGTGGCGCCGACCGGTGTCAGCCTCCCGCCGTTGTCGACGCTGAACCGGAGGGCTGCTCTTATTTGCTGCTCGTGCAACCGAACCCCAACCCTAGTGTCGGCCTTCAACTCTCCTGGTCTCCTCGACCTGTTTGTCGTCCGTTCGCCTCGAGCCACCCAGGAAGGTCGTCCGCCTCGAGCCACCCAGGAAGGCCGTCCGCCTCGAGCCCACACAGGAAGGTTGCCCTCCTCGCTTCGGATGCCACACCATAACGTCGTCTTTGCGCAGGAGCAGGGAGCCAAGTGACCATTCCCGATTCCAGCCGTTGTGTGCGTTGCCGTCCCTCCTGGCCACTGGTACCTCATCTCCCAGCCGATGGTGCGTCCAAGTGACAGTTTCCGATCCGTCTTAGTCCTCTCCAACCCGTATTAGTGGGCTTGTCGAGTCTCTCTTGTCGGGTAAGCATCTCCCCTCCCTTCTCTACATTACACTCCCTACTTATGTGCTGATGAGAGCCTCAATTGTATCCTAGACTCTTCCATAACAGCCCTAGAAGATGGCTCGTGGAGCTGCTGCGTTTTCTGCGTTGTAAATTGATGAACAGCTAACTTCGGGTCCAAAGTTAGGTATGAAACACGGATCCATTTTGGCTGAAATTTTTATATGTTATAGATGAGATATTGTGGTAGCACATATTAAAATTTGGGCTTATTCGGAGTTATAGTTTAGGAGATATGATTTTCTCAAGTTGGCTATTCAAGCAGTTTTTTTTAGTGTGCTGAGTTTGAGGAAATATGCTTGAGATGCAGTTTTGTGGAATAAATTTGGAGGGGTTATTGACTTCTGTTAGACTTGAATTTCTGACACGTTATAGTTGATATAGTATAGTAGATCATACTAAAATTTCAGAGGAATCCATGTTATGGTTTGAGAGATATGGGGTTTCAAAGTTCAGTTTTATAAATGTGCTGAGTTGAGAAAAACAGCATGGGATGCTGTTTTGTGAGATAGTTTTGAATAGGCTTTTGATCTCTGTTAGGCTTGAATTTTTGATATGATATATTTGACATCTTGTTGTAGATCATATTAAAATTTGGGAAGAATCGGAGTTACGGTTTGAGAGTTATTGTGTTTCAAAATTGACGTTTTTATATATGTGCTGAGTGTTGGGGAAAACAGCAAGTGATGCTGTTTTGTGAGATGATTTTGAATAAGCTCTTGATATCCGTTGGGCTTGAATTTTGGATATGATATAGTTTACATATTTTTGTAGAACATATTAAAATTTGAGAGGCATCCAGCGAGTGGTTTGGGATGTATGATTTTTCAAAGATTGAGTCGTAAGCAGTTTTTCTGTTGTGCTGAAATTCGGTTTTGTGAGATAGTTTTAAATAAGATTTTGATCTCCTTTGCGGCTGAATTTTGGATATATTATAGATAAGATTTTATAGTAGGACATATCAAAATTTGGGATAAATCCAGTGAGTGGTTTAGGAGTTATGATTTTTCAAAGTGTACTCAGATTTTGGCTAAGTATAGGAAACTTCAAGTGTTGTAACCAACTTTGGAATTTTTATAAAAATGATGGATGAACAGTTTTGAGAAATTCTTGCTCCTAAGGGTAGAGGGAACATCATAGATGATCTAGAGAATTGTTTCGGAATTTTTATAAGCTTTTACGAATTTTATATTTGAAACCGAAGTTAGACCTTTACGATCTTTCGGAAAATAGGAAAATAGGAAAAATGTCAGTTTGTAACCAAACTAAACTTTAGGAGTTAGAATATGATTTTAGAGTCTCAAATAGAAGTTTAGACATGAATTTTGGAAATTTTGGGAGTATCGGGACCAAGGGTAAAATAGTCATTTGACCCTAAATTAGTACTGTAACTAGTTATGTTTTACTACGTTCTTTTATCTTAGAAGTCTTAGACTTCTAATTACGTGGGAGTGTGCTATGCACTCATCTCCTTTGACAGGCAACTGAGTTGCTACAGTTTACAAAGCGAGTTTGGTTTACAGAGAGTCGAGCTTTATACCAGGTAAGTCCTTTGGGCTTACTTAGCTGACTTCTAAATATGAGCATGAATGATGATAGTGGTGTGTGGTTGAGATGTTAGAGTTATAGGTTGTGATAAATATTTACCGACCTATACTTGGCCTAAGAGTAACGGGCGGTGGCATTCTGCTCAGTTAGCTTGCGAGCGCTGGGGGTTTCTTTAGGGACTAGTCCATACTCGGTTTGTAGTGATGCTACCGGCGGAGGTCAGCTAGACCTACACCCAGTTGGATAAGGAACGGAGGCGAGAACTGTTAATAGCTCTCGTGCCACAACTGTAAATTGAATAAGATGAATCACTTAAATAATAGATAATAAACGGTTGAGTGCCAGCATGATGTTTGTTTAATTTTTGTTTTTGCTTGTGTTTGTGTTGTTGTCATTCTACTTATATTTGGATTGTTAGCTAACGGTTTATCCGTGTTGTAGATCTGTAGAGATAGACAGTTGCATAGAGATCCGGAACGGATGGTCAGCCGGGTCCACGTACTCATTAGATGGGGACGGGGAAGTCTTCCATACGTCATGCATGTTATATATCTTTATATATGTTTGTAAGGCTGTCACATGTGTACTTTCATACCATTAAAAATATTATGTTTTGGAAATTGTTTTAATTACATTTGTGCCTTGTTGTAAGATCTTAGTAAAGTTGTTGTTAAACCAAGGTCGGGACCCATTGTGAGGTCCTAACCAGTAGCTCCCCGAGTTCCGAGAATTTGGGGTGTTACAACATGGTATCAGAGCTCTGGGTTGGCAACAATGGCACTTGAAATCTTCTAAAAGACCGAATGTATAAAATAACTAGAACCCGAAAGGGGTCTAAGATTTTCAAAACGGATTTCTGTTTTTACACACGTGCATAGTCGGGTTGTTGGGTTAGTAGTACGTCGGACCACCATCGTTCTCCGTGGATCTCTGCAGCTTAGTAGATGAGAAATAGTTTGTGGACTTATAGTATGGTATGTTTATGTAAGTTATATGTATATCTATACGCATGTAACTTTTTAGTACCTTAAAGGATAGGAAATATACTTTAGTTGAGTTAATATCATGCGATCATCGCCTTATGATAAAATTTTAGTAGATCGTAAAGAGTATCTCTATAGGAAAATAATGGACTCCGACCTCGGAGTAAAGTAATGTGTCCTGACGTACATTCTGGCGATTCCTACAATCATTTGAAGAACGAGTTGACATAAAGTGAAGATTAAAAGATG
This sequence comes from Fagopyrum homotropicum, assembly GCA_033239125.1. Taxonomy (NCBI): domain Eukaryota; kingdom Viridiplantae; phylum Streptophyta; class Magnoliopsida; order Caryophyllales; family Polygonaceae; genus Fagopyrum; species Fagopyrum homotropicum. The sequence continues at coordinate 156,032,243 of BSWB01000003.1, forward strand.
ATTCTTAACCACGAGAATAATTAGATAAGAAAGAATATCAAATAAACTCAGATAGAAGTGATAGAAGTCCATACAAGGAATTTAGCGGTGGGAAGACGAGAGATGAAACTCAAGAATATACGTAAGGACTGATAAGAAGTGCAAATTGAAGCGGACAAAATCGGAATACAAATTAAGTGGTGTCGAGTACAACTACACTTGGCGGGTTAAATGACAGTGCAACAAAGGTGGACGACGCCATAGGCAAGTATGGGCCTGAGAGTACAAAGAAGATATGGTGTTGACCCCGATGTGAAGAATTAAAGAAGTACAAAGACAGAAATTGAAAAAAAAAAAAAGAGTTACAGACGAGAAATAAATTTCTTCATCATAGAGATGGCTTGACTTCCTTAAAGATTCAAGAATTTTGAAAGAAATCATGAAACAAGTATCAAATACAATAGAAGTTTGAAATTTCGACAACATATTGCTATAAAGGTGGAATCACAGAACTACACCAACCAATTCGGAAGAATGTGAGAAAATGAGATTGGTGGACTCAAGGGTCCGCAATAAATTCTCATTTACAAAGAGATTTAAGTTACCAACACTAACGGTTCATACCAGAGAACCGCAAACAGATGATGACTAAAGTAAGGAGAATCGCGAAGACACGCTTACAAGCTAATGTGGAAGACTTGATGAACTCATTGACGACAGATGAATGCTAGGACTAGACTCAGAAGAGTATAGTGACCTCATAAGAGAACAAGAGAAGTGCAGACTGTGGAAGAAACTAAAAGAGTATTAACAAAGAAACTAGAGGAGATAGATTTTCACCAAGTCTATCAAACTTCAAAAGAGATAGAAGAACAATAAGTCTGTGATCTTATGGAAGGTCAACTACATACCAGTCAGTAATAATTGAGACATAACACGTGCGGGTCAACCAGTGGTAACTGGTTATCAGATAAGGAGGATAACCATAGAATGATGAAAGAATTTTATAGACGTCTAGAGGACCCTTCAAGAGATCAACAACGACAAATGTGAAGCTAAATCGATCCGCGTGCTAGTACCTTAATAATAACATGGAGTGAGTTCGAGCAAGGAACCCTAATTAAGAACTTAAGAAGAAAGACTAGGCGGTCAGAAAGGACCCCTTTTATGTCATTGAAGACCAAGGGAAGCGTGTGAGGGATTTACTACCTACTGGCTAGGAAAAGGGTGCATATCACAGTTAGTACAGATGGATTATAAAAGAAGAACTAGAGGAGTAAGGAGTATATGATTTTGATAAGGTTCTATGTCAATCAAGACAAAGTGTGTGTAGCATTCCCTACTAGATAAACCGCAAGTAGAGGGAAGTTAAGGTCATGAGAGTCGCGTAGACGTGCTTACAAGCTATAGTAGAAGATCTAGAAAGGACCATTGATATCAGATGGATGACACAGTTGGACTCGAGAAATGGAGTTAGTTCACGGGGGAACTGGAAGTTTGTAATGTAGAATGAGCTAAAGGAGTATAAATTGATGAACTCGAGTAAGTAGTGCCCGCCAGGAAATTCAACGGCAAAAGAGGTATGAGAAAAGTAAGTCCCGGAAATGGAGATAAGTCAACTATTGACTGACCGACATCAACTGAGGACGTGCAAGAGTTGTTTGGGGATTGACGAGCTATGTACAGTTAAGAAGAGATATCTGTGATTGAGGATTATTGAATTAACTATACCGATGCTTTGGAGGAGTTCCTCAAGTAGACAACGAAAATCTACTTAGACAACTAAAGGTATAGAGAGAATCGTGTTAGAGGTTACTTCTCGGTTGGTTAAGATCAAACTTCAGTCGAGTCAGGAAGTTTGGATCCGTGTTAGAAGAATTCCAAAAGTAAACGGAAGAGGTCGTCTTCCAACCGTTATCTTAGTCCCTTAAGGCAAGTAAGGAAGGTACTTGGTATTTCATCCGGATAGGACTTATGGTGTAATTGAGAGGGAGAATTTTGGGTCCATCAATTTGGACTCACGGAAAATGTCCTTACGATTAGCGGGTGACAACATAATTATCAAAGTAGCGCAGCGAAAGCGTGATGAGTCCTAACCCACAGAACCGGAAACTCGAGAGTACAACAAATGACGTGTCGAGTTTAAGACGATGATAATTGGTGAAATGCGTTTCGTTTAGAAGGAACGTGAAATAGGCTACGTGGAGTGACAAGAATTTTTGTCGAGGAACTGTATCACCAACTAGATAGACGAGAAAGTATGTGCACGCAGAAGTATAGAAAGAGAGTGGTACCCCATTATAGATACAAGTGAAGCATGCCGACCTAGTCACATGTTGGCAGACCAGTAAATTTGGAATTTAATACCTAGCATGGTACTGTAGAAGGAGTTTCTTGATGAAATGAGAAAGGAAGTAACGAAGTAATAAAGGTGTTGTGTAGGGCCTGCACTAACAAGCTCAAGGTGAGTAACTATCAAGTTGAATCGAAAGACAGATAAGAAAAGGAAGCTACGGGAGTGTACTTACGGACCGGTACTCGTACATATAGAAAACATATTCTCAAGAGTGGAGTATAAGAAGAATTTTATCTCAGAACGGAGTCGAGTTGCGTTTTGAGTAAGAGGGATATTATAGGACACAATGCAATGTTAACAACTATTGAGTAGTGGGAGCAAATGACGGTGATGTGAGATCACCTCGTATCTAATACCGTCATTCCGGACATATTGTATGTCACTCAAGACCTTGAAAAATACGTGAGAAGCCTAAGGTGAGCTAACAATATATTAGATATCCATAAATATTATAATAATGTCAAGTGAATACAGATGATGACCACTAGATTGTGTCTCCACTACTAGACCGGAAAAGGGTAAAGGGATGATTCCTTACCTGAGGAATAAGATGACTGAGTCATATTAAAAGACAAGTGAGTCGTGATACAAAGAGCATTAGGCACTTGGCGAAGTGCTGGCGGAGGTCCAAGACCTTTGGCCTGAGTGTGTAGTCAAATAAACATAACGAAGGGAAGAAAATTGACTAGGTTATTTTCTGTACGGTCATCAAAGGACCTGGAGGTGAGTTGCAAAATGTGACCACTTGAAGTTGTAAAGTGGTTTATAAGTGATTGATGGACTAGTAATCCTCACCCTATTGGAGAGTGTAACCCTAGTTTTCTACGGATTCAGTAGAGGTATAATTACCAGACAAAAGTTAGGACATCGGCTTAGAGAATCGGACAATAGAGCCGGATGATACCGGTGAGATATCTAGTTACCACACTAGAACGTGGTAGTAGGCACTTGTGAGATCTATACATGAAAAGATTTCAGAGTTAGTGGTTTTATAAAAGCCGACGAGGCCACCTTGGATACTATGGGTAGTATGAGACATAACCTTTCAAAGACCTTTGTAGAGATAGTGTAATCTAGGGAACGACGAGTTAGGGCTTGACCCTATATCTGTGTTATGTTGTCTGACTACTTGTTTATTTCATGCTTGAGTGCTTAGTCAGGATGTGTGTTATTGATAACCTTGATATGCGGGATACTTATATGTGGAAACGATGACTCTTGTGCGATAACAAGTTGATACATTAGATTTGTACCTGGAGAGCTGACCCTCTGACTGGCGTACTTTAAGTTTCGGGGCGAAACTTATTCTAAGGGGGGATTGATGTAATACCCGGAAAATTTTCTTCCGGCTATTTCAGAAACAAATCATAACTCGACCGTTGACTTTTCCGGCGCTTTAGTTCTTTAGTATGGATTCCGACTTCATGTTGTCTTCTTATAAGTTTCGGGACGAAACTTATTTTAAGGGGGAAATGATGTAACATCCGGAAATTTAATTTCCGGATATTTCCGAGACAAACCGGAATTCGACAGGTTCGGACTTTTCCGTCATTCTTGTCAATTTATGTGATACCGAGTTCTTCAATAATTTTATTATTTTATGTGATGTCTCTACTTACATAAAATACGCGAAAACTGATCTACCTTTTATTATCCGTCAAAGGAGTTGGATCCGTTAAAATAGGCCATCCGGGCCCGTAAAGACTCGTCATTTGGGCTCGTCATGGGAAAGCCAGTTGGGCTCATTAAGGGGCTGAGTGAAACCTGCTGTTACGCTCTTCATTTTTACGTGACTGCTCACCTCTCCCTTTAGCCCTAGTTCTACCCCACGTCTTGAACGAGCCGCCACCCTCCTTCCCTGGGCAACAGCCGGCGCGACCCCCCTACCGCCACCAGTGGCGCCGACCGGTGTCAGCCTCCCGCCGCTGTCGACGCTGAACCGGAGGGCTGCTCTTATTTGCTGCTCGTGCAACCGAACCCCAACCCTAGTGTCGGCCTTCAACTCTCCTGGTCTCCTCGACCTGTTTGTCGTCCGTTCGCCTCGAGCTACCCAGGAAGGTCGTCCGCCTCGAGCCACCCAGGAAGGCCGTCCGCCTCGAGCCCACACAGGAAGGTTGCCCTCCTCGCTTCGGATGCCACACCCTAACGTCGTCTTCGCGCAGGAGCAGGGAGCCAAGTGACCATTCCTGATTCCAGCCGTTGTGTGCGTTGCCGTCCCTCCTGGCCACTGGTGCCTCATCTCCCAGCCGCTGGTGCGTCCAAGTGACAGTTTCCGATCCGTCTTAGTCCTCTCCAACCCGTATTAGTGGGCTTGTCGAGTCTCTCTTGTCGGGTAAGCATCTCCCCTCCCTTCTCTACATTACACTCCCTACTTATGTGCTGATGAGAGCCTCAATTGTATCCTAGACTCTTCCATAACAGCCCTAGAAGATGGCTCGTGGAGCTGCTGCGTTTTCTGCGTTGTAAATTGATGAACAGCTAACTTCGGGTCCAAAGTTAGGTATGAAACACGGATCCATTTTGGCTAAAATTTTTATATGTTATAGATGAGATATTGTGGTAGCACATATTAAAATTTGGGCTTATTCGGAGTTATAGTTTAGGAGATATGATTTTCTCAAGTTGGCTATTCAAGCAGTTTTTTTTAGTGTGCTGAGTTTGAGGAAATATGCTTGAGATGCAGTTTTGTGGAATAAATTTGGAGGGGTTATTGACTTCTGTTAGACTTGAATTTCTGACACGTTATAGTTGATATAGTATAGTAGATCATACTAAAATTTCAGAGGAATCCATGTTATGGTTTGAGAGATATGGGGTTTCAAAGTTCAGTTTTATAAATGTGCTGAGTTGAGAAAAACAGCATGGGATGCTGTTTTGTGAGATAGTTTTGAATAGGCTTTTGATCTCTGTTAGGCTTGAATTTTTGATATGATATAGTTGACATCTTGTTGTAGATCATATTAAAATTTGGGAAGAATCGGAGTTACGGTTTGAGAGTTATTGTGTTTCAAAGTTGACGTTTTTATATATGTGCTGAGTGTTGGGGAAAACAGCAAGTGATGCTGTTTTGTGAGATGATTTTGAATAAGCTCTTGATATCCGTTGGGCTTGAATTTTGGATATGATATAGTTTACATATTGTTGTAGAACATATTAAAATTTGAGAGGCATCCAGCGAGTGGTTTGGGATGTATGATTTTTCAAAGATTGAGTCGTAAGCAGTTTTTCTGTTGTGCTGAAATTCGGTTTTGTGAGATAGTTTTAAATAAGATTTTGATCTCCTTTGCGGCTGAATTTTGGATATATTATAGATAAGATTTTATAGTAGGACATATCAAAATTTGGGATAAATCCAATGAGTGGTTTAGGAGTTATGATTTTTCAAAGTGTACTCAGATTTTGGCTAAGTATAGGAAACTTCAAGTGTTGTAACCAACTTTGGAATTTTTATAAAAATGATGGATAAACAGTTTTGAGAAATTCTTACTCCTAAGGGTAGAGGGAACATCATAGATGATCTAGAGAATTGTTTCGGAATTTTTATAAGCTTTTACGAATTTTATATTTGAAACCGAAGTTAGACCTTTACGATCTTTCGGAAAATAGGAAAATAGGAAAAATGTCAGTTTGTAACCAAACTAAACTTTAGGAGTTAGAATATGATTTTAGAGTCTCAAATAGAAGTTTAGACATGAATTTTGGAAATTCTGGGAGTTTCGGGACCAAGGGTAAAATAGTCATTTGACCCTAAATTAGTACTGTAACTAGTTATGTTTTACTACGTTCTTTTATCTTAGAAGTCTTAGACTTCTAATTACGTGGGAGTGTGCTAATGCACTCATCTCCTTTGACAGGCAACTGAGTTGCTACAGTTTACAGAGCGAGTTTGGTTTACAAAGAGTCGAGCTTTATACCAGGTAAGTCCTTTGGGCTTACTTAGCTGACTTCTAAATATGAGCATGAATGATGATAGTGGTGTGTGGTTGAGATGTTAGAGTTATAGGTTGTGATAAATATTTACCGACCTATACTTGGCCTAAGAGTAACGGGCGGTGGCATTCTGCTCAGTTAGCTTGCGAGCGTTGGGGGTTTCTTTAGGGACTAGTCCATACTCGGTTTGTAGTGATGCTACCGGCGGAGGTCAGCTAGACCTACACCCAGTTGGATAAGGAACGGAGGCGAGAACTGTTAATAGCTCTCGTGCCACAACTGTAAATTGAATAAGATGAATCACTTAAATAATAGATAATAAACGGTTGAGTGCCAGCATGATGTTTGTTTAATTTTTGTTTCTGCTTGTGTTTGTGCTGTTGTCATTCTACTTATATTTGGATTGTTAGCTAACGGTTTATCCGTGTTGTAGATCTGTAGAGATAGACAGTTGCATAGAGATCCGGAACGGATGGTCAGCCGGGTCCACGTACTCATTAGATGGGGACGGGGAAGTCTTCCATATGTCATGCATGTTATATATCTTTATGTATCTTTGTAAGGCTGTCACATGTGTACTTTCATACCATTAAAAATATTATGTTTTGGAAATTGTTTTAATTACATTTGTGTCTTGTTGTAAGATCTTAGTAAAGTTGTTGTTAAACCAAGGTCGGGACCCATTGTGAGGTCCTAACCAGTAGCTCCCCGAGTTCCGAGAATTTGGGGTGTTACAAGTGCCTTAAACAAGAGCAATTGTATGTCAACTTTGACAAATGCGTATTTTGCTCGAACACCACTATCTTTCTTGGCTATGTTGTGTCTAAGGACGGACTACGAGTAGACGAATCTAAAGTTCGTGCTATTTGGGAGTGGCCTACTCCTACTACGGTCACCAAGGTCCGAGCCTTTCTCGGCTTAGCGGGTTTCTACCGACGCTTTGTCAAGGACTTTAGCACGGTAGCGGCACCGCTCCATGAGCTCACTACCAAGGGTGTCACGTTTGAGTGGCGTGATATCCATGCTCGAGCGTTTGATGCGCTCAAAGACCGCCTTTGTAATGCACCATTACTCCAACTCCCAAACTTTTTGAAAACTTTCGAGGTGGAGTGTGATGCATCAAATGTGGGCATTGGAGGAGTTCTCTTACAAGAGACTCGTCCAATTGCCTACTTTAGTGAAAAACTGTCCGGTCCTTCGCTCAACTACCCTACATATGACAAGGAACTATATGCTCTAGTTCGTTGTCTTAAGACATGGCAACATTACTTGTGGCCGAAGGAGTTCGTGATTCATTCGGATCATGCGGCTCTTTCGTATCTCAAGAGTCAAACAAATCTCAGTCGGCGCCATGCTAGTTGGGTAGAGTTTTTAGAGACCTTTCTTTATGTCATTCGGCATAAGAAAGGCAAAGAGAATGTGGTAGCCGATGCCCTTTCTCGCCGCTATGCCCTCCTTGTGTATATGGATGCCAAGATACATGGCTTTGCTCTTATCAAAGAGTTATATGCCACGGATCTTGACTTCAAGGACATATGGGCACAATGCCTCGACCTCCGAGAGCACGAGTCTTTCTTTATTAACGATGACTATCTTTTTCGAGCGGGAAAACTTTGTATTCCGCGCTCATATATATGCCATTTGTTGGTCAAGGAAGCTCATGAGGGCCGTGGTCATTTCGGTGCTACCAAGACCCTTTCCGCTCTCCAAGAGCATTTCTTTTGGCCCCGGATGCGTATGCATGTGACACGGTTTTGCAAGGGTTGCATCACATGTCATCATGCCAAGTCACGCCAAGGTCCGGATGGAATGTATTCTCCTTTGCCTATACCAATGGGACCTTGGGAGGATATATCCATGGACTTTGTGGTCGGGTTGCCTATGTCAAAACGAGGCAAAGACTCCATTTTCGTGGTAGTCGATCGCTTCTCCAAAATGGCTCATTTCATCGCATGTAAAAGCACCCTAAATGCTAGTGAAGTTGTCACCTTGTTCTTTGACAATGTGGTGCGTTTACATGGGATACCACGTTCCATCGTTAGTGATCGGGACGTGAAATTCGTAAGTCATTTTTGGAGAACGTTATGGAGAAAACTTGGAACCAACTTGTTGTTTCAAGTAGTTATCACCCCCAAACCGATGGTCAAACGGAGGTGACCAATCGGACTCTTGGTGCTCTACTTAGAGCCACCACTAGGACCAACCCACGTAGGTGGGAGGACTTACTTTCTGTTGTAGAGTTTTCGTATAACAGGTCTAGGCACACGGCAACTAAATTGTCCCCATTTGAAGTTGTCTACGGCCTTAATCCACACACACCATTGGATTTCACTCCCCGCCCGCTCAAGGATGGAGAACACATCATCGCCGGGAACCGAGCCGCCCAAATCATTGAGCTTCATGAGCGGACTAGGACACAACTTGAACGTCGTGCCGCCCAACTTGCCGGACAACGCAACAAGGGCCGCCACGACGTCTCTTTTGAGCCCGGTGATCTTGTTTGGCTCCACCTACGGAAGGAGTGTTTCCCTACTCGCCGCATGAGCAAGCTCTCGGACCGTGGTGATGGCCCATTCCACATCTTAGCCCGTCATGGTCCAAATGCATACAAGTTAGAGCTTCCGGATTCCTACGGAGTACACCCAACGTTCAACGTCAAGGACCTTGCCCCTTATGTTGAGCCCCTCTTTGACGATGGTGAAACGGGGACGTTTCACAGCCAAGATGGGGGGACTGATGCGCCCTTGGATGCCCCTTTTACGTTGACCATAGATGAAAAGGACGAGGCTCTTAGAGTTCGTTCAGATGGACCGATCACCCGATCTCGAGCTAAAGCCATTGCTCGAGCCACCGGCTCCATCATCGCCCGCATTACTTCTTCACTTGGTTCCATTACCGGCAGGCCATGTCTCTACACCACCATGGCATAGGCTACCGGTTCCGTTAGCGGCATGTCTCGTCTTTCCGACTACATGGCATGAAGATAGCTTATTTTCGGACTATATTTTCATGTTTTCCTTTTTATGTAATAAAGGGATATTCCGTATAAGAATATTCCCTTTTGACCTTATCCTTTTAGGTTTTCCCTTTTGGCCTTTTCTTCATGTATTTTGTTTGGCCCGTTGGCCCATAGGTAGGCAAGTCTCTCTATATAAGAGATATCTTGCCTCACTTATTTTCCATGTTCAATATTACTAAGTTTTGGGAGAAATTTCCTCCTACTTAGCTTGGGCATCAAAACCTCTCTTCTATCTCTCAAATTTCTTCCTTGGATCTCGTCTTTGATCCAAGAAATCCATATTCGAGGATTCTTCTTGAGAATCAACCTTCGATCCACACAAAAAGGCTTATTTGATCTCTCTAGATCGAAGTAACCTTTGTTTCTTCATCGCTTCCGCCCCTTTGGATCCGAATCGATACAACGTTGCACAAAGAATCAAGGAGTAGTTGGAATTTTGCTTGATCTAGATCCGGAGTTATCCTGGGTTACCTCCAAGGACGCATCAAGTTTGGCTATGACTTTGTATGTAGTATTGCAGCAGGAGATAGGTCTGTAATCGCCAGGCGGAGTGGGGGGTTTGGTTTTTTTTGGTATGAGGGTGATAGCAGTGTGATTAACATGGCGGGGCATGATGCCAGTATGGAAGAAGTCCAACACAGCATCGGTGAAGAGTTTACCAGTGGTACTCCAGGAGGATTTAAAGAACATGGCATTGTATACGTCGGGTCCTGGAGCCTTGAGGTCACTCAAGCTGAAGACGGTCTTTTTGATAGCCTCCGAAGTGAATCCAGCGTTGATGAGATCCAAATCAGAAGAAGATATCGAAGGCAGTGGGCAGTTAGGGAATAGATTTTGTGGATTTGCTATGATTGTGGGATTTAGGATCTTGGAGGAGTGGTTAATAAGGATAGTAGTTAGGATCTTGGGGTGTTATTGTTGATTTTGTATAAAATGGTTGTAAGATTCATTTATAAATCTTATTATGTGGGCATACATATTATGATACAAGATTATATTATATGGCTATATGTTAGTGGGCTATCTAAAGTGATTCGATTAAGTCAAGCCCGTAGATTCTAATTAAGTGAAGCGGTTTGGACTTAATGAGTAGATACCAGATTTTGGCTCAATACGTTTAATGGGATTCTATTATGTCAATATATAAAGAATATAAGGTTATGGTCCCTAATATGTCAAATCTGTAATAACCGGAATTTTGAGACTCCGTTAAACCTGAATTTAACCGATTTCCAAAACGTCAATCTTAAATAAATAAATACATAAATTAAATTAAAATAAAACGAGTGTTATTTCTATCATTTTATGTGACATTAATTCACATAAAATGACGAAACCTTGTAATCGGAAATAAAGCACGCACCTTAAAATAAAAATAATAATAATTTAGATAATACGGAATTTAATTCCGTAATATATAACTTCCCGTACCTAACCAGAATCCGTGCGAGCAACGAGTTCCTATTTCCGTTCTAATAGGAGAGCATGCCGAATGGCCCACTAGCAAGCCCACATATCCTATTCAGCCAGCCCATTTATTTAATTTAGAATTAATTAGGGAAATAGGACCCCTTAAAATTATCTTTTGTAAACTAGACCTCCATATAAAAGAAAGAAAAAGTAGGTATGGAAACTAGAAACTAGAGCAATAATTTCTTTAGTTGAAATGATGGTGATTAGATATTTACTTTTGGTTTAAGTATCTTTTTTACATGTTTATCTTTTATTTTTGGTTAATGTATCTAGTTTGATGAAATTTCCAAGTCCATGAATGTTTAATTTTTTTGGGTGACATTGTTTTCGTTACCCAAATATGAATTATAGTATTTTTCTCATTATTGGGTATATGTTTATTGTTTTTGTGGTATGTTTCTTATTGTTGAGTATGCTTAAAGTGATATTTTTGGGTATGTTTTATGGTTATCCAAAATGTGTTACAAGGACCAAATATCATTTGGTATTGATATTTGTGTACAATATCGATTTGTGTAAATTTTGGTTATGACAAATTCAAATTGGGTATGCTTTTATACGTTTATTGGCTTTGTAGTATATTTCTTAGTATTAAGTATATTTAAAGTGATGTCGTGGGTATGTTTTATGGTTACCCAAAATGTGTTATAATGATTAAATGTCAAGCGAATTTTTGGGTAATGACCAAATGTCATTTGATATTGATGTTTGTGTACAATATCGAGTTTTGAAAATTTTAGGTATGACAAATTTAAATTGGGTATGTATTTTGTATTAAGTGATGTTTAAATTGGGTATAAATATAAAATATTATCCAATTTATGGATATTGTTTTATTTTGATATTTGATTTATTGGGTATGTTGTTTTCGAGTATGTTTTTGTACTTTGAGAAATTTATTTTTTGGTATGATTGTGACATTAATTGGGTAAGCCGATTTTTGGGTAAGCGGGTTTTTTCTGGGTTGAGGGCTGCGTTTTTTTGGCCCCAAATTTCCTCCAAATGTCAATCAAAAGGTCACAATCAACACTCACATCAGCCATCACTCATTAGTCATCACTTTTGTCAACTTTTTGTCCTATTTATGAATTAGTCTAGTAAAGTAGGAGCCCTATTTCTCAATTTGTAATTGGTAGGGTCCTAAATTTCAACTCTATAGTGTAAAAGGCCCTAAGTGCCAATTCAGCCTTTAATTTATCCAAATCTCCTATTAACCATAATCCTAACCTAATCCATTTTTTTTTACGTTAACCTATTTTTTTCCCCTAACCTTACCTTGTGCCGCCCTGCTCTTCACCTCTCTTCCTGTACGAGACGACAACAACAGCAACCCTCTTCCGCTTCAACCGGAGACGCCACCACCACTGCCCCTCGTCGACCTTCCTCGTTCGCCGGCGACTGCAGCCGCCAGGTGAGCCACCCTTCCCCTCTTCCTCCCCAGTTTCTGTTGACGGTGTAACGCGTTCTCCCTCCACAGCCGCGACTGCAGGCCTTAGCCGCCACACGGGAGCCACCAAGCCGCCGTCAGTCGACCGCCAGACACCGCCGGAGCCGTCGCCTTCTTCCCCTTTCCGCTGATACACTTCCGTCACTGTGGTTTCGAAACTCACAGCAACTTCCGGCTACTGCAGCGCCAGTGAAGGCCGTCGGGTACACCTTAGCACCGCCTCACTGTCGTGTCTCCGTCTGCACCGCCGCCGCGACGCCTCGACCCAGGGTAGTGCCTGTCTGCAGTGTTGGAGCGAAGGGCTCGAAGCAGCCGGTCCACAACCGATTTTGCACGCTACTACAGAAGGTGGGTTGCATAAATTCTTCTGCCCTTTTCTTTGTCCTTTGACAGCATTACTATAGTGGATCCGTAGTGTAGTTTGGATATATATCTAAGTACATAGATATGACAATGCTTAGATACTCATACCGTATAGAATCATGAGAAAATATAAACAAACGCAGCATAAAAGAGATAAGTTATACTTTTGATGCGGAGGTATTAAAGTTAGATTTACAGTAAATATATAATGAATTGGTAAGGATGACAGGTTGAGCAGGATGGTTAGTACGGTGTGGGTACGGATGTGTACTTAGGTAAAGGAGTTAATGTGCCGAGAGTTTTTATAAGGGCGAGTTTGAGAATAAGAAAGTATGTAACTATACACAATATCTTTTAGTTACAGAGTTATATGAATGGAAGGAAAGGTTAGAGTATGTACCTACGTATACATACATTTACAAGAGTAAAGTAATAATCGGGAAGTAAGGAGGGGTTTTGGTTCTTTGAGGAGTTTTAGAGTGTAACTTATAACCTTTTGGAACTATCAAAGGAAATTGATAGTTTTCTAAATTAAACTTCGAGAATTTACGATACCAAGGGTAAAATGGTCTTTTACCATAAGAGAGCTTTTTCCGTAATTCCTTCGCATGAGGTTGGACGTCGAGATGTGATTTTGATACACATGCCTTATTTGACAGGCGTTTGAGTTACCACGAGTACGGACTGTTTGAGACGTGTTAGAGTGTATTTTGACTCAGGCAAGTCCTTGCGACTTACTTAGCCAGTTTTTTGGATATTAGTTGAGTGATAGTGGTTGTGTGTGCCATGTGCGTGTGTTAATAATAATAACTTGCTAGGACGACCGTTATTATTATGTTTAAGGCCCAAGTGTATGTATAACGGGCCGTGACATCACTACCCAGCTCTGACAGGAGACTGGGAGGTTCTCTATACCCAGACCAGGCAGGTACAAGGTGAGATGCATCGGATCCATTCCTGTTGGTTACACGGGGGCGGAGGCGAGGTTTGGGAATCCCTCGTGTCACAAAATAAGTATCATTAGCGTGAAAGAGTAACTTAACTCAAGATAATAAAATGGACTTGTTTGAAAGCATGATGGGTGTTTATATTTTTATGTGTGTGTGTGCGCTACTATTATCCTTCTAATGTTTAGATAACTAGCTAACGGTTCCACTTGTTGTGTTTTTAGAATTACCGCAGGTTACACCAGCAGCTGAGTGATCCGGAAGTAGTGGTCAGCCGGGTCTCCGTACTCCTTAGAGTGGGGGTTGGGGTTGTGTTTGTCTTTTCTTTCTTTTGGTTAAGACAGTTGTTCGTTTCCTTTGTTTAAGTACTTTAGGTTGCTAGACCGTGTTGCATTCATTACCTTAAAAATACTATTTTATGAATTTCGGTTTTCCTTATTTGTGTCTTGTTGCAAGATCCTAGTAAATTGTTGTCAAACTGAGGTCGGAACCCATTGTGAGGTTCTAACCAGTAATGCTCCGAGTTTTACCGTTTTCCATTCTCTACCCATCAGAGAGAAAACCTAAAGAAATACTAATTAAGGAGATTTGACTGAGGAAGACGATATACCCACAACACCCATTCGGATTGTAGATTCTGAACTAAAGATTAATCTTTTCTTGTGTTATGGAAGCAAGTATATAAATTTTGATTCCTTAATAATTCTAGCATGATTTTGATCCTCAAAGTTTACGGATTTATGGTTAGGAAATTTAACTATTCCAACAAGTGGTATCAGAGCCTTAATCATGTTAGTTTATTAGGAATATATCAGTATATAAGTTCGTGTATGTGCTCGAAGTTTTTGAGTTATTCGACCTGGGTATATGGGTATTCTTTATTTATTGTTTTTTTTTCAATGTTGAGTTGATTTACATATACACGTATAAATTTCTAACAGTAACTATCATGATGATATTGAAAGTGGATGTACATGAGATATTTTGTTTACTCCTCAAAACCTCAATTCTTTTCAAACTACAATAACATGTGTTATCTTAATGTATTTTTGTACACTGCTTGTTTTACCTTTAGATGTATACATATTATATACAAAGGCCAAAGGGAAGTTCTTATTTTTGAAACAGGTTGGTGGTGTAACACCAAAGAACGGTGGATAGAGTCACTGAGGACCATGCAAAGTGAGGACCAATTTTTAATTCATAATTTGTCCTCTTATATATTATCTTTAATAAATACTTATTGCTAGAATTGAATTTCAAATTCTTATCTTGTAGAGTGAGGACCAATTTTAAGTGACTCAAAACCATCATTGTTTTGAAATATATTTTCATATAAATAATCTATATACGTCAGCGTCCTGTGAGGTCGTATTCAAAAAATAGAGATCTCACAATTAATTTCCATTAATCTTTTGTTTTTTAGTCCAATAAAATTTTTTAAAACTGATTTGCTATTTTCATGGTTCAGTTTAAACAATTAAAATTTATATTGTTAAAATTTATATTGTTAAAATATCTATAGATTTTCGATTTTCATATTCAATTTAATCAATTAAAAAGAATAACAAAAATTTTTATTTTGTAAATTAATTTTTTTAAGCAAGAGTTCCTTTATTTATTAAACTAACAATCTATTATTGAAAATTGTACATAACTTTTTTTTTGCTCCAACCAATCTATGTTTTTTAGACAATAATTCTTTATTTTTAAACTATTTTTTAAGTCAGAGAATCTTTTATTATCAATATGATCTATTTACACGTTAAACGTTTGGAGAGATTTGTTATCCCACATCGATTAGCTTTTAAGGTTGATAGTTTTAGAATTTGTATAAATAGTCTAAAGAGTATACAAACAATACATTTCTTGACCTTTTGGTTAAGTTCAAGTACAAATATTATGTGGGATTGTTACCTACAATTATCATTTGCTTAATGTTTTCCCCTGAAATTTATTTTTT
This sequence comes from Fagopyrum homotropicum, assembly GCA_033239125.1. NCBI lineage: Eukaryota > Viridiplantae > Streptophyta > Magnoliopsida > Caryophyllales > Polygonaceae > Fagopyrum > Fagopyrum homotropicum. The sequence continues at coordinate 156,047,720 of BSWB01000003.1, forward strand.
TACGACGATTTTTTCTTTTTTTTAAAGAATTATCAGCCTAATCTATTTACACTAAATTTTATTGACGCATTTTATTATCTCACATATTATACAATTAGCCTTTTGGTTAAGTTCAAGTATAATCTATTAAAGATTAAATTCAAAGCCTTTTGGTTAAGTTCAAGTATAATCTATTATAGATTAAATTTAAGTATAATCTATTATAGATTAAGTTCAAGTATAATATATTATACATACTAAAATAGAGCACAGTTTTTTGGCCTTTTGGTTAATTTCTAGTATAATCTATTATACATACTAAAAGAGATTTTGCTGACGTGCAATGAAAGTAGTATTGAAATGGAGTTCTCACAAACTTTGGCCAATAAATTTTTATTTTGTAAACTGATTTTTTAAGTTAGAAAATCTTTATTTATTAAACTAACAATCTACTATTGGAAAATTTCACGTAACTTTTTTTTTTCAACCAATCTATTTTTGGGGACAATAAATCTTTATTTTTAAACTATTTTTTAAACCAGAAAATCTTTTGTTATTAGTATCATCTATTTACGTTAAACTTTATGAGGGATTTTGTTATCCCACATCGATTAGCTTTTAAGGTTGGTAGTTTTAGAACTTTTTTTTTTTTGAAAGTTTAATTTGTATACCAGAAACGATTTACAGAGGGTCAACTAGACAATTACATGAGCGATAAAGAAAGTTTAGTTTTAGAACTTGTATAAATAGGGAGTCTAAAAAGTATACAAACAATACACTTCTTGATCTTTGGTTAAGTTCAAGTACATATATTATATGGGATTATTACCATACATTTATCAGAGTCTTAATGTTCCCCCTGAAGTTTTATTTTTAGGGACGGTTTTCTTTTTATTTTAAATAATTATCAGAGGAATTTTATCCCACAGATTATACAAATAATATACATTTATTGGTCTTTTGGTTAAGTTCAAGTATAATCTATTATAGATTAAGTTCAAGTATAATCTATTATACATACTAAAAGAGAGCACAATTTTTTAGCCTTTTGGTTAAGTTCAAATATAATCTATCATACATACTAAAAGAGATTTTGTTGACGTGACGTGCAACGGAAATAGTATTGAAATGGAGTTCTCATAAACTTTGGCCAATAAATCTTTATTTTGTAAACTAATTTTTGAAGTTAGAGAATCTTTATTTATTAAATTAACAATCTGTTATTGGAAAATTTCATGTAACTTTTTTTTTCCAACCAATCTAATTTTTTGGGACAATAAATCTTTATTTTTAAACTATTTTTTAAACCAGAGAATCTTTTGTTATTAGTATCATCTATTTACGTTCAACTTTATGAGGGATTTTGTTATCCCACATCGATTAGCTTTTAAGGTTGATAGTTTTAGAACTTGTATAAATAGGAAGTCTATAGAGTATACAAACAATACATTTTCTTAACCTTTTGGTTAAGTTCAAGTACAAATATTATGTAGGATTATTACCCTACAGTTATCAAAGTCTTAATGTTTTTTCTTGAAATTTTATTTTTAGCGACAATTTTTTCTTTTTTCTTTTTCAAAGAATTATCAGACTAAACTAGTTATATACAAAGGCAAAAGGGAAGTTCTTATTTTTAAAACAGGTTGGTGGTGTAGCACCAAAGAACGATGGATAGAGTCAGTGAGGACCAATTTTAATAATGGTAGGCAAAGTGAGGACCAATTTTTAATTCATAATTTGTCCTCTTATATATTATCTTTAATAAATATTTATTGCTAGAATTGAATTTCATATTCTTATCTTGTAGAGGGAGGACCAATTTTAAGTGACTCAAAACCATCATTGTTTGAAATATATATTTTGATATAAATAATATTATAATAATAACAATAATTATGATGATAATATTTGAATGAGTTAGTTAAGTGTAACACCCCGTATTCTCGGAACCCGGGATATTACTGGTTAGGACCTCACAATGGGTCCCGACCTCAGTTTGACAACAATATTACTAGGATCTTGCAACAAGACACAAATAAGAAAAACCGAAATTCAAAAAAATGTATTTGAAAAAGGATGAATGCAACAAAGTCTAACAGCCTATCGTACTTAAACAACGGAAAAGACTAACTGTCTTAACAAAAGGGAAAGACAACAAAGCCACAACCCAAACCTCCACTCTAAAGAGTACGGAGACCCGGCTGACCACTACTTCCGGATCACTCAGCTGCTGTTCTAACTTGCGGTAAATCTAAAAACACAACAAAACAACCATTAGCTAGTTATCTAAACATTAGGAGAATAATAATAGCACACACACATAAAATAATAAAAACTCATCATGCTTTCAAACAATTCATTTATTATCTTCATTTAAGTCATTCACTCTAATGATACTTATTTTGTGACACGAGGGATTCTCAAACCTCGCCTCCGCCCCCGTGTACCCATTAGGAGTGGATCCGATGCATCTCACCGTGTACTTGTATGGTCTGGGTATAGAGAACCTCCTAGTCTCCTGCCAGAGCTGGGCAGTGATGTCACGGCCCGTTATACATACACTTGGGTCTTAACACATAATAACAACGGTCGTCCTAACAAGTTGTTATCATTATTATCACACACATTGCACACACACCACCATTATCACCCAACTAATATCCAGAAACTGGCTAAGTAAGTCGCAAGGACTTACCTGGATCAAACCACCACTCTCACAATCTCAACTCGGTCTACAACCGTAGCAACTCAAACGCCTGTCAATTAAGGCATAGGGATCAAAATCGCATCCCTAACTCTTAGAAGTTATAAATTTTTAAGTTATATCATCTCATAAAGAGAATTTAAGAACAATTTCTCTTAAGTTAGGAAAGACTATTTTCCCCCTTTATCCCAAAACTCTCAACTAGAGTACACTACTCCGGTCGTACTAACTATACTTTAACTCTTCTCGGTTATTATCATACCGCATATTCCTTCTCATTTACGAACACGGTTCTAGTTAAGGACACATATTCACCAGTATATATAAATACTTTTATATATATATATATCCCGCACTTAACCCTTCTTATACCTCTATATACATATACACGTCTCCTACACCCATTCATAAAAAAAAGTACTCATACCTTCCAACTCGTAAAATCTATATATATACACGTATACATGTACATTGTACTTATTAATATATATATATTAATATATATATATATATATATATATATATATATATATATATATAGATATATACCACTCTTCCAACTCCAAATCTATACAAGAGTATATACGTACATTGTTTTTATTTGTACATTTGAATTGTAAAACTATTACTCTCAGCAATCTACTTCTCTATATACATAGATTTACGTATCTTGTATACAGGAGAAGGGAGACTCACCGCCAAGCACGTTACGCCTCAGCAGGGTAAAGGAGCAGTCCTGGGTCGACTTCAGTCGGGCCTGCACTGCACCAGCCGAAATGATGAGCGGGAAGTCGGTGGTGGTTGCAGCGATCTGTGCTCCAATGACGAGGCGGAAACTCGGTACAAGCAGGTTGCTCGAGTCGCGAAGAAACAAAAACCGATCTTCTGTTTTGGGGCGGCGGTTCGTCCGGAATTCGGTCGGCAAGAGGGCGGCGAGGAGAGGAGGTGCACGAGCCCTCTGGTTATAGTCCGCTGCAGTACACCGATGAGGCCGGTGGTGCAAGGACGGACCGGTAGGCGGTGTCTCTCGTTGGAGGTTCGGGACGTTGAAGTTGGCTCTGGCGCAAGGCGGTTGTCCTCCTTCCCTGCGTGCAGTCCCTGTGGAGACGAGCGGCGTTCTCAAGCAGCGTGTTCGTCCCGGCGATGGTGGCGGCTAAGCAGAAGCTCGATGAAGATGGGATCGGGAGTGCGTAAGAGGCTGTTACGATAGAGAAGTTGGAGAAGGCATGGCCGGTTGCTGCTGCCCCTTAGGTTAATTAGATTAGGTTAAATTTTAAGATTAGGTTAATTAGGTTCAAGATGGGTGTTGGGCCGGCTAAAGAAGTATGGGCCAGCAATTTGGGCTGAAGACTTTTGGCCAGAATTGGCTGCTCCTCAAATAAAACGAAAGAAAACTCGTTGTTCGCCCGGGATCGTTAAAAGTACGGAATTAATTACGAGATTATTTACTGAATTATATAAGTTATCATTTTATGTTAATCGATGTCACATAAAATGATAGAATTTAATATCTTTTTATTTTTATTTAAAAGAATTTAGGTTGGCGGATCGGAGTCTGGTTTGATCCGGTATTAAACGGAGTTTAAATTTTATTTATTTTTTTTCGGTTATTACATCAGTGCCCTCTTAAAAGAAGTTTCGTCCCGAAACTTATAATAATGTAACTAATCATTCGACTTTCTTTGTAAATCTTAGTTTCATAAAATTTTTGTTTCTCACCATGCAACTACTCAAACATCAAAATCACACACCCATCACATAAAACATAATCACTCCATCCAAGGTAAAAACATGAAAAGTCAAACAATAATAGCATCCGAGTACTAACTCGATGGTACAGAAGTAGCAGCTAACCCTACAAAGAACTCGGAATAACTACGTCTAATACTCTCCTCTATCTCCCAAGTGGCCTCATGAGCTCCTCGTCTAGACCACTGGATCATCAACATCGATATCTCCTTAGACCGCATACATCTAGTACTGCGCTCCAGGACGGCTACTGGGTACTCCACAAAAGTTTGCTTTGGCTCATCTATCCGATTCTTAAAGCTGATGACTTGACTCTTATCCGGTAAGTACTCTCTCATTGAGACATGGGGGACGGTGGGCGTACATCCTCTAGTATGGGTAATAGTGTCAATCGATAAAAATGAAGGCTCAAACAGTTTATATATATCAACGGTTCCCTTTCTAAACTCACCTCTAAATATTTTGACGACTACCAAAATAACAATAAAACTTTCTTTCTTCTATTGAATCCATTTGCTCTTGACTTTTCGGAAGATCCCGTCTATAAATTCTGAAACAATGATCTGAGACATCTCCCGACACTTTAATAGGTGGTTAATGCTCTTTGTAAGACCACTCACTTGGTCTTGTCTCCCTAATGTGGCTCAGTCGGACTGTTTCTCAAATAATACCTTATCACCTATTTCTTGCCAGGCTTTCGATTTGTTGTAATCCACGATCACACCCCCGGTGGAGATCTTCATATAGTTCTCCAATTCCTTAACTTGAATTCATGGTTAACCTAACATTGATTTTCTTCATCTGTGGGTTATGGGTCTACCACGCTTCTGTTGTAACACCCATTAATCAACCGTGGTCTGTTCTGAGGGTCAACATGATTTACCCGCTCCCGCATATACTTCCCTTCTACTACTAGCAAGATTTTCTTCAAACAGACCCTTACTCTCTTACTCAACCGTAGTCTGTTCTTAAATAACCAGTAAGCAACCTCTAACCCGATCCTCTCCATATCCTTAGATCATCCCAGAAGTTTGTCGTTGTCGTTGCCTATTTGGGGAATCCTCCAAGGCATCGGTAAAGTTATCTCTTAATCAGCAGTCACTAATGTCTCTTCTTAACGGTACCTACTCGTCAATACCAACCAACACTTACACGCTTAGCTGACGTCGGTCCATCTATAATGACTTATCTCAATATCCCGGAATTACTCTTTTCATACCTATACTGGCGTTAAATTCTTGGTGAGCATCATCTGCCCGATTAATCCTTTCATACTTCGCTAATTCGTTTTATCTTCCACACTTTTGTTTCCTTAGGCTAACTCTACTTCTCGAGCCCAACTGAGTCATTCATCTTGACATTAATAGTCATTCCAAGTCTTCAATGATGGATGGTAAGTGTCTTTGTAGTTCTGGTGACTTTAATTATCATCCCCTTCCAGTCCCCCTTGCAAGGACCGTCGGTGTTGATGACTTAGGTCCCGTGATAATTGGGGTTACCTTGGAATAACAAAAATTTAAGTATAAATAATCTATATACGTCAGCGTCCTGTGGAGGTCGTATTCAAAAAATAGAGATCTCACAATTAATGTCCATTAATCTTTTGTTTTTGAGTCCAATAAAATTTTTTAAAACTGATTTGCTATTTTCATGGTTCAGTTTAAACAATTAAAATTTATATTGTTAAAATTTATATTGTTAAAATATCTATAGATTTTTGATTTTCATATTCAATTTAATCAATTAAAAAGAATAACAAAAATTTTTATTTTGTAAATTAATTTTTTTAAGCAAGAGTTCCTTTATTTATTAAACTAACAATCTATTATTGAAAATTGTACATAACTTTTTTTTTGCTCCAACCAATCTATGTTTTTTAGACAATAATTCTTTATTTTTAAACTATTTTTTAAGTCAGAAAATCTTTTATTATCAATATGATCTATTTACACGTTAAACGTTTGGAGAGATTTGTTATCCCACATCGATTAGTTTTTAAGGTTGATAGTTTTAGAATTTGTATAAATATATACAAACAATACATTTCTTGACCTTTTGGTTAAGTTCAAGTACAAATATTATGTGGGATTGTTACATACAATTATCAGTTGCTTAATGTTTTCCCCTGAAATTTATTTTTTTACGACGATTTTTTTCTTTTTTTTAAAGGATTATCAGCCTAATCTATTTACACTAAATTTTATTGACGCATTTTATTATCTCACATATTATACAATTAGCCTTTTGGTTAAGTTCAAGTATAATCTATTATAGATTAAATTCAAAGCCTTTTGGTTAAGTTCAAGTATAATCTATTATAGATTAAATTTAAGTATAATCTATTATAGATTAAGTTCAAGTATAATATATTATACATACTAAAATAGAGCACAGTTTTTTGGCCTTTTGGTTAAGTTCTAGTATAATCTATTATACATACTAAAAGAGATTTTGCTGACGTGACGTGCAATGAAAGTAGTATTGAAATGGAGTTCTCACAAACTTTGGCCAATAAATTTTTATTGAGAAAATTGGTGTAGAAGGGCCTTTTTTGTATCCATGATACAAAATAGGCCCCTCTATTTTTCTTCCAAAAAATAAAGCTAAAAGAAATTATAAATCATGGGTAATAAGATAGCTATTTAAGAGCAAATTAGTAATGTAGCATAATAACTGCCTAAAAGTTAAAGATATATTAAATTAAAAAAAAGGCAACAGCATGATACGGTATCTTCTACACCAATTTGTTAAAGATATATTAAATCCATAAAAAAGGCAACAGCATGATACGGTATCTTCGCAACCTCCATCTTCAACGGAACCTCTATTGGATCGTGAGATTCTCCATTCGCAACCTCCATCTTCAACGGAACCTCCATTGGATCGTGAGATTCTCCATTCGCAACCTCCATCTTCAAATCGTGAACTTCGACCGTCTTCAACCTCCTGTCTGATATATTCTTTGTGTAACAACAATCAATCCTTGTAAGTATTCCAAATTCTCTCAACAATATACCATTTTAATGGCTTCAATTTTGGTTCAAACCGAAAATAGTTGATGAACGTTTTTCCTAAAATCCATACTCAAAACCGCCATTGTTGATCTTTAACTACATGGCCTTAATTTTGAAATTATCCATTTCTGTGAAATTTATGTATTCGAATCAACAGTGATGAAAGATTATGTACATAATTTTAAGCAGATACATAAAAATCAACGCCACATAAATTTAACAACTACATAATATTAGCAGATACATAAATTATGTTCGTCACCTTCGTCATTACTGACACATAAATTTAACAACTACATAATATTAGTAGATACATAAATTATGTTCGTCACCTTCATCATTACTGACACTCAACACATAAAAATCAACGCCACATAAATATAACAACTACATAATATTAGCAGATACATAAATTATGTTCGTCACCTTCGTCATTACTGACACATAAATTTAACAACTACATAATATTAGCAGATACATAAATTATGTTCGTCACCTTCATTATTACTAACACATAAATTTAACAATTACATAATATTAGTAGATACATAAATTATGTTCGTCTCCTTCATCAATATCAACACTCAGCACATAGAAGATCACCGACATATAAATATACGAAATACAAAATATGAACCATATACATAAATTACGCAGAGCAAATGTGCGAATTAGCCACCAATTAGACGATTGAACGTACATACCTCACAGATCTGAACAAAAATGTCTCAAAACGATTGGATCTACAGATCGAGTTTTTTGTCTCAAAAATCGCACAAAACAAACGATTGAATCTACAGATTGACAATCCGAATGTCGATGATCACACAGCCGTAACGATTGAACAAACAGATCCTCAAAACGAAATAAATCGGCAGTAAACGAACAAAAAATAGAGACAATGTTTATGACAGTAGACGAAAACTCTGTAAATATGGTTGTTATGGACGCAAAAATGGGGGAATTTCATGATTCTTGTATCACGTTTCGGAATGTATATTTCCTTTCCTAACAGAATCCTGATTTGTAGGGGACCGCAATAAATAACCATATTTATTTAATTAAAACTGCCACATCACTTTTTTTAATTTCCATCAGGGGTATGCATTTAGTTAGGAATTAATCTTTATTAGAAAATTAATTGGGGCCTACTTTATCTACATTATTGCAAAATAGCCTATTTAATACACAATAATACATAAATGGCTTACTTACCCTTTTAACTCATTTTTATTTTGTAAACTAATTTTTTAAGTTAGAGAATCTTTATTTATTAAACTAACAATCTACTATTGGAAAATTTCACGTAACTTTTTTTTTTTTCAACCAATCTATTTTTTGGGACAATAAATCTTTATTTTTAAACTATTTTTTAAACTAGAGAATCTTTCGTTATTAGTATCATCTATTTACGTTAAACTTTATGAGGGATTTTGTTATCCCACATCGATTAGCTTTTAAGGTTGGTAGTTTTAGAATTTTTTTTTTTTGAAAGTTTAATTTGTATACCAGAAAGGATTTACAGATGGTCAACTAGACCATTACATGAGCGAAAAGAAAGTTTAGTTTTAGAACTTAAATAGGGAGTCTAAAGAGTATACAAACAATACACTTCTTGATCTTTGGTTAAGTTCAAGTACATATATTATATGGGATTATTACCATACATTTATCAAAGTCTTAATGTTCCCCCTGGAGTTTTATTTTTAGGGACGATTTTCTTTTTTTTTTAAGGATTATCAGAGGAATTTTATCCCACAGATTATACAAATAATATACATTTATTTGTCTTTTGGTTAAGTTCAAGTATAATCTATTATAGATTAAGTTCAAGTATAATCTATTATACATACTAAAAGAGAGCACAATTTTTTGGCATTTTGGTTAAGTTCAAGTATAATCTATTATACATACTAAAAGAGATTTTGTTGACGTGACGTGCAATGGAAATAGTATTGAAATGGAGTTCTCACAAACTTTGGCCAATAAATCTTTATTTTGTAAACTAATTTTTGAAGTTAGAGAATCTTTATTTATTAAACTAACAATCTGTTATTGGAAAATTTCACGTAACTTTTTTTTGTTCCAACCAATCTAATTTTTTGGGACAATAAATCTTCGTTTTTAAACTATTTTTTAAACCAGAGAATCTTTTGTTATTAGTATCATCTATTTACGTTCAACTTTATGAGGGATTTTGTTATCCCACATCGATTAGCTTTTAAGGTTGATAGTTTTAGAACTTGTATAAATAGGAAGTCTATAGAATATACAAACAATACATTTCTTAACATTTTGGTTAAGTTCAAGTACAAATATTATGTAAGATTATTACCCTACAGTTATCAAAGTCTTAATGTTTTTTCCTGAAATTTTATTTTTAGCGACGATTTTTTCTTTTTTTTTTTTCAAAGAATTATCAGACTAAACTAGTTATATACAAAGGCAAAAGGGAAGTTCTTATTTTTAAAACAGGTTGGCGGTGTAGCACCAAAGAACGATGGATAGAGTCAGTGAGGACCAATTTTAATAATGGTAGGCAAAGTGAGGACCAATTTTAAATTATAAGTTGTCCTCTTATATATTATCTTTAATAAATATTTATTGTTAGAATTGAATTTCATATTCTTATCTTGTAGAGGGAGGACCAATTTTAAGTTACTCAAAACCATCATTGTTTGAAATATATATTTTGATATAAATAATATTATAATAATAACAATAATTATGATGATAATATTTGAATGAGTTAGTTAAGTAGGTACTTTATGTCATTTATGTCACACTAGTATGTGACTACATTTCCTTTGTATTTCTTTGTAGGGTGAGGATCAATTAATGTCGATGATTTATTGTCTCGACCCTTCTAGGTGGATAGATTCCGTGTTTAACGTGGTATTAGACCAATTAGTTTTAACGTGGTATTGGACCAATTGATTTTAGAAATAATTGGAGGAATAGGGCCTCATATTATATGCTCTTTGTGTATAGGGCTCCAACTTTTCCATTCATATTTACAGGCCAGAAAAAAAATGGAAAAGGGCAAAGGGTTGGGTAATATCACGCAGTATTTACTGTTCTTTTTTTTGTTGCAGAGAGGTCACTTTCTTACTCAATCAGAGCAGTCACATCATTTGTTAATCGAGTAAGTATGATATTACATATATACTATTACCCAAAAAAGAAAAGACTGTATTTTGGGTATGTATTCTATGTTAATTAGGTATGTAGTTTATCCATGTATTTATTTGGGTATGTATTTTGTGTATGTATTTCTTTGTTAATCGAGTAAGTATGATATTACATATATATACTATTACCCAAATATGATATTTTTCGGGTATGTATCTCTATGTTAATTGAGTATGTAGTTTACCCAACAATGAAATGGGTATGTATTTATTTGTTGGGTATGATATTTTTTAGTAGGTATTTCTACGTTAATTGGGTATGTATTTTACCCAAATAGGTAATTGAGGATGCTTTTTGGGTATGTATTTATTCATTATTTGGGTATGTAGTTTATCCAAGCAATAATTGGAGTCCGCATTTTTTTTGTTAATTGGGTATGTTTTTTGGGTATGTATATATTGTTACCCAAGTATTTAGGATCGATGAAAAATAAGTTCAACAATAGGGGGCCTGCGTTTGAAAGGAAGAAGAAAGAACCTGCATACATTACCCACTTTTTTTTTACGTTTGAAGAGATGAAGAAGGGACATCTGAATTGATTGTGTTGTTAATTTCATCCAACATGTCCATCAACAATGTCACTCAGCAAATCAAATCACATAGATCCCACTTTTTTTACTTTCTAAATCTATAATATAGGAGCCCATTTTCTAAACAAAGAATTGGGATGCCCTATTTCTAAACTTAATAGTGTAAAAGGCCTACATTGTTAATTCTTCCTTGATTTTATGATAAAATTTCAACGGACTTGCATGCATGTGTTGTGTAGGCCTTTAACCATTCCATTTGTGTATCCTCACGGATAAAAATTTCTATATTTACAATCAATAGAATCAAAACATTTACGGTCGTAAAAATAGTAAATCGAAATACCGCCGAAGTATCGTTCCCATAATATCTATGGACGGTAGCTATTTGATTAAAAGTTTAAAACATGAGATAATGTTGCAACAGATATAACGATTGTGATAACGATCGTGTTGTATTGGTTGTATAGACGAAATATTTTGTTCTCGGCTGACTCAGCATTTGCCTTCAAGTTTGGCTTTAGTAATAATTGATGAAATCTAGCTATGCCAAAATTTTCACGTTTATTATCAAATCCTTGAAGCCCAATGTAGATAACTCGTATAAATATTTATAAAATTATCTAGTTTTGTACTTCTAAAGTCGAATTAAATAACTCATTGTAAAATTATCGGTTTTGGACCTCAACTACGGAACTAATTAACTCATACAAAATATTTTTTATAACAATCGTGTCCACGATAGTTAGTATGAATGTATATGATGCTCATTTAATCTATAACATTGATTTATAAAGGTTCTTACTTTCTACTGTAGGAGAGATTCACACTTAATCCTTTTATATATATATATATAGTATAGATCATATGAGAACAGAACTTATCGTGTAATCATGAGAACAGATTCGTAATTATTATTAGTTTTGTTACAAAGGTGTCATATCGTTAAATGTATTATTCGTAGTTATTGTTGGTTGAATGGATTATTCCTAATTATTATTATTCATAGTTATTATTAATTATGATATCTTCTCCAAATCTCAACCCTTAATACTCAACATCCGACGGTCTAAGATTGTTCTCATGATTACACGATAAGTTTGTTCTCATGGAAACCGCACCCGATATATATATATATATATATATATATATATATATATATATATATATATATATATATATATATATATATATATATATATATATATAAACTAAAAATCATTTCTTTACTTTAATAGTGTATGGTTGTTAAACCATTTTTAAAGATAACCCTATCTTGCGGTTTGTCCCATACATTCTATCTTTTTTCTTCATCATCTCCCACCTCAAACGCAAGATAACCCTATCTTGCTGTTTGTCCCATACTTTTAGGGTTGAGCATCGGTTCAAAACCGCAAAACCGTAAATCGAACACAACCGGCAATCCCAGAAAACGTGAACCGCACGGTTGCGGTTCGATTGCGGTTTGAACCGCAAATGAACCGCATTTTGTGGTTTTTGCGGTTTGGTTGCGGTTTTGCGGTTTTTTTTGTGGTTTTGCAGTTTGAACCGCAAACCGCAAAACAAAAACTTGCAGCCCGCAAACCGAACCGATTAACTGCGGTTCGGTTCACCTAACCGCAATCTGCTCAGCCCTACATACTTTAATAGGGTTTGTTGTATTCTTGTGCCTTTTTGTGCTCTTGGTGTTTGCTTTGCTACTGCGGGTGGGTTTTTGCTATGATCCCCCGGTATATTCCTCATCGTTTTCGTTCGTTTTAATCTTATTTACCTTTTTAAATAAAAATTTGAAAATTATTGAAAGCTCATCTATAAAGTGTGCGACAACATTTGTAATTTAATTTCCTAAATCATCAATTGTTCCAATATTTATAAATTACACATATAATTCGTGAGTTTCTGGCTATACAACTACAACACAATGCCATTTGAAGCATTTGGTTCTCTTATAAATAAAATCATTTTTCATAATGAAAGATCGTGAAAGTTTTATCGAAGAGTAACAACAACTTTCCCTACAAGGATAGGGATGTAGTATAATGGGGTACCGAATTCACATGGATTGTGTCGAAGAGTAACAACAATTTTTAATTCATAATTTGTCCTCTTATATATTATCTATAATAAATACTTATTGCTACAATTGAATTTCAAATTCTTATCTTGTAGAGTGAGGACCAATTTTAAGTGACTCAAAACCATCATTGTTTTGAAATATATATTTTGATATAAATAAATTATAATAATAACAATAATTATGATGATAATATTTGAATGAGTTGGTTAAGTAGGTACTTTATGTCACACTGGTATGTGGCTACATTTCCTTTGTAGGGTGAGGATTAATTAATGCCGATGATTTATTGTCTCGACTCTTCTAGGTGGATAGAGTCAGTGTTTAACGTGGTATTAGAACAATTAGTCTTAACTCGAACCACGATCTTACTATGTGGACATTTCGAAACCATTATACATGGTCGGTGGGCCGCTCCTATCATCAATTGATTGATTTTAGGATGAAATTTCAAGAATTAATTAGGGAAATAGGACCCCTTGAAATTCTCTTTTGCAAACTAGACATCTATACAAAATGAAGAAAAAATAGGTATAGAAACTAGAAAATAAGGGCAATAATTTCTCTAATTAAAATGATGGTGATTAGATGTTTACTTTTGGTTTAAGTATCTTTTTTACATGTTTACTTTTCATTTTTGGTTAATGTAGCTAGTTTGATGAAGTTTTCAAGTCCATGAATGTTTAATTTTTTTGGGTGACATTGTTTTCGTTACCCAAATATGAATTGTAGTATTTTTCTTATTATTGGGTATATGTTTATTGTTTTTGTGGTATGTTTCTTATTGTTGAGTATGCATAAAGTGATATTTTTTGGTATGTTTTATGGTTATCCAAACTGTGTTACAATGACCAAATGTCATTTGATATTGATGTTTGTGTACAATATCGATTTGTATAAATTTTGGTTCTGACATATTCAAATTGGGTATGCTTTTATACGTGTATTGACTTTGTAGTATATTTCTTATTATTAAGTATATTTAAAGCTAGTGATATCGTGAGTATGTTTTATGGTTACCCAAATTGTGTTATAATGATCAAATGTCAAGCGGATTTTTGGGTAATGACCAAATGTCATTTGATATTGATGTTTGTGTACAATATCAAGTTTTAAAAATTTTGGGTATGACAAATATAAATTGGGTATGATTTTTTTATTAAGTGATGTTTAACTTGGACATAGATATAAAATAATATCCAATTTATGGATATGGTTTTTTCTGATATTTGATTTTTTGGGTATGTTGTTTTCGAGTATGTTTATGTACTTTGACAAATTTATTTTTGGGTTTGATTGTGATATTATTTGGGTAAGCGAATTTTTGGATAATAGGTGAGAAAATACGGATGTTGGGAATTCATTTTTCTGATTGATGTCATGATGTGACATGTGAGATAGTACAACATGTCACATCCGATGAGTTACCAAACTTTGCCCTCTTTTTGTACTATATTTCTTCTACTCTATTTTATAGGGGGTCAAAATATCAATCTCAAATATTATGGGTCTTCTTTTTCAATTGATTTGTTTAAAATGACTAATTTGCCAATTTTACCATTTTTTAATTCATGATTTGTCCTCTTATACATTATCCTTGATAAATACTTATTGTTAGAATTGAATTTTAAATTCTTTTTTGTAGGATGAGGACCAATTTTAAGTGACTGAAAATCATCATATTGTGAAAAGTATTTTGATATAAATAATAATATAATATAATATTAACAATAATAATGATGATATTTTAAAAAGGAAGGAAGTTTTAATATTGATGTAATTATAATGTCACACTTGTTGTAATATATATGTTGATGTTGTGTTACCGTCTTTTTAAAATATATACGAATAACTTTTTATATGATTTTTTGTTCAAAAAAGTTGTAATACTCAAACTAGTGTAGTAAAATTTCGTGTAACTTCTGGGGTTTTTAGAGCGAGTTTTTAAGTTTTTTTTAAAAAGAATTAGGTAAAAAAAATGCTATTAAAAACTCTTTATTTAGGGATTGTAATTGTTTTTTTTTAATTTAGTGGTCCACTAAAATACAAAAATGCATTATCACAGATGCATGTATTTGAATGCGAATCATATTACGATAAAATTTGTATGTCGATGATTTATTGTCTCGACTCTCCTATGTTGCATGACGGTATTAGAACGGTTAGTCTTAACTTGATCTGCGATCCTAATATGTGAACATTCCGGAACCATTACATAAGGTCGGTGGGTCACTCCGATCCTATTATCAATTGATTTTAGGATGAAACTTCACCGAACTTATATGTGAACATTCCGAACCCATTATATAGTATGTTTGGTCCTAACACGCATGTGTGCTCGTATGCACACAACCTCACTCCACGTCCATTTGTGTCGGACTTTAACCATACCATTTTTTTTAAATAGATAACAAAAAGGAAGAATTGACATTATGTGTCTTTTACACCATAGAGTTGAAAATTTGGGTCCCCCAATTTCTAATTCATAAATTGGGTCCCTATATAATAAGGTGAATAAGAAATAGTACAAAAGTGGGCAAAAAGTGACAGCCCATCCAATTTGATTGTTGACAAATTTGATGAAAATTTTGGAGGGAATTTTTTCCCAAGAAATGCTTGGTTGTCAGTGTAATTCATTTGATTAACTTTTTAATGATTATATATATATTGTTGGTATTCTATAATTTTTTAGGTATGTACGTAGTTATTACTCAATATTGAGATCGAAATTTGGGTAAATGGTGTGTTCGCATGTGTTTTTAGTTTTTTGGTTTCCACATACTCAAGTTTGATATGAATGGGTAAGTATTTTGTAATATATTGATATGTTTTGGTAAGTGGTTTGTTCTTATGGTTGTCAGTGTAGTACATCGAACATGGTAAGTGCATATCCCAATATTGAGATCAAAATTTTGGGTAATCAAACATAAATCGTCATACGTACAAAACAAAAAAAAAAGATAACACACCTAACATACCCAACAAATAGCAACCCAATTTTGTTAACCAAAAGTTTGTTAACATTCCCACACAAGTTTCTACCCCAAAAAACAATCTTACCCAAGACAACTATTAACAATTTTGCCTACCTTTCATAATACATACCCAAAACAGCAACACGCATAACCAATTCATAACAATACCCAGTAAATACATATATGGAGTAATCAGTTTCATTCAAAACATTACTATATACTTGGGTAACATAAAATACATACATGGAGTAATCAATTACATGCAAAACATTCATATATACTTGAATAACGTAAAATACATACCCAAATAACAAATACATGAATCCATACATCACCAATATTCACTGTTGTTAATCCCAAATTACATATCCAATATACAGTGCAAGCTTACCCACCTATCCTGCAAAATACAACCCTAGATACTTGGATAAGATAAAATGCATACCCAAATTAATCAATTAAAAAAATATTTATACCTAGAAAATCATGCATACACAAAACATCCTTACCCAACTAGTTACATACCCAAGTGAGATGATAAACATGCATCCACAACACAAGTCTTACAAAAGAACATCCTTACCAAAATCAAAATATTATCAAGCAAATCTTTCATAACACATACCCAACATAGCAACACACAAATTCAGTTGAAAACAATACCCAGAAAATACACACATGATCGAAGTAACCAATCACTCAATCCCTACCCAAATCAAATCTTATCAAACCTCTCTTTCATTATACATACCCCAAACAACAACACACAAAATCAATTGATAACAATGCCCAATAAATACATTCATGAAGTAATCAATTACTCAATCCATACTCAAACCCAATATCAGAGCCGGATCCGCACACGAAAGAGGAAAACATATTTGTTTGCGAGAGAGACTACTGGTGTTGAACTAGTGTCGGTGATGGCGGGTTCCCAGCAGGGACGGAGCAGCAATGGCGGGTTCCTCGTGACAACCTTGACGGTGAAACCCTAGATCTCTCGCTCCTCCTTCGGTGTCGGACTGGTGGCCAAATGTCATGGCGGCGAGGCAGTGCTCCCTCGCGCTGGTCGTCGGATCCTTTGTGACCGGAGTACTGGAGGCGGAGATTGCACACGGGAAGGAGAAAGAAGGGTTACGGGAGGGAGAGAAAGTGAGGAGATAGATTTGTGTGGCAATGAGAAGGAAGGCTCTTTATTGCCCACTTTTTCCCTCTCTCTTAAAAAGTCTCAAAAATAAACATTTAATCAATATTTAAATTTTTTACAATTACCATCATTTTCATTTAGCCCTCCGATAGTGCTCCTATTTTTTAGTTTGCCTGCCTAGTTTCTATTAATTAAAGTAGAAGCCCATTTTATAAAAGTGGAATTTAAAGGGTCTTATTTCTCTAATTAGTTCTTAAAAAAATAGACTAGAAGTTTGATAGGAGGCAAACTTATATAGTTATATACACTAATTATTAGATTAGGTGCGTACACTGTACACTTACAAAACATACATATCTATGAAAACGACTTTCGTAAAAATTAATAAATTTCAAAAAAAAAATTTATAAAATTATTGAAGTAGTTTGTCAGCTGACTCAGCATTTGCCTTGAAGTTTGTCTTTTAGTAATGATTGAGAGAATCTAGCTAGCAATACCAAAACTTTCACGTTTATTATATGCATTTTGGTTGTCAAAATCTTGAAGCGCAATGCAGATAATATATATTATGGAGTACTTTTTATTAAATAAATAACTATTTAATAAAATTTCAGACTATAAATACCCTATGCATGGTAGAGGTGATCATACAACTACAACACAACACCATTTGAGAGAAAGAGATGAGTAGCTTACCACAATTCATCCTTTTGAAATCAAATGCCAACAACAAATATCTTCGCTATCATGTCTCAAAGAAAGATCAAGCTTCAAAACACTCTTTTCTTAAGTTCTCTCATTATTTGAAGGAGCAGCCGCAGGAGCAGAAGGTCGAGCTCTCGGCTCTATCAGAAAACACCAGTCAACTTTCCGACTCGGAGATTAAGAGTAAGCTCTCTCAGTATATCAAAGAGCAGGAGACCGAGTTTCAATTAGGTCAAACCCGTGATCCAGTTTTTAAGTCAGAGAGAATTGACTTTCACCATCTCAAGTTTGAGGTGGAGAAGGCACAAACTGTTGAAGGATTCGTACACATAAGGACGTGTTACAATAATAAGTATTGGACCAGGTACGTCGTACTTTTAGCCCATGTATTGATAAAAATAAAAGAATTGGGTTAAATAAACTCTTTATAAATTTGGATAGATTAATATATATTAAGATTGTTTTCACATCAAATTTCTTTCTCAACTATCTTTTTATAACTTATTTAATGGATAATAAATTATAGTTAGTATATATATATAGTAGATTTAATATAATTGATAATGAATGATACTTTTTTTTAACAAATTATTCAATTTTAATATTTTGTACGTTGTTGAATTTTTATATATTTTAATTAATTTAACTTTAAAATTAATATTAACATTCAAGTCTTAATATATCATTTTACTTATTCGATGTATAATAAATTTTCTTTTTTGAAAGTTTAGTTGTATTGAGAGCAATTACATAAGATCAAAGGGGGAAAGAAACTGGTGGAGGATGAGGGAGAGAAAGTTTAATAAATTTGATGCTTTATATATATATATATTCTCTATTTGCATAATTAGGAAGTCAGAGGACAGCAATTGTATAGTGGCAGAGGCACATGAGCCCAAAGAAGACCTATCCAAATGGGATTGTACTCTCTTCAAGCCCATTTTCTTGGATGATGACGTTGAAGATGACGTCAGCCCTACTACCTCTGAGAGGAAGATACGTCTTTTGCATGCTGGGCAGCACCACGTAGGCCTTTCTGTTCAAGATAATGAATTTCACCTAGCTGTTGTAGATCAAGAATCACCGGAATCAGAATCCGGGTCGGTTTTTGCACTTTCAGATGCAACGCCGATTGCTACACTCCCGGAATTTGTTGCATTCATAGGTTATACTGGTAAATATCTGGTTGCCTCTGCGAACAGCCGATTGGAGTTCATAGGCAGTGATATTGGTGAAGCTGGAGTTGCTCATAGGATCTCTTATCTTGATGAACGTACAATATTCATAACCGAACATGCCACTAACCGTGATTGGGTTTATAACTTTATTTCACTTATTATACTAGCCGGAAAAGTTGAAGCTCCTGCTTTTTCGAGCTTCTCTCCGATTAGGATTGGCGGCCAAGTTGCTCTAAAACTATCATATTTTAACACTTATGCTAATTCTCGAAGTTGGGACAATAATCCTCCGGATATCTTGTTCGGTAATGTCTCAACAATCACTCGAACTGCCATGCTGAGTGTTGCTGAGCCGGTTCGAATAAGGGAAATCACTAGTGCTACTTATAACTTAGATGATTCTCGTATCTACAATACGAGTAGCGTCGAGAAGTTCAGTGACTCAAGAAGCAACAACACAAATGTACAACAAAGTGGGACGTTTGAAGTGGAGTATAAAGTGTCTCAAACTATGTCATGGAATCAAAATGTTACCGTCAACATTGGTGTTTCGGTTAAGTGGTCGTGCGGGATTCCGTATATCGGGAAATTGGGCATTGATATTTCGTATGAACATAACGAGACATGGGAATGGGGTGAGCAGAAGACAGAAGAAAAGACTGTGAAATACACGCAAAGTATTGTGATACCCCCTGGGAAGAAGGTGACGATGAAGGTTGTTGCCATGAAAGCATATTGTGATGTTCCCTTCACGTGCAAGGTGCGTGACTTGATGACCGATGGAACTCTCAGAGAGTATACAAAGACGGATGGCTTGTTTGTGGGTTGCAATGAGTTCCAGTTCAATACTGTCTTGACAGAAGAAAAACTCTAGTTGTTATATTTGTATATTATCATCGTTTTTCAATTGTTTTCTGGTTTGCAATTATGATGTTGTCGGTCTGGTTTGTTTACTCCATTTAAGTACGTTGCTAATTAAGTGTTTGATCTTTGATCTCCTATGTATCGTATGATATATGCAGTAATTGATATAGTTTTTTTGCCGTCACATATTCTCTCTCAAAATTTTTGCTTCGATCTTCAATTCAAGCCTTTCACATTCTAGATTATTCGAGAATCAACTACAGCTTGCTCGATTAACCTTGATCAGATCAACCAATCGCTTCCGCATCCATCTCAAAGCTTCGGTCAAACATGTGTTATCATTTATCCATTTGCACATCAACAAAAGGAATAATTGAAGCTTAAACTCGATTTAGATTCAGAGTTTATCCTTAAATGTATTCAAGGACGCGTTAATTAGGCTAACAATGTCTATGTCTTGGGTTATCGAGACATTTTATTCTCTCACACCTCACAGCTCAAAATTAAACAAACCCTAGAGCTAAAAAAAACATGTGTCAAATTTTAATAACCTGTATCAAATTTTAAGAACTTGTGTCAAACAAAGTACATTCACCATAATGAATGCGCTGCCACGCTCTCAAAAAAAACCAAATCAAAACCCAGTTTTATCTTCTGCCTTATGAGAAACCCTAGCCCCCAAGCAGAACAAAGGTCTGCCGTTGCAAAATCTGGATGATCGCCGCCACTAACTGCCCCCAAAATCTTCTGCTCCCATATTCGAGATCGAAGAGAGTACATGGGAACAAAATCGACTTGGATGAACTATTCATAAAGAGATGGTGGTGGCGAAGCTGAAAGGCATAGATCTGCCATTGTCATTAAGGTGTTAAACAAACTGGGTAAAGGAAGAAAGAAGAAGCGATGGAAAACCCAACTGAAGGCAAATCGTCAATTAGTTTGGGAGCTAATGGAGGTCGCAGAAGGTTTTAGACTGAAGATGCCCAAATTCTTCATTCCTTTTCAATTTTTTTCATTTGCTTGGCTTTGAAGAGAGCAGCACGTTTGGTGTTAGATGAATTCACAACAAAGTTGTGTCGTCCAATGGTGTCCCAGCTTTCGAACAAGAATGGGAAACTCATTCAGTCTAAAAATCGAAGAGGTAAACGCATAGACTCACTGTGCTCCTTTCAAATCCGTCTTGTTAGCCCTTTCCAGAAAATGTTTGCACTCACATCATTGATGCTTAGAATGCCCAAGTCCGATTTTATAAGTTTTATGGCTCAATGTATCAAATATAACTCTATATGTAATGATATATTCAGGGCTACGACGATACAAGCCAACAACTCTTTAACAATGAAATCTCTCGACTTACAAGTACTTGCTCGTTTCTAGACTATTTTGAACATAAATACAGCGCTATGTTGATTCTATATCTGACTTTAGTCCTAATTGACTATGAAGATGCTAAAACTAAACTGCATAGATGTGAGATTATGGAAAACACTGAACAACAGCATGCTATGAACAACTATGAACCCAAGACCAAAGGCAAAATGGCTACTACTGACATAGACAAGAGTCAATTTTATTGGGAGTGCTCTGATTTGATTGCAAACTGAAAAATGTGAAGTTTTCGAACAAGAAAGTGAAATGTATCTCTTATTTTGTTGGATGTGTGAGATCTGATTTCTTTGCTTGGTTGGACGTCTTTAATAGGGTGAACTGTATTATTAATTTGAGTTTCAACATGACTAATGATGCTTCGGTTAGTTTTTTGATCAGCTTAGACTAGTGGACCATCGGTGCCTTCTGTGGACAAACGAGGAGCTTCATTTTCGGGGACCTCTTCACCTGTTTGTTTTTTGCTTTCAATCCATAGAATACCAATTAATCATAATTAATAATGAGCAATTTATGAGTGTCGCTTCTGATTTTATACTAGCTGTATTTTATAAGTCAGCACCTTGCACTCTTGCCTACCCTTCTGTTGGCTTTTGCGTGTGGCTTGCTTGTGCAGGTTCAGGGAACAAGACCAAAGTGCTGAAGGATAGAAGATGTTTGAAATATACAAAAAGAGCTCCAGAAACACAACAAGAGAATGTGGACTTCACGCACAGTAGTATAACAAACCTAGACTCCTTGTTGAATAACATTTGTAGTGAAAGAGCAATTTGTGTTTGGCTTTTCAAGGATGCGCAATCCGCTTTGATTGGGCTCTGTGTAGCGCTCGATTTGACTAAGATACAAATAACAGGTTGTAAGATTATGAAGTGTAGACACCGTTTATCCCGTAGTTGCCAACATTTTGACCACAATAATTTAAATTCAGAAATTGATAAATGAGATCGCCTTTTGGAACTGTCGGGGTATGAAGAAAAAGAATTTTTGGACTAATTTAAATTTGACTTGTAAAAACGAGAATATTCAAACGATTATGCTAGCTGAGACAAAATCGAAAGACGAGCCTGAGGAAAGGGTATAGAAAAGCGCAGGTATCGATAAAATATTTTTTATACCAGCGATGGGATTTTCGGGGAGGTTGTGCCTACTCTGGAAAGAATACCAAATTAAAGGAGAAAAGGTGGAAATGATTAAAGCCTATCCAAGATTTCTGCTGGTTAAACATACAAATTTTAATTCACAATTTGAATATATGATCGTATTCATATATGCACCGCCGAATGAGCAATTGAAAAATCCGTTTTGGATTGAACTTCATAGTGCTTTGGAGAGTATCCAATTACCGATGATTGTTATGGGTGACTATAATGATCTGATGGAACTGTCGGACAAAAAAGGAGGAGCTACAGTAGCGAATAATAGATTCGACAGACTTTTGCAACTGTCTAACCAATTTTCCCTAACAAACTTAACAACCAAAGGAAATGACTTTACTTGGAAGAAAAAGAAAGAAGAAGATAATAACACCTATGAAAAATTAGATAGAGTGATGACCTCGATGGAAATCATACAACAATATCCCAGTTTACATACCCGAAATCATACTTTTACAAACTCCGATCACTGTATGATTTCCATTAATTTATAAAACAATCAGACAACCATAAAAAACAAACCATTATTTCTAGCAAAAGATACGGACATTGATGAGGAATTTGTGAAGGACTACAAAACTCGATTTCAATCCACACCAATTGATAGGAATAAACTACAAAACAAGTTACAACTCATTTTACCAGAAATTAACTCTCATGATAATTTGAAATTAGAAGTGCCTTTTTCTACAAGTGAAATTAAGGAAGCTATATTCAATATAGGAGCTGACAAATCGCCAGACCCGGATGAGATGCACTACAAAAAATAATTAGCTTTGCGACGGAGGTTTGCGTCGGGAAGGGTTTACCGACGCCAATGAGCAATGTTTGCGACGGCATGGCGATGGCGATAAATATGGTCTTTTATTTGCGACAGCAAAATCACTACCGTCGCAAATAATTAATTTTGCGACAGAAGTTTGCGTCGGAAGGTTTTACCGACGCCAATGAACACTGTTTGCGACGGCATTGCGACGGCTCTTGATTACCGCCGCAAAGTCCAAGATCTGCGCTCAAATTAAAAAACTGAAAATTGATTTTAGCCCTAGATCGAAGGCTCTTCCACAGGGCTCCTTCCACGCCTCTTCCATAGAGCTCCTTCCACCATTGTTGCTCCTAGATCGAAGGTACTCGTCTACGTCTCTTCTTCGCCTCTTTCTACTCATTTGATTGCTCCTTGAGCTCTCTTTCGAGCTTCTGTACTCGGTTCTCATCTTTCTCTTTCAGGTTTCTACCAAGTTCTGCAGTTTACCATCAATCTCCTCTTTCAGGTTTACCATCTTGCTCTCGATATCTTTCTTTGTTCTCGATTTTCTATCAATCCTTTGCTTCCTACAAATATTTAGGGGAAATGTGACAAAATCTGATGTACCTAATCAATTTAGTATTCTGTTTTGATATGCTAGTATTGAGGAGGGATTAGGTGTTTACATCCTTGTTTAGGTTTGTTCAGTGAAGTAATTGATACCGTATCATCTTCTACAATCACACTTTTCCCATTCCATGGAAACCCTTAAATCCCTGTTCTAAGTATCAATCATGAGTCTGTATTTACATGCCTCAAAAGTGACAGCTTGGAAGTAAGGGAAAATGGAAATATATCACAAATTTCGGATGGATATGGATTTTGTTAACACAATTTGATTCTCCGGCAATGCACAGAACTTCCAAAAAACCTAGAATACCAGAAAAAATAACTACAATATAAAACTTATAAGCTCCAAAATAAAACAAAACACAACATTCAACTCGAAAAGAGTTACAAGGTTTAAAATATATCTTATTAACCAGGCATCAATATGCTAAAATTTCATCATATCCAGCTCTTATTTTCCAAGCACTCCAGTAGAGTAGTTAGGTATGATAAATATCATATGACCACATGTAAAGGCAGTACAAAGAAGCATGGAGTTTATTCAGCACACACTTAGTTTCAGTAGCATTTAATGTAATGCCAAAAAGTTGAAAAGAGAAATATAGTGTGGTTAGTATATCCAGGACATAACTATACAGATGTCTATAGAAGATATTGAAAAGTGGGCCTGAAGAGTTAAGTTACCATGTCCACCAAGACATTCATCACAGTTAAAACACTAGGTCAAATATAAAATTCCAACTCACTTTTGTCGTGAAAAATCATATATGAAAACGGGTACTTGATTGTAATGTGCTTCACGAGCACAATCTCTAAAAGTTAAAGAATCTTTATGATCTGTCACAATAAAAGCATTGAGAAGCTTTCCAAGTGCATTTTCAACAGCAAGAGCCCAAGCATCACTTTCTACTAAGTTCTGCAGTTCGTGTGAAAAGTCAAATATCAATGTTGGGTTGCAAGAGAAAGACCGAGTAAACAAAATAGTCAAACAAGCTTTAATAAGACATTCCTCAATACTAAATACTTACGATATTAATGGAAATTAGATTAATCGATCATGCAAATTGGAAAATAAGGGAATACAACATCGTCCCAGGTTGTGTTGTATTGTATATTGCGTTTGGTCCAGTTTATAATAATAAATAATCTTAGAGAAAAATCTTGGTTACCATTGAAGAAATTTCCAGAAGGGAGAGCTCAAAGAGAGTCAGTAAAGTGGTTATAATCTTATAAGTCAGCCATTGTTGATCATCCAATGTTGTAGTATATATAGACTAGAGTATTGGAATGAAATTAGATGGACTGATAGTGAGCAATAACCTTTTATTTCTGTAATTTTGGTAGTGATGATGTGATTGGCATTTTTGGTATACACGAAGTTCTAAATTTTACCTACAGAAGTTTAAAGAAAAAAGAAAATTTAGCAGCAGAGGTTTAAATATTTCGTGTCTAGCATGTCTTCACGTGATTCTACTGTTTTGAAGTTCAAAGTGCATAAAAAGCTAGACTCTCTAGCTACCTAAACACAGTCATAAGTTCCTAAAAGGTCATTCAAAATTTAAAATAAAATAAAATAAAATAAAATGAGGTATAAATACAAGGTACTCATGTACAATGCTGATATAGGAGAGAAACCAGAAAGCAAGTACCTGGAGCAATATTTTTAGTCTTTCTAAAGGTGTAATAAGCAGTGCGAGACCTGAAATAGGCATGAAAAGGACCTTGTATTTGCAAACTATTGAATAAAAATGGAGTATTTCTAAGGGTGTAAGAGTAGTGAGAGAAACCAGAAACCAGAAAGCAAGTACTAGAACATTGGAAGACCTATTATTAGGGATTTCAATGAGTAGAGTAGAGCTTATAAACACAACTCTGCAATGTAATATCATCATTCTCCTATGAATAAAAATGGAAGAAAATGGTTGGCTAATATTGTTTTTTTCATTCTTGCTGTTCTATTTTGAGTGAAACTTGGCAGTTTATCGGTTGGTATTGTGGCTTCTTTTGTCTGAGATTAATAGTAGGGAAAAGAGTTTATTGATGATGACCTTGTATTTGCAAACTATTGAATAAGACATGGTTATCCTTGCAGAAGTATATGTTGATGCAAGTCCTTGTTTGGTCTTTTTGTGGTAGTTAGAGTTAATAGAGCATTAAGTACCTGTTGAATATTGATGCAAATGTGAAATGAACACAGCTCACAGAAAGGGTGTACAATGAAGGGTTAATCAGTAGAGATACAAATTATGACAGCAAATTGTTGAATTGTTTGAAATGTTTCTGTTGAACTGATTTTCTTTTGACATGATTTTGTTTTTTTACTGTTGAACTGTTTTGGCTTAACTGTGGTTTTCTACCGCCTTCACAAGACAACAACACATCAACACTGTCAAGGCTTTTTTTTTACTGTTTATGTTTGTGGCCTTCATAATCTCCATGTGTAGTGAATAATGAGTCACTGTTAGTGCACGGGAAGGAGATGAGAAAACCTGAAATTTGAAAAGTATGGGCAAGATGGGTAATTTAAGGGAAAAGGGTAATAGAACAGTAAATATCATAAATGAAATGCAGCAGTTTGATGAGAAGGGTAGCACCTGAGAATGAAGTAGTAAATTTAATGAGCAAGTGATGAGACAAAGACTACTACAAGTCGTGGATTAGAATTGAAAAAGGTGTCCTGTTATTTATGCGCAATAAGCCTACTACAAGCAAAGACTTTCACTAATTGACAACAACTCTATTAACCTCCAAGATTAGTTTCTTGCTCTATTAGCCTACTACAAGCAATTCTGTGTAAATTGTAGTTTTCAACTAGATGGTTCTAACTATATTCTTATTATATATGATGATATAATAGAGTGGATGAACAAGTAGACAGCTAGGCACTAAATGTGAAATCAAATAGAATCAGCGTAAACATGCTATTCATAAAAATGAAGAGTACTCAGGCTGTAAATTGACAAGAGATAAATTAGCTTTGACAGCAAGATAAAGTGGTTACCGTTGCTGATAAAGTGTAATCTTTAATTGGAAGTAGTTACTGGCACTGGGAGGTTTAAAAAAAACCCGGAGTTATGCATTAACCACAAGGATTCAAAGTCTAAATCAGTTGTTTAAATGTAATAAAATTCACCAACTTGCTGAAGTAAGAGGACATGTATAAGCAGTGGCTACAGAAGTATGCTGTTGTCTCTGGAGTCTGGATTAAGATAAATATTCGTTCTAGTATCGCGCATCACCATCTCTGGATTGAGACAAATACTCAGGCTGTAAATTTTGCAAATTGAAATTCTTGACAGAAACATGGACCTGTCCAGGTTGTTCACCCCACAGTGAAGTTGAGTTCTAAGAGTATTTTCACTGGTAGGCCAGTTGTTGCAATGTATTGTAAGTTATAAGCGCATTGCTGGACCATTGACAGCAAATAATTAGCTTTGACATGTACAATGTAAATTTCAATTTTAAAAAAGATAAAATTTTATCTTTAAATTCCTTTTTTTATAAAAAAAATACAACCAAAAAGTTTGATTTAACTAGGTTTTTGAATTTTATTATAATTATTTCATCCATACAACATATATCACATGCATCTAACACTTCAACTAATATTTTACATAAATTCATATTAAATAAAAATCCTAGATAATTACCTTAAAAAATTTAGCTAACTATTTTAACTTATGACCGTAATTTTATTTTTAATCTACCTCCTAGAAAATCTATTATATTTATTATTTGAAAATTTGTAGATAGTGCTTTTATACTTTAAACTTTTTCGGTTAAGAACAAACCAGTACATTTCTAACCCAATGATCACCTATTTTTTAAAGCTAAAAAATCCAGCCCTCTATGCATCTCTAGCAATGCAGCCCACTCCACACTCTCTTTCTATAGATGATGCATCGATTAGCATGAAACCAGCAACCCCATCTCTCTTGCATATATAGTTCCTCGCATCCCAAAGAGTTAATTTTGTAAAGTGTTGCAAAATATATATTATTGTGGATAACTATTTATATAATAATGTGTTTGGACTTTAGAGTTAATTTTGATGAAGACTAGCTGAAAAGCTTTGACATGTAGCTTCGAAGTCTCATATTTTGTCGGTAAATATGGATATATTATATGGTTAAAACCAGCTTTGACATGTAGCTTCGAAGTATCCCACATGAACATTTTTCAATTTTGAAATAGCCCAACTTTTTTTTATTACTTTTACATGTCAAGTTTATATATGTTTGTCAATATGTAGGTGATAATGATATTAATGTGTAGTGTTGTTAATATTGTTGTTGACAAATGCTTGAATATCATATTTTGATGTTTATGTAGAGAATTTTGGTTTTGTAGGGTGGAACAAGTGTTCATCAAAATGAGTCTATTGGAGAAGGTGAAGAAGAAAATCCAATTTAAAGCGTTTAAATATGTTTCATTTTGTGTTGTTCACAATGACTTTTTTTTTTGGTGGATTGTTCACAATGACTTAAACTAATGTAATATGCTATATTGTACTTTTAATGTCGAATATGCTATATTGAACTTTTATTATTTGATTATTCTTTAATTTATGTGAATTATTGCATATTAAAATAGGAAAGTGAACTTTAGGTTTGTGACGGCTCAAAATCATCACAATTATGCGATTCAGGTGTAACATTTGCGTCAGCAACGTACCATCACATGTTTTAAATAATGTAGCCGTTATACTATTTTTGCGACGGGAATAGCCGTCACAATTTTATTTCGGTTGGCATTTATTTATTTTTTGCGATGACTTTGCGATGGCGCTTACCGTCGCAAACATTTGAAAAATAAAACGTCATCACTTTTTGGCGACGGCGTAAACAGTTGCGAAACATAAGTTCGGCGCCGACGGGCCTTCTTTTTGCGACGGTGGTCCCGACGCCACGCCGTCGCAACCTAATTTTGCGACGGTGTATTACCGTCGCAAAAGTTTTTTGCGTCGGAGATCTTCACGTCAGCGTTTTTGCCGACACAACGCCGTCGCGAATTGGTGTGCGCCGTCGCAAAACAGTTTTTTGCCGTCGCAAAAGTATTTTTTTTTGTAGTGATGCCAGCTGGTTTTTATCAAAAGTATTGGCATATCGTAAGATCATCAATCACCGGAGCTGTCAAGAGTTTTTACAGGAATGGCATGTAACACCCCGAATCCGCGGGACTCGGGATGTCACATTGGGCTAGGATCTCACAATGGATCCTGACCCTAGCCTAACAATAAGTTCACTGGACCTTACAACATGGCACTGACATATATAAAACAAATACATAAAACAATATAAACTGTACAACCCAAAGTAAACAACAACATAGCCGAATATATAAAACGACAACCTCACACAGGAGTTACAAAAGAACATCCTCACGCAGGAGGGGAACACAACAAACCCAAACCAACCACCTAATGTACGAGAGTTCTCGGCCTGTCACCCTGCCAGATCACTCAGCAGCGCCTAACCCGTAAACATCTACAACACGGTATGAAACCGTTAGCTAACCATACATATATGAGGTAATGCATAAGCACAAACACAATCATGGAAGATAAACACATCAGCATGCTTTCACACATTTACCGATTTTATCTTCTTTATATAGTAGTCCATCCCTCAAATCGTATATATATATATATATATATATATATATATATATATATAGATGAAAGTATGTGACACGAGGACCGATATATCCCCGCCTCTGAGTGCACTGTCCAGCTTTACGAGTATCGGTCACACAATCCGTGTACCCTATGGGAGTGGATTGCACCCTTCCTGTAAACCAGTCTGGCCGACATCAGAGAATCTCCCAAACTCCACGACGGGATGAAAGGGAAAAGTTATCACAGCCACGCAGTGGGGCACTCAATAGAACATAGGTCCATAAAAACGACAACTCATGCTATCATAGCAAACATAAAGCACACACCACTCATGCAAACACCCAATATAGGGATGGTAGCTAAGTAAGTCCTACGGACTTACCTCAACCTCGTACAATCACAACCACGATTAACCTCCAAGCCTGAGAAAGACACTGCCTAATAACAAGGCATAAAGAGATATCAATACTCCTATCAATCAAAAAGGTCACATCTAGACCCAAGGGATCCATAAGGATCATAATCAATCTATAAGCCTCACAACCAACTAAACCTCAATATCTCAACATAACTCACAATTCCTCAAATCTCAAGGTAGTATCTAATCAACATTCCTCAATCTCAATTCTAATCCAAATTTAATTAATTAACCTTTAATTAATTAATTAGATTTTTCCACAATAACGTTTTGCCCGCAGGCAATTTCTAAACCCCTTGTCATCAGATTTCATCAAACAAACAACCCATAATCACCAAAATAATATAACGACCATAATGGAATTTCTAATTGTCCTATTTGACAACCCTAAACTCAATTTAGGCCAAATCGCAGTACAAAATACGAATAAATTCATAACTTATTCGTTACTAACCCGATTGACGATCTGAAAGAAGATTCGGAATCACAACGACGCAGGCTACGCATGGACAACATCAAATTCAACGGAATCTGAGCGACGGAACTGTCCTGGTGACATATATGCTCGACCAACCCTCCATATACTCGGACATGCAAAAACTCGGTAACGTTATGAAGAGAATGAAGAGAGGAATCCAGAAACTCAAACGAAATTGAAATCGGATTAGAAACGGAGAGTAGATCTGAGTTTGAAGGTTGAGAGAAATCAGAGCTTTTACGAGGAAACGTGAAAGGAAATGAATTAATAAAGGATTTTCCGCTATTTATAGTGAAGACGATAATTATCCTTTAGTAAAGTCGATAATTATCCTTTAACCGATCCAAAGGCGGGTTGAACCTCTTTCTCCTAACTTCTCGAGATTGGAACATTATGCAATATTGTAGGGATAATTATTCCACAACTGCCTCGGAAAACGTGTATTCCTAAGCCGTCTTTCCCGTTAAGAAAGGAAATAGCGACTCTTTTGGCCTTTTTGCCTCTCCATGTTATTTCATATCTAGGACATATCCGATGTCCTGATAATTTCTCTCAACTGCATTTTTATTAATTGGAGCTCCCAAATGCTCCAAATAACACCGGAGGGTAAAAATAATTACCCGGGGAAAAAAGTAAAAATTTCTCCAAACGTCCAAAATTACGCCAGGAACATAACGGTGGGACTCTTACTCATCACTTGCGAAATCTTCGCGAGTTATATGTCAATTACTATCAACGATTAAGTTAATCAACATTAATTAGAATTCGAAAATCCTAGCTATTACATCACACACCTCTTAAAAAAAGTTTCGTCCCGAAACTTGAACAATTCTCAAATCCTCTCAGACCCATACGCCGAGGTATAACTCTCACTCTTTCTATCGGAGGTATCACATCTCCGTTCAAAAGATCACAACCTATAACAATCTATAACCTCAAGTATAAACATGGAGGAATCATCATCTCCAGGAAACAGGGCCATAACGCTACCCAAAGGCGTAGAGGAATCACGTCTCTCCCCATACCATATCACAAGGCATAGAGGAAGCACATCTCTAGTCAAAACATATCACAGGTATATAGGAAATACATCTCTAGCCAACCCATAAACATATATATCGCATGGAGGAATCACATCTCCACTGAACTATGTCCATCAAGGTAGCATGGAGGAAAGAACCATTTCCAGCTGAATCCTAATCCCACTCAAATAGTATGAAGGGAAGAACCATCTCCAACTATAAATATAATCATACTCGGGTAGCGTGAAGGAAGTAATCATCTCCAGCTATAGCATACATCACGCTAGCACATCAAGATTTACTAAGATCATAAATCACATCACAGTTAGCATGGAATAACACATCAAGGCATATAAGCACATAAGCACAACATTCATCAAGATAGCACTAAGATCTACTCGTGCTCCCACAAATGGGTCTGTCCCAACATATACTCTAGATAGTTCATCAGGACACTATCCTTAGTCTCTCACATAGCCTCTTCAGGTCTTCATCTTGACCATCATATCCTCAATATGGGAATGTCTTTCGAATGCAAGCGTTTCATATCTCATTCCAAGAATGTAAGCGAATGATCAACACAAGTGTGGTTGGACTCAACCATCAAATCATCGTAACTCACAAGGTGTCTCGAGTCTGGTATATACTTCCTCAGTTGAGACATATGAAACACTGGGTGGATATCCTCTAATCTCAGAGGCAAAGCTAAACATCATGCTACCTTCTCCGTACTAGTCGATCTCAAATAAACCATCATATTAGAAACTCAGTTCCCTTTCCATATTAACACGTCTAACGTCTCGCAGCTGAGATACTTACAGCCGGACATGAACTCTCGCTTGAACTTTAGAGGTTAACGCCTCTTGTCTACATATAATATCTGGCGACTCTGTACAACCAACATTCTTCCTTCAATCAACGTTACTTGAACTATAAAATCCTGATTCTGGTCAGGTGTTATTCCACTACTACTGCTAGATCACTTCTAGCATAAGGATATACGACATCTATGTCTATATATATTGCCTCATAGGGCCATCCCAGAAAGATGCACGTCCTTGATTGTTATATAATAAACTCATTAATGGAAGGTAATATAACCATCCACGTTTCCCATTCAACTTACAACTTATAATAGATCTTTAAGATCTAGATGATCCTCTCTAACTGACCATCTGTGAGGGGGTGAAGTGTAGTCATGAGGTACAGACTCGTCCCCAAAGCAGTCTGAATCTGCTGCCTAAAATCTCAAAGTAAAACATCCATCTCGATCAGAAATGATCGTTCTCGGTATACCATGGAGTCTCACTATCTGTCTAGTGTACTCCTCAGTCAATTCATTCACTAGCCACGTCATTCTGATAGAAATGAAACGTGCTTGTTTCATTAGTTTGTTACCAACAATCCAGATAACATAAATCTTCTACTGGGTCACAATCCCATAAAAAGTCCATAGAGATGTCCTCCTAAATTCTACTACTGCACTAGTAGTGGGTGGGGCTTATTTTTAGATCGGAAATACTCACATTGTATCACAAATCTGGTTATATCGGCTTCATACAATATAATCGTCTCATCTCGTGGTACATCTTACTCGTACCTGAATGTACTGAATAAGGCGTATAGTGGGTATACCGTAATATTCTCTGTCTCCATCTGCATCAGCAGGTACACAAAAGTGGTCATGACTCTTCATCAGTCCATCTACTCCCATGGAGAACTATGGTGCCTCAGTACGAGACATCCATCAGTGGAGCCCATCAGTGGAGCCCATCAGCCTCCTCCTCCTCCTCAGCTGGGGCAGCTGCTGCCTCCCTAAAATCCTCCATCAGTGGAGCCCAGGCGGTCTGCCAATAGTGTGGGTCGTAAACAGTGAACTGGGCAGACCAACGGATCCCCTATGGCGCAGTCAGCTCCCACGGCATAGCCACATATGGAGTGGTCAGACCGCGGGGAACTAGAATCCGCCGAGTGATCATCTCCTACAATCCAAGCGGCTTCGGAGCCGCCACCATCGTACAAGCACTGAGGTCCATGCCATGAAAAGCAGCTATGTGGGTGACAAGCCCTCCGCAGCAGATGTCTCCCTTCGCTTTGGCCTTGATCTTGTCCAGGTCCTCTGCCAAGATTAAGCCAAAGTCCGGGAAACCCCCAGTAACCATACAGTATAAACTGAAGAGCTCGCCTTGTCAGATCTTCTGAGGCGTCTCAGTACGTGCCAGAAGTGTCTCGCTGAATATCCTATGGGCTAACCTAAAGGCTAGGTGGAAGATGACTCTCTCCCTGGAATCTCCAGGACGCCATCTGTCTGCATGCTCAACAATATGGGCTATCTACCCCCAGAACTCCCTAGCTACTGATCGGGAGGGGAAGTCAATGGCGGTGGGCTCAGGAAAGCGGTGGTCCGTTGTTGTTGTCCCCGACAACGGCGCCAAAAACTTGTTCGCTCCAAACGGTGTGTGCAAGCTTTAAATTTATAACCCTAGACTTAAGCTTAAAACAAGGATGCGAACCCGCAGTGTACGGGTCAATCGTAGTAAAAGCAAGGAATTCCAGGGGTCGATCACAGGGACTCGGTGAAACAAAGTCAATAACGGTAAGCTTCGTGAATACTAACCACAAGAGCAATTAACACAATCAAAGATGAATAAAAAGTCAATAAAGCAAACATGCAATTCTAGGGATTAAAGCGTCTAGTTGTGGTTCCAACTCAAGATCTAAAGATAAGCGGACAAAGCTGAGGTTTTTGCATGGGGAAGGTGTTACTAAAGTGGAATAGATCACCGGGTAAGTCTCACTACTCACTAATGCTAAACCGTAACTCCTATTACCGGGTAAGTCTCAAGGAATTAAGATAAAGAACTATAACCTCAAACTAACACTCCATCTAAGGGGATAGAATCAACCTTTACCGGGTAAGTCTCAGGCTAACTCACAAAGATGGGATGAAAGCACACTCAAACCCCAATAAAGGATAAACATTTATTACCTACACTTATGATCGTTGGTACACAAACTAAGGAATTACCGGGTAAGTCTCATCCTAAGCTTGCTTTGGACCAAGAAAGGTATAATAAGTATAGGATTTGGCAAACTCTAACACTTAACTCTCAGTTACGGATCAGATAAGCCACCTCAGTCAACCAAATTCCACCCCGGCCGAGATGTTCATCGACTGAGCGAGATGCTTAAGGTTAAGGTTGAAGACTCAAACTTTCAGGGTCCTACTGGAATCTAAGATTATTCTATCATTGTTTTTCCCACAACCTTCAGTCAATCACCCTAGAATCACACAAGGAAATTAGCCACTCATCATCATGAAAGCAATAATCAAATATATGGGAAGAAGGTGAATATTTGAACAAGAAGAACTTAATGAAAAGACTTCAATAACTGAATCAAATATCACAACAAAGCGTTCCTTGGATATAAATCCAATAAGACAAGACAACAAAGAAGGGGATTGAAGACAATCTTACAAAACCCTCCAAAAGCTATAAAAGCTACAATCTTCAATCTTCCTTCAACCTTCAAAAAGGTTCTTCAAATCTCCCAACTGGAGTATGGCTGCTGCGTAGTATAAACCCTGATCGGTGGTATAGCATGATGTTGGATTTGTGGAAATCCGACCCTTTTTATAGGAAAATAACCCTCCAAAGATAAGATATCTTAGAAAGATCTCTTCCCATAAAAATAGGTAAAATATAAGATCTTCTTCCTTCCAGGAGCCAAGCCCAAAAATATAAGATCACTTTCCAAAGATAAAAGATCTCAGCCAAGAATAAAATATTCTCGCCGCGTCCTAGGTATTCGCCTCGGTCGAGTCGGAGTCTCTGGATCACCTCCGTCGAGATGAATCTCTGGTCAACCGAGGTGAGTCTCAACTGAATGTGAAATCTCTCAAAACTGGTCCAAAGTGAATCTTTAACCCTTGACTATGCTTCGTGGATGGTTCCTTATACTCCTTAATGTAGCTCCAATGACTCCATAGCTCCTTTTGCTCCTTTTTGATGCAAAACGTGCCATTTAACCTACGATTACAACAAAACTAGGTGTAGACCTCGATTCTTGCAAAGGTAGATGAAATGGTAATATAATCACATAATATACATACAAATATGCAGGTTATGAAAGATAAAACGTCAAAACAAACCCCAAAATATAGACTATAATTCATGCTATCAAAATACCCCATACTTAGCCCTTGCTTGTCCCCAAGCAAGTTCCGCATATAGAAGACAAGATAGAATGGATTATTAGTCATGAAAATCAATGAAAAGTCCTTCAAAAACATTTTTATGATGTGCAACAATCATAGATCACTCTAAGAGAATACTTCATGGAATTTAAAATAAATATATGATCAAAATTTTTTTATAAATATAAGAAAGTTGTTCATCTTTGCATAAAATCATAGAATGCATAATAAGTCATAATTATCGAAATTAATCATGTATAATCCAGTTTAAACCACTAAGTCAATCAACAAACTCAAGGTCTCAAGGGCTTCCCAAAAGAAAGGTCAAGAAACGTGTAGGGTAGGGATGTATGTAAGGTAATGTGGTGCTAGAATCCGGGAAAAGGATGAACTTCACTCTCACTTTGACTTGCAACATCTTCCATCAATAAGCTTTGCTTATTCCACACTTTTCTTTTTACTTTACTTTTTGGGATGCATGGACAGAGGTGCACAATAACCGAAGCCTAGGAAATCAGCAATCATTAATTTCTTGAGATGCATCAAACCCTTGATGCACATACCATGACCCGTTAGGAATATCGCTCAATCCGACATTGGCAAGACACAAACACCCGGCTATGTGAATGGTGCCGAGTTACTCATCTTCATGATTGACTTCCCCAAACCTAAGATTACTTTCTAACACTTTCACTTCCAGCCAACTTCTCAACTTTCACTTCACTTGCTTTCACCACTTCGCTTGCTTCCAAATTCCCGGATAGGTAAGGGAGGCAAAATGTATATGAGGGGTTAAGCATGAATAAGAAGAAGAAGAGAGAAGAATGAATTGCCTTGGTCTTTCCAGGAAGAAAGTGAGAGAACTCATGATGTGGTGTCAACCTTCAAATTCAACATAATTTAGATAAAAACAAGGTATTAAACATGCCAATAATTCTAAACAAAGCATTTAGCAACTTAAACATATTATAAAACCTTTCAAACACATAAAGAATTTAAAACCAGTTAGTAAGCAAGATCTTCACTGAGATCATATCCAGATAAAAAGCACAAAGATCGTTTTTTGAAAACTCTCAGTTAACCCACCTCGGTCGAGGTGTTCTTGGGTCAACCGAGGTGAAACGCCTCTTTTGGCCAAGACTGACTCGGTCGAGGTCAAAAAAATTTTTTTAAAACCATTTTTTTTCAGTTTCAACGTTTTTCTCAATCAAATAACCTGTAAGTATGCATGTAGTCTCAGATAAACATATAAATGCAGAAGTGAAGCATAAATATAAAATATCCGATCAAGTAACCATCGAAGTCATCGAATAAGTACATCAAATCGTCATCAAATAAGTACTACAAATACCCCATACTTGGGACACACTGTCCCAGTGGGTCAATATAAGTCTAAAAATAAGAGTACTCACCGGATAAATAGCTGAGCTGCATAAAATAATAAAGAAAATCCTGCAGCTCCTCAATAGTCGCGATCCGGTGGTGGTGGTGGTGGCACGTACGGATACTGGGTCGGGTCGAATGGATGACCCATGATACGCTCGAACTGAAGCTGGGCCATAATGTGCTGATAATGTTGCCGCTCCTGCATCTCCCGGATATCCAGCGACAAAGCAGCATATGAATCAATAACATGATCCGTCAGGTCATCGATCCGTCTGTGAGCATCTGGATCCTTAACTCCGCGCCTCCTGCGTCTAGCAGGTCTAACCGGAGAGGTGGCGGGTGTATCAGCTGGTGCAGGCTCAGTCTTATCATCATCATCATCTATATCTATAATCGGTGGCGCGCTCGTCCCTGCAGTATCTGTCCCTCTATCCATCGGGACTCCACCATCTCTCTCATCCACTATATCCTCGTCATCAGCCTCCTCCTCCTCCTCAGCTGGGGCAGCTGCTGCCTCCCTAAAATCCTCCATCAGTGGAGCCCAGGCGGTCTGCCAATAGTGTGGGTCGTAAACAGTGAACTGGGCAGACCAACGGATCCCCTATGGCGCAGTCAGCTCCCACGGCATAGCCACATATGGAGTGGTCAGACCGCGGGGAACTAGAATCCGCCGAGTGATCATCTCCTACAATCCAAGCGGCTTCGGAGCCGCCACCATCGTACAAGCACTGAGGTCCATGCCATGAAAAGCAGCTATGTGGGTGACAAGCCCTCCGCAGCAGATGTCTCCCTTCGCTTTGGCCTTGATCTTGTCCAGGTCCTCTGCCAAGATTAAGCCAAAGTCCGGGAAACCCCCAGTAACCATACAGTATAAACTGAAGAGCTCGCCTTGTCAGATCTTCTGAGGCGTCTCAGTACGTGCCAGAAGTGTCTCGCTGAATATCCTATGGGCTAACCTAAAGGCTAGGTGGAAGATGACTCTCTCCCTGGAATCTCCAGGACGCCATCTGTCTGCATGCTCAACAATATGGGCTATCTACCCCCAGAACTCCCTAGCTACTGATCGGGAGGGGAAGTCAATGGCGGTGGGCTCAGGAAAGCGGTGGTCCGTTGTTGTTGTCCCCGACAACGGCGCCAAAAACTTGTTCGCTCCAAACGGTGTGTGCAAGCTTTAAATTTATAACCCTAGACTTAAGCTTAAAACAAGGATGCGAACCCGCAGTGTACGGGTCAATCGTAGTAAAAGCAAGGAATTCCAGGGGTCGATCACAGGGACTCGGTGAAACAAAGTCAATAACGGTAAGCTTCGTGAATACTAACCACAAGAGCAATTAACACAATCAAAGATGAATAAAAAGTCAATAAAGCAAACATGCAATTCTAGGGATTAAAGCGTCTAGTTGTGGTTCCAACTCAAGATCTAAAGATAAGCGGACAAAGCTGAGGTTTTTGCATGGGGAAGGTGTTACTAAAGTGGAATAGATCACCGGGTAAGTCTCACTACTCACTAATGCTAAACCGTAACTCCTATTACCGGGTAAGTCTCAAGGAATTAAGATAAAGAACTATAACCTCAAACTAACACTCCATCTAAGGGGATAGAATCAACCTTTACCGGGTAAGTCTCAGGCTAACTCACAAAGATGGGATGAAAGCACACTCAAACCCCAATAAAGGATAAACATTTATTACCTACACTTATGATCGTTGGTACACAAACTAAGGAATTACCGGGTAAGTCTCA
The DNA here is from genome assembly GCA_033239125.1 of Fagopyrum homotropicum. Taxonomy (NCBI): domain Eukaryota; kingdom Viridiplantae; phylum Streptophyta; class Magnoliopsida; order Caryophyllales; family Polygonaceae; genus Fagopyrum; species Fagopyrum homotropicum. The sequence continues at coordinate 156,086,606 of BSWB01000003.1, forward strand.
TCCTAAGCTTGCTTTGGACCAGGAAAGGTATAATAAGTATAGGATTTGGCAAACTCTAACACTTAACTCTCAGTTACGGATCAGATAAGCCACCTCAGTCAACCAAATTCCACCCCGGCCGAGATGTTCATCGACTGAGCGAGATGCTTAAGGTTAAGGTTGAAGACTCAAACTTTCAGGGTCCTACTGGAATCTAAGATTATTCTATCATTGTTTTTCCCACAACCTTCAGTCAATCACCCTAGAATCACACAAGGAAATTAGCCACTCATCATCATGAAAGCAATAATCAAATATATGGGAAGAAGGTGAATATTTGAACAAGAAGAACTTAATGAAAAGACTTCAATAACTGAATCAAATATCACAACAAAGCGTTCCTTGGATATAAATCCAATAAGACAAGACAACAAAGAAGGGGATTGAAGACAATCTTACAAAACCCTCCAAAAGCTATAAAAGCTACAATCTTCAATCTTCCTTCAACCTTCAAAAAGGTTCTTCAAATCTCCCAACTGGAGTATGGCTGCTGCGTAGTATAAACCCTGATCGGTGGTATAGCATGATGTTGGATTTGTGGAAATCCGACCCTTTTTATAGGAAAATAACCCTCCAAAGATAAGATATCTTAGAAAGATCTCTTCCCATAAAAATAGGTAAAATATAAGATCTTCTTCCTTCCAGGAGCCAAGCCCAAAAATATAAGATCACTTTCCAAAGATAAAAGATCTCAGCCAAGAATAAAATATTCTCGCCGCGTCCTAGGTATTCGCCTCGGTCGAGTTGGCGTCTCTGGATCACCTCGGTCGAGATGAATCTCTAGTCAACCAAGGTGAGTCTCAACTGAATGTGAAATCTCTCAAAACTGGTCCAAAGTGAATCTTTAACCCTTGACTATGCTTCCTGGATGGTTCCTTATGCTCCTTAATGTAGCTCCAATGACTCCATAGCTCCTTTTGCTCCTTTTTGATGCAAAACGTGCCATTTAACCTACGATTACAACAAAACTAGGTGTAGACCTCGATTCTTGCAAAGGTAGATGAAATGGTAATATAATCACATAATATACATACAAACATGCAGGTTATGAAAGATAAAACGTCAAAACAAACCCCAAAATATAGACTATAATTCATGCTATCAGGTACGGTCTTCAAAACTTAAAGGCTTCAACTACCACTACTAACACTAAATCATGAGTCGGGTAGTTCTCATCATACGTTCTCAGCTGTAAACACACATATCAATAACCCTACTCCTCTATAGTAATACACATCTCAGACTTAGCTGGGATGTATCACCGTAAATCACAGGATCCCAAAAATCTTCTAACTACAACAGAATGGAAGAAGAGGTCAAATGCCTCCTCAACTCTTCAAAACATAGACACACTGCTTTCATCATGTAGTTATGGTGGTCTTCTCAAAAGACTCGCAAATGAATACGTAATCATATAAAATCCTTCTTCAAAGCATTGGTAGCAATCGGCTGAGCCGAGAAACTACGTATTCCTTAATGTTCATCAGTATCTCCCATGTTACAACATACTTAATTCTCGCCAGGTCAACCATGATCCCACTGGCGGAGACAACATGGCCTAAAAAGGCTACCACTAGCATCTCAACTTACACTTAAAGAGCGTAGCATACAACCCTCTATCTCTCGAAATCTGCAGAACGGTCCTCAGACGATCGGTCTACTATTCTTTGCTATGAGAGTATACCGATATGTCATCCATGAAGTCCACCACCAACTAATCAAGGAAGTCGATGAAGATACTATTCATCAACTCCATAAAAACTACTAAAACATTCGTCAACCCAAATGACATCACTACAAACTCGTAGTGTCCATAACGGGTATGGGATGCTATCTCATACACATGCTGCTCTCTCATCCATGACTAGGGATATCTTGAGCACCAAGGAATCCTGAAAACACAATTGCTTCTTGAAGCTAACTCATCAGGTCGTCAATACGGAACATGGAACCCACTAGGGTAAACCCGTTTCAGTCAACTTTTCAAGTTATCAGTACAATATCTCAACAAGCACCATATAGTGTGGCTTTCCCATTCAATCTTGTATCATACTTCAACTCGATAACAATGTCCACACTCCACTGAGGTGGCAACTAGACGGTTCAGTAACACGTCTATAAACTCATAAACAACTAGAATACCTTCCATTGTTGGACTATCTCGCTCCTTCATGGTATAACAGTAGAAGGCGTCACATCCCTGTGCTATCATCTCGCTGCTCGTACAGTCCTGATGACAAACCCGTCTCTTCAAAGGTCTTAAACTTAGAAGACCACTATTTACCATCTCAGTAAAGACTATAATAGCCTTACTATTAATATCTAACACCGCATGATATCTATTCATCCAATCCATACACATAATGACTTCCTCATGCACCTACGGCATGACAAAGAAGTCTACAAGCCATACACAAGTCCCGGAATAAGGGAACAAACACATATCTCGCGGGTACCTCAGACCCCTAACTGGTAATCCTATAAAAGGAAAGTCCACCTTCTACTATATATCAAAGATCAACCATTAATGCATGCATCGAAAGACAAGAAGTGCATAACACTCATAACAAACAAAACTCCACTAGGTAAACCATTAACGAGAATGGTACCTGTAACAGCTAACTCCCGTAGCTCCACTACATATCATCACTCGATCTCGGATCTATGCTCCTCAAGTATCACTGAGGTCCTCACTATAGCCTCCACTTCCACTCTTTCAACACCAGAAAGAGGAAGGCTTTTTAGGAAGAAACACTACCTTGCTGACAGAAAGGGGCCAGATGGCCTAGTTCACCACATATGAAACAAGCTATCGGTGCCAAAGGGCACTCAGAACGCAAATGATCTGGATAACCATAATTGTAACATAATTGTCCCATTCTTGCAACCTGTGCAACTGAAGGGTAACTCGATCTTCGTCGTCCACCTTGAATGATCTTATTCCGAGAGGGAACTTGTAAAGGCAACGCCTTGCCCTGTCGACAAAACTTCGCTCTATGCCCTACTTTACCACACGCAAAGCATATTATGGGAGCCTTTGGGCACACAACTCGCCGGTGTCCAAACTTCCCGCAATTAAAACACTGTAGTTCCGTGCTAGTCGTCTTCATGGCCAAAGGACCACTTGGTTGTCCTGGTATCTGACTTGGTTCACCATTCATCATCTTTGCTTCTCCACTAACTAATTCAATTCGTTGCTTCTTCTCTGATCCATAAGCTTCAGTTGATCTCACAGATGTTGGTAAATCCGGTGTAGATCTACCCGCTATCACCGCCTCATATACTTGCTGCATATACTCTTGAAACTCGGATCTACTCATGGAGACACGATCAGCCTCTTCAAACTCGTTCTCTGCCATAGGCGAAACAACAACGGAAACTGGTCCCTGACTTATCACCACTAGAGGAAGAGGGTGTGTACCCCTACCTCGTCCCACTACAGGTACTACTCTAGTCTGAGCCATTTGTAGGATATATGCACCTAATCTTATAAGGCTATATATATGTCATAGGTATCAATATGTATATAATACATCCACATAATCCACAGTACACACAGATATATATGCATATCTACGCTGCAGAGATCCATGGCAAAGGTGACGACTTCTCGTACATTCTATTCCAAAATCACACTTAAAACCAAAACCTTTGAAAACGTCAAATCCCATGTGGGCTCTGTTTATTTTACCTATCAAACCTCATTGCAGGTAGCAAGTGCCATTGTTGTCAACCTAGGCTCTGATACCAACTATGTAACACCCCGAATCCGCGGGACTCGGGATGTCACATTGGGCTAGGATCTCACAATGGATCCTTACCCTAGCCTGACAACAAGTTCACTGGACCTTACAACATGGCACTGACAGATATAAAACAAATACATAAAACAGTATAAACTGTACAACCCAAAGTAAACAACAACATAGCCGAGTATATAAAACGACAACCTCACACAGGAGGTACAAAAGAACATCCTCACGCAACAGGGGAACACAACAAACCCAAACCAACCACCTAATGTACGAGAGTCCTCGGCCTGTCACCTTGCCAGATCACTCAGCAACGCCTAACCTGTAAACATCTACAACACGGTATGAAACCGTTAGCTAACCATACATATATGAGGTAATGCATAAGCACAAACACAATCATGGAAGATAAACACATCAACATGCTTTCACACATTTACCCATTTTAGTCTTCTTTATATAGTAGTCCATCACTCAAATCGTGTATATATATATATATATATATGTATGTATATATATATAGATATATGAAATTATGTGACACGAGGACCGATACATCCCCGCCTCTGAGTGCAATGTCCAGCTATACGAGTATCGGTCACACAATCCGTGTAACCTATGGGAGTGGATTGCGCCCTTCCTGTAAACCAGTCTGGCCTGACATCAGAGAACCTCCCAGACTCCACGGCGAGATGAAAGGGAAAAGTTATCACAGCCACGCAGTGGGGCAGTCAATAGAACATAGGTCGATAAAAACGACAACTCATGCTATCATAGCAAACATAAAGCACACACCACTCATGCAAACACCCAATATAGGGATGGTAGCCAAGTAAGTCCTACGGACTTACCTCAGCCTCGTACAATCACAACCACGATCAACCTCCAATCTTGAGAGAGACACTGCCTAATAACAAGGCATAAAGAGATATCAATACTCCTATCAATCAAAAAGGTCACATCTACTTTAAGGACAAGTTAGACTTGGATATCGCTGTGTTCTCTCTCCTGGCAACCCCAGTGTAAGCCCGCTTGCACCACCCTAGTACAGCCTCCAGGCTGCGCCCGGCCCGCTCCTTCCCAACCTCCCCATGGTTGGTTCTAGGAGATCCCGTCAACTTAACATCAAGATATCGGAGCTTTCCAGACCTTCTTCCACCCCTCACTCCAGATACAACACCCACTCCCTGCCCACCCAAGAAAAGACCCCAGAGCCTATCCCCGACGAGCTTATTCGGTCGAACAACTATAGGCTCTATCCTAGGACCCCAGAGCCACCGGTTCTAACTTCTGAGCTGTCGTTCCCGCCGTTGATCCCGCCACCCTTGTTGCCGCCTCCTACGGTGGTTCCCAATGAAGCATCGTGCATCCTGGTGTCCAGACAACCTGTGTTTAGTTCCCCTGGGCTTGGCTCCGCCTCGCTGCTGGAACCACCTCCCTCTTTGGCGGCTCTTGAGCTCTCTGTCTCTTCGGATCTCCCGCAGGCTGGCGTTGAGGTGGTCCCCTCTCTCCCCTTTGCTGGTATTGGTGTTGATTCCGAAGCTGATGTCCCCCATGCAAAGGATAACACTCCTCATCCAGGCCCCTCAAATCCAACCCCCGCCCCCATAATGCATGAGTGCATTAATGAGGCAGCTCCTCACGTAGTCCCTTAAGCTACCTACAAGGATATTGCATCCATAAGCATTGCATGGAACCATGTCCCTCTCCCCTTCATTCCGGGTTTTGATGCTGGGCTCATTCCATTCACCAATGATGATATCGAAGAAACCATGCAGAAATGGAGATTATCCCTTGTAGGATACCCCCTTGGAAGCCGAATATCCTTCCAAAGAATGTCCAAATTCATCTCTGAGAACTGGAACACCATCTCCTTACCTAAAATGATCCGGAATAAGAATGGAATCTTTGTGTTCCACTTCTCTAATGACGATGACCTTAATGAAATCATGCTTGGTAGCCCATGGATTGCAAATGGCGCCACCACCATCCTTTTGAAAAGATGGTCTATTGACCTCCCCTTGGACTACTCTAGCCTTTGCTCCGTGCCGACTTGGGTTACACTGCATAACCTGAACCATCGGTTTTAGTCCAAGACAATGCTGGCCAAGATCGGTTCGGCGTTGGGGACGCCTATCCTCACTGATGCATGCTCTATTAATCAAGATCGTCTGGGTTATGCTAGGATCCTTGTTAAAATTCATGCCTCCAGGCCCCTCCTCAGGGCGATCACCCTTACAGGACCTGAGGGTGCCACTTTTGTTCAAAAAGTCACATATGACTGGCTCCCTCCGTGTTGCGACTCTTGTTTAATCTTCGGGCACTGTTGCATGGCCCCTAAGCCGACCCAAATGATTGGAGTTTCAAACGTTCCTAAGGGTTCTAACTTCTCCAGGAAAGTCATTCCTAATCCTAACCCTAACCTCGCTCCTTTACTTCCCACTCCTGACCCCTCCTTGAGAATCCCCCCTATCCAAGATGGGCTCAACGTTTCCATCCGCCCTAATGCCCACCATGTTGACACATCTTCTCCAAACCCAACCCCAGCTCTTAATCCTAACTTGGCTAAAGACCTGGCCAAATCTCCGGCTATCCTCACTCAAAACCCTACACAACCCCTCTTTCAGCAACTCACTAACTTGAATCCAATTCCTTGTCAAGAATCCCCCTCCCTTACTCTTCCCTCTCCTCCAAGTACTTCCACAAGCGTCCTTCCTATCCCAAGCTCTTCATTGATCGCAAGCGCTATCAATGAGAAAAACACAGTTGTTTAATGATAGTGCGAATGTGTGCTTGAAGCATTTGGGGTCTCAACGATCCTGTCAAACAAAAAGCCTTCCAATCCCTTGCTAAGAAGCATAGCCTTGATCTTATAGCAATTCTTGAAACACGTCTACGTTCAGACAATGAGAAAAGAATCTCCACCTCCCTCTTTCCCTCCTGGAAACAAATTTCAAACTCTTCCCAAGCACACAACTGCCGCATTTGGATTTGGTGGAATCCTGCCAAACTTAACATCTCCACTCCCTTGATCACTGACCAACTCATCCATTGTCACATTACCAACCCTCTTCCTAACCCTATACATACCACCTTTGATGAGGTCTCTTTCGTCTACGCTCATAATGCCTTGGAGAATAGACCGGGTCTTTGGAATGCAATCACCACTTTGCGTTTACTCAACACCAACTGCCCTTGGGACCTAATGGGGGACTTTAATGTCACGTTATCCCCAGATGAGAAACTCTCAAATAACCAGCATCACTTCTCACAAACTTCCACTGAGATCGAGACTTGCTATGAGCAAAATGATCTCTCGGACCTACCTTTCACTGACTGCAAATACACCTGGTGCAATAAGCAGGTGGGTACTTGGATATGGAGCAAGCTCGATCGTATTATCTCCAATAATGAATGGAATGCTGTCTTCCCCAACTCTAAAGCTCACTTTGGCAACGCGGATGTTTTTGATCATTCCCCAGCACTGCTCTTCACTGAAAGCATGGACTCTCGGAGATCATTCCCATTCCGATTTAATAACGTATGGGCCAAGCATGAGGCGTTTTTAGAGACAGTTAAAACTGCCTGGGACACTGAAATCTATGGGAACCCTATGTACAGGCTCTCTAAGAAGCTGAAGAACCTCAAGCCTTTTCTTAAGAAGTTTCCTAGTGCAAAAATGGAGGACCTTCATGCTTGCATTGCTGAAAACCATAAACTGCTTGATGAAACGCAAACACGACTACAGGCTGACCCCCTTGACATTGAATTGCAAGAGTTGGAGATACGACTTTCACTTACCCTTAAAGAATATCATTCTAAACTTCAAACCAATGTGGCCCAGCTCTCCAAGGAGAAGTGGATCAAGCATGGGGATCAATGTTCGTCTTTCTTCTTTAAGAGTGTCAAGGTGCAAAGATGTGCAAATCTTATCACTGCAATTAAGGCATCTAATGGAGATACGGTTTATGAACCTAATGCCATCGGTAGCACGTTGCATTGGGGACAATAAGGTGCCTGGGCCGGATGGCTTCAGCTCCCTATTCTTCAAAGAGGCTTGGAGCATCATCCATAAAGATTTCACTGAAGCTATACAAGACTTCTTCATCAATAAAAGAATGCTTAAGCAGGTGAACCATGCTTCCATTTCCCTTATTGCCAAGCATGATAGACCCCTTGCACCCTCGGATTACAGGTCAATTTCCTGTTGTAGCACTGTCTACAAGACCATTTCCAAGATCCTTGCAAGACGCCTCAATCTTGTCCTCCCGGGACTCATTAGCTTCAACCAAAGTGCCTTTGTCTCTAAGAGGTCCATCAAACACAATTTTCTTCTATGCCAAGAGTTACTCCATAAATATGGTAGGCAGCATATTTCACCATGAGTGGCGATGAAAGTTGATATCTCCAAAGCATTCGACACTGTGAGCCATGAGTTCATTATGCAATGCCTAAGATTGATGTGATTCCCGGACCCCTTCATTCGGCTGATTAGGGAATGCATTACCACTACTACCTACTCTGTTAACATTAATGGGGCGCTTAATGGCCATTTCACTGGTAATCGTGGACTGAGACAGGGATGCCCCCTTTCCCCTCCTCTTTTTGTTATAGCGATGGAATTTTTGTCCAGATTGATCTTGGAGAGGACCTCTATCCCTGACTTCAATTATCATCCTAAGTGCTCCTCACCCGTCATCACCCATCTTGCATTTGCTGATGACCTCCTTCTCCTCTGCCGTGGGGATACCAAGTCCATCATGATCCTCAAAGACACTCTGGATGAGTTTGGTACCATCTCTGGACTTATCATCAACCCTGCTAAATCACATATCTTCACTGGTGGCATGAACCATTCTGAGATTGATGAAGCTGCCAGACTCACTAGCATGAGTGTTGGTACCCTCCTATTCATGTACCTGGGGGTGCCAATCGGGAGCAAACGTCTGAGGATTCATGACTACCTCCCTTTGATCCACAAAATTACCCGTCGCATTCAGTCCTGGAATACCAAAGCCCTATCCTATGCTGGACGTGCCCAACTTATTAAATCCATACTCTTTGCGGCTAGTCGGTACTAGTGCTCTATGTTTGTGCTCCCTGTCAAGGTGATCAACACTATCAATGGCCTTGTAAGATCCTATTTCTGGTCGGGTGTTGCTAATAGTAGACGCGCTCTGGTGGCATGGGATTCTATTTGTACTCCTAAAGCGAACGGTGGGCTTGGCTTTCCTGACCTCGAGACTAGGAACATATTTGCCCTTTCTAACCTCCTGTATGATTTGGATTGGGGTAGCCCTAATATCTGGAAGTCGTGGGTCAAATGCCATCTTTTTAGGAGAGGTGAGTGCATCTGGAGCTGCACTGCTAGGAATTTCCATTCCCCCTTTTGGAAGGCTCTCCTCTCCCTCAGGGATGATCTCCCGACCCCCCACCTGGATCCTTGAGGGATGAGTTCATTGTCAATCCTGACGGATCCTTCTCTAGGAAGAAAGTTTATAATATCTTCAAGCCTTCTTTCCCTGTGAATCACCCCTCCCCGCCCAATGCCATTTGGCTCCCCTCCAATATTCCTAAAACCTCATACATCGCATGGCTTGCTAACCTTAACCGCCTCCCTACTCTCACCAAGATCCTGGCATGGAACATGATCAGTGATGACACTTGCAAGCTTTGTAATAATGCTCCTGAAGATGGCGACCACCTTTGGCACCGATGCAGCTATAGCTCACTGGTTATGGACATTGTGTCGCGTTGGACTAAGACCCCCTACCCTGCCCCCTACATTAGTTGCATCTGGACATGGCTGGCCTCTTGGTCTAGGACGAAGCCCCAACCTATGGATTGTGTCAGGATCTCTACCACGTCTGGGCTGCCAGGAATAACATGGTCTACAATCAAGCTTTCATCAACCCTACCGATTGTGCCGGGATGATTATTCGAAGTGTGAAGATGCACTTCACCCATAATTGGAAGGATATATCACTTCTCACTCGTGATATGGCCTTCAATCTGAACATAAATATCCCTGGAACCTTCAATTATCTTGGCTCCCTACGTCCACTCTCATCTTTGTGCTTGATTCTACGCTGATCATTGTTATTGCTCTTGAATTTTACATCGTTTTGTAAGATATGTAACCTATTCTCCCTTTCCTCCTAATACAATTAACATTTCAAAAAAAAAGGTCACATCTAGACCCAAGGGATCCATAAGGATCATAATCAATCTATAAGCCTCACAACCAACTAAACCTCAATATCTCAACATAACTCACAATTCCTCAAATCTCAAGGTAGTATCTAATCATCATTCCTCAATCTCAATTCTAATCCAAATTTAATTAATTAACCTTTAATTAATTAATTAGATTTCGCCAGAATAACGTTTTGCCCGCAGACAATTTCTAAACCCCCTGTCATCAGATTTCATCAAACAAACAACCCATAATCACCAGAATAATATAACGACCATAATGGAATTTCTAATTGTCCTATTTGACAAGCCTAAACTCAATTTAGGACAAATCGCAGTACGGAAAACGAATAAATTCATAACTTATTCGTTACTACCCCGATTGACGATCTGAAAGAAGATTCGGAATCACAACGACGCAGGCTACGCATGGATAGCATCAAATTCATCGGAATCTGAGCGTCGGAACCATCCTGGTGACATATATGCTCGACCAGCCCTCCATATACTCGGAAATGCAGAAACTCGGTACCGTTATGAAGAGAATGAAGAGAGGAATCCAGAAACTCAAACGGAATTGAAATCGGATTAGAAACGGAGAGTAAATATGAGTTTGAAGGTTGAGAGAAATCAAAGCTTTACGAGGAAACGTAAAAGGAAATGAATTAATAAAGGATTTTCCGCTATTTATAGTGAAGACGATAATTATCCTTTAGTAAAGTCGATAATTATCCTTTAACCGATCCAAAGGCGGGGCGAACTCCTTTCTCCAAACTTCTCGAGATTGGAACATTAAATCTGGAATATTGTAGGGATAATTATTCCACAACTGCCTCGGAAAACGTGTATTCCTAAACCGTCTTTCTTAGCCGTTAAGAAACGAAATAGCGACTCTTTTGGCCGTTTGCCTCTCCATGTTATTTCATATTTAGGATATATCCGATGTCCTGATCATTTCTCTCAACTGTATTTTTATTAATTGGAGCTCCCAAATGCTCCAAATAACACCAGAGGGTAAAAATTATTACCCGGGGGAAAAAGTAAAAATTTCCCCAAACGTCTAAAATTACGCTAGGAATATAACGGTGGGACTCTTACTCATCACTTGCGAAATCTTTGCGAGTTATATGTCAATTACTATCAACGATTAAGTTAATCAACATTAATTAGAATTCGGAAATCCTATCTATTGCATGGCAGAATTCTTAGACAACTCAATCACACATTTATAGCACTCTTACCAAAGATTGACAATCCAACAACAACATCACACTATAGACCTATCAGTTTAGTTTTAACGGTTTATAAAATTATCTCGAAGATATTAGCAAAAAGACTGAGTCTAATTCTCCCAAAACTTATCCATCATTTACAAAGCGCTTTCGTTAAAAATAGAGTAATCCACGATAATGTGCTCATTGCCCATGAAATTTTCCATGGTTTCAAATCAAAAAAAGGGAAGGAAGGATATATGGCTATTAAATTGGACATGGAGAAAGCATATGACAAAGTTGAATGAGACTTCCTTAAAGAGGTGATGGCTAAATTTGGATTTGGATTTGGGATCCAAAGATGACAATGCAATACAACCAATCGTGAAGAGAAAAAAGCTCTCTTCTCTCTCATATACTCCCAACTCTCCGGAGTAGGCTCCGCCTGCTCCTCCCCAGTGCGGCCTCCCGGCTGCACCCCAGCCCCACCTCATCCCCGCCTTCCCAGCCTCCTCCCGGAGATGGGTGGTCCCAAACGATCCAAGAAGTACTCAGTCAAGCTTTCCGAACTCCACCTCCGTCCAAAGCACAACCATAGCAAACCCTCAGACCCTCCTAGCCCCTTTGAAGCAGTGCCGGAAGAACTGATTCGTTCAAACAACGCTTGACTGGGAATGCCTCCACCCCACCACCCCCCTGAGATCTCATCTCAAATCTCGTTCCCTCCCCTATCCAACTCCCCTTCGGCTGTCACCAAGAACCCGCCTGGTTTGAATGATGGGCAAGTTGCATGCTACTGTGCTGCTACTTCTGAAGCCACTAACCCATCCATTCCACTGCCTAACACCAATAACCACACTAACACTCAGTCCAACACTGTCTCCGCCGCCTCAAACCCCCCCCCTGCCACCTTGATCACTCATAACTCAAACAATACCACCCTGGAAACTGAAGAGCCCTCTCCCCTCCCTAACCTTACGTCTTTGGACCTTCCAAATACCCATGCAAACTCCACCACCTCTTCACCTACCCCGCCCCCCCCCCCCCAGCTTCCCCTCACGTTGGAAAATCAAAAAGACACTTTTAAAAGCATGCACATCAATGCCCTACCTAGGAATCATGTCCCCCTCGAATACTCCCCAGGTATGGATCAAGGCATCATTCACTTCTCTAGTGAGGACGTCTCGGATATCACATCCAAGTGGAGCCTCTCTCTGATTGGCTTCCCAGTAGGCAACCCATTGGCCTTCCATAGAATGACAAACTTCACCTCTACCTCCTAGAATCATGTTTCGAAACCTAAGACCCTTCGGAACGACAACGGCATTTTCGTCTTTCAATTCGCCTCTGAGGAAGATTTGAACGCCATTCTCCTCGACAGTCCATGGATTATCAACGGAAACACTTACATCATTCTCAAGAGGTGGGTGCATGGCATGGCTCTTGACTACTCCAGCCTCTCCTCGGTTCCTGTCTGGGCCACCCTCCAAGATCTTGATTACCGCTTCTGGTCCCCTAAGATGCTTGCCAGGATTGGATCTGCTCTCGGTTTCCCGCTCCTTACTGACGCACCCTCTGCTAACCAGGAACGGCTTGGCTTCGCCAGAATACTTGTTGAGATACAAGCAAACAAACCACTCAAGCGGGTCATTACCCTTCAAGGCCCAGATGAGGAACGTATCGAGCAGAAGGTCACTTATGCTTGGCTCCCAGACCACTGTCCCTCTTGCCTCCTGTTCGGACATAAATGCAAGAAGGAAGATAACGCCAAACAACCTACTGTAAACCCTCCCCGACCATCACTCTCCCACCCTCTCCAGCCTTCAAACATGGAGGCGATTCTCCCCACCCCTGATGACTCCCGACGCATATACCCGTATACTAGTCAAAAACCTAACCCAAACTATGGACCTCACTCCCTCCCGCCAACACTCCCACACCGCAACACGGAACACTCCGCCCTCCCTGATGATCACCAAAAAATCATCACAAACCCCTCCAGCAAGGATACTATATCTCCCTCTCCAACTACTGATCCTGCTAGCATTATCCCCACCTCTTCCCAATGTGATAAGAATGCTAGTGAGAATGACCAATCTCCTCAAACAAACTCAGTCCCTCCAAACACCACTCCCCTGGCAGAACCCGCTAGTTCACATCTCCTCTACCCATCCACATCCTCTATCTCCTCTCCCGCTATCAAGGATACGGGATGCCCTAACAAAGTTTCTTATGTATCTTAATATATGTTCATGGAACATAAGGGGCCTCAATCACCCCAACAAGCACCAAGTGATCCGTGACATGGTTAAGAACCACAACTTGGACATCATCGCCATCATTGAAACAAAGTTAACCGATAACAAGATGAGTCATCTCTCCTCCTTGATTCCCAACTGGAACCACATCTCCAATTACTCTACTAAATTCAAATGTCGTATTTGGCTATGGTGGAACCCTCTCACCACTCAAATTACCACAATTCTCAAGAACAGCCAAATCATCCATTGCTCCATCACACTTAACTCCCCAGGCAACAAACCTACTGCCCTCGAAGGCTCCTTCATCTATGGCCATAATCTTGCTGCGGATCGCCTCCCCCTTTGGGACGCTATCTCCACAATTTCTAGCCTCAACACAAACTTGCCTTGGTTCCTCATGGGTGATTTCAACACTACCCTTACCCCCAATGAGAAGGTTTCGGATAACCCCTCCACGGTCGGTGTCCAATCGAACGAACTTGCATCATGCTTCGTGACTAACTCCCTCTCTGATCTGGAATTTTCCGGCTGTGCTCTAACTTGGAATAACAAACAGACTACAAACCGTATATGGTGCAAATTCGACCGTATTGTTGTGAACTCTCCTTGGCGAACCAACTTCCCACTCTCCACCGCTTTCTTCGACACCCCCAACATCTCAGACCACTCTCCTGCCATTCTCATTATCAATCCCAAGCCTGATTCCTCTCAGCGCCAGTTTAGGTTCAATAACATCTGGTCTAAACACGTTACCTTCATCCCGAATGTGGAGTCGTCTTGGGTGATCCCTTGCTCAAACCTCTCGAACAGACCAATGCTCACACTCTCTCACAAGCTCAAGCGCCTAAAACCCATCCTGAAACGATTCCCCAGTGTGAAGCTTGAGACGCTTCACTTGACCCTCACCAGCCTAAAAAATTCCCTTGCCAACATTCAAAAAAATCTACAAACACGCCCATTCGAACCATCGCTCATTGAACAAGAACGAAGCACTCTTGCCTCCCATCTCACAAACCAAAACGACCTCAGAGACACACTCGCACAACTTTCTAAAGCGGCATGGTACAAATACGGGGACCATTGCAATAGCTTCTTCTTCAAGAGCATTACTGCGAGACGTGCCTCGAATGCTATTAAATCCCTCACTAATCCACTGGATAACCGCCCTACGTTCGATCAAGAGGAGATCTCCAATATCCTAACCTCCCACTTTTCTAGCATCCTCAACCCCCCAACCGCCCCAAATCCTCTCAACCTCTTCCCTGACTGCCAACTACCCACCATTCCACCTGATCTCCTCGAACCACTCGGTCTCGATATCTCTCCTGAAGAGATTAAATCGGCTCTTTTCTCAATTGGTGATATGAAAGCCCCTGGCCCTAACGGTTTTAATGCTCACTTCTTCAAACAGACGTGGAACATTACTGGGGCTGCGTTCACAAAAGCCATCACCGAGTTCTTCGACAAGGGCATCCTTCCCTCACACTACAACCATACCTCAATATCTCTTATAGCAAAAAAACCAAACCCAAGCCTTCCATCCGATTACAGACCCATCTCCTGCTGTAACACTCCCTACAAAGTGATCGCCAAGATCCTTGCATCCAAACTCAATGTCACCCTTCCCTTTATGATCGGCAATTACCAAGGTGCCTTCATCAAGGGCCGTTCGATCAAACATAACATTCTCATTGCCCAGGAGCTTTTCAAACGATACAACCAGAAGAATATCTCACCTAGATGTGCATTGAAGTTGGATATTTCCAAGGCCTTTGGCATGATCGATCATCAGTTCATCATTAATTGCCTTCTCCGCATGGGTTACCCCATCAAGTTCATCAAACTCATTGATGCCTACATTGCCAATCCCACCTACTCTATCAATCTCAATGGGACTCTTAGAGGTCACTTCCATGGCCCCAGGGGCCTTCGTCAGGGCTGCCCTCTCTCCCCCTCACTCTTCGCCATTGCCCTTGAGGTTCTTTCATCCATGATTCAGGCCAACACAACCAATCCGAACTTCAACAACCATCCCAAATGCAACTCCCCACACATCACCCACCTTTGTTTTGCTGACGATATTCTCCTTTTTTGCAGGGGTGACATTGAATCCATCAACATTCTCCAAAACACTCTCACTCACTTCGGACGCTTTTCTGGGTTGCACATTAACGCCAGCAAATCCTCTCTATTCCTAGGTGGTATTGATCCTTAGGACCACGATGCCTTCATGTCCTCCACTGGCCTTCCCGTTGGCTCTCTCCCCTTCAATTATCTGGGCATCCCAATCGGTAGCAAGAGGCTTAGGAACGCTGATTACCTCCCGCTCATTACCAAGATTACACAAAGAATCAACTCATGGAGTGCCAGGAAATTATCTTACGCCGGAAGACAACAACTCATCTCCTCTATACTTATTCCACTCCAATACTACTGGTGTTCCTTGCTCCCCATCCCTCATAAAGTCATACTTAAGATCACTGGATTACTTCGCTCTTTCCTTTGGTCCGGCAAGGACTCAAGCAGTAGAGCTTTGATCTCTTGGGCGTCGGTTTGCAGGCCCAAGGCTGACGGCGGTCTTGGTTTCAAGGAGCTTCTGGCTTGGAACAAAGCGTGTATGTCAAAACTGATTTTTGAACTCAACTCCCCACCCACCACGCTCGACCTTTGGTCCTCCTGGGTTCGCAACAACATCATCAAGGACCAAACTATTTGGACCTGCGAACCAAACTACAAACATAGCTTCTCCTGGAACTCGCTTTTGAAGGTCTGAAACTTGATCTTGCACACCCAGAGATCCCTCTTGGGCACCTCATTCATCTCTGCTACAATGAAGGCTAATGGTTACTTCTCCACTACCTCCGCATACTATTTCTTGAAGCCTCGCCTCCCCCCACAACTCCCCATCTTTACACCAACATTTGGATGAAGACCAACACCCCTAAGAGCAGCTTTATCGCCTGGATCGCAGCCCATCAGAGACTACCCACCCTCGTCAAGCTACTTGCCTGGAACGTCACTCAACGTGATACATGCCATCTTTGCAACGACAGGCCCGAAGACGAATTGCACCTATTCCACAACTGCCGTTACGCCTCTACCACTCTTGGTCTCATCTCTAGGTGGTTGAGAATTCCCGCTCCTTTCCCGTACATGAACAACATATGGAATTGGCTCGCCTCCTTCAAACCGCACAAACATGATCTCATCTCCAACATCAAAGTTGCCACTCTCCTCAACTTTGTCTACTTCATATGGAAGGCTAGGAATGACTTGATCTTTAACCTTGTTGTGACCCATGAAGCATCCTGTGCTCACAACATCATACTCGCTACCAAAAACCACTTTTCCGACCACTGGAAGGATGGATCCACAACCACTATCTCCTGGGCTAACACCCTTGGGATCCAGCTTCTGTAATCGGACCTTCTGCACCTTGTTCCCTCCTTTTGGCTATTCACTGAAAATGTAATTCTCCTACGCCCTAGATGGGTCTTGTAAATCCCTTCTTTGATTCAATACTATAACTTTTCAAAAAAAAAAATTTGTATTTGGAGAAAAATTTCGGAATTGGATTCATGAGTGGATTTCAACGGTTTCATATTCTCTACTAATCAATGGTTCACCCACTAATCTTTTTATTCCGCAAAGGGGTCTTAGACAAGGTGACCCAATATCCCCGCTTCTGTTCAATCTGTGTTCAGAGGTGTTAGCCAGAAACTTACAAAAACTATCAAATGAAAATTTCAAATCTATAGGTTTCCCTATCTTAAGAAATGGGACTAGAATCCCATTTTTAGCTTTCGCGGATGATATTATTATTTTTACCAAAACCTCTACACAAGCTAACGAAATGGTTCGGGTGGTGTTAAAGGACTATTGTGAAATATTAGGTCAGATGGTCAATTACCATAAATCCACTTTTCAAACTACCAACAATGTAGATCAAAGCAATAGGAGAAGAATTCAAGGTCACCATGGAATTAGTATTTCTACCAATTTAGAACAATACTTAGGATGCCCAATTATCAATGGAAATGCCAACAAAGACTTATTTCACTCCATCATCACAAAGACTAAACAACAACTGACTAAATGGAAAGCATCCTCACTGTCTCAAGAAGGTAGAATAACTTTAATAAAAGCTAACCTTAATGCAAAACCAAGTTACCTTATGCAGGCGTTTATGCTACCAGGAAGTATACATAATGAATTAGATAAAATTAATAGAAATTTCTTTTGGAATAAGGGAGCCAATCACCATCCTTTGATAAGTTGGGATAAGATTTGTAAACCTCAGAACCTAGGTGGAACGGTGATAAGAAAAGCAGAAGACATGAATAAAGCACTACAAATGAAACTCTTGTGGAAAATAATGGCGGAACCAGATAACGTATGGGTCAAAATCGTTGAAGAAAAATACCTAAAAGGGACGAGCCTATGGAATTACGAATGTGGAAAGAATGTATCATGGCAATGGAAAAACTTGTTTAAATTACATAAAGAATTTGATAAAGGGTTGACATGGAGAATAGGGTATGGAAACACGGTTAGATTCTGGACGGATAAGTGGTTGCTAGATAAACCACTTAAACACGTCATGACAAACCAGAGTGGAGTAAACCTTTCATAATTAACTTCCTTGTACATTAATAATAGAGAATGGGATCAACAGAGAATATACCTCTTAAAAACAATTTTACCAAGTAATGTTATAGACAAAATTAAGTACTATAACCTCCCCAAAACAGAAATCCGACCGTCTATATTGGTTAGGAAATGAGGAAGGGTGGTATTCCACAAAATCATCTTTGGAATTGATACAAAAGATGAAAGTAGGTGTTACTCTGGATAAATCATGGATTTGAAAAATTGACATTATGCCCAAAATTAGGAATTGCTTATGGAAGGTAGCTAAGAATGGCCTACCTACAAAATAAAATCTTGACTGGCAGAGAATCCCGGTAGTCATGAACTGTGAGTTCTGTAACCACCATACTGAAAGTATTAAGCATCTTTTCTTCCAATTCCCAGTCATGTTAACTACTATCGACAATCAAAATGTAAATTCTAGTTTACAAAACATAGATATAGATAATCAAGGAATTACTGAGTCCCTAGTTGAACTTAAGGAGTCAATTTCGAACAAGGAAATGAAACTTTTAGTGGTCATTTGGTGGAATATGTGGTTGGCCAGGAATCAATTCGTTTTTAACAAAACAAAATTTCCACTAAACATTAGGACCACCGCTATTAACCAAATTGAGAGTTGGGATCTAGCAAATTCCGACCAAAACAAGATTTCTACATCAACGAAACCACAAACAAGAAAGAAGAAAAACATTGAATGGCAACGACCAAAGGATGGATTCTTTAAAATCAATTTTGATGCTTCATTTATTTCAACAAACAACTGCTCGTATGAATTTATTATCCGGAACCAACATGCAATTCCTACGGCCGTAGGATGTTGCAAGTGTTATGCTGAGTCTGTTTTGGAAGCAGAAACACTTGCCTTGAGATATGGCCTTCAAAAGGAAAAGGAGTGTGGAATTACATGCATCGAGATAGAAGGAGATAGCCTTATGCTCATCAACTCGATTAAGCGAATGTGGAAGCCACCATGGGAGCTCGATATGATGATTAACGATATTACGATTATTATGTCCGAATTCCATAGCTTCACCGCACAACATGTTTTTAGGGAGATTAACACGGTTGCGGACAAGATTGCTTCACACGGATACAATGGTCAAATGGCGGTGGATGCAATCCTAGAAGATGTTCAAGACCTCATCCGAAAGGATGCGTTAGGACGATCGGTTTCTAGAAACTTATTCTCCTAAATCTTTACCTATGTATCAATAAAAAAAAACCATAATGGGCTTTCTCTTGTGATTGTTGAGCAAACTGACCCATATGACAGCTAAATACGTTCACTCCATAGACCGGACTGATCCCTTAAGGTCCGGCCAGGCTTAGTACCATGAAGATGAGATTTCTATTTTTAAGATAAACTAGAAGAATAGATCCGTGTTACGCACGGGTCCACAAATATATTTATATATTATATTTATGTGCAAAACTGTTTAAGTTATTTTTCAGGTTAAAAGTTTTAATGATTTTGTGCATGTTAATTACTTAAATTACACATATGAAAATCGGTGTATTCTTTTATTTATTTGACCTGTTTATTACGAGCTATAACGTGCAAGTATATTTTTACGGACAATACATATAACCATAATTTATAACCGGCCTATTGCTTAAAAACTTTAAAAAAATCATTAAAATTGCAATTTATTTATCTAAAAAAAATTACAATTAATAGAATTAATTGTACTGAAAAATCATAGTCAGACACAAATGGTGAACGATCTATCTTACTTGTAGCTTAGAATAAAAAAAAATTAAATGCATTGGTTTACCTTGTCACTAAAGAGACTTGGAGCAGCTGTATCTTTGCTCTCAATCTGTTCTTTTTCATTCTCACTTTCCTCTACATTCTCTGATGCCGCAGATGGTGAACGAACAGGTGCACCAAACATAGCCTCGTCATGAGCAGCCCTGATATCTTCCTCCCTTTTTTGCCTTTACAAAAGGCAAAAAGATTTGTGTTCAAACCAGTACCAATCTTTGTGTCCTTAGCAGCTGCAAGTGAAAGTCATATTCTCGATACTTATAGAGACTTACCCCCGTTTGGTTGTAACTCCGGAAACGGAAACGGAATGGAAACGAATCTAGTCCACATATGTACCTTGTTCATGGAATCATTCCGGTTGGTTTCATGTAAAATGCACTTGTTTCCCCTACTTTGTTACCCTATAGGGTATTAAAACTAATCAAATTCTACTACAATTAGTTCAAACCACAAGGAATGATTCTCAACAACTTCATGAACAAGGGTGTACGTATGGACTAGATTCGTTTCCATTCCGTTTCCGTTTCCGGAGTTTAAACCAAACGGGCCCTTAATGGATACAAAATGATCTGAAGTAACAAAGATTTTTGTGTGTGTATATATATAGCCCATTACATAGAGCTCTGATTGCTTGGTCGTCTATTTGCGCTCCCAAGGCTGACGGTGGTCTTGGCTTCAAGGAACTTCTCGCTTGGAACAAGGCCTGTATGTCTAAACTGATTTGTGAACTCAGCGCAACCCCCACGCGAAACCTTTGGTCCTCATGGATTTGCAAAAACATACTTAAGAATCGGTCCATTTGGACCTGCGAGCCTGATTATAAACACAGCTTCACTTGGAACTCATTGCTGAAAGTCAGAGACCTCATCCTCCACATCCAGAGATCCCAAAACGGTACCTCATTCATCACTGCTACAACTAAGGCTAATGGCAACTTCTCCACAACTGCTGCATATGATTTCCTGAACACTACTTCTTCCCCAACAACCTCCAAACTTTTCAGTAATATTTGGAAAAGGACCAATACCCCCAAGAGCAGCTTTATCGCCTGGATTGCTGCACATCATAGGCTCCCCACCCTCATCAAGCTGCTTGCCTGGAACATCACTCAGAATGATACCTGCCATCTTTGCAATGCCAAGCCTGAAGACGAGTTGCATCTCTTCCATGAGTGCCGCTTCGCCACCATCACCCTCGACCTTATTTCCCGTTGGCTTCGAGTCCCTCCACCTTTCCCTTATAAGAACAACATTTGGTACTGGCTCGCCTCCATCAACCCACACAAACATCACCTCATCTCCAACGTCCGTACTGCCACAATCATCAACTTCATCTACTACACATGGAAGGCAAGGAATGACATGGCTTTCAACCATATTGTGACTCAAGAAGCTACTTGCGCACACAACATCATTCAAGCCACAAAGAACCACTTTTCTCACCACTGGAAGGATAGATCCGAACTCTCCATATCATGGGCTAACACCCTTGGTATCCAATTGCTTTAATCGTCTGCTTTGATATCTTATCTTGCTCCTCTCTCAGTTTGTAAACCCCCTAGGTGGAACCTTGTATATTTTTTCAGATACTAATACAATAACTTTTCAAAAAAAAAAAAAAAAACTTAAATGACAACATAGTGGACAAAATTCTAACGGCAGCCATCATATAGTTCAAGCCAAAAGCTTTTCAAAGCTATTAGTTTAATGACTTCGAGTTATAGAATTATGGAAAACATCCATTATATTCGTTCAATGCTTAAATGTGGAAAACAAATAAAGAATGCTAAACTTTCAAATAGATTAAAAAATGATGTGGAAAAAGTGTACAAAAATAATCTCAAGTACGAAAGAAAAGACTGTTAAATATACGCAAAACATCATAATGCCCCCAGGGAAGAAGATGACGATAAAGGGTGTTGCAATGAAAGCATATTGTGATGTTCCCTTCACGTGCAAGGTGCGTGACTTGATGACTGATGGAAGTATGGAACTCTCAGAGACTATACGAAGACGGTGATAGATTATGTAAATATTGTAAATATAGGGTGCCCTTATATAATTATGTAAACTCCGCTTATTATTAATATGAGCCGTCTGATGACGGCTCCCCAAGGGGGAATTCATTCTAATTCTCACATGGTATCAGAGGCTTCTATCCTCTAACCCTAATCCGCTGCACCTTCCCCTTCACCTCTTTCGCCGGCAATCTTGCTCCGATGGCCGACAAAAAGCCTTCTTTCCACTCTGCTCTCGGAATCTCGAATATCAAGAACAACATCGCCCTTGTTCTAGATCATGATACCCCTTATGCATCTTGGGTCACTCTTTTTCGCGTTACTGTGAAGGCTCATAATGTCCTTGATCATATTGATGAATCAGTTCCGCGACCTACAGACATCGACAATTCCTTATGGCTTCAAGTTGATGCCACTGTTCTTCAGTGGATTTACAGTACAGTCTCCCGCGACATTCTTCTTCAAATCCTTGACTCCGACGATACGGCGCTCCAAGCTTGGAATCGCGTCAAGGATATTTTTCAAGATAACAAAAACACTCGGGCAGTGTATCTTGAACACGAGTTCTCCAACTGTAAGCTATCCGGTTTCTCCTCTATTAATAAATTTTGTCAACATCTCAAGTCATTGGCAGATCAACTAAAAGGAGTCGGATCACCGGTTCCTGCAACTCGTTTAGTTCTTCAACTAATCTCGGGTCTCCCATCTGAATACAATGCTGTGGCGAGTTTTATTCAGCAAACGGATCCACTTCCGAGTTTTATCAAAGCACGTTCTCAACTGCTTCTCGAGGAAACCCGGCTGGCGGCGCAAACCGGCTCCGACAAATCTTCATCGGCCCTCACCGCCGCAGCAGATGCGTCAACAGCAACTGCTGGAAACCCTCCAGCTGCTGCAGACAAGCCCAGTAGCAGCCGACCCAAAGGAAGAAAGGGCAAGGCCCGGTCCACAAACAACAACACTCCAGCAGCCCAGCGCTTCTTCTTCCGGCCCAATGTTGGGTGGGTCCCTCTTCAGCAATCTACTGCCGGGCCACATGCTGCGCAGACCTGGATACCAGCCCACCCCATTCCCGGCCCAATCCCTCCTCCACCTTGTCCTTACCCAAAAACCCAGCAGGGCATTCTTGGATCTGGGCCCAATTTCGGTCCCCAGCAAGCCCATTACACGCAGGACTTTAATTCCTATGCTGCTCAGCCCACTTCACTGGACCAGTCATTTGCAACAATGACGTTAAATCCGACGGATAATTTATGGTACATGGACACGGGAGCCACCTCGCACATGACGAATAATTCCGGTAATCTCTCGTCTTTTTCGCATAATGGTTCATTAAATTCGATAATTGTTGGCAATGGTATGCGTATTCCTTCTCACAGACGGATGGCTTGTTTGTGGGTTGCAATGAGTTCCAGTTCGAGACTATCTTGTCAGAAGAAGATCTCTAGATGCGCAGCTAGAGATAATTTTTCATTTTGGTCTGTTTACTTCGTTTTTGTTGCTAAGTGTTTGATCTTCGTTCTCCTATGTATCGTATGTATAATATGCAATAACTAATACAATGTTTGTTTTGTTGTTATTTAATGCGGGTTTTGTTGTGGAGGTGTTACTTTTTCTTATATCCGTCCGGGACCAAATGACGTGGGGCACACGTCTATTAAACCACACATACAAGCAACACGGTTCCATTTTAAAACCAATTTGCAATAGGAGAAGTAGCCCGGATGCTTATATGGTAGGCTCACTTGATTGCATGTTATCGATGTGTGATACTTTTCCCTACATCTCAACACTCTCCCTCAAGTTTTAACTACCTGAACTATTTAACACTTTTTTCTTTTTCTTTCTCAGGCCGAGCATCTCATTCTCTTTTTAGCTCGCCCACAATTTCTATTTTTCTTTCGATGTGTTCACATCTCATTCTCTTTTAGCTAATCCCCGAAGTCAGGAAACCGGACCCAGATCGGACCTGCTCTGATACCACGTTACTTTTTCTTATATTCGTCCCAAGACCAAATGACGTGGGGGGGGCACACGTCTAGTGAACCACACAGCACACGGGGTTTCATCCTAAAACTAATTGACAATAGGAGTAGCTCGGATGCTTATATGGTAGGTTCACTTGATTGCGTGTTATCGATGTGGGATACTTTTTCCTACATCTTAACAAGAGGGCATGGGTAGGCGTTAGGTTAGTTAGATAACATGAGGATATATTTAACGAAAAAACAATAAGAAGGATGAAACATCAAGGCTAGCAATGTTCAAAATGTGCCTACGTTTTCGTTTAACCGGCCTATTTTGTTGTGACGTATAAGGACATGAGGTTTTTAGGAAAATACCATTGAGGTCAAGAATAGACTCAAAAGAGCCAAAATTGCCTTTGGTAGAAACCATAGAACAAAATGCAAAAATAACATAACAAATATGAGCCTTAATTTTTATTAAATAAACCCAAGTGTAGAGAAAAACCATCCACGATAGTGGCAAAATAAGAACAATCAAAAGTTGATGTGACACGATAGGGACCTCAAATGTCTAAATGATCCAACTCAAATAAGGACGAAGCATGTGAAATACTAGGAGAAAAAGACAACGAGGAAGCTTGGCTCGAAGGCAAGTGTCAGAGGGTCAACGAATGGTGTCGAAGGATGGCCTAGACATTGGTGGATGATTGTTGTAATGTGAGTAGTAGGGCATGAATGTGTGATGAGTCCAAAACATACGTATTTTTGAGTCATCATATGCATGCATTTCACATCCCTTTTGGCATTATTTGTATTCATATATAGAATGAATCCTTCCTATTGCAAATGATGGTGTCTACTTTGGTTTGTTTTTTTATTTCAAGTGTCCGATGCCAAAAAAAATAGCAAGAATGATGAAAGAATGCCAAAATACGAGTTTCAATCCTCCCAAAGCTCAAGTACATCATAAAAGACATATATATTGACCAGGGATCAAAGTTCCAAGGTGGATCTATATTGGAGAAAGAAGAATTGAAGAGCCATGTAAAGATTACTGGAGTACGACTGGAGCGAGATTCGTATCTATGTCTGAGAGATGCCTGTTTTCTACCATTATTCCTTTGGATTTGGACAATTATGTCAACCGCAAAGTTGTAGATCATCGAAAGAGATTCGAAAGTAGTATGCATAGGTCTTTAGTTCCAGCAAGAGCAATAGGAAAGCCAGTTTTACTAAATTGTCAAAGGCTGAAGCAAAGCCTAGACCTTCTTGTTCGCCTCACATGCCGTCTCTAGTCGTCTCAATTCCGTTTCCATGCCGTGTGAAGCTACGATTTTTGCAAATTTAAATACCATACAGAATGTCAGACTGCTTCCTTGGCCGTCTCCAATGTCGTATTGCCTACGCAGTTTATCTAAAATAATATCTTATCTTTTGTTTATTGGTTGTGCTTCTTATGTCCGTCCTAGGATTTAATGTAAACATTATAAAAAAAATACCTTTCTAGGTCAAATTTGGGTTGTTCCGGACAACCAGGGTTTCAAGGTTCCAAGCCCACGGTTGCGGCACGGTAGAGTTAGATTTCCCTTTCATTTGCTTTGTATATACTTTTCAACTTGTTAATTTATGCAAGACTCGTTCTTTATCCATTGTTTCTCTTCCTCTACTATGTTTGGCTTATTTCTATTGATCGAAGGAATGGTTGAACCTTGTGTTGGCTGATTTATGACTTTTTATATGAATCGTTGAATTGAGATATGCAGATTTGCTTCTTTCTAAAGCTCTTCGTTTTCATCTTTTATTTACCTTCAAAAGAAGTGGCATTTTATAAAGGATTTAGATAAACAGACTTATTGCCAGAAGCGATGTTGTTTTATTGGATTTTGAAAACAAACTTGGTTTTAAGAGTAGCACTTTATCTTTACCTCGAGGATTTCTAACTATCGTAAAAAGTTCCGGTCTTTATACCTTTTTAAGATTCATCGCCATAAGGTGAGGTTTTCTTGGTCTTTTCCGAATTTCTACGTTTTTAAAGGGCCTTCCTATATACTTGACACAATTGTTGACGATAAAGCACAATCAAGTTGCACATGGTCTTTGTTTATCTATGTCAAAGGCTATATTTGATGGTTATCTGCATATTCGCATGATCAATGTTCAATTATATTCATATACATGGTTATATTTCATCTAGCATAGTGGTGATACATGTTTCTTTAAATCGCTTCCCTCCATCTTCTTGACAATCGCAACCATTGTTTTCCTTGTTCTTCTTTGAAAATCAACAAAATAGATTCCTCTATCCCTTTCTCTTTCTCTTTTCCCTTTACTTAACATATTTTTTATCATTTGTACCTAAATAGACACGGTCCTTGTGATTTCATACCTGATATACTACATCCGACCCCATTACCCTTGTGGGTGAGTTTGTTTAGAACTGTTGGTTTAAAACTTCAACATCGATGTGCTAAAGAAAGAGTTTTCATCCAGCGAAGCCAATAGACCTCCTTACGAGCTTCACCCACTCCAATCATCATCCTTGAAGCACGGTACTGTATTACACAAAGTCGATTAGTTATTATAAAGACATGATTGAGATTTGTAGTCAATTGATTTATAGACAATAACTCAAGGAACATAAAGAGCATTTGGAATAATGGCATATCAATTGAGGGGAATAGATCCAACTTAGTTGGCGGTAACAATGGCGTCGTTAGGGAGCTTGATCAGACGCTATGAGACTGATTGACGAGCGTATCATGACTGACATGGGTGTGGTAGGAATGAAGAAAGGAAATCAAAGAAGACCATTGAGTATCTGAAATTGTGGGACCAACATCACGCCAATCCTGAGTTGTGAGAGGCGGTGATACCGTCTACAGCATATGCACCACTATGGATGATGACAACCGACCTTGGGACGGAAACGTAGTTTGTGGTTTTGCTAGAGTGGCATTGGTCTGTTTACTTCGTTTTGCCGGGTTAGTAAGGGTCTAAGCAGGGGAGAATTTGATAGGTGATATATTGTATATCACATCTAATGGTTATTAACATTATATGTCTAGTATATTAGCTGAGCTATTCGTCGTTGACTTGGAAAATTTTCGGCTCATGCTCATTCATATTCTAAATGAGCCAAATATAAAACACATTTGAAGCTCGTTTAAAATTTAGTGGTTTGAACTCGGCCCGTTTGTAAATGAGTCAAACTTGAGCATGTCAATATTCGGCTCATATATAACAGACCTAGCTCCATCGCTAGTACTCATCTTTCCTCCAAAATTATACATGTATATAACGGACCTAGCTTGAACTTGAGCATGTTAATGTTCGACTGTTTGACAAAATTATGAGTGTTTAATTCTCTTATGTCATTATCTTCCCCATATTTGAAGTTTTTTTTATACATTGTTGAAAAATCTATTAATATTGTTGTCAAATTAGAGTTATGACCCATTATTATGTCCTTAATAATATTTTGGATTTGAAAATAAGGTTTATTGTTTTGTAAAAATACGGTAATCAAACTAGTTTCAATTAGGGTCCGTTTGGTTTCAACTCCGGAATCGGAAATGGAACGGAAACGAATTTGGTCCATACGTATACCTTATTCATGAAAGTTTTTGGAATCATTCCTTGTGGTTTGAAGTAATTGGAGTAGAGTTTGATTACTTTTGATACCTATAGGGTAACAAAACGTGGGGAATCAAGTGCATTTTGCCTTAAATCACAAAGAATGATTCCATTCAATTTCATGAATAAGGATATAGATATGGACTAAATTCGTTTCCATTCCGTTTCCGTTTCCGGAGTTGGAAACAAACGTGCCCTTAAAGTATTCTACCAATTAAAAAACAATCATCCTTTCACATGGCCTTTCTCTTTATAATAATATTCACATATTAAATGTATTGTTTGTAACGAATATTCCTATTAAAAAAATTAACACATCATGACTTTGTGGATATCCATTCGTGATCTCCTTTTGTTATTTTTTTACATATACTACCATGTGAAAGCTTCGATTTGGTAAACAATGCATAGACTCCGAGTCAGCGTTCATCTTCACGATTGTCTTTTAGTAATCACCGACGGAATCTTGCTTTACTTGAACACTTATCGATGATCTCAACGTGGTTCACATTCATCATATATATTTATCTTGCTTTAAAATATTATAATTTGTACATATACACATGTATTGATATGAAAATTTTGATTAAAAAAAACTTAAATTATTTGAATTGTAATCGAATAATCACCATGCCAAAGCACTTCACTTATGTTTTTATTTTTGAATTCTTTGATAAATTTTATGGGAGTATCATTTAAATCCACGTGTCTCACCACGAGAACTTTAATACCACGTATTATTTTAACAATTAATAACATCCCCAAATTTTTTAATTAAGTTTTTTATATCTTAAATCTTAAATTTTTAAATTCAATAATTTCTATAAGATTGTTAAAATCCAAAAAGAATTACTATTTGTAGTAGCCACCCTGAAGTTATTAGCCCATGCGACTGCGGTGAGCCACTAAATAAATGCACGCAAAAAATGTAACTCATATTTCTCCTCAACCCAAAAACTTTTTTAAATCTTTTCATTATGTAATTAAAATGTATATTTTTTAAATTGGTGATATAAATTGGATAATTTAAAAAAAAAACGTACCTAAAATTTTTTGTCAACCTTATTCAAAGAGTGTATTATAAGTTTTCTATTTTGATTTTATCACATTATGTGTATGAAACTTTTTTGTTAAATTTATAGTGCATAAATTATATAAACTCTAATAAAATAATTATATATATATAATAGATATTAAATCATATCTCGTGCAGGGAACGGGTAATACACTAGTTTAGTTTTACATGGTACATCTAATCATGCTTTGTTATTTATTAAAAAAATATAAGAGTTGAATAGTAATCATTCAGAAAATAGCTCGACCCCCTATATCTAAAATTTCAATATACGCTCGATTAGAAGAGCTAACTAGTTAAGAAGTTCTCAAAATTATTTGTCTTACGCGAGGTAAAATTGACAAAACTGGATACTCCAATCTTTTTCAAAAGCTACATCGCAAAAAGACTTGACTCCGACAGAGTTCTTTCCTTATCAAAGAAGAAGATTTGAAAATGTAAATATGTTTTCAAACTCACCAACCGGTAACCACAACCCCAAACAACATTCCCCACTTATATGTAAATGTCCATGGAGTACTTTTTATTAAATAATTAACTATATTTAATAGATCATTACTTGTACCAATAACTAATAAATTAATCATATAACTTAATGAGCTTTTGGACTATAAATACCCTATGCATGGTTAGGTGTTCATACAACTACAAACAACATCATTTGAGAGAGAAAGAGAGACGAACATGAATCCCTTACCACAATTCATCCTTTTGAAATCAAATGCCAACAACAAATATCTTCGTTATCATGTCTCAAATGTCTCAAAGAAAGATCAAGATGCAAACCACTCTTTTCTTAAGTTCTCTCATTATTTGAAGGAGCAGCCACAGGAGCAGAAGGTCGAGCTCTTAACTGTATCAGAAAACACCGGTCAACTTTCCGACTCGGAGATCAAAAGCAGGATCTCTCAGTATATAAAAGAACGGGAGGTCGAGCTTCAAGCAGAACAAACCCGTGATCCGGTTTTTGAGTCGGAGAAAATTGACTTCCACCATCTTAAGTTTGAGGTAGAGAAGGCAAAAGATGTGGAAGGATTCGTACACATTCGGACGTGTTATAATAATAAGTATTGGACAAGGTACGTCCTATATTTTAACCATGTATATATAAATTTGAATAGATTAATATATATTAAGATGTTTTCACAACAGATTTCTTTCTTAACAATCTTTTTATAACTTATTTAATGTACAATAAATTACTGTTAGTATATATGTAGGTATATATATATATATAGTTGATTTAATGTAATTAATAATGAATAATAAGTTTTTTTGAATTAATTTTTTAATTTTTAATATTTAGTAGTAATTGAGCATTTATATTTTTTAATTAATTTAACTTAAATTAATAGTAATATTTAATTCTTAATAGATCATTTTACTAATTCAATGTATAATAAATTTGATGCTTGATATATATGTATATATATTAACTATAGATTTCATTTATATGTTTATCCATATATTTAATTAGGAAGTCAGAGGACAACAATTGTATAGTGGCAGAAGCACATGAGCCCAAGGAAGACCTATCCAAATGGGATTGTACTCTCTTCAAGCCAATTCTCTTGGATATTGACGTTGATGATGACGTAAGCCCTACTGCCTCTGAGAGGAAGATACATCTTTTGCATGCTGGTCAACACCACGTAGGCCTTTCCATGCAAGACGGTGAATTTCACCTTTCCGTTGTAGAGCAAGAATCACCGGAGTCAAAATCCGATTCGGTCTTTGCACTTTCTGATGCAACGCCGATGGCTACACTCCCGGAATTTGTTGCATTCATGGGGCATAATGGTAAATATCTGGCTGTCTCTCCGGACGGCCGATCGCTGGAGTTTAAAGCCAATGATATTGGTGAACCTGGAGTTGCTCATAGGATCTCTTATACTTCTGGTCATTTTGGACTTGACATGAAAATAACCGAACATGCCACTGACCGTACTTGGGTTTGGTTTAATCGTTTCGATAATATTATTACAAATAAGGAATTGATATTATCTTCCCATTCGAGCTTCTCTCCGATTAGGGTTGGCAGCCACGTTGCTCTGAAACTAGTATATTGGAACTTTTTTGCTAATTCTCAAAGTAGGGACAATAATGATCCGGATATCTTGCTCGGTAATATCTCAACAATCACTCGAAGTGTCATGATGAGTGTTGCTGAGCCGGTTCGAATAAGGGAAATCACCAATGCTACTTATCACTTAGACGACTCTCGTATCTACGATACGAGTAGCGTCGAGAAGTACAGTGACTCGAGGAGCAACTACACAAGTGTAGAACAAACTGGGATGTTTGAAGTGGAGTATAAAGTGTCCCATACTATGTCATGGAATCAAAATGTTACTGTTAGCATTGGGGTTTCGGTTAGTTGGTCATTCGGGTTTCCGTACGTCGGGGATTTCGGCATTGATGTTTCGTATGATCGTAGTGAGACTTGGGAATGGGGTCAGCAGAAGACAGAAGAAAAGACTGTGAAATATACGCAAAATATTGTGATACCTCCAGGGAAGAAGGTGACGATGAAGGTTGTTGCTATGAAAGCATATTGTGATGTTCCCTTCACGTGCAGGGTGCGTGACTTGATGACTAATGGAACTCTCAGAGACTATACAAAGACGGATGGCTTGTTCGTGGGTTGCAATGAGTTCCAGTTTAATACTATCTTGTCAGAAGAAAATCTCTAGCTGCTATATTTATGTATAATCATCGTTTTCTATTGTTTTCTGGTTTAATTTCCATATGCAATTATGATGTTGTCAGTCTGGTTTGTTTACTTAATTTGGGTACGTTGCTAATTACGTGTTTGATCTTTGATCTCTTATGTATCGTATGATATATGCAATAATTGACACGGTGTTTTTTGGCATCATATATTTCCTCTCAAAGTTTGCCTTGCAAGCCTTCACATTCGAGAATCAACTCCGTCTTGCTCGATTAACCTTGATCGGATCAATCAATCCCTTCCACATTCATCCCAAAGCTTCTGTCAAACATATTTTATCATTGGATCCACTTACACATCAACAAAAGGAGTAGTTGAATCTTAAGCTCGACCTAGATCCGAAATTTATTCTTGAATGTATCCAAGGACGCATCAATAAGGCTCACAATGTCTTGGGTTATCGGTGTGAGACATTTTATTCTCTTACCTCTCACATCTCAAAATTAAACATACCCTAGAGCTAAAACTAAAAAACATGTGTCAAATTTTAATAACTTGTGTCAAACAAAGTACATTCACCATTATGTGTGTCAATTTCTAATAACTTGTGTTAAACAAAGTACATTCACCATAATGGGCTTTCACTTGTGATTGTTGAGCAAACTGACCCATATGACAGCTAAATACGGTTCACTCCATGGACCAGACTGAACCTTTAAGGTCCGACCAGGCTGAGGACCATATAGACGAGATTTCTATTTTTAAGATAAACTAGAAGAATAAGCTCGTGCTACACACGGATCATCAATTATATTATATATGATGTTTATGTGCAAAATTGTTTAAGTTTTTGTCCAGATAAAGTTCAAATGATTTTGTGCCTGTTAATTAATTTAATTTCACATATGAGAATAGGTGTATTTTTTTATTTGACCTGTTTATTAACAAATTATAATTAATAAAATTAATTGTACTGAAAATCATAGTCATTATATATAGGACACAATATAGTCATTATATGTAGGACACATTTTAGGATTAATAGTAATTACAGTAACAAAATTTATTATAAATATCACAATTTTACTTGTCGGTTTGAATTTTCAATTCATAATATAATAAAAATGATTAAAACTTAAAAATATTAAATAATGTGGTTGGCTACAATCCAAGACCATAAATCTACAGTTCAGATGTGGACCGGACCGCAATATATCCGGTCTTTGGTCCCGGTTTACAGCACAGTACAGCTTTGCACGGCCCTAATTTCTTAGAAAAATGGTACTCTGCTTAAAGAGAAGAGTTAGGAAAACACAATCTAAGGGAAACACAAGACATGATATATATGGCAGAAAGTTTTCATTTCACCTTTACAACATGATTTCCAACTGCATTTAGCCTAGACTAGTATTCTCAGTTCAAGTTTGTTACCTTTACTTCCAAGGGGCAAGGGTGCTAGCCATACTGCTGTAAAAATCATTTCATGTTTCTAGGTGCACGGTCACGCCACGAGCCTTGCTTCTTGGCAAGCAACTGTTCAATATTCAAGTAACCGTGTCATGAATCATGATCAAGTATCTGTCATGAACCTAAGGGTGTTTTTGGACGGAAACAATGGTGCATTGTTATACTATACTACACAATTGTTTTACTATACTACACAATTGTTTTATGATGCATATCCAAACACACCCTAAAACAGAAAGCCTCGGAAACAATGGTGCATTGGTTTACCTTGTCACTAAAGAGACTTGGAGCAGAGGTATCTTTGCTCTCAATCTGTTCTTTTTCATTCTCACTTTCCTCGACATTCTCTGATGCCACAGATGGTGAACGAACAGGTGCACCAAACATAGCCTCGTCATGAGCAGCCCTTATATCTTCCTCCCTTTTTGCCTTTACAAAAGGATATCACAAAAGAAATTCATTCAAGTGACAGATTCTTATGGATGTAATCAGAACCTTTTTCTCATGAAAATAAATCATTCAGTTAAAAAAACAGAATAATAGAATATACCTGCACATTAGAGAACCGGAATGTTTGCCCAAGATGCTTGACTACTTTTGAGTCATCGTTGGCACCTACAAGAACATCAAACCTATTGATTAGTGTTGTTCAGGTAGCAGCAACTTGCATGTCAAAAATGTTTGAAATAATAATCTTCGCATTGCTACACATGGAATTTAAGAGAAACAAACTGGACCACCAGATTTTAACAAATATCAATGCATAGGTATACCTTCAATTTCTTCTTCGTTATCAAGAGGGGCGTCCTTGTTAAATTCAAATCGTTCCCATCCCGCACCAGTACCGATCTTTGTGTCCTTAGCAGCTGCAGGTGAAAGTCATGTTCTCAATCAAAAAATACGTTTGGTTAGAGGTCTTTTAACACATGAAAGTAATCTCATCATTTCCATTTCCTTTCCTAACCCTTATCCGATTCCATTCCGTTTCCATTCCATAGCTCCAACCAAACGGGCACTTAATGGATACAAAATGATCTGAAGTAATAGAGACTTTTGTGTGTGTATATATATAGCCCT
Source organism: Fagopyrum homotropicum (assembly GCA_033239125.1). Classification (NCBI taxonomy): domain Eukaryota; kingdom Viridiplantae; phylum Streptophyta; class Magnoliopsida; order Caryophyllales; family Polygonaceae; genus Fagopyrum; species Fagopyrum homotropicum. The sequence goes on from BSWB01000003.1 coordinate 156,120,392, forward strand.
TCTTTTACATACATTTTTAATCAAGGTTCATTCAAATACTACAAAATACCAAATCATCAAGTACGAAAGATATCCAGGGAAACGAGTACTTCAAATCTACTTATTTGCAGAGACGTGGCAATAATACAGCCAATTCAGCTAGAGTCCACAAGCACCAGATTACAAACTACTACATTTACTCGTCCAACTTCTCCAATTTAAGATCGATATATGCAGCCATGTTGTATGCACCTACAACTACGATGTCAGGTAAAACAAGTGCTGATAGACAACACACCAAACCAACAAGTAGAACCATAGTATTGTGTAAATGAATTTACCAGTTTCAGAAAGTTGCAACTTCATCTTAGCTTTAACTCTCTCTGCAGGCGTCTGCAAAAAATGAAGGATACCATATCAAATATCATATTAAAGATAATTGATGAGTTAAACAAAAAGAAATCAAGTCATAAAAAAAGTTAGTGGAATTCCAGAAGTACAATATGAGCTAAACTTTGTCAGATCCTATCTAGAATTCGTCAAACAATATTCAAGGGATACATGACAATTGACAAGCCAAACACAAGTGAAGGCGAATAAGATAGGATTTATGGAATTTAAATACTGAAATCCTCACTCTTTCGGATTACGGAATACATAAGTGTACCATCCTTAATCCTTCTGCACAGCCATAAGCACTAAATTGGAGAGAATCTATCTCTCTACTCATTTAAGCAATAAAAGCGTAATTTATTCAACTTTGGCTCTTTACTAATCGTCAAGCCAAATATCATTTCTATGGCAAACTGATAGCAACAACTAAAAGTCTGAAACAAAGATAGCATATTGCAACTTTTGTTTCTCGACTATTATCCCAATGAACCTCGTCCAACCATATACAAGATACAGGTTCATGATTAAAAAAAAAAAAAAAAAGATTTGCCAAACTAAACCATTTTTGAAAAATTAATCCTTTGGTTAAAGGTGACATGTGATTTGTTAATACAAACATACACCTATCAGCATTGCCATTTTTTGCAAACGCCCTTTCTCATGACAGATAAAATTCAAGAACATCATCTAACTTAGGAAAGGAAAAACTAAAGCAATCCAAAAACCAATAGGAAAGACAGCAACTAAAATGTTAGAGAAGATCATCAATAGAACATATATACCAACCATCATTAAATCACCATTGGTTCAACATGCATTATCAGTTTATCATAGAAAGGAAATGGAATAACATTAAGCAAATAAGCAATCAAGGTACCATCACAAAAACCATAAATTACACTAATCTGAAACTTACTGGTAAGAGTAACATACCATCTGATCATAACCTTGAATCAGCTTTGCATAATCAGTTACACCATTGTTCTCCTTCACCGATCTCCGTCCTTTTTCTCTATCACCTTTCCGTTTCTCCGACCTCACATAATATGGCGACAAACTCCTGCTTCTGCTCCTCTTCCTCCTCCTATCTCTCCCTCGTTTTCTTTCTTCATCTGAGAAGCTTCTAGACCTGCTTCTCCTGCTCCTCCTTCTATCCCTACGACGCTCTCTATCTTCACTCGAATGGCTTCTAGACCTACTTCTCCTCCTCCTCTCTCCACTTCTCCGCGAATGTCTCTCACTATCCCTTCTCCTGTCCCTATCTCTATCCCTATCTCTCTCCTTCAATTGGGGCTCAATTGAACTCGTATTCGTATCCTTCTTCCTGAGCTTGTTCTGGATGCTCTCGATCTGCGCTTTTTGCTTCTCCCTGTCATTTTCGGGCTTTGTCGAGCTCGAATTCGAAGCCTTGACGAATTGGTTTAGGAACGATGACGAGGCTAGGGATGAGCCTCTCGGTGGAGGATCGGCATTCGAGCTAGCGATGCTGGAGGAGGTGGAAAATCCGAGGCCTTGCTTGAATCGGGCGGCACCACTGCCTCTTCGTGTTAATTCATCGTAGTACGCCGCCGCTTTCTCTTCTTCCATTTTTGCAGTACTTTCCGTTCTCTCCCTCTCGGAATTGGCATAGATGGTTTCAAACCACCGTCTTTTTGGTTTGCTAAAAAATTATTCGATATCGTACTAATCTAATCAAATATTTTTAGTTAGAGTTTAAGTAAAAATATTTTAGTTATAAAAAGTAAAAATAAATATATATGTTAATGGATGGAAAGCGGTTAGGTTTTGGACTATCTCCATAGTCCACCCTAAAGGTCAGTCGGTCATCCACACAGTTGGTTTTTCTGAAAATAGGTCTTATTTGAACTTCGTAAAATGTTAGAGGTAATTTAAAAAAATAAAAAGAATGGTACAAGTTATTAATATGCTGTTCACTCCAACTAATCGATCTATTTTTAGAGTTTTTATTTCGAAAATACAATCCGACCTATCTATTTAATTAAAATTCGAGTTGTTATACTAGTCATGTTACACTCGAGTTTGATTTAAATGTGTTCATTTTTACACTAGTCAAATATGACTTTTTTTAAAAGCGCTTAAAATTTAGGCTCAACCTCAACTCATTTACAAAAACAAAACAAGTTGAACATGAACATGTTAAAGTCTAAACAGTCAGAGTACTTTTAGGAGCACTTTTGCCTTCGTTTTTGTGTTACGGCCGCAAACCAAAGTGTGCATCGAACAGCCTAATCGGTCGGAGTGTTCTTAGCAGCACTCCTTACTTGTTGGTTTGCTTGCCTTCATTTTTGTCCTACGGCCGCAAACCAAAGTGTGGAAGCCATTGATTTTAAGGGAATGGGAGTGGCTGCTTTTAGGCCGGTTTCATTGTTGAGAGCATTCAAACGGATAAAAACATCAAGTAATGACAATGGATCATACAAATGAAGAGGATCATGGTCAAATGACGACACTAAATTGACCTTCTTAAACCCCCAGACAAAAAATGGCTGAGATATCATACAACCCGAAAAATAGTTATAAGCATCTAAACGGGAGTTGACATAAGGAAATCTACTTCACCTTCAACATGGAATAACACTTTCACGTTGGGACTCAATGCGGCTCAACGCGGAAATGTTGGTTGTGGCAGGTGTGTAAAACGGTGTTGGCGAGAAACTTGCACGTTGGTTTTATGAGCGATCACCCACAATGATAGGCAAGAAAAGTGGAACATAACCGATTAACAACGAGACATGGTATCTGGTTCTTCAAGTAATATACATTCATACATCTGTTGGCAGTCATTACTTGGTCTAACAATCTCAACTTACCCTAGAAACCAAGTAAACTTTTCTTTATGAAATGGAAGTAAATTTGTTCTATAGAGACGGCAACAGAAACAACTAATCTTTTACGAGTTAAGATACTATGACAATGTAGATTGCAGCTAAGCAATTAGAATGGTTATACAGTGGTAACATTAAAACACATCAGGATGGAACCTTCCTGGCATAGAATTGCCTTGTTGAGCTTGCTTCAGATGCATATTTAAAGCATAATTGTTAACCTGTTCCACAAGAAACTCGATCAGGCGTGAATATTATGGATACTTGAGAGGTAAATTCGGGAACCCCAGACTCGTGCAAAAAAGGGATCATCTTCCACACTACTAGCAGCCTACATGTATTTACCGGCTGTTTTGAACATAAGGGACAAAATGTACTTCCACCTTCAAGACATTGAAGGTATGTTCATGTTTAGATCAGGTAAAATGATCTTAAATCGGGTTGAAGGATGAAACCAAATATATCACTACATTCTAGAGGTATGCATGGTTCCATGCTGCTTATACTTATCCGATCAAAATGGCTATTTGACTAGTTTCGTGGCTAAACTTGGGTTGCCCCAAACTTCCCTAAACACCAGCCACAATTTAGAAAAGAGTCGTGGGCATGAAAACAAAGATTCCATAGACTAGAAAAACTAGAATTGAATCACAATAGATCACATGGTATATAAAACCCAAAGTTAGGGCTTAGAAGTGAACTGTTGAATGTTTAAAGAGCGGTATGAGACTCTAAGCAATAAGTTTAATTTACTCACCTCCAGTGTTCTAAGTTGTTCCTGATATTGAGAGACCAGTTGCTTAAGATGCTCAAGTTCTTGCCCTTTTTCGTCAATGTCCTTTTGACGCTCATGTTGTATTGACACAGCTCGCTTGAGAATAGCATTTTCATGAAGCAGAGCTTGAATTTGTTCCTTCAGCATCACATTTTCCTAGGGTAAATGCAAGTTGGTAAGTCAAAAAGGAATTTACAAGACAAAACGAGACTCTCACAATCTACTTCCCTAATTTCAGTGACATGATTTGAGTTATAAAAAAGGTCATTTAATAGACACACGCAATTTTGAGAACCAAGATAAAAATGACTACCTGCTGGAAGTTCTGAACAACCTCTGCAGCTGTGCGAGAGGATATAGATTTTTCCAAGGCTTCCAGAGCTCTTGCAGCACGGATCCTAGCATCGTCCAAGTTTGTAGCACTGACCATTTCTTTGACAAAAAGCTCCACCCATTGCGCACCATCCTGAGGCATGTTTGCTGGAGCTGCTTGATCTTTAGAAGATGCGCCATCCAGATCATTAGCCTCTGAAAAGAACTAACCCATTACTACACTCTAACCATAACATATTGAGGTCATATCAAGCAGAACAGGTACAGTTATTTAGAGTAATGTACTTTTTTTTCAGTCTCAAATGGTTGCATCTTTGTAGAACTAAAAAAAATTTGAGGCATTATATATGTTTCACTACAAAAGGTCAATGTCAATCCAAATCCTACTTCCTGTAGAATCAGTTTAATCAACCAAAGCATTAATTGCCTATCCCCTTCAGGACTTGCCACCACACATATCGAGCATCTTAACATATTATAATACAACATAAAGTCATTCAAGGTTATTAAATGTTAAAGCACCTTTTTAACGCATTGAAATTCAAGCATGGAGTTTGAAATGCAACAAGACAACAAACCCTAGGCATTAACTTTTGTGTCCTAGCAAATTAAAAATGATGTTAACCAGAAGCAATAAGATACAATTTGAACACCGAGAAGCAAATAGGGGACAGAAAGAGAAAAAAAAAGACCAGATCATTCAAAGTGTAGCAGAAAATCCTGATGTATACCTTTGGTTTCTTGTGCTCCTTCAGCTACATTATCAGATTGACCAACATCAGTTGCCACATTATTTGTTGAAGATCCTAGACGAAGCTCATTCAAGCGCTTAATTGCCAAATCCAGATCGCCACATTCTTCTAATGCACGCTCAAGGAGCTAAAAGAAAATAGTATTATAGTCAGTAGCCGATTTTGTAAAATAAACACATAATTCCATCATGGAAACGTAGGCAACAAATCAGAGTAAACACACTTATGACAAAGCTTCCTAATTTAGGTAGGTAGACATACCACCATGATTCTTATCAATACAATAGAGAGTACGGTTTTTGGATTCATAAACAGCATAGATGGAACAAAATATGCTCTGCAACAGTAGAGCCATTCTACATTTTAATGCTGCTTTGACAAGTGAGTGTAGAAAGCTTGAGAATGAAACTCGTATCATTTATAGCTTCCTTCCACTTGTTATTTCCACTAATCACAGAGCAGTCAGCATTGTCATAGACAACCAAAAATACCCAATTCAACAACAAAAACGTAGACCTATATCAGCTTCGTTCCTTGTAAAAGTATATCCACTTACAGCAAAATTTTACTCCTTATGTTCGCAACCATATTCCCAAGTCATAAATAACCCAAATGAACAAAAAGCTTTATCTTACCCATTAATAGATTGTCATTGTTCTAAATATGTTTGTCTGAATAGTTAAATGTCAGCCTATCAACTGTAAGGACCCTCATTTTCTTCACGCCAACCAACAAGAACCACATCATTTCGGTATTAATTTGATATCAACAAACCAACAAAGTTGCTTGCTTTAACAAGACCGAAAAAAATGATGGAGAATAGGTTATCAGAGATGAACTCAACTCCACCAGCCCGTTTCTACAACATATGAATAACAAGACTCAGTAAGTATAAAAACCTTCAAGTCCATGTCAGGAAAGAGACCAATAAGATGGTCAAGCAACAATGATGAAGGAGATGATTGATGAACAAATGACTCTGATGCAGATCTAGATGGGGAGCAACGAGCTCGCTTTGTAACAGGGGATGGAATTTCTTCAAAGAATGATCTCTTCCCACACACTATAGCAGACATTTTGAGCTTCTGCCTGCTCTATCTTCTTTTCTTCACAGCTCCACCACTTTCTCTTCTCTCCCTGCTCACAGAAACTAAAACAATCATATCCTGCAGCCATTTTGAATACTAAAATAAATAGAAGAGACATACATTGTTTTTCCTTTTCTTTGAATAATTTAGTTTTATCCACTAAATGATAATCAACCTCAACAAAATTTAAAAGGCTTATGAATCAAGTTCAAATATACTCAATTGTCTCCAAAGCAAAAGACTTTCTCCAAAACTAAAAATCAGCACATTTAAATTACATACTGATAAATTATGATAAAGGAAACATTTGACTGAAATACATAAAGTTTCAAATTGATCTCCACAACTTTTCGCAATTTGTTTCTCTGGAAACAAATTCAAAGAGTCGACAAAAAATTATCTACTATTTTTCAGATCCAAACACTTCATGAAGCACGAAATTCAAATCGATGGGGAGAATAAGCGAGTTCTTCCCCCTTTTAACTTTAATCCGTTAGCTGGTTGTAAAATTAAGTTGAGATAATCCAGTTCCAAACACTTCACGATAAATTACGACAACGAAACATTTAGCTACATAAATCCAAAGTTTCCAATTAATCTCCTGTTCTCCACCATCCGATAACATCCGCACCAACTTCTCGGTATTTTCTCCTCTAAAACACAATCCAAAAAATCCTCAACGACCTAACAATTCCAAACACTCGCTGGATCTCAATCTCCGACCTGGAGTGTAGGACGACACATAAAAGTCAAATCGGACATTCCAGCACTAAGAAAACAAGGAGAAATCCAAACCTTGATAAAACGAGGACAGCGAATTGGAAGATGAGAGGAATTGACGTCGATTCGGTCACCAATACCAACAAAGAGGAGCCGGCGGCGATTGGAAGCTGAAGAATGATCCGTCGGGGAAGGAGAGAGAGAAAAGAGAAGGAAAAAGAGGGTTTCGTGAGGGTAGAGAAATGGGGAAAGGATGGATTGCGCATAAAGGAAAGGAGAGAGATTGAGAGAGGGATTGCTTTGTCGCCTTGTTGAAGGTGACAAAGAAAGAGGTTGCTGAGGGAACAGAAATGCTGTAATTTATATTTTTCACGTTCTCTCTGCAAAGGATAATTGAGATGTTGGAGTCTACGTCTTTACTTCTTTAATCTGCTAAAAAAAAATATTATCCACTATTTTTCTTGTTATTTATTTTCGTGGTTTTTAAATACACCGATAAAAATCGAATAAAAGAGATAAGTAGGTAGTTATTGTATCAATGTAGAATGATTATGGTATCAATGAGTATAAACTAGACCCCTCCTAATTTTATAGAAAAAATAAATTATTTAATAATTGAATATCTTTCTAAAATTAATAATATTCTCTCATAACTAATTTGGCTCTATAAGGAATCAGTTTCACCTAGAAAATCTCTTTCAACGCGATTTCATTAATTTGGCGGTTTTGTAATTAAATAAGAAAAAGAATATTTATTACCTACAATTAAGGAATCAGTTTCACCCAGAAAATCTCTTTTAACGTGATTCCATTATAACAATTGTGACAGATTTGACAATTGTGACATATTTGAGGGGATAACCACCACTTTCCACAGAGAATCGATCATCGTCATCCAAAATCGTTGCTTCTGTGCGATTGGTAGGGAATTCAGTTTATGAATTGACAGAAATCGTTGAGGGTCGAGATTTTATATATATATATATATATATATATATATATATATATATATATATATATATATATATATATATATATATATATATATTTACGTGTAGTTCCTATGAGAACAAACTTATCGTGTAATCATGAGAACAATCTTAGACCGTCGGATGGTGAGTATTAAGGGTCGAGATTTAGTGTAGATATCATAACTAATAATAATTACGAATAATAATAATTAGAAATAATCCATTCAACAATAATTACGAATAATTCACTCAACCAACAATAACTACGAATAATACATTAAACGATATGACACCTTCATAACAAACACTTAAGCTCAAACTTCATAGATTATTTCAGGAGAATGTTATGCTGAAGGAGCAAGCTCAATTACTGCTCCAAGAAAATGTGATCCTTAAGCGAGCTGTCTCGATTCAACATGAGCGGCAAAAGGAGTTTGACAACAAGGCACAAGAAAATCAGCATCTTAAACAGCTAGTTGCACAGTACCAAGAGCAAGTCAGAACACTTGAGGTTAAACTCTTCAAGATTTTAAACACCACTTGCCTTTTTTTTCCTTCTTCACACCCTCTTTCATTGAACACCTATCGGCTATCGATTGTTGATGTGATTTTGTTCCAACAGGTAAACAACTATGCATTGGCTATGCACTTGAAGCAGGCTCAACAAGGTAGCTCATTCCTTGGTGGTCGTTTCAATCCCGACGTTTTCTAAGGACGCAAATGCGCTCCATTTCCTGTACTTCGTCTCGAGGTTACAACTTTCATGTTGCTGAAGAGGTTTTGCATTGTATGTTATGTTGTGTTGTGGACCTCATGGATGAAATTCAATTACACCTTATAGATGAGGACCTGTCTTTATCAATCTAATTTCTTTTGCTTGAACTTAAGCTTTGTTTATCCTTATAGATGGGGACCTATCTTTATCCTTGGGTGCGTTCGGTGAGTCATTTATTGGGATTATAACCTCGGGAGATTATTTTGGGAGATTATTCTGCCCATTTTTTTCATCCACTTCAACATGGATTATCGAGATTATTGAAAATTTTTGTGAAATTTTAATCTTCCAAATAATCTACTAACGGACCCCTTGTATCTTGAAAAAGTTACGTGCAAGGCAAATGTTGATATGTTAAGAATTCTAATTTATAAAGAATATTTAGGTTTGATTTTTGTTATTTGTTTAGGCTTGTCCATTTGTTATTAGAGTACTCTTTTGAAAAAGGTATAGGGCATAGTTTACTAAAATTATTACATGTTATCTTAGGGTCTGTTTTGGGGGCATGTTTTAGGGAACTTATATAGCTTAGATCACTGCCAGCAGTGAATTTTTTTTCATCTGGAAAAATTTTTTTCCCACAAAACTACTCCCATTAGCAAAATTTCTACAAAAAAATCTAGAACTTTTGTAAAAAATTTTGGGCAGGAAAAAAATTTTCATCCGTACCTTTACTTTCCTTTTTGCAGCTTTTTCTATTTTTTACCCTTTTTTCTTTTATTTTTTTTTTACTTTTGAAGATCTTTGGTTATTTTTTTATAAGTATGACCCACATTTTTATAGGTTTAAAAAATATTACCGTTATAATTATATCAACGGTAATATTTTGATTTCAATAATTATAGAAAATAAATAAATTATACCAACGGTCATTTTTTTTCTCTCTAAGTAGACACCCATTTCGACACATTTTGACACACTTCAAAAATCCTCATTTTTCTCAATTATCACTTAAACTCGTAGTTGGAGTGTGTTATTTTGTTCACTTTCTGAAAAAATGGATCATAATAATCCTCACAACTCGTCCATGAATTTCAACGAATTCGATCCTTCTTTTATCAATCATCCTCATTTTTCTCAGTTTCTTGCAAGCTTAGGAAGAAATTTTCCTCCACAACAACCACATCCACAAGAAATGACTCCTCCACCCACTTACCAAAACTTTTTTCCTAACTCTCAAAATTACGAGTGTTCTCCACTAGTTTTTCAAGGAAGCAACACCCAAATGATCAGTGATGAAGAAGATAATGTTCCGGAAACACAACATTTCCCTCCGCAATCAGGTGTGTCACCTCCATTGCCAGTCAATCGGAATTAGTCAATTCCGGTCGCAATAAACAACCGTGATTGGTCTGTCAAAGAAGAAGCTCTAATTGAGGCCTATTTCACCAACTGCAGAGACTCCATTATTAGCAAAGATAAGAAATTTGCTGATCTTTGGAGAGATATACATCAATCATATGAAGCGGCTCGTCAATATCGACCACATGAGATTCCAGAGCGGAACAGGAACATGTTGGAGACTCACTGGAAAAGGATGGCTGCAGATTTACTCATTTGGGTCGGTGCTTTGGAAGAAGCTAGTCAAATAACGGGAAGTGGGTACAATGAAGCTGATGTTACAAAAAATGCCCATCAATTATTTCGAAGGTCTTGTCAAGGTGCACCAAGGAATTTCAAATATCAAAGTGCTTGGGAGATGGTGAACAAGTATCCAAAGTGGAGGAAGTTCATGAGGTGGGGTATGAACAAAGAAGAAAGGAGGAAAGTTGATGCTGAACACAAGGCGGAAACTGATCTTGAAAATAGCAGCGGTAGTGGCAAGAGAAGTAGAGACGATGCTAGTGGTAGTTTTGTATCTGCAGGTATAAGTCGTCCAGATGGTGTGAAGAAAGTCAAGCCTAGAAGAAAAGGCAAAGGGGTCGCAACAGAAGATATATCCAGTATGAGTGAGCAAATTAGGGCTTATAATGATCAACGAGGTTCTGAGATGGCTCTAAAACAAGAGAAATTGGAGATTGAGAGACAGAAGGAAATAAGAAAGCAGAGACAATTGGAATTAGAGGCGAGAAATCTTGATTTTCAAGAAAATCGAATGAAGGCTGAGAAGCAGAAGTAGAAATTTGATATGCTACAAGTGTTGTTGTCTAAGGCATCGCTGACTCCAAGAGAAGACAAGTTGAAGGAGAAATTACTCATGGATTTTGACGATTACATCTAATTACTATGAGACAAGTTGAAGGAGAAATTACTCATAGAGTAATTTTAATTATTTACTTAAGTTTTATTTGATGTTTGTTTTAAGTATTAGTCATCGTTTAAGTGTCTTGTTTCAATATCATGGTTATGAGTATTTTGTTTGAAATCTTTTTCCAATGTTATATTTTTATGTAATGATTTTTCTATGTTAATTGAAATTTGTTTTCTTGTATCAATGAAATGTCATTGTCACTTTATCACAATGAATTGTGTGTCAGTGAATGGTCACATCTATGTCATAGTTTTTATAATAATGACATTGACCAAGTTATGACAAGCATGATCTTGTATTGTCATATTCATCTAATGTCAAACAATGACATTGTATTGTCATTTCTAAATGTATACATTGCTCAATTCATCCAATATAAGAACACAACATGAATGAGTTTCAATGCCAACTCAAAATATCCATTGAAAATTCTGAGATAAAAATAATGTTGTTTCAAAGAAGCTCTTCAAGCTCAAGTTCTTCATCACACAGTGATGAAGAAATCCCTAAAATTATTGACAACTTTGTCAATAATCACTTACCATCTATATTGTTTCCTCCAACACCACGCCAAAGGCAACACAATAATGAAGATGTTGAAGTTGTGGTTCTAATGGATAAGAACCGTGAAGAAGGACACAACTAGTTATTTAGAGACTACTTTGCGGATCCTCCAGTGTATAATGAGAATCAATTTCGGAGGAGGTTTCGAATGAAAAGACCTTTGTTTTGCAAGATAGTGAATAAGGTGGTGGAAAATGATGAGTTTTTCCAACAAATGCGAAATGCAGCTAGGAAGTTGGGGTTATCTGGACTCCAAAAATGCACTGCAGCAATGAGAATGTTAGCATATGGGGTGGATCCCGACGCGGTTGATGAATACTTGAGGATGGGTCAAACAACTGCACGGAAATGCCTTCAAAAATTTTGTGAAGGCGTAATCAAGATATTTGAAGCTGAGTATTTACGAAGTCCGACGGATGAAGACCTACGAAGGATCTCTAAAAAATGAGCAACGAGGATTTCCAGGCATGATAGGCAGTATTGATTGTATGCATTGGGAGTGGAAGAATTGTCCTAATGCATGGAAAGGCCAATATTGTGGACGAAACAAGAACGCAACCCTCATTTTGGAAGCTGTTGCGGATGAAGATCTATGGATTTGGCATTCTTTTTTCGGTATTCCAGGTTCGTGTAATGACCTTAATGTACTTTACCGTTCTCCTGTATTTAGTGATGTTTTGCAAGGTCGGGCACCTCCTATGAAGTTTACAGTCAATGATCATGAATACAACATGGCGTACTACCTAGTTGATGGTATTTACCCTAGTTGGGCTACTTTTGTACAAGGATTTACCCATCCTCAAACTCCTAAGCAAAGTCTTTTCGCTGATTGTCAAGCTGGTGCACGTAAGGATGTTGAACGTGCATTTGGAGTTCTACAAGCGAGGTTCGCAATTGTACGACAACCGGCTCTCGCTTATGATGAAGATATATTAGCCGATATTATGAAGACTTGTATCATTATTCATAACATGATAGTGGAGGCTGAACGAGACACTTATAAGAATGCCGAAGTAATAAGAAGATTTTACAAAACAGATCATCCTAATCAACGTTCACGTCGTAGAGGTGAAGCGAGTGCAAGTGCCATCGTCAACAATGATGAAGCTTTCCAATTTCAGACGGGACGTCCGGTCGACATTAACAAATACTTGGAGAGAAGGGACGCTATGCGTGATAGACGAACTCATCAATCCCTTAAAGATGACTTAATGGAGCATATTTGGCAAAAGTTTGGTGATAGTAGTCCTTAAAACCTATTGGCATCTCTATGATTTCATGATTGAGTTTCGCAATTTCATTATCGTATTTGTACGTTCATTTAGTTTTCACGGTACTTTAATCTTATTGAATCATGTTTTTACATCATGTATTGTAGTTTTATCTCACTAATGTAATGTATTTCATGTTTTATTTTAATGTTTTCTTTCCGTATTTTACGACTTATTAATTATTATATTATTTAATTAATTGTTTCACATGTCATAACATTAATAATTATGATTAATTTAATTAGCTTAATAATTATTATTTGATTAATAATTATTTATGAAGTAACAAATAAAAAGTTAAAAAATGTAATAAAATGTGGTGGGGTAGGTAAAAAAAAGTAGGAGAGAAGGTTGAGAGGGAATTTTTAAGTTTATTGTTGGTGGGATGAAAAAAATTGAGAGTGAAAAAAGATGATGTGGAGGAGTGATAAATAAAGAGAGAGAGTGGGCAGGAAAATTTTTTTTCATCTCTAGTGATAGTGCTCTTAGGGGTGGGCATAGATCCCGATCCCGTCCCGATCCCAACGGGATTTGAATAAAAAAAGTGTATCCCATCCCGTGACAAAGTTGCGGGACGGAAAATTCTCATCCCGGTTAATTCCGTCCCACATATATAAAAATAATATTTCTATATTTTTGAAAAATATAATATTGATAAATAATATATATAATTTATAATTTTATATTGATAAGAGTTATAAAAGTAATAAAATATTAAAAGATAACCTCTTTTATCTGTTGTGATTTACAAAATGTGAAATAACGTCTATTTGTTTTTTTTAAACTATTATTAGTGTAGTGCTATGTTAGATTTTTTGAATGTGAATTGGTAACACACGCTTTAATGTAACTTGTATTCGGTTGAATGTACTAACTACTAATGTAGGTCTCTTGAATCGGTAGTTTATTGTCGAGTTTTTTTTAATCATTTGTGTCTTTATAAAATGAGAGAAAACGGGTACAAATGTGGAATATAATCTGCATACTTCTTGCGAGATTAAACTCGTCCCGTTCCACGTGGGTCAGCCCCGCGCGGAATTAAGAAAAAAAAGTTGCATATCCCGTCCGTCCCGGTTATAATTCGCGGGACGGGCGCGGGACGACCCCAATCTCGTCCCGTCCCGTTCCATGCCCACCTCTAGCTTACGAATCTTATCAAAACTTACGAAAGAAAGGAGATGTTTATGGAACTTATCAAGCTTACGAAAAAAATAAAGCACAAATTTACTGAGTTTATAGTAAAAATGGGTTTGTGGAAGCACAAACTTGCAAATATTACAGTAACTTATTCTAACAATTTATTCTTTTAATTTCATAAACTACGGAATTTACGAATCTCGCAAGAATGGGACGGGACGAGATTGGGGTCGTCCCGCGCCCAATTATAACCGGGACGGACGGAATATGCAACCTTTTTTACTTCATTCCACGCGGGGCCTGACCCACGTGGAACGGGACGGGACGAGTTTAATCTCGCAAAAAGTATGCACTGATTATATTCCACATTTGTACCTGTTTTCTCTCATTTTAAAGACACAAATGGTTAAAAAAAACTCGACAATAAATTACCGATTCAAGAGACCTACATTAGTAGTTAGTACATTCAAACGAATACAAGTTACATTAAAGTGTGTGTTACCAATTCACATTCAAAAAATCTATCATATCACTACACTAATGTGTGTTATTTAGTATTTTTATTAAAGTTGTCCGTCACGGACAAATGGCATCTGTCCGTGACGGACGAAGTGAATATTACTACTTATATATTTAAGTATGTCCGTGACGGACAAATCTTCTTTGTCCGTGACGGACAACCAGTGGTGGAGCCAAACAAAAATTTAAATTTTGTAATTCAAGGGATTCGAACCAATGACCTACTGGTAGGTCCCTCACTCTTCAACCAATTGAGCAACTACAACATGTTAAACCAATTTACTACTAACATAATTTTAATTCAGCAGGGGCAAAGGTCATTTGTCCGTCACGGACAAAGGCCATTTGTCCGTCACGGACAAATGGGCATTACTTAGTAAAAACAAATGCGCTAAATAGCCTGGACGTTTGTAAATCACAACAAATAAAAGAGGTTATCTTTTAATATTTTATTACTTTTATAACTCTTATCAATATAAAATTATAAATTATATATATTATTTATCAATATTATATTTTTCAAAAATATAAAAATATTATTTTTATATATATGCGGGACGGAATTAACCGGAATAAGAATTTTCCGTCCCGCAAATTTGTCACGGGATGGGATACACATTTTTTATTCAAATCCCGTTGGGATCGGGACGGGATCGGGATCTATGCCCACCCCTAAGCTATATAAGATCCCTAAAACATGCACCCAAAACAGACCCTAAGATAACATGTAATAATTTTAGTAAACTATGCCCTATACCTTTTTCAAAAGAGTACTCTAATAACAAATGGACAAGCCTAAACAAATAACAAAAATCAAACCTAAATATTCTTTATAAATTAGAATTTTTAACATATCAACATTTGCATTGCACGTAACTTTTTCAGGATATAAGGGGTATGTTAGTAGATTATTTGGAAGATTAAAATTTCACAAAAATTCCCAATAATCTCGATAATTCATGTTGAAGTGGATGAAAAAAATGGAATAATCTTCCAAAATAATTTGCCGAGGTTATAATCCCAATAATCTCGATAATCCCTGGCTCACCTAACGCACCCAAGGATAAAGATAGGTCCCCATCTATAAGGATAAACAAAGCTTAAGTTCAAGCAAAAGAAATTAGATTGATAAAGATAGGTCCTCATCTATAAGGTGTAATTGAATTTCATCCATGAGGTCCACAACACAATATAACATACAATGCAAAACCTCTTCAGCAACATGAAAGTTGTAACCTCGAGACGAAGTACAGGAAATGGAGCGCATTTGCGTCCTTAGAAAACGTCGGGATTGAAACGACCACCAGGGAATGAGCTACCTTGTTGAGCCTGCTTCAAGTGCATAGCCAATGCATAGTTGTTTACCTGTTGGAACAAAATCACATCAACAATCGATAGCCGATAGGTGTTCAATGAAAGAGGGTGTGAAGAAGAAAAAAGGCAAGTGGTGTTTAAAATCTTGAAGAGTTTAACCTCAAGTGTTCTGACTTGCTCTTGGTACTGTGCAACTAGCTGTTTAAGATGCTGATTTTCTTGTGCCTTGTTGTCAAACTCCTTTTGACGCTCATGTTGAATCGAGACAGCTCGCTTAAGGATCGCATTTTCTTGGAGCAGTAATTGAGCTTGCTCCTTCAGCATTACATTCTCCTGAAATAATCCATGAAGTTTGAGCTGAAGTGTTTGACTTTATATGTTAAGCTTTTCAGCTTTATTTGTTATGAAAAAGGAAACAGAATATTATACCTGCTGAAAATTCTTAGAAGCCTCGGCACCAGTACGAGCACAGATGGATTTCTCGAGGGCTTCCAGGGCTCTAGCAGCTCGTGCCCTGGCATCGTCCATATTTGTAGCACTCATCATTTCTCTGACGAAAAGCTCCACCCACTCAGCACCATCTGTAGGCCAGTTGCTTCCTGTAGCTAATGGATCCTCAACAGACGACTGCTGACAGTCACCAGCCACTAAGATGACAGAAAAAAAGTTAATCTCCATTTGGGACAAGAATGAAACACCCGTGATGAATTAAATTTTTGATCTATTTTTTGTATCATGACAAACCACCCCCAAAAAAACAAAAAACTGTTGACAAGCATCGGCAAAGACAATAAGCATATCACTGAGTTATAATTAAGTACAAGGACTCCAGTCTTATCAGTATACACCACACCCAATGCCCTTTGCGATAATGACTTGCAGAAAGGCGCAAAAACTATTTTGAACAGTGATAAAAATAACAAAAACACCGTGTTCTTTCATTCAAGAAAAGACGACACTGTACGATTTGAATCAGACAGAAGAAAGAATGGTTAGTCGAAGCTATCTAGTATATAACAATAATGAGGTTACCATAAGTTGCACAGAATAATACACTTGTTTCCGTATACTACTGGTTCTGAAGTGCATTTTTCCAACAAAGGTCATATGGAAGTCTTTACAGATATCAGCCAAGAGTGTAACTTAAGTTACTAGAATCTTATCCGCAACAAAAAACAAATTTCTAAACATAGCCAAGGCTTTGCCAGATGGAGGTTAAGCCGTTTAGAGAATAGCAGATTTTTTTTAATGATTAGAATATAGACTCGTAACCATAAAGACATTGTGACATACATAGCAAAGAAGATCACTTATCATAAGATGAACATGATGGTTAATCTCCATATGTTTGTCCTTCAAATCGACAAACCCCCTCATGAATATAGTTGTAAAATAATTAGTAAATGTCAATAATCAAACATAAAGAACACATTATAAACATAAGTGAAAATCTAACAAAAAGCATTGCATAAAATTCCGCAAGGCTTTGTTTGGCACAGACTCCTTATAACTTGTAAGTACTTATTTGCACTGAAATGCATCTATAAGCTCCTCAAAATATTATAAGAAGTTTGCGCCAAACGAAGCCAGTATACTCCTAGTTCAGATACAGCATATGGACATGCTCAAGTTTCATCCCATGTACCTTCTGGGTGATCATTTGGTTGAGGCGGCATATCATAATGACTAGCTGCATTCTCCATATTATTCCCAGCACATCCTAGACGAAGCTCATTCAGGCTTTTGATTGCCAAATCTAAATCATCACCAGATTGTTCAAGCGCTCTCTCAAGGACCTGAAAATATGTTATTGTTGTTGTTAGCTTATAGACATGGACCATAGAAAGACGGGAACTCCCATGATAGAATTCTCGTGCTACCACTGACGGCTATGTGCATCAGGAGAAGATGCCCATTGCTGGTATATTATAAAGTGTTCATTCTACAAGAAAACAATATATGTACCCTGATCAAATAATCTAACATGTATGTTCAAATGTTCCCTGTAAGGGAGTTAACATGGATCATTATAGAAAGGCCTACTGCCAAAATCATATAGCATTACATAGTACCTGATATCACACAGCAGTACTTGTGGACAAATATAGACATTTTATCATGAACCATCAAACAACTTACATGCCAGTGCCAAAATTCGTAGTAATAGACAACGATGCATAATCAAAGAGGTCCCCGCGTGAAACGGAAGTAGAATTGAAGTAAGCAGCAAACTGAAGGATTTTCTTATAGAATCATTTAAGAAATGACAATGTTAAAGAGGTACAAGAATAAACCTTCTTGACAAAATCACGCGTCGTGATTTCAACAAACAATTTCCACTGACTACTAACAATACTTCCAAGAAGGGTAGTTTACAACATATCAACTAGACCCTACAATGAAATAGTAGAACATATAAGCCGGGGTATTTTTGTTCTATGGCGCATGTTCTAGTCAAGTATAACTGCAGGAACTACTGGAAGAAAGTAAGCTAGTGGAGAAGGTTACATCAACCAGTTAAAATTATGTGAATGTTCTTAACAGAATCAATAATTACGCATCTTTACCACCCAGTGAGGCCACCATGACGCACTCAATTTCCTACAGAAGCCCGGTTCAAAAGTCTTTTGTTCTCATGCTATTCTTGGTATCACTTAAGCACAATATGCTGCCAAAGAAGATAGCTTCAGCATAATGTAAGAAAGTAAACACATGGACCAGAGTTTCCACATTTGTATAAGTTTTAAGAGAGTCCACAATTGTCCAAGCATATTGCATATAGTAGGTGCAATCAACCAATGATGATCGTATCATCCAAAGCGTAGCAGCTAAAACGTACAAGTCATCATAAGAATCCTACCAATGAAAGCCCTTACAAAGGACTTTAAACACATGGAATTAGTCCCCCTATTCAAAACAAGAACCCTAATCAGTGCCTTACAAACTAAAATATCCATCCAAAATTTGCATGTTTCCATATATATCACAGCTTCAGACAGGAACGTTTTTGTAGGGAAAAAAAAAAGAAACTAATTATGTATTTGGAAGCAGAATCCGCCAAACCTTTTCATCCATATCAGGAAAGATAGCCCTGAGTTGATCAAGCGAAGACGAAGAGAGTACAGCGGCGCTGGGGCTTGACCGCGATGGAGACGTGCGAAGTGGAGACGATGCAAAGCGAACTCTTTTAGAAACAGGGGGAGACGACGGCAACTCTTCGAAGAAAGATCTCTTTCCGCAGACAATTGCAGACATGTTGTTTCAAGAAATCAATCTCCAATTATGTCTCTCCTCCACCCACTAACGATTATCCTTTTCTCTCCCCTCTTCTCGATCATGCGCAGTCAATCGGATGAAAATTCCGCCTCCGCACAGATCCAGGAAATTCCAATGTGTCGACGGATTTATGAGATTTTCTCACAATGAATTCCGGTTCCTTATATATAGATTTCCTCACCGATACCGGATTGTAGTACTTATCTAGGGTTTGATTAGGGTTCTTGTTTTGAATAGGGGGACTAATTTCAACACGATGAAGAGAATGTTGACAGATTTGACTAACGGCGGTTGTCTCTCTGCTCGTTTCACTTCCTTTTTCGTCACAAATATGAGAAACGCCGCTCCACTTTTGCTGAAAAGTTATCGCTTTTCACGGGCGTTTTCTTTTTCTCTCTGCCACGTGGCTAGTTTTTTTGGGCTTTATCCACTGGGCTTCTTGCAGTTGGGCCTTCTTTTAAAACTGGGCTGCGTTGACGGTCCATTACAAGTCGAGTTATTTGAGGTTCGATCTGTTCACTTTAAGTATAAGTTCCGTTTTAAATTAGTTCCGTTTAAACGTATTTGTAGTTTTGTACACATCTATTGGGGTGTAACAGGAGCCGAACGAGTCAAGCATCGGCACGTTTAAACTTGACTCGTTTATAAACGAGTCGAGCCTGAGCCAAACCTAAAATTTATACGAGTTTTAAAGAGTGTTCAAACTTGACTCGTTTAGAAAGTGATCGAGCTCGAACCGAGTTTTTGCCGAGCCGAGCCCTAAGTAGATTGGCTAAAATAATGCTCATATAGTGTTATTTTAGCCGAACGAGCCGAGCTTTACCCGAACGAGCCGAGCATTGACATGTTCAAGCTCAACTCGTTTATAAACGAGACGAGCAAAAAATTTATAGAAGCTTCAAAATGTGTCCAAGTTTGATTCGTTTAGAAAGTAAACAAGCTCGAGCCGAACCGAATAGCTTGTTTCGTTTTACAAGCCAATTCTTTGACTTCGGAGCGAAGAGTTTTATTTCTAGGTTCTGACAGAAAGGATGTCTTATAAAATCTAAAATAAATTATTATAATAAAATATCAATTGAATTGTTTATCAAATGTATTAAAGTCAATATATTCACGGTAAGAAAGTATATTCTATTAAAAGTAATTTAAATATAAAAGAAATAAATATTAAATAAATAAAAGAAATAAATATTAGAGAAAAATGAGATTGAAGGTGCATGGAATTCACGCGGTTCCGTGATAACGCTTCAGTTAAACTAAACGACGTGTATTTGCGTCAAAGCCAGCGTTTCTTCGTAACGAAGAGAAAGGCAGTGAAGGGCAAAAAGTACAAAACCCCCGTCCCCTAAAATCGTCTATCAGAAGAATAAAATCAACTTGCTGATCATAAAAGACTCGACAGCGAAAAAATTAATCAAAATCTCTCATCTTCTCTCTCTATCTCTGTCAACAATGCTAGAAACAGAGATGCATGATTTATCAGATGATGCCGATTACGCAGCTTCACAGGAACAAGTATGTTCAAGTTGCTACTTCATTTCTCATGCTTGATTTTTATTTTTTTACTAATTTTCTTCTCGGTTGAGTTTGACTTTTCTTCTGAAACAGTTTCTGATTGAATTGAGTTTGTAATTAATCGAGTTTTTGACTGAGGTTGAACTCTGTAGATGCTGATCAAAGTCAATTTCTGCTGATTTTGGTTTTGGATTGTGATTTTTTTGTGTTATTTTGGGGCTAGGGTTCAAGGAGCATGACGCGAAGTGATAGCGGGAAAAGAAGCGAACCAGAAGGTGCTGAGCTGGTTTATGTGAAAGAGAATGTGTCGGTGCATCCGACGCAGTATATGTCTGAGAGGATTAGTGGAAGATTGAGGTTGCTTAAGCAAGGGGAGGCTCTATTTATGGTAAAGTGGATGGTCTGAATATGGAGTTGGTTGATCTTAATTCGTTGGTGATTTTTATTGAAATTAAGTTTTATCTTTGTTGTTTGTTCACAGTCATGGATTCCGTACAAAGGCCAAGATTCTAATACTAGGCTCTCGGAGAAAGGTTAGTTGTTGAATTGATTATGTGTTGGGTTATGGTGATTCAAAGTGAAGTTGCTGAATCTGTGAAGGTGTGAAGCCATGATAGTTTTGCCTACATGTGATATTGTTGCTCAATTTGACAAGAAAACTTCATTTAAATGACACAATGTTTGATATATTTGGGCTGGGTACGAGGTTTGAGAAGTCTGATTTAGATAATACTAGGTTTTGAATGATCTTTCACTTATGTACGGTACATAGCCTAACGGTGTAGGCTGTATAGTTAAAGAAACTAAGTTAAATAAGGTGAATTTTGACAATTAAGAATTAATTGCTAGTTTCCGTACGATAAATGCTCATTTTGTTAGGGTATTGACACTACAATAGTACAATGAATACCGGAAACAAAATTTCAAATATCATGTTACTCGAACGAAATTTCCGTAATCTCGTAACAATTATTTGTAATTATGCCAAAACTCACATCCCAATAATTTTTCTACCGTGGACTTCTTGTGGGGATAATGTATGTATTACTGTACTCAACAGTAAATCTCGTTAAAGCCATTGCATTGCTGTTTTTTAATTTTCAGTTTGTATAGATGTGTTTTGACTTTCTAAATCCATCTCCCGTCTCACATATTAAGAGTATGGGCAATAATCACACAGACAGTACTCAAATACTCAAATGCGCTATTAGCGTAGTTTATCTATTCTGGTGTTATATCAGTGAGTTTTGCACCGCACAACCACACCTTTGTACACTGAAGCCTTTGATTAGAGTTGTCGTGTAAAGTTGTAAACTAGCTGTGTGAGTGTGTAGAAATTCTTTCAGCTATTCAGTTGGCAGCCAGTGTGCTTCAGATTCTACAATCAACCAATTTAATAAGTTTCACTAGGCTTGTAGGTTCATTTCATCACTGACATTAAGAAGCATTATATGGCCTTATATTTGGAAACTTTGAAGTTATTCTCAAAAAAAAATAATAGAAAAGATAATATCTAAAGAAAACAAAAGTTGGACATGAACATAATTGTATGTCTATCTAGATTTGATTATTACAGTCATAAGAGAGATGATTATGTGTGTGCCTCTCAGAATATAATGGTGTCTTATATAGTTCAGGAGTTTGGCAATATGGATTTCGGAACTAGATGCTGATGCGTATGTATTTATTTTATGTGTTATTTTTCATATTTAATTTATTTTCTGTTCTTGTTACTTGCAATTTATGTATATTTTTCCCTTTGTGGGGCTAGTTTTAGTGGGTTCTGTATGAGCGGAAGTAGAGGCAAACTTGACTGCTGTATGCTTTGACGAGTAAAACTGATGTGGATAATTTGTCTCACTTCACCAAATTTTGATTTCCTTCTGTTTGCAGACAGGAATCTTTATACAATAAGGCTACTTCCTTTCACAGACATACGCTCCATCCGTAGACAAACTCCAGCATTTGGGTTGCAGTATGTGATTGTAGTGCTGTCATCAGGTAACATCATCGTCATGTGATTGTTTATTTTCTGTCGAACTGGCATGGATCTGATAATTTTATGTGGATAATGGCTGGTGTTAAGTACATTTGTCTTTATCTCACGATAGTGTAGTAGTATATCTTAGTGGCTTATCATGGTTAAGCTGGTGTGGGGATACTTATATATTGATGCAATAACTTCTGTTCATGTCCAGGGGCCCGAGGATTTAGTGACCGATGCCTAGATCTGAATACCTGCTCAGCTTTGTTGCCTTTTCTTTAGTGTTATTGGATATTGTTGTTGTTGGTCTCTCAATTAGGCCTTGATTAGGCTGTTTGCTGTGAACTTCGGAAGAACCTTTTTAGTTTTTATACTAGTCCTTGTTTTGAGGTTCTGGATATCATTGATTGCCTCTAGAAAGATACTCATTCTAATAATTCGTGGTTTGTTAGAAATATTTCACTCTTAGGTTTCTGATCCCTGCTCCGTGTAGATGGCTGCTGATATTACCCTTCTCTCTAAATCACCTTGCTTTTTTTGCAGGTCTTGCTTTTCCACCACTCTATTTTTATAATGGAGGTCTGAGAGAATTCCTTTCTACAATCAAGCGGCATGTCCCACTTGTGAGGTTTGTTAACAGTTCCATTACGCTTCTTGGTCTATTAGTTAGTTACTATTTGCTTTACAAATAGCTCTGGCGGGGTGTAGTTGAATATTAATGTTTTGTGTATTCTTCTTCACCACAAAGACAGGTTAAGTAGATGGCGTCCATGAGGATTAGAAGGGAATTTTATTAAAGTTTAAAATGTTGTAGTTTGAACCACATTATGTTGCAACTGGAGAGTCGCTGGATTACGTATCTAGCCATCTAGGTGCTGCTAAGCAGGTTGATTAAGTATAAGGGGCAGAAATTGGTCCATGAAGAGGACCATTAAGAAAAGTTAGGGTCATTTTCTGCTGAAATTTAGCTACGGGTTCAGAGTTTGGAAGTATTGGTTGGAACTTGTTCATCAATTCGGGGTGTTGGAAGTATTTTTTTGTGCCGCACCACTGTCACTCACAGCCACTGAGCTCATTACGCTCTGTCTTCCAAGTTCCAACTGCATTTTCCTCCTCCACTTTTGCATACTTGTCCCTTACATTGCTACCGATCTCGTCATAGCTCCAAGACTAAGAAACAGTCACGGAAGTACTCTTTAAGGAAGCGGTTCTGGACACAAACCATTATCTTTCCCTTTGCAACACCGGCTTTTCCATCTTACTGCACCAACCCTAAATTATGCCTCTCCCTTCATCTTTTCCCCTTTAGTCAAGCAATGTGGTTGTGCTGTTGATTGTTTTAGGAAAAACTTTTAAACTTATAAATTTTCAGATCAGCCGAAGATGCAAATGTATTCGTCATAAATGATCTTCAAGATCCTCTTCAGGTATCATTAATCCTTCCTGTTTGTAAGGATGACTTTGCAAGTAACCACGGCACGTATATGCTATAATATCTTCATTTCCTTGTGCAGAAAACTCTCTCCTCTTTAGAGCTACCTGGCGCCATTTCTGTTGCAAATGCAGCGTCTACTAGTTTTTCTGCTAGTGGACCCCCTTCAACTGAGGTCCCAGAGAGTGAAAATACATATGCTATCTCCAGTCCGGCTAGGAAGCCAAGGCACAAACCCGATCCTGCTAAAGATATCTCCATTAATGTACTAGAGAAGTTTTCTCTGGTCACGAAGTTTGCCAGGGAAACAACTTCGCAGCTCTTTCGTGAAGGTAGTAGTGAAAACTTCTTCACAAATGGGAGAAGGAAGCACAACCAGTATGCTCATGATCTTCCTCCAAGCGTGGATTCCCCTGATGTACAAAAAGTTGAATATAGTGATGTTCAGTCTCCCAAAGAGCCATCAAAATACCTCCAAGAAGTTTCGGTAATTGCTCCTGTACCAGTGGATCCTCTAGAGGTAAATTAACGCATTACAATCAGGAAATGTAGCTTTATTCTGTCAAGAGTGGCCTTAATCTGCTACTCCAAACTTCTCCACTATACAGCTTTGCTCTTTTTGACATTTAAAATGTTTGCATGTTTGGGAGTCACGAATTCCTATTCAGTAACAGACCAAGAGTTTTTAACTAGTAGTGTCTGGACAATGATTTGAGATCAATACTTGTTCATCTTTTTATGTTGCTATAACATGTTGATGAGTAAAGTTGTGTTCTGTAACCGCGAAGTAAAAAAAAGAACTCACATTGAACAGGAGCTGTTTATCTTGGTACTTACGGTGTCTTCTAATTTAAATTGGCAGTTTGAGAAACTGGTCCTTGTTTGGGGTAAGCCACGACTGTCTCAATTGGCGAATGAAGAGGTAAACTATCGGAACTCTCAATTTTCTATTACTCACATGCAGAATTTTCATTAAGATATGCCATGATATCTTCCTTAGAATTTCTACTTCATTCGTGTAAAAAGAAGTATGTCTTCTTCTTGTTTTCTTAAAAGGGATATCTACAGTTGCAGTATTGTTTTTCTGCTGTCAATATTTTTCATTAAGCAAATGATATCAAGATTATTTTGCGGCAGTGGATATGCTCTGTTTGGAAATCAAATGCATTGTGAAATGAAACACAATGAAAATTTTGCTCTGGTTCTCTAGAAATATAACAATCCTGGAAATGCTTCTACGACTTTGGTGTCTGCTGATCTTGTAACTGTCCTCCTTTACTTGTAGTGGACCACTTTCCTTGATGCTGAAGGGCGAGTCCGGGATCCGACGGCTTTGAAGAAAAGAATATTTTATGGTGGTGTTGCTCATGAATTAAGGAAAGAGGTTTGTATCTCTTAATAGTCAAGATATGTAATTCCTCTCCCCCTCTATAAACATATGCTTTGTTTATTGTAAATTAATAGGTTTGGCCGTTTTTATTGGGATACTATGAATATGATTCAACATATGCTGAGAGGGAGTATGTTCGCTCCATGAAGAAGAAAGAATTTGAGACAATAAAGAGACAGTGGCAGGTGAGTACCTGCTACTTATAGTGTATAACCTTGTGGACTTGTTTATTAAATTACCTATTCTGTTTATGCATTCTATTTACACCTTTTCATGTATTTATTATAGCGTGGATTAATTTCATATTATATGCATCCTTCTTCCCCTACTTCACTTCACCCACTAAACAGGTAGATAGACACGAAAATAGGCCTTTTCTTAGGGACAACGCTTCCTGCTTATGATTTCAAGTTTTCTTCCTTTTGTTCCAGCTTTGCACCATTGCATGTGCTTTTCTACTTCCTAAGCTATATTTGCTTCTATATTCCATACTGTTACACAGCCCCTTTCAGAAGCATACTGAGAAGTTTTCATGTAATGGCTTATAATTGGTCGCGGACATTCCTGAGATGTACCCTTCAAAGTTTGTTGGTTTGGAAGTTATTCTAATTAGAAAGTATTGGCATAAGAACAAGGAAAGCAGCTCGAAAGTTATATACCTAGGCAGTGTATGTTGCAAGTGTATATTCTTGATTGTTACGAGCTGTTGGTCAAGATTTTATAGTCAGATCTTTACAGATAAGAACTGGCGAAATGACCCTTGCCTGGTAACACTGATCTGGCTACAGTAGAACTTATGATGATAAAAGAATGTGAGATTTTATTTAGAAGCTGCATATGTGATTACATTGACTCTTTTCACTAGGCAGTTGTTGGAACTTATGTGTGCATCACAAGTAAACAGTTGGAAGAATGTTAGATGCATGGCCAGTTAATTCTGGCTATACATTCATTATTTATAGTCTATTTATAGCGTTAGAGCTGAACAGCGATTCAGGCAGGGAAGTAAAGACATAGAGGTGGAGAATATGAAAGCCCATATTGCCTTTGATTTCTGATAGTTTTGTGGAATTTGTGAGGATGAGATCCATCTTCATATGGCGCAGCATTCAAAATGCTCAGCTAAATTTTTTCTTTCTTATGCGTCCAAACTGGAGATTTAATGCTTTAGTGAGTTGGCAATTTGCAACAGAATTTTAAAGTCAAAATCAAACTGGAAATACCTCTAATAATTAATTAGTAACTCGTGGGGAATCAAAAGGTTGTTATGCTGTAAACTCAATTCCTGAAATTGTAAAATGTTATGGTTGACACCATGAGCAGTTTTCTTTCATGGTTTTTGTTCTGTGATCTTATGTTAGTTCACCATGTCTTTGATGCCTTTAACACCCTCTTTTTGCAGAGTATATCACCAGAGCAGGCAAAAAGGTTTACAAAGTTCAGAGAGAGGAAAGGCCTTATCGAAAAGGATGTGGTATGATGGGTGAAGCAAAGCTACATGTCCTTATATCATATTACTGAGAGTTGTTTGAAGGTAAGTAATTATTGACATGTCTGCATTGTATCGTTCTGCAAGGTGAGGACAGACAGATCAATTCCATTTTATGATGGGGACGACAATGCGAATGTCAATCATCTACATGATATACTGCTGACATACTCGTTCTACAATTTTGATCTTGGTTACTGCCAGGTAAGCATTCTGTTGCCTGTTTATGTTTTCAGATTGAGGTCTTAGTTACAATGTGAAAAAATGTTCTGAAAATTTGATTTGTTTTTTTACTTCAACTAGTGACATTTCATATGCAATTACACTCTCAAGAATAAATGTAGAGATGGAGACTGACATTTTGTGCTTGTAATTCTATTAATGGTGGATGTGTAAGAAGCATCCATGTCTTGCTCTGTTCTTCAAGGGGAACAAGGAGGGGTTTACCGCAACTATTTTCATTATTTTGTTCGATTTTATTTTGAAGTTACTACCTCATGCTATATCTATCTATTGTTTTAACCAACTGCTTTCATCTTTCTTGACACATCTTACTGAGGCACAGTAGATAAATATTTGAGAGCCATCACTGTTGAGCATGTCAAAGACATTCACATAAAATCAAAGTCTAGGTTGCTAGATTAGAACCTTGAGAGTTGAGACTATAAAAAATTCAAACTGGCATTTGTTTTCATTGCTAATTTCAGAAACCACTGCTTATTAAATTGAGCCCGAAATTTTTGTACTTTGTATGTTATATGCAAGAAAGAAAATACTGAGGCAATTTCTTTCAGCAAACGAAAGCTTGCATTTTTTTCTTCCCCATATGACAATAGTAAATTTATCCAACCATATATTTTATGCAGTTTATTATTTGCATTGCATATTGCAATTTGTCTGACTATACTTGAATTGTGGTTGATGTATTTCCTGTTGCTAATTGGAACTCTTTTTCCACAGGGTATGAGTGATTTCTTGTCCCCAATATTGTTTGTGATGCAAGATGACTCTGAAGCCTTTTGGTGCTTCACTTCCCTTATGGAACGGTTGGGACCAAACTTTAATCGTGATCAAAATGGAATGAATGCTCAGCTTTTTGGGCTGTCAAAGGTCTGTTCTCACTCCCTTTGCATATGTGTATGTCTTTATGTGCTAGGTGCATCTAAAATGTATTACCCTTTTACGGTTTTACCCTTTTCACACATCATGTTAGGATTCTAGGTTGCCTGTTGAGTCATTCACTGAATGTAAGGCATCTCAAATCACTTTCGGAATACAACTCAAAGAAAATTTATCATATGACAATAAATATGATTTTTATTGACGATTTCTTCTCTTCTTCCCTCAGGCCATATATGATACATTGTCCTTTTCTTCCTGTAATAACTGAGCTATTATCAAACTGTTTTAGAGACGATACCTTTTACTACGATTATATACAGAGTTTTAAGGTTCCATCCTTCTTTCTCACCACTAAGATGATACTAACAGTGTCATCCTAAATGCTTAATTAAGCTTAGTTATAATGCACAGCTCCTCTCTCTGTAGAGATAATATGAAGGTCAAAATTATTAGTTATAATGCATATAACAGTTTTCCTGTGTTGTATAAGGAAGTTCCTGTATCATTGGGTTATTGAACTTGTGTTTGATGCAGCTGGTGGAGCTTCTAGACGTCCCGTTGCACAATTACTTCAAGAAGAATGACTGCTTGAATTATTTCTTCTGTTTCCGCTGGATTCTTATACAATTTAAAAGGTAATTCACTCCACTGAATTCAATCTTTCATACAATAAGCTATTGTTGACTTCTGTGCCTACATTTGAACGTTGCCTGTCTTCACTGTTGTATATGAAAATCTATATAAAAAAAAATTATATACAATGTCAATCAAGTATACACACGAATTCCTCTCAGCTGAATTTCATGTTGATGAATTTGACTTTTAGGTCTGTGTTAGAACTTCTGAAAATTTGTCCTTTTCACCAGTAATATTTTCCTCCTTTTGATGAACTTGTTTTATTCCCAAATTTGCTACCTGCATAATCTGCATTGATTCACTTTCTTGCTATCAGATGTTTCTATTCATCTTTACATAGAAAAGATTCATTTCGTGAAACGAATATGCAGGGAACTCGAATACTCCGAAACCATGCGAATGTGGGAGTGTCTATGGACCCACCACTTATCCGAGCACCTGCATTTGTACGTCTGCGTCGCCCTTCTCAAACGATACCGCAGAAAAATAATAGGAGAGCAAATGGATTTCGACACTCTCTTAAAGTTCATAAACGAGTTAAGCGGTCACATAGACATAGAAGCAACTCTGAAAGACGCCGAGGCATTATGTATCTGTGCAGGAGAGAACGGAGCCGCTAGTATACCACCCGGAACCCCGCCTTCTCTTCCAATCGATAACGTTCTCGTGCAATCACAACTCGAAGATGAAGTGCTCTAAACCTTTTTACATACTCACCAGGTACCAAATATCTTCCTTGTCTATAACTTCAAAAAGGAGAGATAAAAAGATGATTAACAGTTGTAAAAGTAAAAAAAAAGTAAAAAAAAGTTAATTCCCTTGAATAATTGTTATTGTCCCAAAACTCTCCATACTGTTCCCCTGACATATTTGGCTACTCTATTGCCATTGTTTCATCTCTTTTGGTTAGTGCATTATTCACATCTGCTTCGACTTTTACTTGTGGACTGGTAGTTGCATTTTCTTTTCCATGTGAAACAAAGTATACTTTGTTTTTTTTATAATGATAAATCGCAGGTTGTCCAAGGAGCAAATGACAACACTGTGAATCGCAATTGTGATAGGATAACCACTTGAAACAAATTATACTTTTTTTTTTACTATGAAAAATATAAAGTTAGGGTTAAATTTACAATTATAAAAGGGTCATGTTAGACATTCTCATATATTCTATTATAAAAATTATTCAATTCTGCACTTTGGGTGTTGAATCAATTAGATCATTTGGAAAAAAAGCCATTTTTATTTTTTAAGTTTTGGTTTCGGGACTCAAAGTGCGGAATTGATTAAACTCAATTTTACTTTCGGGCTCCAATTGCGGAATTAGTTAAATATAATTTTATTTTTGAACCCAAGTGCGGAATTAATTAATCAATTTCGCAAATATATTATTGAAAGAATTTGGTCAAATAGGTTCTTTTCTATTTTCCTTAGCTTTGTATACCCCTTCAATTTTTACTACTTTCATTAAACTAAAGTTGGAAGGAAGGGAGTTTGATTAAGGGTACATTTACTAAAATATTTATATCATAGGTCTAGTTACTAGAGAAAAATCTCAAAAAGGGGCTTGCTTAGCTAATTTGTCCATATATATTTTTGTTTAAGATGGACATTATAAAATTTAAGTAGGTTCTTAAGAATATTGGGATCAATCTAGTTTAAACCTAAACATAGTACATAAAATCTAATAATTACTTGGAAGTTTGTAGTCGGGTTGACATTTTTATTTTTATCTTTTAAATCTATCTTAATTTCAAAGAACATGGACCTGATGACACTTGATTAATACCAAACTATATGAATTTATGATCAACTGGTCATTTTGACTGTTTATAATAAGGTTGATCATTTGACTTCGATCGATCTCGAGTCCAAAGGAGCTTGAACTTGATGATCACTTAATGGTATAGTTATATACGTTTCCGATTGATAATTATCATGAAGTGTATAGTTAGGGTTGACCCCCATTTTGAATTTATCTTTACAACAAAGAATTTGAATTTAATGGCTTCTCGATTAATTTGTCAAAAAAGATATTGCGTTCTCTCCCTCAAAAAACAAAGAATTCTTGAGTAATTTATCGGAATTGAAAACATTGGTCGTATAATACAAATATCCGGAGTTGATACCATGATCATCCCAAAGGTTAGGATCAAACAAACTTGAAATTGTTCACCGAGTTAAAATTAAGGAAGAATTTAACCGCCAATTGCGTTAAGAAATTGAAAATTTTAACTCTAACTTTTTCTCTATTGAACTTCTGATCTTTCTTTTACTATAAAAACATAGTTGTCTTATACTTTCAAAACACTACAAATATCATGTCAATATTGTCTCTAAAACACAAAACACTACAAATAGTGTTCACAATACAAAAAATATCCTTTTTATTTGTCACTAATAATTAAAACAATAAATATTTTGGTGTTCATAATGTCACCAACGCTAAATGCCATGTTTTCGTCCCTAACTATATAAACTTCTTAAAATTGAAAAAAGTTAACTTTACTAAGTTCGTAATTCTGAATGGTTACACTAACTTACAGTCTAAAGATTATCTTAGAAATTTAATCAGGATTATTCAGTTTGTGTATTTGTCTTTCTTAAGTCTACCTTAACTCTAAACAAACTTGGATATTGCCATTTAATTAAAATCATTACATTAAATCATCTTGAAAGTTTATAATTACTTGACCTTTGCCTTTTACATTTTTTTTTTTTGAAAGGTTGGTAAGTAACCACCGGTTCGATTGGCTTCGCCGCTCTATATTCGGGACGGAAATAAGTCGTGGCCCATTGCTAGGGGATACCCTCCCAATATCATTTTTTTTCATACATGCCGCTAGCAAGACTAACCACTTAAGGAGTCTAGCACCACATCCCACTAGACCAACTGAGTGTTGATGACTTTTACATATTTAACTCCAACGAACTTGCGCTTGATGGCACTCGAAAACAATGACTATACAAGGGTATTATTGTCCTACCACTTCAATCTCATGTACTATAATCTATAATGAATCCCACGAAGTGTTCAGCGTCTACTTGTAAGTCTTTGAAGACCAATACGCTGTCGTTTTGTTTCATCAACCCAAGTACATTTTCAGACTGCCCTACACTCCTCCTACCACTTGGAAATTTATTAACGGTGGCAGAATGACCACGTACACCCTATCAAATTTCAGTTTGTCAAGCCCATGGTGGGTCCCTTTCGATTACTATTTTTTTGTTTTTATATCAAAAAGAGTTGTTCGAATAGTTCACATTTTAACATTCCGGTCTAAAAATAGATATATATTCCTCTACAAAAATTAAAATTAAAATAGATCTATAGAAAATAACAAATGATTTGACAACTACAAAATTTTGAAAGTAATAAATCCCCGGCTCCGTTTGGTAAGACAATAAATTAAGGAGATTAAAATTATAAGAATTAAAATGGAGAAATTTAGTAAGAGAATTAAAATCTCACTTTTACCACTCTTTTTTCATCTCTTTTATCTATACAAAAATATAACACGTATTTTTTCGTAATTTTTACCCACAATTATATTAATTTTACCAAACACTCATTCCACTTATATTCATATTCATCCTCTTAAACAATTTCATCCCCTTAATTCTTCATCTAAATAAGTCTCTTTATCCTCATCATCATCTACGTAATCTTCCGTTACCAAACTGACCCTATATAAATTCACAATAAATTATTGTGATTATATAATATCGTGTCATATACAAAAGCCTTGGAATTATTAAAGGAATAATCCATCAAGGTTACGTACAATAATTATTATTTATAATTACAGTGAGCTTTTTTTCTTTCTTCGGAATTTATGTATTTGGTTAACAATTTAATTCTCAAAATGAAACAAAATGCATTTTTTTTAATTTTATATAAAATTACAACTTATAATACGCTTTTAAACCCATTTTCTATTTCATGTTACCCTTTAAAGTTATTTATTTTTTAGGGTCTGTTTACATACAATATGGGGTCAAAAAGTCAAAATAAGTTATTTTAGCCCTTCTAAAAAGAAAACCGATTCTTGAACCTCTTTCACGCTCATGTCACGTCGAGGTACTGCAGAAGAAAAAACTGCAAAATCCGATCCAATTTATCGTAATCGATTAGTTAACATGTTGGTTAACCGTATTCTGAAACACGGAAAAAAATCATTGGCTTATCAAATTATCTATCGATCCGTGTAGTTTAGTTGTGTTTCATTTAACTTATAAGCCTTGATTTTAAGTTTTAGTGTAAGAATTTAACTCTATATGGAACCAAACATGAGAAAAAAAGTTGATTGTAATCTCGTTAAAACTAATTTTCAAATTTATTTATTTTTTATATTTAATCAAGATTTTATATATATATATATATATATATATATATATATATATATATATATATATATATATATATATCACCTTATCTTTATCCAATATCGATCGACTTATTTATAAATTATTTAACAAATTAATTAATTACAAATAAATTCCATCCAATAATTTCCGTAAGGTTGAAAAAAAACATAATTCTCTAGTAATTTTATCCTGAATCTCGTAATTCACCCCTTTATCGAACACACTCTAAGTTACAAAGTAGGATTCGCGATTTAGTTTGAGTTAGTTGATATTCGCCACAAAGAATCTTTGAAAACCAGACACTTGTTCTTATTGCCAACTATAAGTCTACAATAGAACAAACCTCGGTGGTTCTTGCATTGTGAATCCTAGACAACATACATGTAGGTCCATAGAATCATAGAATGATAAATAAGCTAATGATAATTCTCAATAAAAACATGTTATATATGTTACAATCCAATATCTACCTCCCCTACTTTCTATGGTAATGGGGCACAACGTTTATCGTCCCTCCCAATGAGTTTTGGAGGCAATAAAAATATATTATAAAATGAAAAATATTAAAAAGAAATAAAAAAAATAAGTGAAAAAGAGATTTGAATTCTTTACCGTTTGCACCTATTATTGAGGTTTAACCATTGCCACAATCACTCATTTGTTTAAAAGATCAAATAAAAATAAATATTTTGTGCACAAAAAAATGGAGGTATTTTGTTGTTGGACCAAATGACACCCTTTGTTATACGAGCTTACATCCAAAAATGATACGACTAACTTTAATTCACTCATAATGCAATATCTCACCTTAAAAGTCCTAAAAATATAGGCTCAATATCATTATAGTGTGTTTCAAAGAGTGATTGGATGATCACCCGTTTCACCCGTCATTAGTATTTCACTCGGATGTACATTGTCCTTTTCCACTCGTTTTCAAGCGTGTCGAACAAAAAATATTCGTATCGGTCCACGGATGCTCCCAAGGTTGATTCTCGAAAGTTTCATCTCCATCAAGAATCATAAACACGCGTCCTGTTTTCAAAGTCCATGAAACTCGTATCCAATAAATCACGATCCCATCAACAATTGGCTTGCTATCCATTTCTCCTCTTCTTTGTCATCATTTTGATTATTCTCTTCTTGACCATTAGATCTTTCTTGGGTGGTTTTGTGCTGATCAGGATCATTATCACTTCCTCGATTCTCACCGTTTTAGCACACTTTTTCTTAGAGTTTTTCCACAAGGGTATGAGTGATTTCTTGCCCCCAATGCTGTTTGCGATGCAAGATGATTATGAAGCCTTTTGGTTATGTAGGTGTTGGGACCAAACTTTAATCGTGATCAAAATGGAATGAATGCTCAGTTTTTTGGGCTGTCAAAGGTCTCTTCTCACTGCCTTTGCATGTGTATGTCTTTACGTGCTAGGTGCGTCTAAAGTGTATTTACCCTTTTATCCTTTTTACACATCATGTTAGGATTAGGTCCGGGTATTTCCAGATATCCGATCCGACAATCTTTTAAAAGTCCGATTCAATCCGATCCGAAAGCACTCGGATATCCGACAGTTTATCCGGATTGATATTCGATCCGGATATCCAATCCGATCCGAATATTTATTCTTAGGTCAGTCGGATATATCTGATCCGACCGACATTTTCATCCAAACTTCGATCCGATGATCCGAAAATATGTCCGGCTCGAATCGGACTCGGAACATCATTTGCCGGATATTTTTGGATTCGAATTTTTTCGGATCGGATATTCGGACTAATTGATCGTATTAGTCGGGTCGGATATTTTTGCTCACCCTATTTAGATTCTAGGTTACCTGTTGGTTCATTCACTGAATGTTAGGCATCTCAAATCTCTTCCTAAATACAACTCAAAGAACATGTATCAAACGACAATAAAACAATATACCATTATGAGATATCAAACTTTAATAGACTTATAAATGTAAACTAGTTTAGTCTCCGTGCTTTGCACGAGTATTTATAATATAATTATGTATATAAAGAGATTTTTATATATGAGTAATTGTTATACTTGCATATTATTAGTTAAAAAGTATGCGAGTTTATTAAAAAAAAACCCTATAATTGTTGACTTAATTCTTCATGTAGCTAAGTGTTCACTATATTTGTGTGATTGAAAGTACAACTAAAACTTAACGATAAAAGTAATAAATATCTATCCAATTAAAAAAGATTCATAAAAAGTAATACTAATAACAATAAAATGGTGCACATATAATAGAATACCCATTTTGATATCCATCTTTGTAATGAACTCATGAGCATTTGTGAGAAACTCTTGTTCTAGAAATAGAGAAATTATATTTGATATGAATGTAAGTTCCATTATAAGTGTTTGATAATATTGATCCGTAAGAAATAAAATCTATAACAAATCTTATTTAATATCAAATCAAGTAAGAAAATATGTGTATCCTAAAGTATGTCGTGGAAAACTTTATTGAATACTACAATATTTATAGCGAATAAATACATATTTGAATTTGTTAAAATGTCAAGAAATGTATGATATGATTTGTTTAGTCTTCAAACCGTTTATTTATATAAGTTCTCAAAATGTCAGTCTTACTTAGTAATGGAAAATATGACTTAATAAAAATGTGAATAACCAACTATTTACAAAAATTATTATAAGAAAGAAAGATTAAAAATAAAGGAATGATAATATACCGAAGATATACATATTCAAATTTGTTAAACTAAATATCAAAGTCATAAACGTACATATCAATATGTCAACGATGCTTTTTAACTATATATAGACAACAATCCACATATTAGAAGGTCAACTACCGACATATGAGTAGGAAAACAACCCACATAAATGTAGGTCAACGACCCACGTAATTGTAGATTAACGACCCACGTAACTGTAGATCAACAATCCACAAAATATATAATAATCCGATATAAATTAAAATTATACTTGAATTTGGCCAAAAGGATAGGAAATGTATGATTTGTTTAATGTTTAAACCGTCTATTTATAAGAAATTCTCAAAATGTCACTCTTACGGTCTTACTTGATAATCTATGTGTGATAGAAAAATCCATAAAAATATGACCTAAATAAAAATGTGGATAACAAATTATTTTTAAAAATAAATATGAGAAAAAAGATTAAAAAAATAAAGAAATGATATTATAGCAAAAATTACATATTTGAAGTGGTTAAACTAAATAACAAAGTCATGAGTAGGCCAATGTTGTTTTTTAATTATATATAGACAACGACGCACATATTATTAGGGCAACGACCCACATAACTGTAGGTCAACGACCAACATATAAGATGTTAATTTGATATGAATAAAAATTATACTTGAACTTAGTCCAAAGCTAAGGAATGTATGATTCGTTTAATCTTCAAACAAAATCTCAATTTGTTAGCCTTGTTAATTGATATGGGATAGCAAAATCTATGAAGATATGACCTAAATAAATATGTGGATGACAAATTATTTTTTAATAACAACTATGAGAAAAAAGATTAAAAAATAAAGGAATGATATTATACCAAAATATCCATATTTGAATTTGTAAAATTAAATAATAAAGTCATATACATATGAGTAGGTCAACTATGTTTTTTAATTTTATATAGACAATGATTTACATATCAGTAGGTCAACGACCCACCTAATCAGTACGACAACGACTCGCATAGTTGTAGGCTGACAAGCCACATAAATGTTGGTCAACAACCACGTAGTTGTAGGTCAACGACCTAAATAATATATATTAATCTGATCGATATGTATACAAATTACTTAAACTTAGTCAAAAAGCTAATAAACGTATGATTTATTGATACTTCAAACCCTCTATTTATATAAGTTCTCAAACTATCAGTCTTACGTGATAACCGAAGTGGGAAAAATCAAAATCTATGAAAATATTTAACGGAAATAGATTGTGTTGATAATCATTCGAAAAAATTAATGAAAATCTATCAAAAAATAAAACTTCAGGTGCACAATAACTTACAAGATAATATATATTTTGCAGAATAGTATTTATGGCCAGTATCACTAACTAGGCCTTTTAGCAATATTGTTCTATAAAGTAGACTCATAACATAATCTCATTTAGCAATTATACTCCTAATAGAGTAATAGTTTAAGTCAATTAGAGTGGTAAAAGTTAGAGATATACAAAACAAAAGCATATAAAAAAAGTTTAATTCACCAAATTCTTTCAATATTTATTTGATTTTATTAAGTAAAATAAATATAAATTAAACAATGGATTTGTTTTCCCTAAGCAATCAATCAGGATTTTTTATTTTTTTTGTGCGACCTCCATTTCGAAATGTTGGATTCACGACGCCACGTCTTTTTCAATGTATATTGTTTTAGTAGATTATATAAATATAAATTACGGTTTTATTTGATTGTTTTATTAGATTATATAGATTAATAGGGTTCATGATTTTAGTTTGAGTTGGTTGATATTTGCCACAAAGAATCCTTAAACAACAGACACTTGTTCTTATTGCCAACTACAAGTCTCCAAGAGAACAAACCTCGGTAGTTCCTTGCATAGTGAATCCTAGGCAACATACATGTAGGGTCGACACAATCATAGAGCAATAAATAACCTAATGATAATTCTCAATAAAAACATGTTATGTTACAATGCAATATATATCTACTTCTCTACTTTCCATGGTCCTAGAGCCGCAACGAATACCATCCGCTCATTCGACCTGATTCATCCGAAAATGATACGACTAACTTTCACTTAATGTACAAAAACAATATATCATAAGTTGATATGATGATGAAGATATGAAAAAAGCAATATCCCAACATAAAATCATGAACAACCTTAAAAACCCTAACAACATAGGCTTAATGATAAGTGTGTTTCAAAGAGTGATGGATTGGATGAGCTTTCACCTGAATCCATCACCCGTTTCACCCGTCATGGTAAGTACTTCACTCGGACGTACTAGGGAAAGAACATTGCCCTTTCCCACTCGTTTTCAAGTGTGTCGAACAAGAAATGACTCGTATCTGTCCACGGATGCTCCCAAGGTTGATTCTCGAAAGCTTCGTCTCCATCAGGAATCGTGAACATGCTCCCGTTTCCATCGTCCATGAAACTCGTATCCAATAAATTACGATTTAGGTTTCCGGTCTCCGATTCCATCAACAATTGTCCTGCTAAAATGCTCCATTTCTCGTCTTCTTTGTCGTCGTTTTGATTGTTCTCTTTTTGAGCATTCTCCACTTGAACACTAGGTCTGTCTTGGGTGGCTTTATGGTGATCACGATCATTACCGTCTTCCTCGAATCTCACCGTTCTCGCACGCTTTTCGTTAGGGTTTTTGTGGTCGTCGACTTTGCTTGAGGTTGGTTTTCTTTTCGCTCGACATGCTCTCTTCTTACTTAAATGAGTATTCCAATAGTTTTTCACTTCATTGTCGGTTCGACCGGGAAGTCTCCCCGCTATCAAGGACCATCTATCCAATGTTGCAAGTGATCAAACCGTAAGAAACCGATTGATTTGACAATGCAGAAAACGTTATGAAATTCATGACACAAAATGAAATAGTTAGCCTTCAACCTTATTAGAATTAAGTTTCATATCATAAACATAGCTAATTACTCATAAATTAATGATAGCTAGTTTCAATCAAATAACTATTTATACCAAACTACAAACCCTAGTTTGGCTGATAGACAAACTCGAGTGATAAGATCTTCTTCTAACTATATATATATATATATATATATATATATATATATATATATGCCTCGACAATGTTCTTACTTCTTACCGTAAGAAGTGTTCTTACATTCCTCGATCTTTCTTTCACGGTATATATTTTCGTATAAACATAAGAGTAGTAGAAATCGAAATCTAACCGGTTGCCGAGAAGTTTATGCATTCTGATGATAAGATCTTCTTCATCCTTTGACATTCTTCCATGCTTGATATCAGGTCTCAAGTAATTTTTCCACCTTAGTCTGCAACTCTTGCCATCTCTATGCAGACCTGTATGTTCATATTCGAACATCAGTCACGTACATAAACAGCAGTGAATGAACATATATATATAATTTGTATTATATTTCTTATCTTTTTCAGACAACAAAAACATCTAAATAGTGAAGACACGTTTCACATTAGAGATATATCTTATCATCATTAGCATTTACATTATATATCTACAATTCTCACATATAACAAGCAACATATACTCGACTGCGAATCGAATGCAGCATTGAGCATGCATGCTTACACATATATATATTTATATATATTTATATGCTAAACTACTGAAAGTTAGTTCAGATGAACTAACTTTCATCCGAGTATGAACTGAAGAAGCACAGAAGGCAAGCCATGTCTTGTCATAGACACTAGCATTGATCAAGACAAGAATCAATCAACAGCAAACAAAATTATATTATAAATTAAGCAATTTGATTATGACTAAATAAAATTAATACTTTCTAGGGTTTTCCCTCTTTCAATTGCAAAAAAATGATATACCTCATGATTCTTACTGAATTTTCACAGCAACTTAGCTTTGATTGCAATCAAATAATATAAAAATTAACTTAACTAATTACCCATCAACTGTTAACAAGATCGATTTCATCAGATTGAATAATAATATCAAATTATATACATACATACATATATATATTTATCACAAAAAATGAAAGAATATGAGTTGAGATGAGATAATTATACTGATAATCTGGGTTTTTGGAGAAAATTATGAGATTGTTGGGTGATTATGAATGAATTGATGAAGGCAAAGAATGAAGAAGATGAAGCTTAATTAATTACCAAGCTTCTTTGATACAGAAGACCATTTGCCTTCACCATGAGTTTCTACATAGGTTTTGAGAATAAGATCTTCTTCAGGCTTCCACATACTCTTCTTTGCATCTCCCTTCATCTTGATCTTCTTCTTCTTCTTCCTCTTGCTTCTGAATTCTGATCTCTTTCTCTCTCTAAAACCTCTCTCTTTCACTTTCTGGATATTACAGCTTTTCAGTTTTGGGGCTGATTATTATGTGGTGAGATATATATAGCAGAAAAGTGAGAAATATATTATAATATGTATTGAAATGTGTAGTGAATGAGATAGCAATTTATATAGCATATATAATACTTATTGGCGGTGCTAAGAATATTAAAATTGTGAATATATATATATATATATATATATATATATATATATATATATATAATATCAAGTTTATAGAATAAGTAAGAGTAAATTATGAAGTTGATGAGGGCTTTTTTTTTTTTATAAAAAAATATTTTTCTTGTATCTATAAGGTGGACAAACTAATTCTCTTGTTTGATTTTGATTGATCTATGTTAGACTGCTTTGTTCGGATGTCGACTAGGTTCATCTCAAAACGGATCAATTGCGCAAAAAGATCACTATATAAGGTCGTGAGTTACCCATTATGTTATCAGTTTGGTTTTATGATGAACCAATTTAAAAAAGGGTAAAACCCATTGAAAATGAGGGCAATAAATTCACTTATCACCTAATCTCATACACCCAAAATGTCTAAAATTTTGTATATTTATTTATACTATTTGTTTTTATAAAAATATTTATTTTTGCCATACATGTAAAAATATTTTATAACCTTATTATGTATTTGCTAAAAATATTGTGAACTTTTAATCACTCGCGGATGATTCTGATCCACCCGACATATGCCAATGGATGAATCTGATACATAGTCTGCATCTTCTCATACATATCTAGGTCTATTTCACCGAGCCTCTCTCCAAGTCAATGCCCATATCACGACGCCTTTTGTGGAGGTCAAAACATATACTCGATAAGGAATTTCTCAACACACCCAACAAATGAATGCACGTTACAAAGTTAACGTGTGTATGAACTACGAAAGGTGAAAAAAACACAGAATACTTCTTTGATCTCCAAACCTTGAAAGGAGGGTGAGAATGAGTGTTTTCACGTTAACTCTCAACGTAAAAGTAACAAATCCACATTAAAATCCAAACATAAAACTCATTTTTACAGTGATTCTCAACTTACGAATAGACCTTCCACATTGTCTTTCAGCATTTGCCTTTCCCCTTTAACTTTTGCATGAGCCATGATAACTTTAACCATAGGTAATAGGTATAGGCATCGATCACAAGATAAATATATTATATCGTTTTCACGTTAAAATTCTAAATAAATTACCGTTATAATTATAGTAAAAATAGACTACGAGTCTACTACCCACACAATTTTGTTTTCCACTGTCAATTTTTTTACGGATGAAACACGAAGTTAATTTCTCCGAAACACGAAGTTTAGGGTCATCAGAAAAATTGATGTTGTGTCGAGATTTTTCAGACGGGTTAATCGGTCAGTAACACAGTCAATTTCTCTGAAAACATGTTTGATGTGGATTTCGTCGAAGAAACAAATATCAAGTCTAGATTCGTATATAATCACCTCGATATTTCATGGACAACTTCACAAACCACGGAGTGTCTTGATATCACCCATATTATCATCCTCGATTTTGATCTGTTTTTCACCGTCATTGTTTAGACATATAGTTACCACGTGAGAATTAGATAAGTGGGGTCTATTTGATTAAATAGAATAATGATTGTACATTCTACATAGATTTGTATTGCACGTGATCTCAAAATTCAGAATGACATATTTGCGATTGCATTAACTCTTTAACTTTCACTAGTATTAGCATATGTTTCGAAAGAAAACAGAGCGACTGTACGTAAGTTTCATTCTATTTCTGCATGTTTCAGCTCCTTACATTTATATCGACACATGCACCCTTTAATATCTCACAGATGAATCACGTTTCTAAGTCGTACGTTGGAAAATAAATAATGCATTTTTCGGATTATTCGAGTCAAACGAGTTGAGCTTCATACATCGAGTTCGATATGAACCTAAGTTTTAACCGAGCTTTCAAATACTCGGCTCATTTAGAAAGTGAACGAGTTTGAGATAATTTGAGTTTTTTTTTCCGAGACAAGTTTGAGTTGCTCGACATATATAACACTCTTACATCGTTAGAAAGTTAACGAACTCGAGCTAATTTGATTTTTATTTTCGAGCCAAGTTCGAGTTGCTCAACTAATATAACACTGTAAGAGTATTGTAAGCTTAAGTTTGAGTTGCTTAACTCGTTTTAACCGAGCTTTCGGCTCATTTAGAAAGTGAACGAGTTTGAGATAATTTGAGTCTTTTTCCGAGACATGTTTGAGTTGCTCGGCAAATATAACACTCTTACAGTGTTAGAAAGTTAGCGAACTCGAGCTAATTTGAATTTTTTTTTCCAAGCCAAGTTCGAGTTGCTCGGCTAATATAACACTGTAAGAGTGTTGAGAAATAATATTGTAAACTTAATATTATTATACTAGAGATAAATAGATAATGTATCACCACAAACAAAATACGATCAAAATAACTAGGGGTGTTACTTAGAAATAGTATACTTTATTGATAAAGGAGCACAAAAAACATCACACACAAAAGTTTTAAATAAAAGTTCACAATCCAGTAAAGTTAAATGTTATAAAGTATATTTTACAACAATATATTCATAAATATTAATATAATAAAGTGAGATTAGTATAAATAAAAACTCAATGATATATAAAATTATGTTCTATATTATATAAATAT
Organism: Fagopyrum homotropicum; assembly: GCA_033239125.1. Lineage (NCBI taxonomy): Eukaryota > Viridiplantae > Streptophyta > Magnoliopsida > Caryophyllales > Polygonaceae > Fagopyrum > Fagopyrum homotropicum. Next base: position 156,162,992 of record BSWB01000003.1, read on the forward strand.
TTTGTTATAATTAATATAATTACATTAAAAATAAATCCAAATATTTACAAATAAACATACTAAGTGACACTTTAAGAGTATCCTAACAACAAACTAATTATTAAAAGAGCAAAGCAAATACATAATGTAACATTGCGAAGTTATAAAATGATTTTACTTTGTACTATAATTTTGTTAAACATTTTAAAATTACACCTAACATTATATATCATTTATATATTTATATGTTTTTTTTAATTTAATTGGAGCTAGTTTTTTGGGTTGACCAGATATGAACCGTGCTAAACCCTTTTCCGAGCAAGTCAAGCCAAAAACACATTTCTAGCGAGCGATTTACGTGTTTAAAGGTACAATTTTTAGAAAAACTGATTATAAGTGTAACATTATGAAAAGTCCACGTAACTGTAACACCCCAAATTCTAGGAACTCGAAGCGTTACGGGCTAGGAGCTCACAATGGGTCCCGATCCTCAGAGTAACAACAATATCATCGATCTTGCAGCAAGACACAAATAAATGAAAACCAAAATAGATAAAATATCAAAAGATATAACAGAGGAAAATCAAAAGACTCTCAACTGAGTTCAACAACAAAGTGAAAAGACGTCAACAATCATAATAAATCCTGATTCCGTCCTATAATGTACTGGACCCCCAGCTGATCACTCCGTCCGGATCACTCAACATCATATCTAACCTGCACGGCATCTACTATGACTGTATAAACCGTTAGCTAACATTCTAGATATCAGAATGACAGTAAAGACACAAATACATATAAAACATAAACAGAAAGCATGCTCACACACAACCGGTTATTATATTTATTTAATCCATCCATTACTAATTCAACTTCTTTTGTGACACTAGAATCTCCCGAAACTCGCCCTTGTTTCCGTTACCGACATGAATAGATCAAATGCATCTATCCGTTACCTATGGGTCTGATCGCAAGAGCGCCTCCCAGTCTCCTGCAAAATTGGGCAAGTGGTCACCGCCCGGTTATAATACACTTGGGTTAATTACGGTATAAGGTCGTCCTAGTCCGGTTTTCCGTTATAACGATAAAGTAAACAAACACCACCTATACAGTCAAACTAATACATGGAATGCAGCTAAGTAAGTCCAAGGACTTACCTGGATTAAAGGTAATTCAAACTCAACTAAACTGCTCAGCTTCCCGTAGGAAAGGATCTATGCCTGCTCAAACAAGGCATCACGAATCAAAAACTATCCGAATGCTAGAAATCTACACACTTCTAGTCTCATTGACCTCTACAGGGTCTACAACAACATTCTAGAAGGTTCCTACTTCTAGTCTCGATGATCTCTAACAGATCTCCAATATGCTAGGAAGTACGATTCCTAGTCTCAAGGTTCCCAAGGAACAACATCAACAACACAAGCTCAAGGTTCTCAAACCATAACCAACTCATAAGAAACCACAAGCCACTAACTGGCATTCACCCTAGTTCATCCAGGTTCAGCCTAACATGATCTAACTCCAGGAAAGGATAAGGAAGCAAGGATGGAAGCGAGTTACTAAAAGACGGTAGTCACTGCATGAAAGGCGCGGGCGCGGGTGAATAGAGGCGAGGGGGCGGCGATAGGCTACAGATGCCACAGGGGCGGTGACAAGGAGGCACAGGGGCGGCAACTTCGGATAGGCACGGGTGCGGGTAAGTTCAGCCGCGAGGGTGGTGAACTGCCAGAAGCGGACGTCGAAGCTTCTTCGACTGCAAAACGATAGCAAAGCCGGCTTAAGCTTTCTCTTCGAACTTTACACGACAACACTCAACCAAAGGAGCCTGGAACACATATGCAACAACCAACGAAGGCCAAACAAGAATTAAGACTCGATCTTGATTCATGCCAAGAAGAAGGAAGAAGAAAGAAAAGAAGAAGCATGCAACAGGAGATTCAGGAATAGAAGAGGAACAAAAGGGGTGAAGAACTTACCAGGTTTCTTCAGGGGTTCGCAAAGGTTGCATCTTGGCCCGAGGTTGAAGAAGACAAGGAAGCAAGAAGAAGAGAAGGGGATGGCGTGAATATAAAGGACACGGCTTGGGGCAGAAAGGAAGGTCAAAAACTAGGTTAAACGATAGTGAAAAGACGACCCAAAATATAAAATATCGGATCTTCTAAGAAAGAAAAGCATATAAAAACATACCGCACACGATATGGGGTCAGTCGCACCCGCGACTTGACCACGATGCGACCGCGGCAAGAAAGGTTGGCTGCGGCTGCGGGCCATTGTCACCGTGGGAGCGGTGACGTGTAAAACCGGAATGTTACAGTAATTATTCTAATCCCATGTGAACTCTCAACATAATCATATACATATATAAAGGAAAGCAATTTCATGCACCAGACGACATATCGTCTAATGAATTAAAAGACCAAAAAATCGATAGATACGTGCAAACAACCGGTCATACAAATAAGAAAACAATCAAAGAAGATCACTAAATTATATCAATAAAACTCATAATCAAGAAAGAATTAGGTGGAATAGACACCTCAGTTAAATTGTTCTTTGCCGACCATCTATGTAAATCTACATTTATAATTTATAACAAATTAGATTACATATTTCGATTTAATGAGTTACGAGTTCACGATGTCCATACAAGCAAAAGGAACACAAAGCCCATTTGAGTTGATTTCATGCATGCTTGGTATTCACAAACACGTCCATATCTAGAGACAGTGAAGACAGCTTTTGCAGTGTATCAACTTTAATATATAGGAATATTTTTTCGTTAATTATCAGCACTACGTGACTATAAAATAACTTTACAGTTTACATATGCACTATTTTTGTGAAATAATTATGAGATATGACCCAATTTTTCACATCTTTTGAGCCTCAATTCATATTTGTTTTAGCTTTTGCACGATTGATATGATTCGTGGGGTTGCCAATTATATACTTATAAACCCATATATCCTTGTATGGCAACGAGTTGCAAATTGTCCTTTTTAAACCCTAGTTTGGTTGGAGTCGGACTTATCGAGAATTTATGTTTTTTTGGTAAGTTTCGCGGTAAATAAGTTAGTTTGAACTAAAAGTGTTATAGGTAATATTTTTTTAAAAATGTAGGGTTACCGCAATTTGTGTAAGCCCTTATAAGTTGGCTCCCAAACGCACCCCTCTCGGAGGATTTGATATGTGGTTTAAGTTCATTATGAATTTCTTTCATGCGATGGAATCAAACTTAACACATGCACGCTCGTACGAATCGTAAATATCAACAAGATTTATCACGAAATAAATTCTTTATAAATCATATGTAGGCCTAGGGATAAATGGTCAGATTTGAATCTGAGACCTTAATGTAAGGTTCAAGTGTCCATAACCATTGAACTACTTTGTTTTTTTGTGTAATGCTTTGATTTTTTGTATATTTAGTAATTAGTACTGATATTTTCTCTCTCATTTTTTTTAAAATAAACAAAACTCGGTCCCGTCTGTCGGGTCCGAAGCCCAACTCAGGTGGGGTATGGACAAGACCTTAAGCCCGAATTTTATACTCGGTCCGAGTCCAACCCGAAAAAACGGACGACTTTTTTTGAAAAGTCCGACCAAATCCGGATTTACCCAATTCTACCTGCATGCCATCTCATTGGTGGGTAGGTGAACATTTGTTGCTATTACCTAACTACTTAGGTTGCATGGCCACTAGAGACACCTTTTGTATACCTTAGATCAACAAATGTTGTCTCATCAAAACTCAATATATCCAACAATGTCAAACTAGATTCAAATACACGGGAGAATGGATCTTTGCAATATACATAATTGACCATACACAAAATCGCCCATATCGAGTTAGCATGTTCGAATCATAGTTAATTGTCGTAAAAACCCTCGTCCATTAGTTACTAATTGGACAAGTCGCGTCTAATATTTCTTTATATTTGATATATTATACTACGTCTTTTCTCAAAAACAATCTACAATATTGAAACTTATGCACGAATATGATACCCCATATATTACAACCGGTTTTTTAATTGGAATTTTCTTTATTATTCGAATGTATATATTGTATTATAGTTTAACAAAAGTGAAACACCTAAAATATAATAACAGAAGTTATACATGCGGAAATCATAAACCCAACTTAAACGAGAATATTATACTTTAAGCAATCTAAGAGGATCAATATACTGTATTAAAATCCAATACATGTAACGTAACACCCTATACACAACAATCATCGGAAAACTCGTCGTGAAGTGTCTCCAAAAACCACCGCAAACCCGTTTTCTTGTCCTCGATATTCATTCATCGATGGTGTTGAACCGCGAATCAACGGTTCTCCAATGAAATTTATAGGGGTTCAAACAATCATACAAGAGAATAACGGATTTTTAGAAGTTGTTTTGATCGAGCAAGAAATTTTGTTGTGCATGTTATAGAACGTCTTTTCAATTTCTTATCTATTATCATTTGGCAAGTCAAGGTTGATTATATTTTAACTTTATTTACTCATACCGCTATCCTTTTATTTACAAAGTCTTTGGGGTCCTCGTCCGGGGCTCTTGGTGTTGTAATGTTTATTCCGCTTATGGGGACGTTACACCGATGAGTTCGTGGCTTTTAGTTACGCAAACGAAAATAGTTTTCCTAGTTGTATTGTGAGATTCGGATCAAAAGACCGTCATAATACAATACAATTTCAAAGTTAATGAAAATAGCGTCTCGTCATTGCATACATTTCGGTTCAAAATTTTCGTGTATTAATATGATCTATAAGTCGGGATCATACATACGTTTGTATATCTTTCACAAAGGAGACCAAAATCATACAAAATACATGAAAGGCAAACCAAGCAAGAAATCAATCAACACCACAAATCAAACATCATCATCAAGCATGGGCTTGGGCCTTGGGCAACGACAGGTTAGGCTCGAGCAACAATCACACAAGCAAAAACGAACACTAACAAACTCATAAACATGATAGGAAAGATACAACAATCAACATCACAATCAACCAATAGCCAATAGTTTGGCTACATATATCATCACAACCAAACCATTAACAATATACAACACATCAAAATGGTTTCTTCAAGTTCTCTTATGTTGTTTGTTGTGTCATTGATGCTACTCCCTCTCCTAATACTTATTCATAGGAAGAAAAGTGATGCATTTGTATCCTCGGTTTTGGTAACACATTCAACTTCTGAGGTAAGCCGGCCTCTCGTACAAACCTTAAACAACCTAGCTCATACCTACGGACCATTGTTGTCACTTCAACTTGGTTACCTAAATGTCATGGTTGTATCCTCGGTTTTGATGGCGAACGAAATCATTTGTAAGAATGATGCATTTGTATCGACTAGGCCCGTAGGCAACGCCATGCTCGATCATCCCCACAACGAGTTATATCTCATATGTCTACCGGTTTGTAATAGGTGACACAATCTTCGGAAAATTTGCAGTACTCAGGTAATTACTGTAAGAATAATTTTATCCCATTATGTGGACCTATAGATAATCTATGTTTATTGCGGTAATTGGCTAAATATAATAGTCGGGGTTTTTAGTGGGAGTAACCCGATTAATTTAATTGTTGACGGACCGATAAAATTAATCAGGTGAAGAAGCTCGGTCATCCTGTCGCCCTTAAATATAAGCTATTCCGTTAATAGTCTTATAATGTGTGGCATATATCTTATATTATATAATATTATATGACCCCTAATGATATGGGTATATAAATGAAGTTATAAGAATATATGTCATAACATAACACACATACTAAAAGTAAGGGAAGGGAGAGAGAGGAGAAACCAAGGACTTCCCCTCCATCACCGCCTTCTCCTACCGGCCGCCGCCGGCGCTGTTGCCACCGCCGCTATCGTTGCCGGACTTCACTGTTGCACCACCATGGCGGATCAAGGTACAAACTACACATGCAATTTGGTTTCAAATCTAAGATCCCTAAAAGAACAAATTAGAGGTTGAAATTGTTCTTGGTTAGACTAATTGATAAATCTAAACCTACATGTGGTATCAGAGCCTTGCTTGTTGATTATAAACCTAATTGCATGTTAGATGTATTGAGTTTTGAACACTCAATTGCTTGGTTGTATATGTTGAATTTTGGTGCACTTAAGGTGTTTGATGAAATGCTCAAACCAATTTTAAGTTTCAATTGGTGCATATAAGGTGTTTGTTGAAATGACTAAGACCCATTTTAGGGGTTTTTCAAGTCAAACGACTTCACCCGTAGTCGTTCGACATTAGAGTTAAGTTGATTGACTTAAAGGGGTGATGATCGATTATGTCAAGCATCTGTGTTGAGCATTTGGGGTTTTGTGGGGCTTTCCCTTATACTTCCGCTGCTGTCTGTTATAGTTTGGATAATCACTTGAAAAATCTCAGTAGGGTTATTCGGTTGCACACTACAAATGCTTCCGTTCATATGAGATTGAATTCTCACTAATGATTATTCCATTTTGAATGGTAGAAATTATCGTTAAGTTGAATTGAGTTACACCACAGTGGGCCGATTCATGTTTGATTAATTTCATAAAAGGTTAAATAAACCTCAGATTTTCACATTAAAAATTGAGTTACACCACAGTGGACTCACTTAAGGTAGTGAAGGTCAGAATAAGCGAGTATTGTGGATAAATTGCTAGCCCTTAGGTCTTACCCACAGGTGGACCGGCATTTATTAGTAATTTAATCATATAAGTAGGGAATATTTAATCAATTGAGATTAGACTGTATAGGTTATCCACAGATGCCATACTTGGTTTAGTCGAGATTGCTTGAGTTTTCTCAATTATTGAACAAGTCTTATTCATTAGTGATTTTATATGTATGTGTGTGTTTTTACTCAAAGATTGATTGTTTTGAACATGTTTTTCCAACTATGAAGTTTCCCAAAATAAGTTACTACTTTCTTGCCTCTCGACTGTTCCTCCCCTTATTGGACCAAACTACGCTGATTGGATAGAGATTGTAACTTTCTCTATGTCCATGTTAAGTTACGGCGAATGTTTAAGGGAGGACGGTCCTGAAAAGCCTAAGCCTGATAAGGAGGACGAAGCAGTGCTTAAGGCATATAAGGACTGGAAAGACAAGGATGCTAACTGTCTTTCCTTTCTGCGCCTTACCACTACTTCGGACATTAAGAACTCAATTACAAACGTTGATTGTGACACCACGAAGAAATATCTTGCAAAACTTAAGGAAAAGTTCCAGCCTTCTGATAAGGCATTAATTGGAAAGCTTCTGTCTGAACTGTCTCACTATAAGTTTGATGAAAAACAGACTGATATGACTAAGTATACAATGCATATGCAATGCTTAGCCTCTCAGTTGTTCAAGTTGGGGCTGAAAATTGACGGCCCCATATTAACGCATTTCATCTTTGAGGATCTTCCCAAAGAATATGAGGCATTCCATGTGAGCTATAATGCCATTAAAGAAACATGGACAGTGGATGAACTTGCGAATAAGCTTGTTCAGGAAGCCGCACGCCTAGCTAATGCAAAAGCGCATAATATACCTCAGGCACATTATGTGTATAACAGTGAGGGCGCTAAAGGGAAGGACCAGTTCAAAAGGAATGGTTCGAGAAGAAGGGGCTTCAGTTCAATCCAGAACATAAGAAGCAATGAGAAGAACCTACTCATGGGAAACAAGTCTGAAGCATCCATTAAAGCCATAGGATGTTTTTTGTTTAGAATTAAGTAGTGGCTTTAAATTACTTTTGGAGGATACAATCTATGTTCCATCAATGACTCGTAATTTAATTTCAATTTCTAAACTTGATTGTATGGGTTTTTCTGTGACTTTTGGAAATGGTTGTTTCAGTTTATTCAGAGATAAGAATATAATTGGTTGTGGTGTTTTGGAGAATGGAATGTATCGTATTGATTTGGATAAATCATTTTCTGATTCACTGTTTATTTCTATGAATTCTGAGATTGAAATGAAATGTGTCAGGTCGAATGAGAACTCAGCGTTCTTGTGGCATAAACGCTTGGCCCATATTTCAAGGGAAAGAATGATGTTGTTAGTAAAAGACAACATTCTTCCTTCTCTTGATTTTACTGACTTTGGGACGTGTGTGGATTGCATTAAAGGAAAGCAAACCAAACACACCAAAAAGGGCGCCACAAGAAGCACTGCTCTTTTAGAGATCATACATACAGACATTTGTGGTCCATTTGATGTTCCCTCCTTTAGTGGAGAGAAGTATTTCATCACCTTTATAGATAATTATTCACGGTATTGTTATCTTTACATGTTGCATGAAAAATCTCAGTCGGTAAATGCTGTAGAGCTTTACATTAAGGAAGTTGAGAGGCAACTGGAAAAGAAAGTGAAAATCATCAGGTCGGATAGAGGTGGGGAATTTTATGGTAGATACGATGAATCAGGGCAAAACCCTGGTCCACTTGCTAAACTTCTAGAAAGTTTGGGTATTGTCGCTCAGTACACAATGCCTGGTTCACCCTGGATGAACGGTGTTGCTGAGAGACGTAACGGAACCCTTCTAGAGGCTGTAAGGGCTATGATGAGTAAAGCTGATTTACCCAGATCGTTGTGGACGCATGCGCTTATGACTGCAGTGTACGTCGCAAACCGAGTTCCTAGTAAGGCAGTTTCAAAGACTCCATTTGAACTGTGGAATGGTTGGAAACCAAGTTTGCGACACTTACACATTTGGGTATGCTTCGAAATCAAAGGGTTTTAAATTTTACTGTCCTAGCCACAGCACCAGAATTGTAGAAACTGGTAATGCCAAATTCCTAGAGGATGGCGAAGTCAGTGGGAGATTTGATGAGGTCATCATCAATGAGATTAGAGAGGGAACTAGCGTTCCTATTATTGTACCGGGAACTGGTGTTCCTATTACTGTACCTCTAATCTCTGTTCATGACGTTCCAGAAAATGATGATGAACCTCAACTCATTAATGTGACTCCTGCCATTCCTGAAGTCATTGAAGCAGCAGATACACCTATAGCTGAGATTTCTGTAAGAAGGTCCACAAGACCTCGTAGGTCTGCAATCTCAGATGACTATATGGTGTATATGCTACAGCATGAGTTTGACATAGGATTGGATAACGATCCAGTAACGTTTTCACAAGCCATAAAAGGCAATGATTCTGATAAATGGATTGATGCTATGTTTGAGGAATTGAAATCAATGGCTGCAAATAAAGTGTGGGAGTTAGTTGCTCTACCTACAGGGCATAAGGCAGTCGGCAGTAAATGGGTCTTTAAGACCAAGCTCGACTCCCTTGGCCATATAGAGCGACATAAAGCGCGCCTTGTAGCCAAAGGTTTCAACCAGAAAGAAGGCATTGATTATAATGAAACCTTCTCTCCAGTTTCGAAGAAGGATTCATTAAGGATCATTTTGGCATTAGTAGCTCATTTTGACTTAGAGCTACATCAAATGGATGTGAAAACGGCAATTCTGAATGGAAGTTTGGAGGAAGAAGTCTACATGTCTCAACCTGAAGGTTTTGTTGAAGACGGTAAGGAGGATCTAGTCTGTTTATTAAAGAAGTCAATATATGGACTTAAGCAAGCTTCTCGACAATGGTATATTAAGTTTCACGATACCATAACTGCCTTCGGTTTTACGGAAAACCTTTTTGATCATTGTATATACCTGAAGGTCAGTGGGAGCAAGTTTGCATTTTTAGTCTTGTATGTTGACGATATCTTGATCGCCAGCAGTGATCTGGGTTTACTCAGAGAGACCAAGAGTTTCTTGTCTAGTAACTTTGAGATGAAAGATATGGGTGAGGCATCCTTTATGTTAGGGATAGAAATATCCCGTGATAGGTCACAAAGGACATTAGGTTTGTTTCAGAAAGCATATATTTCAAAGGTATTAGATAGATTCCATATGACTGGATGTAATTCCAGTATGGTTCCTATTCAGAAAGGGGATAAATTAAGTTTGAAGCAATGTCCCAAAACTGATGAAGAACATAAAAGAATGCAAGATATTTCTTATGCTTCAATAGTTGGAATCCTTATGTATGCCCAAGTTTGTACCAGACCGGATATCAGTTTTGCAGTTGGTGTACTGGGTCGCTATCAAAGCAACCCTGGCATTGAACACTGGAAGGCTGCGAAAAAGGTGTTAAGGTACCTACAACGGACTAAGAGTTACATGCTCACTTATAGGCATTCTGATCAGCTTGAAGTTATTGGCTATACTGATTCAGATTTTGGAGGATGCGAGGATAGCAGAAAAAGCACCTCGGGTTATGTGTTTGTCTTAGCGGGAGGAGCCATCTCCTGGAAAAGTGCTAAGCAAACCATTATTGCATCATCCACGATGGAGGCCGAGTTTGTAGCGTGCTTTGAGGCTACAAATCATGCATTATGGTTGCGGAACTTTATTTCGGGGTTAAGCGTTCTGAGCTCGATCGCAAGACCGCTGAGAATCTTCTGTGACAACACAGCGGCCGTTTTCTTTACGAAAAAAAATGATAAGTATTCCAAAGGTATAAAATACATGGAAATGAGATTCTTATCAGTTAAGGAAGTTCGGAAGAGAACAGTATATGTGGAGCACATTTCGACTAGTGCTAATATAGCAGATCCACTGACTAAGGGACTACCACCCAAGACATTTCTGATGCATGCTAGCCTAATGGGTTTTGAGTGTAGTACTTAGTTTTTATGTTATGTGGATTGCAAGTGTTTTGTAAAGATACTGTGTTTTGATCATTTATGTTACAGATCTTCTGAACCATTCTGCTTTCACATTATTGTTCTGTATATATACATTTTGGTGGTTGAACAAAAATAGTCTTTTCCTAAAGACATTAAAGAGACCATTATGCTTATTCCCTTATACAGATCGGGTCCTTCTGGGATAGTAATCAGTAGTAGATGGAAGGAACCATGTTGAATAGATAATGTGGAACCGCCATTACTCTATTGTTGTTTTGGGATTCTCGAGGTAATTAAGATAAACCCGTAAAGTAAATTTAGCACCTTGTACAATTTAAGTTTAACTGCATATAACAGTATAGTAGATGTACCTATGGTCCAAGTGGGAGAATGTAAGAATAATTTTATCCCATTATGTGGACCTATAGATAATCTATGTTTATTGCGGTAATTGGCTAAATATAATAGTCGGGGTTTTTAGTGGGAGTAACCCGATTAATTTAATTGTTGACGGACCGATAAAATTAATCAGGTGAAGAAGCCCGGTCCTCCTCTCGCCCTTAAATATAAGCTATTCCGTTAATAGTCTTATAATGTGTGGCATATATCTTATATTATATAATATTATATGACCCCTAATGATATGGGTATATAAATGAAGTCATAAGAATATATGTCATAACATAACACACATACTAAAAGTAAGGGAAGGGAGAGAGAGGAGAAACCAAGGACTTCCCCCCATCACCGCCTTCTCCTACCGGCCGCCGCCGGCGCTGTTGCCACCGCCGCTATCGTTGCCGGACTTCACTGTTGCACCACCATGGCGGATCAAGGTACAAACTACACATGCAATTTGGTTTCAAATCTAAGATCCCTAAAAGAACAAATTAGAGGTTGAAATTGTTCTTGGTTAGACTAATTGATAAATCTAAACCTACAATTACTAGCGGCAAGTTCAGTGTAACAAAATTACAAACGTTTCCTCTTCTCTCGTTATTCCACTTCCACTGATTAACTCGTTCAAATCACAACACGGAGTTACTCCGCCACCCGGAAAAACTAACTAAAGAAAAAAAGAGCTCCATCAAGTTATCAAAGAAGGCAAGTCTTTTACCGAAATCAACATCTCCAAGACACCATACATCGAGGCCATTATAAAGGAAATATTTAGGCTACATCCAATAGTACCATTGATCCCAAGGCAAGTCGACATTGACATAGAAATTTGCGGCTATAGAGTGCCTAAGAACTCGAGTATATGGCTCAATACTTATGCAATGGCAAGAGACTCTCGGGTTTGGAACAACCCGGAGTTGTTTGAACCTGAAAGATTCCTACAAAAGGGTAATAATTTCGAGCAAATTTCTTTTGGGGGTGGTTTGTCCTGCTCTTCCTTTGGTTATGAGGGTGGTTCCCTTGATCTTGGGATCATTGATTCATTCATTTGATTGGGAGCTCGAAGTTGATCCTCAATGTTTGGATATGGATAATAAGCTTGGAGTTACCATGCTTAAAGCTCAACCATTGTGTGTTATCCCAATATGTAGCATTTAATTAGCTTGCTCTAATTAAGGGGGTTTATCGACTCTTATATGTAAGAGTTGATGATCGATGAAACATATTTATCAATAATGAAATGTATGCTGTGATGTTTTTATATGTACGTGGTGATGATGAATAATAAAATGATTATTGGGTACATGTGGAATTGAAGGGGCATGAATTCGATAGACGTTGATGAAGAAATCGACAAATGTACTAATCGTCGTGAGAAAAACTAACAAAAATGTAGAGAAATATGTTTCAACTTCGATAATAATGGGATAACGAGTCTTGTATATAAGGTTGATGAATTAGTCCTCCTATTGTCACCTGGTTTTAAGATAATCTCATTTAGCTTATATGCTTAGATTTGGACCCAACGCGCATATGCGCTTGGACGTGCAATAAAACCCTCCACGTTAAATCTAAACCAGCGGAATCTTTCATAGTATCAAAGCAGTTCTATCTCTCTCAGGTAAGCCAGATGGTTGCACTTGAGGGACGTGTGGAGGATTAATTACGTTCTCACATCGATAATGGTGGGATAACGAGTCTAGTTTTAAAAGTCGGTGGACTCCTCCTATTGTCAATTGGTTTTATGATGGAACTCATTGGGCTTATATACTGTATTTGGGTCCAACGCGCATATGCACTCGGACGTATCATGAAACCCTTCACGTTAAGTTTGAAACAACGGAATCTTTCAAAAATGAGGCCAAACAAATCAAGTCGCGCAGAAGGTGCGAGTATTATATATTGGGTTGTATTTGAGGCGAGTTTTTGGTGTGTTCTTGTTTAAACCATTTAGAAACAAGTGATTCTAAAGTCAAGCCGAGATTTTGATCAAGCTTAAAAAAGTGTGATCACGCTCTGCTTGTTTAACAAACTTAACAAATTGAACCGAGTTTTTTCGAACAAACACCAAGTAACTCGGGTCATACAACACCTATCCTAAAGATTAACTCATCTAAAAATCTTTAGGGTTGTGGCCCAATTTAGAGATACCCTCTCAATACCAATTTTTCTATACATGGATCCAATAGAATTCGGATCTACAATTCGAACTCGAATCTTCAGGCTAACACTTAAGGAGTCTAGCAGCACAACCAGTCAACCAGACCAACCGAGTATTGGTAACTTGGTAGTTCGACTCATACAAACCGTCACTACATTTGTACCAAAAACTTTTTTTTCTTTTTAAAAAAAGGGATATAAATAATTTTAAACCCAAATATTTTTGGCCCAAGCCCAAAGGAGTCCTTTACCATAGGACGGCACCGTATTTATAATAATTATTATTATCCTTTATCTTAAAATTTGAATTTAAACCATACATTCATGTTTTCTTACAATTCACCACCTCCACATATATATTATCTTTAATTCTTTATTAAGAAATTTCAAATTTATACGAGATATATAATATATCATTCACTTAAAAGAAATAAACATTTAACTGAATAATGTAATAGGTCATAATTTTAATTTTTATTATTCTCATAACTCACAATTTATTTATTTTTTCTTTAATTGGGCCATTATATTTATATCTTTATTACATTGTATTATAAACAAAAATAGACATATAAGTATATAAAAATAATTATATTTAATAATTATAAGTTTGGATCTTTTATAACTTAAAATTGATTTGAAATTTCTAGATTTTTACAATTTAATGAATAATGTGATTACAATAAATAAACATATAACACAGAAATTAAAAAAAAATTGAAGCAACAAATGCACTTTTTTCCTATAATTTGTCAACAAACAACCCTAATTACTTTAAAAAAATCAAATGTAAAAATTGATAATGAACGACACCAAATATTTTACAAAACTAGTTTATAGTCGTTACCTACACGGATATTTATTAATAAAAGTTTGAAAAATTTCATATATTTACTATATTGAAAATATAATTTACGAATATAATAGCTAGGTCAACGAGCACATGCGAATAGGTCACAACGACACACATGCGATTAGGTCTTAACCACCCGCGCATACAAATATTAACCCAATATAAAAATATAATATATTTAATCTTAGCCAGAAACTAAAAAAAAAAATATAGATGGTTTAATATTCAAACCTTCTATTTCTATTTATACAAGTTCTTAAAGTGTTATTTTTACTTGATAACCGATGTGGTATAACAAATTCATGAAAATATGATCGGACTAAAAAAATATGGATAAAAAATTATTTATTAAAATAATTATGAGAAAAAATATTATTATATTTTATAAAAATTCAAGCAACTTTTTCATGTGATATATCCAAAATGTGATATTCAGCTTTATATACCAGGTTAAACGATGGATAATATCTTTTATAAAATAATTATGTTTTAGTAAAAAAAGAATTGATGGCTTAATTATGAAATTAATTTTTTTAAATTAGGATAAAACTCATGAGACCGTGATATCGGTATCAGTGTCGTTTGTTTTACTATAGGTATATAAATAAATATAAGTTAATTATTCGCAATGTTGTTGTTTTTCATGAATATAGGGTGAATCGACGCACCCCGTTAGATGGAGGGTATATTATCGCGGTTTTTTAAGTGAATTTATTCTAAAAAATTAATTTACCGGGTTTTTTCTGACCTCTTTTTTCCATTTATCTCAACTTAGATTATCGGGATTATGTGTGGAATTATAATCTCAAAAAGAATTACATTCGGTGTCATGAGGTTATCGGAAATTATTTGGAGATATTATTTTGGAAGATTATTCTAGTAGCATATTCTGAGATTTTTTTATGTGCGATTATTGGGATTATTGTGGAGAATATAATCTCCCGAATAATACCGCCTTCTACCAAACACACCCATAATTCTACAATAATTCCGATGATTTTAATAATCCAAATTAAATTATATTAAAAATATCATAATAACCTCTCGAAATAATCTCTTAGTAACCTATATAATTTCGTGCTACCGAACGCGTTCAGTTAAGATTGGAATATCGAACGGGACAAAGATTTGCATTGATATATGTAAGCTTAAAGTTGAATTAGTATCTTATCCAATAATAAAGTTAATTAGAATCTAAGTAATATGATTGATTAAAAAATATAAAGAGAATACGTCAATTGCACTAATCCTACACGTTGTCAATAACAACCCACCAGTAAAGCTTTGTTAACTAATAGGCGTAAAATACATAGAATGAAAAATTCCCACAAAACCACCCAAATAAATGCAAATTGCACCACACTGCCCTATGTTATCGATAAAAAAAGTGTTACAATTGATTTTAAAATAAATTAAAAAATCGTTAGTTTTATATGATTTGAATATTTTAAGTAGATCTACGTGAACCCAAACTCGAATCGGACTTTTGAAAAAATATATTTGCTTTTTGTGGCCGAAGTCAGGCCGAGTCCGAAATTCGGACCTAGGGTCTTAACTATACCCACCCGAGTCAGGCTTTAAGCTAGGCGGATAGGTAGCGAGTTTTATTTTTATTCTATTTTTAAAGTTTTGATATTATTTTATTTTTTTTAAGAAAAAAAGTACTCATATTAAAGGCGGATAATCGAATAAATAAAATTATTAAACATAAATAAGAGTAGTCAATGATTATGAACATTACCTTGAAATCTCGGATTTGAATCCTATTGTCTGATTCTATATTTAACGGATTTTTAAAAAAAAAATAAAAACGTACTTTCAGTCCGGACTTACGGCCCAAGCGGGGTCTAGACCCTTACAGTACCTGCTCGGCATACCGCGCTCAACGGCTCGGTATGTATGTAATATGTTATACCCACCATTTTTCTTGGGCGGGCTCGTTTTTACCCTATATATATATCATGACTCGTATGTAAACACCTCTTATCATGTGAATATGTAAACACCGAATATATATGGCTATACCGCTCAATATATGTGACTATACCGTCGAATATATAGAGTCAGGTCCGGAGAACATTTATTCCATTAATAACACGATTTTTTTCCATTTAATATCGCCATATATATATATATATATATATATATATATATATATATATATATATATATATATATATATATATATATATATATATTATTTTGTAAACAAATTTCATATTTCCGGGAATTTAGTGTAATTTTACCTTATAAGAACCGTCAAACGCGTCGTGAATCACTCTGACTCGACAACTACTGTATCTCGAGATACGATACGACGAGAGTAATTCAAAATATCGCGATAACCATATCCTGATAAAATACTTTGAGATATCGTAGTTATACGTGAAATTGGGTGTTCCAAAATACCACAACTCGGCACTTAATTCTCCCCCATTCATTTTTGTTTATTTTTTTATTCTCTCTTTCTTTAAGCTTCAAAGTACGGATGGGAAGTGATTGTGATGCCTGGGTACTTTATGATCTCTCACTCACGCGATAAATCAAATCGTGAAGCAAACTCGCTATATGTGTGGTCCACGTGGCATTATGCCAGCGAGGCGCATACTTGGGATATTGGCGCGTGGGTGTGAGAAATACTCCTTTTGTACTCCATATTTATCCGATACCTTTTAAAGTGATGAAATAAGTCTAGTTTTAGCTAGTATGGTAAATTAGTGTAATTTTCGTATTTTATACGAGTATTTTTTTAAAAAAATTAATATAAAATATTTTTTTACAATTACATTTTATAACAATTATAATTAGAATTATATTTTTTGGTTTATTAAAGTATAATAAATTATAATTTATGATAATTTAAATTTTAAGTTTGAAAAAAATTGATTGAGTATATTAGGAAATGAATATATAAAAAATTATTTATTTTGCAAAACTAAATGTATTTAGAAGATAAAATATCAATTAAGTACATATTACCTTTTTAGATTATTTTATCTTGATTTATATGCTAAAACAGCTAAATTTTAGTTGGTGAAAATTATTATAAATATAAACAAATAAAAATAATAAAGGACAATTTTGGTAACTAGGCATTTTTGAAAAACTAGAGTAGTAATTAGGCTTTTTAATGTTTCAATTAAGTAAATGTACCCCAACATTTTGTATTTATTTTCAAACTCTACGCACTCTTCTCTCAGGGGGTACATTTACTAAACACAAAACTAGAAAAACCCTATTAAACCAAATTGTTTCAATAAATAAATGGTATAATTATGATAAAATGACATGTGTCACTCGATGTCTAAATATATCATACGTGGCTTTAAGTGTTTTTGCTTTTATATAGTATATAGATATAAAGTTATAAAGGGAATTATTAGACGTACCGGTAAAAATTGTTATTTAAGATTGGAGTTACGTTTATTACATGCGTAGTTGAAGCTCGAAAAAAAACTGACTAATTACGTATATTAGATACGTAGTTAGAGTCCGGTCAAAAAAAGGCACGTAGTTAGAACGCTTGTTAAGAAAAACTGTATAAACGTGTTAACCAGTTTGGTTTTCACAAACAACACATATTCAAATATGAAATTAACAAAAAAAAAAAATCAACAAAGAATCACATTGTATTCTACACTAATTCAACGCACACAACACAAATCTATTAAAATCGACATACACGTCACAAATTCGACACAAACATCACAAGGAAATTGGGAAGAATGAAATTGAATCACCACAAACAGCCCCTCACATGTGTTGAATGAGCGCAACACAACACAATACGAAATAGGTTTTAAATCGGGATTAATGAAACTAGATCAGAAGAGAGAGAATTGAAATTGAAATCAAAATGATTTTCGGAAGAAGAAAATCGAATTATTAAATGAAGTTAAATTGAATGATAGGACCGAAATCAAATGATTTTGTGGAAGAAGAACATCGAGATAAAATCGAATGAAACTGGAAATTGGAAACCGAAATATCTCTAATGTGTTGCAAACTTTGGGAAGAAGATGGACTAAGCTAATCATCCCCAAATCCGTTGTTTTTTACAAGACAACTACGCAAACGGTGAGCGTAGTTGCAGTTGATTCAGATTGGCTCCAACTACGCTCACAATATGCGTAGTTAAATATTTTAATGGGAAAATCCGAGTTACACACCCAAACTACGTAGTCTTGATATCGAATAAAGATTTACATCAGTATGTATAAAAACTCCGAAATTTATAAATTCCGGATACCAAATAAATGAAATCATAAAAACTATATTTTTTTAGTGTGTTGGTAGGGTCCTTAATTGAGTCGAGTTACTTGGCTAGGAAAAACTCGGCTATTTTGCTTTCACAACTAGTCAAATACAAACACGTTTTGAAGCTTGTATAAAAGTGAGGCTTGTTCGGACTCGAATATGCTTGACTCCGTGATAAAATGAATTGAGCCTTAGATGTCAGTGTTCAACTCATTTGTCTAAAATAACAATATAGGATTATTATATTAGTCGAACTACTCAACTCATTCACTTTCTAAAAAGTCAAATACGACTTTTAAAAACTCGTTCAAAATTTAAGTTCAACCTGGATTCAACTTATTTATAAACGAGGCGAGTTTGAGCATGTCAATGCTCGACTAAATACTCCGGTAAGTAGTAGCACATTAGTTAACCAATTTTAAAATCAAGGGGAAATATTGTCTAAATTAAAAATTCAGTTACCCACAGAAATGCAAATTGCACAACAGGAGGTAAAATGCACTATGCCAAATATTGCGACTTAAATTATTTGATTGCTCATTGGGTCGACCCATTATCTAACTGTTTGGGCCGATGAGCGGCCCAATATGGGCATTTCTTAGAGACAAATGGGCCGAGTCTAGGCCCATCTATACAAAATGACTGTACTTGTCTTGTAGATAGCGCAACGTTCACTCAGAAATATACAGAAGATTCATCCCAAATTTGACGCTATTTGATTGTTCTTACTTACACACTCCCTCTTTAGCCAGACGGCAGTGTCATCGGAGCTCATTGTTACAACAAGGTTATTCTCTCTACCTTCACATTTCCCCCCTCTTTAACTGATATATGCAATGGTTTTGGAGAATTGAACCTCATTTCTGATAGATTTGCGTATATTAGGGTTTTGTTTCATGGGTGATGTTTGTATGGGGCTTCCCATAGGTATTAGCGGTTTCAGATCATCCTCACCTCCGCTATTTAGGTCAGAGTATGTTTAGGAATTCGCCTGTACTGTGGGTTACTGTTTTAAGTTCATGTTTTCTTTTTGTGTTTTGCGAAGAACTTCTGTACTTGTTGAGTTATTGTAACCATTATTCTAAAAGTCGAAATCGCGCAAAGGTAATTACCAGTCATAGAATCATAATTAAGTAAAAACCCAAGCTCAACAAATTAGCAAATAAAGAAAGAAACCTTAATCTGGACCATCACCGCACCTATTAATTAGAGTAGATAAACAGTGAGATTTTGAAAACTTAATCTTTATGATATTATTATGGTTATAATTTGATATGAAAATTTTACTACAAATGTGTAAACCCTAGAAAAACAACTCATCCAGCTGTAGTTTGGATTTCATCTGACCTCCCTTAGTCCCTTTGTTACCAATTCAATAGCATGTGCTGTAGCCTGTAGATTTGTGGTTCTGCGTAATATGGCAAAGTATTAATGTTGTTGATTGTTGTCTCCCTCATTAGCCAAAGCAATTTGTGTAACATCTGCAAGCTGCCTGGTCACTTTGCAAGAGAATGCCCAAATGTTGCAGTTTGCAACAACTGTGGGCTTCCAGGGCTTCTCTCTCTGCAGCCCCAAGCCAACCCTTCTTCCTCGCCGAAAACTATCCATCTTAGCCTCCAACTCCAGCGTTGACACTGATTCCTCTGTTGCTGGTGGTGGCGGTGCTTCCAATTTCACCAGCTTCTCCGCCAGCAAATGGGCCGACCGCCTCCTTCCTGACTTCCAATTCTTCCCCACCTCCGACTCGTCCTCCTCTGCCACCACTTCCTCCACTCTCACTTCTCTCCCTCCTTCGCTTGCCCCTCCTGATCGCCACCTGCCAATTCCCCTCAACTTCTATCAAGTAATTCTCTGTTTCCCCTCTCTCTTCTTATATCCGTCTATGTGAGCCCTAATATGCTAATTCTGGTTGTTATTGCATTTAGGTCTTGGGGGCAGAGGGGCATTTTCTGGGCGATGGAATTCGAAGGGCATACGAAGCTAGGGTTTCGAAGCCACCACAGTACGGGTATAGCCAGGAGGCGTTGGTTAGCCGAAGGCAAATTCTGCAAGCTGCTTGTGACACTCTATCTGACCCGTCTTCAAGGAGGGACTACAATTTGGGTCTTTCTGATAATGTGGAGGAAACCGTCCTCATTGACGTCCCCTTTGACAAGGTTGCTACTGTTTCTACAGCATGAATTTGGTTCAATTTGCTGTTGCTTTTTGAGAAATTTAGTATGAATTTGATTGTATATTGATATTATTTCAGTAGTGCAGTTTAAGTTCTAAATTCTAATAGAAGTTCTCATTATCTGCTTCACAAGATACTTTTGATTGGATTTTTTTATAGCTTAAGTAATATAGCTGTGAAATGAATTTTCTAGTAGCTGAGCCTGCAAATTACAAAGCGATCTTCATAAGAACTTCTATGGTTCCATAGGTGTCAGGTGCCTTGTGTATTTTGCAAGAGGCTGGGCAGAGTGAACTGGTTCTGTTGATTGGTGATAGTTTGCTGAAGGAAAGGTTGCCTAAGTCACTCAAGCATGATGTCGTGTTAACGATGGCCCTTGCATATGTTGACATCTCTAGGGATGCAATGGCGTTAACTCCCCCTGATTATGTTCAAGGCTGTGAATCCTTAGAACGAGCATTGAAGCTTTTACAGGTGAGGTTCTCAATTACAGATTTGCCTGGATTTAAACTTGATTTAAGATCTTGCAATTATTAAATGAGCTGCATTTCTGTGAGAACAATACAGGATGAAGGCTCGAGCAGTCTTGCTCCAGACTTGCAGGCTCAAATTGATGAAACTTTGGAAGAGATTACTCCCCATTGTGTGTTGGCACTTCTAGCCTTGCCCCTTGATGATGAGTACCGTAAGAGAAGGGCCGAGGCTCTTCAAGGCGTGCGTAATATTTTGTGGTCTGTTGGAGGAGGGGGTGCAACTGCAATTGCCGGGGGATTTACACGTGAGAAGTTCATGAACGAAGCTTTTGTACACATGACAGCAACTGAACAGGTGATGCCAAAGACTATTTTTTTTATCAGTATGTTATTCTTATTGCATGTTTTGGGTAATTATACTGAATCTTTACTTAATTCCATATCATTGATTGTGGTTTTTTGATAGGTTGATTTGTTTGCTGCCACTCCTAGTAACATTCCTGCACAAAGCTTTGAGATTTATGGAGTGGCCCTTGCTCTTGTGGCTCAAGCTTTTATTGGGAAAAAGCCTCATTTCATCCAAGATGCTGACAACCTTTTCCAGCAACTTCAGCAGACTAAAGTGGCCAATCTGGCAGATCCTACTTCTGCATATGCTGATTCTGGAAACCGAGAGATGGATTTTGCATTGGAAAGGGGCCTTTGTTCCTTGCTTGTAGGAGATCTTGTTCACTGTCGTTCATGGTTAGGTCTAGATGTTGAGGATTCCCCATATAGAGACCCTTCAATTGTAGACTTCATCTCGGAGAATTCAAAGGATGACAATGATAATGATGCTCTCCTTGGACTCTGCAAATTGTTGGAAACTTGGTTAATGGAAGTTGTTCTCCCCCGATTTAGGGAGACACAGGATGTTCAAGTAAAACTTAGAGATTACTATGATGACCCTACAGTTCTGAGGTATTTAGAAAATTTAGACGGGGTTAGTGGCTACCCAATAGCTGCGGCTGCCGCCATAGTAAGAATTGGGGCTGGGGCTACTGCAGTACTAGGCAGTGTCAAGGCTAGTGCAATCCAGGCATTGAGGAAAGTCTTTCCTCCTAGTGCTAGAGAAGAAAGCACAGCAATACAAGGCAATCCTGCAATTGATTATTCGTCTAATGATGAGGACACTGAGAATTTTGTGGAGAATGGTCAGAATAACATCCCAATTGCTGCAGACTTGACAAATGAATCTGAATTGAGAGAAACTTCTGAAATTGAAATTACTGAGAGAATCAAGGATGCAATTATTAAGATTACATGTGCTGGTGTTGTGATTGGATTAACTACTTTTGTGGGCCTTAAATTTGTTCCTCGTAAAAATGCTTCACTAGATCAAAGGAGTCAAGTCCGTCCAGCAGCGGCTTCTGATATCGTTGATGTTGGTATGTTTTGCTGAATTACAATACATTTTTTTCATATGTATTTTTTTGGAAAGTTAGATAGGCTATTGAAGCAACAACATCATCTTAAGAACTCTGTCTAGAGGCTGGAGAGCCGCCTGGCCTCAATGTCTATGACAATGATTTGACCAATTTTTTGAACTTTCAAGTCTCCTTTTCATGATCCAAATTGGTAGATACTTGACAACACTATGATCTGATTGAAACATTGTGTCATCTCAAGTTTGTTTTATCTAGTTCTTATTTGCTTTATGCTCTAGGCAGGAAATGGCTTTTTTTTTAAATTTATGAAAATTCCAGGTCTCTCTTCCAATGCAAACACCGAGGAAGTGACCAAGATGGATGCTAGACTTGCTGAGGCCATTGTTCGTAAATGGCAAAATATCAAATCTGAAGCACTAGGGCCGGATCACTGTCTGGAAAGGTTGCCTGAGGTTAGTAGATAAACAGTTCCTGGTGATATTCAACGTGGACAGACGTGATTAAATTCATTAAAAATCTAAGACATTAATACGAGAATTGGTTTAGGTATTGGATGGAACAATGCTGAAGATTTGGACAGATCTTGCCAGAGAAAGCCAACAGCGTGGTAGATTTTGGGAATACAAACTGCTAAACGTGACCATTGACAGTGTGACTATGTCACTGGACGGCCAAACTGCCACGGTGGAAGCAACCCTTGAAGAGGCTGCAAGCTTGACTGACATTGCGCATCCGGAACACAATGATTCTTATAGCAGAACATACACCACAAGGTATGAGATGTCCTTTTGCCAATCCGAGTGGAAAATCTCAGGAGGAGCTGTTCTTCAATCTTAACCGGCTATAGAGGATTTCATAGATATTTATGAGTGTAAATATCGTGTATATTTCCATCCTTCTGCCCCCGAGCTATATTTTGTATTGCAGAACTCTATACCCGTTCGTTCTTTAAGGATCTGCGTTAACGTGGGTAACTATCCATCCTTCTGTTCTTTAGATTTCATCTGGCCTCCCTTTGTTACCAATAGCATGTACTGTAGATATGTGGTTCTGCATAAACTTTGCATTTGCTTATGCAGAGAAATCTCAAATGTTGCCGTTTGCAACTACTGAAGTAATGAGCTTATTACAGGAGACATAAGAGACTGCAAATATTGCTTCAAGACTAGCCATTTTGCAGCCGAGTGGCCAAACGTGAAACGACAAGGCTTGCAGGTAAATGGGCCACCTGGCCCGTGAATGCCAAGATGAGCCCGTTTTAATGAGATATTCTACTTGGGTCCGGTTCGTCAAAAGCTCGAACTCGTTTACTTCTAAAAGAGCCGAATATGACCACATTTTAAAGCTCGTATAAAATTTAGGTTCGACTCGTTCAACTAAAATAACACTATAGGAATATTATTTTACTCAAGCTACTCGAATTCGACTCATTAAAAGCTCGGTTCGAGCTCGTTCACTTTGTAAACGAGCCGAATATGAACACATTTTAAAGCTTTTATAAATTTAGGCTCGTTTAGGCACGACTCGTTCGGCTCGTATAACACCCCTACAATATAGATTTACTAGTAAAATACATGACTAGGAAAAAAAAAATTGAACTATAAACGTATTTAAAAAACGTAGTTAAAAAAATGTTACAGTTGATTATCCGACACAAATCAATAACGTGCAACCTGAATTCTATCATGTTATCATTATAAGTGTTTTGAGTACATGTGTGGTGTGAACTAAAAACAATATAAAAAATTACTACTTAACATAAACATACGAAGGGTATTTATAAACAGGTTCATAGACGTAACCACGAAAATCTGTATCACAACAACGATACACTTCGGGCCTGTTTGGTATCAGCTGGATGGAGATTCATTTTGATTCTTTTTCAGTGTATTCTTCGGGGTAGAAAAATTGTAAGCGTTTGGTATCGGTTTGAGCTTTTGTATTGTATTCTTTTACGAGATTCTTTTGCTAAAAGAATCCCGAAAAAAGAAGCTTGACCCCAAGCTTCTTTGAAATTCTTTAGGTTAGATTGTTATTATTTCCCCTCATACCCTCATTCTCCTCTCCTTTCACAGTCTCGAGCTCTAGTTCTTCTTCTAGTTTCCAGTCTCGTTCTTCTTCCAGTCTCATCTCTCTCCTCCTTCTCTTCAAATCTTCTCTATCGGGTTCGCATTCTACTAGTACCAGTCTCGATCTCTCGTTCTTCTTCCAGTCTCGTTCTCCTCCTTCTCTTCAGATCTTCTCCATCTGTATAAGCGATCGATTGCAGGCCATGGCCTTCCGTCGACGTCATTGCTCCTTTTGTTGATAACTACCATGTCTTTTGCCTCCTCTATCGCGAAATGTGGTTCAGGCACCTTTACGCTCGCCTCCAGCCCACTCTCAGACAGAGGATTGATAGTTGGGATAACTACTGTGGTTTGTTCCAGGTGGTCTTGCACGGGACTGTGAATATGCAGTTGCCTAATCAATGGTTGTGGGATATGGTTGATAAATGGAGAGTGAGGATAAGGGGTGCAGCAACAACAAGGTGGCGAGAAATGGAGAGTGACGACGACGAAGGAGAAGAGACGGTGGAGTTGTCGATTAGAAATTAGGGCTTTAGAGCATCCCCAACAGTTTCTCCAAACTCTTCTTCAAAATGGAGAATTAAAACTAAAAATCTACCCTTTATATTTTTATCAAATCCAACAGATTCCCTAACTTGGAAAATTCTCCATTTATTTTGAGAATGTCTTCAAATTTAGGGAAGACTCTCCACTTTTTTCCATTATTCTTCATTTTGGAGAATGAAATGGAGAACCTGTTGGACCAAAAAATCTTTAAAATTCTTCAAATATTCTAGAATGGAGAAACTGTTGGGGATGCTCTTAGAAAGACTAAAATTTGGGGTTAAATTTTGAGGGTATTTTGGTAATCTTATCTAAATGAATCTCTAACAATAATCTGATACCAAACAGAAACATTTTACGTAAAAAAAAATCTCTATTAATACCCATATCCAACAATCCCCAAGAATCTCAAGAATCTCCATCGCGAAGAATCTAAAAAAATACCCATACGATACCAAACATGCCCGAATTCGTGTGCGCAATTGAGATTTTCATCTACGTTTTCAACTACACATGTGGATTGCATATTTGGTGATGAATAAAGAAAATGATCGGTACATCTACAACCTCCTTATAAACTAGTATTTGCTTAAAATAGAGTTTTAGTGAAAGAGGCCAGATAAACGTAGGTTGAAGTTTGGAGAAAAACAATTTAAAAAACAAGTGTTTTTGTCATGTGATCTGAACGTGATGTAAAAAAAATAAAAAATAAAACATTTTAAATAATATGTCATCTTGTTATTATACCAAAATAAGGATACAAGGTTATTTTTAAATCCAAAAACACTACTTTAAGGTTGTGTTTAATGTTTAGTCGTGGGTTATTTGAAATTTGTGTCATAACACAATTTTTTTTTTTGAAAATTGTGTCATATTCTATAAATTAAATGCCAAAAGAAAAGAAATTCAACTAAACCAATAGTAAGATTATATAAATAACCTATTATAAAAAATCAAAAAAAAACTATATTTAATGGATTGTTGACTTATTATATTCATAAGTTATATTTTATCAATGTAATAAATATATGAGTTGATCATCTACTAGTTACTGATTTTCCTTTCAGGTAGTTGGTCTACTATATTAACGCCGGCTTTGTCTTCTCTAATTTACAGATAATCTAAAAACCATTTTCTAATTCATGAATACTGATTTTCTATTTCCTTTGATATTATAAGCTCCGATTTCATTATAACCTCCGATTTCCTTTCATATTAGCCAATTTCCGATTTCATTATACGCTCCAATTTTCTAATTACTGATTACTGATTTCTCCAATTTACTGATTTTCGATTTCCTTTGAAATTATAATATTCAATTTCATTTGCTTTTGGCCAAATTCCAATTCATCATCAGTAAACTTATTTTAAAAATAATGCTCCGATATCCTTTGAAAAAAATAAAATCAAGTTACGTTTTTTACTATTTTTTAAAATTTTTTTAGATAATTACCTTTTTAACTATTAACTTTTTGCATCTTTTTCGATAAGAATATGTTACGTTTAAAAAATTAAATCTCTTCATGAAATCCATTTCTGATAAGTGCTGATTAAATTTTTGGAAAAAAAAATAAAAAATATGTTTATGAAAAAAGTTTTATATATTATTTTTAAATTTTTGAAAAAAATTAAAAAAAAACAGGTTACGTTTTTAACTGATTTTTTTTCATTTTTTTTCGATAGTTACCATTGTAACTATTTTAATTTTTTGCATTTTTTCCGATAAGAACAGGTTACATTTAAAAAATAAAATCTCTTTATGAAATCTGTTTCCGAGGTTAAAATTTCGAAAAAAAAATAAAAAGTCTGTTTATGAAATCAGTTTTAGATTCTGTTTTAAAATTTTTGAAAAAAATAAAAACAGGTTACGTTATTTACTATTTTTTTTCATTTTTTCGATAAGTTTTTTTAATCTGTTTTTCTTTAAAACAAAATTTTTTTATCCTTTTTGTTTTTGGATGTTTATTGCTTTTTAAAAAATGATATTTATTATATTGTTAAAAAATCTGTTTATGAAAAGTATTTTATCAGCAAATATTTTTTATTTTTGAAAATTCAATAATTAAGTATTTTTAAAATATAAAAAGTTGATTTTCGTAAATAACCAAAAAGAAATATTTTTTATTCGATAACTTTGATGTTGTTTTTTAAACCGGTTTTTTTCTTTTTAAATTTGTTTAATAAATCTGATTTTTTTCATAAAATGTAAGTTTCGAAAAACATCTATTACTTTTTTATAAGTATTTTAACAAGGGATGTTAAACATTGATTTGAAAAACGACTTATTGTTTAATGGTCGAGATTAATTTAATAGTAGCTGAATTTTTTTTTTTCTTCCTATAACGTCAGCATAGCTAATTTGAACCTTACCTTTTATTTAAATTAACTTAATTTCTTATTGTTTGCTAAATTTTAGGGCAACATAATCTATCTATCTATATATATAAACATGACTTGGGTAATTTATTTTTAAGCCTAAATCAAAGTTGCGCATTATATAAGGATTAATTTAAAGTAAAAAATATTGGTATAATTTTTTATTGGTGAATAATTTATCATTGTGAGAATAGTTAAAGATGAATGATTATTATAGGGGTTATAATTATACCAATAGTTATATAGGGGCTCACGAATATCCAACATATAATTACCCGCACCTTGTGCGGGATATAAACTAGTTTAAGGTAAAATTAAAATGCTACACATTTTGAATAACTCGGGTTAAATTATTAGATAAATTTATTTATTTTTTAAGTTAAGAGCTAATTATATTTATCATTGGGTGGGGTGTAATCGGTTCAAGTTGCAGCTTTGTTGGTTATGGAGTCTGATGTATCGTATCACAAAAATATATCGTGAAATCCTAACTTGGCAATGCTGTAGACATAATCACGTATCTGTAAAAATTTGAGTAATCAATTCTCTTATTTTGGTTTCTCTATTGATTGCATTTTCATCTTAACAAACCTAAAGTTTAATAAATTTATAGTGTTGATCGATCTTGGCTGACTTTTAACGTGAAATACTCAAATTCACGCTTGAAATCAACGTGATAATTGCAATCTCACGTTGACACTAGCGCGTGAGTTTTATGATTTTACAAACATTGGAATATAACACGGTTACTTCATTTGACCGAACTAATCTATGATCGACAACATAGAAAAGAAAAGTGTTGTCGCATGGTCAGGTTAAGCGTGATAATTGTGCTCTCACATTGGGTCATAACGTGAAAATTATAGTCTCGCGTTGGGCCACATCGTGCAACGTGCGGAACCACATATTCAGCGTTGGCTTCAAATGCACGTGATATGCACTTTCACGCCCTATGTCAACGTCAAAATTGCAATCTCACGTACAAGAAAAGACCTATTGCACCAATCTCCTCCCATTCTTCTTTTTTTGAAGAATGAAATAAATTCGATTCACTAGTTAAAATCAGTCAAGCGAGAGGCCACAAAGTGGCAAACAAACAAACTGACATTCTTTGACAAAGAAAGGGATAGAAAGAAAAAGAAAATTGGACAAACGCAACGCATCACCGGACGAGATTTTGAAACACCGATCACCCGATCAAATAGAATTGCAAGATGAAGCGCCAAACAACCAAGGAAGAGAGGATCAGATAGACCATGCCGGTAAAATAGTGCACAAAAAAGTTCTCAAGGACCACAAGTAGAAACCTTATATTTGAACTCTCTCTTAAGCCTTTAGATTTCGATCACCTATCCATTACTCCTCCAAACGAAACAAAGACAACCTAACTTTCAAGATGAAGCTCCATGTAACAAGACGTGTCTGCTCCCAAATAATCGATGAGAGTGAAACAAAATTTGGAGGACGTGCTTGCTCCCAAACAATCATTGGGTTGTAGAGTTCATAAATTGTGATACTTTTTAGATAATATGACAAGTTAATATATTTGAAAGATTTGCATATAAAAGATTGTTTTATATAATGAAAAAAATATATCATAACTTTTTTTTTCCTTTTACTATTTTCATGTAAGTCCAAAATTTGGAACATATAAGAATTACAAAATAAGAAATTTTATATATATATATATATATATATATATATATATATATTCCTTCTTCTCAAACGTCGGAAAGACGTTATCCTCTCTAGAGCAAACAAGAAGCAAGCCAACTAGGGAGAAAGAGATAAGCGATGGTTGGACGCCGATAAGAAATTTGTTGAGATCGATTGATAAAACGTATTATTGGTGTAATTTTCAATGAATTTGTGAAATTGCAATAGGCTATTTAATTTTGCGTTAACAACATTGAAGATGATTTTGGATATCGGATGCCGATAAGAGAATAAGAAGTGATCGAGAGGGAATTGTGATTGTTTCTCCGGTGAGGCAAAGAGGATTCCCGTTGGAATCAGGTTGCTCTGAAAGTGAACAAAGCTACCATGAAGAATAGTAGAAGCTATGAGATTGGAGAAGGTATGTCAATTGAGGTGAGGAGGAAATTAGAGGATTAACTCACAATTATTTATTTTTTCCAGCTTCTACTCCTTGATTTTCAATTTTGTGGTTGGGGAAGAAAGAGAGGTGAAGAATGAGTCTTATTCCGATTGTGGATTCAAAGAAGGAGACTAACTCAAGAGGACAAAGAAACAGAGGAATCTAAATTACTGTTCACACGCTAAGTAAAAGGTTAAGTCAGTTGCAATGAGGCTTACATGACATACTTATTCAACAAGAAACAGAAGGAAAGTTCTAGGAGCAAAGTTGTTGTGTTAACTTAACGTGTAAAAAGTAATCTACATACTAATCTTTGGTCGGACTCAATAGCTTATGTACCGTTCTGATAGTTTAAACGATGGGGTACTAAAGTTTAGTTAGCCTAAAAGATCGGGTACTGTTTGAACAATTTTCTCTAATATATTTGATGATATTACAATCCGTGACAACAATAATAAAAGATCGTTAATTAGTTTAAAAAAAATATAAAAAGTCAATGATAAAAAATCAAAGTCTTAAATTCATAATTAGTTTATATCCCGTGTCTTGCACGGGTATTTGATAAAAAAAATGATTTAAAAGTTACATATAATGGTGATATAAACCAAAAATTACTTTACGCATATAACTGATTCGATATAAAAATATAAAAATATAAAAATATTTAGCTACCCACAAAATAGTAGGTCAACGACCCACAAAATAATAGGTCTACGATCCACAAAATAATAGGTCAACGATCCATATAACGGATATTAATCCGTTATGGAATAAAAAATATAGTTCAACTTATTCAAAAAGTCAAGAAATGTATGATTTGTTTAATATTCAAAACTTCTAATTATACAAGTTATCAAACCATTACTTTATAATCGATGTAGGAAACTTGCACGATAACAATATTTTCACAAATAAATTACTTAAATTTCGACGGCTTGAAAATCAAAGAAATATGTAAACTAAATTATATCTAAAATATTTAGGAGATCTTGTTAGAAAGTTTTACTTGAGATGATGTGATATCTTGTTATTTAATTTAAAAAAAAAGCTTGTTTTATTTTTGACTTAGTAAAAAAAAATTATAATTTAATTAGCTATTTAACAAAAAATTAATCCTATAAAATTTGTAAGATGTCGCGTCTGTTTTAGTATAAATATATAGATATATAGAAAATTACATTTGATCCCTATCTTGGGATATTTATTATTATATATTTTGAAAATCCCCAAATTATAAAAAATAAAAGTATACATTTATGATTTATAGATTAGGTTCAAAATCTTCATTTTTTTAAAAAAAAGCTTGAAAATTTATTTCTTTACATCTTCCCCCTGAAGATTCTCCTTTCCTACATAGAAACATAAAATTTTGAAATTTCATTTTACAGAATTTTAAATTTAATCCCAAAATTACAAAAACTATTGTTAAAGATATACCTCAATTAATTAGGTTCAAAATCTTTTTAAAAAAATCTTCAAAGTTTATTTCTTTAAATGACCTTTTTTTCTGCATATAGAAATATAAAATTTGAAATTTCATTTTACAGAATTCAAATAACTAAATCTTAAGGATTTTCTTATTAAAGTTATTTTTATTAATAGTTCTATATCATGACTACATACATAAATTGCAAATAATAATCAAAAATATCATATCGTGACACGAAAATGAAACTTACACGATAACAATGACACCAATAATTTAAATTTAAAAGCATATTAAAAGGAAAAAAAAAAGTTTACGTCTCTTTGAAAACTCCACCTTGTTGATACCAAACCTAATCAAACGGAGATAGCTATTCTCTAGCGCGTGTCTTCATCTACGGTAAGCAGATCTACTTATAAGATAAGTAATATTACATATCATTTTATCATGCTTTATCATTTTCTCATTTTATTATCGTTTTTATCGTATGTCTCGTTACGCTCTTTAATCTATCACTATCATACCGTATCGTATATCGTATCGTGATATTTCGTAGGCCCACTATTTTTAATTACTATGCTAACTTTGTTTCTTTGCTTCACATTTTTTTTCTCACCCTCTTTCCCTATAAATGCCTTCCCTTCCCTTTTCCTCTTTATCTTCTTCTTCTTCGGCTCGTCGCTTCTTCTACAAATCGCTGTTGCTAAATCTCTTTCAGCGGGTAAGACTCTTTGATTCATCTTTGTTAATCTCCAATTTGATGTTTTGTTGCGAGTTTGTTGAATAATTTGTTAATTTCCGTTATCTCGTCGCTGGTTCTAGGGATTGAGATTTTGTGGCGGCGATCTGAGAAGTTTTTTAGGTTTTCTGGGCTCGGAATTGTGGAAGGCCTTTTTGGAAGATGACGTCTCTTAGCAGGGAGCTTGTGTTCCTGATACTCCAGTTTCTAGATGAGGAGAAATTCAAGGATACTGTTCACAAGTAATTTTCTTCGATTTAATTTACTCCTCTCGGGCCCCTCTAGTTGCTTGGATTAATTGGTGTTTCTTTTTTTTTAATAAGATTTTTGAGGTGTTTAGTGTTCATTTCTGTGCTTGATAAATCTAAGCTCATTCGTGGTTGTTGAAACTTGAAAGTACCCCAAATGGAGGGTAATTACTTCGTTGATTGTTTTTAGAGGGCACAATGTTCTTCTTTTCGCTGATTTTGAGTTATTGGAATTGGTGTCTGACGTACACAAATGTCGAATTTTTATGTGATTCTGTGACAACGGGTTTTAGGGCATCACAAGTTTAGTCCCCGTTTGGTATCCATATATGTATATCCGGATATCCAGATGCGGGTATGAGATTTATGTTGCATATATTAGGGATGTCGAAACTTTTAGAAATTGATATCCACGATATCAAAGGTATCAAGTTGATATAAATATCTTGGAATGCCAAACAGCAGGCTCATAAGTCATTACCCATTCTCATACCCATACCTGCATATGGATACCAAATGAGGCCTTAATTCCCTACCTTTTTTGAAAATGTTAAATCTATTTACAAAGTAACCTGGTATAAATAGGTGTTCTTTCTTTACAAAGGATTCCCTGCTCCTTATTAAGATCATAATCGTTGAGGTTAAGCATAATGGTAATTAGTAACTGAGTGAGGAACAAGGTGGATGCATTTTTTTGTGTTCTGTAGAAATGTTGGTAAGGTTAAGATTTGAGACCATTCAATCATATAGATACATTCTTGTGGCTTTCATGGCACTTAAACATTATGTTCTTTCTCAGTTTTGTCAATACCCACTTAAGAGGTCCTTGTATCTTCTTACCGAGGATGTTTTTTTTATCTTTTTCTAATTGTTTTTTTTGTATATATTGATGAAGGTTGGAGCAAGAATCTGGTTTTTTCTTCAATATGAGACACTTTGAGGAGCTGGTGACTAATGGAGATTGGGATGAGGTAGAAAAGTATCTTTCAGGATACACCAAAGTTGATGACAATCGATATTCTATGAAAATTTTCTTTGAGATCCGCAAACAGAAATACCTGGAAGCCTTGGACAGGTAGTTATAGATGAATTTGCTATATCTGATTATCTGTTTCTTTTTTCGTTATCAAGTATTGTTGCATTCTTACTGTCACATAATGTCCTCAAAATTACAGGCGTGATCGGGCCAAAGCTGTTGATATTCTTGTGAAGGACTTGAAGGTGTTCTCAGCTTTCAATGAGGAACTCTTCAAGGAAATAACACATCTGCTCACATTGGAGAACTTTAGGTTTGCATAAACTGTTGTTTCACTGGTTTGTAAGTACTTTCCTAGTTAAACCTAATCATTTGATTCTATTATGAAATATTTAAATGCAGAGAAAATGAGCAACTGTCCAAATATGGTGATACCAAGTCGGCGAGGGGCATAATGCTCAGTGAACTAAAGAAGTTGATAGAGGGAAATCCTTTATTTCGCGATAAGCTTCATTTTCCCAGCCTGAAGAACTCAAGATTGAGGACCTTGATTAATCAAAGGTTCGCAGTTATGTTTTCTGCCTTAACCAGTTGGCAGCTGCTGATCAACTTTGAATTGCACCAAAATCTTATTGACACTCGCTGATGCCATCTGTATTGCATTGTAGTTTAAACTGGCAACACCAGCTTTGCAAGAACCCACGTTCTAATCCTGATATCAAAACCCTTTTTCTCGACCATACATGTGGGACTCCTAACGGTGCAAGGGCACCGTCTCCTGTGACCAATCCTTTGATGAGTGCTGCTGTTGCAAAGCCTGGGGCTTTCCCACTAGGAGCTCACGGGGTAAGCAAAACAGAATATTACCTATAATAAAATTTGAAGCAGACTGGTACGGTCTTCTGAATTTTCTGACATTTCTCTATTTTCTCTCAAGCCATTCCAACCTCCTCCAGGTTCTCTTCAAACACCTATTGCTGGTTGGATGGCCAATCCATCTACCGTGCCTCACCCTGCAGCTTCTGCTGGTCCTATTGGTTTAGGTGCCCCTACTGCTACAGGTATTTCTGCTGGTCCCATTGATTTTATTTTTTTAAGTATTTATAGGCCCATTTACAGACTCATCGATCTACTGATCATTTGTTGGGCACTTCCATAAGGCATCTTCATGGGTTTCGGTTTCTCTTATGCTGTATTGATCTTGACCATTTTATGCACTGGTGGTGACAAGTTTCTTGTTTCCTAATGTGTGAATGTACTCTGATGCAGCAGCTGCAATGTTGAAGCGGCCTAGAACCCCTCCTAACAATGGTATATCCATGGATTATCAAACAGCAGATTCTGAACACGCATTAAAAAGATCAAGACCGTTTGGAGTATCAGAGGAAGTATGTGTTTGTCCTCTGTACGCTTGATAAGCTGAACCCTCGCATATTGTCACATAAAAATTGAAGGCTCTTTTGTTTCATTGTCCTTCATGGTTTATTTAGCTTTGAACTTTGCTAATAGTTACATATTATAAGGCTTTTACTATATTCAATACATTTAGTTTCAGAGTGTACAACTCTTTAATACTAGTTAATTGGTTTGAAGTAGTCTAATTAGCTTCAAAGAAGTAGAGTTGTTCAACTCAATTTGCACTTCCCCTATTACTTTTGTAGAATAAGTGTTGTGGATGAGAAAAATGCTTAAATGAACACATGTTTTGCTTTTTTTAAGATGACAATCACCATATATTGTACTATTACAAGGATTAGCTTCATAAAATGCCTCATGGACATGTCGCAATGTGACTTGACTGTTCCTGCATGTACTCTGTGTAAACAGGCAAACAATCTCCATGTCAACATGCTACCTGCTGGATTCAACAACCAAAGCCATGGGCAAAGCTCATACTCGTCAGATGACTTGCCAAGGAATGTTATTATGAGTCTGCCTCAGGGTTCTGCTGCCAAGAGTCTGGATTTCCATCCCTTGCAACCAGTTCTGCTTTTAGGTAAGCGTAAAATCAATATTTACTGTATTGTCGTAGTATATTTAATTGATTTAGTTTTGGATAGAATGATTTGTGCTCATTTTGATGGATATATCATTATTTGGATCTGTAGTGGGAACAAACATTGGTGATGCCATGATATGGGAATTGGTCACAGGCAAGAAAGTTGCTTTTGCCAAGTTTAAGGTGTGGGATATTGGGAAATGTTCAATGCCGGCGCAGGTTTGTTAAAATGAACATTTTTCTATATTTACAATTCGAGGATAGATACCCTGATTAGAGATTTATAAACCCTTGTTCAGGCATCTCTGCTTAATGATCAGACTGCGTCAATTAATCGTGTCATGTGGAGCCCTGATGGAACCCTTTTTGGTAACTCTATCATACTCTTCAGTGGTTTGGGACTCTGGGAAAAATTGCTTTAAAATAGCCTAGGATTTTTTTGTGTTTCAACTTCTCCTTCCTTGATGTACAGGCGTTGCATACTCAAAGCATCTCGTGCACCTTTATTCTTACAATTGCAACGGCGAGCTTAGAAACCCTCTAGAGGTTTGTTTTCAAACCGCACTCTTTTTTACTTATTGCCTGATACATGTGATATTTTTTGTTACAAACTGACGAGGCTCGGGCTTTTCTCATCCTGCAGATAGAAGCTCATGCTGGTAGTGTAAATGATCTTGCCTTCTCCTATCCAACCAAACAACTATGTGTGGTTACCTGTGGGGAGGACAGACTTATTAAGGTCTCCTCACTTACAGAGTTAAACTTTTATGTAGTCATTGCTCTAATTCAGAAACTTGAAGGTCAGATGTAATGATACTTCTTTGTTGCTACAGGTGTGGGATGCCGCTACTGGTACTAAACAGTACACATTTGAGGGCCATGAAGCACCTGTATATTCTGTCTGTCCACATTACAAGGAGAGTATTCAGGTGTGTAAAGCAGCTAGATTATGGCTATTTTGTGTGGCTTTATAGGATGCATATGTCTTGAGGGAAAATTATCAACATCAACGGAAGACAATAAATAAGCAAAAAAAGAATATAAGTAACATTAGTGTGCTATTTTGCGCTTCCTGGGCTGAGGAAAACTTCAGCAGGTGTATGTTGTCAATTGTCATCCTAGATTGACTGGAGTAGGTTAGCTGGCTACACATGTTAATGACATCAAATCACAATGCTGGTTCATGTACTGTTGCAACTGGGATAAGATATCATATTGTAATCTGATTTGCCTATTTAACACATACTGCTTGCTTCTAGCTCTGTCAACTTGGGTAGAATAGGGATTTAACCATTAATTAATGATCAATATTGTTCTTGCCAAATCAGAAGTGTTCTCATATGTTGTAATTATGTGGATGACCCAGTTCATTTTCTCAACATCAACGGATGGAAAAATAAAAGCATGGTTGTATGATAATGATGGTTCAAGGGTAGACTATGATGCACCGGGTCGTTCATCAACCACTATGGCGTATAGTGCAGATGGAGCAAGGTATATGGTCATCGCTCGATATTTTTCTTCTTCATCTGTGAAATTGTTCTTTTCTTTTTGTACTTATTTGATTGGTTCTCATTACACGTAGGTCGGTTTATATTTTGTTACTCAATGTTTCTCCAAGTATTAATATTTTCCTGGTAGGTTGTTCTCATGTGGAACCACCAAAGAAGGGGAGTCATTTTTGGTAGAATGGAATGAAAGTGAAGGTTCGGTTAAGCGGATATACAATGGCCTGGGAAAGCGCTCTGTAGGAGTTGTACAATTTGATACCACTAGGAACAGGTTCCTGGTGGTTGGGGATGAGTTTTCGGTCAAGTTCTGGGAAATGGATAGCATTAATCCTTTGATCACTGTTGATGCAGAGGGTGGACTCCCGGTAATTATTATATAACTGTGTTATCTTTTGGTCACTTTGATACTCTGGATGTTACTTTCTGACTTGCTTGAAAATTTTACAGGCTTCTCCTTGTATCCGATTTAACAAAGATGGGAATCTCCTAGCTGTTTCTACAAGTGAGAATGGTGTTAAAGTTCTAGCAAATGCAGATGGGTTTAGGTTGTTGCGGAATGTGGAAAGTCATCCATTTGATCCTTCCAAAGCTGCTTCTGCGTCTGTTGTCAAAGTATACTTTTTTTATAGCTTTGATGTTATGGTTCATGATTTTGCAACTATTTATGGTCAATAACACATTCCTGTGCAGGTCTCTCCCCAGCTGGGTGCTTTTCCTCCTGGAAATACACCTATTTCAGCTCCTATTGGAGATCGCTCTGGTCTCATGGCTGCTTCTGTGGGAATGGTGAGTATTAGAATTGATAATATGGCATAGCATCGTTTATGGGTGTGTTGTGGATACTAGTTGAGGGAATTTTTTATGTTTTGTTTCCTTTCTGATTATCTGCAGAATACTGATAACCGAAACCTGGTAGATGTTAAACCTAGACTTGATGAGTCTGTGGACAAACCGAAGACCTGGAAACTACCTGAAATTAATGAACCATCTCAGTGCCGGTCCTTAAAACTTCCTGATAATATATCAACAATGAAGGTAATCTTTGTGTAACCTGACTTGCATCCTTCCCTTGTATGTGTTTCTTCAGTAGTGTTTTATTTCATGTCTCTTCTTTATTTGGCTATTCCTTTTTTTGGATTTGCCTAGTTAAAGAACTATGATGCAAAAGTCTAGTAGTCTCCTTCGTGAAAAGGGGATATCCATCTGTCATGCTCTCACATTTGCCCGTGATCTGTTGAAACCTTTGTATTGTGTATAGGTTGTGAGATATTGTTAGTTTTGTGGCATTGCTACACCATAAAAGGTAGTGAAAAGTCAAAGTTTTGGTATTTGGTGGACTTTGCTAGATTAATAACGCATCTAATATAATTCTGTTCTTTTTAGCCTTAATCACTTCTTATTCTATGGAACACTATCGCGTATGAATGTTCACTTCTTTATGAAGCTTAGTCATACTGTTAAACCCTTGTCTAATTCTTTCTTTTGCAAATTATTTCAGATCTCTAGGTTAATTTACACCAATTCTGGACTTGCCATCTTGGCATTAGCATCTAATGCTGTACACAAGCTATGGAAATGGCAAAGAAATGAACGAAATTTAACCGGGAAGGTATTGATTTGCCCACAAATACTCTAAGCAGCTTTTCTCTCTCTTTTTTTAATCCTTTTGTTTGCTGAAGCTATGAAAATCATATTTGATGGCTTTCTAATTCTTCTTACAGGCTACTGCTAGTATTGTACCACAATTGTGGCAGCCTGCAAGTGGTATTTTAATGACGAATGATTTAAGTGACACCAATCCAGAAGAAGCTGCCTCATGCTTTGCACTTTCCAAGAATGACTCATATGTCATGTCAGCTTCTGGAGGGAAAATCACCTTGTTTAATATGATGACTTTCAAGGTAACTTCTTTTACCTGTTTTTATTGTCTCATGTCCAGCTATCATTTGCATATGCCGTTCTTGTTTAACATGGTAGTTCGGAAAATGTTGATAATGCATTGTGACATTTTAGATTACATCATCTTCATGTTTTTCCATGCAATGATGTGTTCGACCCAAAGGGTGATAATTCTTTCATGTGTTTACTTGAATTTGCATGATTAGTCAGATAAGTTCTTTGGGTATTGATGCAATGTAATAGTGCTGTAATATCGGTGTTGGAGTCATCCACAGTACATGATACTTGCCACTTGCTGGATGCTTTGTGTTGACTTGACACCTTTGCATTACCTAATGTAATGAAGAACATCTGTTTTTTGAGGTCCTCTTTTATTCTTTATTTAGTAACTGATCTGTCTGATCTTCCATTCCTCTTTTCCCAGACAATGACAACATTCATGCCACCACCTCCTGCGGCATCATTCTTGGCGTTCCATCCTCAAGACAACAACATTATTGCTATTGGCATGGAAGACTCTAGTATTCAAATTTACAACGTTCGGGTTGATGAGGTCAAAATTATCCATAACATCTTACAAATTTTGGGACTTCTGATTAAGAAAAGTGAATAGGATTCCAACAGCTGTCATTTCTTATGCTTCTTACAGGTTAAGACGAAGCTGAAAGGACATCAGAAAAGAATTACCGGCCTCGCCTTCTCTA
Source organism: Fagopyrum homotropicum (assembly GCA_033239125.1). NCBI lineage: Eukaryota > Viridiplantae > Streptophyta > Magnoliopsida > Caryophyllales > Polygonaceae > Fagopyrum > Fagopyrum homotropicum. Next base: position 156,201,997 of record BSWB01000003.1, read on the forward strand.
ACGCTTTGAATATACTTGTATCATCAGGAGCTGATGCTCAGGTAATGACACAGTGATGTTCTCTCTATTTAACATTGAGAAGCATGTTGTGCCATATGAACTATGAATGTGAACCAACCTAGGTTGAAATAAAGAGAACAGGAAGCAGTACTATGTTCATGCCATCGTCCTCATTCTTCATTCTGTGTTTCCGTTGAAGACTTAGAGCTAGATGCTTGCGTTTTTCATGCCGGTTCTGTGTCATTCATCAGCCATCACCTCTATGAAACTTGATAAAGAATCACTTCATGTTTACTTATTGATTGCTTCATACCCTTTCCGTTCTTTTTCCTTCGTCGTGGAGCAAGAAAGAAGGAATCATTGTTTTCATGGATCTGAGGCAATGATTTGCTAATTGTTTCCAATTACTTCTGCAGCTATGTGTTTGGGGCATGGACGGATGGGACAAAATGACATCTAAATACCTACAAATGGTCGGTAGCAATCCATCTTCTGACACCCGGGTTCAATTTCATCAAGATCAAATACATTTGTTAGTGGTTCACTCCTCTCAGATTGCCATATATGAAACACCTAAGCTAGAATGCTTGAAGCAGGTGAGCAACAAATCACACCCAAACACTTCTCAAAATTTCCGGCTTCTTGTAGCATCACCGATATACCAAATGATTTCTGATTGAGGCGGTGTTTGTCCTATGCAGTGGGTTCCCCAGGAAAGAGGTCCAATCACACACGCTACGTACTCCTGTGACAGTCAGTCAATATACGTGAGCTTCGAAGATGGAAGTGTCAGTGTTCTCACTGCCTCTAGTCTTAGACTGAGATGCCGAATCAACCCAGCAGCCTACTTATCTCCTAATCCAAGGTTTGCATATTATTTCCTTTGTTAATTCATAACAATTCCAGTTCCGACCCAAATAACCCGGAATTTCGCAAGTTTGTTTACTTCATCTGATTTTCATTTTCTGGCAACATTCTAATGCAATCCGAAATTCTGAAACAGTATGAGAATATACCCAACTGTGATAGCGGCTCATCCATCAGAACCAAGCCAGTTTGCTCTCGGACTTTCAGACGGCGGAGTGTGCGTTCTTGAACCAACAGAATCAGAAGGACACTGGGGCACAACCCCTCCTCCCGAAAACGGCCCTGGAACAAGTGCCGCATCTGGAGCAGCAGCTGCCAATCCCGATCAACCTCAAAGATGATCCCGCACTTCTGCATGGACAAAGCTCTCTAGAATCATGGCTAGCTAGTCAAGCAACCGGCTCTTTTTTCGCATAGGTTTAAATCATATATAGCCAGTTTCTGATCAGAAAAAAAGTCCGATCAAGTGAGAAAGGATCGACAACGACTTTCTGGGCTTCTGCATAGACTAACATCATTTCTTTTGCATTTCATTTCTCAACAAGGGTTTCTTTCCATTGTTGTAGATCTTCTTCTAGTCTTAATTATGTGTAGTTATTTGTAGCATAAATTTCCCCTACTCTTCTGCAGCGCTCACATTGTTCTATCCTTAGTGGATTCATAACCTTGTAGCTAGAGTTGCTGTTAAATTTTATTCATCCCATATAGTATTTGCTTCAACTTCACAAAAACATCGCAGATTCAACTCTCTTATTACATGTTTGGATCTCTTTTTGCTTCTTTACTTACAGATTTCAACAATTCAACTTAGACCGAGAATCCGAGATTTGTAATGTCCTTGGCCAAGGAACCCTAATCCCCAAATTCAACACTCCGGGAGGATTAAGAAACCCTAATTTAAGTGTCTGCTCTCCGGGAGGGTTAACAAACCCTAATCCCCAAATTCAACAGCAGAATATGATATTTTGACAACGTACCTAAAAATTTGGAAAACAGGAAAAGTTTCATAAATTTTTTTCAAAGTTTTTGTTGATGATTTCTTTTGTATGATTTTTTTTTAATCAATTATGTTATTTTGTCACCTCATCTTATTCCACAAAACATACAATAAGTTACAATTTGGTTTTTGAATTGTTTAGCCTTGAATTATATATGTTATTTAGGTACATATTTTCGGTAAGATAACCTATGACAACAAATCCACATTATTTGAAAGCTCAATTATTAAAATAAATTAATTAAGAAAGGTCATGTGCATCGAGAAAAAACACACTCTCAAATGGTGATATATTAGAATGATATGGATAAGTAAAAAATATGAGCTAATTATATATATATATATATATAGAATCATACTCCCATGTAAACAGCCCTCATAGTGTACAATGAGAACAAATAGTAGCCATTGATCTGATTAATCTAAATGCTGAAAATTAACATAAATATTCAATGAAAAATTCAGCACACTCTCCTCATTGGAATGTGTAATACACTCTCCAAAATAAGGCAATTACAATATTTTAGAAAAATTATAAATGAGATCTTCTTCCACTATTTTAGGGAGTTACAATATACAGAATCTTCCAATTAATATCAACAAAATCGATCAAAGCAATATCAATTATATGGATGATACGTTTTGCTGAAACGCCATACACTCCATTGTCGCTGGAAGAACTAAACATATTTTCGCCGGAATAGTTAACAGTAAGTGTATCTTTTTCAGTATACAGTATTCTCATCAACAAACAACGGTTGATTTGTCCTCAATTTTTTCGTTTTTCATCAATATATGTCCTCAATTGTTCGGTTGATTTGTGTAGGGGATTCAGGCAAGCAACAGATCCGGAATCAATGGAAGAAGGTAACTGAACGTGGAATAACATAAACAGTTAAAGTAATATGTTAACGGATATTTGGTTTCATATTAACGAATATATTTGAATATACCACAGAATACACAATTCGGTGACGGTGAAGGTTTACCTAAATATCAACTATTAAACAAACTCGTATTTAAATTATCATAATATAAATATTTATTGAATTTTTTACAGATTCCCCATGTGAAAGAGATTGGGATGTTGATGGATCCGGCATTGATGATAACATGGAGAGTATGAATGAATTTTATGAAGCAGTCTTACCTAAATATCAACCACTCGGTTTTTGTTCTTCAAACGGCTTGAGTCATTTTACAGTCTTACGTTTTTTTATCATTATATGTCCACATTTATCGGTTGATTTGTGTAGGGCATTCTGGCAAGCAACATTTTTGACATCGATGGAAGAAGGTAAGTGAATGTGAAACATCATACACGATTAAATTAATATATCAACAGATATTTGGTTTCATATTAACGAATATATGTGACTATACTTCCGAATACGTTCTATAACATGGTTACGAAAACATATATGACACCGGTTATGGTTTACCCACTCATCAAACATTAAACATACTCGTAATCGTTAGCTATATTTCAATTATCAGATTATAAATATGTAGTGAATTTTTTACAGATTCCGGAAATAAAAGGGATTGGGATGTTGATGGATTCGACATTGATGCTAACATGGAGAGTATGGATGATTTTTATGAAGCAGCGGCAAATGAAGAGCTCAACGATGCAATAGACATGACGCAATCACCGGCGAAAACAAAATATTGGACTCCACAGTACGATGCAATAGACATGATGCAATAGACATGACCCAAGTGTACATGTTGCGTTCATTAACATATGACACACTAAAATATTATATATCCGGTTACTATATCTTGTATATTCTATAAAATATATCGTTCATATTCGGTAAAAAGTACATTTTCTAATCCGTCATATTATCTATGGTAAACGGAGTTTGCATACAAGATAACTATCGTCTTCGTATGTTTCCTCAAGTGTAAAGGTTGTGCTCTTTAACATACAACACCTAATATATGAAGCATCCATTAACTATATCATGTATATTCTGAAATTATATCGTTCATATTCGGTAATGAATACACTTACTAATCTATCATATTATGCATGGTAAACGGTGTTTGCATACAAGATAAAGATTGTCTTCCAATGTTTGTCGTGTTATACTCACTGTAGCAAAAGAGTTTTCCGAAACAACATATCAAAAGAGTTTGACATTGTAGCATAAAACTTTGACATTAATATAGACAGGAGTGTCAAACGCATTAATCCCTACATAAGTGATTCAAATATCCAAAAAGAGAAAGAAACTGTAGCATATAGTTTTGACATAGTGTAGCAAAACAGTTGTCCGGAACAACATATCAAAATAACAACTTGAATCGTCTATTCCTCATCATTCATAGCATTGTCAGTCTTCAATGCCCCTCTAGCAACTATACGCGGTATTTCTGGCAACACTGTGTTTTACCATGTCAAGATTTCTGAAATCTTCCATGTGATCCGTTGATATTATGCACTTGTTCAGTTCGTAGTTGAAAACATCGTACATTTCTTCGAACTCAACGCTCCCTTCGTCACCAATTGAAAGTAGTTGCGTACAAGTCTGTAACAATTTTTAACGTTATCTTCCACACAGAAACAAAACAGCTATTAGCGAATAAAAAAGTAGTATGGTATCGAATATAAATAATAAAAGGACCGAATAGCGAGTTGTATTTCCATTTTACCGTGCATTAAACCCACACAAAAAAGATCTTTGGTGAATTTTCGCCTCTAAACCACTCAAGTGTGTTCAGATACGATGCCCAAGCATCCACAAGTGCGTTCAGAAAAAAAAAACTCATAGCCCTTAACACCAATCATTTATGAACAGACAAGTATTGAATGGCTGCAGCCTAACTCGCATTCGACAGGACATGAACGAACATTCAACAACAATGGACAACCAATCCAATTTGGCAACCATATTTCAAAATAAAAAAACAAATCAGAAAACCATAATCGGAATCAATGCACCGGAAATTACATTGATATCGACAATACCTCGAGTGACGGAGGAGAGCGGCGAGACGAACAATACCCTAATCTGAATGACGATTGACATTGAAATGGTGATTAGGCCGTTGTGTGCGCCGAATACCGGCGCACACAACACCGAATACCGGCGCACACAACACCGAATACCGGCGCACACAACACCGAATACCGGCGAACATAGCACCGAATGTAGATTGGAGGTCGAGCACAACACCGACGAGACCCACAGCGCCGAATACCCGATGAAGAAGACGACACGGAAAACTGTAAAAGATTTAAGGGTTTTATTTGAGGGGTATTATTTTAGGGAATATTACATTAATCCGCAAAACCCTAATCGGAATCAATGAACCAGAAATTTCATTGCCGTCGACAATACCTCGAGTGACGGAGGGGAGCGGTGAGTCGAACAATACACTAATCGGAACGACGATCGGCACTGAAATGTTGATTAGGAGGAAGAACACAACACCGGCGAACAAAAAACCGAATATGAAATCGATCTCCAACCACTTGGCCGGCGACTTCAATGGCTCCGAATTTTTGAATGCATCAGTTGAAGAAGAAGATAGTCACAGGAAAATTAGGGATTTTGTTAGTTCTAACCATGAAAAAACCCTAAATTGAAGAATCGAAAAAAAAGAGTGTTCTTGATGAATACCTCGAGTGAAGACGTAGAAAGTCGAACACGGTTGCTTGTGTAGATGAATGGGGAAGAAAGGCGAACACAGAAAGCTCCTGCAACTATCGGCACCAAAGAAACGATTCAGTTGAAGAACACGGGATTGTGTTATGGAGGAATAAGCGGGATACGAAATAACCGTAGAATATTTAGTGGTTTTATTAAAGGAAAATTTTAAAATTGAGGGAAGTTATGGAGAGTAGGGTATCACACGCGCCTGCAACTTCCCTAAAATTGTTTAGCATTTATATATATTTTTTTTGTTAATTAAGAAACTGCTTAATCTCAGCCGTCCATTATATTGATCCAACGAATATAATTCGTTCTCATTGAACACTATAAGGGCTGTTTACATGGGAGCCAAACTCTATATAGAATCTATATATATATATATATATATATATACAGAGAGAGAGAGGGGATAGGATCATGTGAGAACGTGTTTTGCCGTAAGAAATAAGAACAAATCTCGACCACATGATTAAATCAAATCGACGTCCATGATTCGTTTATATATTTAGATATTAATTGCTACCATTTATATTTTAGGAACAGAATATAGTGTTACCATCTTAATATCACAATATTTACTACCATAATAAACCTACGATATTCTAACATTTGCTAGTCGTGCATGAATTTTATACAGTTGTATTTCAATTACACGTTTAATTAATTTTTCAATCACACATTTAAATTTATTCAACCTCATATATCACTCGTGTTTATCAAATTCATAGATTCTATTGAGCACGTTGATGTGCACTAGTGTTAAATGAAAGCAAGTCATGCACATTGATGTGCACTAGTGCTTAAATGACTGCTTCATGTCCATTGTATGCAACTTCACCGGTGCAAATATATTGAGCTTTATAAATCACTTGAATACATGCACTCCATTTAGAGTACACCTGCAATCATGATGCACATATCATGCTTCCAAACGTGTTATTTGCATGTATATTAGAGTTAAGCTTATAAAGCACTACACTACAACATCAATCACGACTAAAAAAGTGAACAAAATCATAACATCAAGCACAACTAAAATATAACCTAAACACATTCTTATCTCATATGCACACAAAAATTGCCGCCGTAGGAATAATGAAACTCCAGCTACGCGAGCAATTTTTTATCCGTGCAATATGCAAGATCTTAAAAAAAAGTTCTATAAATGAATATACTCAATATATTATTTACCATATAAAACGCTTGTAATAAATAATGCATGACTGTAATATTTTCATTACCATAATTCATCGACAAAAATAAATCATAATACAAAAATACCTTATTTAAACATTAAATCTCAACATTTCGTGTTTTAATCTAACGCTATATAATTGTTCTTATTTCTTACTGTAACTTGAGTTCTTACTTGATCCTAACCCTATATGTAGGGTGCGGTTCCCATGAGAACAATCTTATTGTGTATCATGAGAACAATCTTAAACCGTCGGATGGTGAGTATTAAGGATCGAGATTTAGGGTAGATTTCATTATTAATAATAACTACGGATAATCCATTCAACCACAATAACGACGAATAATCCATTAAACCAACAATAACTACGAACAATACATTAAACGATATGACACCTTCGTAACAAAACTAAAAAAATTAACTACGAATAATATATTCATGTTCTCATGATTACACACCTTCTCACAGGATCTATATTGGGTTTATATATATACATGGAGTTAAAATAAATAAATAAAATATTTAGGTGCAAATGGAATGTATAAAGAAGTTTTTAATTTACTATACATTGATTATTTTTGTTTAGATAAAGTAGTTGGGCCGTTTGAACGGGTTATTGGGCCGTAGTAAACGGGTTACAATTAGACGGACTCATTTTTATCCAGTGGCAAAGAACAAACCCTAGAGCCCTCCGTATCCCTTCCGCTCTCTTCTTCTCTGAAGAAATCTCTTCTCCTCTGTATCGTAGATTCTTCTTTCAATCTCACTGCACTTGTTTACAAGAGTATCAGGATGACGGAGGTACTGAATATGGATATCAACGCGACTGCTGCGCGTCTAGGTATCGATTTGAACCAAATCGATTTCGACTCCATTCAGCTCCCACCTGGACAAGATTTCGGCATTAGAAGGTAGAGTTTATACTTTGTTTTTTAAATACAATTTCTTTGTTCGGACAGCGTGCTGTCTAGGGCAATTGCTTTGGATGTATTTGGCAGGATATTTTTAAATATAATTTCGTATTTCAAAATTTGGAGAGTTACAGCTATATAGCTTTGCATGTGAATACATCAGTTCAGCAGAAAATCAAATTATTAGGCAGATGGCATTGAAGAGTTACAGTTGAATAGTTTTGCCGGGAGATGTAGAAGTTCAGCAAATGTGTACAATTATTTGATGAACTACTAGTCTCCGATGTAGTTAGATTAATGATTCTGTGTTTTGATTGCGGCGCTGATTTGTGCAGTGATGATGAAGATCTTAGGGAAGAGGAATCGGAATATGAGCAAGGGTTTGGGAACATAATCGTTGTGGATAATCTGCCTCAGGTTCCCAAGGAGAAGTATGATAAGCTTGAAGGTGTTGTTAGGAAGATTTATAGCCAAATTGGTGTGATAAAGGAGGATGGTCTTTGGATGCCTAAAGACCCTGCTACTGATAAGTCTCTAGGTTACGCATTCATTGAGTTCGACACCCCACAGGTCCTTTTATTTATCTCCTCTCTCTACTTTTATGTTATGCTGTCTTCCTTGTGTTCCTCTCTCTCTCTCTCTCATTTAGCATCATTGTGTATACAGCAACCTGAAAGTGAGATTGTTTAGAAATGAGGTTATTGATTTCCCCCGGAGAGATGATTGGTTGCGTTGTTGCTCAATTTAATGGCGAACCTGAATTCAGTTCAATCTCGCTTACTTGAAGCTTGAACATAGTAAAACTTGTTATCTGGAGATCTGATGTGTTGTTATGTTCGCTCAATAAAACTTGAAGATTGAACTCAGTAAAATTTGCTTGCTCGTTTTTTAGCCTGAACTCAGTAAACCTTGACTGCTCTTTTATTTTTGGTTTGTTGCCTGTTTGTTTACTTGAAACCTGATTGGTTTATCTTTTCTGATTTGCTTTCCGGAGAACTAACATGCTCTCATGCTAAGTACTATTTGAGTTGGGAAGGATTTTCTCCTTTGAAGATATTGTCTGACTTGTATTTAGGATGATTCGTTGAAGATGGATTATTCATCTATTTACTAGAAGTGGGTTGTCTTTTTTCATAGGCTCATTTTTGTTGCTTAATGGTGTACATATAGTATTTTTTGTTGTTACATTTAACTAATAAACTCTTCATTATGTTATTTAGATCACAATCATCATTCACACATTCAGCTATGATGATCAAAACAAGCTCTGGTTGCATTTTAGAATTTCAAAACTACACAGCATTGAAGAAAGATATGTGTGTCAGGAGAGAGGCCAAGACAATCAATTAGACTCATAGCTTACGTTGTTCACTACTGTTAGTCTGTTAATGTCAATGAAGACCACCAAAAATCATAACAATTTGTTAAATATAACTTCAGGAAAATAACGAGAACTATATGTAACAGATGCAAAATAGTTTGAAACAAACTATAGGAGATGGGACGGACTCGATTGGGACGAGGATGATAACAAATTAAAACAAGAGGAAATCCTATTTGAACATACATACGAAAGAAGAATTACGGAAGCTTGTTTCCCATATTGGTAACTGAAATAAGAGGAACCCCTAATCAATTGAGTATCAGTTCATATCTCTTCGCCGGGGTCTAGTTGGAACTTGCTTCTTCCCGCGTGGACCCATCTTTGGTTCATTTGCAGGAGGAAAAGCCATATCCAACGAGAGAGAGAGAGGATGCTCTTTTGTTGTGTGTCGAGAGAGAATATAAGAGCCAAATGTTCACCGTCTATGAAAATTTTATTAGGGGTTTTTGGAGGAGATAAATCTCCAAGAACGTTGGGTGAATGAGGTTATTTTTACCCCTTTTTTAAACCCATATAATCGCACCTATAATCTAGGTCTGTAATCTACATCTACAACCAAACACATTCACATGCGCCCAAGGCGCACTGAGGCGCAGGCCGGTGCGCCCCCGGACACCTGGGCGCTGCTGCGAACGGGAGGCTATTAGATTTAGCATTGCTTATTTGTCCATTAAATTTTTTGTACGCTAGCTGTCGTGTGGATTGATATTTAAGATCAGATTACGTGTCCAATGATGAAAAACTAGTAAAATTAGTAGGATATTAGTATTTTATTATGATCTTATACAATCCTAGTTCGCTTGTACTACATCTTGTACAAGTGTTTCTAATAAACAAACTGGATTGTTCTTGAAATTTTAGGATATAGGTTGTGATCTTGATAACCATAGTGAAATGTTTAAATCAATCCAAATTCCGCATGTGATTGTCAATCTGTCATGATAGGAAAGAGTTATGCTTTCGCAATAAAGTTAACTTCCAATGAGAATATGCATGCTTTTACTGTTCTTTTGTAAATTATTGTACTTGTTTAAAATTTTCTGGTTACCACTTGTCACATTGCAATTAGGTTGTGAGTTTGCTGACAATATTCTCTGTTACCTAAATTTAATTCCGCTTACAGGAAGCTGAGCTTGCAAAGGAGAAGACCAATGGGTACAGGTTGGACAGAGCGCACATTTTTGCAGTGAACATGTTTGAGGAAGTTGACAAGTTTATGAGAGTTCCAGATGAATGGGCCCCTCCGGAGACCAAGCCGTACTCTCCTGCGGTAAATTTTCCTTCTACACCCATTTCCCTGCACTTTTTTTGTAGGCCATATATATAGCATGCTTTTCTGGATTCTGTTAAACGGGAAAGATACCAATGAACTTGCATTCTTTTTGGTTGCTTTGAACTTTCTATTTATTTGACTATAATACAACATATTGTACGATTAAGATGTATCTAACTTCCGTTCTTTGTGGTGCCTGACAATTTGTGTATACTGTCCATTTTGTGCTTCACTCTGATTCAACTAGTAGGATATTCTGCTTACCTTCTATAAACATCGTCAATCTATTTGGTTCTCTTATATAAGTAATGTGGATTCCTCAGTCACACTGTAGTCATAAGATACTAGTTTCTGCTACTCAAGAAAATTTTCCATCTCTTATGTATCCCTTTGAATTGCGTAAACACCCTTTTTACTTTCTCCTCTTATCATTTTGTTTTTATATCTCTGTTAACTTTGGTGTCATTTCCATATCAATTAGGAAAACCTGCAGCGCTGGCTTATGGATACAAAGGCACGGGATCAATTTGTTATTCGTGCAGGCAGTGACACTGAAGTTCTGTGGAATGATGCTAGACTTTTGGCACCTGATTTGGTTTACAAAAGACCTGTACGAATTCTCTCTTTCCAACACTTCCTACACATGTGCTTTTGAACAGCTGCCTTTTCAAGGCACTTGCAGACCATAAAAACTCATTTTCTAATATATTTGTGATGCTGGCTTTCTCCTCTTTAGTTAGTTTGTTTATGCAGCAAATTGTTGCGAGTGTTCAGTGACAATTTTTTCTAACTTGTTCTTGTTTCTTTTCTTTTTTCATGTTTGTCTATTGGCAGTTCTGGACTGAAAGTTATGTCCAGTGGTCCCCTCTAGGGACTTATTTGGCTACTCTTCACCGACAGGGTGCTGCTGTGTGGGGAGGTGCCTCTGCGTTTAACCGTATAATGCGGTATTCTCATCCTCAGGTTTGTCTATCTTTAAGCTTTGTTTATTTTGGGAAATCCCTTGCTTCGTTGTTTTCCTTGACTTGGAACGGTTATTATGTTGAATCACATCTAGGTTAAAATGATCGACTTTTCTCCTGGGGAGAAGTATCTGGTAACTTACAGTAGCCATGAACCCAGCAACCCTAGAGATACCCATGTAAGTGTTTCATTTTTCAATTATTTGGTCAAAAGAAGGATCCATTTTTATTTTCCAATTGATTTGCATCTTTGATATAAAATTGTACTTTGTTAGAGGATTGTGCTGAATATCTTTGATGTGAGGACGGGGAAAGTAATGAGAGACTTCAAAGGAAGTGCTGATGAGTTTGCAGTCGGTGGCACTGGCGGTGTTACTGGAGTTTCTTGGCCCGTGTTCAAGTAATCTATCTTCTTATGTGACCCTGACAGATATTTGTGTTTCATCGAATTCTTGAAGCCTGTCGTGATTTCTATTTTCATCTTTGCAGATGGGCTGGTGGAAGGGATGACAAGTACTTTGCCAGAATCGGAAAGAATGTCATTTCTGTTTATGAGTCGGAGAACTTTAGTCTGATTGATAAGAAGTCCATTAAAGTTGAAAATATAATGGATTTCAGTTGGTCCCCTACAGATCCCATACTATCCGTTTTTGTGCCTGAACATGGTAATCAACCTGCCAAGGTTAGTTGTTTCCCCCTTTTTGTTTGTATGACTGCCTTGTACTTGACTGTGTGCTCGTCTGTTTCGGAAAAGAGTCCGTGCGACTTAGTATTGTTGTCTTTATAGGTGAGTCTTATCCAAATACCCAGCAAGGCAGAGCTGAGACAAAAGAACCTTTTCAGTGTCAATGACTGTAAAATGTACTGGCAAAGCAATGGGGAGTACCTTGCTGTTAAAGTTGACCGTTACACCAAAACAAAGAAGAGCACCTATACTGGATTTGAGCTTTTCCGTATTAGGGAACGTGACATACCTATTGAAGTGCTGGAGCTTGAAAATAAAAATGACAAAGTTATTGCATTTGCCTGGGAGCCAAAGGGCCACAGATTTGCAGTTATCCATGGTGATAGCCCCAGGCCTGATATTAGCTTCTATACAATGAAAAGCTCTAATGGCCGAGTTCAAAAGCTCACTACTTTGAAGAGCAAGCAAGCAAATGCTCTATACTGGTCTCCTGGAGGTCGGTTCATATTACTAGCAGGCTTGAAGAATTTTCAGGGACAGTTGGAATTCTATAACGTCGATGAACTTGAAACTATGGCAAACACAGAGCATTTCAGTGCCACAGACGTTGAATGGGATCCTACTGGGAGGTGAGTTTTTTTTTTTATGTTGTGATTTGTGTCCACATCCGAAAATGTCTACTAAATGACGTGTTTGGGTTTTCCTTCTGCCTCTCTTCTTTTCTAGGTATGTCGTGACTGCAGTTACCTCAGTTCACGAAATGGAGAATGGTTTCAATGTGTGGTCTTTCAACGGCAAACTTCTGTACAGGATACTGAAGGATCATTTCTTTCAGGTATTTTTTCTGCCGTGTCTTAATCATTTCTGGGTTATTATCTTCTGTATGTTCACTGCGTTTAAATTTGTATATGTCCTGTCACGAAAATTCAGTTCCAATGGCGTCCAAGGCCGCCAACCTTGTTAACTGCTGAAAAGGAAGAGGAAATACAGAAGAATCTTAAGAAATACAGCAAGAAGTTCGATGAAGAAGATCAAGACGTGTCTCTGCAACTCAGTGAACAAGACCGTGAGAAACGTAAAGCGCTCAAGGATGAGTGGGACAGGTGGGTAGCTGAATGGAAGCGGTTTTACGAAGAGGAAAAGCTCCAGAGACAAAAACTCAGAGACGGAGAGGTCAGCGATGATGAAGACGAGGAATATGAATCTAAAGAGGTCGAAGTTGAAGAGTTGTTGGATGTCTCTGAGGAAGTGGTTGAGTAAGAGCAGAACTGAGTTGTGGCCTGTAACTCAGAGCTGTTGCTGAATGGTTCTAGAGAATCGGTTTCTTTTTGAATTTTTGTCTTCTTGAGTATTATCGGAGATGACTCGGTATTTTTGGTACTTCTTTGGTATGCAAATTTGCTTGACATTTTCAAAGATATTAAGTAATTTATCAAGTTGCTGATGTTATCATAGACTAAATTTGTTTTTGTTTTCAAGGTTGTTTGGACTGTTTAAGCGGTGTTGAGGTGATCTGAGTCGAGATATTGAACGAGTCGAGCACTGATATCTGGGGTGATCTGAGTCGAGTTATTGAAAGAGTTGAGCAATATGCATCTTGCGTGTTACATGGGAAGTAGAAGTGAGATTTGTAACGATCTGAATTCGAAATGTACTTCAATAAGTTGATTGATGATTCAATCTGATCTGGGTTTTCTCTTGGATCATCAGTTCCGGAACAAATATCCCTAAAATAAATGGATATCTGACTATCAACCACAGATCTGGGCTGATACATGTGATAAGCTACTCGGAAACAGCTCGCGTTAGGCTTGTCAAAAGTTTGGCTCGGGGTCGGCTTGAGAATGTCTTGGCTAGTTCGGCTAAATAACACTATATATTTTAGACGAGCTACTCATCAAAAGCTTGACTTGGGCTTGACTCATTTATAAACAACGGGCTTATAAACAACGGGCTTGAGTCGTTTATAAACGAGCTGAGCATCAGCATGCTAAGGTTCGACTCGTATAACACTCCTACTAAGATCGGGCTGATATCTGGATTAGGTCAAATCACAATAGCATCAAAATTGATACAGACGAACCATTTATAAAACAACCGGATCGGTTGAGGTCCGGTCCTAGAGCAGTATTAGTGGATTGAACCGAGCAAGTCAATGACAAGACCCAAAAAAGGGTCTGTTCCAAGAATGGTATTCGGTAGTGAGCCAAGAGACACTTACAAAATGGCTTTTAATCTTAATTAACATGCCACATTGATTCAGCTTTTTTTACATTGTATATACAAACTCTATTCACAACAGCATCAAACAATCCGAAAGGAGCAGCAAAACCCTTCATAAATAACAAGACAAACAATACAAACTCTATTCTAACTCCATTGTTGTCTCGAACTTCCTTTGCAAGACCAATGACTTGCATGATTAGTCATCGTACTATCTTATGACCGGTAACCCGCAAATTGCAGACTCTGTATAACTGTTTCTGCTCATGGTTCCCACATTTTTCACCCTTGTGTAAGAACACATAATTGCTGAGGGTGTCATGTAATTATGTATTTATGTTGGGAAATGAACAGTAGCAAGAAAATACCTTATTTGCTTATTCTCGCGTCTTGCTTTACATTCTTCTTCAACATCTATCACTTGCATCCTTGCAAAGCAACTGCTCCTCTGCAACAATTCACAGACAACTTTAAACTCAAAGGTAATATCTTGCTTAGAGTTTTAGAAAGTAGAACTTCAATAAATGATTTTGTTTCTCAAAAGAACTCAAGGCCGATTGTAGCTAGACATCGATACAGTTAAAATGAAAACTAGACAGGGACCTTATTGCAATCTCTTATCTAAGAAACATTGGAAGGCAAGTGAAACCAGGACTAAGCATTTCCGGTTCTATAATCGGCATAACCCTTTTTTATTCTAAGGGCCCGTTTGGTTTCAACTCCAGAATCGGAAACGGAATGGAAATGAATCTAGTCAATACATATACCATTTTTTAAATCATTCCTTGTGGTTTGAATTAATTGGAGTAGAGTTTGATTACTTTTGATACCCTATAGGGAAACAAATTTGAGGAAACAACTGCATTTTGTATTAAACCCCAATGAATGATTCCATAAAATTTCATGAATAAGGATATACATATCGACTAAATTCATTTCCATTCCGTTTCCGGAGTTGGAACCAAACGGGCCCTAAATATATATAAAGAGACCAATTGACCCTAGCAAGTTCAACAAGTGGTTCAAGCTTTAGAATATAATAACTTGATGCAAAATCTGCATAATTTTCTTCAAGACTTCAGCATGTAGACCTGCTGCTAGCCTTAGCAAGCCCAAATAGTTTTGCATCATTAGGAAAAGATTGTGAATCCCTACATTTAACATTTTGACACACAGAGACAAATTCCAATATGAACAATGAAGGTGCTATTGGCAAGATCTTGCTAAAAAGATGAATGAATGATAAAAGTAGATGGATAGACGGTATGAAAAGTTGTACATACCACTATAATCATTTCAAAATGTGGCCTGACTTGCTATACAATTGAATCTTCATTTTGGATTGTTTGAAAGATCACATTCGAGCCTCATTGCAGCAAGAAGCTCCGGAGAAACAGCTGGTTGAGTACCCAGTTCGTCGCTCTTAGAAGTATTGGAATTGCCAGCTCTCAAGTCTACACCCCAACCTCTATATAGTATAACCTTGCTGGGTTCTTGGGACACCAGTAGTGCACCTGTAGCTTGCTGCATGAAGTTAAAATAACAAATAAGCTTAAATATTCAGAATAACAATGCCTCGTGTTAAAAGAGAAGTCATGCTCAGACCTGCAGCTCAAAAATCACTTCCTGGACTGAAGTGCCTTTAGCTCTACCCTTGACATTGACAATAACAAGAGAATACTTCTTGAAATGGTCCATGATGGCTTTTGCAACACCACTAACAATGTTGCTTTTGCCTGGAAAATAAGAAGCATTTAGGAATGACTACAGTGGCTGTTTTACAAGGTAGCAAGTATCGTGACAAGAGCAGAGGATATTTTATATTGATTTAGATTCATAGAATAAAATGTGTAATCAGAATATCTCGATGAACCTGTGGTTATTCTAAAATGCAAAACAACGACGAAATCTATAGCAGGCCTGAATATTCCAATCTTCCTCCTAATTCCATAATACTTGAATCAATCAACTGAATAACCAAGGTAGAATGCACTTCTAACAGTAATTTCGTGTACCGTCTTGGTCAGACTTATTACTTTGCATATGTACATCTTTGGTGTTCATACTTCAACGATAAAACGTGATCATTTCATCTTTCACAGGCAAAATCAATGAAATAATAGATTCTTTTAGAATCAACAAACTTTTAAATACCATAGGAATTTTATGTAAAATTTAAAATCCTAATTGAATACCAAAAGATTTATATGGACTTTTAAAAATCTATATTAAATACCCATAGACTTTTGAACTCTAAAAAATTCCTGTAAAATCTTAATTGAATACACCCCTTTAAAGAGTAATGACTGTTGCCATCTAGGTTTGAAAATATTACCTACAGAAAGCAAAGGGCCTCTATTCATCTTGAGGGCTTGCTTTCTCAAAATAAGCCTCTCTTTGTTAGAAAGTCGTGCAAGAGGCAATTTGCTGGATTCATCGATGCTTGGTACTTTCTTATATGAAGATACTCGTCTTTTCTCTGCCGATTCACTGTCTGACCTCCAGTCATTGTTGGAAGAAACATTTTCAAGCTTATCCTCTAATTCTTTCTGGATAGTCAGCTCCAATTTGTGGGCTGGATGATATACTGATGAATTAACTGATTCAATGCCAGAAGAATGAGAGCCAACAACTGGTTTGAAATGGTTATGTTGCTCTACTTCCTGAAAAAAAAAATTTTAATCGAGCACCATTAGCTGCCTGTTAATTCTTTAATGTTTAACTATGAACTGAAAGCATCATTTCAGGGGAATGTCATATTAACATTCTAATATCCCAAATTAAGACCATAAAGTCACTTATGCTTATGTGTACAGATCCTCACTTCGTTGATGATGACAACCCCAGATTTATTTATGATTAACCATCTTATCACTCTTTCAGGCAATGTGCAAAGGAACATTCTTATTTGAAATTAACAGCTATGCTAAGGGGGAAAATGTTGCAACTCATGAAAATGACCCCCACCCCCAGCTTAATTTGAATCCGCTGAAAAGGATTCCTCAACAGAGTACATTTTTAAGCAAGTCAAACAACAAACTTACAGAATCAGCGTTCAACTCACTATTTGATAAGATATCACATTTCTTCCCATCCTTGTCCTGCATCAAGGTCACAGTTTGAGACATTGAAGAATCGTACTGATAACTACGCTACAAATTAAAAGCAAATATTAAATAGCTCACCAGTGCAAGCTGCAACACTTCCACATTTTTGGAAATCTTCAAAACATGAAGTTTCAGTGACTGCATCACAATATGAAAAATATAAAAATTGTCAGACATATAGTTTAATGTAACACCTTCAACTGTAAAGGTATCACATTGAATTGTGTTATATATTTTAATCAACAATCACTAACAAGTGAAGCATAGAGAGATTGATATTGTCCTGTCGCACTCCAAAACATACGCTTTAAATAATCTACCACTTGGGCATCAATCTAACATTCTACACCAAGAACAGTCAGGTCATAATCATTTAGTTGCATGATACTGTTACTCTGTTATACCCTTTAGTGTCATCCTTGACACCCTCTTCTTCTACCCCTCAAAACCTCCTCTCCTTGCTTAGTTATGTACTCATTTACGGAAGTATGTTACCTCTCGACGCTGAGCTTCTATGGAGCGATGCATAGCTTCTTTCTTATTCAGCAGTGTCTTAGGCCTCAGACTAGCAGGACGCTGATAATTTTTCCCACGATATATAATGATTGCAAAACCATTCCTCACTCTCTCAACAGCTATCAGTATTCCACCACTTTCAGCCTCTAATGTCTGTGCTACTTCATGGACTTCCTCAATATTTCTTCCACCGCATATTATCTTGACAAGTTCCCTGTATTTCCAGTGAAGATGCATGTTTTCAACCGTTCCATCAAATACACCACGTCTACCTGCGGAAAGGAGTATGCAAGGCTAATCAGAAGATACAAGCTGTCAACCATAGGCTACAAATCAGATACATATTGTTACTAAATCAGCTATCAAACTTTTTGAATCAACAACCGAGCACAGGTCTGGCCATTTAAGCCTTAAAAGGCTAATGCCAGGTTGCAAGCTTTATCACTTAGTCACTTACCCAACAAAAGGAAAGGCTTCATTTTGAACCCAACCTTTCTCAGCATGTATCTCTCTTCTTCAGTTACACCTTCTTTATCAATTTCTATTTGCTGGGTTATCTCTCTCTGCTCCAACTCAGCTAGAAGATTTTCTGCTCTAGCTTTCTTTTCTAAAGCCTGTTAAGCATTATCAAAATCAACTCAGAAGTTTAGAGGAAAGGGAAACTTAGAATATTGTGATGAAATAACATTGACTGTTCATACCATAGAGAGCTGCATCTTGGTTCTTTGAAAAGCTGCTTCACTGTTCTTTAGTTTTCTTTCTTCGTCTATACTCTTTTTAAGCTCATTAATTCCTCCATTATAACGAGAAAACAGAGATGTGGTAGGCTCACAGTTAGAATCCTTGGGCAAAATACCAGCAGATTCAGCTTCAGCTTCAGGCTGTTGTTTATCTCTCTGCATTCTAACTCTTCTCCTCTCTTCGATAGCTGAAGAAACTGATGAAGGAAGAAAATCCTTTCCCCGGTAGAAGACTATATAATCCTTATCTCTAGAGAGCAGGATCCCACCAGTCAAGCGCTATAGAAAGGAATTCATGCAAGCAAAAGATGTGCATTACGAGCTAGCTTTGATACTTGAACTACCGAACACCGTTTAAATTCCAGTGTGATCATGAAATTCTAATACATAGCTAACCTTTAACTCCTGAGCCATCATATCACTGTTAGTATTTTGGACTCCTCTTTTAACAGCAATTTTTGCAATCTCACATTTTTCCCACAGCTTGAGCATTGCAGCAGCCAAACCCTTGAGGTTCCTGTTTCTCCCTGTCCAAAGCAACAAAATCTGCATTATATTGGAGACCAAGTTCTCCGAGGAAAAATAGCAGCCTAACCAACCTAAAGCAAAGTGGCATGGTAAGGGCCTTCCAAGCCTCTTTAAGGTTGTCATTTCATCATTTGTTAGCTGAGGCTTCACGCCATAGGGAAGAAGGCGAAAAGGCCTCCTAAATCCAGGAACAACCGCAGATAGAAGGTCAGCATCAACAGGAAGTGGATCATATCCCCACCAATCTATAAAACGTGGTCCTAATCCATCAAGAAGGAGGTCAGCCTCTTCAACCATCTGTTTTTCTCCAGGCATTTGGAAACGCACCTTGTTTGGCGAGCCGACACCTTTTACCAAGGAAGATTGAGCTAGCACCCTGCTTTCAGTTAGTCTTGCAGATTCTGTAGCATCTTCGTCGGATAGGTTGCTTTCATCTCCGCTTTGCAAACTTTCATCTTCCATTATTGGGTTTTGGGAACTACTGTCATCACGATCTTCATTCAGTTTGAAGTAAGGAAACTTATAATTGGGTCCTCTGTACAGAATGATCTTGCTTCCGGCCCTCCAAACAACCATACCTCCAGTTTTACTCTAGAACCATTAAATCCAACATTTAGGATCAAATGTTGAGCATTACAAGAATACCACAGAAATATCATAACACAGTGCAATCTAGCTTATTATATATCGAACATGTCCTTGAAAATGCAGAGAATCAGTCTTTATACAGCTAGTTTTCGGTAACTTCTTCCTATGTCAAACAGCTCTTTCTTATATCTCCTCTACTGCTGTATTTGCCTAGCATTGCAACACGAGGCAAGAAATGGCAGCCTTAGAGCTACTCTCCTCACTGTTATGTCTCATTTCAGCAATTTTCTTACTTTCTTACAATTCTTCACTATTGAACCTGGAAATGTAACTCTTCAATCTTTCAATTAATTGCTTCATTTTAATTTCGTAATGTACATTCAAGTATAAACAAGTAGACTCCCTATCTGGTTAACTTAATCATTCATCAATTGGAAAGAAGTCACATTCTTGAGTATGAAATTCAATCAAAGAACACTCTTCGATTCACATTACAGAAAATAAAAATTGATCAAAAATAAGAAGATTACCTCCAACAAGTCATGAGTCCTCTTCATGTTCATCTTCCACACATCATCACAGGCAAGCTTCACCACTTCCTCCCTCCTCCACCTCTCATGAATCCCATTCACAACCCCTTCCGTCACTCCCGCCTTCCCAATATTTAGTTTCTGCTTCATTCTAATTCCCATCGTAATCAGCCTCTTAAGTTCCCTGACCGGCAAAGTCAATTCCGCCAGCGTAGGAACCTTCACCCTCTCCTTCTCACTCTCCTTCCTCTCTCTCTTCGCCTCCCCTATCAACTCATTCAGTTTCACAATAGTGTTTCCACTTCCCGGAACGGGAGCAGGATTTTCCGGCGTGGACCAGCTGGTATCAAGCGTGTGACCGACACGGTAGTTCGGAATCACCTTCGAATTCGGAATGAAAATCTCGCCGATTTGGAGGTTGTCCGTTAGGGCTTCAGCCGGCGAACTTCCGTTGGTGGAAGCGGAGGTGTCGTGAGGATCTTCAACGTATCCTAACGACCGAAGCTTATCGGCAATGCGGCGAATTGCGGATTGTGGGAGGTACTTGGTTGTGGTAGTGGAGGAGGAGGAGGCGGAGATTTTCGTGATGGATCGGAGAGGGAGGAAGAGAGGAGTCGGAAAGTGGATAAGAAGGGTGTAATGGTTGTGGAGTTGCCTCGCCGGAGGTTTGGAAGGGCGAAGACGGTGGAAAGTGGACGGATGAGAGAGAGACATTGTCGCTCGGCGATAAGGAGAGATATGAGAGAGATATGTAATGAGATGAGAGGGAAAATTGTCGGGTCTGTGATGCGGGTCGGGCATGGATGGAGTTTCGGGTTTGGGCTCCCGCTAATCAACGGCTATGTTTGCTTTGATATTTCCGTCGCCAAATTCTTATGTGATTGTTTCGATTAGGTTTTTTGATCTGCCTTTGCTCTTCAAGCTCACCAGTCGCCGCACCACCTCCCAGAACACGCCGGAGGCAAGAAGTCGAGCCGCAAGGTCCACATGCACTCAAATGGCAAAGAAGAAGAAGTTCCATGTAGAATCCTTAGAAGGAAATGCTGAACAGGGGGGACATGGAGTTCGGGAATCCCTCAAATCATCACCAATTTTCAAACCAAATCTAGCCATGGAGTTTCTATCGTCTTCCTCCTCAACTAGGTTTTTGTGTATGTTGTATAATCATTTCTATTTTTCAAATTACTTTCGTATTCATCTTCACTGATTCTCTCTTCTTTCAGTGATATTTTCAGTCTTTTGATTTGTCTTCTTGAACCAGCAACGGCTAGTTTCATTTTTGTTCATTTTTGTTTATTACTGTGTGTTGCAGTTGCCGACTCAGTACTATACTGCCTTGTTAGTCTTCATCAAGAACCCTAGAAATTGATTACTCGGTTGATTCTCTTGGCCGAGTAATTTACTTTAATTCTTCAAATTTTGGATTTTGTTTATCTCTGTGTGGTTGCGATGTAGCTATACACGACAAGTACATTGGTGTTGCTTTTCCAGAGCCTCTACTATGACCACTTTTACTGGTGGTGGAGGAAACGCAAGCAGGCTTTAACCAGAGCCACACAACAGGTACTCTCTGCTAAAACTCTCATTGCAGTTGCCCACTCAGTACTATACATACTGCCTTGGTTAATCGACCTTATTTAATAAGATGGGTATGAGCCTATTTTTAAGATTGATTAGAATTCAGGCTCGACTTGATTATAAACGAGCTGAACTGAATGTGAGATTATCAAAGCAGCTGGGATAACTGCCCTACCAGAAACTTCTGTGTTTAGTGTTTGTATAGTGGCATATGAGTTGATATGGTTGAGATTGCACGATGTTAAATCTCTCTTCTCTTTGCAATTCACCAATTCAAATGTCTTTTCTCGCTAATTTCTCTTCTCCCTGCTTCTTTTTTAGTTGGCCGGTTAGATTGCACGAGCTGCCACGACATTCCGCGTTGATGAGTTATCGATTCAAATAATTCTAACCACCTTTAGAATTACAGTTGGTTGCTATTTTTTCAATCTGCTTATTAATTGGTATATTTGTGTTGGTTTGTTATTGTTGCTTGGTTGACTAATAGGTGATAGTATTTGTTAATCTATTTCAACTCGTTTGTGACAGACCTTTTCCATCCTATTCCTGCAGAAACAACTAAATAAAGCAAATCTGCTAAATTTTCATCCATATGTTCTGGTTTTAAGGTGATGCACTTCTTGTTACCTATTCTCGATTTCCTTCAACAATTTGATAATTAATGTTTGTGCCATGTTGATGCAGTTACAATTACACGAGTTGATGATTACATTGAATTCAACCGAATCTCACTACATAAGATGTGTTAAACAAAATAATCAGCTGAAACCTGCCATCGTTGAGAATGTCAACATTCTGCAACAATTGCGTTGTGGTGTGAGTACGCCTTATTATCTTTGTAGTTATTTCTCAGCAAAAGATCAGTTCCCTTTTAAGTTTACCTTTTCATGTTCATAATTTTTAGGCAATCCGGATCAGTTGTTCTGTTGTTCAGGCTTCCCTACCTTCCGTACCTTTTTTGAGTTCATTTATAGATTTGGGATCCTTACTCCGAAGGCCACTAAAGGGAGGTATGCTTCCTTATTTCAACTGAAAATAGACTTTAACAGTGCGGTTCTTGGAGATCTATTTTTATTTTGTTGAGTATGTTCCTCTTACTTTCCTTGAATGTATAAACAACTATGATGAAAAGGTTGGATGTGGAAAAATACTGGATAAGGTGGGGATGAAAGGATTTCAGGTAAGGTTCTGTCATGGACGCGGTGATCATCTTTACATATGAAGTAGAAGCATATTATATATCCAAATGTTAATATTACTATTTATGTATCTGTTGAGATTACATATGATTACTTAAATATCTACCATCTGTGCAGATAGGCAAGACCAAAGTCTTTCTCAGAGCTGGTCAAATGGCTGAACTTGATGCAAGGACAACAAAGGTCCTTAGTCGTGTAGCCATAATTATTCAGTAACGCATTCAGACTCATAATATGAGCTGGGGGTATTTCTCCTTGCGCTGCTAACTTTACGACGTAAGTCTTTGCTTACACTCACGGTAGTATGCTCTATGCAGGTCCAATGGCGATGTCATAGAGTTGCATTATATTATAAGAAACTCAAATATGCATCAGTTCCAGAGCATCAATTGAGATAACCCTTATAGATTTTACAACTGAAAAACCACTTATGGAGATATTAACCCACTAGGTGTCAAGCAAACATCATAAATCTACACTGTCACCAGTTTTATTTGGTTTTTGTGTTCCTGTTTTTGTTGTTCTGCTTCAGAAAGTATAAAACTTGCTCATATTATTTGTTTGCGGGGAATATTGGCTAATGGACAATTTTCAGGCCCAGAAATTGACTGTGTGACCAATAACAACTTAGTTATCAGTGTGTTCAACTACTTGGACTATCCTTTCCTTCTTACTTGGTAACCTTGAATTTTGGAGTCATCTTCTCCTTCCTCATCCTATTGCATTGCATTGCATTGTACTGTATGGGCTCATATTATTTGTTTGCAGGGAATATTGGCTAATGGACAATTTTCAGGCCCAGAAATTGACTGTGTGACCAATAACAACTTAGTTATCAGTGTGTTCAACTACTTGGACTATCCTTTCCTTCTTACTTGGTAACCTTGAATTTTGGAGCCATCTTCTCCTTCCTCATCCTATTGCATTGCATTGCATTGTACTGTATGGGCTCATATTATTTGTTTGCAGGAAATATTGGCTAATGGACAATTTTCAGGCCCAGAAATTGACTGTGTGACCAATAACAACTTAGTTATCAGTGTGTTCAACTACTTGGACTATCCTTTCTTTCTTACTTGGTAACCTTGAATTTTGAAGTCATCTTCTCCTTATTGCATTGCATTGCATTGCAATAAGTAATCATATGTAATCTCAACTTAGTTATCAGTGTGTTCAACTTAGTTATCAGTATGGGTTCATTTAGGACATCACTCTTCTCAAAAGGGTTGATTGTTATAATAAATTTGAATCAAATTGCACATTAATTAGTCTGAACTTTCCCAATGCTACATTTAAATATAATCTGTAAATTCTAGAAAGTCCTCATTTTTATCTTCAAATGTTTCAGGACAATTTTGATTTTACAAAACAAGCTTACTTTGCCTTTTGACTACATGACATTCCACCTTTCTTCACATGTGGCCTCAATGTAATCAATAATTAGGAGATTATGTTACTTATTATTGTCCTCATTATATGCAGTATATCTTATGTTCCGACTTCACTATCCTTGCCGGTTATTGGTTCAAACTAAGAGCATCCCCAGCAACTTCCTTAGACTCTTGTCCAAAATGGAGAATTAAAAGTAAAAATATATCCTTTATATTTTTATTAAATCCAACAGATTCCCTATCTTGGAGAATTCTCCATTTATTTGGAGAATATGTTCAAATTTAGGGAAGACTCCCCACTTTTTTCCATCAATAAAACGGAGAATCTGCTGAATCAAAAAAATTTTAAAATTCTTCAAATACTCTAAAATGGAGAAGCTATTGGGATGCTCTAAGTCAACGGGTAATGAAACTATATTTATGATTACCACATTGTAAAATTCGTATTTTTCTTGTCACTACGGGAAGTTGCTACTTCTTTTTCAGGACTTCACTAATCTAATTTTAAATTAGCGTTTCTGTTCAAGTATTTAGGAGGCAGAGCAATGTATAGTACGTATCTGTATACTTTTTCTACTTTCGCGTCTGTTACATATAGCTACCCCTGAAATAGTATTTATGCTCTTATTCACCTTCTAAAGTCAATTGTATTTTTTACTCGGATCAATTAACGATTTTCTGCTATGCCCCCAATTAAAATTCCAGCTTCGTTTCAAGTTTTAGCGCCACGGCATAATGTAATAATGTATACTATGTGTTTGTACACTTCGTCGGCTTTTCCTTCTGAAACATAAGTGCACCAAATGTAATTTATTTTTCCGCTTATATACAAATATCTATGTTCTACATTTTGTTGACATTACATTTGGACAGTTGTACGACAAATTATTTTCCTCTCACATATGATACGAAGTAAATCACGACGTGCGCCTTGCGCGAGGCTCAACTAGTCAAAGAAAAAAAGGAAAGAATAAGCAGGTGGAGATAGATCGGCCCCTAAAAAATGGTCCAAGTCGCCAGCTCAACTAGTGTATATATATTTATTATATAAAAAATAATTGCTTTAAACGTGTGATCTTACAATGAGTAAAAATCAGATACATTTTTTTTAATATTAATTTATGATTAATTAATAATAAATATTTTCAGATAACTATCAAATATAAAGGCTTGTAAAATGGAACATGGTGTCAAATGATGATGTGTGGTGATAAGATTTCCGTTTAATATAAGTATATAGATCGTGAGTTATTATACGAATTAAACATTACTTCCTGAAAAAACGAAATCGGCCTTACAATTATTTTAACGACAATGTGTATTGATTTATTATCCAACTACAAATGTGTAATATTTTTGATTGCTTTAAAATTATAGAGAGGGGTCTTTAATGACTAATATTTGGACATGTATTTTGGGTATTAAAATTTAGTTATTGAGTTTTAGATATTAAATTTTGGTCCTATGTTTTGGTAGGGGTGTAATACGAGCCGAACGAGCCGAGCATCGGCATGCTCAAGCTCGGCCGAGCCCGAGGCGAGCCTAAAATTTATACGAGCTTTAAAACGTGCTCAAGCTTGGCTCGTTTAGAAAGTGAACGAGCTCGAGCCGAGCTTTTGACGAGCCGAGCCCGAGCCGAGCCCGAGTAGCTCGGCTAAAATAATGTTCTTATAGTGTTATTTTATCCGAACGAGCCGAGCTTTGTCATGCTCAAGCTCGGCTTGTTTATAAACAATCCGAGCCCGAGCCGAGCCTAAAAATTATACGAGCTTTAAAATGTGCTCAAGCTTGGCTCGTTTAGAAAATGAACGAGCTTTTGACGAGCCGAGCCCGAGTAGCTTGTCTCATATTACAGCCCTATGTTTTGGTATTAAGTTTTTGGTATTGATTTTCATTTTTTTTTGTCAAATATATCATTCCAACATATTTTCGTTTTTTCAACCCCTCGCATAAACTTACCACAAATCTACTCCGACCAAACAACTATTACCGAACATATCTTACGTTTAGATAGCAAGAAGGATGTTAGATAATATTGCATAATAATGTGTATGATAATTGAAATTGTGGGCTCCAAGCCTCCAAATGTGGCATCTTGCATATCTCAAAAATTAGAAATGATGAATGCTTTTAAACTATATGAATAGATGGGCTCCTAGTCAGGCCCATAAGTTTGGGGCATTTTATGTAAATAAAATATTTTGGATGTAGTATATTCCATGTATGTTATTTTTAAGGAGTAGTAAATCATATAGTATCCTCCTAACCAAAACACAAAGATTAGGGATGTGTTCGACAAACAAGATTTTGATAATTTAAATTTTGAGTAGTTTTAATTTATTGAATAGTTTTTGGGTAGTTTTTTTTTAGAGTTTTATAAAATATAAAATTCTAATGAAAAATCTAATTGAGTGTTTGATCAAAGTAGATTTTGGTTGAAATTATCAAAAAGAAGAAGACATCTTATAAATATAACAAAGACATCCTGACATAATATGGGCAAAATTATCGGAATGATAGAAAGCTAATGAAAAATCTAGAAAAAACTGTAGATTGAAAGCTTTCTAAAAAGCTCAAAAAACCTATACAATAAACTTGCGAAAAACATTCTTACCAAACACTACGTAACTTTATTAAAACGTAAAGTTTCACCAAAAACTATCTAAAAAGCTAGTCCTGCTCAAAAATCATTATTTATCATATCTTTAGATGTTATATATTTATATTATAACCCTAGTGTTGAATAAATCGTTATTTATCATATCTTTCACTTCAAATTCTAATTAACTTTTATTTATCCGGTATTACTATTTACATAGAAGTAGAAGGTAAGCGGGCAACAAGTTGCGCCGCTACCCCTTCTTGTTTTGTTTATAAAGCTAAACAAATATTAAATTAATAACTTCTTGCACCGCTACCCCTTCAAATTCTAATCAGTTTATAAAGCTAAACAAATATTAAATTAATAACTTCTTGTTTTGTTTTTCCTTTTTTTTTTGGTAGAAAGGGAGTATACTACTCCAATTTATTGAAGATCAAGACGCAACACTACAAACGAGTCATTCAGGGCAGGCTAACTCCCCGAACATCATCCAAAAAAATAGGCGGCGGAAAAGGGAGTCTATGAACTCCTGCATCACATGAAAAGGCAAAATTAGCAATCGAATCAGCTGCCCTATTACTTTCCCGAAAAATATGGCCGTGATCAATGGACCAATCTCGGTTAAAGAAGTCTTGGCATCTCAAGACCAGGCTCGAAAGAGGTTGCGAGGGACAAACCCCTTTCCTGATAAGATCCACCACAGTGGTTGAGTCGACCTCCAAACAGACTCTACAAAAACCCATCTCCCATGCAAGATTCAACCCATGAATGACACCCCATAACACCGCAGCCGGCACCGTAGTAGCACCAAGGTTACACGCCACCCCGTGAACCCGGACGCCGCCATCATCTCTAATAATAGCTCTCGTAGTTGTTTTTCCCTTTAAATGTCCCTTAAGACACTAATAAATTTGCCATGTCCACCCATTTATTTTTGCTGCTTTCAGTTAAGTTATAAAATATATTTAGGTAGCACTTTTTTTTAATACGAATAAAATTATATTATTTGAATGAAACTCTCATGTTTGTGAACAAGCCAACAAAAATACATGCATAGTAGAAAAATCAGCTTGCAATTTCCACTATTTTGTTTGCACAAAGTTTGAATTGCCGGATTTCGACATTGCGAGTAAAATAAGTTTCCGTCAACGTTTTTTTTTCATGCTTCAATAAAGGTTGTTAAACCATGACAAGAAGTGAACACTAAAAGCAAACTCGAATCATGCGGAAACAATATAAGAAATTTATAAGTAGTTTCTTTTTTTTCTTCTCTTCAGAGGTAAAGTCAGCTAACGTAAAAAATCATGTTCAATTCCAAACGTTAAACTCAAACTCATGATCCACATAAAAATAAAGATATTATAGGAGTTTTGCATCAATTAAGACGGTTTACACAAAAAAACATGTCTAAATAACTCGCTTTATGAGTATTGTCACATAAAGTAATTTAAATTAAATATCATATAAATAGCTTTTTTATTAATTTTTACCTTAATGTTTTCATTAATATTTTTTCTTTGAAGAATGATACTCATTTATATTCCTTTTTTTTAATTTCTTTAACTAAATGACCTAAATAAAAGTATTTTATTCACACATAATTATACCTTCCCTCTATCATTTTTCAAATTTGAATAGATAAATATTTTCAAAGGTGGGTGGCATATGCTCTTGATGCAAAGGAACTATACTCTTTCCTATATTCTTTCTTCAATATAAAAATATTTAGTCTATTAAGAGCCTTTTAGGTACTTGTCTTTTAACTTTTTTTTTTCTTTGTATTCAAATGTCACTTTATAAAAAAATTTAAAAGAAAGAAGAAATAAATCATTAAGATTCATATATTTTTTTACATGATATAAAAATTACATTTATAATACTATGATTCATTATCTATATATAAATTTAATATTTTAAGTTGAAAAGTCACACTATCTAACTCTGACTAATCTGACTAATCGGTGATATTCTACTTCTTTCTCCATCAATTTAAGTCAAATCAAAAACCTTAAACACGATAAATAAAATATAATTTTACTTTTTATTATTTATTTTAAATTGTATCTATAGTCCATAAAAGAACTCTTTTATAACATGATACCAAATTGTAATTATAAATGTGAATAAAATTTCCTCTTCTTTGACATATAATAGTTGTCACCTTCACGCAAGATCAAGTCATGATAATGGACAAATAATAAACCATATTATATTTTGGAAAATCAAATAAAATCTTTCTCTTGTACAACAATTAACAAAGATATACTTTAATAAAAACTAACTATAAAATATAAT
Source organism: Fagopyrum homotropicum (assembly GCA_033239125.1). NCBI lineage: Eukaryota > Viridiplantae > Streptophyta > Magnoliopsida > Caryophyllales > Polygonaceae > Fagopyrum > Fagopyrum homotropicum. The sequence goes on from BSWB01000003.1 coordinate 156,231,233, forward strand.
ATTAAAAATTGGAAAGAGAAAAATGAAACCACCTCATATTTCTACGTGTAATTAGGGTGGTGCAAAATTGGACCGGACCGGACAGGTTTTTTGAAAATCCGGGTTACGGTCCGGTCCGGTCCGGTTTTTGGACCGTGTAAAACCGTAACTCGGATTGGACCGTAAACTACAGATTTTCAGTCCGGTTTGGTCTAGTTCGATCCGATCCGATCCATTCCGGCTCGGTTTTGGACCGAAAAACCTCACAAAAATTGCACCATTTAGGTACAACTCAGTCCAATCCGGAACCGAACCGGTCCAGACCGTTACGATCCAATCACGATCCGAACTACGGTCCAAGATTTTGTCTATTTACGGTCCACCGGTCCGGTCTGGACCGTATGCACAGCCCTACGTGTAACGATAAAGGCTAATCAATTTATTGAATATATAAACATATCATGCTTACCATAAAATAATATTTTAATAAATTGAAAGGTACTCTCCTTTTTATATTTAGAAAATAATAAATTATTCACCAAATTAATATATTCAATATAAAGTAAAAATTTTTAAACCATTTATCATTAAAAAAATATTTATAATTATAAACAAGTTTGATTACATTAATTATAACCTTGATTTCCATTTTTCATAGTGTATAAATAAATATTGAAATATGGATTACTTTATACCATTTCAAAGATTGGATTTTTATTTTGTTATTTTTTAAAGGGATTTAAAGATGCCATTTGGCATATGCTCTTGTTGCTACCAATAAATTATACTATATGGGATTCCTTTTCTTGCATAAAATAACATTCTATCTAATCAAGGAGCCTACTTATAATAGACTTATTAGTCTATAAATTTATTTATTTATGTTTCATAATTTAAAATCTAAAATTTAAATGATTTGTTGGAAGAAGAAGAAAGTGTAAAGTATTTTAAAAAAAAGATTGAGAATTTTTAGTTTATTGTTTTTGATAGTTTTTTTTTAATATTTTGATTGACTAATCCTGAAAAGAATCAACGACTTTGTTTTTCAAAGTCACGCTTTCTAACTCTGACTAATTAGTTATTTTTTATTAAGTTTTAGTCAATTTATTATCGAATTATATAACTTCAACACGAAAATAACATGTTTATTATGTTTTAATGAATAGTATTCACACTCACCTATTTTATATATTATAATTTAAAATAGACAATTTCTATCATATCTCGATAAAAAAAATTTATAAAACTTATTTGTCTATTATTACAATCTTTTATTTGATTGCTCTTAAAAGAATTGAAAAGAAGAATGAAAGTCACCAATAAATAACTAAGTCCAAAAAATATTACAAACGATTTATGCAAGAGATTATAACACCTCTCGAATCATCTAAAATACTTGCTTCCATTAACATAAGTTTTTATTTGTAATGTGAATGTGGAGATAAGGCTGACAACCAAAACACATGAATGGTATACCATTTGAACATGCTTCACCTAACGTGTGAGATGAGAATGTCCACGTCGAATATATAGAAACAAAGTTGTATAAAAGGTCAATGGACTTCTATAGTTAAATGAGTTTTAAAATGTAATCTCATTGAGCTTACATGTTGGGCTTCAGACACAAGATGTGTTTATACTTGCCGTGTATTTTAGCACCTTAATTTAATGATATGTCATTTGAATATGCGTCACCTAACGTGTGAGATGAGATTGTCCACGTCGAAAATAAAGAAAAAAAATAGTATAAAAGGTCAATGGACTTCTATAACAAATGAGTTTTAAAATGTAACCTCAACGAGCTTACATGAACGTGAGATTATGCCAAGATACAACAACTCGATTATGATTAAGTTTGGGAAGATAAGCTGATTTGTTGGTTTATAATCTTAAAATGCTGGTTGGATTTGCCAAACATTTTTACAAAAAAAGTTTCCTAAGTCAAATTGGTTTACCTTAAAGACAACCCTGCACATATTTTTTTAGAAATCGTCAAATTGACATTTGAAAAACTATCGATGTAACTAAACAAGACACAATATTTTTGTAATCTGTATACTTGCAAGATGAAATCTCATATTTAGAAACTATCAACACACGACTGAACACATGCCCCCGCCAATTTCTACTACCACGTCGCTGAGAATTGCCAAAAGAATTCCCGATTAAATTTTGTATGCCCCCATCAAAGTTGGTTTACTTTTCGAATGCTTATAGCACATCAAGTGATCGAATGAACCGAGCTTGTTTATGGGAGATCCCAAATGTACAACACTATAAACAAAAAAAACTTTCATAACTGATTTTCACCTCACCTTTTCGAATAAGTAGATAATATCCATAAAATACAAGTGAAAATATATTCTAGAGGTTCTATTCCAAACCCATCACATATTATTTTTTTATATTCGACAAGTCTAAAACATGAAAGGGATGCACATCGACTACTATTTCCAGATTTTTTTTATATGTGATGTACTGTTTTAATAGTTTAAACGACGGGTATAAAGTTTAGTCAGCCTAAAAGATAGCGTATTTAATCAATTTCTCTATACTTTATATATCAAAAGCCAACAAATTTTGATTAGCATTAGGTAGTAGCTAGTGAGTTGTCGTGGCTCATGCAAAGTCTCTAATGCCAACTTTGAAATTTCAGTTCGAATATCGGAATATTCCAGTAATATATTTACATTTTAAGGACATAATCGTAAATTTCGAAAAGTTAAAGTTGACAAAAAAGCCACATAAATTAACTATTGACCCCTCAATCACCGCCATAATTTCACTTTGCCACCCTAAATTCTTCATTTTAGGTAACATTACTACAATATTTAATTACCACCAACTATTTAATAAATATATCTTGTTGGCATATCCATCTCTAGATCTTCTAATTTTTTGAAATTAACAAATATGACACTAAAATATAAATATTTCACGTTATATTCATTTTATTTTGAAATAATCTGGTTTATTAGACTTTTTCTAGTTTCGTGTTTAGTAAATGTACCCCTTGAGAGAAGAGTGTGTAGAGTTTGAGAATAAATACAAAAGGTTGGGATATATTTACTTAATTGAAACAATTAAAAAGTCTGGTTACTACTATAATTTTTCAAAAAGATCTAATTATCAAAATTGCTCTTATATTTTTTACATTTATAAAAAGTAGCATTTAGCATATTCTTTTTTAATATTTGGTATGCCATTTGGCATATTCTTTTCTACCAAAGGATTATACTTCATCACTCCTTCAACGTGGTCTACTTATATGACTTTGAATATATTTTTTTTTATAATATTTTATCACACACGTCATCATTTTTTAGTATTTTAAATTAAAAATAAAAATTTTAGACAAATCATATTTGTTGTCTTTGTCCGTACGATGAATAACATTTTCGTTTCATATCTTACAAGATCATGCGAAGAATCAACGTTTTTTGTTTTGAACGTCACACTTTCTAACTCTGACTAATCAGTCATTTTCGGTGACTAAATTAATATTCAATTATAAATTTTATTGTGATAAGAAAAAATATCGTATTATCTTTGTGTCGGTAAATTTAATCGGTCCCCTTCTATAAATTTCATTTTTAATTTAAATATTATAATTTAAATTTATTTCTCAAAGCATTGGTAAAATTACATTATTTTTACAGTCCTAAATTGCAGAGATCAAATTAAGATGGGCGAACATTCATTTTTAAAATTTTTATACATTTGTGAATATAAATTTAATAAATGGAGTAAAAAGTTAATTTTTTAAAAAAATAAATGAATTGGAAATTTGTTGGAGGCTAAGGGTTGAGGTGCGTTAAATGGATCCGGGAATATTCCGTTACCGTTAGTCCGTTAGTTGACTTGGAGTTGAGGGGTATAACTGTAAATTTGGGATAAGAGACAGCGTGGAAGCAAGCTTTCCACGAAACTCTACACGGAAGGTAAATATATTTTTCATTAATTTTATTTTTAGAAAGTAACGATTAAAATGTGTAATGAAAAAGAAAAAAAATATTAGATGGATTTTTTTTTAAATTACTGAAAAATTCAGTTTTGTGATGCCTTAAAACCTACGTTATGAAAAATTATAAGTTGAGGTGATTTTTGTGTTTGATGGAAAACTTGGTGATGTTTCGATTATTTTGAGTGAAATGCGAGATTAGAAATCTTATGGTGGTAGATGATAATCTCATTTTGATTGTGTGGTCAATTCGAAGTGGAACGTTCTGCGGAAGATTCACATCATTGTTTTGGATATTTTGCGGTGTCTAGATTTTTTTTAAAAATGTGTGTTTGTAGCTTATGTGTAGGGAAATTAATGAGGTCGTTCTCGTGTTGCGAATCTGGGTCAAGAAGATTTGGTTTCTCCCGTTGTGGCTCTTGTAAAGTCTCGTTCATGTCGATGTTCTAGAACGTCTAAATAATTGCCCCTTGTTAAAAAAATGGCGGAATGATTAAAAGGGTAGGAAGTGAAAACATGCCGATCAAAAAGAACCTGTATAAAGTTATAAAAAGACAACAAATTATCAATTTTATAGTGTTAGTATTGCAATCATGTCAATTTTAAGGTAAGATTGTTAAAAATTAATCCGGAAATAAGTTTTTGATTTTTGTATAAATTATCTCGAAATTCTTTGGAAAGTTGAAATACTTATAGGAGAAATCATGATCTTCACCCAATCGTCTTAAGAAGTATGGGTCAAACACATCTTTAAAGAAACAAACGTTATGACTGACGCTTCAACCACGATCAGACACAACTCGAATGACTCAAATCCAAATTACCTCAACATATCAAAGGGCTTCTTCACGATTACAACCTCCAAACTCTGGTTCATACTACCATTATCTTGATGTCTTCCATTTAATTTTGAGTATTCTCAATCTATGGAGCTTCTACTTCACGTAGAACTCTAAACAACATCTTCATTGTAAAAAAAAACTCTATACCGAAAAGATTATGTTAGTCATCGGTGATTTTAGACATAGTATGTGAGTATTTTTTGAAAATTACTCACGTATAATGTTCGATAAAGATACATTATGAAATACATTACAATTAAGTGATATTTAAAAAAAATTAGCTTAAAACATTTACACGTTACAAATAATGTGACGTTATTTTAACGATACCAATTTACTCTTTACAACATGATGCAGATGTCGACTGTTCGTCAACACCAAGTCTATTATTAAGCATTTAATAAAGTATAACATTTATACTACTTTTTATCCATCAAAACAAAATTTTCTGGTCATATTTTGAATGTTGAACTTTGCACTGACACTAACTGCACGGTAGGTTCAATGCTGATGTACAATAAGCTCGCGCGTCAGTGCTAATAACGCCACACAATTGATTTTAACATGAATTTTCAAAACATAAAAACATTTAGGGCCCGTTTGGGTTTAACTCCAAAATCGGAAACAGAATGAAAACGAATATAATCCATACGTATACCATTCTTCATGAAAATTTGTAGAATCATTCCTTGTGGTTTGAAGGAATTGAAGTATAGTTTGATTACTTTTGATACCCTATAGCGAAACAAAATATGGTGAAACAAGTGCATTTTACATTAATCCACAAAGAATGATTCCATCAAATTGTGAAGAAGCAAGTCCATACGTTATACCGTTTTCAAAGTTGGAACCAAACAGGCCATGAGTCTCCAAATGAAGAAACCACCAACTAAAAAGTGTTCAATGAACTCAATGCAAGAAAACAAGCAATGCTTCACAAAGTGTGACCCCCAACAAATGTGTTCACTCTTTCCCCTTCTCAAACGTAATTCTTAAGTGTTGATAAAGGACCCACTTGAAAGGAATCATACCTATTAAGATATTTTTAAATAGTAAAACTTACTTTTTAAAAGGAAATTAAACCATAAAATAAATAATAAATTATTATCGAAATAAATCATCAAATAACCTTTGTTAGTTATTCAAGTAAAAGGTTAAAGTATTTTTAACTTATATTTTAACTTTATTTTTAATATACAAGCTATTATAAAAATAACTTATAAAAAATTAAAAAGAGAGTAAATCTAATCCTAAACCTAATTCAAATTGTAACAAATCAGTATAAATTGTTTAAAATTATTTATATAAACTAAAATTTGATATCTCTTATTTGTATTGTACCCTACTTGATTGTCTATGCATGAATTGACATATTTAAATATCGACATCACTTTTTTTTTCTGACTAATTTAATGTATCATTAACAAGGAATCCTCGGTGATAGAGAGAGTATATTCTCATATTAATGAATGAAGAAAAAAAAGTATATCCTCATCTCAATGAGTAAGAGATGGTTTATTGGTACATGTACTATGAAACGGGTTTTTATCAAGCCAACATCGATTGTTTCCCGCGTTGAGTCTCATTGAATTTGAATTTTGTGTTCAAGATCTTATTCATTTTTTTTTTGAAAATGGAAAGCAGCTAGAAAATATTATCTTCTAGAAGTAGTTCATCCTAAAGTATCTTTGCGGATGAGAACACGAAGTTCGAGATCGTCAGAAAAAGGGTGGGTTGGGGTTCAAAAGACCCAAATGGGTTAATCGGTCAGCAACACAGTTGGTTTATCTGAACACATGTCTGACTTAGACTTTCTCAAAGAAGCGAAGATCCAGTCTGAAGTCAGATACGATCTCCCAGGGACAATATCAAAGTCCTTAAAATATCTTGATAACACAAAGTCCTCTTGAATGATCTTTTTATTTACGAATTTTCTTTTATATAAGTAATAATTCTCCTCGAAAGTGTCAATATTTAATACCAAAATTACACGACCTAAAATCAAGTTGCAAGTGTCGGATTTAGGGAATCTGGATCCGGGAATATACCAAAAGCAGATTCGGACCCTCCATGCTCACAACAGCAAAAAAAAAAAAAAAAAAAAATCAAACGGGCCCACAAACACGACTTAAACGGCGGGCACGTCCACTTCAATGTAAAAGTGAAATCCCGATATTACCCTTCCCAGCTTTGACCGTCGCCGTTGCCTACAAGAACACGGCACGCATTTATATGGATAAATTATAATATTATTATTTTTTATTCTTTATCAGCATATTCTTACATTGAGAAGGTTTATACCGAGTACTTTATACAAGTTTAAGTTTTTAGAAGTTTTTTTCGGCTCAGCCAAATTCAAGCTGTGGCTAAAAGCTCAGCTTTTAAGCCGGCTGTTAGCCGAGTAAGCATACGCTAGTTTGCATATTTTTTTTTAATTATAGTAATCGAAGGAGCATATCCTTATTAATATATCTGTGAATAAAACAACAAATTGTGCCTTTCCAATAGACCTATTCATATCCGGGCTCGGGCCGACATTTTTAAAAAAGCCCGTTTTGGCGGATCCGGGTCGGACTGAGCCCAGTTCACGGGCCTGGTAGGGCTGTCGTACCCGCCCGGCCGGGCGGGCCGGGCTGCCCGGCGGGTACCCGTTTTTTTTTTTTTTTTTTTAACTGTGACTTTATTTGTAAATTGTAATTCAGTACTTCAGCAGTATATACCTGTATAATTTGCAGTGTGGCTGTAAAACTCGAAAAATATCATACAAACATAATCAAAAGGTTCAATTAGAAGTTTAGAACTTTAGGATTATACGAAAGTAACGAAATGTATATATATATATATTTTTATTTATTTTTTTTGCCGGGCTCCGGGCCGAGCGGCCCGACCGGGCCTGGTACCTTGTTCGTACCCGGCGGGCCGGGCCTAGCGGCCCGGTTGGGCCTCTGTCGATGTTCATACCCGCCCGTTTTCGCGGGCGGGCGGTCCGGGCCGGGCGGGCTGGCCCGGACTTGAACAGGTCTACTTTCCAGCTACCTTGATTTTCTTTTTTTTTTTACATAAGTTTAGTTGTTTTAAAAATAAAAAACTATTTTTAAAAAAAAGAAAATATAGTTAAGAAAATTATTAGAATTGATAAGTTATATGAAAATAAGATGTTTAAAACTTTCAAGGTAAAAATTTGTGTCAATAGCATGCTAACACATAAATTTTCGCAAATGGGGAATATCATGTAATAAATTTTGGGCATTTTGGTAACTAGGCCTTTTTGAAAAACTAGATTAATATTTAGGCTTTTTAATGGTTCAATTAAGTAAATGTACCCCAACCTTTTGTATTTATTTTTAAACTCTACACATTCTTCTCTCAAGGGTACATTTACTAAACACAAAACTAGAAAAAGCCTAGTAAATCAAATTTTTTCTAAAATTTTTTTAGTACACTATATTATAATATGAATATAAATAAAAATGAAAGAATTTGATTAAATAAGCCCTTTTTAATTTTCATTAGGTTTGTGTATCCCTTCAATTTTTGTCAATTTTATTAAATTAAAGTTGAAAAGTAAGAAGTTTACTTAAGGGTATATTTAGTAAATATAGTTATACTATGAACCCAATTAGTAGAGAGAAAGATTTACTTAGCTAATTTGGCTAATATAAATTTATTAGGTTTGTAAGAATGATGTTTATGGGTCGACTATTTTTAGTTGACACTCCATGACGCATTATGTCGAAATTCATGTCAAATTTACATGAAACACGTAAAAACTAAAGTCTAAACTTTAACTTAAAGATAGATCAGACCCTGTCCAACGTTATTTTTTTGACTTGAACACACTCACTAAGTATCCCATTTAGTGAAACACTTATAAAGCAAAAGAACACATCTTATCTGAGATCCTATAATGACATAATCAGATCGTTATTATTTTAAATTTAGAATATAAAATATACAAGAATACACCAATGAACGACGTGATATATATACACTTGTAAGAGAGTGACATTCAAAGATAAGGTCTACAAAATATATTTAATTTCCTTTTTTTTTCCCTGCATTATTTAAAATAATTTCAGTTCTCACTATACAAGAATTAAACCCAAAATATACTCCCTAGAGAAATAAAACGCCGGATATTCGACCGCATTGACGAATATTCTGTTAGTTTTCGAAACCGTTTATATCATCTTCTCTCTCCTTCAACCTCACCTTCATCTCCACCTTCTATTTCTCTGCAAAATTTGGATTCGCATTTCCTCGATCGCCATCAATTTCGATTCTAATCTGCAAAGTCGGTGGAATTTTCGTTGTTTTAGGATGAAGTTTGGGAAGAGTTTGAGGAATCAGATCGAGGAGACTCTTCCTGAGTGGAGGGACAAGTTTTTGTCATACAAGGATCTTAAGAAGCGTTTGAAGCTTATTAATCCTAAGGTTGGTTACAATGGTGGTTTGCATCCAGTTAAGCGGCAGAAACTCTCGTTTGGTGAGTTTGGCGTTGCTGTTTCAGAGTATGGGATGTCTAAAGAAGAGGTTGATTTCATCAGTCTTCTTGAGGATGAGCTTGAGAAATTCAATTCGTTTTTTGTTGAGATGGAAGAGGAATACATCATCAGGATTAAGGTATAATGATTATCTGAACTTCTCTTCTTCTTAATCTCTCGATTTCTTCTTCTTCATCATCATCATCAGTCTTGTTTTGTTTTCCGTGAATTTGGAATCAGTAAGAACTGAAATGAGGTCAAATTTGGGGATCTTAGGATCGATTTTAAGCTGTTGACTGAATTTTGTTGCTGATTGTTCTGTTGTGATCTCGCTTTCCTTGAAACTCGCTGTTCACTAAGTAATCGGAGCCTCCGTGCGTTCTCTTACTGAATCAACTACTTGATACATACTTTGAACTGTCAGTACTAACTTCCATGGACTCCTGACGCAATATGTTTTTAATTCGGTTGTTGAACATAAGTCCTTGCTTTGGGCTCACTTTACAATATCCGTGATCTTCAAGTCATGCTTTTGTGGTTAATCTGAAATCGAACCATCTACATATCTTACTCCCACTGTAACAAGTTTTAGTTACTATTTTTTATATCCATTCAATCCAATTAGCAATTTGTTGATCATCGTGTGATAATTGGGGTTTCTTCCAGGAATTGCGAGACAGAGTCGCGAAGGCCAAGGCCATGAACGAGGAGATCTTGGGAATTAAGAAGGAGATTGTGGATTTCCATGGCGAGATGGTCTTGTTGGAAAACTACAGTGCTCTTAATTACACAGGTAATTTCAGATCTACTGTTCCTTCTAAGTAAATTTTGCCTTGCCTTTTCTAGATAGACTGCGCCATCGTAGCCTTTAATATAGAACTTTTGATCCACGACGGTGGGGGCCAATTCCAGGATATTTTTAGCTTTGAGAATTATCCTATGGATATTCCTCCCCAAATTCCATTTTGGTTGTAATCCATTTGTGGCATTTACTTTGATTTTCCTTCAAGTTGAATTTAGTGGTAGTTGGTATTTTGAATGATTCATATCAAACTAAGAAGTTATAGATTGAGTTTGTCGTCAGAAATATATTTTTTTTAAGATGATATTGGTCATATCTTTCGTTTCGTGCATGGTCAATGAGTTCACTGAGTCCTCCTATGAAATGTCATAAGACATAAAAAAATACATATGACTATCTTTTGACTATCAGTTTTTCTTATGTTTTAGGTTGACCTTTCATTACGCGTTTGACTCTTTGACTTTCTTTGACCGTCTAAAAAAAGTCAACATCAATAGGGTTTTATATTATTAGAATGTAGGTGGCTACCATTTCTATTAGTGCCTCAGCATGATGATACTTGAATTATTACTTGAGGAAACTTCATTGCTCTTATGGGAAAAAGTCTTACACGGCTTTGATTAATGATGGTTTATAGGATAAAGACAAAGTGTTGTCGATTGTGCTAACAAGAATTAACAAGTTTAGGGAAAGAGGACTCTTGAAAGCAAAGAGTTCTATTAGTAATGAAACTCCTGGTTGACCTTATCAAGAATGAATATAGTGGTAGTTGATACTTTGAATGATTCTAAGTAATAGTTCAAAATATAGATTTCTGAGTGTAGTTTTTGTTAAAAACAAATGTTTCTTCTATGCTCGGTCATTGAGTTCAGTGAATCCTCGTGTAGAATATGTTTCTGATGAATATTTTTGACAATATTTTATGTTTGTTTTAAGGTTGACTGTCGCAACGCGTTTGACTCTTTGACTTCCTTGAAATATAACTTATTTTTTAATTTGATTAAGAATGAAAAAACTCGACGCAATCAGTTTCATAATCTTAGATTCGGGGCAGAACATTTCTATTTGTGACTAAGTATGCTCCTTTGAATATGTCTTTCACGTCTGTCTGCTGAATGGTAATATCCAACATGTTTCTAAACTGACGACAATTTGACTCTTTGACTTCCTTATACAAAGAATGATTCTGTCTGGTTACGTAAATAGATTCCTCACGTATAAAAATAATTTCCTTGCATGTTTATAAAATAATTTAAGTTGTTCGACAAAATGCCTAAGATCTTAACTCGTACTCGTGTTACAGGACTAGTGAAAATACTGAAGAAATACGACAAGAGAACCGGCGCTCTAATTCGACTGCCCTTCATCCAGAAGGTTCTAGAACAGCCCTTCTTTACAACCGATGTGCTCTACAAACTTGTCAAAGAATGTGAAAGAATGCTGGATGTACTCTCACCTAAAAACGAGCCACCCGTTGGGTCAACCGGGGACTCGGACGAGCTATGTGGGCCAACCACGAGTGTAAATGTAGATGATCTCCTCAAGTCTCCAAAGGAGCTTGGTGATATAGAGCAGATAGAAGGCTTATACATGAAGAGCACCATTTCAGCACTTCGAGCATTGAAGGAGATTCGAAGCGGAAGCTCGACTGTTAGCATGTTCTCGCTGCCGCCATTGCAACTCAATGGGATGGAGGAGACTTGGAAGAAGATACCGATACTCGAACAAGTTGCCAAGTAGTTTGGTTCTTGATGATCGAGATTGAATGGATTTGTTGTGTATTTTTTACGTTTTATACGGTCACGGTTTATGAATGTTAGATAGAGCTAACACGGAAAATTCTCAATACCCCCGTAAACAAGGATTTGGATCAAGTTATAGTCAAAGGGAATTGCTCGTATGTTGTAGGTTTCTATTTGTACAAGTTTATACTTTGGGTTATGGATCTATCAAATACGCCTTACTTTTATAGATGCATATTGTTATCTATTATTGTTAGAAAGTTTGGAAGTGAAGTATCAACTGCATGACTGTCGTGGATAGGGTGTTATACGAGCCGAACGAGCTGAGTCTTAGCATGGTCATGCTCGCTTGATTATAAAGAGTCGAGCTTTTGACGAGGCGAGTCTGAGTCGAGCCAGAACCGAGCTTTTGATGAGCGGAACGCGAGCCAAGTCCGAATAGCTGGTCTCATGTATAAGCCCTAGTCCATACACACCGTTCACTTATGAGGGTAAGGATCAGTGGCCCACCGTATTGAACTTTTTTATCTTCTTTTTTCTCAAAAAAAAATGTATTCTATTAGTTGGTTTAATATGGTCCGGTTCAAACCCGAACCGTATCCCTTCTATTTCAAAAAACATGTTAAAACAGGTAAAAAACGATCCGAATCAGATCTGATGATGACGGTCCAAGATCAGAATTTCCGGTCAGGTTTGGATTTGCACAACCCTAGTTATTGGTAGTTGTTGTAGACAATATTTTCTCACATCTAAAGTGAAGTGAAAAGATGAAATTTCACCGAGAGATTGTGTTGAGTTTTGTCTTAACACGTATATACGCTCCTATATACACGGTTCCACCGTAAGATATGTTTGTGTATAACAACTACATCATTGATTCAATGTTATAAAAATATACTAAATAGTAAGTTGAGAAAAGTTACTGAAAAAGCGAGAAATATAAAAGAAAAAAAGTGATTGATTTACCAAATGGTAAGATGAAAATATTTTAAAAAATCGCTAAATTGGAATCTAACATGAGATAAGCTGTATATAAAAAGCCATGTTTTAACTATTACATTTGTTCTATCTAAAAAGTAGTCAAGGTGACCCCTTTAAAAAAAAAAAATTGGGCAAATTTGGTAACTGGGCTTTATTAAGAAATGATGATACTAACTAGCCTTTTTTATATTTTACATTAAGAAAATATACCCCATTTACGTTTTTACCGTTCAAAACAGTTCTTAGGGTTTCACCTACTCTTCTTCTGGTTTGATTTCAATCAACGCGTTCGCCCCGGTCTCTTTTGGCCGCCGTCCACCACTAATTCCATCGACTTCTCGATTAAGGTTAGTAATTTGATGGGTCTTCCCTTCACTAATTCACGCAGGAATCAAGCTTCCATGGACGAAAAGAGCCCCTTCTCGATTGACGGTGAAGGAGAGACAGAGGTATCTGGCCACCACCTATTCTCCGCCGCCTACGCCGGACCTCCTCTCCGCCACCGCCGCCGCCTACGGTGAAGGAGAGACATAGTTGCTCCTGTTCTCAGTGATTCAATCGATGAATCGAAGCCTAATCGATCTGGTTTGTTGAATTAGATTTCTATTGAGATTTCGAGGCATTAGGGTTGGCAAAGTTTTTGGGAGGAGAAATGGATCTAGATAGTTTGATGGATGAAGACGAGATTCCGAGGGATTAGGGTTGTTGGACGCAGTGGATGCTTATGACTCTAGTGGATCCATCTTACTTCTTGACTAACCTGGCATACATTGAATACTCTGGCGAACCAACTTCAGCTTTCACCATAACAAGGAAACAAAGCCTTGATTGTTGAAAACAAGAGACAAGCATATATGTGTACCAGTGTAGCGTATTTGGACCAAATGAATCATTCATTTGAATTTTGGTAGCTATAATTTCATCTCCTTGGTCTTATTTAATCATTCATTCCAATTTTGTATTTTGAGCTGTTGACACCTTTATTTGTTAATTGAATTGTGAAAGTGAGAGTGTCCAGTAACAACTTTGTGATTGTAGAAAGAAGCAGGGAAAGAAGCAGTCTCCAGTAACAATTTTGGTATGTGAAAAGTGAGTGTCCAGTAACAACTTCTGGAACGTCACCTCTTGTTTCTCAACCATCCCTTAGGGACATTAAGAGTGTCCAGTAACAATTTTGGTATGTGAAAAGCAGCTTGTGCCTAACAGCCCCAAAAGCCGAACATCGGGACTTGTTTCTGTTAGTGAAATTGGCATTGTTTTACATACCATAAATTTTATGATAATTTATGGTATGATAATATTTCTGGTATGTATGAAACTTTTGGTATAAAAAAATTATGGTATATAAAATTCTGGTATATGAAAAATTCTAGTATGTGAAAAATTCTGGTATGTGAAAAATTATGGTAAGAGAATTTCTGGTACGATAATTTCTGGTACCAGCAACAATACTAAAAAATTCTGGTATGTAAAATTATGGTATGTGAAAAATTCTGGTATGTAAAAAAAATCTAGGTATGTAAAATTCTGGTATGTGAAATTCTGGTATGAAAAATTCTGGTAAGAAAAATTTCTGGTATGAAAATAAAGGGGTTAATTATTTTTACCTACCATTAAATTCAAGTGGTAAAAATAATGGGGTACATTTACTAAATCATATTTTCAAAAAGGCCTAGTATGTCAAATTCTCCCAAAAAAATTCTACACGTCTTTAGAAATTGAGTGTGTATTAATTGTATAGTTTTATAGAGGGGTATTAGTCTATTACGGACACCGCGATGGATTTCGTAAACGCACGACGGTTACGGAATCTGTGACCGCCAAGGTCACGGGTTCCGTAACCGCAATTTTTTTTCCTCGTAACCGTGATGGTGTCAGTTTTTTTTTTTCGGGTTAGAATTTACATAGAAAACTATCACGGATCCGGAACCCTAATCGTGACGGTTACGAGTTCCGTAACCGTGATGATTTTCTTCACTTCTTAATTTTTTTTTTTAGAATTCACAAAGAAAATCATCACGGTTACGGGTTCCGTAACCGTGAATATCTGTCACGGATCGGAACTCGTAACTGTCACGGGTCCGTAACCGCCGTACATTTGTGAATTCCACACCGTGCGTTTACGACTTCCGGTTTTATATTAGGGTGTGTGCGGAAGCATGTATAAGAGAATTATGTATTATCGTCCGTTAGTCCTATTACAAATCAATATTTAGAGTTATATATAATTCAAACAAATAAAATAGTGGTCTATAAATATACATAAAAAATAATCCATCAAATTATGATTCATAACAATAAACAAAAAACCAATTTATAAGGTCTCTTAAATGATGTAGTTTATTGCTTCAAAAATTAAAAATATAGTGTTGTTAGATTAATATCAAATAATATGTACAATTATTAATTTTACCAAACTCATTTCTAAAACTGAAATTATATATTTAATTTTATTGTGATTTAAATTCATCTTTTTAATTTGACTTTTAACTAACTATGCAATAATTTTTTTTAATTTTCCTTGAATAATTTTAATTGTTTTGAAACTAACTCTAACAAATTCAATTTTTTTTAACTAATTGTTTGGAGTGTTTTGTTTTAGAGGAGGCGTGAATTTGTGATCCATGGTTGTACTCTATACTTTCTACATGTGTACTTCTTTTTACGACGGACGTGGTGCTCACCGCTTCCCGTTGATCGGATCCTTCTCCTTATGCCTTCACAATCTATTTGCTTTCAAGATTACTTGATGTTTTTTTTACGTGTTTCTTTTTGTTGCAGTTGTTCATGACGGTTATTCCGTCCGCCGATCATTTTCGACACTTCGATCCGCTAGACAACGTATCAACTAGTGTTTTCGAACCGCTTTCCATTATCATACAATAAAGCAATTCCATGCACAAGTTAGTTATATTTCCGTCAACTCTTATTTCATTATAAATTTATAATGTTTTTAGGAGGCGAGATGTTGCATATTTGCTCAAAAGTGTCGGTAGGGCGTTATTTACACGATATGAGGAATTGCCCGATATCAAAAATTGTCGCAATGAGATGATACAAAAAGAGTCGTGCAATCAAAGACTGCAAGCGCATAAAATCATTCTCGGATATGGACAAAATCAACATTTTTTAACAGTTAAATTATACTCCATCGTAAAATTAAACCCGAAACTCGTAAAACGAGTTTTATCAATACCCATTAAACCAAGCAATGTATATATAGTTTTTATAGTCAAGATATCTTTTAGTTCGCCATTTAGTTTCAGAATGCTCAATTCGTTACCATGGATAATAAAGTAGTAACTTAGGACTCGTTTGATTTTAACTTCAAAAACGAAAATGGAATGGAAATGAATTTAATCCATACATATACCCTTGTTCATGAATTTTTTTTGAAATCATTCTTTGGGGTTTGAAGTAATTCGGTAGAATTTGATTACTTATGCTACACTACAGGGAAATAAAATGGGAGAAGCAAATACATTTTGTACGAAACCACGAAAATGATTTCAAAAAAAATCATAAACACGGTACACATATCGGTTAGATGTAGTTCCATTCCATTTACGTTTCCGGAGTAACAAACAAACGGGGCTTAATTGATTTAGGTAAACACAAGTTACACAACGGTTCTAAATCACTAATTTAGTTACTATAAATTAATTTTACATACAATATAACAAACAAAAGCGTCTGTAGCTCAGTGGATAGAGCGTCTGTTTCCTAAGCAGAAGGTCGTAGGTTCGACCCCTACCTGACGCGATAAATAAATATTTTTTTCTTGAAAAAAAATATTAAAAAGAAACAGATATAGGGTGTGTTTGGTGGGTACGGATTATTCGAAATGAAAATTGGAAAAAATTTCATCCACTTCAATGGGGATGAAAATCCAGTGACCTCCCAAGTTTAGAAACCTTGATGAAAAATCTCACAAGATCAAATCTTTAATGAACAATAACCTAAAAAAATCTCATAACAAACACTCTCTTACTCCCAAAGTTTTTTTTTAACAAAATTTTTTGCTTTACAAAGATGAGAGTGATCTCTCTCTATAGTTTATTATGCTTTGTGCATCTTTCAAGAGACTAAAACACTACAAGATGAGCAAAGGCTATTTGTCCTTATGAGCAAAACACTACAAGATCAGAAACTTAGCTCATTGATCATCCATGTCCTGATGAGCAAAGGTAGTGAGTACATGAGCTACTTTACCATATTTTTTTCACCATGTTCCTTTTCTAAAGGTTATTTGTGTGTTCTCTCCTCAAGAGCCAATACTTAAGACAATACAATGTTTTTTGCAAGGGTGAACTAAACGATTGTCTTGGAAGATGCCGCAGTCACATGTCCCTGTTGATCGTGTTGATTGTGATCGTGGTTGTGTTCGAGACTTCCGAAGATCCTCCATCTAGGTGGGGGCAACGTCGTGGGATCCACATTTCCGCAGGAGGTATGACATCCCCTAAAAAAAGGTTTCTACCATCCTGCTTCCCGGCGGCGAGACACCGCGCCAGTTCATCTAACCCGTGCCCTCTCCATGTTTTGTCAGCCTCGAGTGTTCCGCGTCTTCTCCAAAGGTGTAGTTGTTCCGATTTTTGGATTGTTCCCACTTTTTAGGTATATGCTTGTGGTGATTGTATTGTTTCCTTTCTTGGTTTGTCTATTTGCATGACGGTTTGCCCGTTTGCCGATTATCGGCCTCTCGATACACCAATTATCTTTGGTGTAATCGAGCCTCTTACCTTCTTGATAAAAAAAATATATATATATTTTTTGCAAGGCTATTTGTGTAATTTACTCAAAACACTACAAGATGGTCAAGCATATCATCAACCTTGTTTCTCATTTCTATATTGGTTGTCAAAATGCCCAAAATCTTTCATTGAAGTTAGTGGCTTAATGGACAACTCTTAAGGATCTCAGCCTTGCAGTTTTGCCTAAAACAATAACAATGAACAACATAATTTACTGTAACATGATACAATCTGAACTCTAATGCTGAACATAGAGAAAAAAATGTAGCCTTGTTATATAGGACACTCCAAAATCAAAGCTTGAATTCTTAAAAGTGCCTATCGGTTGCGGCGCCGTTACTCATCTTCTCAATGTCTTCCTGGGACAACAAAGTCTTCTCACCAGTTCCGCCTGTCTTATCGTATGGCTGCGCCATCTTTCTCAGGAACTGCACAAGGGAAGATGGATCATAATGACACCAATCTTAAAGCGGGTATAGTTATAGGATAAGGCGAAAGCAATTAACAACCAACCTCTCGTGCTATATGTATTGCCATGTCTGTGCTCAGGTTGAGGTGAGCGTCTCGGAGATGGGAGAGAATCCATCCCGGGAGTTTGGAGCGCTTGTCATGCCGGCTATACCTGTGATAAGCAAAGAGTTTCAAACATTGACAATCAAACTTCATATATTAGATAGTTTAACAAAGAACACCAACTTTCTCATTGTTAGATTAAAAGGGTTCGTCGGCTGATCCTCTCTCATTTAGGGCCCGTTTGGTTTTAACTCCGGAATGGAAACGAATCTAGTTCATACGTATGCCCATGAAAGTTTTTGAAATCACTCCTTGTGGTTTGAAGTAATTGGAGTAGAATTTGATTATTTTTAATACCCTACAGGAAACAAAATGTGGGGAAGCAAGTGCATTTTGCATTAAACCAGGAATGATTCCATAAATTTTCATGAATAAGTACATACACATAGACTAAATTCGTTTCCATTCCGTTTTCGTTTCCGGAGTTGGAACCAAACGGGCCCTTAGTAGATTATGCTCAAGGAAAATACATACCTTTTGTCAGCGAAGATCATCATTCCATAGTCTGCTTTCGAACGGATAACCCGTCCAACACATTGTGCAGCTTGTCTCTGGTACAGTAAAATAGATCAATAAGACTACAAGGAAGCAAGACAGAGAAAACAACAATGACAATTAAGAGTAACCAAGGAGATGTACCAATGCATCGAATGTCAGAAATTCTCCTTCCTGTATCTGAAACGTATCTCTTAAATATTCCAATCTTGCACGCAGTATTCTGCAAGCAATGCCGTAATCAGGATTGTGCCACTCAAGGATCAAACTATACTAAAAAGCAATCAATTAACCATCCTCGGCCAAAAGGACATTTTGGTAATTTAGATGACTCTCCAAGACAGATAGATATTTTAAAATGCACCATTATTTCTGTAAAACTAAACTAAAAACGAATAATACTCCAACCCAACCGAAACTTTTCTTTGAGTTTATCTCCTTTCTCTCTTCGTTCCAATCTCTGCCGGAGAGCCAGAGACAGTCATCACCTAACTAAATAGTGCAGAGGTGAATAGTAAATCAATTTCATGCATCATGTGCAAGACTGTTTTATCTCCACCGGGTCATTTAAATACAAATATGTTTTTAGCCGAACCATCCTCTTAATTGTAGAATAGCACAAATGAGAAATACCTGCTTAACGTATATTGAAAAGGAACACCAAACATGATCACAAGCCTTCCATAATGCCGATCAAAATCTATACCTTCAGCCACCTTTCCCCTACAAGAGTTAATAACAGATTGTGAACAATTTTACAGAATCATAAGCTCTATCTGAAGTATCTTGATTCTTATCTCCAGTTCATGTAATGGTGTATGGAAATCAGAACAGCAACTTCCTTCAAATCAGTAAAAACGGCCCAATCTTGAAAAACAAACCCTTAAACTTGTCAATTTATACTCTTCATGTAATGGTGTATGGAAATCAGAACAGCAACTTCCTTCAAATCAGTAAAAACGGTCCAATCTTGAAAAACAAACCCTTAAACTTGTCAATTTATACTCTTCATCATTCAAAGTCCAGCAAAAGTTTATCATACAACTCTTTTCCAGATGATTTTGTTTCTTCAACCATGCAGATAGAACAGCCACAAACAAGTATATATATTAGTAGCATTTAGCACCACATTCCATGAAGGCAATACCTTGCAACAGAAAAAAAGACAGCACCTCTGCCACAATCACAGGCCCGCCTATAGTTATCCAAGGCCAATGTAGTTTCCACCACATCTTGAGTTTCAATAAATACAAGTTTATGCTGCATTATATCCTAAAAAGAAACGGAAGAGATACCATCAGAAGTCAAGCTAGATAGGAGTGTTAACTAGCTGCTTAAAATTCAGAAGTAGTTTTTGAAACTCAAATTAGAAATGGAGTCAGTGAAAACAAGCAATTAGCATGTACGACAGGCAAAGAAATTTCTAACACGAGATATCAAAATTACGGAATTCATCAGTACCTTCAAAATACCGGTTTTGTTCCAAGCATTGATAATCTCGTCCATGTACGAGTAGCTAACAAAAAAACATACAACCCCATCTGGAACAACAGAAACCATTTCCAGCAAAAGTCTTCCATAATTCCGAGCAACACCAGGATCATTTCGCATGTCATATCTTGTACTGACAGGAAGTTGATCACTGGAAAGACAAGAGCAGGTGATCAAGTGATCAACAATGTACAGAAACAGATCAAATCAAGCAAGTTGATCAGAAAGAGGACGAGTTCTTAAAAAATTTCATAAAAAAGCCTCACCTCCCACGAGTAAGGATCATAGGACATATGCAATTTCTGGTCAAGGACATGGTAAAGCTTCTACTGATAACTGGATTGAAATTGAGGAGCCGTGGATAAAGATCAATAGGGCTCAGAGTTCCTGATGTGATGACAACTGTTTGAAACCGGTCAAAAACAGGCTTGATTGCAAGAGATGCATCATGGCAGGTAAGCTGAAATGCAAAGTTGAAAACAGAAAAGAAGGTTGTTCAGAAGACATATAGTACCAGATTGTGAATTGCCAAAACATATACATCAATAAAACATATGCAGTGAATTAATAGTTTCCTTTTTACATGTCAATAAGCAATCAGAAATTACAACGGCAATTTAACGATCACAAAAATTACCGAGGTGCAAATGGAAAAAGAAGAAAAAAAAGGAAACTAATGACCACAGTTAATGGTCATACGATCAAGGAAACATTAAAGACCTTCAAAGTCTATAAGAATCCAAGAGTTAATAAGCAATATCAAAATCAAATAGAAAAACTGTACCGAAAGCAGATAGGAATTACTAACCTGCAATACTGGATCAGAGATGTGAGGCATTCTTTCATCAACAGGCTCTATAATAATAGAAAATCCTCGAGTATATGTTCCCAAAAGTGTTGCAAAATCACAAATTGTTTGAACATGTAAAAACTCATCAGTATCTGTTATTTCTAGAGTCATCATCAGCGAGTGCAGCCGATCATAACAAAATCTCAAAATTTTCTGGTCAATCCCAACTTGGCTATTGACAGCAGCAACAAAAGAAACGGGAGATTCCTTCTCAACATTTTCAGTATCAAGACGGCCTTGGAGGTATTGGATCAGTCTACGCAACAATGACAGAAAATGTTCTGCTCGACGGATATTTCCAGGCACAGCTTCTTTCAGAATATCATCGGGCAAGGCAGGGTTGGCAAGCCAAGTATCCGAAACTGAAAAATTCATGTAAAAGAGCTCATAATATGCCCAATGGATCAATCTACTGGATACTTCCAGATAGTTAAGCGAACAGGACAATAATGTTCAAAGAGTTATATGGATGGTTCCATGGTAAAATAAATCATGAAGTGTTTGGAATAGCTGACATACTTGGCAAGTTTCCCCGTTGTGCTAACCCTTCAACAAGCCGATTGTATTCAGCACGCAGTCTACCAGCGTCAGTGGCCTTGAACCTTCCCACCAGATCAAATGATTTAGAAACTGCATAATAGTTATCAAGCAATTATATAAAAGCAGAAACCAGATCAACCGACATTTACAAGACCATAGTTTGTGTTGGTTAACCAAACTTCTATGTTCAAAGGAATAAATAAATACATGCAAGGAAAGTCTATGCTAACTTAACATGCAGAAAAAAGAGGGCAGTAAAATCTTTAGAACTCATGAATATCTGTAGTGTTACAGAAGTTGAGATGAGACAACAGCAAAAAAAGAAGAACAAATCCTTTAAGAGAACATGACATATCGCACATCATTAAATTAACGGTGTCACCACAACCTAAAAGAGACACCAAACCACCCACTACGTGAATAATACTAATTCTCAGAAAGATGACAGTGTAAGTTTATACAAAATATTTAAAAATTTTAATACTGAAAAAAGGAATAAGGGGGGTACAGAAATATAAATAACAAAGCATTCAAAAATTAAATTTGAACATACCTATCGATTTCACCAGACATCCTATTAATATTTCTGGTAGCACCTTCAAGTGTTTGCCTCCTTATACTAACACTTAGTGCTTCGATGCACACGTTATCAATATTATGTGCCTCATCAAACACGACAACACACTCCCTTTGCATTTCCTTTGATATAATGCCAGCCACTTTTGGGTCAAGCAAATACTGATAGCTGTATACCACAACATTGGCAAACTGCACCATGTGCCGGGCCAAGAAATACGGGCACCATCCCTTCTGCTTTCCAAATGCTCTCAGATCCTGCAATGTGTAAACTCCAGAAGGCAAGACTGCCTCAGAACCAGCCTTCTCATAGTCCTCAAAGAATGAACAAGAGGGTATGTTTGGATTCTCAACAGCAAGTGAACGGACCCAGCTAGCAGTGAGTTTGCGGCAAGCAGCATCCACAGAATCTCGGGATTCAGCAGATGTAACAGAAGGGTTAACACAGAGGTTTTTGCGGGATGAGAGACCAACAGCAAGAATATGAGCAGAAGGCCCCAGATGTTGAACCTGGTACTTATGAAGGACTTTCAGCTCAGCAAGGGTTTTCTCCATCTCATGGACAGTGCGAGTACAGTACAAAAGTTTGACTGGGTTGGAAGGTTTTGATAAAACGTAACTGGTAATGAGGGATAAGAGGGAGATTGTTTTCCCGGTTCCAGTTGGCATCTCTAAAAGGCAATGTCCCCTGGCATCAAGGGCTCGCTTGAGTTCCACCATATAAGCATATTGTTCCGGGTATATGTGATCATAGGGGAAGTAAACTGTCACGTCTTCAATTTGAAATTTCATCTCTAGCTGCTCTGCTTCGTAAAAATCAGCCTCAAATCACTGAAGTTGGTTAAATCCAACAAATACCGATTGCAGAACTTGACATAAAGATAATCAACGGCTTTCCACTTAAAATATTTGGAAACCCGGTCAGTCACTATGCTCTGAAATCCGAAGAGATAGACAATGTTAGCAGTCAAAACTCAAAAGCCCGAGGTTCACATAGTATCATATTTGGACATTTACACACATCAACACAAGTTTAGGACATTTATTTTTTTCCATAAATCAATAATTTCAATATACATGGCTGCCTCCGTTCTTCCAATTAGCACCGAAGCAATCCCCAACCAGTCAAAACAAAAACAAAAACAAGTGTCCTAAACTTTTCCAAAACAACCCCAATTATAAACCCTAGTTTTGAACGTAAAAACCCATTACAAACCCTAAACTTCATGACAAAAAAACAACTGGTTGCCACTAAATCAGGACCCAAAATCAATAAAGCAGCAAGACCTAAACGCCTATACAAAAATCACAAGCATAAAGCTAGACAAAATCCACTTACCGGTAGGCGAAAAATGGACTGAAGATGGAGATCGGCGGCGAAAGGACCAACGTCGGCGATCCAAGTCGGAGACGAGTCACGGTAACAACCAGGCGATTGGTAATTTATGCTTCGTTGATTGCAGTTTTAACTCAGCAGCATCAAATGCCAAAAGCTTTGCCGGTGGAGACATCCGGGCCGGACCCAACAGTTCGGCCCATTGAGATGAAAAGATGAAGAAAAAACCTTTAGCAAGGGATTCAGGTCGGGTCGGGTCGGTTCTAACCCACGTGACTGAAACCGAACATGTTTTTTACGGTCCGGTTCCTCTCAATTATTTGCCGATTTTTTTTCCAAATCAAACTGTTATAAAAACGGTTTGGTTCGGTTCCTTGAAACAAAAATAGATATGAACCGTTTATATTTTTAGGTAAAATAACATCTATATCTATATACTTTACTAAAACATAAGATATTTATGCTGACATGGCCAGAGATGGCAATTTCACCTGTACCTGATGGGTATTCGGCCATCCGATCCAACAAAAAACGGTGAAAATCCGTTAAAAGTCGGATGCGGGTGAATGTTTCATCCATTCATCACCCGACCTATCATCCACTCATCCATCCTACCCGTATTCACCCGCTTAAAATTATATATTTTTTAGTATAGTTTTATATGATAAAAATTTTACCATTATTTTATCACTATATAATTATATTAAATTAAACCCTATATTGTCTTTCCTATTTTTATTTTCTATGAATTTCTAATATACTTCGATCCTTATTATTGATTCATTATAAAAAAATATGTGTTATTGATTTTGAGTAGATATTTAATTTTTTACTCGTTTCTGACTCCGTCCAAGTTGTTGGTTCCGACTCCGGCTCTAACCCTCTTTTTCTCTCGACACTCCTATATCAGCCGTATTCAAGTACTGATGATCAAACGTTTCTAATTTTTTTTTTAACGCTTTTAGTTTTGTTGATAAGCTTATTCATGTTAAGTTAAGTGTTTTGTAAGTCTATTTCTTATAAGCATATTCATGAGCAATTCCATTAGAATCCGTAGATAGTCATAAAGGTGATTATAATAAGGTAAGTGTTTTGTAAGTCTATTATTATTATTATTATTATTATGTTTTTTTGTTTAAATTTTGCGATTAGCCTATTTGAATTAGTTTTCGAAACTTAAAGTAGCTAATTTCATATTAGGTTAACAAACGTACCAAACCATATTTTTCACTACTCTCAATACAAACTTATCAAATCACAAATTGATAGCACTAAACCTCAGTTTATGCTTGGTTCATTAGGAATTGTTCTTTCGAAGGATAGTTACTTTAAAATTATTTGTTCATATCGCCTACTTTTTAATACAATTTATTCTATTAGTATTTGCTATATTTGTATTATCAATTTAAGCACAGTCCAATTTAAGCACAATCCGAAGTTTATCAAATTACCAAGTCGTCAGAGATAACATATCCCAGAGTAGTCGGACGAGTCGATATCGAAGGAGTCGAGATTATTGTTTTAAGTCGGAAGATACGATCTCGACATTACAAACGATCGAAGAAGTAGATATGATTTTTAATAAATAAAAACATAATATCTACAAAGATATAAAATGATTTATCTTATTTATTTTGTTTAAATGATGAAACAGGTTGTCGGAGATAGCTCATGCCATCGGTTTCTGAAGTAGCATCATCAATTTCGGAATAGCAGAAGTATTATATCGAATTTTCAGTTGTAAGCAGCGAGATTAAATCGTGGAGAAGTTCATCCCTTTCACATATCTGCTTACAACTTCGGATATAACAGGTAATTTTTTTTTAATGTTTGTAGTTTGAATATGGTAGAAATTGGAATAATCAATGTTGTGCGTCACCCACCACCGGTTTGAGGAGGCGTGATAAGATCGAGATCGAGATCATGATCATGATAAGATCAAGATCGTGGTCGTGATAATATCGTGGTCGTGATAATATCTTGATTGTGATAATATCGAGATCGTGATAATATTAAGATCGTAATAATATCTTTATTATTTAGTTTCCTATATATTATTAGTCATTATTCTCTTGTAAAGCCTATATAAATGTTATTATAATATCAATAAAATTGTGGTTTTACCTCCACCATTTGTGTGGTCTAATCCACCAATATCTATCATGGTATCGGAGCGGGTTCAATTCGGGTTCTCAACCTCGTCTAAATTTTCATTTACCACCGATTTACTGGTGGTCCTACCGATTTAATGTCGTCATCGATCTACTGGTGGTTATATCGATTTTACAAAGTGTCACCGCTCATTGTTGATCGAAGTGTTTTCTTTGCTCATTGTAAATGAAATGGTCCAGTCTTCAGCATTCGTTTGTGTACGCAAGCTTTGATTGCGGGAGCGTATTGAAAGATATGCGAGATAAATATTTGAATATATTGCTTAAAATAATAAGCATATAGTCTATGTATTTCAGGTTAGTTTCTATTTTATTTTATGTCTAGTATCTTTATTATTCTCTTTTGATTTCCTGTAATCCTATATAAAGGATCGTAATAATGTTAACTAGTATAGTACCCGTGCTAAGGCACGGTTATAATTTTAAATTTTAATTGATAAAAATATAAAATATATTATTTATAAAACACTTTTGATGTATGGTAATGATTTTGGAATGAATGAAGATGAAACCACTCGCGCCATCTTAAAGCTTGCTCCTTCGTCTCTTACATCCAAGTGTAAGAGCTCCAAATCGCTGTTTTCATGGTGAATTCCTCATTTCTGTAATCGGTTTTTTCTCATCAGTATAATCTCAGC
Source organism: Fagopyrum homotropicum (assembly GCA_033239125.1). NCBI lineage: Eukaryota > Viridiplantae > Streptophyta > Magnoliopsida > Caryophyllales > Polygonaceae > Fagopyrum > Fagopyrum homotropicum. The sequence goes on from BSWB01000003.1 coordinate 156,257,448, forward strand.
GCTGAAGTCATCCGACAAGATTCAAATTTGTGGACCCGTGATTTAGCACATTCCGATTTAGTCCAAGCTAAAGCCCTAAACCCCAAGAATTCGTCCGGTTTGGCGCCACACAACCCCGACTCGCCACACAACCCCGACTCGCTCAATCAGATATGGCTTTTTGGGGTTCGTTTACTTGTATCTTGTAGGAACCTATAATACGATAATTAAACTTTATGCAGTATAACGGTAAGGTTCATAATTTCATACCACCGTAGTGCGTATGTTGAGCAGAGTCGAGATCGGAATCTCTTTCCTTAATTCTAAAAACACCCCGTATTACGACCCCAAGATACAAGTGCTGTTCGAATCCGTTCTTCGTAATAGAATCGGAAGCCTACGAACCAGTAGTGCGTTGCACTCTTGAGATAAGAAAAGCTCGCAAGCTTAAGAGAGAAGAGAGAATGATTGTTGGTGCATTTTGGAATGAACGAAGAGCTCTCTATTTATAGGAGCTGGAGGAGCTGAATTGGGCTATGGGCCTCGAGGCCCATTGAACCAACCCAAAACCGGATCCACTAGGAGGCTGCCACTTGTCCGCAATCCATGACTTTCAAAGCCACGATTTAAGGAGTCAAATTAAGACCATAACCGCCCACTTTTGTAGGAGTTGTTGGCTGATCCGTTGAACTGGATTTTCGGATATCCAATCTGGTCCGCCCTCACCGTTGGGTTTTTGGGTTGGCCCAAAAATAATATAGGTGGCCAACCTAGATTATAATTGGGTCCACCCGCCCCGCAACACGGCACGACACGGACTCGGACACGGCGCGGCGCGGCGTGGCACGGCACGAGCACGAGCACAAGCACATGCCTTAGTGCATATTTCCCCTTATATCCTACTCCCTTTTACCTCCATATAGTCGATGTGGGATTCACCCAATTTTGACTATTCTCCCAAGTTATTGCCTATCACGCAACCAACTTTGGGCATCCATTTCTCATTCAAACGGAACTCAAATTTAATGTATGAATATGCCACGAGCAAGAGCTCGCGGAGACGAAGTCAATGCTCCCACTTTCCGGTGTTGATAATGGCCGGAGCCCACCGGAAATGTGCCCGGAAAAGTGTCCGGCGCACACATGTAATAAAACATGTTTTATTTATTCTTTTCATTAAATTAGTTCCAACATATCTTTCTTCCTTCTTGAACAAATTTGTTTGTGATTTACACTGGAAATGGGGTTTTGTTGCAGGCGTTGAAGTTAAACCAAGTAGGTCTTATACATTGGAAACATCAAGAAGATTACGCCTTACTCAAGTGAAAATCTTTGGTATCTTTTTGTCTGTAATTTGATGCTCTAATCAAGAATTATATAGGAATTTGATTATGCTAAGTTGATATAATTACCTGATGCGATTCTTTCTTTTGTAATTTCCGGGGAATTTGTACGCGACTCTAGGCCTTGGTGTTTCTACCAAGAAGAGCGTACTTCAATGCAATGTGGGAATTAAGAGTCCTGCTCTATTATGCAGTCTATTGCCTGATAAGTCTGAGTACTGTCACTTGGAATTGGAGTTCAATGAAGAACATGAAGTTGTCTTCTCGGTAATTGGTCCTAGGAGTGTGCATCTTACTAGATACTACTTGAACAACAACCGTAGACACCCTGGTTTTGATAGCTCGTATCCTTTTTTGATATCATCTTTCATGCTGTACTCAGTTGCATTGTTTTCTTTACTACATAGTCTACAGGTTCTATTATGAAGGGCATAAAATTTAAAGTGTAGACTACTGATTTTGTTTACTACATGTTCTAGGTAACTCGTATGGTATACATTCAATCACGAGTTCACGAGCCATGACAAAGGGATTATTGTAATTTCTACTTCTGATTGATTTTGCCTAGACCAACACTATTCATTTATGTTTAGATGATCTTTCTTTGACGTCTTGTATGTATATTGTATATCCGACTGTCCAATAATGGGCCAAACGTCAATAACCTCACCGGCCCAAATAAATATTCCGGCCCAAATAAATATTTCCTGTCCAAATGGAAATGAAACCACTCACGCCATCTTAAAGCTTGCTCCTTCGTCTCTTACATCCAACTGTAAGAGCTCCAAATCGCTGGTGAATTCCTTATTTCTGTAACCGGTTTTTCCTCATCAGTATAATCTCAGAGCTGAAGTCATCCGACAAGATTCAAATTTATGGGCCCGTTATTTAGCACATCCCGATTTAGTCCAAGCTAAAGCCCTAAACCCCAATAATTCGTTCGGCTTCACTCTTTTTGTTGGGCGTTATGTACTTCTTGTAGGAACCTAGTTAAACTTTATGCAGTATAACGATAATGTTTAAAATTTCATACCACCGCAGTGCGTATGTTGAGCACAGTCGAGATCGTAATCTCTTTCCTTAATTCTAAAAACACCCCGTATTACGACGGTCCGTATTACGACGGTTAACGGTGTTTAAGAATCCCAGGATACAACTGCTGTTCGAATGTGTTTAAGAATCCCAGATACAACTGCTGTTAAAATCCGTTCTTCGTAATAGAACCGGAAGCCTACGAACCAGTAGTGCGTTGCACTCTTGATTGTTGGTGTGTTTTGGAATGAATGAAGAGCTCTCTGAGAGAGAAGAGAGAATGATTGTTGGTGTTGGTGTGTTTTGGAATGAATGAAGAGCTCTCTATTTATAGGAGCTGGAGGAGCTGAATTGGGCTATGGGCCTCGAAGCCCAGCCCAAAACCGGAACCAATAGGAAGGTGACACGTGTCCCACAATCCATGACTTTCAAAAGCACGATTTTAGGGGTCAAATGAAGACCATAACCGCCCACGTTTTTAGGATTTGTTGGCTGATCCGTTGGACTGGATATTCGGATATCCAGCCCGGTCCGCTGATCCGTTTTGCACAGATGGGTCTGGCCCAAGGCCTTCCTCATCTGGACTGTTGGACTTCGAGTTGGGTCGGCCCAAAAATAATATAGGTGGCCAGCCCAGATTATAATTAGGTTGGCCCAAAAATGAAGACCATAACCGCCCACGTTTTTAGGATTTGTTGGCTGATCCGTTGGACTGGATATTCGGATATCCAGCCCGGTCCGCTGATCCGTTTTGCACAGATGGGTCTGGCCCAAAAATAATATAGGTGGCCAGCCCAGATTATAATTAGGTCCAAGGCCACATGGTGTTTTGCCTACGCCGTTCCCCATTGAAAATGGATAGTGACCCAAGGCCACATGCCTTAGAGCAAACTTGCCCCTTATATCCTACTCCCTTTTACCTCCATATAGTCCATGTGGGACTCTCCCAATTTTGACTATTTTCCCAAGTTATTACTAACTTTGGGCATCCATTTCTCATTCAAACGGAACTCAAATTTAATGTATGAATATACCACGAGCAAGAGCTCGCGAAGACGAAGCCAACGCTTCCACTTTCCGGTGTTGAAATGGCCGGAGCCCACCGGAAATGTGCCCGGAAATGTGTTAAACATGTTTTATTTCTTCTTTTTATTAAATTAGTTCCAACACTTCTTGTGTCCGGCATACGCTCTTTGCCTTCAACTTCCATGAACAAAACCAATTGTTTTTGCAAGTTTTTTACAATTTTCTGGGATGAACTCGAGGCTTAATAGCAAGTTTGAAACGAAGTGAAGAGTTGGTAAAATGTTGTGCATGTAATATGTATACTCTATCCGGTGTTGATAAAAGAAAGATGGCTTAAGGAATTGACTTTGACACTTTGGTATACTAATTGAAAGTTTAAGTTGTAAAACAATTTCAATGACATTGCTTTTCAGCTTTCACACTAGCAATACCAAAACCGCATCCAAGTGGGCGTATGAATGTCCTGCTGCATAAGTGATTCAACTCCTTTGGCAAAATTGGAGTTGGATCAAAGATCACAGCAGCCAGCAGACATCAATCAACGAACGTGAACAAGTTCAACCTCTAATTCTAGCCACGAGTTTGCAGGTACGGAATCTTCTATGCCTTCGCTTCCGTAGCTGCATTTAAGGTCATTTTATACATCAAAAAATGATTTTCTGGACAGAAAATACTATATAGTACAATGACTAAGTTTCAAATTACCCCAGTTCAGGTGGGATCGTGAGTTGTCTTTTACCACCAACACGCATGCCTAGCAAATGTTCAACACAACGCATCACGAACTATACAAAAACGAAGAGCAGACCAAATGACTTAATCTAGACCTGAGAGCACTTTTTACCTTCAAGGCCAAGTTGCAGTCCCTGTATAGTTTTGCTTTTTCCTTGAATTAAGATTTGAAGAAAGCGTAACTAGTTAGTCATCCAATGATAACAAGTCATCCCAAAGAAAGACGTCTGTAAAATCACATACCAAGACGGAATTTCAAAGGATTGGAACCAATGCTGGTTTCATATACGCGGCCTCCTTCTTTGAGCTTACCAGTATAATGAATTTTAACCTAAAAATCAAAGTTTTTTAGTACTGCATGTGCATTCCTTAATAAAAGATAAATGCATGCTTACCTTTCTTCCCACATACGCTATTTCTCCGTCAGGACTCCCTAAATTCAGCTCTTCAACTATTAATCCATTGGAGAGAGTCCTGAGATTAGATGACTTTGGCTCTTCGGTCTCCATGGTCATGGTACCATCTTTAGATGCCACTTCTTGCTTTTCCACACTAATCAGACCTTCACTTTGCTCAAGCTTTCTCTTCTTTCTTTTAGGTTTCCTTTCATCAGATAGAGGTGCACAAGCATCTGGTTTCCTGTATATTATAGAAGACAACTTAGAATGATATTTACACTCAGCAATCCATATAACATAGCAGCTGATCAGTAGAGAAATGAAAACGCATAATCTGCGAGGGGAATTTTATACAAGTCAACCATGGAACTGTTATTAAAAAAAATTATATTTCAATTGTAAAGAAATATCAAAATACTTTTCCAGCAGAAGCTAGAAAACTTACTTGTCATTTGCTTGCTCTTCACAATTTTCATTTGTTTCGTGAACCTGAAGCTTATCATCTTTGCCAATAATTTTCTCGCCAATGGAATCAGGATGAAGGGCATTGCCCTTCTTTGCCCTTTTCTTTTCCTTTCTCTTTGCTACCTTCAGCTCCTCTTCATTCTGCTCTGCTGGTTGATCTTCTAAAGTAGCAGGCACAGATGTATGTCCAATACCATGCTCCCTGAAAGCATAGAAATGTAGTAGGAAGAAGTGCAACATTAGAGAAAATATGATAATGCATTCAAATGTCCTACTTTTATGTTGGATTGTCTGTTCACATATTTCATTACGCCTTTAGTAATATTAGTATATCACATGCAGGAACAGTAAAAAAATGGATGTCTTCTAGAGATGGTTATATCTCAATTGTCTGACCTTAACTTCAATCGGAAATAATGTAAGATTTTTTTTTAATCAAATTATAAAGCATATTAACCTCTTTTGATCTGCATCAACAACACCATGAGCTCCATTTGACTGATCAGTGCTTTGTTTACTATTATCTTCGTCCGTTGAAAGCTTCTCTTGATTACCAGTGTCACCACGTCTAGTTACTGGTGAAAGCGGACCCTTTTCCTCATCTTCACTCTCCTGCAATTTGACCGCAACATCATCTTTCGCAACACCATGCTTATTAATGTTCTCATCATCCTCAGAATCGCTTATCTGGCACTTCCTGAGACGCTTAGTGCGCGGACGATCTCTTTTTTCATGAGATTCTTTGTCATCCATTATCTCCTCCTCCATCTCTGCCATTATTATTCATCAACAATTACTAAGAAACTTCTAATGATTTAGTGAATTACTACAACAAGAAATTGTTGGTTGCATGATCAAGGAACAAAGAACAAAATCAGAATTACAGAATCAGGTTCATCAAGTCATGCCAAGGCAATCTAAATTATCAAATGGCCCAATTTTAAATAACCCTATATGGTCTACTTGCACGAGATGACCTTGAAATAAAATATGGGTTTATTAATAGTGTTTCAATTGCGACAGTCAATGGAAGCATTCATGTAATTTCTGACAGTCAGTGAACAGAGTACCTTTACTGCTAAAACTAGGCGAGGGCGATAAAGCTTCCACAGCACCATCATTGATAAAACTGTCATCATAGTCATCTTCATCACTACAACCTTTGGATTTATCAGTGTCTGACTGTCCAATGTCTTCTCCAAATGACTCACTTTAGATTAAGTTAAAGAAAGATCATCTCAAATTCTTGAAAACAGAAGGCAAAATCAGAAGTAGAAAATACAATAATCCCTTTGCCATGACTCGTGAATTCGTGATTGAATGTATACCATAAGTTACCTAGAACATGTAGTAAAGAAAATCAGTAGTCTACATCTTTATTGTTTCTTTAAATATTATGCCCTTCATAATAGAAGAAGTAGACTATGTAGTAAACAAAACAATGCAACTGAGTACAGCGTGAAAGATGATATCAAAAAAGGATACGAGCTATCAAAACCAGGGTGTCTACGGTTGTTGTTCAAGTAGTATCCAGTAAGATGCACACTCCTAGGACCAATTACCGAGAAGACAACTTCATGTTCTTCATCGAACTCCAATTCCAAGTGACAGTACTCAGACTTATCAGGCAATAGACTGCATAATAGAACAGGACTCTTGATTCCCACATTGCATTGAAGTACGCTCTTTTTGGTAGAAACACCAAGGCCTAGAGTCGCCTACAAATTCCCCGGAAATTACAAAAGAAAGAATCGCATCAGGTAATTATATCAATTTAGCACAATCAAATTCCTATATAATTATTGATTAGAGCATCAAATTACAGACAAAGATATCAAAGATTTTCACTTGAGTTAGGCGTAATCTTCTTGATGTTTCGTTGGATGGATGTGTATAAGACCTGCCTGGTTTAACTTCAACACCTGCAACAAAACCCCATTTCCAGTATAAATCACAAACAAAGTTGTTGAAGAAGGAAGAAAGCTACAGGTAAACGAACCCCAAAAAGCCATATCTGATTATCTGATTGACCACGTACGGGTTGTGTGGCGCCAAACCGGACGAATTATTAGGGTTTAGGGCTTTAGCTTCGACTAAATCGGGATGTGCTAAATCACGGCCCCAAATTTGAATATTGTCGTATGACTTCAGCGCTGATACTGATGAAGAAAACCGGCTACAGAAATGAGGAATTCACCATGAAAATAGCGATTTGGAGCTCTTACACTTGGATGTAAGAGACGACGGAGCAATCTTTAAGAGGACGCGAGTAGTTTCATTTCCATTGGTACCGCAAATACTTATTTGGGCCGGAAATACTTTATGGGCCGGAATATTAATTTGCCGATGAGGTTATTGACATTTGGCCCATTATTGGAAAGACCCATAAACACAATGACAAATTTGACGATGGTTTAATAAAGCATTTTAATAGTTAAATCAATAAAAATAAAAATAAAAATAAAAATAAAACATGGTAATATAATCATGATTTTAGGCTATTTTTCATGTGCCGTTTCTATTTTTCATGAAAGGCGATCGGATATACAATATCTATACTCAAATTTATATTTGATCTTAATTTAACTGATTCGATACACATCTACAACTATTTTATAAAACAAACTCATGAAACGTTTTTAATTATCGAGAGTCTAAATATATCGATAACTAAATATCAATCAATTATCGAGAGTCTAAGTAAATCGATAATTAAATAAATATCTAATATATGTCAATTTGATACCAAATTTGGAGACTATTACATATTTACATGAATATTTGTATGACTACATTCTATAAATGTATTCCTCGGTAAGTAATAGAATCTTTGCTACAATGAAACACAATCCAAAAACCCTTTTTCTTTAATTTTATTTGCTGGATGTTGTTAGGTCTCCGCTGGATACCTCACCTGCAAGCTGCTATACAAATATACTAAGATCACGTTTCAATTCAACGATTCCTAACCCTCATTGAAACCAAACAGTTGCAAAATCCAAAGCGCCCAGCTCCCTATCTCTTTCAAAACCCACCAATATAGAATTGAGAAAATACCCATCATCAACCTAGATCAAACGATTTACAAGCTCTCAATTTCCTTCCTTTTTTGGAAGGAAAGGTTTCTACCCGCTAGGGTTTGTTGGATATTTGAAGTGGGTTTATAGATTAAATGGGTGCAGGTGAAGGGAGAGCTTCGGAATCTAATTCTGATGAAGGTGGGAGCTGCCAAACCCAAGTGGTTTTGAATGTGTATGATCTTACCCCTGTTAACCATTATACTCATTGGTTTGGTTTCGGGATTTTTCATTCCGGCATTGAAGGTAGTATTTTTGCTCTTTCAGTTTATAATTTGGTGTTCTTTTGCTTGTGGTAGATTTGTGTTTTCTCCTGGATCTGTTGTGAATCTTCTGGTTTATGGCTTTTTTTTAGTTTTTTGATGTTGCAATTGGAACTTACTTATGTTACCTTACCTTGATTCCCTTTGCCGGATTTCTAACTAAAAGAAACCTGTGGAGAAATTTTCATTCCTAGAGTTAACGAGCTACTAAGACCCTGTTTGGTATCCATATCTGGATATTAGAATCTTAGGTATTGGTATCACGATTTGATTGAGTATTAGATGGATACTTGCTAGTTGCTACCTATTTGAAATAAAATATATGATATGAGGTGTCAAGAAGATATCCCATACCCACCAAAATATAGGTATATCAAAGCTAGATAAAAATTGATGCCAAACACTAGAGGAGGGTATCAAGATATGGATACCGAACGAGCCCTAAATATGATATGATTCTTTATTATTCCCAAATTTAAGCCGTTGTGATGCCTAATCTCTTTTCCCTCTTGAATTGTGATGTCCTGGATTTACTTTGGAGTTTGGAGGCCGTTGTTTTTCCTGTTTTGCCTTCATTTTCTGTACATAGGTTTTGTTGAGTGTATGTGTTATTTTGTCATGGATACCTGCAAGGATGGGTGTTTTTCCTGAGATCATAGCGAAAGACATTGATACGGAAGATGAAAATTTTTCAATCTTGTGATTTATCTATGTCTTACTCTAAACAAGTATGCATAGTAAGAGGGTTGTCGTGATATATGCACTTTGCTGGTTTGTTTATATACAACTGGTTTAGTCTCTTATAGGAAAAATATGTATAGGTTCAACCTGTATATTTATACATGTTCGTTCTTGTTCATATCACTATATCAACCTTACGGTTTTGAGTGAAAGGTTAGAAGATTGTGTTGGTGCATTTGACTTGTTAAATGTGTGTGAAGTTGCCTACTTACAATTTCCAATTATGAACTGATTTCTTGACAAGATAAATGAAGCCTAAATGATTATATCGAACTATAAGATCGGACGTTTCACATTGTTCTGATGACAAATGACTTACTAACAAGTAACAATCGAATGGGTTGGTTGATTTTCTTTTCCTAAATCTTCTAGCATGAAATACATGACCTCAGTCAGGTTATAAAATTAAGGTTAAACTAGCTAAGTAAGCCTTTTTGAGATTTATCTCTGGTAACTAAGCCCATGGTATAAATATGTTTAGTAAATGTAACCCTAATCAAACCCCTTACCTTCCAACTTCAATTTAATGAAAGTGGTAAAAATTGAAGGGGTACACAAACCTAATGGAAATTATAAAGGGCCTATTTGGTCAAATGCTTTCTAAAATTAATGAATTTCTTTACATATAAATTAGCTGTTGATTTTCTACTATATCCAATTTAATGAATTTGAACATATTTGTTGTACCTGTTATGTCTACAGTTCATGGCATGGAGTATGGATTTGGAGCACATGAATTCCCTGTGAGTGGAGTCTTTGAAGTTGAACCAAGGAACTGTCCGGGCTTCATTTATCGGTGTTCTGTAACTCTAGGCCACATAAACATGCCTCATTCTGAATTCCGAACATTCATTCAGAATGCGGCCTCTGAGTATCACGGGGATACTTATCATTTGATCAGAAAGAACTGCAACCATTTCACAGACGATATAGCCCTTAGATTGACTGGGAAGCACATACCTGGATGGGTAAACCGGCTAGCTCATCTTGGTAAGTAATTATTTACCCTTTTGTTTTGGTTTCTCTCATTCTGTAAGTTTTGACTGGCTGGTTTTTGCAAGGCCGTAGTTCATCCGTACACATTTGTTTTAGAGGAAACCCGTGTCATAAGTGGGAAGAAATTTAAACACGTTAACCATTGGTTCCCTCCATTTGAATGTAATTCCAACATACGGACGAACTTTTCACTAGTTGGTGTTAGTAACAGTTAAAGTAGTGAATAAAACAAAGTAAGTCACACATGTTATGCAAATCAGTGAATGACCTATGAAACACTCACCAAACCGTATGTTTCATACGCCATTTGTATAAAACAGTTACGAAAACTATAACAGCTTTTGTACCAAAATTCAACTGTGTTTTTTTATATAAATGGGTCCTTTTCTTTTTGTAAGGCTTTAACTTATAATAATACATGACATAATTATAAGTAGATACAGGACTCTTTGTATGAGCTGACAGATGAAAACTTGCATGTAGCGAAATCTCTTAAAACTTTTAGCTTGATGCTCTGCTTCAGTAATCTGCTTTTACATTTGGAATGTTTCAACATCAATTGTTATTACCATAATAATGCAACTTTTCCTGAAGAGAATATGTGACATTTTTTTAAATTCAGTACTTTCGTAATACAACCCTTTAGTATACAACCGTTTTCTGAACACCGCCATGCTTTTTAGTATATAATTTCTACAAATCACCTCATCTTTAATTAAGTTTTTAAATCAAAGCCACTACTTGAATTCTTATAGAAAAGAAAGTTATTCATTACAATTTTGAGAAGTGGTTTCCAAAAATACACCATTTTAGAGGTGTTTTTTTAGAAATTATCCCTCTGAAATTTGAGCAGTGCCATTTGTTTTAACAAGTTTATGTAATCTATAACTTGAAGTATAATTTGATTTTGCACTTCTCAAACAGGGAAAATATCTTCCGCTTCCGCAATGGTAGAAAGTATTTGCGTAGACTTCTCGGATAGCCTATTCCTACACTAGTATGCATTACTGCTAAATCGCTAATTGTAGTGCATGTGGGTTGACTCTGAAGTTTATGCTAGTTCCGGTTAATCCTTGAAATTTGTAATTGTTGTCAATAAAGTTTGGGGAAGTTAACAGAATACAACCTCTGGACCGAATTTCAGGATCTGTTTGCAGCTGCTTGCTTCCCGAAAGCCTTCAAGTGACAACAGTTAAAGAGTTGCCCGAATACGATGATCACTTCGGTAAGTATTCTATCAACTCTATTTCCCTTTCCTCAGTTTAAAAATAAATTATCAATGGATTTTTTCCATTTTACAAAGATTTCTTACTATCATATATTTTTCAAAAGACGGGAGTGAAACTTCGTCCGAAGATAGTCATCATCCTCTTGATCACACCGAAAGCGATGAAACCGACAGAGATAAGCTTCTCCCAGTAGCTTATACCTCAACAAATGGCGACGTTGCCTTCATTAAGGAAGTAGAGAGGTGACAATTCTACTGTATTGCTGCTTGGAAATCTATTTTTTCCTAAGGTCTCCCTTATGCTACCATTTGCGTTGAATTCACTTGAGAAGATCATGTATTCGTAGTTTACTTGTAACTGTTTGTGTTCATCTAAAGATGTGTATGGTTGCAATTGAATCTCACTGTAGTTTTGGTCGGAACGGAAGGTTTGATGAAGAATAGGTGTCGGGAATTCGCGCCTTGAGGAGTTGGAAGTCGTCAAGGCGCTTGTTTATTCAACTTTGAGAGAGTCTATTTGTTCTTCTTATTCATGTATGCAGTAATACATACTGTCAAAATTGTGTGTGAGATCGAGCTAAAACATTACTAGCAAACAGGCTTTAGTGCTCTGAGTAGATTTGGCATTTTTTCTATAAATTATTCCTTTTTTATGCAATTATTATACATATTTTAAGGAAAATCCATTTTGGTATCCTGCGGTTTAAACAATTTTGGACGATTTCCCAACCACACCAACACGTGGTTTGGAAGATACATGAAGGGGAAGAAGAGACTTTGCTGTTGGAGGCGAAGCTCGATAGAGATGTCAATGAGACGGAAAATTTCTGATTTTCTTCGAGATTATCGGTCATGTGTACAAAATGGAAAACATAAATGGGGTTAGGGTGAAACCAAATGTCACTCCTCATCAGGATGGTATGGATCGTCCATGCGTGTGGATGATGAACCGGATATAGACGGGATTATGGATTGTCCGACAAGGTTTTCCTAGTAGGTTTTTCAAATAATGAAAAGAGATTAAGCCCGTTCAGGGCATAAACCTCTTTCATTCTCTTCATTCCTCATAATCTCTTTATAAGGTTGAAACTTCTTCATAAATCTCATCCTCAATCAACCTTATAAACTCCTTAAATTGAACAAACCTCTAAGTACCATTGAAAAACAATTTATTGTATAACATCTTTATGGATGAAAATAGCGAATTTGACGGAAGAAAATAACATAAGATATTCAAAATTCAGTTGAGTCAAACGGTCAGCCACACAATTAATTTATTTGTAAATAATTTGTATTATTGTAGAACATCTATGTCTAATGAACAACTCCAAGAGTTATGGTTATTAAACGAATCAAACCTAAATTTAAAACGAAATTTTGATATATGTTCATATTTGGTTCATTTAAAAATGAATGAGCTTGAACCGAACTTTTTTTTGAGTCAATCCCAGATAGCTCAGCTAGCATACATAGGTCAAATTGAACCAATATATTTGTATTATGTGATGGATCCGGATACCGCCGACCCTCCTTTCCAAAAAAAAAAAAAAAAAAACGTTTGAAAAGTGGGTCCCGCTTGAAATAGTTAACGTTATTTTTAACAGCTTCATAAGCCGAGACTCGATTGTTCTTTTGAGAGACAATAGAAGAATGCCCTAAACTCCGCCGCCGCTTCTCTCTTTCCATCTCTCTCGCGCGCTTCCCTCCTTTCCCTCTCTTCTCTCTCCCTTCAACCCTCGCAACCTTCACACACAGCGGGTGAGAGAGATAAAGTAGAGATAGGGGAGAAAATGAGGGGACCCGCAAACAATCTCGCCGGCGACCGTCCATCAGCCTCCGCCGTCGTCGACAATGGCGTTGATTTTGCCAACTATTTCTGCACGTATGCCTTCCTCTATCACCAAAAAGAGATGCTTTCCGACCGTGTCCGTATGGATGCCTATTACAATTCAATTTTTAAGAACAAACATCACTTCGCCGGCAAGGTAATCCTCTCTCTATCTCTTTCGCTTTTCTCGAATTGTTTAGCAGTGTGGTGTTGGAACTTGGAATTGATTTTGGTGTTCTTTGTTTGAAGACGGTGTTGGATGTGGGAACGGGGAGTGGTATCCTTGCGATTTGGTCAGCACAGGCTGGTGCGAGAAAGGTCTATGCAGTTGAGGCTACTAAAATGTGCGACCACGCGAGGGAACTTGTTAAGGCGAATGGGCTTGAAGAGATTGTTGAGGTGATTGGAGGTTCCATGGAGAATGTCACTCTTCCTGAGAAAGGTACTTACTTAGGGTTGTGTTTTTTTTTTCCTTTCAAATTTGTGATCTTTACTTGTTGAGATTGAATTGGGATTGGCTTTTGACAGTTGACGTGATTATTTCTGAGTGGATGGGTTACTTTCTACTGCGTGAGTCCATGTTTGATTCTGTGATTTGTGCTCGGGACAAATGGCTTAAGCCTGATGGAGTTATGTAAGTCACTGTGGCTATCTCTTTGTATGAATTTTTGTATATCTTGTTCTATGTGTGGATTTTTGAACATTTTTGCGGTTTGTTGTAAAGGAGAAAGCTTAAGCTTAGAAATTATTAGCTATTTTTATATTTTTAGGCTTATTGTTATCCTGCCCAATATCTCTGATGAATAAATATTGTTTAGGCTTATTGTTATCCTGCCCAGTTCTAAAAGAGTCAGTGAACTCTGAAAGTCAGACAGACCATATCAGTGAATCGTTTGACATCCTAATATTAGTTATTAGCTATTTTTATATTTTTAATTTTCTTAATCTGATAATATGATCTATCTGTAAATTGTAAGAAGATGTATTGTAACAGAAGAGGAAGGTGTGCCTTCCGGCGCCTGGCCTTGGCTTAGATGTCCCTTTTAGAACACCTTGTTTAGGTAATGTACTTCACTGGACTGGTTTGGTCACTGGTGGTAGGCTTTATTAGTATCTCTAGACCAACTTTGAAGCGAGGACTAGCAAGATTTTTTTAATTTCTTCTAAAATATTTATTTTATTAATGTCCAGTTCTGCTCTAAATTTTTAAGCTGTCTCATTTGTTTGGATATGCTTTTTTACATCAAATATCAGGTAACTAACATTTGTTTCACTAGTTTGGATGTAATTAGTTGTAAATTGTAATTTAGTTGTGCTAAGAATTGCCTCAATTTTTGAGGAGTACTTTGTACGGTTTAAAGGCCATGATGCAATTTTTTAGGGGCATGTTTGGTATCCATATCTCGATATTAGTATATTAGGTACAGGTATCAAGATATGGATATGAGATTGATATCCGATATCTTTATTTGATAGGTTGTAGTATATGAAAGAGGAAGGAAAAATATAAGATAAGTGATACCTCTAGTTTTTTGAGTATATCAAAAGTGGAGAAAGTGTATTAGGAGAATATCAAGATATTGCTTTGATACCCGTATACTTATATACCAAACACTAGATATGAATTATTTTATGTTGATATCCATATCTCATATGCAGATATGGATACCAAACATGCCTCAATTGTTTGTGTTTGCTGGTTATAGGAGGAAAGTTGTGTGTATTCTATCAATTTCAAAATCCCTAAAAGAATATATGATAAACGTAGCATCTCTTACTCTGCATCAACTTGGAGTTTGTTCAAATCTTAATTATTTGATAATATAAAAGTTAAACTTTGATGAAAAATACAGGTATCCAAGCCATGCTCGCATATGGGTTGCACCTATTAGATCTCGCTTAGTTGATCAGAAAATGAGCGATTACGAAGCAACCATGGATGATTGGTATTGCTTTCTGAACAATACAAAAAAGGACTACGGCGTGGACATGAGTGTTTTGACAAAGCCTTTTGATGAAGAGCAAAAAAAATACTTTCACCAGGTTAGTACCTTACTGTAGATTCCCTCTGTCAGTTTGATAGCTACCGATATGCTAGTCTGTGTATAATCCCTTCAATACTATAGCTCTTTATATCATTTTTGGCTTCATAATCTGCAGTTTAAAAGTCAAAGATGTACTTCAAATGTTTCTCTAATCATATTATTGTAATTATTGATCTTGTGTTGTTTTTCTTCTTTTAGACGTCACTTTGGAACAGTCTTCATCCTAATCAAGTCATAGGGCCAGCCGAAACAATATTGGAAATGGATTGTCTAACAGTTACAGTTGCTGATATTATTAGCATTAAATCACAATTCTCTTCTTTGATCGGGGAAGACGGCCAAAGGCTGTGCGGCTTCGGGGGCTGGTTTGATGTCCATTTCCGGGTAAGTTGCACTTTATCTCCCCTTACTTTTTGCAACACACGAGTATTTTCTAACTCATTTTTAATTGCTTAATATCTTCAGGGTAGGGCTGAAAATCCTTGTGAAACTGACGTAGAATTGACCACTGCTCCCAGTGAGGATTCCGGCACACATTGGGGTCAACAGGTCAGTAAAGATTGTATTACTCTAATATTTTGTTTTTCCTGTATTAACCTACCTTAGCAGTGACAAGCAATCTTAGGGCTTGTTTGGTTTTTGATTCCATAAAATCGGGAATGTGTTATTCCAATACCTAAACTATGCCATTCTTAATTACAACTCGATTCTTTATACCAAACTGATTTCTGGAACATAACAATCGATTCTTATACCAAACTATGTCATTCTTGATACCAAACCGAATCTGCTGACCAAATTCGTGTTAGAATTAAGGGTATATTCGGTGGGGCTTTTTCTGTAGATTTTCATCAAGCTTTGCGCTTTTAGAAAACTACATGGTATTTGGCAAGAGAGGATTTCCATTAGTTTTAGCTTTTTCGGAAGTTTTTTGAGGAGGTTTTTGAAAATCTACCACTAATAGCTTTTTGGATGATTATCAAAAATTTTACAATTTTACCCCTTCTACATCTATAATAATTTGTACAGTTTTGTCCTTTTTGACTTTTTGGTAAATCTACTATACAAACCTATCCCCAAATCTACTCTTTCCAAACATCAATTAAGTTATTTGTTAGATTTTTGTCCAAAAATCTACCAAAAAACTAAACCTACTCAAAAAGCTGAAACTACTCGAAAATCTCGCTTCACCGAACACGTCCTAAGATTCCTTAAGGGAAACATTACGGCACACATTGTTTGTTCGGTTATGTCTTTTTCTTCATCAACCTGCTTCTTATGCTGATCCAATCCCTTTGTTGTTGACAAAGGTGTTTCTCCTGTACCCTCCAATACGAGTGGATAAGGGCGACGAGTTGTCTGTATCATTTGCAATGGAACGTTCGAAAGAGAACCATCGACTATTAGATGTAGAGCTTGGTTGTCAAGTCAAGAGCTCTTCAGGCAAGTCATATGCTCCATTCACTAACAAATTCTACATAGAATGAAGAACAGAATATGTACTGTCTGTTATTCTTCTTTCCTTTTAATCTTAAGAAGGGATTGTGGTGCCTTAGATCATCGAGTCATGGCATTATTATTCCTTAACAGTGGTTGGTTAAAGGATGAAATTTTGTTTGATGTAGTGACTTAAGCGAGTTTGGATCTTAATATTATGCTTACCAGATTTGTGTTTACTGTTTTTGTCTCTTTGTAACTTAGATGCATATGCTTTCTTCCCTTTTATTACCTTATGCTTTTGTTTGATGAACTAGCTGGGCTCGGTTCGAACTCTTTCACTTTCTAAAACCGACTACACATTAATTTAGATAAATTTTGTCTTGGGCTAGTCATGTTTATGAACAAATCGAGCTTGAGCATCTCCAAGCACGACTCTTTTAGCTATAACACGGTACGACTCTTATACTAGACACACTACTTGGGCTAGCTATATTTATAAACGAGAGCCGAGCTAATGAGAAATGCATATAAAACCAACTTTGATATGATAATCTATTGCAATAGAGTGTTGTTCTGACTAATGAGAGAAACCTCATGGGATACATACATTTACATGTCTACCCGACTAACTCAAAAAAGAGACAAAAGGAGATTCCACCTTATTGAGTATGACGTCGAGAATCGAGATCAGTAAGCAGAAACATTGTTCTTGTAAAACTTGAGCACATTGTTTCTATGAATTTGAACAAACACAACCTCTTAAGAATTACACCGTCTAGTACACCTCACAAACATAACTTCGGTTTCGAAAAATTGAGAGATGAAGTATACAATCTTGATTAGTCGGGATGAATTTTCTTTTGAAGTTGTTTTCCGAGTTTGGTCTAAACGAATGTTCTGGAAGATGTCGTAGTGACATGCCCCGTTTATCGTGGTTGTGTTCGAGGTCTCCGAAAATCCTCCGTCTAGGTGGGGATGTTGTGGGATTCACATTTCTGCAGGAGATATGACATCCCTTTTCATTTTCTACTATCCCGCTTCCTCGCCTTCTCTTCCCGTGGTTTTTTTGTTTCGGTCATTTACTTGAGGTGTTTGTTATATTTTTCTTGTATTTTTCGCTATTTGTATGACGCTTTGTCCTTTGCCGGATCCTGCCTCTCGATACACCAAATGTATTTGGTGTAATCGAGCACCTTACCTTCTTGATTAAAATAAATAAATAAACGAGCCGAGCTTGAACATTTCAAAACTCGACTATTTCAACTAAAATAACACGGTATGACTGTTATATGAGGCGAGTTATCTTAGGCTATAAATGAGCTACTCGGATGCGGCTTAAACTCGTCCACTTTCTAAAAAGTCGAATATAAACATATTTTAAAGTCCCGTTAAAATTTGGGCTCGGGCTAGACATGGTTATGAATGAGTCAAGCTTGAGCATCTCAAACTCGTTTCTTTCAGCTAAAATAGCACGGTAAGACTGTCATATTTTGACAAGCTACTTGGGCTAGACATATTTATAAACGAGTTGAGCTTGAACATCTCAAAACTTTATTCTTTCGACTAAAATAAAACGGTACGACTTTATACGAGTTACTTTACACTATATTCTCTATGTCACATGTATTTTCCAAGACAATAATAAATACATTATAAAATTCTCATTTTAAAATTATTGAAACAAAAGTTTCAACACTTGCTTTAGAATGAATGAATCATTCTCTTCAATGCATTATGCATGTAAAGTAAATCTTATTTTATTTATTTCACAAAGAAAAGTAATCTAATAATAATATCAACAATGATTTCATATTATTATTTTTCAACTTTAACTGAAATAACGTTATTGAATAAAACAAGACAAGCACAATGTTCTCACACATTTATAATGTCTACAAAGTAATTTACCATTATCAAATATCAATCAAATAGTTCTTTAAAAAAAAGAAAAAAAAATTAAATCTTAATATATGAAAATAATTATTAATCTAAAACTAATAAAATAAAATCCGAATAGCACGAAAAGGGCTACGACTCGATCAATATTTACTAGGGTTTGGGATTGGTGATTTAATTGCATATTTTGAGGAAAATGTCAAAGCTTTGACCTAATTTAACGTGTCTTATACGTTACTATCACATGCAAGTTATTTTCTTTGATTCTTATTACTATACGTGATGCTTCAAGCTAGGTTTCATCATAAAACACGTGACATATTGTGATTATTTACATAAAATGTACCATTGTCTTAAAAGTTTAATCACTTTGTTTAGCAAGCAACAAAAGCTAGGGTTTTATTTGTAATATTTTCAAAGTTTGGGAATAATTGGTGATTTTGTAAGCATGTCCATGAGTCACGGGTGCGGGTAAGGGTCGAAGAGATCCTTACCCGTGACCCGACGAGTCGACCCGTCAACGGTCATTTTTTTTTAAAAAAAGAAAATTCGAACTCAAAGGTTATTTTAGCCTTTGGGCAAACCCGTTGGTGGGTCAACCCGCCCTTTTTTAAAAAAAAAAACAAACAAATTTGAAAAAATATAACCAACCCGTCGACCCGGCGGGTCTGACCCGTGACCCGGCGGGTTATGCGGATCTGGGTCACCCTTCCCGGACCCGTTAACCCAGCGGGTCCAACCCGTGGACATGTTTACCCGACACCGTTAAAATTAGAATTCAATCGAGAGCGAAAAAGTAAGAAACTTAATGTGCAATTTTGGTAACTAGGACTTTTTGAGAAACTAGCCTAGTAAATAGGCTTTTTAATGTTTCAATTAAGTAAATATACCCCAACCTTTTGTATTTATTCTCAAATTCTACACACTTTTCTCTCAAGGGGTACATTTACTAAATACAAAACTAGAAAAAGCCTAGTAAACCAAATTGTTTCTTAAAATTTTTTTATGTATCTAATTTATCATGTATCTAATTAATAAAATTACAATAATTATGGACATGTTTACTTGTAGTTTATATCTGTTTCATTTAGTTTATAAACTTAGTGGTTAATTTTTGTAAGCATTTATTTGTGGATGAATTTATTTATGTACGAGTTTATTTGGATTTATAAACTGCTCAATTATTTTTTCAGGCCAACATTATTTTTAAGTGTCTTTTAAGGTAAAATAAACACAAAAATAAATTTCAAGTAAACAACATCATCTGAGTTATTCTTATAAACTCGTTGAGAAATAAACACAAAAATAAACTATAAATTCATATGAACTCGTAAACCCAGAAAAAAAATATAATCTGCAATGTATGAGTACGACTCATTTCAATAGTGATTCTTAATCTTATTATGGTGTCAAATAGAATTAGGGCTCATTTGGTGCGATTCCTAATAATAAGAAATTGGTTTTAGTTTTACGGTTTCATCCAAACCGATTTGTGTGTTTGGTAGTCAAAATATATTGGAATGAGGATTCAAATATTTTTTTTATTCCTTGGGTTTTAAAAGTTTTAATGGGTTTGAGTGTTCCAATTTACCTATTTCTAGCATAGTATTTTAGGTCATTGATTTATTATAGAAGAATTATCACATCAATCATTTTTTTTTATCAAATCAACCTATTTTTTTAATCTAAATTTTAAATTTACTATCTTACCACAAACCATGTTTTAGGAATCGGATTAAGTCATTTCTGATTACAATCCAATTCCTACACACCTACCTACCAAACGAGTCCTTAATAACATTACTCGGATGCTTAGATAATTATTAGTGTTAAATTGTAAAAAAGTGTTGAAGTAGTGCCTAGTTTTACATTTATTTAATATAAGGGGTTCATTTATGCAAAATGACCTAAATTAGGAATGATATTGTGAAATTTCCCTTAAATTATTATTGCACTTCCTTTTATATACTCAAAATTAATGCATCAAAGTCAAAAACAAAACTTAATTAAAAAAAATCTCTCTCAAGCATTGAGTTTCTTCTCCAATCTCGATCATCAAAATCAATTCAATCTCTTTCATCTTCTTGATAATCAAGATCGGTAATCAACAACAAAAATGCACCGATCCTCGAGCGTAGTGTCTCGAGCATCGGACGAGTTCTTGGTGAATCTTGGGTCGCCGCCGCTGAAGGCGCAAGCGGATGCCGACGAGCTTCCGATGTACGCCGACGAGGTTGCCGACGACACTGATCAGAAGAAACATCAGAAGATGACCGGAGAAAAGGCTATTCATTTAATCCCTCTTGTTCTTTTGCTTTGTGCTCTCATTCTTTGGCTTTCTTCTTATAACCCTAATGGTGAAATGCCATTTAATAACAATGGGATTCATTGATCGATGAGAAAATGAAATGGGTTAACAAGAAAAAGTTGTATTGATTGATTTTGTTTGGTTTCTGTATTTTGTTGAATCTTTTGTAATGATTTTTGGTATGTTTAGTGTTTTGTATTTCTTTCGTTTCTGACCGTGGGTAAAGATGCATGATAACGTTTCCAATGATGAGAGGATATCAATATCGATATCAAGATATGAGATTGATATCCACCAAAGAAAGAGTTTTAGAGAAAAGGAATAGAAGAGGAGAAAAATATAAGATATGTGATAATATCAAAAGAAAGTGTAATATGAGTATATTGGTGTATCGAATTAATATTTGTATACAGGTTGGACGGAAGAGGTATAAGATGAAATTTGGTGGATATCAATCTCATATCTTGATATTTGACCATATATCAATAATTAACTAAATGATGCGGGATGACAATTTTCATGAAAATTTTTACAAGATGTTACACTGATCACTTAATCTCTTTTTTAATATATATGACAAGAGCAACTAGATGCGCAGAGGGTCAACCAATACATGTCATATTATTGTTAATTTTTGTAATATAAAAATCACCCGTGACAACAACTCCGTCATCAAAATATCACCGCTCCTATTTGTCCAAATTTAGTTAATGAGGTTCACTTTCCAATATTTTAAATGTTTTTCATTCTAAGCCCATCTCGGTTCATTAATCGAATATAAAATTGAACCGAATTTTTCTAAAAACAGAAAAAAAAAGATAAACCCAATTAAAAAAAAATCCAAGTCTACCTTCTTTTAGGGGTGAGCAAAAATATCCGATCCGACTAATCTGAAGGTCCGATCTGAAAATATTCGGGAATTGGTTATCCGAGTCCGATCCGATCCGTGCATATTTTTCGGATCATCGGAGCGGATGGAGATCGGGGTTTAGGGAAAAGTCGGATCGGATGGGATATATCCGACTAGTCTAAGAATAAATACCCTGATCGGATCTTCGGATCGGATATCCATCCGGATAAAACTGACGAATATCCGGATGCTATTGGATCGAATTCGGATTGGACTTTTTAAAGATTGCCGGATCGGATGTCCGGAAATGTCCACTTCTTCCTCCTCCTTCATAAACATCTCCAGTTTCAAAATTGATATTCGAGCCATTAACGAGATTTCCAAGCGCAAATCACCTTCGTTGGTCGCATTCCACTCCGGAAATCGCCCAATCGACAAGGAAATCACCGTATTGGTAGCTTGGTACCCCGATTAGGTCTACACCCAACTCCGTGACCTAATTGTTAAAACCCTACGGCTACGTGACCTAATTGCCCGTGATTCGAGATGCGTTGTGTTCTATGATATGAGATCAGTTAATAGATAAACCACGGAGAATGATTGGACGAGATGAGTCCTACGTCTGAAGGAAGAATTTACCATAAAACCATAACGAAGAATTTCACTTAGAACAGGAGACATGAATATCAAATATCAATAACAAACTAGTAATCATCCAAAATTCAACAACAAAAAAGGGATCGGATAAATCCTCAAACTAGAACAATTTCTCAAGGGAAAGAGAAACTTTAATGCTCAATTCTATCAGCGGAGCGGAGGAATCTCAGATCTATGGATGAAGAACTTAAGAGAAGAATGTGAATGAGCAGGGGGATAAAAGAAGGCAAGAGAGTTTGTGTATATGTTTTTAGTACTTTTTTTTCCCGTCAAAGTTAAAAGAAAGAATTGGCAATATAGGGCCTCAAATTAGTCATCTTTGTGTGTTTGACCCCTACTTTGTCCACCACTTATTTTTACGGAAAAAAGGGAAAATATAATAAAAATTGTACATTGTTCTCATTTGTTGTAGAGAAGTCATATCCTTACTCAATCAGATGAACAATGATGAAATGAGCCATTTGTGGGCGGACTTTTCAAAATTATTCAAAGGATGAATATATACTTTTGATAAAGAACAGTCCTCCGTATTCTTCATATTTGCGCCTCTCAAAGACAAATATCCTCCATTTCTGATTTCCTCCTTTTTCATCGTCTACAGCTCCAGTCGAAACTTCATCATTTTCTTACCCAATGAAAAACTCAAAAGTTGTTGATGAAGCCGAAGTTGAAGCCGAAGTTGAAGTTAAGGATATTGATGAAGCTGACAACGGAGAATCATACCCAATATATGAATAAAAAATGATGGATCTCCCTTCTAAGTCTGCTTCTCAGATTCGTCGCCGTCCTTCATTCTAGGGTTTACTCAGGCCGTAATCAAGGTACATGATCGTAAGAATGCCGGCGAGGCTATCATGGAGGAGGATGCTAAGGTTTCCGCCGTCCTTCAGTCTGGAGTTCGTCATTGATGTTCCGTCGCTGCCGGGAATCAGATCTGTATTTTTTGGGTAGACTATTTCTACTAGATTTTGGGTATGATTTTGATTCGTTTTGTTAAGTAATATTGTGTATGTGTTTGATGAATTGAGTATATTGTTAGAGCATTATTGATACGTTTGGGCATGTGGATTTAATCTTACAACATTATTTAAGTTTGGTAAAATGTTACCCAATTTATGGGTATGATTATTTTATTGTGTATATGTTTATTATTGTTGTGGTATGTTTCTTATTGTTATGTATGTTTAAAGTGACTTAACTTGAAGAGAAAAAAATGGATTGAGTATGTATTGATTTGGTACCGCTCTCGTGGCCCGCACCGAAACAGTGTTTTACCCCTAGATGTTCACTCAACCGCTGCGTGCTCACGATTTCGATAGCCATACCAGTGATTTGGAGGAGATCTCTCGAAAAATATTTAGTGCCCATTTCGGTTAACTCTCTATCATCTTTCTTTGGCTGAGTGGCATGTATTTCCGTCCTTTCAAATGAAATAGCGCATTTATAGCTTTCTTTCAAGCTGCTCTCGGGTTGAACGTGGAATAAGTGAAGGCAATTGATATTGATGTTTGTGTACAATATCGATTTGTAGGGGTGTGCAAAATTAGACTGGACCGGACCGGAATTTACGGTCCGGTCTACGGTCCAAGTTTTTTGAAAATCCGGGTTACGGTCCGGTCCGGTTTTTGGACCGTATAAAACCGTAACCCGGGTTGGACCGTAAACTACGAATTTTCAGTCTGGTCCGGCACGGTCCAGTTCGGTCCATTCCAATCCGGTTTTGGACCGGAAAACCTCACCAAAATTGCACAATTAAGGTACAAACCGGTCCGATCCGGTCCAGTCCACAATATTCAAACTTGCACAATTTATGTACAAACCGATCCAACCCGGAACCGGACCGGTCCGGACCGTATGCACAACGCTATCGATTTGTGTAAAATTTGGGTATGACAAATTCAAATTGGGTATGCTTTTAGTATTAAATGCGATTTAAATTGAAGAGAAAAAAATAGATTGAGTATGTATAAATTGGGTATGAATATTTTACAAAACAAAATACTACCCAATTTACGGGTATGTTGTTTTTTGATATTTTAGTTTTTTGGGTATGTTTGGGTTTTGGGCTTTTGTGTTTTCGATATGTTTGTGTAGTTTGACAAAATTATTTTGGGTATGACAATGACGTTTCTGGGTAAATGAATTTTTAGGTAGAAGGTGAGAAAGTATGCATGCTGAGAATTGTGCATTTGTGTAGTAGGTAGTGATAAATATCAAATGTCAGATATGTCAAATCAGATGGGATGTAAAAGGTAGTGACAATGATTTTTTTTGGGCCTAAATTACAAAGATGAAAAAGGTGGGGCCAAATTAGTAAGCGTTATAGCCAAAAGGGTTCATTTCATAAAAAACGCCAAGTTAAATGATAATTTAATGGTGCATGGTCCAAAGAGAAAAAAAAATTTAAAATATTGTGAGTTGACTCTCTAACGAAAACTTAGACAGAATAGGAGGAACGACCTTTGGTGATGGAGCCGCTATTACGGTGATTTTCGGTAATTATAAAAAACGAGTGTTTAGTTGCAAATAACCCTATATAACGGGTGGTTTCTGGTAATTCATCCTTAATATTTATACACTTATGCACATAACATAAACAAAATTGGCTCTTCTTTTACGCCTTCAGATTTCGATCATAACACAAATAAAACATACAAAAAAGTGAGGGAAAATGCACGTCAAAAGAGAACTTCGATCACAACGAGCCGGGTACAATTCCCATGGACAACCAGTGAAAACATTAAATTTGGCTCTTCTTTTACACCTTCAGATTTCGATCCCCTATCCTCGACTCCTTCTCCCAAACAAGGTTCACACTTCTTCAAAACAAAACTTCTTATGCGAGCCTTTGCTGGAATATGCCCCTCAGAGGCCAACATCGTCTTCTCCCACCTACGAGCTGCTTCGCCGGAATATGCTCCTCATATCTCAGCGCCGACGTCTCCCACATGCGAAAAAATACAAACAACAACCCACATTAAACCCTAGAAAGAATCTTGCGAAGAACACAAGCAACATCGAAGATGACCAACTTGCGTCACTAATAATTGTCCTTGTGAGTGACAACTGGGCTTAAATCACGACGACCACTCGCAAAGAAGAAGAATGTGACAGCAATCTTGTAGTTGGGTTAAATCACGAAGAAGAAAAATGTGACACCAACAGAATCAAGAGCGAGATAATCACGATGAAGAAGAAAAGCATGTGCGGCGTCTGAGTGCGTGGCAGGCGACGGATATAAAACCCTCGTCGGGGCGCATTGCCTGCGCCCGGAGGCAGGGTCGCATTG
Source organism: Fagopyrum homotropicum (assembly GCA_033239125.1). Lineage (NCBI taxonomy): Eukaryota > Viridiplantae > Streptophyta > Magnoliopsida > Caryophyllales > Polygonaceae > Fagopyrum > Fagopyrum homotropicum. The sequence continues at coordinate 156,283,041 of BSWB01000003.1, forward strand.
CGCTTAAGTTCACCCCATTGTCTCTGGTGGGCTCCCTAAATTTTTTTTTTACAAATTTCTGCTCATATTTTTTTAAAATACTTTGTAGTCCCTTTTCTTATTTAAATTTTTTCTCATAAATTTTTTTTTAAAGCCTAATAATTTTATTATTTTATATAAGACTTTGAATTTTTTATCTCAAAAAATATAATTTTTCAAATTAACAAAATCTTATTCTTAAGTTGACACATCAAAATTCATTAAATTATCTCCTTTACTCGTGAAAGTAAACCGGATGAAGATAAGAATTGCCATACCCAACTTCATGCGCTTCTTTGTTGCTCATATGCATCTAAAATACGGAAGTTAATTGCTAAATTCGAATAGATCTATAATTCTGTTTTGGATGTTTATAAGTAATTGGTAATTTGCAACGGGACGAGAGCAGGATGAGGTCGGGCCTAATAGCCACATTTCTATACCCATTCTCGAGTGTAGAATGATAATAAACACCATTCCCGTTCTCCTTTATTTTCCCATATCGTCCCGTGATGGCTTTTTCCCGCAGACATTAAAGATTTTTCGTCCTATGCAAAACCTTAACTAGAAATACGGTAAAATAAACAAGTACTGGATACACATGAAGCTCAATCCTAAAACATTTACACTGCTCCTCTGCCATCTAAACCATATTCTATGGGCTACCCCTATCTCAAAGAAGACAGAAATTACAATGGAAGAGTGGTTTGCATATCTTTTGGATAAGAAATAGGCTCAAATAATCTTTCAAATACTTAAACATTCAATCATCTTATTATTCACCTTATGAGATAATGATTGATATTGATTAAATTGGCATCTTCAAAAACTAGTTGTCATGTCAATTAAAATGATCTTAATTTCTTGGATTGTCATTTTTAGGACATTTAGTTATTCATTTAAAATAAAAAATATTACAACTAAACAAAGTTTTAATTTATCTTAAATCATAGTTTAGACTGGTTTTTCTTTTATTATTATTTTGTTATTTTATTCTAACCGAGAAACTAAACGACACGACCCTATTAATACTCGTTTGATTAAGCATTGAAAGTAAAATTCATATGAATAATTTATTGAGAAGTAAATTATGTTGACATTAGAATTCATAGGAGGTAATATAACATGTTTAGTTCTAGTCATGGAGCCATAAATTTTTTCCAAAATGGTCATAATCGTTATTTTTTCCCCTCCTTATTCTCGTTTGTATAATATTTGTTAATTAGTGATTAAAAATATCATTTATATAAAATTAATATTGATTAAAAAATCATTTTTTAAATTACAATAATCTAAAAATGTATATTTTCACCGCTTCTAATTAATAGTTTTCAATTTATCCGGTTTTTAACATTAATTTACGAGAGCTCGACGCGGTCACTAACCCCTCCCCCTCTCGTTTGTTATTTATCATACCTCATCAAATAGCCTCTCATTAAGTTAACTGCTTCATCTGAAAAATAGAATAAACGTAATAACTACATTAATTTATTAAAAAAATATAATTTTTTATAAGTAAAACTCGAATTAAACGACAAACTTATAACAATTCATCATTAAATTATGTAGTTTTGTTAGATTTAAATATATAATGAAACCCCAAAAAATTGAAAGAATGAGGTAAAGTAAGAAAGAAGGGAGAATCAAGAGTTTAATATGTCCACTTCTACAAGCTATTCTAAGGTTGTTGCCAACCTTTGCAAACTAAACCAATATGCTTATCTTTCTTTCCTTCAAGTTAAAGACAATGTATTTACACGGCTACTATTTTATTAAACAATTATTCATGGCATTTTAAATTAATATATTGCATTAAAAAGTTTGGTTTAAAGTATTATTAATGGTAGTTTATGGAATTTTTCCTAAGTTCAAAATCATTATTTGTGTAAATGTTTGTGTTTGTCAAGGTCAAATCATCATGAAAGTTATTTTTAAGACAATTTTCTCTTGATCAATGTTGTTTTCATTTATCTCTTTCTTTGTTAATGTGATTTTGATTAAGAACCTACATAATTATTAGTTAGTAATATACTAATTACTCACCAATACTCAGTTGGTTTAGTGGGATGTGATGTCAGACTCCTTATAAGTCGTCCCGAATGTAAATCGGTCAAGCCGATCGAACTGGGAGCTACTTATAAACCTTTCAAAAAAAATATATTAATTACTCTATAAAAATAACTTATTAAGAGATTAAAAAAAAAGTATTGTTTTAAAATAATATCTAATTTCGAGTACATTTGTTAAATTATTGAACGCTTTGTATCCGTCATTTTCAAGATACTTGTTTAGAAGTAAAGTGGTTGAGATGCGTGTTATTTTTTGGTAAATGATGCGTGTTGAGTTTTTATACATCTGATTTGTGCAAGAGGTTTATCTCGTTGTCAAGTTCCATTCTGAACTCTACCTTTATGAAGTACCAAATATGATTTATCACTAAAGTTTTACATTTATCATACATGAGATTTGCCAATATATTCTAAAATCAAAATTATGGTCATATTTAGTTAATAATATACTAATTACTCTATAAAAATAACTTATTAAGAGATAAGAAAGGTATTTTTTTAAATAATATCTAATTTAGAGTACATTTGTTAAGTTATCGGACGTTTTGTATCCGTCATTTTCATGATACTTGTTCAGAAGTAAAGTGGTTGAGATGCGTGTTATTTTTTGGTAGAAGATATGTATTGAGTTGTTATAGTTCCGGGATAAAGATCTTTGATCCACAATCATCGAGACGTGATTTGTACAAGGTGTTTCTCTCGTTGTCAAAAGACTCAAAATGCATTCTGAAATCTACTTTTATGAAGTACCAAATAAAATATCATTTATCATACATGAGATTTACCAATATATTCTAAAATCATTATTTGTGTAAATGTTTGTGTTTGTCAAGGTCAAATCATCATGAAAGTTTTTTTAAAGATAATTTTCTCTTGATCTTGTTTTCATTTATCTCTTTCTTTTTTAATGTGATTTTGATTAAGAACTTACATAATTATATTAGTTAATAATATACTAATTACTCTATAAAAATAACTTATCAAGAGATAAAAAAAAAGGTATTTTTTTAAATAATATATAATTCGAGTACATTTGTTAAATTATTGAACGCTTTGTATCCGTCATTTTCATAATACTTGTTCAGAAATAAAGTGGTTGAGATGCGTGTTGTTTTTTGGTAGAAGATGCGTGTTGAGTTGTTATACTTCTGATTTGTGCAAGCTGTTTCTCTCGTTGTCAAAATCCGTTCCAAACTCTACTTTTATGAAGTACCATTCATCACTAAAGTTTTACATTTATCATACATGAGAGTTACCAATATATTCTAAAATCAAAATTATGGTCATATTTAGAAGCTAAAGACCCATTCTATCTCTAGGTCCACCAAAATAATATGAAGAAAATTCAACTCACAACATAAAATGATAAATATACATACATATATATATATATATATATATATATATATATATATATATATATATATAAAAGAATATCAAAATCAATCACTTAAATTGGAAAACTAACAACCTCAACCCTTTCTGTCGTAAACCAAATCACCATATTAAAAATAAATAAATAAAAAAGATTCCAATCTTTCACTTTTCAAATTAACAATTTTGAATTTATTATCTTAAAACAAAAAAAAGGAAAATTAGAGAGAAAACCTCCCACATCTTCCTCCTCTTCTTCCTTCTCCAAGCACAACGCAGGAACAAAACACCAAAAACGGCTACCCAACTGACCAAATCCATTTCTTAGAATCATAACAAATTTTCTTGAGAGAATTCAACTCTCACATTATTCTTTTCGTTTTCCTTCTTGATCCAATTCAACATTCAAGCGTTTGTTTCAGGTAATTTATGAATATTATCATAATCAATTGCTTTATTTATTTAATTATTTCCTGATTATGCTATCAAATTTTGCCCCTTTTTGGTTCCAACTTTCAATCGGAATGGATTTTGATGAAACCCAGAACTTCATTGTTTTGTGATTGATGGTTTAGATGTTTTTTTTAGCTCTTCACTTCGATTAAAGTGTCGTTCTTGCTCTAATCAAAATTCACTTGCTTTTTAGGTTTTATGAACCTTTGATTATCGTTTTTGTTTGATTGTTTGAAGATCGAGAAAGTGTTGGTTGCGCCTGATTCGCCTGAAGTATTATGTAGTGTCGCGTAGAACTTCATTTTGTTTCAAATTGTATGGTTTCGATTATATGCTCTTAATGTAATCAATTGAAATAAAATCCCTTTTTTCTTGGATCAATTGCGTTTCTATTGTTTGATCTCTGCTAACAGATCATATTCTTTACATTATACAGATTATTGGATTGGATTTTTAGGGTGTGGGAAAAGAACCATGATGCGATTCAAAACGGGGAGTACAGTGGAAGTTTTCAGCACTAGAGAGGTGCCTTCAGGATCATGGTACCTTGCAGAGATAATCCATGGGAATGGGCATTACTACACAGTTAAGTACAAGATTGGTGCTGTTTGTGAAGTGTTTGATAGGGTTCCTAGGAAGGCAATTAGGCCATCTTGTCCTCCTCCAATGGAGGTGATGGATTGGACACCTGGTGATGTTGTTGAGGTTTTTCATGAATTTTCTTGGAGAATGGCAACCGTTTTGAGAGCGTTGCAAACGGGTTGGATTCTGGTTAGATTGCTTGGATCTTCTCATGAACTTGAAGTTAGTGAAGATGATGCTCGTCCAAGGCTTTTCTGGGAAGATGGTGATTGGAATGTGATTGGGAAGGTATATTTGTGTTCTTACTTTCTACTTCATGCTTGTATAACGTGATTACGACTTGTTTTTGTTTTAGTCTTTTCTAAGAGTCACCTTAAGGTCAACCAATGGATTTAGATTTCAGTATCTCTTGTCCTATGAATTGATTCTTGTTTTATGTTTCTTCCTTTTAGGGGCAAGTTGATGCATAGGCTTTTGTTCTTAGTTTTCTGATCATGCTAACTTTGAAACTCTTAGACTTGTTTTCCTGTAAACAATATTCTTTTGAGATGTCTTGGAATTCAGCTTTGATGAACTAACTAGCTAGCTTATTATTACAGGGTACAAGTAACTGTGAGGAGAGGCATAATGTACCTTCACGGCTGAAAAACCATACAACAACGAGCATTGCTCTGAAGAACTCGAATTTCCCATGCAGTAACATAAATGGAATTCAGGAGGTCCAAGATGTTCCTAAATCATTGAAGAGGAAGTTCAAAAGTTATTACCCTGACAATGAAGCACAAGCAGTTCACAACCAGAAAATTAGAGTCAAGGGAAAAGACAGGAGGAGAAATCAGCGCATTTCTGTTCTTCGACCTCCTTTACCTGTAAAGGTAGATGCTGTTGCTTCTTCACGAGCAAAGCCAGTTAAAAAATGCTCACGTGCAGTAAGCTTTGATTCCAGAGGTGTTGATAGTATTACATCCTCGGTTGCTAGTTGTAGTTCGTCTATGAAAAATGTGTGTCAAATACCTCAAAATTTCCTTACAGGTCCTTATGAAGAAAATGATGATTATAATAGTGATGCTGAATCTTTCTGTGCCAACCGATTAGAGGAAGGAAATTGTGTCCTTCCTTCAGATAAGAAAGTGTCGGAAGAGGTCCATAGGATAGAAATGCATGCGTACCGTAGTATAATAGGAGCATTGTATGCATCAGGTCCTTTAAGTTGGGAACAAGAAACTTTATTGACTGATCTCCGTGATTCACTCCACATATCAAATGATGAACATTTGATGGAGTTGAGGAGTTTGGTTTCCGGTAATTCCTGCATGCCAAATAGTTGACTGATAACTATGGTCTCTTCAATTGTAATCAGCATCTGCTGTATATCTTGTAGCTTTGACTTCATTTCTCAAGAGTCATAATGAGTTCATCCTCTGAAATTTTGTACATAAAACCATTATCAAGAAATGAATGTTTCCGGCTTCATCTCAGTTTTTTCTCTTTTCCTGCCTTCTTTTTCCGTCTTTGTTGCAGAACTATGATATGAACGCTGTAAATTCATGCTTTTAGCTGAATGTTTGCAGTAATTGCAAGATAACTTTGTTTGAGAGATACAATGTCAATTGATGAGACTTTGTTTGAACTACATTTGATGAATGACATGAAACGGATTGAATTATGGATGTTATTGATCCTTCAACTGTATTTCCAGGGCCGAAGTTGGAGGCTTTTACATTCGGGTCTTTGGTGTAAACTGTGAGGCAGGATTGCCATCAAGTTTGCTACATTTTGATTATTGCTAATGAGCTATTGCCATTATTACTGGTCATGGATGATGCATTCTTCAACTTGAGGCCTCCTGGAAGCCTTGAGTGTTCAATTGCAAAGAATGTCATGCCAGAATTTTGGAACTTCTGCAGGACAACATCCTGCTGTTTGACTGCCTAACAAAGGTTTTATGTTATTCTTTTGCCTTAAAGAATCGCGTTTAAGAATTCTCGTCTCAATCATATATCTTCTGTTATACTGATTGAATAATCTGTTAGTTTTGGAAGTTACGAAGCACCAACATGATAGAAACAGAATTAAGTCAGTTCTCAGGGAAACTAAAAACAAGGGAAAAAACAATATATGTTCTTATGAACTTGGTTGTTCTTGCACTGGACTTTTATCTCCTCTTATATTGATCCAGTTATTGCATTCCAGATGATGCTTAAAATCTGGAATTACAGTGCTTATAAGATATGAATTTTAGTGCCCGTTTGGCTGTAGTGGTAGAATGAAAACGAATAGAATCAAATGTTAAGGAAATGGAAATGATGAAATTAATTTTCATGTGTTAACCTCTGACTTATTGATTCGAAATCATTTCGTTACCGGAAATGATTTTTAGTGCTTCCAAACAAGCCCTTAATCTCTATTCCTTAACATTCAAATTTTGGAATGCATTTTGACCAGATCATCTTCTTAGCAAGTGATCTTTTGGTATGTTTGCTGCAATTTTTTATTTTTATTTTTATATGTTTACCCGGTCAGGACATGGATTGACCCGGTTCGTGGTTCAGGTCGGTCCAGATTTTCGGTTTGTACCTTAACTTGAACAATCCTTGCTAACTCCACAACAATATCTAAGGGATTTGCAAATTGCATTTCTTGTATGAGATGTCAACTATGTTGGTTCTGAAATTTGTGTTTGACCCTTAAGATCTATGCAGGATTGAAGATGGCAAAAGTGATATGAGGTTGAATTGAACCCAAGCTTCATGCTTAATTTGTCTTCTCAATTTTGTAGTTTGTTCTTCAATTTTAATTTTAATTTCTTTATTTTTTGATATTAGTAGTTGTTAAAATTTAGTTTTCTTTTTAGATCCTGTTTGGATTACCTCCAACAAGGGATTGTAATACTTTATGTTTAGGTTGTGTTTGGAGGACTTTTTCTATTCTATTATTTCAAGAAACTTTATGTATCAGCCAACAACCAATAATAATATCACCCCACCAAACAAGTTCTGATTTATATTGGAAATTTGGTAAAATAAATTATTATTATTTTATTTAACTCCAACCAAATAAGCTTTACCACATAAATCAACACAAGCAAAATTACATTTAATGCAATGTATTTTTAAATTCGTCCCAAGTACTGGGCATATAAGCTTTAATGTTATTGGCAAACAAGCCCAACCCGGTGGTAGAGGTGAGCTGCACATGCGACCCATCCGGGGCGCATATGCAGCCCGGATGCGCGGACCAGTCTGGGTGCATGCTCCTATGAGGCGCATGCACCTAGCTGCGCATGTCCCCAAACCCTTAATAGCGGTTGTTGCACAACCCTTCTTCTCTCCCTTGCGTTGCACAACTCTTCTCTCCATCATTCGAGATTCGAATGTTGTAGATTCACAACAATATTAAAGTAGAAGACGTCTTTTTGTCCCGGTTTGAGGTTAGTTTTCAACGTTTAATTTAATATCATTTTTTTTATTTTGTCGTTTATTATGGTTTTAGGCTGGAATTTAGTTAGTTTAGGAAGAATTGAAATTGAACATTATCAAGATTTTTGTTTTTTTACGGACTTTTTTTTCCAAGCTTTCAAATGGACTCTAATGGTGACATTCCGGCAGAGAAGATGACCAATTTTTTTAAAAAAATATGTTATCATTTAAACATATTAAAATTTAAAAATGCAAATTTTATTTGAAAACAAAATTCAGATTGCGTTAGAGAGAAGAAGCGAGGAGCCAGATTTGTCACAACATCCGCCCGCCGAGAGGCCAAAGCTCGACGATGCATCGAGACGCATGCACCACATCTCACATCCTTTGAGCCACATGATCCTATTATCACGGAGGAGGATGCAACATCATCATCGTATTATGTTTCGGATTATCATACGGAGGAGTCGGAGGGTGATCTGCATCTAGATGAGATTCTAGATGGTGAGCTTGAGCAATTACCTGTTGATACATGTTAAGCAAGAGCAAATGCTTGTTGAGCAAGAGTAGATACCTATAAAGCGGAACAAATACCTGGTGAGTAGGGGTAGACTCATATTCCAAAGGTACAGGAGCAAGTAGGTACTTGTTGACGAGTTGTTAACATGTTACTCTGACCATAAAGCTAGTGTGATATGAGGACCTAGGGTATAAATTCTTTTTTTTATTCATTAACGTTTGATATTAAAAAAAACATTTTGTTACGGATGGGGTTACTAGATTACGTGACTGACCTCGGGATTTGGATTACCCGTATTCTTTGTTTGGTTTGGCCTAACACATCCGACTTACAAAATTAGAGGACTTTCAATTTTGTGGGTCGATCACTATTTTGATTACGGAGTTTGTCGAGAGGTAACACCCTTAGAAGAACACATTTTATATGTCTTAGGGAATTGGGTATAGCGTTGCACGATGTCCAATTATTATGGGACTTGCACGTAATAACCTGGAAGAACACTGGGATTGTTTTATGTGATGTTTTGGGGTCCTTGGTTTTCTTTCTTTGGTTTGTTCCACTATGGCTAACCCGTCTCTCGTTTCTAAACGACCTCTCAAGCCACCAAGATTATCCGGTGCCTTAAATCCTTTCCTCTTACAAAAAAAAATAATTCATATATATACAGATTCTTAGGCAAAATTATAACATATAACCTTTCTTATATCATATTGAACACGTCTGTATGAAAGGATGCTTTCCTGAAATATGTATTCTTGGTCTAAGTATACAGATGAATGTTTTCCCCCATGAGACTCGACAATTTTCGTCTTCTCATACTGAACGGCAGACAATCCAGACAAATCTTCACCACCTTCATCCTCATCTGGTATATATATGATACTTGACCGTCTCTTCTGCAATCTTGCAGTTTCAGCAACACTCAATGAACTTACCTTCTGTTCAGCCGTTCTGAGTTGGATAAGCAAATACTTTATAAGTTAGATAGGCTATTAGGCTGCACGGCACCCACAACGGAGGAAATAACGGTCCCCTTGGGGAATCAAAGCATATCACACAGCATTCCGAGGATTCGCGTTGTTCTAACCCTCCTTCCGCTGCTTCCATTGGTCCTGGACCCACTCCTACAACCCTGTCAAATGAGTTTCACAGCAATAGTATCAGCATAATACCTCCTAAATGCAAAAATGCACAATTTGGTATAACTTGCAATATCCACTGTGAATATTGCACCTGTTGCTGGTTTCTAAGCTTTGCATACTGCTCCAAGAAGCAACCACAGCTTAGCTTACGTCAAAGAGCTCAACAAATGAGTCCTTGACATGAAGCATAGATTCAGGCACAGTTATCTGATAAAAAAGCCCATGCATCACTTCATATATCTCATTCACCCGAAAATGTGACTTATCGTTGGCTACAAACTCATGCCTCGAGTTCTTTACTTCTATCCAGCTGAACGCCGCGTCTTTCTTCAATCCTCTTTCCACCATAAGCTGTCTCACTTGATCTGAATCATCCCATCTATTTGCAGCAGAATAAATGTTTGACAACATCGTGTATCTTCCTGCATTGCTCGGTTCCAGCTCAAACAACATTTCTGCTGCTCTTCTAGCCAGGTCCATGTCTCCATGGGCCCTACAAGCACTTAAGAGAGAGCCCCATAGTCCAACATGGTCTGATCCATTTGGAGCTCGCTCTATCAAGCTCACCGCTTCTTCAAGCCTGTTCTTCCTTCCTAACAAATCAATAAGAATCGAATAATGATCTGATCTTGGTTTCAAGCCATAGTGAATCATCATGTCAAGAATCCGCAGCCCTTCATTTAGTAAGCCGGTATGGCTACAAGCTGAAAGCACACCGAGAAACGTGACATTGTTTGGTATTTCTCCTGCTTGTATCATGTTTTGAAACACTTCTAGTGATTCCTCTCCCTGCCCATTCTGAGCATATCCAGTTATAATCGAATTCCAAGAAACAATATCCTTTGAAATCATCCTCTCAAACAAATGTTTAGTTGATTTCATGTCTCCTCCCTTGCAGTACAAATCAAGTAGAGCATTGTATACGTACACATTCGACAAGTCACTTGTTGAGATAGATCTCATAATGTGACAATGAATCTGTTTTCCTTTCTCGGTCAGTGCCAAGTCAGCGCACACGCCCAGCACAGCCACATACGTGTACGAGTTGGCTCTTACTCCATCATTCTGCATTTGAACAAACAAATCCAGAGCTTCCTTTCCGTGACCATTTTGTGCTAATCCTGCTATCAACGCTGTCCAGGAAACCGTGTTCTTGACAGGCATTTGACTGAAGACGCGACAAGCATCATCAAGCCTAGAACTCCGGGCATAAGCGACAACCATTGAAGTCCAGGACACAACATCTCTCTCAATCATGTTACTAAAGACAGTGTAAGATAAATCCGGCCGACCACATTTCCCATATGCATCAATCAAAGTATTGCATATGACAACATTAAACTCCAAGCCAATCACAAAAGCCATCCCATGAAGTTGGCCCAACAATCTTAAATCACCCAAATAAGCACAACTCCCCACCATGGTAGCAAAGGTAAACTCATCAAACAACACATCACCACACATGACTTGAACCCTCCTGAAAAATCTGATAGATTCTTTGTAAAGCCCATGACGGGTTAACCCCGAAATCATCGAGTTATAACTCACTATGTTTGGTTCAGACATTTCATCGAACAAGTTATATGCATCGTCAAGAAGGCCATTCTGCAAATACCCAGTAATGAGAGTGTTCCAAGAGAAACTATTCTTGAAGGGAAGATCATGAAATACCTTGTGGGCGCTGTCTATGGAGCCACATTTAGAGTAAAGATCTATGAGACGGTTGGACAGGAAAGTTTGGGAAATGAGAGATGATTTGATGAGATAAGAATGCAGATGTTGCCCAAATGATCGATTTTTGGTAGTAATGGAGTATGTGATCAGAGATGCAAAGCGTTGGATAATATCAATGTTTGTAATGATCCTATTAGCTGGAAACATGAATGCTGATAACCTATAGAACCTCCTGCAAGATTACGAGGTTGCCGTTGGGGTCTGCGCTCTGCAATGAAGAAATAGAGATGATTATATTTTGACAACACAACGTAAAATCACCTTAATAATTACTTTTTTTTTTTTTTTTTTTTTTTTTTGCAATAAACCATCTTTTATAAATATTTTAGCATAACACCATCTTAATGTTCAACTATTTGCAATAAATCATCTCTTATAATTCTTTTTGTATAAAACTACCCTTAATTTTTAATGTTTGCAATTAACCAACCCACACTAATTAAAACTACTTCAAATAATTTAAAATTAAAGCATATACAAAGTAAATTTTCATTATTAATATCATAAATGATTTCAATAGTTTGATTAAGTATTACAATTTATACTAGAAATATAAAAATAAAAATAAATTTTATTATCCATGTACAAAAAAATAATCCTAAATACTTTCTTGGTATGCACAAAATTAAACGTTGTTTTTTTTAAAGTTATAACTTATTAAAAAAAATATTTAATTTAGGCTTGAAAACATGTATATAAATTACTGATGATAACATTTGTATAATTTTTTTTTTTTACATGGCTAATAAAATTTGTATACATTTTTTTGATTATTTTTCTAGTATAAGTTTTAATACTTAATTAAACTATAATACTTAATCAAACCATAGAAATTAGTTGTGATATTAATAACTAAATTTACTTTGTCAATGCTTCAATTTTAAATTATTTCAAATAATTTTAATCAGCATGGGGTGGTTAGTTGCAAACATTTAGAAATTAAGGTGGTTTTATGCCAAAGAAATTGTAAGGGGTGGTTTACTGTAAATAGTTGAACATTAAAGGTAATTTTTCGCTAATTTTTTTTGAAAGGGTGATTTATTGCAAAAGAGTGATTATTAAGGATAGTTTTATGTAGTTTCCTCTTATGTTTTTTCTTAAATGAAAATGGATAAGTGGGCTCTTATTACACAGTCTTACTATTTTCTTTATTTATATTTAAATTTAATTGTAATACACAATCTTAACTATCAAATACCTTAAATATCTATTTTAACTACTCAATTTTCATAATATCATTTTTAATCACTTAATACTTATTCTTAATAACCAATCTCCGAAAAATCTCAATGTATACTCTTTCCACCATGAAAGTAACCCTTTGTTCATAAATTGTGGCGGTGAGACAACCATGACGAGAAGTGGCAGCGATCCTTTCGGCAAGAAGCGAGTTGCGCCGGTGAGAAGCAACGGTTATAGAGAGCATAAAGCATGCGAGAGAGAATGGTGTAAAGCATAAATCTGAAGAAAAGGATAAGAATGACGTAAAATGTTAGTTTAGAGGTTTGTGTTGTAAAATAAAATTTTCTCTCCTGTTTATTTTAACAACTTAAAAATATATTAATTGAGAAGGGACATAATTTGTATCTTTGAAATAAAAGGCATTATTAACTCAATTATCTCAAACATATCAATGCATGGATAAAATATACATGAACCAATAGTAAAAAAAATATTTTGATCTAATAGAATAAATTTTTTAACCAATTAAACAAAATATTTAAACTAACAAAGTGGTCTTACAAACTTTTCATATAGAAATGTATGAATCAATTTAAACTGATAAAATAATTTATTTTTAACGAATCAAACAAAATATTTGAACTAACAACCGTAACCAAATCAATCAAACTTCACTAGAACCAATCACTCTTATAACAAAATCGAACGAGATTTGTCTCAATCAAGTTTGAGATTCGACTACTCAACCTATCAGATTGAACAAACTCTCACCCTTAACAAATATAGACCGAACTAAATGACCCTGAAACAATGCTAACCTTGCAGACGAGTGAATTACGAATATTATGAAATCAGAAGCTTAAGACAATATAGAATTGGTTTTCATCAATTTCAAATTTTCAAATAGAGAAGATACAGTTTTAACCTATGATGCACGGACATAAATACGGATACGGAAAACGGACACGGCGAGAAATGGGGAAGCGACAATCTCAAAAGTATAGGAAACAGGGACACGGCGAGTAAAACAAATAATACGTCATTTTCAAGATATTGAAATATATAATTTATATAGTATAATGATATATATATATATATATATATATATATATATATATATATATATATATATATATATGGAAAAAAATCAATGATATATGAGTAAATAAAAAGTATTAACATGATACCAAAATAACCGAAACAAAAGCTTATAAACAAACATTTTCAGTCTTACAAAACATAGAATAAACATATTTAGTCTTATAATCTTATAAAAACATACTTAGTGTCAAAACTGAAGAATAAACGATTCATTTTGCAAATCAACAACAATCGAACAACATGATCAACCAAGAAAAGCAATAATAAATATAGTAATCAAAGATTCAAAATTAATTTATGAAATCATAAGAAAAATGTAGAGAAGAGCCGGCCGACGGAACAAAATTTCAACATTAGAGCTGAAGAAGAAGATCAGTGTCCTACTTCCAGCAACCACAATCTCGCAGGTGACCATACAGAGCTAGGTTTAGTCGGAAAATAATGCGAGAGAAGAAAAAATAATACGGTAAATTAGTTTTTCTTTATGTTTTTAGAATAAATGTTTTTTTTCCTAGCCTTTAAAAAATAAGGTAAACTTTCGTTGACCGTGTCTTGAACGGACACAATCCGTGTCCTTGTTATGTCCTAGACGTGTCTTGACCGTGTCCGAGCCGTGTCCTATTATGTTCCCGTGTCGGACACGACAGGATACGAGACACTCCACCTTCTATAAGTGTCCGTGCATCATAGTTTTAACTTTAGAAATATATGGCATTTTCCAGAAAGTATCAAAATACAAGGACACCAATCGAATAAAATAAAATTTTTGGACAAAACCGTAAAACCCAAAAACTCGTCCACAAAAACTAAAAATTGATTGTTAAGAAAAAAAGTATGACGTATCAGTTTAACCGCTCTGACATCTCCATTTCGATGAACCAAAGCCTGAAGTTGGTCCCACCATTTGTCTCTTTATCTCTCTCCTCTTTCTCCGCCAAAAATTACAGTCACAGGGAGAAGCAATGGAGACGAAAAGGAAATCGTTCATTCAAGTATCGCCGGAGTCTCACTTTCCGATCCAAAACCTCCCCTTCGGAATCTTCAAGCCACGTCCCACTGAAGCTCCCCGTCCCGGAGTTGCTATCGGAGATTTCGTGCTCGACATCCTCGAACTCCATCACCATGGTCTCTTCCATGATTCCTCCTTCCTCTCAGTCTCCGATTGCTTCCAGCAGGTATTTTCTACTTCATCGAGTCTCTTGATCTTTTTTTATAAGTTACTAACAATTCCGATCAGCTAATCCACAATTTAGGGATAATTGTGCTTAGGGTTCGTTTATAACTTATCTTTGTTGGAATTTAGTCCACGTTGAACAAGTTCATCTCATTGGGACGACCTGCGTGGAAGGAAGCTCGAGAAGTTATTCAGAAACTACTTTCTGGTACATTGATTTCATCTCTATGTTATAAAAGGAAATTTTGATTATGAATTTATGAGTCTTGGGGTCTTTTGTTATAGATGATGAGCCATTGTTGAGAGACAACGATTGTTTACGAGAGAAAGTGCTAGTTCCCATGGTAAGATGGGAGTTCCATTTGAGTTCTCATTTTTTATGTTGGTGATAAATGTCGGTGTTTGTCGAATTTGTTCAGAGCCAAGTGGAAATGCTACTTCCTGTAGAAATCGGAGACATAACCGACTTCTTTGCATCCTTGCATCAAGCTAAGATTTGTGGAAATATATTCAAATTCAATACTCCTGAGCAGCCAGTGAACCTAAACTGGTATGGTGATTCTTGAACTCTTTGACTTGGGATTTCTATTCAGTATTCATATACACACCAAATTGCTGTAAATTTCAGGTTAAGCTTGCCGGTTGCGTATCACGGACGTGCATCGTCGGTTGTTGTCTCTGAAACTGATATCATTCGTCCAAGGTACAAGGATTTGTTTGCATTCGAACCAAAATACTGAATACTCTTTCTAACCTCTTGAATTGCGGAGTTAGTTTTGTCACATCCTAAATCCTGCAAATCATTGGCTTTGTTATAGGGGTCAAGGTCCTCCTGTTGGTAATTCAACTCCATACTTTGGCCCTTGTCGGAAACTGGATTTTGAGCTGGAAATGGTTACATTTTTTTTTACATTTATGTTAACATTTCAGTGCATAATCTAATTTCAGTAGAATTTCATTGAGTATCATAATGCACCAGTTTTGATGTCACAGGCTGCTATAGTTGGTCCAGGAAATGAGTTAGGAAAGCCTGTTAATATCAACGAGGCTAAAGATCACATTTTCGGACTCGTTTTGATGAATGACTGGACTGGTATATTTGTCTTTGCTCCTCCAAATACAGCTCATTTGTATTGGTCTAATCTGAAATGGTTTCTCTGTAACATAAATTTGATCATGTAAAATCTCTCTTTCGTTTCAATCTCATGGGACACTGACGAGTAACGACGACAACCTTGCTTATGCAGCTATGGATATTAGCCTTTGGGAATGTGTACCTCTTGGACCCTTTCTTTGCAAGAGTTTTGGTGATTAAAGTTCCTTGAAATTATGCACACAGTTAAGCTGTAGCCATAGTTGACAGCTGAAGCTTTTCCTATGACTTCTTAGGCACAACTATTTCCCCTTGGATTGTAACTCTAGATGCTCTTGAGCCTTTTGCTTGTGAAGCTCCGGAACAGGTGTTCTTCGATCACAGCCTATCCATTTGAAATATGGAATTTGCTAAATCCGTGTTTCAGATATCACATTCATATTTAATTGCACTTGAACTGCAGGACCCTTCTCCCTTGCCATACTTGACTGAGAAAACGCGCCAAAACTATGACATATCATTGGAGGTAAACTTCCCGTGTAGTGATTCTGTCATTCGAAAATATATAGTCCTCATAACAGTCTATCGAATTTGATACTAGGTGAGTATCAAATCTGTTGGTCAACCACCTTGTGTTGTTACAAAGAGTAACTTCAAGCACTTGTAAGTTTCATCTAACCCACGTTTTGGACTATCGATGATTTGCTGTTTTGTGACAACTCTTGCGAAACATGGAACAGATACTGGACGTTGTCCCAACAACTAGCGCATCATACAGTCAATGGTTGCAACTTAAGGCCCGGTGATGTCCTCGGGACTGGGACTATAAGCGGACCAGTATGATCATCTTTATAGCTCTAAAAATTTCTAGTGTTGTTGGTATTGGATCTTTGACATGAATTGAAAGACGTGTATGGACAGACGCGTGATTCTCTGGGAAGCTTGCTTGCACTGACATGGGATGGGCAAACGCCACTTGATCTGAATGGCGAGAGCCGGACATTCCTGGAAGACGGGGATGAAGTCACCATTACCGGAGTTTGCAAGGTATGATGCAGTAAAAGAAACTCAGTATCCAACATGCTGTAAATAATTTGGTGTCTCGATAACATTTGAATGTCTCGTTTTCGAGTTTCGACAGGGGAATGGCTACAACGTGGGGTTTGGGACATGCACAGGGAAGGTTCTCTCTTCGCCACAACTTTGAAGGATTAAACAAAATTGCATTACATGTGTTAAGAAAGAGCAGTCAAACGTATACATTTGATGATGAAGAGAGGAGGAAGGTAAGCATCTACTAAGCCCTAATCTATAATCTCTGATGAATTGCAATTTCTTCCCCATTAACCAAAACTGGAATTATTTAACTTGAGGATCTACTGCAATCATAATCAATACAATGCCTATCCTAAATGATCCAAAATGTCCTCCTCAACTCTCATTCGTCCCGTGTACATCAAGATGATCCCCGTCTCCAATAACCCTCCAAGCAATCAACCATGGATCCCATCCGCGGCTCGAACAGCAGTTTCGATACCAAACTTCTCAACTCTCATTCGTTACGGCCATAACCCATATCACCAGGGTTCATCCCGGATACGACAAGATGATCCCCGTCTCTAATAACCTCCAGACAATCAACCATGGATCCATCCTCGGTTCGAAACACAACGTTTTCGACACCAAACTTCTCGGATGCAATCTTGATCAATTCCCTGAAACTATCTGGCACTAGCACTAGCATCCTCAAGGATCCTCCCTGTCCATCGGGACAGCTGATTGTTATCCTAGAAGGATAAGGCGCGTTTCCGCCTGCTCCACCACACCCACACGAACCCGTTGGGTTCAAAAAAGACGGAAAGTTGTCTTCTTGTCCAACATGGGCGGCCGACATAACTCCAAATAATGAGTTACGGAACGTGTTTGTCCTTCTTCTTAGCCTTGAATGTCTTCCAGTTGATCCTTCCTCATTTGATCTCCCAACAGATCCTTCCTCGTTCGGTTCAATTGGAAGTGTAGGGTCACTCTTGAATTTCTTCAAGAACCGAACTTTGCTCACTTTTGTTTCTTCTTTCGGCATTGTGATGGTGATCCCTTGGGGTTCAGACACCGGCCTTGATTCGAATAGGGTTTTGATCTCGTCGTGTCCTTGTTGCTCAGCAAGATCCCGCGGGGTCCACCCACGGTTGTCAGGTTCATCAACATTGCATCCCTGTTCAACAAGGTACGTAACAATCTCAATGTTTCCTTCACATACAGCCACATGAAGCGCCGTGGTCCCTGTGCTAATTTCGGAATTCGTGTCGGAACCACTCGTGACCTTAGAGCGTAAGTCACCCCCAAATTGAGAAATCTGTTTCAGAAGATGAAGGTTGTCTAGCTGAACAGCAACGCATGCAAACATACCAACGTCCCCAGCTCGAATGTCAGCTCCATATTCCCGTAGCAGCTTAACAACCGAATCTTGCTCACCCACCATAGCTTCCCAAAGCGGAATGCTCCCTTCTCGATCTGAAAAGGTTCTACAAAATGTTAGTCATCAAAACAAATCCGAAAGTTTGGATACTTCTAAGTAACGAGAACCAACCTCTACAATTCGGATCTGCACCATAATCCAGCAAGACCAGTACACATTTCTCACTACCCTTGGATGCTGCAACATGCTGATAGCAGACAAAGAATCATGAAAAAACCAAAGATATTGTTAATTTTTCAGAGAAATCATGATCAACAATTCTAACAAAGCAGAAGACTGAAGCAAATACCAGAGCTGTCCTTCCGCTGTCTTCTGATTCGTTTGGATCAAGGCCGCGCTTCAACAGCTGAAGCATCAAAGAGTCATTCCCTCTAAGAGCAGCAAAGCATAGATTTATCAGATCAAGCCTACCACGCCCAAGCATATTCTCCGTCTCCACTAAAATTTTCTCCATGATCGGATTCGTTGAGTCCTTCAAATGCTGCTCATGAAAGTAAAAAAGAAACCGATAAATAAGGTTCTTGATATTCGTATTAGTTTAACATTGCTGATTGTTTCTCAAGGATTACCTGAAATAGATTGTTCATTATAATGGTTCCGTCTCCCACACTGGACTGAACAATATTCAAGAATTTGTTCCTGTTCAACCTTAATAGCTGACATAACCGTGTCGTTCGTACAGTGAACACCTGTGGCCTGTAACAAAGGACACCGACTTCACCACATACATCACCCTTCTTCGCTGTTCCGACAACTTGCTCAATTCCATTTTTAAGCTGTATAAGGTCCTGAATAAAAGAACAATAGAAATTAGATGCAACCTTCATATGGCGATGAAAACAACAAAATAGACTCGAAGAAGGAAGAGAATAATTTACCACTGAACCACTAACGATAACGTAAAAATCTGTTGGTGCTTCGTTCTGCAAGACAACATCTTCATTCGTAGAATAAAACTCAGCTTTCATTTCAGAGACCTTGAGAATCAAACCAAGACAACAAAGTTAAGAATCTAGAAAATATATCAAAGTGTCAAAATTTTCAAACATGAGCTCATTATATAGTACTACCAGCTGAAAAAGGAGGTCATTGGACACACCCCGGAACAAATACACATCATCTACGAGGGAATAGAAAAGATAATGAGAAATGCTAAAACGAATGGCTTTCGGGAGAGAATCCAGAATCTCCTGCTGTTGCAATCCCTCGGAATCTGTCCTGTACTTGAGGCAAATATGTGCAAGCATCTGTTCTTGCAATCGTAACGGTAACTGATGTCGTTGAGCAAAGCTTGATGCTGATTGAATGCTATCTCGCTGTAAAACAGAAGCTGATCAAATTTACTGATGACAAAATCAGACTACTTCGAAACTCAAAACACTTACATATTTTCTAGTTCTGAGACTAGCATGCGCAACCAAGTTGGTCATGTTCCCGATCAAATAAGCAGTGAGCCCGAGGTTGAAAAGCATATAGAAGATGTCGAACAACATCTCCCACTTATTCACAGGATGCAAATCTCCATACCCAACTGTGCTGAGGGTGGTGATAGCCCAATAAACAGACATAACATATCGAGTCCAAATACTGAACTGGAGGAAATCTTCCATGGTTGATCCTATCCATGTTTCTTTCCTGTCATGATAATGTGCCGCAATATGATAATAGAAGCATCCCGCGCTATGTACAGCAAAGAGGGTAACCTGAAAAAGGAAGAACTTGAGAGTATGAAGAACAAAATCAACTAGTATGGATTATGCAAGTTCACTTACACAGACGAGCTTCACGCATCGGACTCCAAAGTAATTGAAGTTCCTATCCTTTTCCAATCTAGTAAAGAGGCGATTCACCCTATGAAGCCGCCATAGACGAAGCATGTTCAACAAGCCATAGACTTGTATAGCACGAGGGAGGATGCTCAGAGGTAGTTCACAAGGGCATGTGGATATGATATCCAACCACATTCTCAGGCTCAAAGCATATTTTCTAGCAATCAGCTTCGGATCATCAATAAGTTGATAGCTCGTTCTATCAAGATAGGCAACAAAGAAGGTGAGGACGATGTCCACAAGGAAGAAGGCATTAACAACATTGTCGATGATGGAAAGCGGCGGCCTTGGCCCATCAAGAAACCCGAATTCAAAGGGCGAAACCCATGCTGTATAGAGCACAAGCAAGACAAGAAAAGTTTCCCATATCCTGCATTCATCATTCGTTCCATGAGACTAATAGTCAATGAAACAAATCAGAAGGACTCGATTGTTTTCCACTTAGAACGGTCTAGCACCCGCAAAAATTGTTCTTTACAGAAGTTAAGACAAGAGCAAAAGACATTCACATCAACTCAATCTAAGGGCTTGTTTGGTATACATGTCTAGATATCAGGTATGAATATCAATATAAAAAAGCTCATATACAAGTATATAATATACTGACATACTACTAAAACATAAAATTTCTCTCCTTTTTATGTGCTCCAAAAACTACAGATATCTCATATCTTATATTTCTCTGTCATTCTACCTTCTTACTCTTGACTTATTTATAAGTTTTAGGTTCAATCTAAGTTTTAGGTTCAATCTAAGGGCTTGTTTGGTACCATACTCCTAAAACATAAACATTCTCTCTTTTTTATGCATTCCAAAAACTAAAGATATTTCATATCTTATATTTCTGAAGAAAAATCTTCAAAAAAATTCTCTCTTCTCCATGTTGTCATATTCATATGCATCAGTCTATCAAACAAAAGATATCAGATATCAATCTGTTATTAATATCAATGTAATACACATAGTATCGATTTATGATACGATATATTCACATGCATATATGATATATGAATAGCAGCCCTAAGAGATTGAAGCAACATTTTGCATCAATGGAGTAAACAATAAGAGACAAAAAAGAATTCTTCTTCTGTGAAACACTGTAGTAGCTACTGTGTATAAAGAAGCCTCTCAGAAAAGGCATTCATTGCTTTCTTTTTCTTTAAAAGCTAAAATAATTACAGAAGTATCATCATATACACGCTAATAACAAAAACAAAAGGAAGCAAAATCGAAAGAATCAAGCGAAAATATCACCGATTTACAGTACTGAAATACATCAATCTATAACCTAAGAGAAGAAAAACGAACCTAAGAGAAGAAAAACGAACCTAAGAGAAAAAACGAACCTGTAACGATGATCATAAGGGGAAATAACGTATCGATGAAGACGAACCCTCCGATTGCTACGAGCACCCAAGGAGGGAAGAATCTCAGTGGTAAGGCTGTAAAAGCTTCCTTCTTCCACATCAGTTTTAACATCATCTTCTTCGTCACGGCGATGATCATTGAAATCCGAAAGAGGAAAAGTCGAATTTTTAGGTTTTCGATTTGATCGTGAAAAGAGGAAGCCGCTACTAATACTGCTACCAAATAGACCTCCGAATAACACCATTGTTGATGAGAGGAATTTATGAATCTAGACAAAGTGGAAAAAAAATTTAAAAGAAAAGTTTGGGGGTTGGATTATTAATTTTGTTATGGAAAGATATAGTTGGGAGATTTGAGAATTTAAGAGGTATTGATCGCCACGTGTTGATCATGCCACCTTCTTCTTCCTTGATTTGCTCACTGTATATTCCGGAGAGAGTTTTGCAAAGAAAGACTGAAATCCTCGTGGCTTATGGGAAGATATTAGAGAGAATATATTTGTATATATAGGGTTTGCTACGATAGATTTTTTTTTTTTTTTTTTATCTTTTTGCTTCGTGAGATTTGCTACAATAGAAGTTTTTTTTAAATACTACATTAGCTGACCTTTTTAGGCACCGATAGCCCACTGGGCTTTTAAGTTGCTCTAATACTATTTTTGGAAAATAAAAATTCGAAATATAAATTATAATCAATATAATTTTTAATTATCTTTTAAAAATATTTATTTTTTATAATTAATTATATTTTTAAATTAATTTGCTAAGATATGTTTTGGTAAAAAAAATTCATAAAAATTTATAAATTATTTTTATAAAAATATTAACTTAAATATTTTTAATATAATTTAAAAAATTCGAGAACCGACTTTGAGACGTGGCAATAGATAGATTCTGCCGGCCCCGAACCGCCGGTCATTCGATACACCTTTGACGGCGAGCTCGATTCCGATACAGAGAAGGCTGCGAGCCGGAAGTTGGAGGATGCTGTTCATCGGATTATTGTAAAAAGGTCTCAGCCTAATTGGCTCTCCTTTCGCCCTGGATCTTCTTATTGGGTTCCTCCTAAAAGCAAGTCTCGGGGATTCGCTCAGGTTATTGGCAAATTGGCTAATTCTGTATCTGCTAAGAATCCTGCCATGGCTATTGCCTCTAATCGCGGCTGGCCTTCTTCAGTTCTTCCGAGTACTTCTTCAAAGGTTTAGGTTTTTACCACTCAACTTTTTACCTAAATTGAATTCGATCTTCAGCTTGTTAATTAGGGAATAAATTTTGTTACCCTAGGTTTGGATAGTGAGATTAGTAAAAGTATGTCCTTTTTGCCTTGACCTGAATTCGATCTTCGATTTGTTGCTTAGAGTTTTCAGATTGTGGAATTAGAAAAAGAATAGCGTTATCCTGACTGTTAATTTTGCACTTTGAGATTGTTTAGCTTCAGCTGGTGATTGCTGCTAATTGCTTGATAGGCTTATTCATGGGGGGTTCACTTAACCTATTCGAATTTTAGGGTTTCATATAGTAATTAGACGAACAATTTCATGATCCTGACTGTAAATCGTGCCTTTGATGATAATCTCACAATCATCAGCAATTGCTTGACTTCAATTGTGTGGATTGTTGCTGTTATAATTGCTTGAGATCCAGAGGCTTAAATTAGGATGTTAAATGCAGGAGCAGGCCCATCAACAAGAGAGGTAGAGACTAACTCTAAGCACAATTCAACACATTCCGAGGATGAGGAGAGTTGAATTGATCATTTTAACAGAAGACGAACGAGTTTGAGGGGTGAGATCTTCATTCGGGTTAGTTTAGGGATTTCATATTGAAGTAAATATGATTTCCTGTCTTCCCGTACGCGGAAGACAATAAATACGAATAATACATTAAAAGATACGGCACCTTTGTAATAAAACTAATAATAACTACGGATAATATATTAAATAATAAGGCATGTTTTCTTGATTACACGCATGTTCTCATATATATATATATATATATATATATATATATATATATATATATATATATATATATATATTATATTATATTACTATAAATATGATCGTGAAAAGAGTAAGGAAGGATGAAAATCCTCGAGTTTATCTATGTACATATATTAAAGCAAAATCATTTACTTCAACGTGGTTCATCCTAACAAAAAAATATGATACGTCTTCCGCGTACAATAACTACGAATAATACATTAAACGATACGGCACCTTTGTAATAAAACTAATAATAACAAAAATATGTCACGTGTCATTTTCTTAGAATTTTAATTTTCTTTAAATAATATATATAGTTACCATATTTTAATTATCCTATTATAAAACTTATATTTATCTACTTACCAAACATATATGTATATATACTATTAGTGGTAAAATATATATCTATATACTAATAATAAAGTATAAGCCTTTAATGACATATGTTTTTTTTCGTTCTTTTTGTCAATGCAATTTAAAACGCACTCTCATTTTAAAAAATTTAATCAAAAAATTATATAAACTAACGATCTATATATATATATATATATATATATATATATATATATATATTTATACACTAATATTATAAAAAACCTTAATTACATAAACCATGATTCCATATATTTTTATATTACG
Source organism: Fagopyrum homotropicum (assembly GCA_033239125.1). Taxonomy (NCBI): domain Eukaryota; kingdom Viridiplantae; phylum Streptophyta; class Magnoliopsida; order Caryophyllales; family Polygonaceae; genus Fagopyrum; species Fagopyrum homotropicum. The sequence goes on from BSWB01000003.1 coordinate 156,307,201, forward strand.
GGTCGTGTTAACGTTCAGTTTCATTTAAGACCTTTTTTTTATGAAGAACATGTAAACTATCATTTATTTAAAAATATCTCTTTTTGTTTTTATAATCTTTTACTTTCCCTTGTAATATTATCTTCCAACTCAATTTAATTAATAATTAAATTTGTTTTACAATTTATTGAAGCTAATCCCGCACACGGTGCGGGTATTAGACTAGTTTATATTAAAAAAGGGAGTTGAATTTGAGTACGAAAATCTTATTAAAGTTTATGCTCGTACAACCTATAAGATTTCAAGTGATTTTGTTTTATATAATTATACTTACCTTTTGATTTATTAGGATATATTCATGTATTATTTTTCTAAAATAGAATGTTAGATATTAAATAAATTTCTATAATTGTTATATCATTAGATTCATTGTGTATTTAGCATGATTACTAATTTAATTACCCGTTTAGTTTCATCGTATTTATAGTTAGTATCTTTATTTTATTTTTAACATAAATAACATATCATTGGTTTTATCATCATAAAGTATATCTACAATGAATAAGTACTTGACTCGGGTGACAATCATTACTACGATTAGGTGTGAGAATCAATCTCAACCGTTTAATGAATAAAAATTAATAGCTGTGATAAGAATAAATTAATGTCAATTTTCCTAAATATATTTTTGTAATTATACTAAATATTATAATTAAAGAGTACATTTTTATTTGGTTTATGATAAATATATTAGAATTTTCGATAATTTAAAATAGTTTGAAATAAATTTACCTAATCAACTATATGAAGAAAAAAATTACATGACATTTTATTTTATTAGAATTGATATATTTAGATAGTAGTGTTAGTTTGATATTAACTTGGGAGAATTTGATATACTAGGCTTTTTTGAGTTTTTGTTTAAGAAAATGTACCCAAAATTTTTACCACTTTCATTTAATAGTAGGTAAAAATTATTAACCCTTCTATTTAGAAAGAAAGAATAAATGATATTTGTTATTTGTTATATAAGTATAAGTTTTAATTTTTAATTACTGAATTTGTTTTCTTTTATTATTTTCTTACCTTTTTTTTCTTTTTTATTTTCTGAACTAAATTTCTCATACCGGAATTTCTAATACCAGAAATTTCATACCAGAAATTTCTTACCATAAATTTCATACCATAAATTTCATACTTGAAATTTCATACCATAAATTATCATACGAAAAGTTCATACCAGAAATTTCATACGAAAATTAGATACCAGAAATTTCATATGAAAATTAGATTCCATAAATTAGATACCATAAATTAAATACCATAAATTAGATTGCAGAAATTATCATACCAGAAATTATATCATCATACGAAAATTAGATACCAGAAATTAGATACCAGAAATTAAATAGCATAAATTATATACCAGAAATTTGATACCAGAAATTAAATAAATTTAATACCAAAAATTAGATACCAGAAATTTAATACCATAAATTATATACCAGAAATTTAATACCATATCGATAATTTACTAATCCCACCATCAGCAAACGTAAGCACTTCACCATAATAATTCGGCTTGCAATCCACATCAACTACAACAAACCTAATTGAACCAAACATTTCTCTACTCAAATCAAATGATATTACATGTGTGAGCAACTCCGCATTCTTCGAAGCGAGACTGAGAGCCTTTAAAATATAGCCCCACACTGAACAATCCTGGCCTTCAAACTCGTCTTCCATGAATTAGATCCAAGTGTGAAATCCACGCGCCACACTAAAGTCTTGCTTAATTGCTGCAAATCCAATAAGCAAATCACAGAACATATGAAAACAAAAGCGTACTAATTGACAACATAATTTTGAAATCAAATAAAAAAAAGGAAAAGTACTACCTGAGGTTGTTTGAGGGATGATGAGATTTACGCCTCCATGGATATTCTAACTTGGTGAGCCTTGATTTGGGATTGAGCTCGAACAAGAGCTTGCATGCATTTCAAGGTTAACTCGCCCGCGAACTAGGGCTTGCAGCCTTACCACGGCGATTCACCTCTTCCAGCGGGATCTCTGCCGGCCACGACCGACCCAAATAGAGGGATCGGATTAGGGATTCGGATTTCTCGGTGCCCAGGCCCAGGGCTAGGGTGTACCAGGCACGGTGTGCAAGGATTGTGAAATTGGTTGGGATGAGAAACAGGGAACTGCTCTGATAAGAACAGAGGTTGAAGTGAGTCCGAGTCAAGCTTTATTCTGGTATGAGTTAATCGGAGTGGGAAGGAGACGGTGTTGAGTAACAAGGCGGCAGTGGATGTGGTGGTTGCAGGTTTCCTGGGAGGGAGAAGGAGATGCATGAGAGAGGTCGGCTGAAGTGGGCTGAAGCGTGATGTTATACTAGGGTTTCACGGTTAAAAAGAGAGAGGGGTACATTTTATTAAAGAAAAATAGCTAAAAGCCTAGTTAATACAAGCAAAACTTAAAATAGCCTACTAACCAAATTAGCCCTATTAACTTTTTATATTAGTAGGATTTTATTTCATCTTGACTTATATGATAAAAATAACTAAATTTTAGTTAAAGATATATAATTGGTTATTAAAATAGATATAATAGATAATATATAATCTATATCTATATTTTATATACATATATTAAAGCAGAAGCACTTCATCCTACGTATCGTATTCTCATGAACTTCATGCCACATGTCATTTTCTCAAGTATTTTAATTTTATAATTATATTAATTTATAAAAAAATAAAAATAATTAATATAGATAATAGATATATTATTTCTTTTTTTTAGTCTTATCACAATCTTCGATATACTCTTATGATATTATTCTTATCATTTTTTGATAAATTTCCACTTTTAATTATAAAATAATTAGATAGTTTATTATTCTGTAACACCCCAAGTTCTGGGAACTCGAAGCACTACGGGCTAGGACCGCACAATGGGTCCCGACCCTCAGAGTAGCAACAACAAACGGATCTTACAACAAGGCATAGACGAATGAAAACCAAAACTCAATATAAAACCCAAGGTTTAAACCAAACAAAACGGAAAAGACTCGCAACCGAGCTCAAAACAAAAGGGAAACAAAAAAAAGAAACATAAACTCAATCTCGTCCTATAATGTACGAGAACCCCGGCTGACCACACCATCCGGATCACTCAGCAGCATCCTGAACCTGCGGAACATCTACAACGACGGTATAAACCGTTAGCTAACATTCTAGATATAAGCAAGAGTGTAAGGGCACAAACACACATAAGGTAATGTAAACATATAGAATGCTTGCACACAACCGGTTATTATCTTTCATTAAGGTTATCCATTACTAATTCAACTTCTTTTGTCACACGAGAATCTCCCGAAACTCGCCTCCGCTTCCGTCTGCCAATAGGAATAGATTAGTACTATCCGTTACCTACGGGCCTGGGTTGCAAGAGCACATTCTAGTTTCCTGGAGAACTAGACAAGTGGTCACCGCCCGGTTATAATACACTTGGGCCCGTTAAGGGTAATAAAGGGTGAATCCTATTTCCAATTATCCGTTATAACATGTTAAACAACACAAACAAGCCAATACAATTCAACTAATACGCGAAATGAAGTTAAGTAAGTCCAAGGAACTTACCTCACACGAAGGTAAACCAAAAGATCAACAACAACTCAAGAAACACTCAAGGGAAGCTCAATTTCCCTGAGGAAAGGAGTAAGGGAAGCCTGTACGAACAAGCAACAAGGATCAGGGACGGAACGGTTGCTAGAAGTCTATGACTTCTAGTCTCAACGATCTCTTAGAGATCAACACATGCTAAGGGCTCAACCTTAGTCTTACAACACTCAGGGAAACAAGGAATAACCATAAGGAACCAAGGAAGAGGAAAGGAAGGAAGGAAGCAACTCACCAAAGACGGGAGCTAATGCAAAGAAACCGCAGGGGCGGCTAGACAGATGTGTAGGGGCGGCTGAACAGAGGCGCGGGGGCGGCTGAACAGAGGCGCGGGGGCGGCTCTGTGCAGGCGCAGGGGCGGCGGCGTGACAAAAAGTGTTGTCCGCTTTCTTCTTCGACAAAACTCGCAGCAAGGGCAACCAAAGCTCGAACATTTGGCTCCAACTGTAATAACCAAAAATTTAATTTAGATAAAATTGAATTTAAACTCCGTTTAAAATCGGATCAAACCGGATTCCGATCCGCCAACATTAATTCTTTTAAATAAAAGAACACGAGGTTAATTTCTATCATTTTATGTGACTTTGATTCACATAAAATGATAACTTTTATAAACCGTAAATAACTCCGCAAACAATTCCGTAAATGTTTCCGTACTAAGCGAGTGTTAATCTTTTCAGCTTATCTTTTTCTTATTTTAGTGAGCAGGCCCATTATTTTTAAGCCCAGTTTTCAGCCCAGCCCATAACTACCTTAACCCTAATTATCTAACCTAATCCAACGTTTAACCTAATCTAACCCTAAACTAATCGTAAACCACGTCTCCCTCCGCCTTCCCTTGTGAGACTGCGTACAGCAGCAAGTCTTCAACTGCGACAAGGAGCCCGAACCAGTAACGGCCATACCGTCGACCACCCAAGGGTCCGAGCATCTGCACTGGCGGACACCCTTCTTCAGCACCAAGACCCTTCGTCTACGTCGAGCAGGTGGGCGCCTCCTTCTCTTTCTGTTGATGCGATCAACTGGTGCTAAACGCCTTCCCTGCTGCACAACTGCCGTCGATCACTGCTGTTACCGGCCGAACACAGGATAGCACACCCTCGCATCCAGTCCAAGCCACTGCACGCGCCATCCATCGTCCCCAGGAGTGGACCGCTCGCCAGGTTGCTGCAGCAGAAGACCGACCCTCTGAAGCGCAGGATAGCAGTCCTTGCAACCCAGAACCTGGACACGCCGAGCCCGCCTCCTGTGCAGCCAGACGAACCTCATCTCAGCCCAATCGGATCTCAACAGTGAGACCAAGAGGAGCTGTCCAAACACTGCAGTAGTGGAGCCGATTCTAGCCTCGATTCCCTAGTCCGATGGTGCTGAGCGACACCAGTAATTCCCGTGGATCCATTGGTGTAGCAGTCCGGTATGAGATCAACCTCCCTTGTTTCATGTTATTGGAAAGATGAAGTTATGTATGTGTATAGTGATCTTCATAGGATTCGAACCTAGGACATGTAGGCTAGGATTTTGTGGATTTTAGGGTGCAGTGGGACTCGAACTGCTGACCTCTGGGTATAAATAATGGGAACAGGTGCTGCCCTGGAGAATCGAAATCAGGACCTCCTGCACACCTTGTATTCCAGCCTTGATCAGCTGACTTTAGGACCTAGTTTCGATATCTTAGATCGAGAATCCACCGTTGAATTTTTAATATATTTGAGATAGAAATATGAAGTTTACTGTGTTAAATTTTGAGAGAAAGTTAACGGTCGGATTAAAACTTATAAGGTTTCAAAGTAGGACATATGGGCTGTTTTTACAGCAAAGGGAAAATTGACTAAGTATGGAAAATTTCAGCTTTTACCTCAACTTTGGAGATTTATGAAAGGACTATGGTTACATATTTTGGAGAGATCTTTACCCCTATGTTTAGTATGTATACCATAGAGAAGCTAGGATTTTATCTCGGAATTTTATACCCTTATCAAAGCCGTGTATATGAACCCAAAGTCGAACCGTAACGACTATGGTATAAATTAAGAATGTTGGATAACTCTTATAAAACCTTACTAAATCCTCACCAAACTTTTCAAGGAGAACTAGATTATGGACATAGGTTCTAAAAGAAAATATTAGAACTAAATGAAAGACTTTGAGAATTTTCGGTACTAAGGGTAAAATGGTCTTTTACTGTAAGAGAGCTTTTTCCGTAATTCTTTCGCATGAGGTTGGACATCTGGATGTGATTTTGATCCACATGCCTTATTTGACAGGCGTTTGAGTTACCATGGGTTCGGACCGAGTTGAGATTTGAGAAAGCGATTTGGATCAAGGTAAGTCCTTGCGACTTACTTAGCTGGTTTCTGGATATTAGTTGGGTGATAATGGCTGTGTGTGTACAATGTGTGTTAAAATAAATAACAACTTATTAGGACGACCGTGGTTATTATGTTTTAAGGCCCAAGTGTATGTATAACGGGCCGTGACATCACTGCCCAGCTCTGCCAGGAGACTGGGAGGTTCTCTATACCCAGACCATACAGGTACACGGTGAGATGCATCGGATCCACTCCTGATGGGTACACGGGGCGGAGGCGAGGTTTGGGAATCCCTCGTTGTTAGCATGAAATATTGTGATATTTTAGGCACGTTTTCTAAGCGTATTTGATTCATATTGATAGTCTTTGATTGAACTTTGTGCATATGTGAGCTAGTATTACCTATATTGTCGATATAGATGTCTACACTAGTTCTATGTTGATTATAGGTGATTTGGAGCTATTTCCGAACGGAATCGAGCGAAGGAGAGTTGAGTTGATATGTCCATGGATTGAGGACACTCTTTGGAAGCAAATTTGGAGTTTTAGCTTGAGGAATGCACGAGTTTAGGGAAGAATCACGTTCTTGCTCTAAACCACGCTCTAAAATACGACCGTATCACGTTCCACGTTCAATTCCACGACCGTGGATTTAGAGTCAGAAATTGATGTTCATTCCAGAGGATATTGCGGCCGTGGAACATATGGTGCAAACCGTATTTGTTTCCACGCTCTAAATTACGGTCGTGGAACACTTCCACGACCGTGATCTTGGCGAATCTTTTCGCCATACTTTGAAGCCACGATCTTTTAAAGATTGGGCCGGGCCGACATTTTGCCCTGCACTATAAAAAGACGGACGAAGCAAGAATCCGGCATCATCGCATAGAGGCTCGCTTTCACACATCGCTCTTCACCGCTTAGACACGCTTACACCTTTCCACGGAAAGTATTGTTTAGCCCTTGCTTGGAAGCATTGACATCTCGTTGGAGATTGAAGTTCGTGTTTAGCAATTGCCCTAATCTCGCACTTTTGGTGGAGATTGCTGTTGAGATCTCCGGATTGGCGGAAGATCGAAGTTTTCGGAAGATTTTGCAAGAAGATCTCTCTTCTTGTTTAGGTTTGATTTGGAAAACGGATTGACATCCCGTTTTCCCTTCTTTCCTAAGGTTGTGATTGTTTGTTTTACTTTGAATCTTTTGACAATACTTGTTCTCTTTGTGACTTTGAGATTGATTTGAAGATTATTGAAAGTTCTTGAAAGTTTTCATCTTTTTATCTTTTAAATTCTTGAATTGATATCAACATGACTGTTATTGGCTAAAAACCCTTAACAATTCTAAGGTGAAGGGTTGATAGTTGTGGCTTAGATGATGATAGATCGATCGCAAACAGATTAGACCCTGAGAGTTAGAGAGAATCGCCGACAACCCTAAATTACGGCCTGTTCTTGAGTCCACGGCCGTGGAACCTCAAGAACTAACCGTGATTTCCTTTAAGTCCACGAACTTGCTTTTACTTTAATCCAAAGTTAAAGATTTGCTTTAGCTTAGTTTAGACTTGTCTTTTCTAGGTGGTAGTGAAGCCTCAACAACCTCTACCTCGATTGTGAGTGTCACAACCTCAATCGGTTAAGTTAGTCTTAATCCTTGGGTTATAAGTTTGGGTATTTGACACTAATTCTCATCTTTAGGATCTTTCTATATTGAGCCTCAACAACCTGTATAGAGAGTGCCTTGTAGGTGAGTTATATAAGGTTTTTGGAACTTCACCGTACGATTACCTTACATTAGTATACCTTTGCATATCTTAACTCTGTCTTTATATCATTAAGTATATCTTGAATCGATTGCCACAGCTGGATACCTGGATCTTTAGGATTGTTGTTTTCCCAATATTTGCAAAACTCCCATATTTACTTGCTTGATAACCTGCAATCGAGTTCGTTCCCACCCAAATCCCTGTGTTCGATACTCTGGAATCCTTGCTTAACTATATCGATCCGTACACTGCGGGTTCGCTGCTTGATTCTAGTTTTATAAATTTAAAACTTATTTGCACACACCTTTAGGGGCGAACAAGTTTTTCGCGCCGTTGCCGGGGATTTGGTCTAGGCCGAATTCGGTTGCCGGTTGTTAAGCTTGGGAGCTTGCTCTTGTTATTTGATATCCTTTTCTTGAGTATTCTTGCAGGTTTGTGTTCTTAGGTACATACGAAGTTCTTGTTCCGGCAACGGAACAGAGTTTCGCCAAAGAACAAGTTTTGGGAGCTTTTGTTTTTCTTTTAATCTCTTGGTATGAGTTTTTGAGGCTCTACTAGCTAAGTATGGCTCCATACGATCCAATATGGGTAGCAAAGCAAACGGCTAGAGCAGATTATTACGAATATTTGGTAGAGAAATACGCATTCTATTGGTTTGACAGCGAAAGAGAACGTGAACAAACCATTGAATATGAATTTGCAAAATGGGAAAAGCTGCACTACCCAAAGAAGGTTAAGAAGAAACCTCCCAAAGATGCGGAGGACTCGAAATTTGATGAATTGATGAAGAAATTTGATATGTTCGATGAAACAGTCAGAGCCTATGAGGAATATAATCAAAAAGTGATAGAAGACGCAAAACAGAATTTTTCTAAGATTGATAAAGCCAGGGAAAATCGTTCACTTAGAAAGGAAGAATTACAAGTTTCGAGCGTCCCTCCACTCGAATCTGAAGCTCCTCTTGAAGCTCTCATTGAAGAAGAGGAAGAAGTGGAACACCTAAACCCAATTGCTAATATTGTGGTCGAGATTGAAGAAGAGTCAGTTGTGCTTGAAGAAGAGGAAGAAGTGGTGAACCTTGGCCAAATTACTGAAATTGTGGCCAAAGTTGAAGAAGATCCAGCCGAGTTGGGAGATATTTCATGTGTGGATCATCATGCCAACATGAAACTTGTCCCAAGCCTTGAAGAACTTAACAAGGTATATTGTCTTACTTCCTTTGATATTCCTATTAAAATTTCTGATTTTTTCAGGAATGCTCCGGAGAGTTGAAGGTCTCTTCCAAAAGAACCTCCTAAAGTGAAGATGAAACCTCCATTGAAATTGCTGGAAGAAGATGCTCCTTGGACTACAAGGAGTGGAGTTAGCAAGCACTTCACCGTTAAGGCGAAGAATTGTCTTTTGTTCAAATATGGGGTCATTCACATGACGAAGACCATACATCATCCCCAAGTTGGAGATGGGGAAGCTAAGAGGATTCTCGAGAAACTGATTTCTCGATCTAGGAAAGGATGGGATGCAAGGCTGAATTATGTCCCATTAAAGCATAGGAAAGCTAGGAGGATTCCTGTGAGAATCAAACCGTACAAGCTTGTACGTGGGAGATCTTACCACTTGCCGGTGAAATTAGGAACCGGAGATTTTTTGGAAGAGTTTAATGATGGATTTGAAGAGCAATCCAAGATGTTCAAGGTGCATTGAGTCATCTATGGACATTGGTCTAGCTACGGACCTTAAACAAAGCGTTTCTTGGGAGGCAACCCAAGGTATTGCATTTTCGTTTTTGTTTTCGATTCATAGTTTAGCCTAGAATAGACGTTTTCGCTTTATTTTGCCTCCGTTTCTTCCGGTATGTTCGTGTTTTTGGTTGTAGGATCAATGGAAAAGGAAAAAGGGAGATTAATGACGAAGAAGAGTGACAAAATTTGGACTTTGAAGCTTTACAGAAGGTTCCACGGTCTAAATCACGGTCGTCATAGCTACAGTGGCCGTAATTCTCAAAAGCCTTTGAAAAATCACCAAAACCACGGTTCCGTACACTTCCACGGCCGTGGAACACCCCGATAGACCGTGATTTTCAAAATTTTGCCTGCGACTATATAAGCCACATTCTTCACAAATTTGCCCCAAAAATTCCCTTTCCACGACCTAAACGCCGAAACCCCACGACCTCCTCCAATTCTTCGTTTTCTAATCGTTTTCAACGATTCTTCATCCTAAACTGCAGCAAATCCAACCACGAACAAGATCCAAGCGACAAACCAAGCGGAAATCCATCAACAAACGCGCATTTCGGATTTTTCAATCCGAAAAAGAGGTTTATTCTTTCTTCTTGATTTTCGCGGATTTGGTTCGTTTTTGCTATAGATTTTTAGGAAGAACTGACAAAGACTGGAAGGAATTAGATTAGGACTGCTTGTTGTGGTGATTGTTGGTTAATTCGCTGAGATTCGTGAAATTCTGAGACGAATCACGGTCTCTAGGTAAACCACGGCCGTAATTTCCCAAGAACAGACCGTAATTTTTGGTGAAAAATGGATTTCGTAAGAAGAGTGTCGGGAAGGATAAAAGAGAAGAAGGGAGAGCAGAATAAGAAAAGAAAGGGCAATCCCTCCACCTCTAGGGCACCACCACCCTCATCTCCTTCACCCCCATCTTCACCTTCACCTCCATCCTCACCTCCTCACCCTAGCTGTAATAGCTAGGATTTCCGAATTCTAACTAATGTTGATTAACTTAATCGTTGATAGTAATTGACATATAACTCGCGAAGATTTCGCAAGTGAGGAGTATGAGTCCCACCGTTATGTTCCTCGCGTAATTTTGGACGTTTGGGGAAATTTTTACTTTTTCCCCCGGGTAATTATTTTTACCATCCGGTGTTATTTGGAGCATTTGGGAGCTCCAATTAATAAAAATGCAGTTGAGAGAAATGATCAGGACATCGGATATGTCCTAGATATGAAATAACATGGAGAGGCAAAACGGATAAAAGAGTCGCTACTCCGATTCTTAGCGGTTAAGAAATGTGGCTCAAGAATGCCCATTTTACGAGATAATTATGGATTAATTATCCCGATAATATTCCGGATTTGATATTCCAATTTGATAAAGTTAGGAGACCGAAAATTATAACCACGTTTCAATTAAATAGCTTGGATCCATATATATATATATATATATATATATATATATATATATATATAAAAGAAATAGAAGGCGGCTGATTCATACCTATCTACATTCTTTACAAATACACGTGCTACACAATGCTGCAACTTACTTCTCCCTTTTCCAATTTACATTTCATTTTCAAGCTTATACAGAGGAACGTGAGCAAAGTTTACGATCATCTTCAACCTTTCTTATATCATCCGTCTTTGATCCATTTTCAAATCCGTTTGTACCAACGAGTCCCTTATCTTGTTCTCTTTAATGTGGTACCAACTTATTTCCCGTTTGTTAGCTTTCTGGTAAAGCTTCCGTTTACCGCTATCGGAGCACCAACGACCACCGCAAGTCATCAAATGTAAGGTTTCATAGTGTGCTCTTACTCCTCGTATCGCTAGGAGTCTGGATCTTCTTCCGGTTCGTATATCGGGTTAGTAACAAATAAGTTATGAATTTATTCGTTTTCCGTATTGCGGGTTAGTATAAATTGACCTTGAGTTGGTTAAAATGGATAATTGGAATTTCCACTTATGCTCGTTACATTATTCTGGTAATTATGGGATTTTAGTTGGTGATGATATCATGAGTTGGATTTATGCCCTGATGTGGCTTTTAGGTTTAGCATGTTATTCGAGGTTATAGGGTATATATGATCCTTATGGATCCCTTTGGGTCTAGGTGTGACCCTTTGTTTGATAAGAGATGTGACATCTCTTTATGCCTTGTCTATAGGCTGTGTTGTTCCTCCAGTGTTGAGGTGATCCAGTTGTGGTTGAGCTTTATACGAGGTTGAGGTAAGTCCGTAGGACTTACTTAGCTACCATCCCTATATTGGGTGTTTGCATGAGTGGTGTGTGCTTTATATGTTTGCTATGATAGCATGAGTTGTCGTTTTTATCGACCTATGTTCTATTGACTGCCCCACTGCGTGGTTGTGATAACCTTTCCCTTTCATCCCGCCGTGGAGTCTGGGAGGTTCTCTGATGTCAGGCCAGACTGGTTTACAGGAAGGGCGCAATCCACTCCCATAGGGTACACGGATTGTGTGACCGATACTCGTACAGCTGGACATCGTACTCAGAGGCGGGGATGTATCGGTCCTCGTGTCACATACTTTCATCTATCTATATATATACGGTTTTTTAGTGAATGGTTATTATATAAAGATAATAAATGGGTAAATGTGTGATAGCATGCTGATGTGTTTATCTTTCATGATTGTGCTTGTGCTTATGCATTACCTCATATGTGTATGGTTAGCTAACGGTTTCATACCGTGTTGTAGATGTTTACAGGTTAGGCGCTACTGGGTGATCTGGCAGGGTGACAGGCCGAGGACTCTCGTACATTAGGTGGTTGGTTTGGGGTTGTTGTGTTTCCCCTCCTGAGTGAGGATGATCTTTTGTTCCTCCTATGTGAGGATGTCGTTTTATATACTCGGCTATGTTGTTGTTTACTTTGGGTCGTACAGTTTATACTGTTTTATGTATTTGTTTTATATCTGTCAGTGCCATGTTGTAAGGTCCAGTGAACTTGTTGTCAGGCTAGGGTCAGGATCCATTGTGAGATCCTAGCCCAATGTGACATCCCGAGTCCCGCGGATTCGGGGTGTTACACTAGCATCCCGACCATACATGAGAACCACCTTGCTGCATTTGAGAGGATCACGGAGAGGACAGTGATTGGTCCTAGGTATTTGTTGTTGGAGTATCTACATCCTCTCAACATAGTTGATGATCTTACATGGCTCTTGGATAGAGCCGGATTGCTTGTCTTCACGAACATTCGTGAAGACGCCTATGAGGAGATCACCCGGGAGGTTGTGACGTCTTTCGAGCACAGCCACGTCGATAGGACCGTCTCTTTCCGCCTCATGGAAAAAGACTATCATTTGAGCATTGTCGAGTTTGGGACCATTTTTGGGTTCCATGAGACCTATAACGGTCGATTTCCGAGCGGAGTTTACCCCAAGAACTTTTGGGAGGAAGTTGCGATGATATACGCCGACGAGGACCGTTGGCAACCCGCCGATACCAAGGCTAGATTGATGTACCATCTAGCCTTGAAGATAGCTCACCGCGTTCTTTCGGAGTGTCTCTTTCCTAGGATGGAGACGCCCAAAAGATTAAGACGGATGAGTTATTCTTGCTCTATTGCATGCTCTATGGACGCCGTGCAGATTGTGCTACTCTTTTGGCGGCTACGATGAGCAAACTCAAGAACAAGAAGAAGGGGAACATTGGATATGGTGGGATAGTTACCCACATTGCTAGGACATTTGGTGTGGATTTTTCTGCTTGCACCCGCATACCGACCATTCCTTTAGGGCTACACGCATTCATGGTTAGGGGTCTCATCTTCCCCACACATGGAGGTCTGCCTTATGCGGGCATGCCTTGGGAGACTAGGACGGGTAGGGGTATAGAGTGGCTGCCGGAGTATTCCATTATGGCGGGACGCCATAATTGGAAGGAGACGTTCGCTGCGATGCATGCGAACAGGATAGTAGCTCCCCCTTACGTCCCACCGCCGGTTGTAGAGGAGGAGGATATGGGAGATCAGTTCGAGAGTGGAGGAGGAGCGGAGCATGAGTTTGGCACGTTTCCGGACCAGCCGGAGGCGGCCCCAGATGTACCTCGACGCTCTCCACGTCCGGCTAGAGCCTCAGGCTCGTCATCTCGCCGCGCTAGCGTGAGTGAGAGGCCCACGTGGATGTCCACACCTCCCACATGGTATGGCATTCCACCTCCTTGGTCCACGGAGCAGCCAGCAGCACCACCACCACCACCAGCACCAGCACCATCCGATGCCCCAGCATGGTACAGTCACGCCCCGGGATGGTACGAGCAGATGCCGGATTGGGCTACCGGACTTTCAGAGAGAGTTGGAGCATTGGAGATCCGGGCGGATGCTAGAGATGGACGCTTAGACGACCTTGACCACATGATGAGGGACGTCTACCGCCAGCAGTTTGGGCGGTTCTATGACCCGAGTTTCTCCCCATTCCCACCTCCGCCAGCGCCACAGTGATTGATGCATGATCGTTCGTTTTAGACATTCCCGCCACCACTTTGTGAGTTTCTTTTTCTTTTCTTTCTTTTCTTTCTTTCTTTTGAACATTAGGGACAATGTTCGTCCTAAGTATGGGGTGGGATGTACTAAAAAGTTTGTAATAACTCTACTTACTATGTTCGCTTTCATTTGAGACTATCGTTGCATGTTCATTATGTGTTGCACGTTTCCTTATTGCATTGCATGAAAAATGACTTGAAAAACCTTATTGCTACTTACTATGTTCGCTTTCATTTGAGACTATCGTTGCATGTTCTAAAATACGACCGTATCACGTTCCACGTTCAATTCCACGACCGTGGATTTAGAGTCAGAAATTGATGTTCATTCCAGAGGATATTACGGCCGTGGAACATATGGTGCAAACCGTATTTGTTTCCACGCTCTAAATTACGGTCGTGGAACACTTCCACGACCGTGATCTTGGCGAATCTTTTCGCCATACTTTGAAGCCACGATCTTTTAAAGATTGGGCCGGGCCGACATTTTGCCCTGCACTATAAAAAGACGGACGAAGCAAGAATCCGGCATCATCGCATAGAGGCTCGCTTTCACACATCGCTCTTCACCGCTTAGACACGCTTACACCTTTCCACGGAAAGTATTGTTTAGCCCTTGCTTGGAAGCATTGACATCTCGTTGGAGATTGAAGTTCGTGTTTAGCAATTGCCCTAATCTCGCACTTTTGGTGGAGATTGCTGTTGAGATCTCCGGATTGGCGGAAGATCGAAGTTTTCGGAAGATTTTGCAAGAAGATCTCTCTTCTTGTTTAGGTTTGATTTGGAAAACGGATTGACATCCCGTTTTCCCTTCTTTCCTAAGGTTGTGATTGTTTGTTTTACTTTGAATCTTTTGACAATACTTGTTCTCTTTGTGACTTTGAGATTGATTTGAAGATTATTGAAAGTTCTTGAAAGTTTTCATCTTTTTATCTTTTAAATTCTTGAATTGATATCAACATGACTGTTATTGGCTAAAAACCCTTAACAATTCTAAGGTGAAGGGTTGATAGTTGTGGCTTAGATGATGATAGATCGATCGCAAACAGATTAGACCCTGAGAGTTAGAGAGAATCGCCGACAACCCTAAATTACGGCCTGTTCTTGAGTCCACGGCCGTGGAACCTCAAGAACTAACCGTGATTTCCTTTAAGTCCACGAACTTGCTTTTACTTTAATCCAAAGTTAAAGATTTGCTTTAGCTTAGTTTAGACTTGTCTTTTCTAGGTGGTAGTGAAGCCTCAACAACCTCTACCTCGATTGTGAGTGTCACAACCTCAATCGGTTAAGTTAGTCTTAATCCTTGGGTTATAAGTTTGGGTATTTGACACTAATTCTCATCTTTAGGATCTTTCTATATTGAGCCTCAACAACCTGTATAGAGAGTGTCTTGTAGGTGAGTTATATAAGGTTTTTGGAACTTCACCGTACGATTACCTTACATTAGTATACCTTTGCATATCTTAACTCTGTCTTTATATCATTAAGTATATCTTGAATCGATTGCCACAGCTGGATACCTGGATCTTTAGGATTGTTGTTTTCCCAATATTTGCAAAACTCCCATATTTACTTGCTTGATAACCTGCAATCGAGTTCGTTCCCACCCAAATCTCTGTGTTCGATACTCTGGAATCCTTGCTTAACTATATCGATCCGTACACTGCGGGTTCGCTGCTTGATTCTAGTTTTATAAATTTAAAACTTATTTGCACACACCTTTAGGGGCGAACACTCGTGTCACAAAATAAGTATCATTAGAGTGAATGACTTAAATGAAGATAATAAATGGATTGTTTGAAAGCATAATGAGTGTTTATTATTTTATGTGTGTGTGTGCTATTGTTATTCTCCTAATATTTAGATAACTAGCTAACGGTTCCTCTTGTTGTGTTTTTTTAGATTTACCGCAGGTTAGACCAGCAGCTGAGTGATCCGGAAGTAGTGGTCAGCCGGGTCTCCGTACTCCTTAGATTGGGGGTTGGGGGTTGTGTTTGTCTTTCCTTTCTTTTGGTTAAGATAGTTGTTCGTTTCTTTTGTTTAAGTACTTTAGGCTGCTAGACAGTGTTGCATTCATTACCTTAAAAATACTATCTTTTTATGAATTTCGGTTTTCTTTATTTGTGTCTTGTTACAAGATCCTAGTAATATTGTTGTCAAACTGAGGTCGGAACCCACTGTGAGGTTCTAACCAGTAACGTCCCGAGTTCTGAGAATTCGGGGTGTTACAACATGGTATCAGAGCTCTAGGTTGGCAACAATGGCACTTGAAATCTTCTGAAAGACCGAATAAGTCGTAAGTAGAACCCGAAAGGGGTCTGAGTTTTAAAAGAAGAATTTTTTGGTTTTCAAATGCATGCATAGTCTGTTGGGAATAGAAAAGTACGGCTGACCACCACTACTACCGCGGATCTCAGTATGCTTAGTATGGACTTTAGGTTTTATTTTAGTTGGACTGGTTAGGTTGATTATAAAGATATGTAGTATAAATAAATATATGTAGAAGATTAGTAGAAATATATAGTTATATTATGCCCTTAATGGAGATAACCGAATGAGATCCTCATTCAGTTGACACACCTAAGTATGCTAAGCTTATGAGCATTAAGTTAGGCGAACATCCGATCAATCTAGTGAACTCGTTGAGGAACATGGAGATGGAAGAATGAAGACTATAAGATAATACCCACGAAAATGGCAAGCGGAATCTGAGTCAACTCAACGGGATCAAATGAAGGATATACAAGAGAGTAGTTCCGGAGAAGCAAGGGATGATCGCCAACTAGGGAATTTTGAGAACGACAACTTAGAGACTCTTCCAAGTTGTGTAAAGTGACTTCACAAACAAAGAGGATGACGTCGAAAATTGCCATAGACATGAAAGTCAAAAGGAAGATATAGTAGCAATCAAGAAAAAAGACATAAAATTTAAGCTCACTGACAGACTAGGAAGTGAAAGTTGATGCCAAAAGTAAGGCGAAATATGATCACTCTCAACAAGCTAATTGCCACCACAATCCAGTTTGATAACCAAGACAGTCAAAAGTATGGAAGTCAACACGAGATACATTATCCATCCAAATAGAAAGAATTAAAGAGCTGCAACTTGGAAACTTACGCGTTGCCAGAAAGGGAAAGGTGGATTTCACTAACGTGGAAGTGGAGTGATCTCGTAGAAAACAGGAGAATTTTGACATAGACCGTGATACAACAATAACCAGCTTCTGTAAAGGCAGCATTACAAGCAACACCCAAGGAAGAAGAGTGTGTGAAAAGAGTATTGGTGAACTCGAGGGACCCCAATAAATTCTCATTCAAGAGGAATTTAAGCTAACAACACTACAAGTTCATAATAGAGAATCGCAAATAGACGATAACTCAGGTAAAAGAATCACGGAGATGTACCTACAAGCTACCCTAGAAGGATTGAAAAGTCTGTTGATGGAAGAAGAATGATACAACTGGACTCGTAAGAGTATAACGATCTTACAAAAGTGTAGATTGTGGGAGGAGCTAAAGAAGAATAAATAAAGAGACTGGAGAAGGTATATTTCACCAAGTATATCAAGCCTCAAAAGAGATGGAAGAAAAGTAAGTCTATGATGTTGTAGAAGGATAACTACATCCTACTTGGACAACTTAAAAAGTTACATGCGCGGGTTAACTAGTGATGGTTAGTTAACCGATAAGAAGAATAACCACAAGGTTATAAAAGAATTTTATCGACATCTAGGGAATTTCTTTCGGAGATCCACGACGAAAATGGTGAAGTTAAATCAATACAAGTACTAGTAGCCTGGATGGTAACGTTAAATGAGTCCAATATGATAACTCTAATAAAGAAAATTTAAGAGCAGCTCTTGACGGTCGGTAATGACCCTTGATGATAGTAATGGTGTAAAGGGAATTGTTGGGAGTAGTTACTTACTACTGACTACAAAAGATACATATCGGAGTTAGAATGAAGGGATCCCTGCAAGAAGAACTAGAAGACTAAGAGGAAACAGATGATTGGAAACATGTCCTATGTCTTAGCATTCCACACAAGTAAGACTGATGGTACTCCTTCGAGAAAAAGTAGAGTCAGACTGTCTAGATTGATAGGGAAAACCCTTGTGATTAAAGTTGTGGCACAGAATAATTGAAATGGTAGAGGCGGCACAAACATATAGAGTATGACTTACAGTCTTGGTGAAATGTATGATCGAGATGTGAGGTGATTGCAAATGGAATCTGCATGTTGGCTAGAATAGACATGAGAAGGAGTAAAGTTGAACACTAAAGGCTGTTATATGGATCCGGTATTACCCCAATAAGATGATTACCAAAAAGTGTATATATAAAAGTTTAATGGAGGTACTCCAATGAAAATTCAAGCTGGACTGATGACATAAGAGTTGATGAAAATAATAAGACTAACCCAAATGGTCCATAAGGAGTATACGAGGAACTCAAAGGGATTTAACTATCTTACGGGTGTAAATATCAAAGAAGGTAAAGCGACATGAGTATAAGGAAGACATAATAAATGCGATGCGAGAAATTTGATTGGTGGGAAAATCATATGCACCTAATGTGTTGTATACAAATGGTACCATTGGATGTTTAATAACAATCATACCAACGGACTGATGACACTATGATGGATTTAGTGTAAACCAAGTGTATAACTTATCCAGTGAGAAGGAAAGTCAGGTATCAAAATTGCGAGTTATGATAAATTTTAAATAAAGTTTTGAGATGAGGATGTCCTTAGGAAATCTACGCAAGAGTACAAAGCAACTGAAGTTCCAACACAGAATGGGTAGTAATGATCAACATACAGTTAGAGACCGATGCAGAGAAGAAAAATGTATAAGACGAGTCACCTAGTAGAAGAGTTCACAAGACAAGCTTGTAAGGCCAAAAGAGATAAAATGTCGACCCGGATATGAGGGTCTAAGGTGCATGGAAGGGATACCTAAAATGGAGTGTAAATGCAAATGTAGACTTTACAAGTGTGGAGAGGTTTTAACCTCCTCAAAAATATAGGAATTTGAAAGAAATCGCAATGTCGGTATCAAAGAGTTGAAGCCCTGTAGCGGAAACAAAGGAGTATCATGAAGGTAAGGTTGCCGGTAACGCCAGCGAAGGAATGTATATATATGAACGGCCTTGGTACACTCGAAAGTCCAAGGTAACCCCAATTATCACGGGACCTAAGTCATCAAAACCGACGGTCCGTGCAAGGGGAACTGCAAGGGGATGATAACTAAAATCATCAAAACTACAAAGACACTTACCAGCTATCGTTGAAGACTTGGAATGACTATTTAGGTCAAGATGAATGAGTCAGTTGGGCTCGAGAAGTGGAGTTAGCCTAGGGAAACAGAAGTGTGGAAGATAAAACGAATTAGCGAAGCATGAAAGGGTTAACCGGGCAGATGATGCTCACCAAGAATTTAACGCCAGTCTAGGTATGAAAAGAGTAAGTCCGGGATATTGAGAATTCAAGTATAGACGGACCGACGTCAGCTGAGGACGTATAAGTGTCAGTTGGAATTGACGAGTAGGTACCGTTAAGAAGAGACATTAGTGACTGCGGATTTAAGAGGTAACTTTACCGATGCCTTGGAAGATTCCCCAAATAGGCAACGATAACCTTTTGGGATGATCTAAAGATATGGAGAGAATCGGGTTGGAGGCTTCTTACCGGTTGGTTAAGAACATACTACGATTGAGTAAGAGAGTAAGGGTCTGTTTGAAGAGGATTTTGCTAGTATTAGAAGGGAAGTATAGGCGGGAGTGGAGTAAATCATGTTGACCCTCAGAAAGACGCCATTGTGCCTAATGGGTGATACAACAGAAGCGTGGTAGGCACATAAATCACAAATGAAGAAAATCAATGTTAGGTTAACTATGATTTCAAGTTAAGGAATTAGAGATCTATATGAAAAGGTCCACTTGGGTGTGTGATTTGTTTGGAGTTATATAAATTTGAAAGCTTGACAAGAAGTAGGTGAAAACCCATTAATTAAAGAACGATCTGATTAGGTCACATTGAGGAAACCGGGCCAAGCAGTTTGTATTACAAAGAGCATTAGGCACTTAGCAAAGTGCCGACAGAAGGGTAAGATCATTGTTTCAGAATCGACAGTCGGGAAATTTCTAGGCCCAATGGAAGGAAAAGTGGTAGAGTCATCAAAAGGGCTGGAAGTAAGTTTTGAAAACCAAACCGTAGAGAGAGTACCTACCAAACATGAGACACGTCCTTAGTCATGAGGATCTGATAGTCGAGCCAGACCACACTTTTGTGAAATATCCAGTAGCCGTCCTAGAGCGCAGTACTAGATGCCTGCGTTCTAAGGAGATACCGATGTTGAAGATTCAGTGGTCTAGACGAGGAGCCGATGAGGCTACCTGGAAAATAGAGGAGAGTATTAAACGTATGTACCCTGAGTTTTTTTTTTTTGCAAGGATAGATATTACTTCTGTATCGGCGAGTTAGCACTCGGATGCTGTGTTGTTTGACTTTCACGTTTTACCTTGCACTAAATGATTGTGTTTCTTTTCATGTGTACCTGATTATCATGATTGAGTAGTTGCATGCTAGAAAACGAAATTTTAATGATACCAAGATATGCCAAGGAAGTCGTGTGATTAGGAATATTATTCTAAGTTTCGGGACGAAACTTCTTTTAAGAGGACACTGATGTAATAACCAAAAATTTAATTTAGATAAAATTGAATTTAAACTCCGTTTAAAATCGGATCAAACCGGATTCCGATCCGCCAACATTAATTCTTTTAAATAAAAGAACACGAGGTTAATTTCTATCATTTTATGTGACTTTGATTCACATAAAATGATAACTTTTGTAAACCGTAAATAACTCCGCAAACAATTCCGTAAATGTTTCCGTACTAAGCGAGTGTTAATCTTTTCAGCTTATCTTTTTCTTATTTTAGTGAGCAGGCCCATTATTTTTAAGCCCAGTTTTCAGCCCAGCCCATAACTACCTTAACCCTAATTATCTAACCTAATCCAACGTTTAACCTAATCTAACCCTAAACTAATCGTAAACCACGTCTCCCTCCGCCTTCCCTTGTGAGACTGCGTACAGCAGCAAGTCTTCAACTGCGACAAGGAGCCCGAACCAGTAACGGCCATACCGTCGACCACCCAAGGGTCCGAGCATCTGCACTGGCGGACACCCTTCTTCAGCACCAAGACCCTTCGTCTGCGTCGAGCAGGTGGGCGCCTCCTTCTCTTTCTGTTGATGCGATCAACTGGTGCTAAACGCCTTCCCTGCTGCACAACTGCCGTCGATCACTGCTGTTACCGGCCGAACACAGGATAGCACACCCTCGCATCCAGTCCAAGCCACTGCACGCGCCATCCATCGTCCCCAGGAGTGGACCGCTCGCCAGGTTGCTGCAGCAGAAGACCGACCCTCTGAAGCGCAGGATAGCAGTCCTTGCAGCCCAGAACCTGGACACGCCGAGCCCGCCTCCTGTGCAGCCAGACGAACCTCATCTCAGCCCAATCGGATCTCAACAGTGAGACCAAGAGGAGTTGTCCAACCACTGCAGTAGTGGAGCCGATTCTAGCCTCGATTCCCTAGTCCGATGGTGCTGAGCGACACCAGTAATTCCCGTGGATCCATTGGTGTAGCAGTCCGGTATGAGATCAACCTCCCTTGTTTCATGTTATTGGAAAGATGAAGTTATGTATGTGTATAGTGATCTTCATAGGATTCGAACCTAGGACATGTAGGCTAGGATTTTGTGGATTTTAGGGTGCAGTGGGACTCGAACTGCTGACCTCTGGGTATAAATAATGGGAACAGGTGCTGCCCTGGAGAATCGAAATCAGGACCTCCTGCACACCTTGTATTCCAGCCTTGATCTGCTGACTTTAGGACCTAGTTTCGATATCTTAGATCGAGAATCCACCGTTGAATTTTTAATATATTTGAGATAGAAATATGAAGTTTACTGTGTTAAATTTTGAGAGAAAGTTAACGGTCGGATTAAAACTTATAAGGTTTCAAAGTAGGACATATGGGCTGTTTTTACAGCAAAGGGAAAATTGACTAAGTATGGAAATTTTCAGCTTTTACCTCAACTTTGGAGATTTATGAAAGGACTATGGTTACATATTTTGGAGAGATCTTTACCCCTATGTTTAGTATGTATACCATAGAGAAGCTAGGATTTTATCTCGGAATTTTATACCCTTATCAAAGCCGTGTATATGAACCCAAAGTTGAACCGTAACGACTATGGTATAAATTAAGAATGTTGGATAACTCTTATAAAACCTTACTAAATCCTCACCAAACTTTTCAAGGAGAACTAGATTATGGACATAGGTTCTAAAAGAAAATATTAGAACTAAATGAAAGACTTTGAGAATTTTCGGTACTAAGGGTAAAATGGTCTTTTACCGTAAGAGAGCTTTTTCCGTAATTCCTTCGCATGAGGTTGGACATCTGGATGTGATTTTGATCCACATGCCTTATTTGACAGGCGTTTGAGTTACCATGGGTTCGGACCGAGTTGAGATTTGAGAAAGCGATTTGGATCAAGGTAAGTCCTTGCGACTTACTTAGCTGGTTTCTGGATATTAGTTGGGTGATAATGGCTGTGTGTGTACAATGTGTGTTAAAATAAATAACAACTTGTTAGGACGACCGTGGTTATTATGTTTTAAGGCCCAAGTGTATGTATAACGGGCCGTGACATCACTGCCCAGCTCTGCCAGGAGACTGGGAGGTTCTCTATACCTAGACCATACAGGTACACGGTGAGATGCATCGGATCCACTCCTGATGGGTACACGGGGGCGGAGGCGAGGTTTGGGAATCCCTCGTGTCACAAAATAAGTATCATTAGAGTGAATGACTTAAATGAAGATAATAAATGGATTGTTTGAAAGCATGATGAGTGTTTATTATTTTATGTGTGTGTGTGCTATTGTTACTCTCCTAATATTTAGATAACTAGCTAACGGTTCCTCTTGTTGTGTTTTTTTAGATTTACCGCAGGTTAGACCAGCAGCTGAGTGATCCGGAAGTAGTGGTCAGCCGGGTCTCCGTACTCCTTAGAGTGGGGGTTGGGGGTTGTGTTTGTCTTTCCTTTCTTTTGGTTAAGATAGTTGTTCGTTTCTTTTGTTTAAGTACTTTAGGCTGCTAGACAGTGTTGCATTCATTACCTTAAAAATACTATCTTTTTATGAATTTCGGTTTTCTTTATTTGTGTCTTGTTGCAAGATCCTAGTAATATTGTTGTCAAACTGAGGTCGGAACCCACTGTGAGGTTCTAACCAGTAACGTCCCGAGTTCTGAGAATTCGGGGTGTTACACCAACACGTCAAGGCTCCACTCCAAAGAGCCTGAGAACAACGCTACATCAACAACGGGAAGCCAACAAGAATCAAGGTTCAAACTTGATTCTTGGAGAAGAAGAAAAGGAGAGAAGAAAAAAGAAAACGAAAGGAAGAAAGCATGTTGCAGTACAAGAACGTAAGAAGGAACAAAGGATGAAGAACTTACACGTTTAACAGGGTCGCAGGAGGCAAGGGACGGCTGCAGCTCTCTAGGGTTTGAAGACGATAGCAAGAAACGGGAAAAAGGAGGAAATGAGGGAATATATAGAGAAGGGTTGTAATGGTAGAAGGAAGGGACGTCTAGGGTTAAGAGAATAGAAGGAAGACGGGCCAAAAGCCCAAAGATGGAATAAAATAAGAGAAGACGAAGATAAAACAGCCGTAGACGGGTTGGGCCGTGCCGCGACCGCGGCAACAAGGTTGAGCCGCGCCTACGGCTCCCCGTCACCGCGGGGGCGGTGAAGGCAAAAACCTGGGATCTTACACTTTGGGTCAATCTCCACGAGTTTTCGACTTGGATTGAATTAATATAATTTATTTAAATATTCAATTCATATAATTTAACAACTAATATGTATCTTCAAATATCCAAGATTCTAAGGACTGCGCCGGCGGAATTTCGTTGTAGACATACCAGCCAAATTCATCATCAATATCTATAAAGTAAAATAGAGTTGACATGACATTTTCAGAATCAAAAAAATTTAAAATTGAGTCCTCTTATTAAAGATAAAAAAAAATCTTTTTTTTAATTTCACAAATAATTTTTTTTATAACTATCAAATCAATCACAACTAATATTTATTAAAAATGTCCAGGTACAAAATTAAAATATTTATTTTTTAACAAATTTTGTTGAGAAATATTTTTATTTTTTAATTTATTTTTGAAGGATTATAAGTTCAATATATTTACGTTAAATATTTTCAAAAATTTTGTTATCCCACATCGATTATCAATTAAGGTTGATAGTTTGATAACTTGTATTAATACAGGGTTTGAATATTACACAAATCATACATTGGCATTTTGGGTAACTTGAACTATAATTTTTAAACATAAGAGCAAAAAATCTTAACTTTACAAGCAAATCGAGAGAAGAAAAGTGAAATTTTCTCCGATTTACAGTACTAGAATTCATCAATCCATAACCTAGATTTTGTAGATTCAAAATTCAAATTTCTTCAACAGAAATGGAAACGAACTTGTAACGATGATCGTAAGGAGAAATAACATATCGGTGAAGACGAACCCTACGATTGCTACGAGCATCTAAGGGGGGAAGAATCTCGGTGAAGACGAACCCTACGATTGCTACGAGCACCTAAGGGGGAAGAATCTCAGTGGTGAGGCTGTAAAAGCTTCTTCTTCCTTATCAGTTTTGACAACATCGTCTTCTTCGTCACGCCGATGTTCATTGAAATCAAAAAGAGGAAAAGTCGAATTTTTAAGTTTTTGATTCTAAATCTTTCGCTTTAATCGTGAAAAGAGAAAGCCGCTACTAAAACTCTAACAAATAGACCTCCGAATAACACCATTGTTGATTACTCTAATTCGTCCTCTGATGAGAGGAATTTATGAATCGAGATAAAGTGAAAAAAAAATTAAACAAAAAAAAAATTTGGAGGTTGGATTATTAATTTTGTTATGGGAAGATATAGTTGGGCGATTTGGGAATTTAAGAGGCATTGTGATCGCCACGTCCATTTTCTTCCTTGATTTGCTCACTGTATATTCCGTAAAGATTTTTGCATAGAAAGATTAAAATCCTAGTGGATTTGTATGGCAAGATACGGGAGAATATATATATCTTATATATCTGCGTGTCGCAACTATGTTTATCGATGTCCCAAATTTTTTATAAAAGTAAATATTAATTGGTTTATAGTTAGTTAATTTAAAATCGTCATAAAAAAATTAACATCCGTTATATTATTATTTGTAAATAAATAAGTTGATATCGGAACAACCTATTTTTTTTTATTAATTACGAATTCTAGATAAATTTATTTTAAAATCCAAAGATTAAAAAAAAATCTGACGTAAAAAGATATTTTCAAAACAACAATTAGAGATTTTAAAAAATTATATCAACAATTAGGGAAGATTTGATTAAAAGAAAATAAATAAGTTAAATCAAAATATATTTGATTAAAAGAAAATATTAATAAATGCATCTTATTTTTGTTAATCACTAGATGGATTATCAGAAAACAAATTTGTAACGCCCCAAATTTTAGGCACGTTTCGATTCATCTTTTCGGATATGTTACGTTGTAAATTATATTTCCGAGTTTATATATATATATATATATACCTATTATATCTATATATTATCCGAATTTAAATTATTATATCAATATCGAATATATTTTATGGGAATAATTTCTATATGAAAATTATTTTTCCCCCGAGTATATTTATATTTTGGATACCGGATTACTATTATTTTACGGAAAAAGTCGGAAAATTTCCCGATCCGAAAATCCCGTTCCGATTAAGTTTGATCAAGTTTGTACTCTTTTTCTTTTCCTTTTGCCTTTCTTTTTCTTATTTATTTCTTTTTATCTACTGGTTAGTTGTGTCCGTCGCCATCCCCGACCCCTCGACCAGAGGCGGAGCTGAGGGGGGTATGGGAGGGGCGGTGGCCCCGGTTAAAATTCCGGCAAGAGGTAAGGTTGGGCACTAGGGCGGGACTCTTCACTCATCTACCGCCGACGTTCGTCGTGGACTGCCATACACTCTAGTCTTTGGAACCGAAAGTGTAGAAGTCGGCTGGAAGCCTGGAACGACCAATGTTTAACGAAGAGTTGAAGACGATGATGAGAGGTGCAAAAACCTAGTAAAATTCCTTTTTTCAGCCCATACCCTCAGCCCATACTCCTATCTTTTAAAGTGAAAAGGCCCAACCCAATACCTAATAAAATCTATTTAAGTGTCTACCCTTAACCCTATAAATTAATCAGATTCAACTTACATCGTACATTAAATTCTGCCGGCAATCAATTGCTTTCTTCTGCAGTTGAGTTTCTTCATAAATTCTGCGATTGAATTTCTTCATTAATTATGTTGTTGGATCGCTGTTGATATTCGATTTCATCCTATCACATATTTGATTCTCTAAGAAAGTCATCGGTTCAAATTTGACGGTCGTTCAAAATTGTAAGTTTGATTTTTCTTCTCTTAAATTAATTTAATTTATAATTTTTAGGTTCCTTTAATTTAAATAATTAATGATTTATTCATATTAATTGCATATAACATGTTTGATATGAAAATGTTAGGATTTTTTTTGTTTGATTAAAAGTAGATATTTTTAAATTTATTTTATTAAATATTAGTTGAATTAAATTTTATATTTTTTCAATAGGAACATGGATAAATTTGTTATTCGGACGAAAAAACCATCAAGTTCAGGTGTTGATTCTCAAAATATTGATAGAATTGTCGGCAACTCGAGCGAACATGAAAATATAGATATTGTTAGATACGATGTGGGTAGAAACAATGTTAGAGGGGAAAAAAGAGCTCGAACTGAAGATATGAATGATGGGGATATTGTTAGTGATCCGGCGTTGCGAAAACCTATTGGTGAGTATGATGTTCTTGTTAGAGATAATGTTAGAAGAGAGTATGTCGTTAAAGGCCCGTGTCAACCAATTTCACATGATTTTCCACGAACTACGGTTGGAAAGTACTCGAGGTGTTTCCAAAAGGATTGGTTCAATCAATGGGAATGGCTAGAATATAGTGTTTCTCAAGATTCTGCATTTTGTTTCTGGTGTTATCTCTTTAGAGGAGAAATAGGAAAACGATCGAGAGACGAGGCATTTGTGAAAACTGGATTTTCTAACTGGAAGAAGGGTCCGGAGAAATTTAGAGAACATGTAGGAGCTACACGTAGTATTCACAATGATGCTCGAACGCTATTCTTTGCTTTCAAAGATCAAAGACAAAGTTTGACAAGATGTGTGACTTCTGGAGTTCGAGTAATGGGTGATGCATATCGCATTCGTTTAACTGCAATTGTGGATGTTATCAGATTTCTACTTTGTCAAGGATTGACTTTTCGGAGACATGATGAACACTCGGACTCGGCCAATAAAGGAAATTTTTTGGAACTTCTAGAGTGGTATTGTTTACACAATGTTGAAGTTGGGAAGGTTGTGACTGAAGCACCATTAAATCACCGACTTACTAGTCCAACCATTCAATTGGACATTGCAAAAGCATGTTCATCAGAGACAATACAAATCATAATCAATGATCTTGGAGATAAGTTCTTCTCTTTATTGATTGATGAGGCTCGTGATAGTTCGATAAAAGAACAAATGGCTATTGTGGTAAGGTATGTAACCAATCATGGAGTTGTGGTAGAGCGCTTTATTGGAGTTGTTCATGTTGTTGATACCACTGCACTATCTCTCAAAAGTGCTATTGATGATTTTTTTGCTAAACATGGATTATCTATCTCTAAACTGAGGGGTCAAGGATATGACGGAGCTTCTAATATGCAAGGAGAGCTTGGTGGATTGAAGACTCTTATCTTAAATGAGAATCCATATGCAAGGTTCGTTCATTGTTTTGCTCATCAACTACAATTGGTTATTGTGGTAATTGCACGTACAAACCAACCTGTTAGTGATTTCTTTGAGTTTTTGTCTATGATAATGAACATGGTTGGAGCTTCCTGTAAAAGAAAAGATGAGTTTCGACAAATTCAACATGACAACTTGGTGAAGATGTTGGAAAATGGTGAAACTTCAACGGGAAGAGGAAAGAATCAAGAATGTAGTCTAACTCGGCCGGGAAGTACACGTTGGGGTTCACATCATAAAACAATTATTCGTCTTTTATATTTGTGGCCCTCAGTAATCCAAGTGCTTGACAATATCTATGTTGATGGCACAGACACACAAGCTCGAGGTCTTGCCGATAGCTTGGGTGAAAAGATGGAGAGTTATCAGTTTGTTTTTATTGCTCATTTGATGGAAAATGTATTGGGATACACAAGTGTTTTGTCACAATTTTTACAACAGAAGGATCAAAATATTATTGAGGCGGTGAGTTTGGTACAAACTACAAAACAGAAGTTGCAAGAGCTGAGGGAGAACGGATGGGACAAATTAATAGAAGATGTCAACACTTTTTGTGTTAAGTATAATATCGACATTCCAAACATGGATGATGATGCTCCAGGTCGCCGTGCTAGACGTATTGGAAATGTTAGAACAAACTACAACCACTTCCGAGTTGATATATTTTGTCAGGTACTTTTAATATTTTGAGTGAATCTATTTTCAAGTGTTTGACTATTTCGGTCTATATTAACAATGATTGTATGATATTATTAATTTTATGCTATATTTATAGGTTCTTGATCAAATTGGTGTTGAGATGGAGAATCGTTTCAGTGAGTCAAGTACAGAATTACTGACATGTATAGCATGTCTTGATCCTAAGAATTCGTTCTCCCACTTTTGTGAGTCAAAGTTACTTCGCCTTGCAGAGTTATATCCACACGACTTCTCAAAATGTGATCAAATAGAGCTTAAACGGCAATTGCAGTTGTGGATTGTTGAAATGAAGAGAAATGAAAGTTTTTCTACATTACAACATATTGATGGTGTTGCTAAGAAGATGGTTGAGTTAGGAATTCACAAAGTTTTTCACTTGATATATCGTCTGATTGAGTTGGCGTTAGTACTACCAGTTGCAACGGCTACAGTGGAAAGAGCATTTTCAGCAATGAAGATCATTAAGAGAGAGTTGCGAAACAAGATGGGAGATGAGTTTTTGAACGATTCTATGGTGTGCTATATCGAGAGAAATTTGTTTAGAAGCATTGAAACAGAAGTCATCATGCAACATTTTCAAAATATGAAAACTCGAAAGACGGATTTACCCCGTTTACCGTAGACATGAATTCTTTTGTGATTTTATACTATAGTTTGTAGTAATGGATCATAATGCGTATATTTTAATTAATAAGTATGTTTTTTCTTATCGATAGTTGCTTTTAATTCATATATTGAGTAAAAAATATATTTTCAAGAACACTCGTCTGCCCCGCTGACAAAACCCGCTGGCTACGCCACTGCCCTCGACCCTCTACTCTCCCTTTTGTTTTGGTCTTTGTTACACTCAACCCTTTGTCCTCACTAATGAACTCTCCTTCTCTTCGTCTACACCAGCCCCTGCGAGCCTAGCAACCTCAGCCTCTTCATCTTACCACCTCTCATCCTCTCTGTCACTCCCCAGACTCAACCCTCTCAACTCTATGATGAATTCGACTCAAGCAACAACCTTCCCTCCCTATGTTTCTCCTCTGTTTCCAATCGGACCAGGAGCAACACCAATGAGTCAACACTCTTCGACTCTCTCTCTGCAGTTCCTCTCTTCACCGGCAACAACAAGCAAACACCAACACTTGGCATCTCAACCTGCAGAAATGAGACAACGCTCTCCATCAGACCTCTTCTCCATCGTTGCCAACATGTTGGAAGCCGCAATCGGTCCTCGCCGGATAAAACCCCACCAGCAACCGCTGCTTTGCCTCACCCTCCTTTGAACCACCAGCGGAGTAAGGCCGGGGGGCCAACACCACCATCTACAGCCAACTCGACCTCGCAATCTGGGACTCTCCACCTCTAGAAGAGACGGCAACCTCCGTTTCTTTCCCCTTCGACCATCCCAGTCGACTGCACGCTTGGAAATCGGCCGGCGTCACCTGCAAGAGCTTGTCGCCGGAGCCGAGAGCCTTGTCGTCCCTGCTCCCCATCGCTTGCCCTCGCTGCAGCCTGGAGAACCCCAACTTCGTCCCTTGGTGCCTCCACCAGAATACAAGGAACAGAGTCGCCGCCCTCCCTGCAACGCCGTCACCGGAGGAGCCGCACCGCCAGCCTCTCTCTTCCCCTGCGGCACCGCCTACCTGGTTGCGCCTTCACCTTCCGAAGCCATGGCGGCCGTCCTGTGCTTTTGCCCTCCCGCCGCCAACCTTCATCTGTAGGGTTTAAAACCCTTTCACTTTATTAAATCGCCCCCCTATTATTTGGTGAAATTACAGATTTGTGCCCATATTTTATAATTGCAGAATTGACCCAACTTTATGAATTTAACATAAGTGCCTCTGCATGTGTAATTACAAAAATGGCTCAAGGTTTGATTTACAGAAAATGGCTCAAGGTTTTATTTACAGAAAATATCCCAAGTTTCTAGAATTGTATATATTGCCCTGAAAATGTTTTTACGGACTTCCAACCAAAGTTTTATAACGGATTTTATTCTTATAGTTTATATTGGTTATATATATGACCCATGTGTATATAATTGTATAATTTATCCCGGAAAGTATTTAAGCGGTTTTTAACCTTGGTTTTGAAAACGGGTTTTACCTTAGATTCTATATAAGTTATATATTCCGTTCAAATTTAGCGTATAAGCTAAATTTGCTTAGCTTTGGTGTTAGGTCCAGAAGCGCCCCGATAAAGGCCAACGATTCCAAACTCGACATCCATAGATCGACTTCCGTCTTTTGACGTCGTGTGAGTATTCTTTTCCTCGACCTAGTTATGTTTAGTATTAGTATCATGCTAGGATTGGATCTAGCATAACTTAGAGTGAATACCAAATAGTGGTTATGGACCTTAGGTGAGTTTTGTGGATTGTGAAATGTTGTAAGGCTTGAAGAGTTGATATTATCTTGTGAGGTTGTTTATGACTTTAAGTTGTATGTTGAGCTTGTGAGAATTTAGGGTTTGAAGTTGTTTGATCGTTGAGGTTGTGGACTAGAACAAGAGTATCCTAGCTTGTGTTGTGATGACTATGACTTTGTGAGATCGTGAGGACTAGGAGTTTGCTATCCTAGCATGGTTATGGTTTATGATCTTGCGAGATCATTGGGGCTAGAAGTCTAAGGACTTCTAGCATGTGAGAGAGATGTTGATTGTGTGCCTTGTTTTGACCAGGCGTTGAGTGCCTTCCTACGGGAAGTTGAGAGCGGTGGTTAGCGGGAGTATCTTAGGGACGAGGTAAGTCTCCGGACTTACTTAGCTCGTATTCCTTGTATTAGCATTGATGTGTGTTTGGTGGTGTGTGTTTATTCTTTATTGTTTATAACAACTAAACCGGTAATAGGACCACCGACCTTATATTATTTTGGCCCAAGTGTATGATAACGGGCGGTGACATCATCTGCCTAGATCTTGCGAGAGTCTAGGAGGTTCTTGGCGACTAGCCCGTGCTGGTTAGACGGTCGGAGGCATTCGCACCGTTCCATGCCGGTAAGTAGGGACCGAGGCGGGACCACGGTGGTCTCGTGTCACAAAACTAAGTTGAATTAGAACGGGATATGACTTAATTAATAAAGATAATAAACCGGATTTGTGTGCTTTGAGTATGTTGTGTGACTATGTTAAATTAATTGTGTTTGTGTCTTTCCCTTTAATTCTAATGCTTCGAATGTGAGCTAACGGTTTTATACCGAATGTTGTAGTTTGCCTTGCAGGTTAGGCATGCTCCAAGAGATCCGGAAGGGTGGGCAGCCGGGGTCCGTACATTTTAGGAAGGGTTTTGAGTTGGGGTTGTCTTGTGTTTTGGTCTTTCGGTTATTACGTTTCGTGTGCAGCTTGTTTGGCGTTTGGTTTAAATTGTACCTCGGCTGAAGTTGTTGTTGCATTCTTTCGGGTTTTTCCTTTCATTGCATAAAAATGTATTTCGGTTTTGACCTTTATTTGTGTCTTGTTGCAAGATCCAGTGAAATTGTTGTCAAGTTAAGGGTCGGGACCCATTGTGAGGTCTCAACCCGTAGCATCCCGAGTCCCGCGGATTCGGGGTGTTACACTAAACGAACGAACGTTCAAGATTATATTATCTATATGGTAAATGTAAAATAATTTTATATAAGAATATTCTATTTCCATTTTTAACAAGCATTGATAATAATAAAGGTGGTGTAGAAACTTATACCCTTTCAAAGATATCATTAGAAAGTCAGAATACACAAATAACGATCACTAAAAACATTAACTTTAAAAAAAAAAAAAGTAATGTTCAAAATAAAAATAGCGTTAAAAAAAAATAACGATCTTTACAAAGCGTCGGGGGAAAAATAACGTTAAGAAAATAATAATCCTTAAAAAGTGTAGGGGAAAATAACGTTAAAAAATTATTAAGAGTTGGTTGAAATACAAAATTATTATGAGATGAAGCTTCTATATTTGGCTTGTTTGTGCAAGTTGGAAAATCAACGTACTTCTTTAGTGTTGAAGGAAGATAATCATCCATTCTAGAAGGATTTGACGAGATCCAGAATAACTCATCATACAAATATAAGACAAGGTATGATTATTTACTTTAGTCTTTTGTTGAATGTTGGTCTTATCTCAGTAAGATATTTTTCGATCCCCGATTCAAGTTCATTTTTCCAAACGAGTCAAATGTAAATGCATTTTCTAGCTCGATTTTTTTTGGCTATAATAACCTAAAATAACCCCACAAGGTTGTTTTCTTAGCCGAGATGGTCTCTCAGAAAAGAAAAAAAAAACTCTATCGTTTAATTTCTAAGCGAATCGGACATGTCATTTTAAAACTCAATTAAGTTTTAGGTTCAAACTCAACTCATTTATAAACAAGTCGATTTTGAGCATGTCAATTCTCGACTTGATTAGTTCAAATCAAATATTTATAAGATAAAGAGTATTTGATGTTATATAACTTTATTTCATAGAATATTAAAACTATATCTAGAATTATATTTGTCAATTTCTAAGCGAATCGTTATTTGATGTTAATTTCTAAGCGAATCGGACATGTCATTTTAAAACTCAATTATGTATTTACGTATCGTTTTAATAAGATTGAATATGAAATGGTACATAATCTTCTACGATCATGAGTAAGAAGAGAATTATACTTCTGATATTGTTGGAAAATAACTTAATTATCACCCGTAATATTCTTTTTACTTACAATTATACTTATTGTTGGGAGATTAGTGATATTAATATGTCACATTAAGTCAAACTACATTTCTATAAGATAAATAAGATAATAAGAAACAATTTGGTTTACTAGGCTTTTTCTAGTTTTGTGTTTAGTAAATGTACTCCTTAAGAGAAGAGTGTGTAGAATTTGGAAATAAATACAAAAGGTTGGGGTACATTTACTTAATTGAAACATTAAAAAGTCTAGTTATCATTCTAGATTTTAAAAAAGGCCTAGTTATCAAAATTGTCGATTCTATAATTACTTCTACACAATTGATTAGGGTCACTATATAAAATTGGCATTAAATCAAACAAATATAGGAAATAAGTTTATAATTAAGTCACATTTAGGTGGGAGATGAGCTTAATCAATCTTCACGAGTTTAAATTGTGGATTAAATTACTTTGTTTTACTTAAATATTAAATTTATATAATATTGCAAGTAATATATCAACTATGGAATTCCGATGTAGACTTCTCAACCAAATTCATTGTATTCATAATTAGCGATTGAAGAAAACTCCTCCCATTAAAATTTATTTTAATCGGGAATCTTTTAAGGGCAATTTTGGTAACTAGGCTTTTTTGAAAAACTAGAGTAGTAACTAGGCTTTTTAATGTTTCAATTAAGTAAATGCACCTCAACCTTTTGTATTTATTTTTAAACTCTACACATTCTTCTCTCAAGGGGTATATGTACTAAACACAAAACTAAAAAAAGCCTAATATATAAAATTGTTTCATCTTTTAATAGTTTTCTTTAGTTATTAATTATTGTTTATATGATGTATATATATAATATCAAATTATATGATGCACAAAAATCCTCATATTGAGGTGCATAAAAATCACCTCCTAATCAGACACGTCGGTGGATATTGATAAAAAAATTGGATAAGGAGGATGGTCCCCTTGTATGATAGGCGGTGATAAAAAAAAATAAAAAATAAAAAATAAAAAAAATAATATATATATGAAATTGTATAAACAATACCCCATCTTTTAGGCTGACTAACCTCTAGTATCCCGTCGTTTAAACTATATAAATGGTACCTCAACAATTGTGCCCGACCAAAGATTAGTACTTAGAATAATGTTCACACTTTAAGTTAACAGATCGATGTTAAATATCTAAGGTAGGTGGACAATTTTGCGCCTGACATTTAATACCGATATGTTAACTTAACGTGTGAATAGTAATTCAGATACTAATATTTGGTCGAATTCAATAGATGGGGTACCGTTCTGATAGTTTAAACGATGGGATACTAAAGTTTAGTTAGCCTAATTTATTTATTTTAAAATCCACTTAGATTATATTTTACTTCCACTAGCATTAACCCATACAAAGTACGAAAGTTAAACTAATTTCATATTAAAATCTAGGGTTGTACAACCGTATCGGACGACTAGAGTTTTCAGAAAGCCGGACCATAAACCGGATCGAATCGGTTCGGACCCAACTTTTCACACATGATGTGTTGAGTAAAAATGTACACAAATTTACAAAACGCCTTTTTCTGTTTTATTCGAATACAAATTTACAAAACACATTTTATTTTTTTTATTTGAGTTCGACCCTCTCTTTTTGACCTTTTGATTCTAAGTTATATAAATACCGATGTTTGGTTTGTTTTGGTGATTTGGGCTGCACCCGTTTTTGGACGGGTTGCCTACGTACCTCGTTAAAGAGGATCAAGCCTTACGTAGTTCCGTGCAGTGTTTTCATGCATCAGAGAATCAAAGTCCAAACCCACCTTCTAGGAAGGGTTGCCTAGTCGATGATTCAACTATCATTTGCATGGTATTTATATCTCGATCATGCATCATAAGATTAAATTAAACCCACCTTCTAGGAAGGGTTGCTTAATTCATCCCGCTATCACGCGCATGATCAAGATTAGTGAGAGGTTATTTTATTTTATTTTATTTAAAACTTGTGACTGAATTCGGTTCTTAATTTACCAAATTTCCTACGTATCCTTTATTAGGAATCAAGTCGTACGTAGTTCTTAAGCCGTGTTAAATTTGATTTGAGTATTTGTTTGACTCTTTATTTTAAAGTCGATTTAATTTGTGCGATTGGGCTCGATAAATTTAAAAGTCGAGTTTCCTACGTAGTCTTTTATATTTTTAAGACATCAAATCACTCGTAGTTCATTTGACGAATTTTGATTTTTTAAGTCCAAGGTTTGAGTTTAATTATACTTTACTTGGACGAATCGACTGAATCCAATTTAATTTGAAATCGGATTTCCTACGTAACTCAAAACGAGTATCAAGTCATAACGTAGTTCTACCATTTTAATTTAAATTTGGCGATTGAATTCGATACGTTTTTATTTCGCATCAAATTTCCTACGTATCCGTAAATACGGAATCAAATCAATACGTAGTTCTTTAAAGACAAAAATTTATATTTTGATTTTTTTTTTTAGTTTTATATATAAATATTTAATTACGATACACAATCGTAAATTTATAATCCTATTTATATAGGGTCACTTTCATAAAACTCTAATTTTATGGGTTTACTTTTAAAATAAACTCAAATTTTGATTTGATAAAAGTAAAGATCACGTGATTACTCTTCAACTTGACATTTGCTTTTATATTATATTTTTTGTTTAATTTGCCTTCTCCAGCAAAGGGACTTTGTATTTCTTCTATTTTATAATTTCTTTCTCTCTTTTTTCCCTTTTTTTGTTTCAATTCACTTTATTCACCTCTCTCTCTCCTACTTTCCTAATTCATTATACTCTCTCTCTCTGCTATCTTTTGTAGGAAGGTGATACAGAGGCTTCATCCATGGCAGTCACGAAGACTTGTTGCGGGTACCAACGAAGTCGAAAAAAAATACGAGAGGAGCCCTAACTAAGGGGAATCGAAAATGAGATTAAGCGAGAGATGAACGTAGGGAAACAGAGTCTTTTGAGGTATGAACATCAAGAGGAGCTAGGAGCTCGAATGTTCGATTATAACTCGATTAAGGGGCCGGAGACAAGAATCAAACGAGGTGGACAGGCTACAAACCTTTTCCGGTAAGTCCGACTTTCAATTTTGTTTTGATTTTTTTCTTTCACGAATCTTACTTGCAGACTTTAATTTTTGGCCATTATTTCTGCTTCTTTGCGTTAAACCGATTAGAGGCTCAGACTTGTCTTTGAAATCGATCCAATTTGTTGTTAAATCGATCCAATTTGTGGTATGAATAATACATGGAAAATCTTTGTTTATGATTCATTTTATATTGAATCAGAGAACATCATATTTGTCACTGAATTTCAATCAAGGCTTCACCGGATATGTTTGAACCCGATTTTATGTGTGTATACTGTTATACTGAATGTGGGTATTGCTGACTTATATTTTAATGAAAGAAGTACCTTTATTTTTCTTCTTCTGTAGTTCTGAATAGTTCCATCTCACTCAATATTTACAAACAGTGAACGCATTTTTCTTCTTTGTAATTTTGACTGATTCAATCTCACTTAACATTTGCAAATTTTATCTGTACAGAGTTGTTGTACAAAAATGAAGATGAGGAATCTGGCCACTTTTCATTAGTAATAGTACTTTAGATAAACAGTGAAGGTATTTTCTTCTCAGTCTTTATCCATTGATATTGTATAGGAATCAAATGGGTTGATTGTAGAGGCGGAATCATTTGAATCCAACCAACTACAAAATTTTGCAGGGGAGGAATCAATTGAATCCAACAAACTGCGGGCATTTTACAGCAGAAGAATCATCCGATTCTAGCCAACCGAGGACCTTTTACAGTAGAAGAATTTTACAGCGGAAGAATCATCTGATTCCGAACAAGTGCAGCGATCGAAAGTAAGTACTTCCAATAACTGCGCATTTGATGTAGGGGCGAAAGTATTTACTTTCGGACCAACTACGATGGTGTCCCTCTTGTTGATTGTGCAGGAAGTATTTTTTTTTAAACAGTAATG
This sequence comes from Fagopyrum homotropicum, assembly GCA_033239125.1. Taxonomy (NCBI): domain Eukaryota; kingdom Viridiplantae; phylum Streptophyta; class Magnoliopsida; order Caryophyllales; family Polygonaceae; genus Fagopyrum; species Fagopyrum homotropicum. The sequence continues at coordinate 156,344,495 of BSWB01000003.1, forward strand.
TGTTTCCTTGTTTAATTTAAAACAAGATTACTTATCCACTAACCCATATTTCAAACACGCAAGGGTGAAATGTGGTTAAGAGAAATCAAAATGAATGATGAAATTATGTTCTTTTAAAAGCAAGCACACCATGTGCCTATGAAAATGGTGAATTCATCTGGTGAATTCATCTGAGACTTTGAAAGAGGAAGAAATAAAAGGAAGTAGAAAATAATTTCTCTACGTTTTGTGTTTTGAAATTGATAAAAATAAACTCAGTAAACATAAGTACTTACTGAAATCAATTTGACCACAAAAGGATGATATTTTTGAATACTTTCTCTTCTGCTTATATGACTGTGTTTCTTTCTCCCTCTGTAAATTTTTTTTGCAGATGAATGTGCTTGGAATCCCGTAAAAGGGATGACTATTTTCCTTTTATGCAGGAGAGTGGAGAGAATTATGGAAGTTTAAAGGAGTTATTTTCATAACTTCCCACTAACCCACAATTTGTAATATTTATTTATTTATTTTAGAGAAAGTTATTTTTTCTCATTTGCTGCAAGTTTAATCATTGAACGTGTCTACAAATACATTCCTTTTATTATTTGTCTTATTTATTTATTTATTTATTTATTTAAATTTAGTCTTTTAGCTAATTTATGTACATAATTAGCATTTGGACTAACAAAAAAAAATAAATAAATAAATCATGTTATCAAACATGAGTACTTTAGAGAAATTAATCACATGTATAAAATGTAATTAAATTTCAAGTATTTTACATAAAATAATGTATTATGAAAATTCATAAAATTTGACCCCCAAACATGATGGCCATCAATTTCCGGAATTTTGACGGATGACCGTTTAGACCGGAATCTTATGGCCTTTCAGTTCGACCTTTTTATGTATATACTTTCGGTCCAACTCGGTTCAACGTTTTTTTCTTTTACATTCTTGGACCGAACCAAAAAATTAGCTTAAACAAGAACCGTACACCGACCCGAACGGATTATGGATCAAATAGTAAAACCCGATTTGGTTCAATTTTATCCGGTTCAAAACTACAAAACCCTAATAGAACCATGTGCCATGACCAATTGACCAAATCCAACCCACCAAAAATACATAGCGTCAACTAAGATGAGCCCATCAACTACCAACCAAAATGTACGACTTCGTATGATCTACAAAAGCATGCAACTTATAGGAACTTTATCACAAATCAAACCTTACAATAGGAATGCAATGTTTACCGTCAATTACAACTATGTAACGTTGTAATATATTCGGTAAATAAACAAAACTTACAATCCCGGTTTGCGTTAATTTTTTTAAAAATATCTGCGGAAAAAATACCAAAATTACACTAATATTACTATAATTGCATTTCCACAATCATCGAGTAAAATCATTTATACCTTTGGCATTAAATCGTGAACAATTTGAAACAATTTGGTTTACTAGGCTTTTAATAGTTTTGTGTTCAGTAAATGTACCTCTTGAGAAAAGAGTGTGTAGAGTTTGAGAATAAATACAAAAGGTTGAGGTATATTTACTTAATTGAAACATTAAAAAGTCTAGTTACTACTTTAGTTTTTCAAAAAGGCCTAGTTACCAAAATTGTCCGAACAATTTTGGTAACTAAGTTTTTTGAAAAATTATAGTAACTAGGCTTTTTAATATTTCAATTAAGTAAATATACCTAAATCTTTTGTATTTATTCTCAAACTTTACACACTCTTTTCTCAATGGGTACTTTTACTAAACACAAAACTAGAAAAAGTCTAGCAAACTAAATTATTTCTTAAATCATTTATACCTTTGGTTTCTAATTGCTTGATCAAAAGTTAACAAATATAAGTAATATGTTTTTTTAAATATAATCTCAAAAAGAAATACCAAAAAAAAAATTTTTTTGACGGTCCTTAGTTGTATTGTTAACAGGTCAACAAATAACCGTAAAAAATCTATTTCTTTAAAATAAAAACTATTTTTACTTTTTTTAATTATATAATTTGAAACCAAATAAATAAAAGTAGTTAATCGAATATTTCAACTTCATAATTCAACTTGATTAGTAAAAAAGTTGGGCCTATAAGAAAAATAGTAAGCTTTGTAAATAAGTCACATTTTTTTTATAAAGGCTTTTAATTAAGTCACATCTAGGTGCTTAAATAGTGAAAATCATTGACTCTTGTTTCAAAATGACTCATTCTTTGGGTCAATCTTCACGAGTTTTCGTCTTGGATTGAATTAATAAAATTTATTTAAATATTCGATTCATATAATTTAACGACTAATATGTATCTTCAACAATCCAAGATTCTAAGGACTGCGGCGGCGGAATTTCGGTGTGGAATTTCGGTGTGGACTTACCAGCCAAATTCATCGTATTCCTGATGAGAAATTTATAGCTCGAATATTTGGGTGGGTGATCTTTTTATACTCCCTCCGATAAAAAATAAGTGTCGTTTTAGCATTAGAAATTTGATCACAATTAACTGTCGTTTTAAGTTTTCTAGGCCAATAAATGAACAATAATTATAAGAAATGTTATTGAAAATTTGTGTAAATGATTAATTTTAGTTCTAAAATATTTCTTATTGGTTTAAAAGAAAGTTGAATATTAAATAAGTGATAAGATTTATAAAAACTTTACAAAATTTATGTTATTTAATATTTTTTTAAAAAAATTGTGTCAAAGCTAAAATGACAGTTATTTTTGATGAGAGGGAGTATATCAAAGTTGTTTGTATCCTTATTTGATTGGGCTAATTAGGTAAGTAGGCTTTTTTTTTTTATTGTACACTAAGTAGACTTTTATTAGTTTTCCAATTAGTAAATATACCCCTCCCATATATTTTTACCCTCCATACCCTATCCTCCCATGTGACACGTGTCAATTGAGGCCCCACCCTCTTCCAAAACCATCCCCAACATGCAAATTGTCACACATCAACTACGTATCATTTGCTTTCTTTGACCTTCTGTAGAAGAAAAAATTGTTTTTTCTTGCTCCTGCAGTGGAGGTATTTGCATATACGTAGACACTTGTTCGATTTATTCTCGACGGCTAGATTTAATTTGCAATTTCACCATTTCAATGGCCAAAACACATAATCAATTTCAATCCAAAGTTGGAGAGATCAAAGACAAACCTGTCCACCGACCAACTGTATTGTAGATTTAGACCTTGCGCACTAGCGATATATCGGAAGGAACGTCATGTAGATTATGGGGTATGAGTTTTATTTATTAACTTTTTTAAATTTCTGGTATGAGTTTTTATTTCTGGTATGTAAATGTTCGATATGTAAATTTCTGGTATGAGTCTTATTTTTTGTATGTAAATTTCTGGTATGAGTTTTATTTCCGGTATGTAAATTTCTGGTATGAAATTTCTAGTATGAACTTTTTGTATGATAATTTCTGGTATGAACTTTTCGTATGATAATTTCTGGTATGAAATTTCTGGTATAAAATTTCTGGTATGAGAAATTCTGGTATGAGTTTTATTTTTGGTATGCAAATTTCTGGTATGAGTTTTATTTCCGGTATGTAAATTTCTGGTATGTAAATTTATGGTATGAAAATTTCTGGTATGAGTTTTATTTCCGGTATGTAAATTTTTGGTATGTAAATTTATGGTATGAAAATTTGGTGTAAAAAATTCTAGTATGACAAAATTCTTGTATGAAAAAATTCTGGTATGAACTTTTCGTATGAAATTTCTGGTATGAACTTTTCGTATGATAATTTCTGGTATGAACTTTTCGTATGATAATTTCTGGTATAAAAATTCTGGTATGAGAAATTATGGTATGATAAATTTCGGTATGAGAAATTTAGTCAAGAAAATAAAAAAAAATAAAAAATAAAAATAAAAAAATAGGTAAGAAAAATAATAAATAAAAAAACAAATTCAGTAATTAAAAATTAAAACTTATACTTATATAACAAATAACAAACATCATTTATTCCTTTTTTTCTAAATAGAAGGGTTAATAATTTTTAACTACTATTAAATGAAAGTGGTAAAAATTTGGGGTATACTTTTTTAAACAAAAACTCAAAAAAGTCTAGTATGTCAAATTCTCCCTATTTGATTTTGCCCAAGTCGTGTGCTCAAAAAACCACCTTATTAATATGTTACAATTTACTCACATCATGTTTTGTTGGCTCGTTTTAATGAGATTTTATTCTAAATTTATGACCAATTAACAAACCCAACACAAAAAATTAAGATGATTGTCCACCTTATCAACCGGATGTTGTTAGTATATAGGGGTGATACTTATCAGACTCGGATTGGATTCGAATCGGATTTCGGAAAACTTTCCGCTCGTTTATCTGGACCGAGCCCAAATGCCGGGCTTGGACCTCTATTCATACCCATCAGGCAACACGGCCGAGTACCAATTTTTATGAGAATTTCTACTTTTCCGCTCGTTTATCTTTTCACTTGAAAAAACTTATCTTTTAATGAGAATTTCTACTTTTTATATATAAGTGTCGTTGAATGTTATTTATCCATAATAACATTTTTCTTATTTGATTCGTTATATATAATATTTAAATATTTATCAAAAAAAGATGTCTCACCGGCGATATGCCATGATCATTCAAGGCAATATCTCTAGAATTGTTTAGAAATATCTTTAGTGGTATTCTCATGCGTGCACAAAACTAGAGGAATATCGGTGAATATAAAATTGTCAAACTTCAATAATAAATTAACAAACTCTTAGGCTAATAGATGTCTATTACAATACTATTTTTTATTGTAAATTGTTTTTTTTTAAGATAAAATTTACAGAATTAGCTGTGTTTGGCAAGGACTAATCACCAGTGTTTGTTAGTGTTTATGCGTGTTTTAATATTTAACAGTTGTTTGGCAAGGGAAAAAACACTAGTGACTAGTGTTTCCGGGTCCGTTTTTAAAACCCTCGATTGAGGAAGGGTTTCCTTCAAAACACTAGTGTTTAAGCATAGAATTTGACTATGTTACCCCTAACTTTTATCCATATTTACGGTTAATACCTATTATATAATCTACCTTCTCTCACCTCTCACCTCTCATCAAAGAAGAAAGACGATCTGCAGCTCATCGACGAACAAAGAAGACGAAGAATCGTCTACCTACTCCTCTCTTATCACATGAGAAACACTAGAAAGTCTCCTCGTTCGTCTCCATTTCCACTGTAATCATCCATTGAAGTAGATCCGGCGAGTTAGGGTTTCGGCGAATTTTCGCATAGATCCGACGCTATCACCATCAATGGAGACAGTGGTTGGCACATCCACAACTAGAAGCCCTCTCTACCCCAAAACCCCTTCAATTGGGAGCATAAGCAGCGATGAATCCGAACCCTCTCTTTCAATACCCTCTCGCCCACCAAATTATCGATTGTCGCTTGCAACGATGAACCCGGAAACAAGCTCACCGAAGCCGATCTCATGAAGGTTTTGTCAAATGCCCGGTGAAGACCCAAGCTCACCATGGCCAAGGTATATTCCTAATCTTCGAATTCAAGAACTGGAACTACACTGCACTCGTTGATGCCATCCACAACAATGAGGGCAAGTTTTTTTACTACCAAAGTAAGCAAATACTGAACATATCACAATTACAAGCTAACAATAGTCTTGAATCGCTGTTTAACCGGACCGAATTGATTCACATTCCAATTACAGGTCAAAACCGAAGAAGATCTCGTTGAAGCAATCAAAACAGTAACAGGATCCAAGAAGGATTGTTTGTGCTTCATAGAAGTGCTAGTGCACAAAGATGATACCAGCAAAGAACTGCTTGAATGGGGATCAAGAATCTTTGTTGCCAACAGTCCCCTCAGTAATCTTGGAATTACAGAAAATATTAATCTTTGTGAATTTGGATTTACTTTGAACAATCTAAACATTGGGAATCTATCTTTTGAGCTTTGATCAAGTAAGAATGCAGGCAAATAGTACTAGAGTTGTATGTGTGTGGTTGTAAACATTGAACTAGGTTATGAATTTGTCAAACGCTCGTTAGTGTTTTATAACACTAAACACTTGTGTTTCACAAAAACCATCCCCGAAACACTAGTGAACACTTAAACTAGTGTTTTAGGCTTCCTTACCAAACACAGCCTTAATGTACTAGATGTTGGGATGTAGGTAAAAGTTCTCACGTCAATAACACGCAATCTAGTGAACCTACCATATAAGCATCTGGGCTACTCCTCCTATTGTTAATTGGTTTTAGGATGGAACCCCGTGTGCTTGTATGTGTGGTTCACCGGACGTGTGTCACTCCGCGTCATTTGGTCCCGGGACGGATATAAGAAAAAGTAACACTAGAGTCTAGCACGCAAGTATGTCCGGACATGCAATGAAACTTTCGCATGCAATATGAATTCCATTTGGGAGACTTAGGGTCCATTTGAGAGACTGGGTGTGTTTGGTTGAGGTGATTTATAAGACTTAATGACTTATTAGGGATGAAAATTAAGGGGAATTGTGAAATTTTCTTTAATCAATATCGTTCTAATAGATTATGGGAATTATGGGGTTATATAATTTTGTACATGCCGGGCCAAGATTATGGGAGTTTATGGAACCTATCAGATGAAAACTATAGAAAAAACACAAATTGGGTGATAGGGTGAAAAATCTAACTTAGAAAAGTTTATAGGTTAAATGTTTCTTATTTCATAAAGCTAAGCTCATGAGAGCTTATTAAATGAAAATTTACAAATATAATCTATAAAATTAAAATTAAAATAAAAAAATCTTTTAGGTAATTTTAAATATATATATCGGCTACAATAAACTTTTTTCTCTCAAACACTCATTATACTTATCAAAATAAATAAGGGTGTTCATTCAACTACATATTTCATCTATCAATAAACTTGAGTTCTAATAAGTTCAAGGTTTTCAAACGGACATTAATTATAATAGCGTTGAAGCTTAATAAAAAAAAATAATTGGAAAGTGAGCGTTTAAAAACACAAACTTACGAAGATTATATTAGTTTATTGGAACTTTTATTATATTCATTTTAAAAGCTATATGAAAGAAGTTTACAAAGATTATGGTATCTTATTGAATTATTATTATTATTATTATTATTATTATTATTATTATTATTATTATTATTATTATAAAAACAAACCTATATATAATTATACTTAAAAGAAAGTAGATCCTTTTAAGTAAACTAATTAAAAAAAATAACATCAACTCAATAAGCTTTATTTACTACTACCTCCGATCAAAAATAACTGTCATTTTAGCCTTTGACACAATTTTTAAGAAAATATTAAATAACATAGATTTTGTAAAGTTTTTTTAAATCTTATCACATATTTAATATTCAACCTTCTTTTAAACCAATAAAAAATATTTTAGAACTAAAATTAATCATTTACACCAATTTTCAAGAACATTTCTTATAATTATTGTTCATTTATTGGCCTAGAAAACTTAAAACGACAGATAATTTTGATCAAATTTCTAATGCTAAAACGACACTTATTTTTGATCGGAGGGAGTATAGTTTTCAACTTTTAACTCTAATAAATTTGGTGTTTTTAAACGAATAAACCAAGAAAAGTAAAGATATTTGATGGTAATTGTCGGCAGGATAAAGAAACAAAGTGGTAAAGGTATATTTTGGTGGACATGCATAGTATATAGATAACGAGTAACACGTGGCTAGAATATGAACAAAAATAAACGGTGGGTGGTTGAACAGGAAGAGACATTTGTGTTGTAATGATGAGTTTATAAAAAGATAGATTTGAGTGATCAAGATTTGATATAAAAGAATCAAAGTATGATGAGGACAAAATTTTTATTAGATTCTGTACAGTTGGATTCTCTTTAAAGTTTGTTTTGGTTCATAGTATTGTAGTACTTGTTAAGATCACGGGTCAATACACTATTGTATCCATAGAGTGGAATATTCACGAGGTTTGACCATGTTTTTGTTTTGTTTTGAGTCATAGTAGTAAATCAGAAGGTCATTCTATTAACTTATATATACTAGCTTTCTTTAAATACTTATATATATATTTTTTAAATTTTGTATTAATGTATTATTTTTTTAATTACTTATATATATTTTTTTTTAATTTTTGTTTACAGAAAGCATTTTAAAGTGACTAGAACTTTGAAAAAGGCACCGATAGGAAATGTTTGAAAGTACAAGGTTATCAAGAGAAAATTTAAAAAGTTGTGGATAAAAAAAAAAGAAGATAATATCTTAAAGATACCATGAAAAATATTTTTTTAAAAAATCAATAAGAAGTTCCAAATTAGTATAACCCTTCAAAAAAAAAATTGAAAAAGATTACCGTTACAAAAATTATTGGGCCTTATACAACACACAACTTCTATCTTTTGAAAAGCAAATATCACGCATGCTACAATCAATTTTCTAAGTTTCTGATAAATGGACATGAAGTTTTAAACAAAACGCCGGGTCGCTAACCAAACTTAGGCATGCTCGTTTCGAGTTTTAATTTTTACCGAGCTTAAAAATGTGTTCACGTTTAACTCGACTCATTTAGAAAACAAACGAGTTTAAGCTAAGCTTGAATAGCTCGGTTTATATAACAATCATAGTTATTTAACCAAATGAGTGAAGCTTTAAAATGCTCAGGTCATTTATCAACTAGTATGAATAACTTGTATCACTTGACAACGCTGATCATTTGAAAACATCTAAAAGGTTTTTTTTTTTTTTTGGGGTTTTTGGGGGGGGACCTTATATTTCCATGTATGGGGTTCCTACACGATTAATTTATTGAACACTGGGTTGAACCCCAGCTGAGATTCCAAGATGGGCTTTTAGGCCCAGTGGAATAAACGCCCAGAAGCCCAAATTTGGGAGAGTATGTGCTAAGGCGCCTACCGCTTAGACAAGTGATGGGTTTATATTTGGATTTCTAATTTAAATGAGATTATTTAAGTTATAAGTTATATTTAAATTTTTAATCTAAATAAAGTTATAAGTTATTTGGTGTTTAGTTTGAAGTTATTTTCTGTCAAAAAATATATATATATAAAATAGAATCTTGGAAAGAATGTTATATTTCGGATTTATTAACTCAAATAAACCACCGGCCTGTTTACTTGCATATTGTTATTTTCGGATTTATAAACTATAAATGAAATTACATGAGTTTATAGTTTAAATTTGGATTTATTTCTGGTTTATATGAATAAATCAGATAAGCCTATTTACTTGGTGTTTATTTTTGGGTTCAAAAGACACTTATGTTCCTAAAAATCAAAGAATAACTTTGTATATCAGGGATGAACATAAAATATTAGGATGAAAGAGCATAATGCTAAAATCGGGTTTTAAACAATAATAAACTCATCTAATAAAAAATAACCTTGGTCAAGTTTTATTTTTTAGTGGTTTATAAACCTATATAAACGACTATAAAAATTAAACCGTGAGTTTATAAACTAAATGAAACACATGTAAACATATGCAAGTAAAAAACAATTATCTATCCTAAAAATTAACCACCTACAAAATAACCTAAAATAACCCCCAACAATCAAGCAAACAAGTTAGTTATACATGTACCTCAGTGAAGACCTGTAATGCCTAAACATAAGAATAACTCTTGAGAGAATGATTTATATTTAAGATGTAAATTGGTGTTAAATATTTACAAGGTCAACAAGATGATCAACCATCACTCTAATTTTACTATAAATGAACTCGGAAATTAGCTCGCTATTTGTATGAAAGATAACCTCCTTTTTTCCCATGAGTTACCAGAATATAAGTAGATAAGCAACATACCTGGTGTTGAAGCATATTGACAATCTATTATTGCTGCATATTGGACTTGGGTTCTCGAGGACTCACAAGAGCTTGAGAATTTTTAACCGTTCTTCATGCTCGGGGTCCAGCTTTGGCGGTGTGTAGGATCCATGCAGGTCTTCCACAATGAACTCCTGAAAGAATACGCTGAAGATATTGTGGTATTCGAGAATATGACATTAGGGAAAAATATAGATTATCCTTAGCTGTACTATACTACCTTAGTGAGCTCTCTCTTTGTGAGTATATGGTAGTGTCTCTGCCAGATCCTTTGAATGGCCATTGTACCAGCAAGGAAACCATAGGCAATGCCTAGAATAGCAAATATGACCACAAAAACAACAACAAGGGCAAAACATGCTTCCATTGATGCAGGGAAGCAATCCAAGATGCCCCATCCATAGCAGCAGTTCTGGCATCCAGCCATTCTAGGATCATTGCTGTTTAGAGCTGAGCAATGGAGTATCAGACCACAAAACCCGACCAACACAAAGAAACACAGCACACCTGTTGCCATTCACACAATTACGTCATTAGACTTAATACTCATGTATCACAAGTAATGATAAGCAACCTACAGCTATAAGTCTATAACCCTAAACCACTAATGCTCAAATACACGGGAACTATTATGATGTTCCATGCAAGTTGCACAACTATTCACATAAAATTACTCATACAGAAGCAGTAATTAATCAGAAAAGGCTAACAGCATAGCTTGTTGTCCGCCTAACTTCTAGCTCGATATGTATATATATAAGAAGTAATTATAAAACTCAAGTCAACAGAGTTCAATATCTTTCTAGCATAGGCATATACTCCCTCCTGTTTTATTTTTATTTGATGTTTGGGAGTGAAAATTTGTGTTACGAATTATGTGAAGTTTGAATGAAGTTAACTGAATTTGGATCACATTAACTCATAACTTAAGAAAATTAGGCATTGTCTTATTTAATGTGCATAAATGTTCATATTTCCTTTTTGAACCATCAAAATTAATTTTACAAGTCACCAGAGTTCAATATCTTTCTAGCATAGACAAAATTGAATGCATAAATGTTCATATTTTCCATCTTTTTCTCCACGTCTCCCTTCCTTGTAAAATTAGAAGTAAAGGAAACAAATTACCCATGCAATAGTAGAATGGTATAGGATGCTTTGATAATATGCGATCCCAACCATCACTGAAGGAGTTCCTGAAGGCCCCATCCTTGTCCATAAGATAAGCAACAGCTCCCATCACAGAAATTGTCTGTAAAAATTGTTTTTAACAAGGCTCACTGGCAATGAAGAAGCAAGGACATAATGCAATATAGTAAACTACCAATCAATTAAAATACAAAGCCAGTTGCCAGTCAGATGACTTTTCACCTTTTTCATCAAGTGGGAGATGGAGGTAAGTTTAGAAAGAAAAACAAATTCTTCAACAAAAATTCATTTAAGAAAGTGAAAAATGGGAAGATCGATAATTGTGCTTACAGTCTGTACAGCCAAAAATACAAGGATGACGTCCCGTGCAACAAACAACCGGAACTTCAATTTATGCCAAGAATTGTCCTCAAACAATTCAACGCGGAGATGAAACTGAGCTTTGCATGTTGTGCAATGAGAAAAGGCAAAGCCTTCCTGCAAAAGAACCAACAAACAACATTTTCCATCAAATTAATAATAGACATTGTTCAGATTGTCTAACTAGGAAACATTAAAGTGTAAATGCTTCATATAGGAGGATGACTTGCCTTGACAGATCGCCAGTGATCCAAACATGATCGATGAACAAACTGTTGGGTGCCTTTGCACATACATGGAGATATCAGCTCATCATCTGTTATTAATGCACAAAATATCTTAAAAAACTAAATAGTAAAATTAAAATCTCCATCAAATCAGAAAACACTTGAAGTATAAAGAAAAACATAAACCCATCTTCAGGAAGAAAAAATATCCATTAGAATGACAGGAAGAATTTTATTCAGAGCCACCATGGAGTCAAAGACTCCACAGGCTTCTAAATTAGTGCCGAGTAAAAGAATAAATCATATCTATCGATCAATCGATCAATACTCACTCAAAGGCCAACCAAACGTATAATGCTCCTTTTCTTTTCACTATTTCAATAAAGATAGCTTATCAAATCCTCTAAAAACATTCTTTTATTAATCTGGAAGAATACAGGAGCAGGAAGTAATCAAGTTTCAAACTGTGAATTAAAAAGCACCGTCAGTTATAATCCTCATCTCATATACAATTTCAATAACTTAAACCAACTCAAATTGTCAATTAGCATCAGCACTATCACATGACATCAATTTAATCAGCATCAGCACTATCAATTAGTACTTAGTAGTTACATAACCAGCAATCAAGCCGAAACGAAACAACAGCGCGGAAATCCAGAAAGGAAGAAAACAAATAATGTAAGTTACCTTCCTCGCCATCACACTCGAGACAAATGCGACAACAAGGAGCATAGCCAGCTTCGAGATCGCCATCACCAATGTCACAATGATCATTTATCTCACTCGAACCCGCACCATCAGCAATCGTACTCGAAATCCCATCCAACGATGAATCGACAAATTGCTCATCCTTAAGTAAAGGATCAGTATCACGATGCTCCCGTACATCCGGTAACTCCTCTAACTGCACCTCACCTTTCATTTACACCCTAATTTCAAGCAGATAACGAAACGAGACCTTGAGAAAACCAACGAAGTCAGCAATCAGAGGATACGGATAAAACAGACAACGAAGATCTCAATATTAGCGAGAAATCGTCTAAGAAACATCAAAATTTACAGGAATTCGTTCGAATTTACATCCGATTGATCAGTAACTTTAATCGTAATGAAATTGAGAACAAATTAGGATTCATCAATCACATCTTGTCATAGAGGAATTGGAATGTTAGGTACCTGAAAATCAAACAACTCTTGGAGAAGATGATCGAGACAGAGAGAATGCGTAGTAAGCCGGGGGGCTAATTTGGAGAGAAGCTGTATCTGTGAGCGTCAATCGATGGTTTCTTAAGTGCCCGTATGGCGGTTTGGGCTTTTTTTGATAATTTTGGCTTTTAAGGTCGAGTATATGTCTCTATAATCCTATTTACCTATATGCAAATTATATATAGTTTATTGCCTTATTGGTAAGGATTGGTTCATTTGGTTGTATATGTTTTTTTATACAATAAGGAGAGGGAAAAGAACATGGTCAGTGTATGGACTTCGACCATATGAAGAGATTTGGTAAGGATTGGTTCATTTTGGTTGTAGTTTTGCACATATTACACAACATACATATTTTTGAAACAAATAATATTATTGGATAAAATATAAAATATATTGGGTTATATGAATATTTCAAACATAATATTATTAAATAAAATATAGAGAAAATTGTCTAAACAGTACTCACCTATTGAGATTAGTAATTGGATCACTGTTCACACATTAAGTTAGCATATCGGTATTGGATATCAGAGGCAAAATTGTTCACCTGCCTTATACATAAAACTTATAGTACTGTACATTTTCAACACCGACCTGTTACCTTGACGTGTACATTTTCAACACCGATCTGTTACCTTGACGTGTGAACGGTAATCAAGATACTAATCTTTGGTCGGACTCAATAGGTTAGGTACCGTTCTGATAGTTTAAACGACGAGGTACTAAAGTTTATTCCGTCTATATTCGACCAATTTTCTCTAAAATATAAACACTATTGGATTTATGAATATTTCAATTATATTAGGTTAGATAAAGGTCTCGCACATCATCAAACTTTTTCAAATTATTTCCCGCTTCTTCAGGTTCGATGATTCAGTCCCCATCAAGTTATTACACAGCTTTTTAGGTTCGATGATTCGGTCTCTGTCCGAATTATTGCCCGCTTTATCAGGTTCGATGATTCAGCATGTAACCCTAGTAAAGACCGTTGGGTGCCAATAACAGTACTATACCTGATGAAGTTCAGTGTTGTCTTATTCTAAGTTTAAAATTGTCTAACTCAACGCATCAAGCAAAGGTGCACAACAGTAGGAAGCAGATAACGTAAATGAAACCGCATTGAAGGAAAGCCTTGTGCAGAGACCCTTAGATTGAGAGTTAACTACAGCTTAAGAAGATAAAAATCCCGTAAAAAGATCTTTTCGTCGTTCGGTAGCAGGAAAAACAAGTGGCCAATTTCCAAATAAAGCATACTCCTCGGTTCCATCATAATCACTTCCGTTACTCTCGAAGGTTTATAGATAAGAGCTTCCGAGCACAGGGAAGCAGCGTAGGAGGTAAAAATCCATAAGAGATGGCCAATTTTGTTGTGAAAGCATACAAGGCAGCTTCGTCTACTTCCATAGCTTCCGCAGGGACATGTTCTTCTCGTTATCCTTCTTCATAACCTTGGCTACTGCCATCTCGAAGTCCTCTTGTGTCACGTGGACTCTTCTCTCCCTCAATGCAAACATACCAGCCTCCGTACAAACAGCCTGTAGACAATAACAGATTCAACAACAAACAAGTGTTCTTAATCTCACCCCATAAAACAAGAAGGAAAAAAGAAAGACGAATATCCGATTCAGCTTAGCATCCTATTTTGTCTTTAAATAGGATTATGTCCGATAAGAAATCAGCTTGTCCAACTGAAATGCAACTCATATCCACACAATATATCGTTTCTAACATAGGCAACTGAGGAAGCCGAGTACGGAAAATGCAGAAAAAGAGAACAAGCAACAATGGTTACTATACTCAAGAAAAAATGGGGGACCACTTCCTACAAAATCTCAAAGGTTATGGCATATGTGCCTTGAAAAGTTAACAGACGCTAATTCATTTTGCCAGCAAATTTTCTGCGCTATGGGCAAAGCATTTCAGCGTGAATAGTAGTGAGAGTAAGGTAATAATAAATAAATATCAGAAAATTTGATTTTAAAAGAGTGTATATGATGGTGGAGAAACAGAATCATACCTTAAGCTCTGCACCAGATGCACCGTTCATTTTCTCTGCAATCTTCTTTAGATCAATACCCCTCATGAGATTCATCCTCCTTGAATGGATCTTCAAGATATCAAAACGTGACTGCAAAGTACAAGGAACGAAACACAAAAGAAGCTGTCAGTCGAAAGCATAGAAAACAGACAGCATAGCACATAATCTAATGACAGTATCAAAATCTAGAGTGTGAAAATGAATGGAAATAACTTAAAATTTTCCTAAATTTTAAAAAAAATATGAGCTAAACTGGGTAAGCAAACTTTGAGAAGTAAAAACAAATCCATCCATGGTATTAATCTTCTCAAAAACAATTTACAAACAGTGCGTCAGCCACACGTACATCTTCATTAGGATTTGGAAACTCAATCTTCCTGTCAATCCTTCCTGGCCTAAGAAGAGCTTGATCCAAAATATCAATACGATTTGTTGCCATCAAGACCTGCCAACATTGCCAGAATAAACTAAGTTCATTATCAAGAAATATTGCTTCCTGCTTCTGTGAATAACAGCAGTCGGAAAAATAGAAATTGTACCTTGATTTTGTTTGAAGCTTCAAACCCATCCAACTGATTCAGAAGCTCCAACATAGTCCTCTGAACTTCACTATCACCATTGCCAGAACCAGACTCCATTCTAGCAGATCCAATACTGTCAATCTCATCCATGAAAATAATAGATGGAGCATGCTCTCTGCATACAAGGAAAATAAACCAAGGTGTAAGAAGACTAATATTTACATTGAGACCATTTGTTATAAATATTGAAGAATCACGACAAACCTAGCCATAACAAATAGTTCCCTGACCATCCGAGAACCCTCTCCAATGTATTTCTGAACCAGCTCAGATCCAGAAACCCTTATGAAGGTACAATCAGTGTGATGAGCAACTGCCCTTGCCAATAGTGTTTTCCCAGTACCAGGTGGACCATACAGCAGAACTCCCTGAAGCATAAAAAACAAATTAAAGACTGGGATGACACAAGGTCGATATAGCAGAAGGTACATGAAGAAGTGAGTCTCAAGAAATAGTCAAGGGCACCGAATTTATAGAAAAGCAAGGGAAAAGTAGAGGGATAACAGCTGCCAGATCAATGATAGTCTGCTAGTTCAGGAAGAGAAAAACAAAAATATGGAGAACATTATAGCTTTTACCTTTGGTTGAGCTATCCCAAGACTCTCAAATAGCTCAGGATGTTTGATTGGCAGCTCAATAACCTGGTCAACACCAAAAAAAAAAGAACACATCAAAGCATTCAGTAATAATAGAATAATGAATAGAACTCCTTCTTTAGGGTCCACTATTTTTTTGCATTGGTATTAGAAGATTTAGAATCATTCAATTACCCGTTGTTCAATGGATAGAAATTATTATGTACTGAAATACCACATATATAGTTACAGAAAATAATAGTAAGCAGCACCAAACCTCCTTAATCTCCTTAATCTGCTGGTCAAGACCACCGATCATGTCATAGGTAGAATCAGGAACCTTTTCAACTTTCATTAGATTGACAAGAGGATCAACTTTGCTTGGCAAGACTAGATGAAGGACATAACTGTCGTTTTTAAGTGCAACTCTTGTAGATGGGGTGATCTTGGTGATATCTATGCTCTTATCAATATCAACAACATATTTTCCTTCTGGATGGACCTGCAGAACATTCAAATAAGTCGACATAAGAAGACTTTGGCGTATATTCCAGCGTAAATGCAACCATATAAATGTCAATTAGTATACCAAAAAGGGAGTTAAGAAGAACAACATATATAGACTCAATAGCTGTATTTGATAAAAGAAAAATTACAGCCACAACGGTTTGGCGTATATTCCAGCACCTCACTCTTACAGTCTTAATGAAGCATTAGTCTAATCACATGTCAAATGTAAAGGCTAAGGGCAACTCATTTACAGAAGAAACCATGACATGCTAACATAGTACCATGCAGTGCTAGAACTTGTAACAAAAAGAACAGTGAAATATAGAAGATAACTCCACAAACAGAAATAAAAGTACTTACTTTCACCAGTACTTTAGATTTTCCCATCACTTTAACAACTTCTCCAACATATGACCCTGGTTCTTGGAGCAGCTGTAGTTCTTCTTTCAGTGCTCTTACTGTTAATCAACATAATTCATGGATTGAGAAACTACTTTCTGCATCAACAAATTATGGAGCTACGAAGAGGAGTAAAAGAAACTAATTTTTTTGAATCTTTCTTTACAACCAATTTTGTATCAGGAGAAAATTTGTATAGTCCTTGCATGAGACGAACAATATGAAATAGATACTTCTTTCTTCTTTTGTTTAAAAAGAAAATGAAAACTACTTCATGGAAACATTATTCGATGTAATTTGTTTCTAATTCAATTGCAAGCAGAGGTCTAAATTCAGATCATAAAACCCCTGATACATAGCGAATCACACACAAAAATTTGAAATTCCCTTTACGTTACAATTCCAATCCAATAGACAGACAATCAATAAAACCCTAAATTTCGCTTAAATCCCTAAATCAATGACAAAACAAGAAACTAAATCGTTCACCCACCTCGAGAGTTAAGCTCGTTACGCTGGGCCTCAAGACGTTGAAGATTGTGAACCTTCTGGCGAAGTTGAAGCTGAAGCTCGAGGATCCGTTGCAGGTAGTATTGCTTGAGACCTTCCCCTGGCTTTGAGGGTTTCGTGGCGCAGATCTCCGCTGATTTTGATTCCGGTAGCATCCTATCAACATCCGCCATAGCCATATTGTTCGCTTCGATCTACAAGAGTCTTCTCACTCGACGTCTTGGGTAGGGTTTGTTGGTTTCTCCTGCTTGCGTAATGGGCAAAGATGCCGAATAATCGAACTGGATTTATCTCCGATCGAAAACCGACTTATATTATATCCCGTATATACCGGTCCGGACCAACCGATCTGGAATAAATTCAAACTCGCAAGGCTTTTTTTTTTTATTTTTTATTATATAGTGGAAAGCAAACAGGTTAGACTACCTAGTACCTTCTAGTAAGTATGTCCACGGGACACGGGTAACCCATGACCCGGTAGAAATCCGGCGGGTCTGTGACCCGGCAGGTCCGGATTACGGGTGCGGGTAAGGGTCGAGGTGATCCTTACCCGCCGACCCGACAGGTTGACCCGCCAACGGTCATAGTTTGGAAAAATAAAAAATCAAATCATACATGTTGGACCTTGAAAAAAATACGCCAACCTGTCAGACTCGTCGGGTCTTACCCGTGACCCGGCGGGTTGACTAATATAGCGGGTCCGGGTCGGCCTTCCCGGACCCGTCACCCGGCGGGTTCGACCCGTGGACATGCTTA
Organism: Fagopyrum homotropicum; assembly: GCA_033239125.1. Taxonomy (NCBI): domain Eukaryota; kingdom Viridiplantae; phylum Streptophyta; class Magnoliopsida; order Caryophyllales; family Polygonaceae; genus Fagopyrum; species Fagopyrum homotropicum. Next base: position 156,362,629 of record BSWB01000003.1, read on the forward strand.
CCTTTTAGAATGAAACATCTGAGCTTTTTAATAGAACCAATGGGTTCATTACAAAAGATAATTTTGTTTCTGAAGTACCAGATGCTCCACCAGATAGTTGCTAGACAAGTCATCATGTTAAGTCCTAGTTTATTTTTAAAATCCACTAGGATGTCATGTATTTATTGTTGTGGTCAATAGAGCTTATTTCGGTTAATATTGAACCATCAATTTTGTCGATGACTTGTTTACTGAAAGGGCAAACAAACAACAAATGAAACAAGTCCTCGAGGTGGTGATTGCAAAGTTCATAATGCCTAGTAACATCAATACGTATTTCATCGAGTTTAGCTTTTGTAGGAAATCCGTTTTGAGAGATTTTCCATAGGAAGTTTTTTTTAATTTTTGGTAGAGTCTCCAGTTTCCAGATCCACTCGCAAGCGAAATTGTGTGAAATTATCGTCCTTGTTTCAATCATATCTGAAGCGGACTTAGTAGTAAACCATCCATTTTTAATGTGATTCCAGTAAAGTCTATCCTGAATTTCATTATTTGGTATTATTATTTCCGGATTTTTCCCCTAATTCGTTGTTTAATAAGTGGCGTAGATCATTATCAATTTTAGTAGTATTCCATTGTCCATATTTAGTAATGAAGTTGCTTACTTTGATGTTTGAGTCAACAAGGTTGGTGTTTTGCACCATTTTTATCAGTGGTGTAGTCGTTAACTAGTTATTGTGCCATAAATTGATAGTCCTACCGTTACCAACTTGTCAAATAAGACCCTCTTTAAAATCAGATTTTAGTTTCATGAGGTTATTCCATTGCGAAGATGTAGATCCTTTCTTTTGGTAGTTCAAGACGTTGATATTTTTTAGGTATTTTTCATTGATAATTGTTACCCAAATGTTGCTAGGCTCCGCTAGAATTTTCCAAGTTTCATATGTAATGTTTGTTCATAGTTTGAGCTTTTCTTATACCCAACTCACCATTTTCTTTTGATTTACAGAATGTATCCCAACTAATGATAGCTCTATGCTTGTTACCTTTATTCCAATAAAATTTTAATTAAAAAAAAAGAATAATAATAGATGTTTGTTAATTGTGTTTGTAGGTGTAAGTTTTAATTCCTAATTACTGGGAAAAAAAAATTCTTGAAATGAATTTCTGGTATGAAATTTTTCATATCAGAAATTTTTCATACCAAAAGTTCATACTAGAAAATTCTTGTATGAGTTTTCTGGTATGAAATTCATGTCAGAAAACTTGGATGTTTGAAGTACCAATTCTCGAGTTGGAACAAATATGACAACTATGAACAAATAGAGTAATTAGTAAACTATACTAACAAAGTGATCAATCGTTTGTATCATAACATGGTAATCAATGAGTAGTAGATTTGGCAACTGAATCTGCACAAATAAAAAGCAACACCTAACAAGTTTAATGAGCAACTCTGCACTTTGCTGACTAATCATTTAAATGCAAGAACGCTGCTAAAATCAAATTTATCAGCAGTAGTGTTAAGAGCATAAAGAGGAACAATCCCAAGACCTCATCCATTGGAAAGAACTCCCTCACATACAATAACTACAAATATCTAGTATGGTTCATATAAGAGAGATTCCGGGAGCTTTGTTTATAACTCCTCTAATGTCAACAACAGTCCTGATGAGAATTTGTCTCCAAGGTTCGACAACCACCACTAAAACAACCACAATCAGCGATCTGATGTAGTCTTGGTGAGAATCTGTCTCCAAGCTTGATCTCGCATCCACTCTCTCTTCTCTCTCCTCCCTTCCGATCTGTTGTAGCATCTTCAGCTTCAACTTGGCTTCTAATTGTGCCACATGCTCTCTTTTTAGGTTTTGCCATAAAAACCTCCATGTTGTCAAACTACAACTTCTTTGTACATAAGAGCATCTTTAATGGGTGTCCAGGAGGGGAGGTTCTTGTAATTTTTCATAAATTTGGGTTGAAGAACGTAAATAACCGGGTCTTCACAAGACCCGGGTCTTGGCTTCAAAGGGGGGGGACACGTGTCACCCCCCATTGGCCGCTTAAAAGCGGCCTTTAATTAAAAAAAAAATTGTAGCTTGCGCCACGTGTCGCGCTGTAATTGGCGCGAGCAAGCAGCGACGCGTTGCACTTTTTTATTGGCTACGGCTAATTAAGTTTTAATTTATTATAAATCCATTTTCTGGCTTAAATATTTAAAAAAAAAAATTATACCAAAATTCATAATTTTTTTTATCTATCCATAGACACCCATTTTGAATATTTTTAGAATAGTTTTAAAAAAATGTTTTTTTTATGGTAAAGTTTGTAGGTATAAAAATATCAAAATACAAAATATATTAATAAATTTCGTTTTAAGGTATAAAAATTTTATATAATAAAATTTTATTCCTTATTTTTTCATATATGTGTTGGGTAATTTTTTTATCTCTTTGTTTCTTATAGTATTATTCATAGAGATAATTAATAGATTAACCTAAATTTCATTCTAAGGTATAAAAATATAATAAATAATAAAATTAACCCATATTCTTATCTATATATATAGTGAATGTGTTGGATCATTTTGACACACCAAAACACATCTCTTCTTTCTACATCCATCATGGATAATCATCCAAATTCTCAAAACTTTAGTGAAATGTTTGGTTTTAACGATTCAAATTACAATAATAGCTGCTAACCAATCATCATCAAGAGTTTGGACAATTGATTCAATGATGACCAGGTTCCATGAGTAGAGGGAGACGAAAGTAAGCAGTATCTGAAAAAACAAATTGAAAATCTCAAAATCCTAATTCTGCAATAATTCCACCCTAGTGTAAAACATTGAAGAAAATAAATGAAATTGGAGATAACATACAGAGGAGTTTGCAGAGAAAACTGTGCCGAGAAGGGGATCACATGTTTGTGGTTGATGCTGCCTGAAAACGGAGGAGCTAATACTCATCTTTGATTAACACTGAAACTCGCAAAGAGGAGGGAGCTTGTCCCGTTCATGGCTCGTCGGCTTTCTGGTTTTCGACTAGAGAAGGAAGGTGGAGCGTCCTCTCTGATTCCGATTCTCTCTCCTCCCTCGCCGGCTCCGAACGCCCTGCTCTCTCTCTAAGGAGTCTCCCGATGCTAATGCCCTTCTTCAACTATGTTGTTGCGCTTCTTGGAAGCGAGGGAGCCATTTGGAAGCGAAGCGAAGAGTCTCTGTTTGTGCGTAGAAGGTTTGAAGCTCCACATCTAGATCTGAGAGAAGAGAGGAAACAGTCTCTGTTTGTGCGTGTAGAAGGTTTGAAGCTCCATATCTATTTCTGAGAGAAGAGAGGAAACAACTCTTCTCAAAGTAGGTTTGATGGTTTTTTAGTATTTATAATACTTTCTTTTCAAATTCAAGTGTTATGCACCCCAACGTCATTCTTCATATATACCACATTTTGTCTATACAGTCGTAGAAATTAGAATGATGATCCATTTCCATATTAGGACTGAGATAAATTCTCATTTACATGTAACATTGCATTATCATAAAAATGGAGAAACCCTAGGAATACTCACAGGAAACTGATCAATCTCATCAATCCATGGGTTCTTCTCCTTAGCCGGATCAACGGTTCTCAGGGCCTTCCAAACCGCGCTATTACACTTAAACCCAGACCCGAACGCAATCTGCCAAACTCGGTCTCCCTTCCTCATCCTCCCTTTCGCCTCTGAATAAGCCAGCTCGTACCAAAGTGAGCTACTAGACGTATTACCAAACCGATAGAGTGTCATCCTTGAAGGCTCCATATGCCATTCCGAAAGCTGCAAATTTTTCTCGAGTTCATCCAATACAGCTCTGCCTCCGGCATGGATACAGAAATGCTCAAATGCCAGCTTGAAATCAGGAATGTAAGGCTTGATTTTCATCTTCAGGACTTTCTTCATGATTAGTGTAGTGAAGAACAGGAGTTGCTCGGACATGGGAAGAACAAGCGGGCCTAAGGTAGTTATGTTCGTCTTTAAAGCGTCACCGGCAACAGCCATTAGGTCTTTTGATAACGAAACTCCGATCTTCCCAGTTGAGTCTTCTTCCTGGTTTACACAAGCAAAGCATTTGTCATCGGAACCCTTGTGGGTTCGAACCGTGTTCATCAATTGGTACTTTGACTTCCTTCCATCAGATCTTTTATTCGAAAGAAGTACAGCAGCTGCACCCATTCTAAATAAACAGTTTGAGACGAGCATTGATCGGTCATTCCCAAGATACCAGTTCAAAGTAATGTTTTCTGTGCTCACAACTAATGCATACGAGTTCGAATGAACCTGAAGAAGTTGCTTGGCAAGATCAATCGAGATTAAACCAGCACTGCAACCCATCCCGCCAAGATTGAAGCTTAAGACATTACCCCTAAGCTTGTAATGATTCACAATCATGGCAGATAAAGATGGGGTAGGGTTAAATAAGCTACAATTCACAACAAGAATCCCAATGTCTTTCGGATTTATATTAGTCTTTAACAGAAGCTCATCAATAGCACCAAACATGACCTCCTCGGCTTCTTTTCTTGCCAAATGCATTGAAGGGTTAGGAGGGTTGTTATGAAGAGCCTCAGGAAGATAACTCGACTCTCCAAGGCCGGCTCTTTCTAATATTTTCTTCTGAAATGCAAGAGTCTCATCGGAAAACACACCACTAACAACAGACCTATCCATGAAGTATGGTCTGGAGCATTTTCGGGAATTTTCAGGTTTGTAGCATGAGAAGTTGACTAGATAAACCGGGCTTGGGCGGGTGAAGAAGTAAAGAGTTGCTAAAAACACGAGAATTGTCGAGCATAAGATCACTGAGATTATGTTATATTGAAGCTGGCTCCAAAGGAGGTCAAGTTCATTCAAGGAGAAGGTAGAAAAATGAGCAGCCACTATTATTAACAGTGGAGAAAGAAGCAGGTACATAGCATGGCTGATCAGATAATGATAACCGAGCTTGACGTATTTCAATCTTACAGATTGTTTAAAGTCAGGGAGCTTCCGAGACGATGATTGAGGTGGGGTAGAAGGCTCACTGGGTTTTGCATCAGCCATTTTTACACCTGTATGAAAACTGGCATCAGATTGTCATATTCACACACACACAAGCCTCAATAAATCAACATGCAGAAATGGCAATAGGAAAACTAACAACTTTTCAATTCAAGAACACACAATCAGTATACCAATCAAAGAAAGACTACAAAATTCCCAACTTAGAAGAGCTTCCTTGTCAATCATGAATGCATGGACAATCAACTACAGATTATGCACTAGGTTGAAGAAGCAGAACCCTATTCATCATTCACCAAAGCAATCAATCAATCACAAGCTAAGATCAAACTCCACAGAACTATTTCCTTTCAAAGACGGATGTTAGATCATGTTTCAGAGATGAAAACGGATGTGAATTTCATTTGCATTTCCTGAACATAAGATTCAATTGCTGAAAACAAAGAAACACAAAATCATCGATGTTGAGAGATTAGGAAAACAGAAACAAATGGATCATCCAGATCAACAATCAACAACAAAGAAACCTAGATGGAGCATGGAGATACAAACCTGCGAATCGAAATCAATGCCGGCCACGATCGCCCAACTCGAAGTATGTTGATTCTTTATGTGGAATCGATCACTGCTGCGGATGATTTTTGGGAGATGTTGAAGGAATTTTAAACCTGTGGATAGTGGAGGATGAGAGAAAGCTCACGGCTTTTCCATGGAATTCCTCTTTGAAAGCGGCGGCGACGCCAAATGGTCAATATTATCTGATTATTTGAAGAGGCGTGATTCCAATTTACAATTGCAATTTGCCTTTTGCTGTTTGACAATTCAAAAATGGAGGGTTTTTAGCTTCTTCTTCCATCTTTCTAGGGTTTACAGTACACATGTGCAATGTTATGACCTTCTAGAAGATGGCATTAGAAATGATGTGGATAAATTAACAATTATTCAAGTGTTTAAATAAGTTTATTTAAAATTCAACTAAAAATAGGAACTTTTCAATTATCATATAGTTTTATTACAATCGCAATAAATATGTGAATAAGATGTAATAAATATTCAACCTTTCTCTCCTTACAAAAACAACAAATCGCTAATAAATATCATTTTCTTCCAAATAATAACTTTGCAATAAAATTTATTTCTATTTATAGTTTTTTTAAAAAAGAAATGACATTCGAGAAGGCAAGCATGTTCATGGTAATCCAATTTTTAAAAAAATTTTCTTTGTTCAAACCCATAAGACCAAACTAGGGTTGTGCATACGGTCCCGACCGGACCGGTGAACCGTAAATTGATAAAATCTTGGACCGTAAACCGGATCGGGATCGGACCGTAGTCCAATCTGGTTCCGGGTTGGACCGTTTGTACCTAAGTTATGCAATTTCAAAAATTTCGGACCGGACCGGACCGGTTTGTACCTAAATGGTGCAACTTTGGTGAGGTTTTCCGGTCCAAAACCGGACCGAAATGGACCGGATTGGATCGAACTGGACCGGACCGGACCGGAAATCCGTAGTTTACGGTCCAACTCGGGTTACGGTTTTATACGGTCCAAAAACCGGACCGGACCGGAACCCGGATTTTCAAAAAACCTTGGACCGTAGACCGGACCGCAACCGGTCCGGTCCAAGTTTTCACAGCCCTAGACCAAACAAATGTTAACGGGAGCATACAAGGTAATTGCAGAATCAGAAGGTTACTGCTATTCGTACCACCTTAGTCATGCTATATACCCGTTCTACGCCTACGCAATGCGTAGGCGTAATAAATTTTCCTTAATTTTTCGAACCAAATGTATGTTATGGCTTGTAGTAAGTTTTCCTTAATTTTTCGAACCAAATGTATGTTATGGCTACTACACATACGCTCTACGACTACGCATGACATATGCGTAGTATTGCTAAGCTTCCGCAAAGCGTAGTCGTAGTCATTTTCCTTAATTTTTGAACGAAATGAGCTTGTTGCTACAGCTACGCATTGCGTACGCGTTGTCGGAGTATGAATGGCATGTTTCAGCTGGTACCAATATCAATCTCGGAATCAGAAGCACAATAAATGAATAAAACATCTTCTGAGGTTGTCAGACACTTGTAAAATGAGTTATCCTACATGTCAGTCAGCCCACATTTCTTCAAAGTACTTCTGACACCTGCCAACTCCGCCATTTGCTGACAAAGCATCCTCGGCGTGGGCCCTTTTACCCCTAACTACCCTCTTGTGACCAGGCCCATTTTTATTCATCTTATTGGCCCATTGGGCCGAATTGGGCCGAATTTCTCCTTCTCCCGCCTCATGAAGAAGGTTGTGCCTGTACTCTAAGGTGACTTGCTCAAACACTTCAACCTCAAACATGTTGATCTTCAACTTAGGGCTCATCTTGTCCCTCACAAAGGCGAATGCGAGTTGATCTCGGTTGTTGAACGTGTCTAGCTCGTTGAACATTAAGCACGAGAATAAGTTGCTCGCCTCTCCATGCTTTCTTATAATTAATGCAGAGTCAGGTACATCTATAAAAATAACGAACAAACAAGGTAAAAATGTTATGTGATAAACAAAAATATCATATTGTCAACAACAAATATCACCAAAAAAAAAGACATTTGAGCTTAGTAATAACTAATTTAGTAGTATGTATTGGGATTTTAAGCATTCAACATATTATAGATTTTTTTGAAAGAATGTCCAAAAGTTAAAAATAACTCATGTCATGCTCATAAACTAAACAACCTTAAAAAAACTCAATTGGTTATTCGGAAGATGAAATTTTGTCATAATTTTGGTTTTGTGTATTTTAGATAATAGGCATCAATCTACCTAAATTGATGATTTTTTAAGAAATAGGAGTCCATTTGGTTTTTTAGAGACGAAAGTTGAAGATGAAGATTACGAGACGAAGATAAATTAGGATATTTTCTTCGGCCTCCTTCAAATCGATTATGAAAATTATGACAAAATTTCATATTCGTCACCTTAAAACCGAACGGATCCGTAAACCACCACTTAATAAGCGGATTGCATTAGTGTTATTACCGGATTGATAAGGAAGCTTGCTTGATGACCAAGGCATTAACCCATGCTCACAATAAGTCTCCATTTGCAACCTCAAACCATCAACATCCAACACCTTCCTCCACCTAGCAGTAGCCATAGCTTCCTCCATAGTATGTGTAAAAACCGGGTGCTTCGAAATTGCCATATCGACACCTTCCTTAATCACGAGTGAATCGATCAAGATCATCGGATCCACAACCAATTGAAGTTTTGCATCAATCCATACACTATACTTCGCATTAGGGAAGAGCCTATGCACAAGATACTTCGGGATCACACCATTCATACCCGGATTCTCGTAAAGTCCTTCGGTTGACACATTCACAAGCCTCCATGCCCCTACTTTGTAGGGCATTGTCGGGTTCTTGTTTCGGATTATTTCGTGTTTTTGGAGACCTTTGATAGTAGTTGAATCAACAAACATGATGAAACACGCGTCGTCTAGGGTTTTTGAACCGAGTCCTTTTGGTTGTCTAATCTTGTCATGACCACCAAATATGGCCGAAACTATTACCACTCCATTACAACTTTCCATTGCGATTTTATCTGAAAAAAACACAACAAACAATGACTAACAGATTGAGGGATCGTTTAGCTACTCTTTCAAGATAAAAGCGAAAAAATAATAGTTAAAAAAGACAAAAAAATTATATATATATTTTTTTTATTTCTCCTTCATAATATAGCAAGCATAAACATTAAACCTCATTTTTAAATATTTCTCTTTTTAATCATTTTTTTTCTTCTCGATTTCACTCTATCAAATGAGCAACCAAACGTGACCTAAATTTCTATAATCAGGCAATAATTTTTTGGTTGAACATTTCAAAAAATGTTTACCAAAACCCCAAAAATCATGGCATCTCATATCCTAGAACAAATATACATCATATATGGAAAAAAAAAACAAAAAACAATTTGATTCATCACCAAGAAAAGATAACCGATTGGTTCACGAACATCCATTAAAAAAAAACTGAACAGAAACTACAAAATCAAGAGAAAATTTGCAGATAATCGAAACTCACCATCAAAATGTAGAGGAAAAGGCTTGAAAAATCCACAAGGAATTTCAAGATCATTTTTCTTAAGATCATACAAAGAAAGCCTCTCTACAGCACTGAAATTCCCCCCAAAGCTCGTCTTCAAGCCCTTCAAATACCTCAAACCTGGATTCAATGTAGTTAAATTCCGGCAAGATTCATCGATTTCCGACAAAGCCCTCTTGTAATCTGACCAAGAAAACAAAAACCCATGTCTTAAAATCCGAAAATAAGATCATAACAGATTGATTTCAGGTAATTTTTACCAGTGAAGAAAACAGGGGAGGTGCAATCAGAACGCAGCGTTTTGAGTGGGTGTTTGGATTCTCCATAGGAAGAAGGGTAAGAGAAGAGATTGAATTGAATTGGATCAAAGGGTGAAGATCTAAAGAAACAATTGGAAGTGGGAGAGAATGAGAGGTAAAGAGAAAGAGAAATAGTTGTGAGAAGATAAAGAACAGAGAAACAGAGGATCTTTGATTGGAAAAACAGAGGTTGCCTTATTCTCATTTCCTCTGTTTAGTTTCTTGTTTTTGGTGTTCATCCATGGAGTTTTTAAGTTGTTGTTTTGTATTTTTATGATTGTATTTGCTTTTGCATGGATTATTATTAGTTTTGGTTTTACTTTTGTGTTATGTCTTGTTTGGATTTGCCTTTCAACTGCAAGTTAGTGTTAGGGTCCACTGGTCCATATCCACTATCAGAATTCAGAAGTGATTTTGTGTTTCCATTTTTTTCATAAGTAAAAAACAAATATATAATTATGTTTGACCTTTATTATTAAATTTGTTCGAGTTTTTTTATTTTGTCCTAGTCAATTATAAATTTGAAATTAAAATTTGAATTATAAAGTAGCTAAAAATAATTGTGATAAAATTTTTTTATCAAACTTTAAATTTGCTCACAATATCTATAAATGAACATTATTTTCGAAATTCAACTTTGAGTTTGGTCACCGGATTGCAATAACCATGATTACGGTTCGCCATAAATGTAATTAAATATCGGGTCATACCACCTCGAGCTTGAACCTCGCTCCAATTACGCTCCCTGATGTACTTATGATTCTTAAAAAATGAAAACTATGCATGCGACTTGTACAAATCTTACGATGAATAAAGAAAATTATGGATGTATGATTCCAATGACCATAGTGATTATATAAACTGAGATGTCATTTGCAAGTTAAGATTAATAGATTTTGAAGATCGTCATAGTGTGATGACGTAGAAGAGTCGAATGATCGGAATCTGCCAATCTGGAAAACCAATCAAACCCACATTAAATTTAAAATTATGGGCAATAACTACGCCAACGCAACCCATTTTCTTTTTTCTTGCAAACTCGCAGAATGAGTGTTATTATCAACGTCTATTAAATCAAACATCATGCAAAAAATATTCCGTCGTATAAAATACATAATGTTATTAACATCTATTAAATCAAACACCACACAAATATTCCGTCGTATAAAATACATAATGTTATTAACATCTATTAAATCAAACACCACACAAATAACATTCCCGCCATCTAAAATGCATAATACAATACTAAAATTACACAATAAACATGATAAAAATCTAAAATACCAACACTTAAAATTAATTTGAAATTTTGGTTTTGTCGCTCAAATAATATTATCGATCAAATTCTTAAGTAGGTTCAAATTATATTTTGTTTTTAGAAAAATATTTATTGTTATTCAAATTTAATCATTTAAATACTTATAAATTTTGAAATATTTTCTCTTAATTTTTTTATTTCACAAGAAATTAAGTCAAAAAATAACTAAGAATCGAAATACTTTCCAAGTTTCCATTCAATGGCATCTTGATCCCAGAACTGAGCACCCCAATATTTTACAAACAGAAGCAACAATACAATTTTTTGTCTGCAATTAGGCCAACTACACAAACTCCCTCCTACACATTTCCTTGCCATAAGGTAACTCACAGACACATCTTCCAAAACCCACATTGCTGAACCATGTTAATCGTCGGATTCAACAGGCCAAATACTCACCGAGGATGTATTACGTTCATTCAGTTTCAAATCCATCACCCATGACCCAACAACAGTAGCTTCAGTTCAAAAAATGATACTTCTGATTGATCAATTCTGCAAAATTTGATGTCATGAGCCTAAAATGCAGCAACAGAAGCTTCATCTTCACCGGCAGATTCAGGAGAAACTATCTGTTGTTCAGGTTCATCGGTTTCTAATTCCGGATCCTTGTCTTCAAGGCACTGTCCAGCCAGAATCTTTTCCCTCAGCTTCAATATCAGTTCTTCTCTTACATTCATGTTCTCCATCAGGTAAGCTTTGACAGCATCTTTTCCTCGGATTGTCTTCCCTAGTACATTGTAAAACCCACCTCCCCCTTTGGCTATTATATTGTGTTTTACACTTAATTCTATCATCTCGGATTCACGTGATATTCCTTTGCCAAACTCGAGCTCAAATTCAGCGGTTTTGAACGGAGGGGCATGTTTGTTTTTAATAACTTTAACAAGAACCTGGGTTCCAAATGTCTGCAAATAACCAATAGCAATATCTGATTATTTTACTAATATAAGACTAGCCCGTAAATTCACCAACAGATCAAAAGAATATCAGGAAACTTGACAAAGGGAATTCAATCCGATACATAACATACCTCTTCTCCTTTTTTGAGGAGCCCGATCCTCTTGATATTTAACCGCATTGAAGAATAAAATTTCAAAGCGTTTCCACCACAAGTAACTTCTTGCGGGCCAGCGAATCCTCCAAAAGTCGAAATTTTTGACCTAACCTGGAAACATTATCAATGATTAATGAGAAGCATTATAATGAAAATACATACAAGGCAGTGGTGAAGGAGTCCGCATTTCCTCAGAATAAACTAATCTAACAGGAAATTTTATTTTCGATCCCTGCCAAAAAATTAATCCCGGACAAACCTGATTAAGAAAAATCAGGATGCACTGTGACATCGACAGTGAATGACTTAATTTGCGAAGAGCTTGACTCATTAATCTGGCTTGCATTGCCATGTGCGCATCCCCCATTTCGCCATCAAGTTCAGCCTTGGGCACGAGGGCTGCTACCTGCTCTTCAGAAGTGAAATAGATTCCTCATGTTAAATCTAACAAATGCTGCAACCCACATTCAACAAGTTATACAGCAAAATTCATAAAACCGTAATATGAGGCACTCTGAATATGTTATGAAAGTAGAAGTTCTGAGTAGAATATAAGATCCAAACGTTAAAATATAAGAAAACCATTCCACAGAGAAGCCAACTTACACTGTCAACTACGACAACATCAAGGGAACCACTACGGATAAGTGTATCGACTAAGCTAAGAGCTTGCTCACCGCAATCCGGTTGAGAAAGAAGCAAGTTTTGTGTATTTACACCAATTGATTCCGCAAGTGCAGGATCAAGAGCGTGCTCAGCATCAATAAAAGCACAATACCCTGCACATGCCAACTATTATCACCTGAATTGAATAACTGCTAAAAACATTAATATATGGTGCAGCATTAAAATGTAAAATTAGATAGAATCAAACACTCTTCATGGCCACTATAACATGACTTTCAATATGCTAAAACATTCAGTAAAACAGAGTAATATTGAACCACTCTAATGAATACAATATAGCACCTATAGTCTTTGGAAGGAAGAAGAAAAACAATACGGATACATTAAATTTAACTCCAACCAGCAGAAATTAAAAATAGCAGCTTACCTATAAAAAACAAGACTTAAATGCTATCTAAGACAAAAAATAGATTGCAAGGACTTCTAATAAATCAACAATAAAGCAGGCACTTAGAATAACCTCCAAGCTTCTGAGCCTCAGCAATGACATGAAGAGCAAGCGTTGTTTTTCCAGATGCCTCTGGACCATAAATCTCTACAACCCGACCCTGCCAAGATAAAGCTTCTAGAGATCAGAAGCATGAATGTAGATATATACTGACACAATTCTGAGTTTAGTAGCTAAGAAAAATCCAGCAAAACAAGTTCAGTGAAGGAAAGCCAAGAGAGGCATATTGGGGGTATCTATATACTTAAGAGATCTGTTGAATGTGGACTCACTCACCAGCTACTTCGAATTTACACTGCTGAACAACTTCAATGCCTAAAGTAACTTAAACTAACACAGGAGGATAAAATAAATTCAGAAGATACCTTTGGGAATCCACCTATACCTAATGCAATATCCAGAGCAAAAGATCCACTTGAAATAACGGGAACATGTCTAGGAGTGGGGGATCGACCTAGCCACATAATAGACCCCTTCCCAAACGACTTATTAATTTGCTCCATAGCTTGTTGGAGAGCCAAATCCTTCTTGGACACATTATCATCACTTGATTCACTCCCATCTGATTTGGAATTCTTCTTGCCTACATAGATGAAAGTCATAAAGAATACGAATATACATCTGAATAATAAATACTACCACATCAACTGCTCCTGTGACTTATTATGAAAATGCAGGATTGTCAAGCCTAGATTGAATATAGACATGACGTTTTGAAATTAATGAAGTAGAAAGTCTGAGGCATGAAGCATTTACTTTAAGGAACTGCCAAAGTCTGCCATAAGAGATTTGGCGATATAAGATCCCGGATACGGAATATTGGCATGGTATGAACAAATTAAAAATAGACAAGTAGTTTCATGTACAGACAGCAGTCTTTAAAATTCCAAAAGCCAACACCAGTACAGAAACTAGCAGTTCTATGCATAAACAAGACATGCAAGTCTATACAAAAAAAAAGAGAAAAATGATTTAGTATCACAAGTACCTTTTGCTGAATAGCTGCATGACTGATAAGATGTTCCTAAAAACCCTTTACCTAAAACCTGCAGAAGTATGACAAATGTGTAAGCAAATGTAATGAATCAGTTTATCATTAAGTGCAACGCAAAACAGAACACCATTTCTCAACATTGTCTACTTGATATAATATAGAAAGGTCACCTCAAAAAACTTCTACAACAGAAAAAAATGTGGAAAAAGAAAGCAACTAGTACAGAGTTTTTATTGATTGATACTGTGATGGCCAAGCAGCAACATGGATTATCATAAATCTTCGTCCACCCATGGATACGCAAAATCCTAATAAGTTAAAAAAGGTTACCAGCAACATTACCTCGACAATACTAACATGTAGGTTTCTCCTAGCTTTTTTTTTGAAGTAAGGGAAATCACACAACGCATCCGAAAACTTTAAACAGAGTACAACCCTAGAAACAAAAATGAACTCCATTGTGGCATTTACATATCGTGTTCTTCAGTACTACTATGCATCAGTACTTCTATTCCAAGCAAGGCAAACCTAAGTTGAGCATTTGTTCACCAACTAGCAGAAGCTCATACTAACTGAGACATTAACGACGAAATGATACAAGTAGGCATGTCCTAACAACAGAAAAGTGAGAAAGCAAGAAGAAGATCGTAAAGTCGAACCTGGTAAGTGGAAAGAGTGCGCTTAAGGGAAGAGGCGTTGCGAAAGAGCCTCGACATTGAAACTCCTGTTGAAGCTTGTACTAGATGAAGAAAATACCTCTCAACGCAAAAGCTTGATGAAATTCAAACTAGAGAGAAGAGGAAATCGAAGGTCACAGATTGACAATCAAACCGTTTTGGTTGTAAAGCAAAGAAGTTGAAGACAAGGCGAGAGAAAAAGAGGGAAGCAGAGGAGAGGGGTTTTAGGGTTCTTTGACGATTTTCCCTCCAAAGTCCATCACTACACTCTCCTCCCTAAAATATAAAGAAGTCGGCCCGCTAGTTAAATTCCAGAACAAAAATCATAAGATTTCATTTCAAATTAAGCAATTAGTTGCTTAAAATTATCATTTACAAGTATATTTTTGTAATAGTTAGGATTTTCGAATTTTAATTAATGTGAATTAACTTAATCGTGATAATAATTGACATATAACTTGCGAAGATTGCGTAAGTGCTGAGTATAACTATCACCGTTATGTTCTTGGCGTAATTTTGGGATTATGGTAAAATTTTTATTTTTTCTCTGGGTAATTATTTTTAACCTCCGGTATTATTTGGAGCATTTGAGAGTTCCAATTAATAAAAATACAGTTGAGAGAAATGATCAGGACATCGGACACGGAAAGACAAAACGGACAAAAGAGTCGCTATTTCGTTTCTTAAAAGCTAAGAAAGACGGCTTAGGAATACACGTTTTTCGAGGCAATTGTGGAATAATTATCCCTACAATATTCAAGATCTATTATTCCAATTTCGAGAAGTTTGGAGAAGGGGGTTCAACCCGCCATTGGATCGATGAAAGGATAATTATCGACTTCGGTGAAGGATAATTATCGACTTCACTATAAATAGCGGAAATCGTTTATTAATTCATTTCCTTTCACGTTTCCTCGTAAAAGCTTTGATTTCTCTCAAACTTCAAACTCAGATCTACTCTCCGTTTCTAATCCGATTTCAATTTCGTTTGAGTTTTTGGAATCCTCTCTTCACACTCTTCATATCGGTACCGAGTTTCTGCATTTTCGAGCGGATGAAGACCTGGTCGAGCATATATGTCACCAGGACAGTTCCGTCGCTCAAATTCCGGTGAATTTGATGTTGTACATGCGTAGCCTGCGTCGTTGTGATTCCGAATCTTCTTTCAGATCGTCAATCGGTTAATAACTTAGGCTTTTCAGAATGGATAATTAGAAATTCCATTATGATCATTATATTATTCTGGTGTTTATGGGTTGTTTGTCTAATGACAGGTGGGTTTAGAAATGGCCTGCGGGTAAAACGTTATTCTGGTGAAATTTAATTAATTAATTAAAGGTTAATTAATTAAATTAGGATTAAATTTGAGATTGAGGAATACTGATTATATGCATGCTAGGTGTCAGAATGAGTTGAGGATCACGAAGATGTTATGGATATCGGTTATGGCTTTAAGGATTAGTATGTGTACGAGTATGATGAGATGTTATGTTGAGGATATGCCTTAGGCATTTATGAATGTGTTGAGGATCTGAGGTTTAGATTTGAGATATAGGTTGGTTGTGGTTAGTGGGACGAGTCTCCTAACCTTTGCAGTATGTGATTGTGTGTGCCTTGCTATTGCAGGCATTGATTACTTCCCCAAGGGAAAGCTCTGACGTGGTACAGGTTACGAGTATATCAGGTAAGTCCATAGGACTTACTTAGCGTGCAGTTGTGGATTGTATGATTGTGATGGTTGTGTGTGTTCATATGATTGTGCATTTATAACCTAAACCGGACTAGGATGACCATTTATTACATTTATTTGGCCCAAGTTTATTCTAACGGGCGGTAACCACCGGTCTCCGCCTGCGGGTTAGGATGAGGTGCTTGGAAGATAGTAACACAGGGGGGGACGAGTGACGATCACCCCAATGCAAACCCCTGTGTTGAGGGGGAAAGGGACGAGGTTTTTGAGGCTCCTCGTGTTACAAAAGAAGTTGAATGAGTAACGGAATAACGTAATGAAAGATAATAAATGAATGTGTGTGGCATTGCATGTATGATATGCTGATGTGTGGTTGTGCTATTACCTTCATACTTTTCATTGCTGTAGCTAATGGTTTCATACCGTGTTGTAGATGATTTGCAGGTTAGGAAGACTGCAGAGTGAGTCAGATGGTGTGACAAGCCGAGGACTTTTGTACATTAGGATGCGTGGGATGTGGGATCTTTTGTGGTTGTGATTTATGATGTTGTTTTGTACTCGGCTATGAGTTTGTAAACTCTTTTGATGTATCATACTCAGCTTTTATGTATTTGGTTTAATCTAACTATGCCTTGTTGTAAGATCCAGTGAACTTGTTGTCAGTCTAGGGTCAGGATCGATTGTGAGATCCTAGCCCAATGTGACACTCCATGTCCCGTGAATTTGGGGTGTTATAATTTTAGGATCAATTGTATATCGTATATAAGTCTTAATAAATTATATATCATATTGGTTCATTTTTTATTCAACCCATCTTTATAACTTTTTTATTATAATTTTTTAACTTCAACCCATCTTATCATGCCGATTATATGACAAAAACACTGTTTTTTCAAATACAACTAGTTTATAACCCGCACCTTGTGCGGGTATATTTATATATTGAATTTTGAAAAAATGTCATGAACTTGTATATGTATGAACTAATGATATATTCACGAAATATTTATAATTTTCTAACAACTAAATATTATAAGTAATTATTTTCACTTAATTATTTATTTATAACAATATCAAAATTTTAATGTTGATAATTATTAATATAATTAGTTTATTTCTTTCTTAATAAAAATAGTTTATAGTTGATTCGACAATTAAAATAGTTAAAATTTACCATATTTTCAAGTTTTAAAAATTTATATGTTATTTTTAAAATCTATTCAATCATTTCTAAATAATTTTTTTAATAATAAATAAATAAGTTATAAAATTATATTAAGGTATAAATAGAATACTTTAATAATAATATTTTTAATTATATCCTTTTATTTTAGAATTTTTTTAATTTAATTATCACAACATGATGTTAGCCATATTAGTTAATAAAAAAATGATAAAGTTTGGATGAAATGATTTTCTTAGTTTTAAAAAGTATTTCTAATTAAGTTAGCTAATAAATATGTCTATTTATAATTAAGTTGTTAGTGTGTAGATTTAGTAACAAATAAAATCATATTGTTATAACTGTAAGATATTGAATATGATCAGATGAATTTCTTTTTGTTGATTTGACATGATATGAAAAATGTTTTAATTTTGAATTAAAATTGTAATTAAAATATAGAAAATTCGTAATTATTAGCTAAAAAATCCTAGGTGGCATGGCTAATATGTTGACATGTGGACTAAAAGGGTTGTGTTTTAGTAGTATATATTGATTTCCAAGATAAAACTCTCATTTTCTCTAAAAAGTGAAAAATCAATTGTTGGTATTGTGAGATTCAATTACAATCATCATACAAAGCATTTGAGTGCTATTTGTTTGGCCATACCTAAAGTTCATCATGAGATGACTAAACATATTGACGTTAGACATCATTTCTTGAGAATTGTGAAGGAACAAAGTGAAGAAAATAGGTATTGTTGGTAATCTTGTTGATATGTTCGCCAAGTCGGGATCCCGCAACAAGTTCCAACATTATTTGAACTTTTTAATGTCGGAAGTTGTTAAGTGTCAAATGGACACATCTAGATTGAGAGAGGAGCTAGTGTGAACATTGATTAAGTATGTTTACAAGGATTCAAGTTAAGGTGGATATTTGTTGATATGTCTTGAATTATATCTTTGTAGTTTGAGTCATCTATCATTTGTTTGTGCCTTTAATCTTTGTCCCAATGTTATACTTGACAACCAAACATTATCTAGGATTTCGTTACTTCATGGATTGTAGCGTTACCTCTACTTACAATCATTTGTTTAGTTATAAGCCAAATCTACTCAATAAAATCTCTCTAAATTGGACAAATCTATTATTGGGTGAAACACTTTATATTCATGTGTCGTTTCTTTCTTGTTTGTTGAATTCTCTAATCTCTTGTAATCCTACGCACTAACTTTGTAAGAAATGGAAGATTGAGAATCAAATTTTGTTTGTACAGTGATAAACTCTTGGTACCGATTATGTATGGGATGCTTTCCTATGTTGGTTACTTTGGTTTTGGGACATGTTCACAACTCTATTGCATGTATACATTTTGTTGTCATGAAATTTTTTTAATAAATACATGTTAAATATATTTTATTAATTGTAATCTTATTTCAAGATCTTTTTGATGTTTCGAGTTTCTAGATGTTATAAAATAATGTATTTATAGAGATAATTTGGCTAAAATGTGTTAAAACTTTTTTTAATCCAAATCTAGATGAAGGGGTGAACCCTCAAATTGCAACATAACTCCATCTATGACTCACCCGTTTTGATACCTTACGTAATCCTCGAAACAATCCGACCGATATATGACAGGAGGGTTATACCGTACCGACCCAAATTTTAGGCAATTGACAATCTTACATGCAATCTATATAACTTACTAAAACAAAAGGACGCTAATGCCACGTGTCAAACAACGAGAGATGTCACATCAGTTTTTTGATAAATTATTTACTAAATTGCCATTGTCATTAAAATTATATATTATATAGTTAGAAAATTATCCTCAGCCCATATTTTTTTAATTACATAGTCATCTAGATTTTGTAATCGGAATTTTTAACAAATTATTTCAAATAACAACTTAAACAAAAAGATTTTGTTAACAAAAAAATTAGTTACTCGACTTTTTATTATTTTTTAAATATGATTAGAAATAAAACTAGGTTGCTCAATTCAACTAAATACTTTATAGGTTTAACAATTTATATTATCTACTATTATCATTTTAAAATCAAATGTAAAATCCAGATTTACCCAAATTTTGGAAAATTTTTTTGAAAACGTTAAGATACGATGCCTCTTATTTGACATTATTTTTATCTAAATGTATTATTTCTATATTCTTTAGACTCTCTATTTATACAAGTTCTAAAGCCATCAAGCTTAGTAGCTAATCGATGTGGGACAACAAAAACCCTCAAAAAAATTAACTAAATAGATCATTTTGGTATTATTTGAAAAAACAGATCATATGCACGCAACACAACTAGCACAAAACACATCATATCACATAAACACATAGCATACATGCACTCACCAAGAAGATACTAAGATCTACTCCTAGGTCCTACTAGTGCCTCTAACTCAGCATAGAACTCTAGATAGTTCCTTTGGATACTATCATCGGTCTCCCAAGTAGCCTCATCAGGTCCTTGTCTCGACCACTATATCCTCATCATAGGGATGTCCTTCGAACGCAAGCGTCTCACACCTCGCTCTAGGACTGCAATAGGGTGCTCTGCAAAAGTGTGGTCTGGCTCAACCACCAGATCATCATAACTCACGATGTGCCTCGAATCTGGTATGTACTCCCTCAGCCGAGACACGTGAAACACAGGGTGAACACCCTCTAACCTCGGAGACAATGCTAATCTGTAGGCTGCCCTCTCAACTGTATCTAGTATCTCGAAAGGACCGACATATCGGGGACTCAGCTTCCCCTTTATGCCAAAACGTCTAACGCCTTGCGTCGAAGAAACTCTCAACCAGACATGAGCTCCTACCTTGAACTCTAGAGGTCGACACCTCCTATCTGCATATGAATTCTGGCGACTCTGTGCAGCCAGCATCCTCTCCCTGATCAGCGCTACTCGGGCCATATCATCTTGAATCTACTCTGGCGCTATCCCACTGATACTGCTAGGCTCATCCCAACATAAAGGTGTACGACACCTACATCCATACAGTGCCTCATAGGGAGCCATCTCTATATATGCATGCCAGCTGTTGTTGTATGAGAACTCAACGAGTGGGAGGTAGTCAGACCATCCCTGTCCCCAATCCAACACACAGGCTCACAACATATCCTATAAAGTATGGATGGTCCTCTCAGACTGATCATTGGTCTGGGGGGTGAAACGCAGTAGTGAAATGTAGTCTCGTCCCCAAAGCAGTCTGAATCTGCTGCCAAAACCTCGAGGTAAACCGACCATCTCGATCAGAGACGATCGTCCTCGGAACACCATGGAGTCTCACTATCTGTCTAGTGTACTCCTCAGTCAATCTGCTCACCGGCCACATCTCTCTGTTAGGAATGAAATGTGTCGTCTTCGTCAGTCTAACAACAATAACCCAAATAGCATCGAAGCTCCTACTGACCCTCAACCCGGTCACAAAATCCATGGAGACGTCCTCCCATTTCTACTGCGGCACTGACAGTGGGTGGAGCTCACCTCTAGGTCTGAAATGCTCTATTTTGATCTTTTGACAGGTCGCACACTGAGCCACAAATCTGGCTACGTCGGGCTTCAGCCCTCCCAACCAATATGAGCGTCTCACATCATGATACATCTTACTCGTACCTGGATGTACTGAGTAAGGTGTATAGTGAGCCTCTTGCAAGATCCGCTGTCTCAACTCTGTATGTGCAGGGACACAAATACGATCATGTCGCCTCATAACTCCATCTGCCCCAATAGTAAACTAGGGTGCCTCTCCACGAGGCATCCTATCTCTGATCCTCGCCAAGGTCGGGCAGGTCCCCTACTTCTGTTGGATCTCATCCAATTGACCAGGTAGAACCTCTAGAACAAACAAATGGGCATCCTCATCAGGGAACTGGATGTCCATCTTTAGCCAAGCTAGATCCCTCTGAAGTTGGGGTTGTACTGTCAATCTAGCTATCGCCTTCTCTCGATGCGTCTTCCTTCTCAAAACGTCTGCTACCACATTCGCCTTGCCAAGATGATATAAATTTCAAGGTCAAAGTCCTTTATCAACTCAAGCCACCGACGTTGGCGGTTATTCAATTTCCGCTGCGTGAAAATGTACTTCAGACTCTTACCCCCTAAAAAACTCAAACAATAACGTTGGATACCCAAAGGTGAACAAACAATATGGGGATAGAATAGCACAAGGTCAAAATAAGGTTTTAAAAAAAATAAATACATCCAAGCAAAAATAACCTTGGTCTGAAAAGTTTATTTTTGAGTGGTTTATAAACCCAAATAAACTCGTAGAGAAATAAACCAATTTCTAAGTAAACATCTACAAAAATTAAATTCAGAGTTTATAAACTAAATGAAACACAAATAAGCTGCAAGTAAACAAACCCTTAGTAGCGAATCGATGTGGGATAACAAAATCCTTCAAAAAATTTACCAATTTAAGGTAAATAGATGATGTTGATAACAAAAGATTTCCTACGTAAAACAAATAGTCTAAAAATAAAGATTTTTTTGTCCAAAAAATAGGTTTGTTGGAGCAAAAAAAAAAGTTACGTACAAATTTTCAATAACAGAATGTTAGTTTAGTAAAAAAAGATTTTCTGGCTTAAAAATAAAGATTTATTGGCAAAAAAAAATTGTGGGAGCTCTATTTGATTACTGCTTACACAACATGCCACGTCATCAGATCATGTACTCTCTTTTAGTATGTATAATAGATTTATTATTATAATTTTTTTTTTAACTTCAATCCATCGTTATAACTTTTTTTTTATTTTAACTCTAATTTACATTATAAACATATAGAGACGTAAAGTTGAGTTTATAATAGACATATAAAGCTCAGTTTCTTTGATGAAGTCCAAATCAGACATAGATCAGACATATTTTCATAAAAAACCAACTTTGTTGTTGATGTCAAACTCCAACACCTGTTTCTCTGACGAACCATACGCGTATTGAGGGAAATAAAGTAGGTGAAGTGGTTAAATTTTGCGAGCTGTTCCAACCACTGTTGGATGTGATTTCAAGAGGCGAACAAGTACAAATACCACCACTGTTGGATGTGATTTCAAGAGGCGAACAAGTACAAATACCACACAGAAGAGTCAAGACCAAGCCCCGAACTTCGTGTTTTCATTCGCAGATGCTTAAGACCGAGCCCCGAACTTCGTGTTCTCATTCGCAGATGTTTCAGGGTGAACTACCTGTAGAAGATAGTTAAGCGCTTTCCCTTTTTCTTAAAAAAAACATGGTTGGGCATTTCGTGGATACCTTCACCCACATGATCGTCCTATGATTTGGGGAAAGGTCGCAGGGGAAGGTCGTACTTCCTGGTTAATGTTACCTTTTGGGAGAAAAGTCACCAATCACTAAAAAAAACACTTTTGATTTTTGAAGCTATACGCACCGTTATCACTACCATATTTACCAGAACGACAAAAGCCTTTTTGGCAGCTGCATGAAGTTACATTCCTGAAAGTTGCAACAACAATATCACAAGAATGTGTCTATAAAGTCTCTAAGTTCAACACTTTGATGAGCTCAAACCTATAAAAATGACCCACTTTGATGAGCAACTAAGAACATTAAATTTTACAAGTTACAAAACCTGCCTTTTTCTTGTGTTTTCCCCTTACAGCACACTCTCGGCCGGAACACCAGCACTGGCCATGCTTGGAAGGGGAGACGGCAAATGGGACGTGGGAGAATCCAGGGTTACCATGGGAGATGATGAGGAAGCTGTTGGAGAGCCTGTACTTTCCGACTTTTTCTTCTCTTTTTCATAGACTTTCCTAGGCATCACATCTAGTAAGAAGCTTCCTCCATTCCAAACTGCTGCTGAGATCTTGAGGAGTTGGAAGATGACGTGGAGTTCGTATGAGAGGAAGATAGGGACTGTTAGAGCAGTGGTTGCTACTGTGAATAGTGCTTGGAAGATTATATACATTAGTAGACGATTTTTGTCACCGAGTAAACCACTTAATCGCCACCAGACGTTGTTTGCTTTTTGTGCTTTCTTTGACAGCTCCCTATTCACAAGGAAATGGAAATTAGAAATCTTGCACATTGGAGAATGAGGAAACTCAATCTATTACTATAACTAAACTTCATATCTGAAACGAAATATGTTAACTAATGCCTAATAGGGAAGTGTCGAAATAGGATAATGAAGAAACTAACTAGAAAATGAAAATAATGATTAAAATTAATAAAATTTGGTCTGGGCTTGGATTGTCATGCTCGACTTCTATGCAAATTGCAGAGAATTGCGCATGAATGAGAATGTCAATAATGCTTGTTGCAGATAAGTGTGCAAGAATGAGAACCTGTAAGAAGTCATGACTTCAGGGTCTTTCACCAGTCTCTGCCTACGGAGCACGTCCACAATCAGAAAGTAGAGGATCTGCCATAGGGTGTAAGCGACAAGGGGAACAAGAAACAGCCACTGCCAAAGGTATTCCCTATTCCCTATGTCTGGCCAGGAAGCTCGGGTGCCTTCTGATTGCATGGCTGCAAAGGTAGTTGGATTCCACCACCGAATGGTAAAGAATACCAAACCTGGAAAAAAAAGCACCAGTATTACTGCTCAATATTTTGAAGTTACTAATGTTCCAATCCCAAATCAATGTTGTATCATATCATACAGGACCATTAAAAGAAAAGAATATTTAGCATTTCAAGGATATGACAGGATTTGCTTCTTTAATTTTGCAGGAAACAAACAAGGATATTGTGAATCGAACAAAGCTTTATCTATCCAAAGGGTGAAGGGGCAGCACCTGTTTATACAAGGCTTGTATGATGATCATCAAAGGATAGGAAACAGAAATATAGAACCAGGGATACAGAGAGAAAGGTCCAACTGCGAAACCTCAACAATATGTTCCAAATTCCCATTACATCTCAAGAACCATGAGAAGAGGTTACATGGCAAGTACTACTTACTGTGTATCGTGTGCATAACATATTTTTAACACTTTTTGGATCTCATAAAAAGAAAGAAACAAAGAAACTTGTCCAAATTTGTTTTTCCAATAGTAATTTGTTGTTGGCAGAAAGAGGAAAAAGCTATCAATTAGATACATAATGGCATCCACGAGACTCGAATGAGATTTACACTCCATTATACTTACCTGGCAATAGATGTATTAAGACACTGGTAATTTTGTCAATTGAGTTGAACACAAGGCTACATCGCCAAACAATAATAGCCCAGGCTAATGGCCCCTGCATTGACAATTTGGAGTATTACAAGTCATTATAGTGATTGAGTACATGTTGAAGAATCTACACAAAACCTCCTCACTTTGCCTTTTCAAGATCACGAAAGTTCAGGATAAACAGACTGGATCAACCTTGTCATTTTTCCACCTATATCCGTCTTTTGAACTATGCAGTTACCTTAATAAGGTTTAGTAGTGTATTATTCTATAGGTTATGGCTTGAACAAATGTTGTGATACTGTGAGGTATAACTATGAGAGTGTTACTATAGGTCATCACTTTCGTGATGAACAAAAAAAGACACAATCATATAAAAAACTTGATATAAATTTCCAGAAATGGCTGGAATTTTATATCAAGTGTTTACAAGGAAATCTACTAAAATTACCTCATGAACAAGTTTTTCAAGTTTGTCCACAATCATATAAAAAATGAACAAAAACAGCTGTTCTACAATTACATGTGCAGGGTGTGGATGTTACCTCAGCAAATGAGAAACAAACCATAAAGAGCTTCTCATTACGGGGCTGCTTAATCAAAGTCACAATGAATATTGTATTGGCATAGTAGCAGAAATCCTGCAAATTGAAGAAATCATAAATCAGTTTAGTTCTGTAGATTCTTATTCAAAGCTAGGCAGATTAAATCTGCATTCAGAAATAGCATAACTAGGGCGTCAACATTCTTATGTGCTATTCACCTTGTAGCTCAAGGACAATACATGAATCATATTTTGCAAGAATAAACAAGAAAACAAGTGGAGCCTTCATGTAATCATAAAATGTTATATATGACTGTAACCCCGAATAGATAATATTCGATTTTTGTTGTAGGACATACTCACCAAGAGATAATAATGCCATTTCTTATATCGATAGTATATCCACCGCATCGGAACAAATATGACATAGAATAAGCAGTATACATACGGAACATCTTGCGGCCCTGAAAATGTCAATCAAGGAACATTTATGCAAGAACCAAAAAAATGCTTAAATTTATCAGAACATTAAATAGCTGCGATAAAATAGAAAGAGCAGTAACTCACTTGCCCCCAACAGAAAGCAAAAACCTCCAAAACCTAGAACACCAAAGAAATAGGTCACCTGAGAAGCAATCAAAAGGATAGGCAACCTTTTAGGGATTTGATCAAACACACTCGAGGCATCTCAAATTACAATATCAACCAAGAGTAACAATATCAAACACGTAATCATCAAACAATTAATTCTGAGGATAATAAAGACCTTGTTGATGAATCGCTCGTGTTCCTCAGCCTGTTTTGCTATTTTTTCTGCTTGCTCCGATAAGATCTTCTTAGTTTTCTCCTTAGTTTCCGCAACTTTCTTCAAACGATTAAAAAAACAATATAAATCTATCAAGCAATCAACCACAAAATCTAACGATGAATGGAAAGGCATGCTAAATCAACCAGATATCTATCCAAAATTCAATAAAAATTAGGGCGAAAATTTGAGCAAATGTGAAGTTCCTATGAGATTCAGAATTACCTTGGATCGATCGATAAGACCTAGCTTGACCTTGTGCAAGGGACGTTCATCTGATTCCTCGTTAAGGTCTCCATTGGACGCCATTTTCGCTCCAGGGAGAAGTTTCGAGACGGGAAAGGAAAAAGAGAGAGACGCGGGGTTGGATTTCTCACGGTGGGTCTCATCTCAGTCTCAGATTCCTATTTAAAATGTCATTATTTTTGAAAAAAATAATAATATAGATTTAGATATGTATAATAAATTCGATCTATAATCTATGGTTTTTAAAGCCTGATTATTTTATTCCTTCCTTTTCCGGTATAGTTTATTAAAATAAGTAGTTTGAATTTGAAAGAATTAAGTACGAAATGCACTTCAAAATGTTACTATCATTTAATGTAGGTGAATAATTATATATTTTTAGTTTTTTTAATAATAAATGTAAATTTTGAGCTGTTAAGTATTAAGCTTTTATTTTTGTATATCAACCAAACTTAATAAGCTATTTTAGGTATATTTTTATCGCTATTATATAAAAATATATATATTATACAGTTTTTCAACAAATAAAACGTAATACGCTATTTTAGGTATATTTTTATCACTATATTTTATTTGCTCGTGGTGGCTGGATTGTTTTTCAACAAATGTGAAGGGAACAACCTCACAATTGTAAACTATATCAACAAAGTTTGAGAAACTCCATGGGAAATGGATATAATTATTTCAGATATTGCTCATACTCTTTCTTATTTTCAGGTTTTCATGTTCGCCGCAGTTTTAGACAACACAATACTGTAGCTGATGTGGTTGTTGCTTTTGGCCATGACCATGGTTGTTGATTTCCATAAATCAAAATAATTTAAGATTTTCCTCCGCAAGGATGCTATAAATTGGTCTACCTCTTGGTGACATGTCCACATCCATTTACCATTCATAAAAAAATCCTTACTAAAAAAACGTATTTATAAAGTTTGTTGAAAAATGTACTAAATATTAGAATTATAGAATGTAGATGTTTGATAATACTACGGGTCTATGATATAGTTTTGTCAAAAATGCTATAAACAGCCCAACTTTTATAAAGGTTACGGTCGGTAGTACGACCTTTTAAAATTGCAGCAAAAAGCACATACTTTGGGGGACGTTATAATTTATAGCACCCTTACTAATATGGTTAAAATTGTGCTAGGTGGATGATGAGATGACAAAAATTTATGATTATTTGACATTTTATAAAAATAAAATAAACTAAATAGATTAAATGGAGATTAAGAATTTATACAATTTAAACAAAACACTAAATTCAGCCCTCTTTTTAACCACATAACAAACCACATAGACTATAATAATCCATTCAACACATTTTTATAGACTTTGTTTCATGGTTGACAACAGGAATGGGACATATTTTTTTCTTTAATAGTTCTTTCTCACTTGATGAAAGTATAGTGCGAAATAATTCATTCAACATTTATCCTTTCTCAGATTTTAGCAAGCAAATGACCTAAAATATGACAGCAACTGCCTTACATGACAAAAAAAATAACAGCTATTGGTGGATATTGAGAAGAAAAATACCAAGATCAACAGCTGACATCAAAGCCTATTTCCACCTAGCACAATTTAGTGTTTTGTTTTTATTTTCTAAATTCTTAATCCCCATTTAATCTATTTATTTTATTTTTAAAAAATACCAAATAATCACAATTTTTTGCCATCTCACGCTTCTCATCCACCTAGCACAATTTTAACAAGATTAGGAAGAGTGCTATAAATTATAACGCCCCCCTAAAGTATGTACTTTTTACCGCAATTTTAAAAGGTCATGCTATTGACCGCAACCTTTACAAAGGTTGAACTATTTATAGCATTTTTGCCTATAATTTTTTAAAATCTGTTTAAGATTTATATTTATTAACTTTTATAAACTAGAATAATATTTTATTTAAAATATTAACATAATTATAAAATTTGAATAGTTATAATTAAAAATACCAAAATGTGTTGTTTAAGATAAGATTCAATGAATCTATGCAATTTGTTGTTTGAATATTGTGAAGTTACTATCAAACTACAACAATTCTAAGCTAAGTCGTAGCATCTTATATGCTTTTATTATTGTTTGCGTATAGGTGTATCTAATCTTCTTTTTTTAAGTAAGGTGCACAAATCTAAGTAAAATAATATGTATAACTCTATATTAATGGCCATTATTTTATATATATTATCACATAAATATCATTTTTTTAATGTAGGAACCAAAAATACCACATAATTTTGTAGAACATAAATGGAGGCACGAGTTGTTTAAAGTAGAATCGACTATAGCCTTATCAAGTTATCAGCCTATAGCATATAAGTATATGTTAAATAAGTCTATATTAAGACACATTATTTCGATAGGGTCGTGCGGCTGAACGTAGAGCTTACACGTGTCCATTTATTTTTATTTTTTTTTAAGAAACGAATGGAAATGATAGTTTAAAAGTTATTAAGTGATAGTTCATAACTTATAAAAGGATAGTTTATGAATTATAATCGAATAATTCATAGTGTAAAATTTATAAAGGAGTGAAAGTAACAGTTCAAAACTTATTAAGGAATAGTTCATAACTTATAGAAAGATAGTTCATGAATTATAATAGAATAGTTCATAGTGCAAAATTTATAAAGGAGTGAAAGTAATATTTCAAAACTTATTAAGGATAATTCATAACTTATAAAAGGATAGTTCATAAATTATAATAAAAGAGTTCATATTGCAAAATTTATTAAGGATAGTGCATAACTTATAAAATGATAGTTCATGAATTATAATTGAATAGTTCATAACATATAAACGATTAATTTATAAATAATTTGATATAATATATTAAAAAGTAATAGTTCATGAATTATATTGGAATAGTTCAAAGTTTATAAGAGAATAGTGCAAAATTTATAACATGGTAGTTTTAAAAAAACTTCATTCGTTTCTGGAAAAAAAAATGAGAAGATTAAGGGAGTAGGGTAACTTTTTTTTTCTAGAATACAAACAAGGCCCCTAATATTAACAATTAAAATAAAAAGATAAATAAGGTGTGAAGAGAATCTTAATCAAGCAATTAAGGTAACAATTAAAAATAATTAATATTTTGAAATATATTAAATAGGCTAAAAATAAGGAAACTAGTTAATAAAATTTGGTAACTATATATTTGAGATCTATAACCCCTTTATTATTCTCAACCACCGAATCTGCTATTTCTCTCTTCTTCTCCAATTGCCAGACTCATCCTTTCTTCAGCCTCCACATCCGACGTGATTGACGCCACTACGGTCGCCGCCTTGCTCAGGGAGTCATCGATTGTCCAGCCACCCTGTAGAACGGAGACGCTTGATGTTGTTGCCTCTGCCACAAACCGACACCAACAGATCCGCAGGAACCCAGATTGCACGGCCGCCATTGGGTATCGGTTGTGAGTGTCGGTCCTTATGTCGCTGCCAACGCCGATGAGACTACCGTCACCTCAACTTGCCGGCAATCAACCGCTCTGCACTTCTTCCGGTAGTTCAGTGAGCAGTTTTGGGTAGGTGAGACTTTTACAGTATTTTGACTAACTCCAGTCGCCATAGTCAGGTATGATATATTCGGATAGGGGTTGATTATGTACACATACATATTTTGTATGTACATATAATATGATGTCGATTAGAATATGTACAGCTTTTGTGTTTGCATGTACATAAGTTTGCAGTATCTGGTGATTATGTACATATTTGTGTGTACATATAGCATGTCGTCGATTTGAATGTATACAGTAGAACAAAATATGTTGTTATACATACTTCTGTTTGTGTTTCATGTACATATGTTTTGCAGTCTCTGTGATTATGTACATATTTTACTGCAAAAATGTTTATAACTAACTGAATATGTACATATGTTTCTAGTCTCAGGCGATTATGTACACATGTTGCTGCAGAAATCTCAATATCGTCGTCATGGATGAACACAAGTTGGAAAATACGAAGATTTCGAAAAATATTTTGATTTCATTAATAAATATAGATACGTCCAGGCTATAGATATTTTGATTCCCATAATAAATGGAGAGATAAGGATATTTACTTTCCCGTTTTGTACTAATTAGTTGCTTAATAAATTGAGAGAAATATATTCTGATTTCCTTAATATCCGCTTTTTATTTTAATAAATCTTTTTTATATAATGTGGAGGGGTCTATTTTGTACTCATTATTAACTTGGGGCCCTTTATATGCTCATGGTTACAAAATATACATACTCCCCCATTTTACCCAAAAAAAATCGATCGTCTCCGGAAAAAAAAAAAAATTTTTGGACACATGTCCATTCTACGTTCAGCCGCACGGTTCTACCCGAATTTATGAACCGCACCTGAACAACCACCTTGTTTGCGTATAGGTGTGTCTAATTTTATTTTTTTTTAAGTAAGGTGCACAAATGTGACAAATCTAAGTAAAATAATATGTATAACTCTATATTAATGGCCATTATTTTATATATATTATCACATAAATATCACTTTTTTAATGTAGGAACCAAACATACCACATAATTTTGTAGAACATAAATGGAGGCACGAGTTGTTGTTTAAAGTAGAATCGACTATAGCCTTATCAAGTTATCAGCCTATAGCATATAAGTCTATGTTAAATAATGCTATATTTGTTGTTAAATTGGCACACATAACGAAATTCGGCTAAGGTGGGTCATTTTATGTTGTTATAGGTCCATTGAGGTTTAGTTTTTGTTTGTTTTTTTATGTGGAGAGCATGTTGGAGAGGTCTTTCAATTCAAGTAAACATTTACGTGTGAGATTAGTTGTGCCGCTCTACGATCTGTTTGTGTCGGATTATAACAATGGTGTTTCATGCAAAGGGTAGGGTGTTATACAAGTAAAGCCCTAACATTTTCTTGTTCGGCTCGCAAATCCTATTAGAAGTTCGGGCTCGAACTCGTATAACTCATTTTTGCTAAGTCAATCTCGTATGACCTCATTCTCACCCTCATATATATATAGCAGCAACATCGTTCTCACGCTTTAATCAGCTCGTCTAATCAATAAAAATTTCAAAAATATCAACGATGAAAGGTACCCAAAGTTTCAATAAAGAGAATTAAAACATGTAACCGAAAATATTCAAACCGAAATAGAACGTGGATCGGATAACAAGAAGGTTGAGATGCAAACCTCAAGAAGAACAAAGATCTTGGAAATAAAACAAGATATGGTCGTAATATATGGTCAGAATCGTACATATGTAAATGTGTGATGATTTTAATGATTAAAAGTAAAGCCCGTAAACAAACACACAAAAATCATATTACAATGTTTTACTCAGTTCGCACAATGGTTTATTGAATGGATGTGGGACTCCCTGATTGTTTTTTCCGCAAGCCACCTCAAATATACTTGAACGAAATTGTCATTGTTCGTTTCTCTTGTCCGGTATATACTCTGAACATGTTCAGAGTGAAGAAGAGAGGTCGTATTTACAGTATTGTAGCATGTAGTAATTGAAAACTCTTGCTGTCACATACTAATATATGAGCACTAGGAGTTGCTTCCTTGCTTAAGTCAGAAGAAGGGATACAAGAAGAAACGTGTTCGAGTTCTTCAAGTGACCGATTGATCTACATATCAAACTATACCTAGCCAGTGTTATATTAGTACAAGTGACCGATTGATCTACATATCAAACTATACCTAGCCAGTGTTATATTTACTAAATGAGTTTATGATATGAGTACTCTTAATAAAGTAATAGTATGAGCAGGTTATCGAGATGCAACCATTCGGATCCATCTTGGTATTTGTAGTGACATCGATCTTGATTGCACTGAATTCGTACAGTTGTTTATATGATGCCTTTTGTAACTTGTTCAAACTTGATTGCAAAAAGATGTTTATCTGACGCCTTTTGTAACTTGTTCAAACAAATTGGACTTCTTCCATTTTTTATCAATTGCTGTTGCTGCGCAAAGGATTGTTACAGCTTTCCAGTTCCACCACATGAACACTAGAAAACTGCTAAAAATTGTACCAAAATCATTAGAAAATTTAGCGTCCCTGCATCATACTGATATCACTGTACCTGCAAAGGATTATACAGCTTCTAATTTCCACAAGCTGAACATCAGAACCCAAAATCATCTACAATTCAACACTATCAGTCTACAACTCAACGATTTCCTTAAAACATTATCTTCCAAACTGAACATCAGAAAATCGCCCAGTTTGAGCAGATAAATCAACCTGTGGGCAAAAAAATTAATTGTTTTGTAGCAGATGGCGACAATAACAAAATAGAGTCTACATATAGTTTTCCTGCAGAAGACAACTATCCATCCTGCGGATTTTCAGGAAGATGATCAAACTAGTATGTAAAACAATACTCCAGATCTCACCATGAACGGTGATCAACTTATCCCAACTTGTCGACTTCTCTGTTCTCGACTTCATATTCATCATCCCCAGACTCTCCAACATAATCATCCACATCCTCCTCGTCTTCAATGCTGGATCTGTGTTTACTCAGTTCACTCTTGAGGTCCTCCTCTGACATGTAATCATTGCCAAACTGCACATCACGGTGTTTCACCAAAAGCCACCTAAGTAAACGGTCCTCCTTGTTCAGGTAGTGGAACTCCTTGTTGATGTTGGGTGTCGCCATCATAGTCATCTGCATCAGTTGTCCCTATATATGACATTCCACAAAGCATACTTGAATAGTAAGAGAATTGTTGGAGAGATCAGATATACAAGATTAACTGAAAGAATGCAGGATTAACAACATAATCAAAGAAAACACACAATCATATAATGAAACAAACAAAATAGACGTAACTTCTATTTATTGTGTTTAAACACGAATTCCAAGGTGTAAAGGTACCAACATATTGAAGATTAGAAAAGAAAAATAGTATAGAGATGTTTCACCTTGAAATACCTGCCATCAAGCTTCTTGATCCCGTAGCCCAATTGAACGTCTCCAAATGACCTGAGTCCAGTGACTACACCATTTCTAGCATAAACATGTTTTCCCAAACGTGTTACCAAGTCCAACATTGCCGTCTGTGTCACATGGGGCTTCAGTAGAAGCATGCAATCATAAAGTGGCATGTTTAACCCTTGTTTAAACTCTATCAAGGTAATTGAAATTTCTTTCCTCCTGAAAAATTTAAGAATCTCAACTTCTACTAAGAAAAGCACAACTCTTATATGGAAGAACAAGTCAAGATAACAAAGAAGAGAGCTTTCCCAACAGTAAAGCACTGAATGGGAAAAAAAAAAAGAAAGAAAATTATACATTAAAGGAAAATTCATTTATTGAAAAAAAAAACAAGCTGCTCCTAATTCAAAAAATAAGAATCATATATTCATAATCAACAAAAATGACATGAATTTCATCTCCATATTTTAATATTTTATAACAGTTCACCAAAGTAGATATAGCTCAACATATGATAATTAACCAAATTAAAGCTAATCAAACTCAAAACTTATTTAAGAACTAATAGTTAAAGAGCAGTGCTCCAAAATCCGTGGCCGTTTGGGCGTCTGAACGGACAAAACATTTTATGATTATTTCTCTGATTGTTTTTTTACTTACGGGTATCCTCCATACTACAGAGAATTAGATCCAGTTAGCAGTATGCGTTTGAAGATTTGATACTCGGTGCTCATGCATTTAGGTTGAGATAGACACGATGGTTAATCCAGAGTGCTTTTGTGATTATGTTATATGGCTATGCATCACTCCTATGTCAAGGACTTGCTCTGAATGATGACTTGCAGTGTGTACTTGCAAAGTTTATGAATCTGTTATTTCAAAACCCAATGTTCAAGAAGAAAAACCAACACCCGAATCCACAACTCTTGATCTAGTTTTACATTTATGTATGTCTAGATTTTAGAAATAGAGGTATTAGGACTGTAGGGGGAATACTTTTGAATCCTTTATTGTCCAACGAAATGGAAGGTTGCAGGCATAACCTGCTGATACCTACATATATGGTTCTGTTTTTCACTCTTTGTTGATTTGTAGTTTTCTTGAGATGTCTCATTCTATCTAGTAAGCATTATCTTATATCCTCTCAGACTTTAATAAAAACATAAAATCGTGTATTGTAGTAAGCTGTTAGCACTTCCTCTGCATAATCACTCAGTCATTTGAATAACCACAAAATGCAAGTTTATCTGTCAAAATAAACAGATAACACAATACCTCAAAGTGGGATATTCAGCCTCCGAAGAAGAATCAGCTCCAGCACCTTCCCTTTAAATGCTGTATTTTGAGAATCAGCTCCGAATTTAGAGAAATCCAGTCGGAGAAAAACCCTAGCGAGAATCATCGGAATAGAAGGAAGAAGGAGATTGGAAAGTTGGAGACAGAGAACATGAGACGGATAGAGAAGAAATACCTGAGGGAGAGAGTGTATTCCGACAGCAGGTGGTCAAATGGAGGCGGAGCAATTGTCGTCGCCGTCGGAGCAACCGTCGCAGAACTCCAGAGTCGAGACAGAATGCGGTATCGACTATCGCCGTATCGAGAGAATCCTAAATCCCTAATTCTCAAATATCAAAAAATTAATTATTTTTTTTTAAATTAAACGAGCAGCTCGTTAAGACTCGTATGCGGTTCGGGCTCGTGATGAGCAGCTCGCTAAGGCTTGTATTCACTCGTTTTGTAATAGGAAAGCTTTTGACGATCCGAATTCGAGCTACTCGTCTTAAATTACAACATCCACGAACTCCGACGATCCAGTACCATTCAATATCGGCCAAAATTTTCAAAAAAAAAAATTATTTAATTTTAAAAGTAAAAATAACAATTCCGTTCCATTAAAAATATCAAGACCGGTTTTAATATTCAAGTCGGCTCCATATTATAGATAAATCAAATCCCACATTTAACCTTCTTGTTTTATTCCTCAACTTCTTCGTTCATTATTTTCATATTTTCGCGATTGAGTTGTTGTAGTCCGATGGTCGTGCTCTTAATTCTATTTTCACCAACATCACGCCACTTTTCAACAATTTTACACTTTTCAACACTTTGTTTCATCAATTTTTGTGTTAATTGTTTGGCGTAAAAGCGTAAATAGTAAAGATATTTTGAGCCTTAACACGATTGTGAATAGCAAAGTTGTCACGGGATTTAAACTAAAAATTTTCAAGGCCCGTCCCGACGGAAATAGGGCTCACGGGATTTAAACTAAAAATTTCAATGTCCTCCCGATATGGTCTCATGTAAAATAGTCAAATGTGACTTGGGAATCGCGAAGTTGTGATGGCCTTCCATATCTAACCCTAATAACTTCATTTTATTGGTCATTTTGTGAAATTTTAGATGGTTAGTAGGTGGTTGGTGTAATATATCTTAAAGTTCAAAAACGATGAATTTTTGTCATCTTTCTCCGCATAAGTGCGTAACATTACAATGCGAGGACAACTAGCGTGGCGGTTTTCAATCGAGGGTCATAAACCCTGGGCGGTTATACTTGCCGATAAGTATGGTATTCATGGACAACGCAGTTTTCTGGACTGTTCTTCACAAAGAAAAGGTTCCTACATATTACGGGGTATGCTCTGGGCTAAACAGTCTATTATCCTGAAAGGTATTAAATGGGTTGTTTGTAACGGACTATCTACCCGTTTCTGGACTGATATTTGGTGTAACGGGCGGGCGCTCATTGAGGATGCAATTCTGTCTCCGCCTGAGGCCGATTGGCTTAGCTGCGTCGCTAGTTACTGGGTCGCTGGGGTCGGTTGGGACTGGAGTCGACTCAGCGCGCTACTTCCGATGAAAACCTTGCTAACCATCGCCGGTATTTCATTGCACGATGAACTGTCTGTTTCTGATTGCATCTCTTGGCCATTTGAGGCGGATGGGTCCTTCTCTTCTTCAACTGCTTATCGATTGGCAATTGCTCCGAAAATTGTTGTACAACCCTATTCTGTGTTGTTTAGTTTGATTTGGAGGATCGGAGTCCCTCAAAGAGTACGTACCTTCTTGTGGTTAGTTGTTCATGGTAGATTGCTAACTAATGCGGAGCGCGTCCGTCGCCATCTTGCGACCGGAGATAAATGCCCTATATGTCAAACTGAAGAGGAATCTACACTACATCTATTTCGAGATTGTACTGAGGTTAGCGCCTTCTGGAGAACTGCTATTCAGCCTAGGTCGGAAATCCCATTTTTTAATGCACCGGAACACGAATGGTTATTAAATAACCTTTCAAACACCTCCAGTCTTTGTTCCGGCTGCCCTTGGAACGTCTTCTTTGCCACCGCACTGTGGTGGGGTTGGAAATGGCGCAACAATCTGGTGTTCCGTAATTGCCCGATCCCTGCAACTAGGTATGAACTTGTTGTTGTCCATGCAAAGGTTTTCAACACTGCTGTGCTGAAATTGTCAGGGAGGAATGTTCGACTAGTGTACGAGAACATTGCTGTTGCCTGGAATGCGCCAGAAGAAGGATGGGTTAAAATAAACACCGACGGGTCCGTACGGGGTGCTGATAAGGCGGCCACTGCTGGGGGGTTAATCCGGGATGTGCATGGGCAATGGGTTCGTGGCTTTGTCTTTAATATCGGTTTTTGCACGGTGCCCATGGCGGAGCTCTGGGGACTTTGCTCCGGTCTCCAATCTGCGTGGGATATGGGCTTCCGCAAGGTTCAGGCGGAGATTGATTCCGAGCTCATCTTCACATTGGTTTCAAGAAACATAACTCAAATGCACCCGCTCTTTAGTCTGGTGTCTCGGTGCCAAGGCTTACTACGTAGAGATTGGCTCGTCCAATTTCGTCACATTTATCGGGAGGCTAACGGAGCGGCGGATTGTTTGGCTTCACTAGCTTATGACTATCCTCTAGGTTACTTTCAGTTGTTATCGCCACCATCATCTCTAGTTTCGATTTTGAAAAACGATGCCCGAGGAGTTGCGTTCCAAAGGCTTGTCCCTTGTTAGCTTTATTTATGTGTTGATGAAATAAATACGAGTTAGACCACGGTCTTACTCGTCCCAATTACCAAAAAAAAAAACAATGCGAGGAATTACAAAATTTATATGCAAAAAACGGAAAATAAATAAAATACAAAAACGTGGTGTGCACTTCATCAATACAACTGTCCTCTTTCGATCATCTCCCTCCTCTTCGGGGTTTATCTCTCTTCTTACCTCCTCTGCACACAGTAACCGAAATTTGTCCTTCGTTTTCGCTTCTCACCTTTCGATTGCAGGAATCTCTCTCTGGAAATCGCTTTTGTTCGCGGTAAGCTAGCTACAATCGACATCTGTGTAATCATTTCTTCGATTCAACAATGCCTAAATAATTACTGTTATTTCTCTGTAGCTATAGCCATGGCGAAACCTAAAATGTTGACGTGCATAGCTCGTCCGAAGCAGCAAAATGGCAACAATGTTGACTCAGTGAGTCAACGCGTGGACCTTGAGTCTGATAAAACCTCAAACTCCAAGCAATTAGCCATTAAAACCATCACCTCTCAGGTAATTGTATCGTCTTTGATATTCATGAACTGATCTCGAAATGTTCATTGATTTTTTCAATCGAATTCTCGCTTACAGTGTGTGATTCCGGTTTTTTGTTTGAATTTCTAAATTTGCGAATAGATAAAAGGAATGGCGGTGAAGGCATCGGGAGCGTATAAATGCAATCCGTGCTCGCATCCTACACCGAACCAGTCGAAGAAGAATGCGCCTGAGCCGGAATCTGTCAACGGAGGAGGATCGGAGAGGTTTGGATGGTCAGGATCGTACCGGAGAACGACGAGTTCGAGTTCGGCGTCTAGGTGGGGGAAGGAGATGGAGGCGAGGTTGAAGGTACTGTCG
This sequence comes from Fagopyrum homotropicum, assembly GCA_033239125.1. Classification (NCBI taxonomy): domain Eukaryota; kingdom Viridiplantae; phylum Streptophyta; class Magnoliopsida; order Caryophyllales; family Polygonaceae; genus Fagopyrum; species Fagopyrum homotropicum. The sequence continues at coordinate 156,400,666 of BSWB01000003.1, forward strand.
ACGGTTTCGAGTAGGGAGGGATCGACGAGATCGCCTTACGGCTCCGGCGCAGTGTCTGCGGCGGCGAGTGGGAGGAGAGTGGAGACGCCGGTGGTGTTGGTAGAGGAGACGGAGCCTAAGGAGTGGGTTGCGCAGGTGGAACCCGGAGTTCTGATTACCTTCGTCTCGCTGCCACGTGGCGGGAATGATCTCAAGCGTATTAGGTTCAGGTCAGCCAGTAACTTCTTAATTAGTTGATTTATCAGTTAATTTTTTATTTGTTCTATCATAATTTGTATCACCTAACCTCATTATTCGTCTTCTAAATTACAATGATTATAGGAAGAGACAAATTGGGAGAAATTTTGCCGCCGATGATTCGCGTAGTATGTACTAGAAATTTAAATTATATCAGATTTCATGCAAGTTTTTATTCCATTAAAAAAATTCTGAATTAAACCTTTATAAAAAAAATGGTAATAATAAATCCTTTTAAATGAGAAATCACCTAAAATTTGGCTTCAAATGTATAGTGACACAGATTAACTAAAACTAGAATTACTAAATGCAATTCTACATGCGTGACTCACATTTTGTTGTTAATTTTATAGGATCAATGGTGGTAGTTAGCTTAATAATGCACCATGAATTTCTCCTAAAATTAGGTAGTCCATTGACCACGAAAAAGATTTCCTATGATCCCTTTTCTATTAAAATATATTTATACAAAACTTATTTTTGAAGATCATTTATGTAAAATAAAATGAAAGGAAATTCATAACTATTTTTAAAAAATGCAAATATTTCACCATTGATATATTGTTTAATACTGAGTAATTGAGACTATTTAAAATCGACCCATGACAAGGCCATACATTAAAATCAAACGTTATGGAATATTAAATAGTTAAATTAAATCTCATTTTTTAAATGTAGCATATAAATATGATTGGCGGGAAACCTGATTTCCAAAGTTTGGCCTTTTTAGTTACATATTAATGAATCTTAATAGTTAGGTGAAAGTTGGATACACTAAATCGGGGCACAAGTACAAGAAAGCGACGATACAAGAAGTACTTATTACAAGAATTTGCTAAGTCAGTGTATTAATGTCTACTAAAGTCTTTGGGAGTTTTCTCTTTATTTGTACACTCCTCCTTATTTTGGCTTGAGTTGAATCATGATTTAAGCAAAATGATTACCTTATTCATCTGCGGGGCCTCTATTGTTACTGTTTTTTTGCAAGCTTTCATTTATGAACATAGAAATCTGTCACCCTGTCTTGTAGGTAGGCCATTTCCATTCTTCTATTCTTAGTCAGTTCGTTAGATACTTAGATATGTAATAGTGATCAGGTTATCTTCAATTTCCTGATCCAAATGATGATCTGAAACTCCTAATCAATGGGGCAAAGGGGATTTTGTGCTATGTAATGACTTCTAGGAATCGCCATCGATTTTAAGGTTCCGTAGGCGACGAGTTTGAGTGCATATGCTTAGGATGTTAATGCTGTCTATGTTTTTGAAAGGTATTGTTAATGTTAATCCAGTTTCTTTTACAGAGGCGTCAAAGTTAAGTATGCAGAAATCAGGTTTTGGTCCATTAAGTATAATGTTTTTTTTTTTCATGCAAATCATTAACATTGTTGAATCAATCTTAGGAATTGGGATGTCTTGCTTGACTGCAAAGTTAAGAGTTAACAGTTAAGTGCTAAAAGAATGATGAGAGATTATCAAGAGTTGGATTTTTACATATTATTACATAACAGTGATACCATTGATTGTAGTTGTCAAAAGTTTGTGATGGAGACATAAAATTTGACCCTTTTTTCTAAAGATTGGAGGGTCCATTTTGTATATATATGATCACAAACTACTGTTCAGCATGAAGGAAATAGGCTTCCATATTCATTTGTTCAGAAAAGTTGTTTCAGATTTACCAATCTGTTACTTTAACTTGTCTTCTTTCAGGTGTCATTGGCTCTGTTTAAAAAGCTCATTGTTTTTTCTTCTTTTAAGATCTTTTTTGTCTGGTTTCTGTGCATGCTATTTTGCTGCAGCAATTTGTATAGATTCTCAAAGCACACAGCCACACACTGATTAGTTTTGTACATCTTATAGTCGAGACATGTTCGATCAAAAGCAAGCTCAAAAATGGTGGACCGATAACTACGAAAAAGTCATGGAACTTTACAATGTACAAAGGCTTAACAAGGAAGGGGTTCCTCTTCCAACCGATCATCCCCAACCTGAAGAAGAGGTTAGCTCAATTACTATTTGTAATATAAAGTTCAGAAACTCGCTTGGAAATTTCCAGTATGACAATTCTCAAACATATTGTTAAGTCACAACCCATTGAAAAATGTAATTACCGAGTCGTTTGGTATCCATACCAATTTAGATATGGGTATGGGTGTTGGAGATAATAAGTTAAAGATGTTAATATTCTGAGCCTAGTATAAAAGGTCGGTGGCTACTCCTCCTATGTGTTGGGCTTGGACCTACTACGCATGTGCGCTAGTATGCACACGACCTCCGCTTTACCAGTCCATCTGTATTTGACATGGTATTGTAGGGATTTTGCTTCTTGGAGGATTTTGATTTGGGGTTGAAGTGAAATTTTGAGGATTTTGATTTTTGCTTCGGTTTCTCCTTTCCTTCTGTTTCGCTTTTGTTGACATATTTTTAAAACATTGATATCAGTAACTGGATATCAGACAGAGTTAGATTATTTACACCTATCTATTTCCATTATTGATAATGTGCTCATACACTTGCTCTAGACTGAATTAAGTATATATGTCTTGCTTCATCTAGAGGGTATTTAAGTGTAAAATATGATCTACAGAACTCAAAAATGGAATTGACAGAAGACATACCGGAAACACCTCCATTAACCCGAGAAAGCCTTCCTCACAACCTCCACCACCCTGGGGCAGGAAACGTCTACTCATCTTCAGATTCATTTGACGTCCAACAACATCAGCAGCAACCACATCAATTTGAATCTCATCAGCTTAATGAGTCAAGCGGTCTTGACTTGACACCTAAACATTCAGACATCAGCATACCAAACAAACTAGAGACATCATCTATGGAAGATCATTCTATAATGTCTACTTCTTCATTGGAAGCTGATCATCAGTCCGGGCAAATATCTTCCAGCAATGCAAGTGAAACGGAAACCGAATGGGTCGAGGAGGATGAACCCGGTGTTTACATTACTATTAGAGCATTGCCTGGAGGAAGAAGGGAGCTAAGACGCGTCAGATTCAGGTAATTACTGAAATTCTACTTCATATATCCATAGTGCTTCTCACTACGAGAGAGTGGAATGGGTTCGTCTAATGAGTTAAAAATATACTTTTATTAACTTTAAGGGCCCGTTTGGTTTTAACTCCGAAATCAGAAACGGAATGGAAACAAATCTAGTCCTATGTATACTCTTATTCACGAAAATTTTTGAAATCATTCCTTATTGTTTAAATTAATTGGTATAGAGTTTGATTACTTTTGATACCTTATAAGGAAACAAAATGTGGGAAAACAAGTGCATTTTGCATTAAATCACAAAGAATCCATCAAATTTCATGAATAAGGATATACAGATGGACTAAATTCGTTTTCATTTCGTTTTCGTTTCCGGAGTTGCAACCAAACGGGCCATAAAATTATATTTTATGAGAAAGAAAAACCGGAAAAGAACAAAAAATTAATTTTTTAAAAGAAACTATGTGGAAGAATGAAGCATGAACAATACCTTTTTTAATTTTAAATATGATATTATAGCAGGAAAATAAAACTTAATTTTATAAAACATTTATAAAAAATAAAGAAAATGGGTTTGAAGTCCTGACAAATTCAACTTAGTAATTTTTAACTACCTTGACAAACACTTAGGGCCCGTTTGGTTTGAACTCCGGAATCGGAAACGGAATGGAAACGAATCTAGTCCATATGTATTCCCTAATTCATGAAAGTTGTTGGAATCATTCCTTGTGATTTGAAGTAATTGAAGTTGAATTTAATTACTTTTGATACCCTATAGGGTAACAAAATATGGGGAGACAAGTGCATTTTGCATGTAAAAATAAGGAATGATTCCATAGAATTTCATGAATATGGATATACATATGGACTAAATTCGTTTCCATTCCGTTTCCATTTCCGGAGTTGGAACCAAACGGGCCCTTAGAATGTTAAATAAGCCAATGTGAGGATTTTATTGGGTCCAATGACACATGTTATTAGACGGACCTGGACCTGAGTTGAATGACCTTAAACCTCGTGTGATCATTGCAGCCGCGAGCGATTTGGGGAGATGAATGCTAGGCTCTGGTGGGAAGAGAATCGGACTCGAATCCACGAGAACTACTTGTGATTTTCCTTTTTCATTTACATACACAAGTCTCCCTCAATACAATAGACAAAGCAAACAACCTGAGAATTGGTAAAAGCTAGTCACCTTAAATGGAGCTATGGAGTTTTTTGCTGTTGAGTTTCCCCTCATTGGATTGTATGTAGTCTGTAGAATGATATTCAGGGGCTTTGAATATATATACTTTTTCTTGGGGAAGAAAGGGAGTAACAAAGGATGGAAACTTATGGTGTTTTGATGATATATGGCATGGAAGAAGATGATTATACACTCCTGTTTGATTTAGATGATCATCCATATATGCATATGAAGAGATTTTTGTAAGAGAGGAACAACCTCCAATATATAATATATATTTGAGACTTCTTGGATTTTGTTGAACTTTTGAAAGCCTTGTATTGTCTTTCGGCTTAGCTTATTGGTTTAAAGTACAATATGGTTATCGTAATTTTACCCACAACATGGGCCAGTTTGGTAATAATGTAAGATTACGTAGATGAAGATGAGAATAAAGAGAATTATTTAGATGAAGAATTAAGGGAAGAAATTGTTTAAGATGATGAGTATGAAATTAAATGAAATGAGTGTTTGGTAAAATTAATATAATTGTGGATAAAATTACGAAAAAATACGTGTTAAATTTTTTTTAGATGAAAGAGATGAAAAAATGAGGGGTAAAAGTGAGATTTAAGCTTCACTAACCTTCATAATCCTCATAATCCAAGTTTTGCAGATTACAAAATTTTCATAATCTAATTCCCTCAATCTCCATAATCTAACCCTTAATTCTCTTACCAAACGAGATTACGAGAATTATTTCTTCCTTTTAATTTTCATAATCTTAATCTTCTTAATTTCTGCAATTACCAAACGGGGCCGTTATATCTAGTTTTGCTAATGCACCTAGTACTAGACATGTTCAAAGTTTTGCTAATGCACCTAGTACTAGACATGTTCAAATTTGGTTACGGGCCGAGTTTGGATTTGTGTCCGAGCCCCATTCCACAATATGACAGGATGCCTATTTTTAATTATTAGGCAGGATGTGCGTGTGTGGTGGTATATAAAAAGTGATAACTTTCAACCATATAAACTCTTCAACCATAGTTGTGTTTGGTTCATACTAGTTGAAGTAGTTAAAGGAGTTGAAATTTACCCCTTTTCTTCAACCAAATAGTGGTGATTTTGTGGTTTATAGGGTCCGTTTGGTGGCAATTCTAATAATGTCTTTATAGTTGGATACTTTTTTGGTCAAAATAATCCCAAAAAATTAATATAGGTCAATAATCTACCAAATAATTCCATATTTTTGGCACGCCGAATACACCCATGGTGTTTATGGGACGATTTATTCGAAAGAGCCCCACGTAGAATAAACGGACTTTGGTTTAGATTATACGACGGTTGTTTAACCTTTAGGTGTACACCCCATTCAATTGGAAGCTCCAATAAATAGAGACATGTAGAGTGAATGACATTTTTATAATTTATGAGATCGGATATGGGGTAAAAAAAAAACTTACACTAATCATTTCTATACTCTTGATTTTAAAGGGTAAAGGATGTCAATAACTATTTTTAATATAATTTTAATCAAAAATATAATAATTTTAAGATATGTTATCATGCTTATAAAGTTTAAAATTTGTTCATAAATATATAAAATAATATACTTTTATATTTTGTAAAATACAATAGCATAAAATACGAGATCTCAATATAGTTTTATATTTTATAATCCACCCTAAAACATTCTTTTGGATGATAACGCAAAGTTCGGGAGCATAAGAAAAGGTGGTGTTGGGTGTCGAAGTTCTTAGATGAGTTAATCGGTCAACAATACAGTTTACTTCTATGATTGAAGAAATCTCTAATGTGGACTTCGCCAAAAGAACGGAGATCCAAATTAGAGTTGAAAATAATCACCTCGATCTCCCAATAACAATTCCAACAACTTTAAGTATCCATTTAATCAATATTGATTAGTATTTAGACGTAAATTTTATGAAGCATATTGGATATTTTATAAAGAGAATTGGATGAAATACACCCAACCATTAATTTTATGTACTAGATTATCTAGGCATATAAGTTATTGGGTAAATAACATCATTTAACAAATAACGACATTTTTGATCTTATTATCATATCTCATTTTATCATATTTAGTTACAAGAATAAATCTACCGAATTTAAAAATTATAATACAAAAATCTAAATAAAGAAGATGAATAATTACGAGATTATTCAGTTTAAAGGTTTGAATTTTCTCTTGTACCCTAATTTTCTTTTACAAAATTATTGTAATTAATTTTCTTGTACACGATTATTGTATCGTATACAAATAACTCAAAATTATCAAAAAAAATTATTAGATTTATTTTCGTGTACACAAATGATTTGATTATTCTTGTACTTGGAATTCATATACAATAATTCAGATCCAAAGAGAAATATTCAAGTTGGTGATATTATGATAACAATTTATTATGTCAATCCAAACTATTATTAATTATCGATTCACCTTCTAGAATTAGTATGTCTCATAATACATAATGTAACAATAATAATTACACAATCTTGTAATTGATTGTATGAGGATAATTTTGTCTAAAAATTTCAAATAATGTCAAATTCTAATATAATTAGTGGTGTGAACATATGCAAAGCAATATTAGTGACATAATTGACAAAATTTGGCTACGTGATCTCAAATCACAGTAAGGGGTGTAAATGGGGTGGGGATTACCCGAAATTCGCGGGTATTATCCATCATGGGGACGGGGATGGGGATTTTAAACGGGGACGGGGATGGGAAAACTTCGATTCCTGCTTGGGGATGGGGACGGATGAAGATAGTGGTATCCGCCCCGCCCTCCGATTCGAACCCAAACCCGTTGAGGATCCCCGACGGGTAACCCGATGAGGATCCCCGACGGAGAATATGTCGGAAATACATATATAAACAAATTGTATTTATATTACAATATTTTTGTAGTTTCATATTTAATTAAAAAATTGTCGATGATTACTGTAATTTCAAGCTATATAAACTTTTGTACTTTAAGATTGCTCATTCCTACTTACACAAAATATATTTTAACGTGAAATATTTATTTGATAATTATATGTATAAATTATGCTAATGCTAACCTATATTAATTTAGTTTTCGATCATATGAGGATAACACCTCGTGAAATTTTTGAATACGTCGTGAACGTCAAATCATGATGATCAAATGCACATCCCACTACATGCTGTATTTTTTTATGTGTCTTACACTTTTAGATATGTGTTTTGATGTGCAATCTAAACCCTAGACCGTAAAGTTAAAATGATAAAATAATATAACACTTTTTCGTAAGATAGTAATCTAAATGTTAGTAACATATACTTAATTTAGTTTACACAAATTTGTACTACGGGTCTCGATCCTACTTGAACGAATGAAACCTAATATATAGATGATATAACTTTACTTTTGCCAAATTTGTATTTTTTTAAAAAAATAAAGTTTTCTTCTTTTTTATTTACTCGTGTTTTTTTTTGTTATTTATATAGTTAAACAAAATAACAATTTGCTATTTTATGGTCTAATTTCACATTTATTATCCGAATCAATATTTTTTTGTCAAACTCCTAAAAGTTAAACGGGAAGGAGAAGGGAACTTTTACAGGGAAAACCCATAAAGTTTTAAAATGGAGAAATTAAAAGGGGATGGGGATTCCCCGATGAGTACGAATATCCGACGGGTACGGTGATGAGGACAATTCTCAATACCTAAAAGGGGATGGGGACGGGACGATTATATTAAATGGGTATGGGGATGAATAAGGTACTCCCCGACCCATATCCCACCCATTTACATCCCTTTAGAGATGGGGCCGGTTCAAACCAAACCGCCGGTTTAGGTTTGCCGGTTTGGTTGAACCGGCGGTTTGCGGTTTAGGTTTGGCCAAACCGGCGGTTTGGTTATTTTTTTAATTTTTTTTTTAAAAAAATGGACCAAACCGGCGGTTTGGAGATCAAACCGTCGGTTAACCGCCGGTTTGGTCCAGTTTTTCAATTTTTTTTTTTTTTTAATAAACCGGCTAAACCGCCGGTTTGAATTTTGACGGTTTAGGTTTAGATTTGCGACCCACCTCTGCATCCCTTTATCACACCCTAATTGACAAGAATTGGCTACAAGGTAGGTCATTTCAATCACACTCTGATTGACAAGATTTGGCTACGTGATTGAATAGATCGACCTCACTTGTTCTTTAGCTCGATGCTTGCTCCTAACTTTCCTTTCACAACCCAACCAAAATTGTTAGCAATATTTTTTGTTTGGTTTTTATAACCGAAATAGGTTCTCTTACATTTTAGTTAGTTCAAATAAAATAACTATGACAACACAACATTTGTCATCGTCATAAAAATTAAAGAAAATTGCCTAAACAATACCTCATCTTTTAGATTGACTAAACTTAATACCTCGTCGTTTAAACTATCAGAACGTTACATCGCCTATTGAGTCTGACCAAAGATTAATACCTGAATTATAGTTCACACGTTAAGGTAGGTGGACAATTTGCAATCCCCCCACACGTTGCAAATTTATGTCTAATGTAGGTGGACAATTTTGCCTATAATATTTAACACCGATCTGTTAACTTAACGTGTGAACATTAATCCAAGTACTAATCTTTGGTCGGGTTCAATAAGTGTGGTACCATTCTGATAGTTTAAAAGAATGGGTACTAAAATTTAGTCAACCTAAAAGATGAGTACTATTTATGTAACAGTCAAAAAATCGAAGATGACCTAATCGAGAATTTTAAGGAATTAAATCCGTTTTAATACGAGATACCTCTCGAGGTAACTTGCTCCTAGATGATATTACAACCCGGTGTTATTTGGAGCATTTGGGAGCTTCAATTAATAAAAATGCAGTTGAGAAAAATGATCAGGACATCAGACATGTCCTAGATATGAAAAAACATGGAAAGGCAAAACGGCCAAAAGAGTCGCTATTTCGTTTCTTAGCGGCTAAGAAAGACGGCTTAGGAATACGCGTTTTTCGAGACAATTGCGGAATAATTATCCATACAATATTCCAGATTTATTATTCCAATTTCGAGAAGTTTGGAGAAGGGGGCTTAAACCGCTTTCGGATCGGTAAAAGGATAATTATCGACTCCGCTAAAGGATAATTATCGTCTTCGCTATAAATAGCTGAAATATCGTTTATTAATTTATTTTCTTTCACGTTTCCTCGTAAAAGCTCTGATTTCTCTCAACCTTCAAACTCAGATCTACTCTTCGTTTCTAATCCGATTTCAAATCCGTTTGAGTTTTTGGATTCCTCTCTTCATTCTCTTCATTTTGGTACCGAGTTTCTACATTTCCGAGCAAGGGGAGGTCTGGTCGAGCATATATGATACTAGGGAGGTTCCGTCGCTCAGATTCCGGTGAATTTGATGGTGTCCGAGCGTAGCCTGCGTCGTTGTGATTCCGAATCTTCTTTCGGATCGTCAATCGGGTTAGTAACGAATAAGTTATGAATTTATTCGTTTTCCGTATTGCGATTTAGCCTAAATTGACCTTAGGCTTGTCAAAATGGATAATTGGAAATTCCATTATGCTCGTTACTTTATTCTGGTGATTATGGGCTGTTTGTTTGATGAGATTTGATGACAGGTGGGTTCAGAAATTGCCTGCGGGCAAAACGTTATTCTGGCGAAATTTAATTAATTAATTAAAGGTTAATTAATTAAATTGGGATTCTAGAAAATGCTATAAGCTAATTAAATTCAAAGGAATGAATTTAACTGGGGTTTGAAGCGAGAAATTTAATACAAGGAATATGATATTCTCAACAGGTGTTGTTGAAGGTTTTGGTTAACTATAGCTTAGTCTTTGTGAGCGTATCCAAGCACGATAAAGGAGGATAGTCCGAGTGGAAAACGGACTCAATAATTGGTTTGCGAGGTCTTATTGTTCTTACCTGCGAGGTAAGTGTATATGAATTACACTTGCTTAATATATGTTATGTATTTAATATGCCATGATTTTATGCATGCTTGTGTGTATATATCTGTTTGTTATGGTTGCATGCATGCTTATATGTATATGAGTGAGATGGCGATGATGATGAATTGATATTCTTTATGAAAGCATGCATGAGGTACATGAGATGATAGTGGAAAGAATATGATGAAAGAATATGATGAAAGCATGAAATTGAGTTATGATATGAAAGTGATAATATAGGATGGCAATTGATTAATTAGCCCAACTGGGTCCCGCACGGGTTTCCGGGGGACGAGGTCGCTACCTGATCTACAGGGGGCCTCAGAGGTCGCTACCTGATCTACAGGGGGCCTCGAGATAAGAAAAACAGCCAGGGGTCGCTACCTGATCTACAGGGGGCCTCAAGATAAGAAAAATAGTCCAAGATCGCGACCTGATCTACAGGGGGTCTTAGGACAGATGGCCGAGGTCGCTACCTGATCTACAGGGGGCCTATGACGCTATCGGGTTGGCCAACCGAAAGAAAAAAAAAGAAAGAAAGAAAAGAAATACGAAAGCAATGAGAAAATATATCGTACGATCAGTTGGAGCTAGTTAGTTAATTATCACCTATGCATCGATGCGATCGAGTCTAGCATGCTATATGTTATGTTATGATTATTTATATGTGATGGTATGATATGAGATGCTTATATGAGATGATATGTTTATATGTGATGTGTGATAACATGCTTGAATGTTTATGTGAAACGTGATATGAATGGTTGTGGAATTATATGTGATGTGTGATAACATGCTTGAATGTTTATGTGAAATGTGATATGAATGGTTGTGGAATTATATGTGATGTGTGATAACATGCTCGAATGTTTATGTGAAATGTGATATGAATGGTGGTGGAATTATATGTGAATGTGGATATGTATGTGTGCTTTGAAATGTGAAGAAGGGTATAGAGTGTCCTTTGGAGACGGGATATTAGATACTTATATATATTGGGAGAGTGCGATTTGTATACCCTTACTGAGCGTGTGGCTCATTGTTGTTATATCCACATATTTTTCAGCTACTCAGACTCAGCCTGATCAAGGCAAGGACGTTGGACCCAACACCTGGATTTGAGATCATATCAGGTGGGCTGTTATGGGATGCTACCGCCTAGGATGTTTTGCATGGTTTTAAAACAGTTGTGTTTTGGTTAAACGGAGTTTTATGACGTATGTTAGTATGTGTATATGTTGTGAATATGGTTGTAAGATAAAGTTTTAAAATTTTATGTTTTCCGCTTTTCCGCTTATTGTTTTAAACAGGGTTAATTAATTGGTAATCAACTAGAAATGAAATAGGTGCGTCACAATTTAGACAATTTGTTCTAAAAATTATTATGGATGATCAAATGTCCTAATCGGATCAAATATTCAAACACAATTAATTTTGTGAAAAATAAGTCAATTTTTGACATTGTCAAATAACGAAAAATTCACCGTGAAGTTGAATATAAGCATATCAATCTTCCCATATACCTCCAACGACCTTAAAATGCTCGAATCACATTCAAATTGATTTTTCAATTTCAATCTTTTGGCTTTTTAGTTAAATAAAGCTCCTCCTTTTAAGTGAGCCACATATTTTATGTAAATTTTAAACTTTTGATTGTTACTTAATTATGAATTGTGCATTCAAAAAAGTTTTAACTATGTGATCATATAAGTAGTTTAAATCAGTTTTGACACCCAAAGTTATACATATACGGGTTGTAGAAATGTCAATCACACATACAAACCTTAAAATTATACACATCTAAAATTTGTTTGTGACCTAACCGTGAAATACGCGACTCGTATGTATAATAGACATTGTGATTAAAAAAAACTTGATTTATCGGTATGTAAGATGACAATTATTTAACTATAGCGAGAAAGAAAAAAAAAAACTTAATAACTAGAGTTATGTCCAATTTTTATTTGAAATAATTTGGCTTACTAGGCCTTTTTAAGTTTCGTGTTTAATAAATGTACACCATAATTTTTTTACCACTTTTATTTAATGGTAGGTAAAAATAATTAACCCTTTTATTTTAAAAAAAGAATAATTGATATTTGTTATTATTATATACAAGTTTTAAATTTTAAATACTGAATTTGGTTTTTTATTTTTTATTTTTTTGCCTTTTTTATTTTCTTTTTTATTTTTTATACCAGAAAGTTTTCATACCAGAATTTTTTTCATACCAGAAGTTCATACCAGAATTTTTGTTATCCTTTTTTTAAAAAAAATTTTTTATAATTTTTTTTTATAATGTTCATACTAGGAACTCATACTAGATTTTTTTTTGTCCTTTTTTTATTTTTATAATTTACATACCGAATTTACATATCGAATTTACATACATGAATTTACATACCGAAAGTTAAAAAATAGATATCTTCACCTTCCTTATTAGCCTTGATTTCCTCCTAAACTAACACAACTCTCCTTCTCATTCAAATGTAAACAATTGCTCCATCTAAACACTAATCCAGATTTTCCAAAGGCCTCCTTTTAATTAGGTTGTTGACATGACATGCTGCATTAATTCAAAGCAAATCACAAAAATCAAAATTATAGGAAATGATGCAACAAGCTAAAATATAAACTAAAATTGAAAAACATATAAAAGACAATAAACTAAAATTGAAAAACAAATTAAAATAGAAAGAATAATTTATTTATTTTAAAACTAAAGTAAAACAGTAAATTTTTTTTACAAATAAATATTTTATATTAATTAAAAAAAAATAGATGCTTTTTAAATTTTTTTTAAAAAATCAGTGTTTTATTTTATTTTAAAAATAAATGTTGGAACGAAATTTATAAAAAAAAAAAAAAAAAAAAAGGAGATAATAATGAAAGGAGAAAGCATTTCCTTTTAAATATTATTCAAAGAATACTTTGTTTAATATACATAAAACTATTATAACAAAGTAATAAAAAAAGGGGAGGGGAGTTCTAGTGTCACGGACCGGTCTTCCGTGACAATGCCGAGACCGGCAAGACAAGACGACTTGCCGGAAGACGTCATCAAGACACCATTTGACAAGGCCAAGCGACAACGGTATGAGAAGAAGGTCGAGCGGGAGGCTAGACAAAAACCTTGTCAAGATGGAATGTTGGGAAAACAAGGAGTATTCCGGAAAGATCCGGGACGATCAAGGAGGACCCGGAATGCTCAAGAGGAATCCGGAACACGGCGGAACATTCCGCAAGGTGATGGAATATTCCGGAAGGCGGAGGAATATTCCGGAAGATGGCGGAAGCATCCGGAAGCATCCGGAAGTATCAAGAAGAGACCCGGAAGGCACCGGAAGGATCAAGACAAGTCTAGAAACAGGAGGAAGTCTCTAGACTTGTGTAGAAGTTGGCGGGATAATCCGGATGGAGGCGGATCTTCCCGGAAGACGACGGAGACTTCTAGAACTCGAAGGAACCTTGAAGACTTAGCTAGAGTTTTAAGGAAAGTTCTAGAGTCGCTAGGATAAAGTCAAGGTAGGAAGGATCCGGAATGACCTAGGAGAGTTAGGTTCCGGAACCTTCCCGGAGAGGAGGTGGCCAAGGCTATAAATAGGGGAGGTCACCCCTTATTTTGATCATCCCAAAAAAATCCACCACAATCCACCAAACTCTAAGCATTCTAGCTCTCTTGTAAAAAAGCTCTCATTTGTAAAACTCTCTTTGAGTAATATAAAGGCAAGATTTGCCGACAACTCTCTGAGTTCACTTAGCCATCTAGACAAACCGCTCATTGTCAAGGAGCGTCGCGGAGTAAGGCTGATCTTAGCTTGTCGGGGGCGACAGAATAGCTAAGAGCCGCGCGGTCTGAGTTGGGGAATAACTCGGCCCGTGACAAGTGGTATCAGAGCCAAGGTTCGGACGATCGTTCTATTTGGGCGCCAAGCGCTTACAACCAAGGGAGGCAAATAGGCAAGGGTACGGATCGAGAGGAGCTCTCCGTAGATTGCCAAGCATTTGCGAGGAAGGTTGGCAAGTAGGCAGGGACATAGATCACATTAAGGTCCGAGGCAAGACACGATGGCTAGTGGAGGTGTGTCCGGAGTTGGTGACGAGAGCAAGAAATGCAAGAAGGCAAGGGACCCATCAAGGGACGTGGTGTCAAGCACGGAAACAAGGCTGGAGAAAGTCGAGTTGGCCGTGGGCGAGATGCGGAACTCCATCGAAGACGCCAACAAGCGGGTTGATGACGTCGAATCCACGATGGAATCCTCAATTGAGGAACTCAAGGGGGAGTTCCAAGGGGCCATGAACGCGTCCTACAAGACCCTTGTCGCCGAACATGAAGTTCTTAAAACCCAATATGAGGCCTTGGCCGAAAAGATGGAGACCGTCTTAAGGGAGTTGGCGGCATGCAGGGCAGCCATGGGGGCTGGCCTAGTTGGAGTTGCCCCACTGCAGAAGGTGGATGCACCCAAACCGACGACATTCAAGGGAAGTCGTTCCGCCAAAGACGTCGAGAACTTCTTATGGGGCATGGAGCAATACTTCCGCGTCATGGGGATTGTGGACGAGGAAAGGAAGGTAAGTACCGCTTCCTTATATCTTGGTGACATAGCTTTATTATGGTGGCGAAGGAGGACCTGTGAAAGGACCGGAGGGACCCCAATAACGACTTGGGTTGAGTTCTCGGCTGAGCTGAAGAAACAATTCTACCCCATATATGCCGACGATGAAGCCCGGGCCAAGCTTCGTAGGCTCACCCAAAGAGGGACCGCCCGAGAATACGTAAAGGAGTTCTCGGAGATAATGTTGCAGATTTCGGACATGAATGAGAAGGAAGCCTTCTTCCAATTCATGGACGGACTTATGCCGTGGGTAAGACAAGAGCTTCACCGACAGAAAGTTCAAACCCTTACCGAAGCCATGACTGAGGCGGATTCCCTCATCGAGTTCCGAAGCCAACACCAAGGTAACTCCTCCCGGGACAAGGGCAAAAGTGGGGGAGTGGATCAAGAAGACGAGTCATCAGGGAGCGATGATGAACGACTCATGGACAGAAGAAGTAGGTCTCGCACGAACGAGAGTTCCTTGGAAAGGAGGAAGTTCCAACGAGACGACGAGGGTCCGTCGGAACGAAGGGGCATGTTCAACAAGGACAAGGCCAAGACAAAGGAAAGACACCGCTTGAGTTGCTTCTTGTGTGGAGAGGAGCACCTCGTAAGGAACTGCCCGACGAAGAACAAGCTTGCCGCGATAGTCTCGGTAGAGAAAGAAGAGCCGAGGAGGGAGCCGCTTAGGCTCGGGGCCATGGTGAAGAGTACCCCTAGAGTGAGGCAATTCAAATGCCTCAGGTGTGATGGTGATCATCTAAACCGGAAATGCCCACAAAGAGCGAAGAACGAAGAGTCGCCACCCGAGGAGGAGTCGGGTAAACGGGTATTAAGGCTCGGGGCCGTGAGGACATGCAATGTTGCTAGACCAGAGGAGAAGGAGTCTAGAGCATCCGGGGCATGTGAGGACGGCAAGCCGCCCGGGGACACCGAAGAAAACAAGGCTAGCTCGTTACGGGAGGAGACACAACGCTTGCCTTCGGAAGACAAAACCTCTTTGGAGAAAGGGGTTGACAAGGTCAAGGAAGACCTTAACAACGGACTCGCAACGGGGACGTTGCGAAAACAAGTGGGGGAGTATGTCACGGACCGGTCTTCCGTGACAATGCCGAGACCGGCAAGACAAGACGACTTGCCGGAAGACGTCATCAAGACACCATTTGACAAGGCCAAGCGACAACGGTATGAGAAGAAGGTCGAGCGGGAGGCTAGACAAAAACCTTGTCAAGATGGAATGTTGGGAAAACAAGGAGTATTTCGGAAAGATCCGGGACGATCAAGGAGGACCCGGAATGCTCAAGAGGAATCCGGAACACGGCGGAACATTCCGGAAGGTGATGGAATATTCCGGAAGGCGGAGGAATATTCCGGAAGATGGCGGAAGCATCCGGAAGCATCCGGAAGTATCAAGAAGAGACCCGGAAGGCACCGGAAGGATCAAGACAAGTCTAGAAACAGGAGGAAGTCTCTAGACTTGTGTAGAAGTTGGCGGGATAATCCGGATGGAGGCGGATCTTCCCGGAAGACGACGGAGACTTCTAGAACTCGAAGGAACCTTGAAGACTTAGCTAGAGTTTTAAGGAAAGTTCTAGAGTCGCTAGGATAAAGTCAAGGTAGGAAGGATCCGGAATGACCTAGGAGAGTTAGGTTCCGGAACCTTCCCGGAGAGGAGGTGGCCAAGGCTATAAATAGGGGAGGTCACCCCTCATTTTGATCATCCCAAAAAAATCCACCACAATCCACCAAACTCTAAGCATTCTAGCTCTCTTGTAAAAAAGCTCTCATTTGTAAAACTCTCTTTGAGTAATATAAAGGCAAGATTTGCCGACAACTCTCTGAGTTCACTTAGCCATCTAGACAAACCGCTCATTGTCAAGGAGCGTCGCGGAGTAAGGCTGATCTTAGCTTGTCGGGGGCGACAGAATAGCTAAGAGCCGCGCGGTCTGAGTTGGGGAATAACTCGGCCCGTGACACTAGTACGTCATTCTCCTACAATAGTTGCAAATGTATATATATTTAATATATAATGAAAAAAGAGAGTTGCTGTAAATTGTACTTTCTTTGAAGAAAAGTTTCAAAGGGGTGAATGATGTAAGACTAATAAAAAAAAAAAAAAAAAAAAAGAGGGAAATAATATTGTGAGTGGAATATATAATATATTATACATTGCATGTGTACTAGAAGAAACATTTTTAAAGTCTATGCTCAGTACACGTTTTGGAATTTGAAGTGTACTCTCTTCATCACTCATATATTATATATAAAAGTATGTATAAGAAAAGTAAATAGGCTGCTCATCATTATACCTAAGAGTAAAGGTAGAAAGGATGTGAAAAGATGAGCCGTTTCTTGCACTCCACCGTTACGAATATTGTCCGTCAACAACTTTATTGCTGTGATTAATACTGAAATTAATTAGTCATCCCTTATAAAAAGAAGAACGGTGAAAGCACAATGGAGCACAGAGAAAATACAGAAGAAGAAAATAGCAGAAGACAGAGGCAAAAGAAAAAATCATATAAACAAAGCAACGGAAGAAGGGAAGAAGACGGAAGCTGAAAATTCAATCAAATCAAGCGAGAAAGCACCCCCGTCTTTACAAATCGATCAAAATACGGTAAGAACTTTATGAAAATTTTCTTTTGTGTTTCATTTACAGGAGCATTGAAAGCCATCTTCCCACCTTGTCTCCAATGGAGTATCCTTAGTGCGTGTGGGTAGCAACCAACTCGCCAACTACAATGAACCTACAAGATGCAAATAACAAGAATCAGAGTAGACCTCGTAAAATCAAAGCATCAGAAGAGCCTGTCGAGCTTACCTCAAAGATGATTGAGAGCCGGCTGTTAAAATCAAATGATTAAAGCCACAAAGGAGGTTCGACTTTGAGTTGGGTCGAGCGTCTCTCTGGAGGGAGGATTCTTTCTCTTCTATATAAAGCCCCCCGCTTCCCATAAAACTGACCCGAATTGAAGCTATTTTGGCAATTGGAAAAGATATAGGGAGCTTAATAAGGAAAAGATAATTATTTGTGTCCCGGCAAGGAAGGAAGGAGAATCAACTATCGGCACAATCAAAGTCTATGTATATGGAAATATCATATCAGCTAAACGATGCAAGAAATCTCGAGCGAGGTCATAACCGGGAGAGACATTTAGCGGTTTATTCGCGTGAAAAGGGACGAAAAATAAGGGGAGGCTGCTGGACTTCAACCTAAAACAAAGAAACTCAAAGCAATGTAGCCAATTAAAAGGTCAGGAGATAGGCAAAAGGAAGCAAAGGTTTGTCTATCCCTTATGGCGATGATTCTCGTTTGCTACAAGATAGAGAAGAAAATACACAGTCCGTCGTCTCTCGAGCTCTCTCTCCAAATTTTAGGGTTAGGTTTTCAACCATGAAAACAAAGACGCGTCATCGGGTTCAAGTTCATATATTTTTAGCGGCCACACCAATAACTCAAAATTTGCAGTATATGATCTTAATGGGCCCTTCAAAGAAAAGCAAAAAAAAAAAAAAAAAAAAAAGTAAACAGGAATGGAACGCATAGAAGTTTGCAGCATTTCTATGAAGAAAGATGAAGAAGAACCAACATATATCAAGAAAAGTATACAAGGGCCAATGTCCACATCAAAGAAATTTTGTTGAAAAGGGGAGTTTCGATAGGGTGGTGCAAAAATGGCCAAGAACAACAAGTCTAAGGGTCGATGGGTATGCAAGAGGAAACGAACAGATAAAGAAAGAAGACAACAAATATGAGCTCGTCCATGATCCTTTCAAACAAGACGATGGGCTACCATTCAAATCAAGTAAGGCATGGTTCGATCGAAGTCATACGACGTCCTTGTTTTTAGAGTGGAAAATAACTCAAGGTAGAAGCAAACTTCGCAAAAGGCAAAGTGGAGAGATATATACGGCACAAAGCAATGCATACGAGTCGATTGTTCGCTATATCTTTGTTGATTCGAACATGTAAGAGAGAGAGAAGAATTTGATGAGGAAGTGGTTATTAGGCACATGTTTTGTTGCAGAGATGGAAGGACATTTGACATGTATACAACGAAAAGGAAGAGCATATCCTACATTTGAGAAGAGAGGAGGTCGTAAGCAAGGTCGATTTTTCAAAATCATTGAACCAAAAATCAATAAGGGAAACAATTCAAACAGCGACGGCTAAAGCAAGTCATGCTAGTAGCGGTCATAAGCAAAGGGGGTCTTCGACTTACAAGAGGGTCGGGAGAAGAAGAACAAACAACAAATACCAAATTTAATAGATCGAGCATGAAGTGAAGACCCACCAATTAGATTGAAACAAATGGTTTCCATCGCTACAAATGAAGTTGGTCTTCAATTGATCTCAAATGGAGTTGGCCACTACCACAAATTTTAAAACGGAAGAACTCAAGCAGGAATTCAAAATATATGGCAATTAAGTGACAATGACTTGATCACCACGTTGGATGGGATTCGCAAATTGAGGGTCATATTATCAACAAGAAGTTTCAAGTGAATTCGATCGTTATCCGAGAAATGGTAGTCCGAGGTTAAAATGGTGGTCAAACTTTAATCTAAAGCGCATCCAATTCCATGTGAAAGTCCTATCTTTAAAATTCAAATGGACTCTCTTAACGTTCCGGGGCCGGAAAGTAGTCGATCTAAACACTATAAAAGGACCACAAGCGGGAGAGTGGAAATATTATATAGTGTGTGTCTCCTACGGCTGCACAAAAAAATGAAACTATATATTATTCACACCAAAATATGTCATTTTCATAGCAATAATGGATTTGTCTATCACCTCATCCGCTTTCGATATACTTACACATATACTCGAACTCAAAGGATACAATGCATCCAAAGAAATTATAGGAACTTTCTCATCAGCCTATGGAAATGCACCAAAGTGAATTCTTAGATTGGTTGTTGTGGGTACAAAATAAAAAAAAGTAAGAGATGGACTTGCAATGTAACGTTGCATTTGAATTGAAATGAATGGGGTGTACATTCATGAAAACCTTTTAAAGCTCATCATAGCCTCAATCCATATATATGCATACGAGCCAGAGAAAAGCCATATATGCTAAGGGGTGGCACTTACCAAAAGCTCGAACAAAATAAGTAGCTTCGATCGGTTTGAGTATGATGGATTCATTTGACGAGCATAACTAGTAGTGGGTTGAGCAGGATATGCATGCACAGTTTGTAGTTGACTAATTCAAAGTTTACACTACACGAAGTCTATAGCTGGGTCGAATTGAATTGGTTTAGGCGCTGCAACACCAAATGTAAATCGGTGCTCGGTACAAAGGAAAACGCATATCAAGTTTGATCACACCCAAATTCAAAAGATAGTTAAAAAAAAATATAATTTAGAACTACGTTCGATTTGATCCCCACAAAGGGGTACGTAGGAAACTTGACCAAAAAAAAAATCGTCGAGTTCAATCGCGGATACCAAGTTAATGATTTTTTTTAAGAAGAGCATGATGAACTACGGTGACTTGATTCCGTCTCAAACGGATACGTAGGAAGCTCGGTATAAAACAAGACGCTCATTGAGTTCGGTCACACTCAAAACTCCAAGATTTGTTAAAATTGAGAACTACGTCTGACTTGATTCCGTTGAAACGGATACGTAGGAAACTCGTCGAGTTCAATCATACCCCCAAACGAAGAGAAGAAAAAGAGAGGGATACTCAACTATTTAATTTCTCATGCGCACATGATAGTCGGATAATTTGAAAAACCCTTCATAGAAGGTGGGTCCGAGTGATTCCGGTGATGCGTGAAAAGGGAGAAATGCAAGTGATAACTGATGTGGGTTTTAGACAACCCTTCAGAGAAGGCGTGTTTGGATCCGACCTATGATACATGAAAATCAAAGTCCGCAAAGGTATCTCTATGAACTACGTAAGGCTTGATCCTTCTGTGGGAAGGTACGTAGGCAACCCGTCGGGTGCAGCCCAAATACTCAAGGAAAATTCAAGAGGTCGTCCAAAGTGTAATCAGTATTGTTTTAGAATCGTGAGAATACACGAATAAGGGTCGAACTTTAATAAATATATTTCAATTGAAATGTGTTACGCAATTTTATTTTCTTGTAATATTTTTGCCTAACATATTTTTGAGGCAACCCGTCGGGTGCAGCCCAAATACTCAAGAAAAACTCAAGAGGTCGTCCAAAGTGTAATCAGTATTGTTTTAGAATCGTGAGAATACACGAATAAGGGTCGAACTTTAATAAATATATTTCAATTGAAATGTGTTACGCAATTTTATTTTCCTGTAATATTTTTGCCTAACATATTTTTGGCACGCCCAGTGGGACCCTTTTTCTTTCTTAATGATTTTAGAATTATATTGATTTAAATTATACTAATATTTTTATTTTCTTTTTAGTTAAGGAAAATATGGCACCAAGAGCTTTGATCAAGTTCAACCAGCTTCCGGCCACCTTCATTGTGAAAGGGGGGCATTGGGTCCGTCAACGTTCATTCCGGGTAGTGATCAACGTCACTCGTGATGCAATTGAAGCTGAAATACCGTTGAAAAACTCCTATGGACCTCTTCGAAGCTTGGAAGAGGGAGTAGTCTCAAAGCTCAAGAAGGTTAAGACTCAAGGACCGACAATCCAAGTCCTCAAGACTAACGGTGGGTCTCACCAAGGATCAAAGATGCCTACCTATACCAAAGTCAAGAGCAAGCGTAACCGGAGGAGGGGACGGAAGAACGGATCCAAGAGACAAAAATCCGGACCATTGGTTAAGCTAGCTCCTTCACCAGCCTTGGAATTGGTCAGATCTACCTTATGGGAGGCCGCACGAAGTTTGGTGGCTACTCATGAGTCAATCATCATACCGCCAACAAGACAAATTTTCATAGGATCAATACCTATCAACCTGGACCGTGTGGAACAAGTCAACATGACCTCTTACACGGAGAAGGAGGATACCCAAACATTGGCCTCCAAGGTGAAGGTTCTCAAGACCGCTCAACCCAAGAAAGGTCAAACTAGCAAGACATCTCAAAGTTCTAAGCAGATGGAATCTCAAACTAGTACAGGACCAATCACAAGGTCGAAGGCTAAGGAGATGTCATTCATGGAAGTAACCTCTCGACCGCCCAAACACACAACACCGAAGACGTTAGAAATTATGGAAAAGGAAGTAAGCTCTCCTTTGTTTGGGGACAAGTCTTCACCTTTTAAAGAGAAAGACTTTCCGCCTATTTATTGTCAAGACAAAGGTAAGTCTCTCTTGGAAGATGAGAGAGATAACATGCCGGTAATGACGACAAGGACCTCCGACACCGAGGAACAACTCCGAGAAATGCAAAGAGCAATGGACGAGAAGGATGCTCAAATTGCCGCTTTGACCGCACGAATAGATAATCAAGTCCAAGGGAGCTTATTCAATCAAGGAGGAGACAACAATGGAAGTCAACCTGAAGCTTCTGGTCAAACCGGATCCCTAGGTATATCTCCCCAAGAAATTAGAGAAATGATTGCAAAAGGGATAAAAGACTTCCAAATTTCTCAAAATCCACCGGTGATTGGATATAGGAAACCGTACCCATTGCACTTTGATGCATTGCCTTTCCCTCCAGGATATCAAAGGCCAAATTTTGACAAGTTTGACGGTATACATGGTTCGCCACATGAGCATCTTGCTCACTTTTACTCGGCTTGCGGTGAAACAGCTTTGAGTGATGCCTTGCTCATTAGACAGTTTGTCCAATCACTCAAAGGGTCGGCATTCACGTGGTACACCCAACTGCATCCGGGGTCGATAGAAACATGGGATGATTTGCAAAGGGCTTTTCTTGCTCAGTTCGTGAGTACAAAGGCGAAAGTTTCTATCATGGACTTGGCAAACACACACCAAAAACCAAACGAGCTTGGCAATGACTTTATAGCAAGATGGAGAAGTCTAAGGCTCCAATGCCCCGAGAAAATTAGCGAGTTAGCATGTGTCCAAATGTGCACCAACAACTTGCTCCCAGAATTAGCTGTACACGTCGGTAGTGCGGAACCTCTATCCTTTGATGCATTGGTGTCAAAGACTTGCAATGTTGAACGTCAACTAGCTCGACAAAAGGTAGCAACCGCTCGGACACAAACAAATGAGTTCAGGAGAGACGAAGGAAGAAAACCACAAAAGAAGGGTGAATCTATGAGTACATTCGTTAAAGCCGGTGGAAATACCTCTAGCGTTGGGAATAACTTGAGAGCTCAAGGTAGGGAAAGAGGGCAAGAGAATAACAAGAAGCTCACTTTGCAAGAAAGAAAACAAAAGAAATATCCCTTTGACGATGATGATGTTCAAGGGATATTTGATGAGCTTATGGCTGCCAACGCTTTGATACTTCCCGAGCCGAAAAGGCCTAATGAAGTGGGTACGATAAATGACCCAAAGTATTGCCCGTTCCACCGGATTCTCGGTCACCCGATACAAGAATGCTATGTTCTCAAGGATAGGATAGAGTGGTTGATCAACAAAGGTGAGATTGAGATTGAAGGAAGTAAGTCAAAAGGTTCATCGGCAACAGTGAACTCGGTTTCAGCATCGGAGGTGGAAAGAATGCTACAAACATCCACACCAATCCACGTAAATCCGGGAGTAGACGAGGCAACTTCAGAAGATTTAGAGAGTGAAGGCATCCCTACAGCTCCATTACCTTTCATGGGAGTAGCTGTGCGATTTCGGGTTGACGATGATGTCCGAGTAGCATGGGCTTATCCTGACATGCCAAGAGATGGACCGGGTATACCGACATTGTATGAAATCATGATGTGTTCTGATATTGAGGATCTATACTCGGACGAGGATGATGATAGTCTTTTTGAATGGCAACTGTCCAAAAAGCATAGAAGGCCTCAACAAGCGGTTACTCAAAAGTCTACTCCTCCGGGCTTTAGAATGATCGGAAGGAAGACCGATAAGAAGAAAAGCAAGAAAAATAAGAAGAAGAGTAAGAAAACAAAGAAGCCTGAAAACGATTCTGAGGAAGAGTATGTTCAACCTCGACGGGTTCCTTTTACCTTGAAGGATTTCATTCCTAAAGATTTTACCAAGGAAGACTCATCCGATGATGATGAAGATTTATTTTGGGGAGAGGAAGTTGTCCAATGTTGCATGGTCTCTTGGGCCGATGAATGTGAAGAAACGCAGCAAGAAGCAGATGCAATCACTCTTCGATCTGGTCGTCAACTACCTCCCCCACAATCAAAGGGAAAGGAAAAAGAGTTGGTGTCACCTTCCGAGGAAATAACAAAGGTGCCAAGTCAAGAAGAAGGTGTTCATAACCAGAAACTTGTAGAGAAAGTAAGTGATAAAGGACCTCATGGCCTAGATCAGACTCATCGGATCCCCATATCAATACGAGATGCTCCCCATAAGGAGAAAGTTCGTTATGATGTTGTTAGCCATCTTAAGCGCATCCCGGCACGTTTGAGTGTATATGATGCCTTACAGATGTCTAAAGATCTAAGGAAAGCCCTAATTCAAGCTCTTATGGATCCCGAAGATTACAAAGATCAAGTTGACCCCATCGAAGTCAATGACGTGTCATTGTACCCATCATCTCATTGTGACTCATGTATGGCCGCCATTACCTTTTCAGACGAAGATCTCCAATTGGGAAGTGAGGGACACAATAGGCCGTTATATGTGACAGGTGTTATCGGTGACACAAAAATAAACCGGATTTTACTCGATGGCGGATCAGCAGTAAATCTTCTTCCGTTAAAAGCTTTGACATCGATGGGATTAAATGCCCGACACTTATCTCCAACGTTGCTCACAATTCAGGGTTTCAATCAAGTGGGGCAAAAAGCTTTGGGGACCATTGCATTGAAGGTGGAGATGGGTGAATTATACAAAGACGCTCTTTTCCATGTCATAGAGGCAAACACCTCGTACAACGCTTTGTTGGGGCGACCTTGGCTTCATGCAATAAAATCAATCCCCTCAACGCTTCATCAATGTTTGAAATATACCGATGAAAATGGGAATGAAAGAATTATTAGAGGAGATCCGAACCCTTTCTGTGGAGAAGATGTGAACTATGCTGATGCAAAGTTCTACAAGGTGGTAAATGCTGACTCCTCTATAAGTAATATTGAGAATAAGGAGCCGTGGAAATCTCCTAAGAACTCAATAACTCATTTCGGTGAAAACGTCCCCAAGTTAATGGTTGAAAGAGAAGACACGGAAGAAAGACCTCCACGTAGGGTGTTGTTCAAGTACACACCAAAAGACAAAAGAGAGGCCGGTCAAAAACCGATAATTCCTGTTGAGAAAATGATGGACTCTCTTGTTACAAGCTATACTTTTCCCCTTCGAAAAATTAACCGGGTCTCGCAACACAAGGCACTAACCATTCATAGGATTTTCGGGGATGAACAAGAGGGGAGCACTAGAGTAGTACTACGAGGCATATCTTCCAATCAGTCCGTCGGAAGGCAAAATGAAGATGCTGAAATTCAATATCCAAGGTCCTTTCCGGAAGACACAAAGTCATGGAAGGATGATAATTTCAACGACCTTGAAAAAATTGTGGTATCCCATGAAGATGGGCTTCTAACCGCTAGCATTGAAGAACCAATGACCTTAACACCGATAGAGCAAGAAATGTTCACAGAAGAAGAAACGCCGTTTGAGCCTCGGGTGTCAGTATTTGAAAGGCTTGACACATCCTTTGTAGGTGAGGTGTCTCGACCTTCGGTTTTCCAAAGGCTTGAGAAAGTTGAGGAGTCAAAAAGAAAGATATTCCGAATCAAGAGGAACCGGAAATGGAAGCTCAAAAAGAGGAGTCGATTTGGAGAACTCATAAGAAAGACAAGTGAAGATCAGGTCGAAGAGGTCGATGTTGTGACTTTCCTTAATAGGAAAGATTCCCAAGATATCAAGTCTTTTGAGATGACTTTCCAAAACAATCGAGCCGAAGAAGCGAGCCTTGAATTAGATTCATCGGATTTCATCAACACAGTCAAACCAGCCCCACCAGAAATGGAAGAAGGTGGACAACCAACGGTTGATGATCTCGAGGAGATTAATCTTGGAACCCTTGATGACCCAAAACCTATTTTTATTAGTGCTTTGTTAGCAGACGAGGAGAAGGTGATATATCATCAACTTCTTGAGGAGTATAAGGATGTCTTCGCTTGGGGCTACCAGGATATGCCTGGATTGGATCCACAAGTAGCAGTTCACAAGTTGTCTGTGTCTAGTGAAAAGAAACCAGTGAAACAAGGACAACGGCGCTTCCGCCCCGAATTGATGGTTCAAATCAAGAGCGAGGTCAACAAGCTTATCGAGGCAGGATTCATCTGTGAGGTTCAGTATCCGGTATGGTTAGCAAACATCGTTCCTGTAAGAAAGAAAAATGGCAAGCTTCGCATATGTGTGGATTTCAGGGATTTAAATGAAGCATGCCCAAAAGACGAATTTCCATTACCAATTACCGAGCTTTTAGTTGATGCTACCACCGGTTTCAAAGCTTTGTCTTTTATGGACGGATTTTCCGGTTACAACCAAATCAAGATGGATCCAGAAGATGAAGAATTGACAGCTTTTCGTACGCCACAGGGCACATTTTGCTACACAGTGATGCCTTTTGGTTTGAGAAATGCGGGAGCAACCTATCAACGAGCCATGACAATCATTTTTCATGACTTCCTTCATGATGCAGTGGAATGCTATGTGGATGATTTGGTTGTCAAGACAAAAGAAAGAGATAACCATCCAGCTGATCTTCGGAAAATCTTTGAAAGGTTGCGCAAGCATCAATTAAAGATGAACCCCCTCAAATGTGCATTCGGTGTAACATCAGGAAAGTTTCTGGGATTCATCGTCCGATATCGTGGGATTGAAATTGACCCAGATAAAATCAAAGCCATTGCGCAAATGCTTCCTCCAAAAAATTTGCGAGAGCTCCGGGGTTTGCAAGGAAAGTTAGCTTACATCCGTCGTTTCATCTCAAACTTAACAGGAAGATGTCAACCCTTCCTAAGGTTGATGAAAAAAGATACACCATTTATATGGGATCGAGCTTGTCAAGAAGCATTTGAAGACATCAAGAAATATTTAATGGATCCACCAGTTTTGATGGCACCAATACAAGGGAGACCTCTTACATTGTACACCGCAACACTTGATCGCTCCTTAGGTGCAATGCTAGTTCAAAATAACGATGAAGGAAAGGAGAATGCCCTTTACTACATTAGCAGGACGCTGGTAGGAGCAGAGCAAAACTACTCATCCATGGAGAAGATTTGTTTGGCTCTAGTGTTTGCCGTTCAAAAGTTACGGCACTACCTTTTATCCCACCAAATCATATTGGTCTCCAAGGCCGATCCACTGCGGTTCCTTTTGTCTAAAGTTGTGCTATCAGGAAGATTAGCCAAGTGGGCCATGCTTCTAGCCCCGTTTGACATAAAATATGTTTCACAAAAAGCGGTAAAAGGGCAAGTCCTCGCTGATTTCCTCGCCGCCCACCCGACATCGGAGCATGAAGAGTTGACATATGACTTCCCCGATGAAGAAGTTTTCACCATTGAAGAAAATTCTTGGCAATTGTACTTTGATGGTTCAGCAAGGAGAAGCGGTGCTGGGATCGGAATCGTGTTCATTACCCCTTCGGGTGGTTTGGTGCCTTATTCTTTCTCTTTGTTAGAGAATTGCACGAATAATGTGGCCGAGTACGAAGCGCTTATTGTTGGTCTTGAAATTGCTCTCGAAATGCGCATTGATCCACTAAGAGTATTTGGGGATTCTCAATTGATCGTGAGACAAATAAATGGGGAATACGAAGTGAAGAATCCCGGTTTGATACCTCTACACCAGAAGGCAAATGAACTTATTTGTCAATTCTACCAAATAAAGGTCAACCATGTCTCAAGATCGGAGAATGCAAAGGCGGATGCCTTGGCAAAGTTAGCAGCATCGTTAACACTTCCCGATGAACGGGAGATCCAAGTTACTATTGGTGAACGACATTTGCTTGCACCGGTATCAGAACGAGTAAGCCCAACCGAAGAAGTTAGTGTTGTTACAGTCTATGAAATTGATGAAGAGCTAGATTGGAGACAACCGATGATTGACTATTTGAAGCATGGGGTTTTACCCGAGGATGCAAAAAAGAAAGTAGATGTCAAAAGACGATCGCCAAGATTTCATTTGCAAAATGATACGCTATACCGAAGGGCTTTTGATGGAATGTTACTTAGGTGTTTATCAAAAGAAGAAGCTAAGTACATCCTTTTGGAGACTCATGCTGGGGTATGTGGAGCACATCAAGCGGGTCCCAAATTAGCCGATCAAGTTAAGAGGTTAGGATATTATTGGCCATCTATGGTGAAGGACGCAATAAGTTTTGCAAAGGCATGTCATGCATGCCAGATCCATTCCGATTTTATTCACCAACCACCCCAACTTCTCCATCCAACTATTTTATCATGGCCATTTAATGCATGGGGCCTTGATGTGGTAGGGCCCATCAATCCATCATCCTCTCGAGGTCACCGATATATTTTGGCTGCAACTGATTATTTCTCTAAATGGGCTGAGGCTTTACCATTAAGAGTAGTGGGGGCAAAAGAGGTAGCAAACTTCATAAGGATTCAACTAATCTACCGATTTGGAGTCCCTGCGAAAATCATTTCAGACAACGCTTTGTACTTCAAGAATCAAATGTTGGTGAAATTAGCTGAAAAGTTTGGATTCAAACACAGTTTTTCATCAAGCTATAATCCATCTTCAAATGGCCAAGCCGAAGCGTTCAACAAGGTTCTCTCAAAAATTTTAAAGAAAATGGTGTCAAAATCAAAAAGAGATTGGCATGAGCGTCTACTTGAAGCCTTGTGGGCATACCGGACAACGGTACGAACATCAACTGGGTGCACACCATACAATCTGGTTTTTGGCTCTGAGGCGGTACTGCCACTTGAAGTACAACTACCATCTCTACGGGTCGCAGTGCAACTTACTGATCCGGAAGAGAATACCAAGGTCCGTTTAGCCGAGCTCGAGGCTTTGGATGAACGGAGATTGTTGGCACAACAGAGGCTCGAGATATATCAAGCTCAAATAGCTGGGGCATTCAACAAGCGAGTCAAATTCCGGTCATTTTCGGTCGGGGACCTAGTACTTACAATAAGGCGTCCAATTGTCATAAACCGAAAGTCGCAAGGAAAATTTGAGCCAAAGTGGGAAGGCCCATATGTCATCACCAAAGTCTTCTCTAAAGGCGCATACGAGCTCTCAAGTGTAGATGGCGGTGTCATGTATGCTTGTGTTAATGGAAAATTTGTAAAGAAGTTCTTTACTTAGAGTTCATTCTCGATGTAAGAACTACGTAAAGACTTGATGCCGTTTATTGGCTACGTAGGAAATTTGGTAGAAAAAGAGTACCGAATCCAGTCGTACAAAAAAAAAAAATCATTATTATCTTTTTATGCAAATGATAGTCTAGATAATCCGGAAAACCCTTCATAGAAGGTGGGTTCGGATTATTTTTGGTGATGCATATGAAAAGATGAAAATAAAAATTTTAAAAAAAATAATAATAAATAATAAAAAATAAATAAATAAAAAAAAAATCAAATCAAATTGGTTCATTAAGAACTACGAACGGCTTGATCCCTCACAAAGAGGGTACGTAGGCAGTTTAACTAATTACATGTTAGATGCAGCCATAATAACCAACGACAAAAAAAAAAAAAAAAAAAAAAAAAAAAAAAGAGAAGAAAAAGAGGAGGTTATGGAGCTAATGGAAGTTGTATGCAACAAAACAAAATAAAAAGTACGTCGCATTATCCATGTTTCAACAATGAAAGAAGATACAAAATGATTCAAGGTAGTAGAGCGGAAAAGGAACAAGCAAAGTCATCAAACACTAGAAGTAAATGAAATAAAATTGTCGGTTATAGTCTTCAATAAGGCCTTCTTCAAATTGAGCTCTTCAATCTTGGCCTTCTTGGTCTCCCGATTTGCTTCCAGATTTCGCTTCTTCTCTTTATTAAGTTGAACATGCTTCTTCACTCTTGACATATTCTTCTTCAGCGCTTCCTTATCAGCGGCTAGACTTTCTTCCATCTTCTGAAGCCTTACTCTTGCCTCCAAAACCTCTTGCTCGCGTTCTTTCATAGCTTGAGACGTGTTGTTCAAATCAGCTAGCTCCTTCTCATATGACGCAAGTTCCGTAGTCCAAATGGAAAGGTCATCATCAATCTCCTTCAAGGACAAGAAATCATCGCTTCCTTCAATCTTAGCCACCACATCAGCACTATCAAAGAATTCTTGGACTTTGGAGTTGAACCAGGATAAATTTGCATCATCAACCTTGGCAACCTTCGCTACCATTTCCAACGCTTTTAGTTTATCAAAGGTTTGATCTTTTATTGATGACAGATCATCAAAGGAGGTTTCCAATTTCTTCACAGCTCCAACAATCTCCTTCACTCCTTCTGCGATGGCCCGTCGAAGAAAATCTGGCTCCGAAGCAGAGAACCAAGTGTGTAGGGGAGCTGGTGTACCTCTAAAAGGTGGAGAGACTAAAACGTTCTCTTGAAGCTCAATAGGATGCTCTTCCACTACGGTAGCAGAATTGCTCTCTTCCCTGACAAATCTCGCGGGAGGATTCTCGGCACGTTCAAATGGTTCTTTTGATTTTGGAGTAGTTGACTTCTCATATCTGACCCTTTTGAAGTTCACATCATCACTCGAGGATACCTCTCGGGAAGATCGCTTTGCCGTAGAAGAAATAACAGCTGGAGCAAGGGGCAATCGGTTAGAAGACGACTGAGAGGTTGTAACAAACCTCACAGCTCCTCTCAAATCATTCACTACATGCTTCATGTCATCAATTATATAATCATTAGCCGTTAAGGGAGTGGCGTTTGGCTTAAGGATTAGATTAACCTTGTCAATGGATTGACTTAAATAAGAAGTTGAAGACGCCACCCACCAAGTACAAAAGCTAGCAGTGCATCTTCCTTCGTGAATTGAGCGGGGAACACGGAAAGAAACACCAGTATTCCTTCTGAACAAACTAGCATAGCAAGCAGAAATATCTTCGAGAAATTTCCGAGGTCTTTGATGGAGGCTGAAACTCAAAGAGTTAGAGGGAAC
The DNA here is from genome assembly GCA_033239125.1 of Fagopyrum homotropicum. NCBI lineage: Eukaryota > Viridiplantae > Streptophyta > Magnoliopsida > Caryophyllales > Polygonaceae > Fagopyrum > Fagopyrum homotropicum. The sequence goes on from BSWB01000003.1 coordinate 156,431,767, forward strand.
ACCCTGGTCAAAACCAAACTGATGTGCAAATCTGTTTGGATAATATGGCTCTATGACCAAAAGCCTCCCGACTCTAACGGGTAGGGCACCTGAGCGTATGCAAAGAAGGCGTTCAAAGTGATAATCTGTAATCCCTTCTACGTCCGTATGATCTGAGACGGCTTCTTCACCAAAGGGAATACTCCGAAAAACAACATGTTTCGAATGCCTCAAAACAAGTCTAGCTTGATGGATAGAGAGCGGTTTTGCTTTCACACCTGTGTAACGCGCCAAGAGGGGATAGTCTCTAGGAAATTCTTTATCCGGCCGACACTTATACAAACAAGGAAAATACTCTGCCATCCAACCAACTACAAAATGAAGACCAAAAGTTGGACTAACTTCACCTGGACGTGACTGGTGGGAGGCTATCTGATTTAGCCCATAATAAATATACCCTAAAACAGTCGGGGCTAAAGAAATCTTCCTGCCTTCGGCCATAATGCACGCCATCACAAATGTCTCCGGTCGAATCAACTTATCTTGTGGTAGTACAAAACGACTCAGTAGTAGGGCCAAGAAAGCTGCTAATACCCCTTTCTCACTCACAGAGTATGTTGGAAGACCGTCTCCTTTGGATGAAGCATTAACATTTAAAGGAAACCTCTGATTGTCACGTGCTTTTTGTGAATCGTCAAACCCTTCACCGAAACCAACATAGACCTTTTCTCCTCTATAAAAGTAAGACAACCACTTCCACCAAGAAATCTCTTCTACATCAAAATGCTTGTAAAGTGTGGCATGAATTCGCAAAAGCTCTGAAATTGTGCTTGGAAATGTCGCATCTTTCAACAATTGAGAATTTGGTGGTAAATACTCCTCATAGGGCTCGCCGAGAATGGGAAGACCTCCGATACGCTTCAAATCGTTAAGTGAGATCCCTAATTCACCTCCCGCATGGTGCAAAGTATTTGTTAAAGGACTCCAAAGTTCGATGAACGTCTTCCATACATCATCATTGCACGTATATGGATATTGAGAAACAGCAACAAGACCATAGATATTTGCTTGTCGTAGCACATCTCCATGTCGCTCCAAAATTTTCTCGGTCCACTCCATCAAACAAGGAACAAATCCTGATAAACCGTTAAAACGTGGGTCTGGGCCCCAAAGCGCTCTCCTACGCAATAACCTTACAAGCAATGGGTAAAACTCCTCGGTAACTTTGAATTTTCCAGCACAGTTGTCATCAACGCACACTTTTTCAAGGAAGAGGCCGTTAAAAGTCTTTCCACGGTTCCTACCAGCTTGCACACATACCCTCTCTTTAGCCTGAGAAAACTGCAAAAAACACTCGGATGCTTCCTCCCTCTTGGTCAGATGTGCTTCGACTCGTGGGCGGATGTTGCTTTTCACTTCTCTAAAAGATGTTGATCGCCGGTAAAACGGACCATACTTAAGAAGCCGTCCGTTTACATCGGTTGCTCGTTGGGGTTGAGTCTCTCCGCTAACTCCCATTCCTGAAAAGACAAAATAAAGAAATCAATACAAATTTTGAGATAGGGCGGACTTCCTACATGTTCGTTAAGATTCACATATACGCAGTCCGGGGGCAACCTGTTGGAACGAAATTTATAAAAAAAAAAAAAAAAAAAAAAAAAAGGAGATAATAATGAAAGGAGAAAGCATTTCCTTTTAAATATTATTCAAAGAATACTTTGTTTAATATACATAAAACTATTATAACAAAGTAATAAAAAAAGGGGAGGGGAGTTCTAGTACGTCATTCTCCTACAATAGTTGCAAATGTATATATATTTAATATATAATGAAAAAAGAGAGTTGCTGTAAATTGTACTTTCTTTGAAGAAAAGTTTCAAAGGGGTGAATGATGTAAGACTAATAAAAAAAAAAAAAAAAAAAAAAAGAGGGAAATAATATTGTGAGTGGAATATATAATATATTATACATTGCATGTGTACTAGAAGAAACATTTTTAAAGTCTATGCTCAGTACACGTTTTGGAATTTGGAGTGTACTCTCTTCATCACTCATATATTATATATAAAAGTATGTATAAGAAAAGTAAATAGGCTGCTCATCATTATACCTAAGAGTAAAGGTAGAAAGGATGTGAAAAGATGAGCCGTTTCTTGCACTCCACCGTTACGAATATTGTCCGTCAACAACTTTATTGCTGTGATTAATACTGAAATTAATTAGTCATCCCTTATAAAAAGAAGAACGGTGAAAGCACAATGGAGCACAGAGAAAATACAGAAGAAGAAAATAGCAGAAGACAGAGGCAAAAGAAAAAATCATATAAACAAAGCAACGGAAGAAGGGAAGAAGACGGAAGCTGAAAATTCAATCAAATCAAGCGAGAAAGCACCCCCGTCTTTACAAATCGATCAAAATACGGTAAGAACTTTATGAAAATTTTCTTTTGTGTTTCATTTACAGGAGCATTGAAAGCCATCTTCCCACCTTGTCTCCAATGGAGTATCCTTAGTGCGTGTGGGTAGCAACCAACTCGCCAACTACAATGAACCTACAAGATGCAAATAACAAGAATCAGAGTAGACCTCGTAAAATCAAAGCATCAGAAGAGCCTGTCGAGCTTACCTCAAAGATGATTGAGAGCCGGCTGTTAAAATCAAATGATTAAAGCCACAAAGGAGGTTCGACTTTGAGTTGGGTCGAGCGTCTCTCTGGAGGGAGGATTCTTTCTCTTCTATATAAAGCCCCCCGCTTCCCATAAAACTGACCCGAATTGAAGCTATTTTGGCAATTGGAAAAGATATAGGGAGCTTAATAAGGAAAAGATAATTATTTGTGTCCCGGCAAGGAAGGAAGGAGAATCAACTATCGGCACAATCAAAGTCTATGTATATGGAAATATCATATCAGCTAAACGATGCAAGAAATCTCGAGCGAGGTCATAACCGGGAGAGACATTTAGCGGTTTATTCGCGTGAAAAGGGACGAAAAATAAGGGGAGGCTGCTGGACTTCAACCTAAAACAAAGAAACTCAAAGCAATGTAGCCAATTAAAAGGTCAGGAGATAGGCAAAAGGAAGCAAAGGTTTGTCTATCCCTTATGGCGATGATTCTCGTTTGCTACAAGATAGAGAAGAAAATACACAGTTCGTCGTCTCTCGAGCTCTCTCTCCAAATTTTAGGGTTAGGTTTTCAACCATGAAAACAAAGACGCGTCATCGGGTTCAAGTTCATATATTTTTAGCGGCCACACCAATAACTCAAAATTTGCAGTATATGATCTTAATGGGCCCTTCAAAGAAAAGCAAAAAAAAAAAAAAAAAAAAAAAAAGTAAACAGGAATGGAACGCATAGAAGTTTGCAGCATTTCTATGAAGAAAGATGAAGAAGAACCAACATATATCAAGAAAAGTATACAAGGGCCAATGTCCACATCAAAGAAATTTTGTTGAAAAGGGGAGTTTCGATAGGGTGGTGCAAAAATGGCCAAGAACAACAAGTCTAAGGGTCGATGGGTATGCAAGAGGAAACGAACAGATAAAGAAAGAAGACAACAAATATGAGCTCGTCCATGATCCTTTCAAACAAGACGATGGGCTACCATTCAAATCAAGTAAGGCATGGTTCGATCGAAGTCATACGACGTCCTTGTTTTTAGAGTGGAAAATAACTCAAGGTAGAAGCAAACTTCGCAAAAGGCAAAGTGGAGAGATATATACGGCACAAAGCAATGCATACGAGTCGATTGTTCGCTATATCTTTGTTGATTCGAACATGTAAGAGAGAGAGAAGAATTTGATGAGGAAGTGGTTATTGGGCACATGTTTTGTTGCAGAGATGGAAGGACATTTGACATGTATACAACGAAAAGGAAGAGCATATCCTACATTTGAGAAGAGAGGAGGTCGTAAGCAAGGTCGATTTTTCAAAATCATTGAACCAAAAATCAACAAGGGAAACAATTCAAACAGCGACGGCTAAAGCAAGTCATGCTAGTAGCGGTCATAAGCAAAGGGGGTCTTCGACTTACAAGAGGGTCGGGAGAAGAAGAACAAACAACAAATACCAAATTTAATAGATCGAGCATGAAGTGAAGACCCACCAATTAGATTGAAACAAATGGTTTCCATCGCTACAAATGAAGTTGGTCTTCAATTGATCTCAAATGGAGTTGGCCACTACCACAAATTTTAAAACGGAAGAACTCAAGCAGGAATTCAAAATATATGGCAATTAAGTGACAATGACTTGATCACCACGTTGGATGGGATTCGCAAATTGAGGGTCATATTATCAACAAGAAGTTTCAAGTGAATTCGATCGTTATCCGAGAAATGGTAGTCCGAGGTTAAAATGGTGGTCAAACTTTAATCTAAAGCGCATCCAATTCCATGTGAAAGTCCTATCTTTAAAATTCAAATGGACTCTCTTAACGTTCCGGGGCCGGAAAGTAGTCGATCTAAACACTATAAAAGGACCACAAGAGGGAGAGTGGAAATATTATATAGTGTGTGTCTCCTACGGCTGCACAAAAAAATGAAACTATATATTATTCACACCAAAATATGTCATTTTCATAGCAATAATGGATTTGTCTATCACCTCATCCGCTTTCGATATACTTACACATATACTCGAACTCAAAGGATACAATGCATCCAAAGAAATTATAGGAACTTTCTCATCAGCCTATGGAAATGCACCAAAGTGAATTCTTAGATTGGTTGTTGTGGGTACAAAATAAAAAAAAGTAAGAGATGGACTTGCAATGTAACGTTGCATTTGAATTGAAATGAATGGGGTGTACATTCATGAAAACCTTTTAAAGCTCATCATAGCCTCAATCCATATATATGCATACGAGCCAGAGAAAAGCCATATATGCTAAGGGGTGGCACTTACCAAAAGCTCGAACAAAATAAGTAGCTTCGATCGGTTTGAGTATGATGGATTCATTTGACGAGCATAACTAGTAGTGGGTTGAGCAGGATATGCATGCACAGTTTGTAGTTGACTAATTCAAAGTTTACACTACACGAAGTCTATAGCTGGGTCGAATTGAATTGGTTTAGGCGCTGCAACACCAAATGTAAATCGGTGCTCGGTACAAAGGAAAACGCATATCAAGTTTGATCACACCCAAATTCAAAAGATAGTTAAAAAAAAATATAATTTAGAACTACGTTCGATTTGATCCCCACAAAGGGGTACGTAGGAAACTTGACCAAAAAAAAAATCGTCGAGTTCAATCGCGGATACCAAGTTAATGATTTTTTTTAAGAAGAGCATGATGAACTACGGTGACTTGATTCCGTCTCAAACGGATACGTAGGAAGCTCGGTATAAAACAAGACGCTCATTGAGTTCGGTCACACTCAAAACTCCAAGATTTGTTAAAATTGAGAACTACGTCTGACTTGATTCCGTTGAAACGGATACGTAGGAAACTCGTCGAGTTCAATCATACCCCCAAACGAAGAGAAGAAAAAGAGAGGGATACTCAACTATTTAATTTCTCATGCGCACATGATAGTCGGATAATTTGAAAAACCCTTCATAGAAGGTGGGTCCGAGTGATTCCGGTGATGCGTGAAAAGGGAGAAATGCAAGTGATAACTGATGTGGGTTTTAGACAACCCTTCAGAGAAGGCGTGTTTGGATCCGACCTATGATACATGAAAATCAAAGTCCGCAAAGGTATCTCTATGAACTACGTAAGGCTTGATCCTTCTGTGGGAAGGTACGTAGGCAACCCGTCGGGTGCAGCCCAAATACTCAAGGAAAATTCAAGAGGTCGTCCAAAGTGTAATCAGTATTGTTTTAGAATCGTGAGAATACACGAATAAGGGTCGAACTTTAATAAATATATTTCAATTGAAATGTGTTACGCAATTTTATTTTCTTGTAATATTTTTGCCTAACATATTTTTGAGGCAACCCGTCGGGTGCAGCCCAAATACTCAAGAAAAACTCAAGAGGTCGTCCAAAGTGTAATCAGTATTGTTTTAGAATCGTGAGAATACACGAATAAGGGTCGAACTTTAATAAATATATTTCAATTGAAATGTGTTACGCAATTTTATTTTCCTGTAATATTTTTGCCTAACAATAAATAAATTGGATTAGCATTTTTAACAAAATCTAAAAATATAAGTTTTATAATTTATTTAAAAAAATAAATAAATCAGTTTTCTATTTTATTTATTTTTTAATTTTACTTTACTTTCTTTCTTTTAGTTGTGGGAAATAAATAAAATAAAAAACTGATTTATTTATTTTAATAATAAATTAAAAAAGTGATTTTTTAAAATTTTTTAAAAAGAATTCTTATTTTATTTATTTTTAAATAAAGTGTAACACTTATGCTTTTAAATTTTGTTAAAAAATGCTAATACAATCTATTTATTTTTAAAATAAAATAAAACACTAATTTTTTTGAATTTTTTAAAAATTGTCTAATTGATTTATTTTTTTTAATTGATATAAAAAATTTATTTATTTATTTTGAAAAAGTACTGTTTTACTTAGTTTTAAATTAAATAAATCATTATTTTTATTTTAATCTATTTTTTAATTTTAGTTTATTTTTTTTGTATGTTTTTAATAAAATTTAAAATTTTTAATGAATTTGGGAAAAATCCGAAAAACAACAAAAACTTAAGGGTATCGTCCGAACTGAAAAAAGTTGTTGGGCAAAATTCGAAAATTACTAAATTATGAGGGTAGTATCCGAAATTTTCCTAAGAGGTTAATAATTCATACCAAAATTAACAATAAAATCCTCCACCGGCTCAATACATTTGTATCTAATGATGTCGCCTTGTCAAACCATCATCCAATAAGAAACCTCCACGTGGACGTCTGTTTCGTTCATAAAGCCACCTCATCACTTGCCCCTATCCCAACGATTCCCTTATCACACACAGACGAAGAAGAGCGGAGAAACCAAACCCAAACCCCCAAAAAAGCTCAACTTTGTTATCCACATTGGAGCCGACGATTCCATCGATGGCGTGAAGGAATCTCTCTTGCTACCAACGAAAGCCTCGAGAAATTCGTTTTCAAGGCTGAATTTTCCTTTTTCTTTATTCAAACGGAAATGGAGTTTTGTCTCCGAGCTCCAGGATGCTCTGTCATGGCGGTTTCTTCGAAGTACGATGCTCGCCAAACTGTGACCTGTTCGCGATTGCGATGTTTTCGAGTAAAAGCCACGACGAGTAGAACTAGTAAGAATAGGTCCAATGGAGGCGATAACAGTTCTTTGGCTGTAAAGGAAGTGTTTGCGGATGAGGAGGATTTCGTCAAAGCTGGTGGTTCGGAGTTGTTGTTTGTTCAAATGCAGCAGAGTAAGCGTATGAATAAGCAGTCTAAGATCGCTGATAAGGTCATTCTCTTGCCCTATTTTTCTGTTGCTGCTATTTTTTTTGTTATATTTCTCTTTCTATATGGTTTGAATAACAGAAAGGGAAAAATAGTACTGTACTTTATGTGTAGAATGATGATGGGCTGATTACGAATTAGGGCTGGATGATGCTAATTAGTATTGTACTTTGTGTGCACAATGATGATGAGCTGGCAATAAAATATTGAAATGCCTACATCAGATGCTACGATGTTATTCTTTTGCCCATTTTGTAGACCCCCGACACCGATTAGTGATCACCTTTATTAGTAGGTTTTGATCATAGTATCACGGTGCTCATTGAGTTATTGTGCCAATGACTTGTTTCTTTTGTGAATTTGGGCCTCAAGCCGGCTGAGGATTTAGGTGCAACCCTCTTTTCTCCGAGTTTCTGTATCTTTGATTTCTTGTGCGTTTGATGGTAACTCGTGGAATAGAGTTAAAATTCCTGTGTCAAGGTCTAGCATATTGTAAATACATGTATGAAGGGGGAGTGCATGGCTGTCGGCATCGTTTCGTCTCTAACTGAAGCACAAGTTACAGCATTTCCATCAAGATGGCGTTGCTTTCCTTGCCAGATTATGTTTCAGTGCTTTAGTCTAGAGCATTGTGGATAATGTTGCTTTACTTCCTACTGTTCCTAGTTCCTACTATTAGAAATTGTTGGGGTATCAGTGACTTCACCATTTACTGATTTCCTACTTGATTTATAGTTTCTAGGTTTTGACTCTGGTCTGTTTAAGAACACCTATGCTAGTTCTAGACATGCTTGCATTAGCAGCATCTTTTGATTGATGAGCTACTGCTTTGACATTGAGCACAGTAAATTGGTATAGCAAGCACTGTTCTACTTCTGTTAATTAACATGTATACCTCTTAGGTTATCACCTGTAATTTTTGGACCTAAATTGTCATTTATGCTCTGGACAAGTAAGTTGAAATGCTTTGGTGTCTTAATACCTGGACCAGGTATGTCACTACGTGACTGTGAGAAGAGATCTGAGTATAGGAACTTGTAATTGACGTAGATTGAAGAAAATATCTAAACAAGCAAGAGAAAGCTCGAGAAGAATACTAAAACCAACACTTCTTTGTCGGTCAGTTTCTGTATTTGTTAATTTAAATAGAATATAAGCCTCTAGCTCTTAAAGTGTCTACAGCGATAGCAGACACGTGTAAACAACACCATCAGGGGATATGTGGTTGATATGTGAAACCATGCGTCAAAGGAGGGTTACTCCTCCTCTAGTACTGGAAACTTAAACCTGCAATAATATTTTGATAATTACAAGGGGACAAATATGCACACACGATGAAATAAAAATTTAGCAAGTATCTATATGAAGTACAAATAAATGTATTGAACAATCAACTGGAAAAATAGAAGAAATGAACGAACCAATTCTTAATACAAAGACGTCAACTTTTTAATATTCAGCAACCTCTATCCAAATCTTTGATGAATTTCTTCGTTTCTATTGCTGTAATTTTGCAATTGATATCCATGAATCCATCACCTTTTACTAATGCTGATTATTTCGGGAAAAAAAAAAAAATTCCATGTCGGAACACTTTTATAAAGTTAGTCTGCTCTTGATGATTTTTGGTGATTGCTGGCAGCTTCCTAATATATCAGTTGGAGAGAAGATACTGGATCTAGTGGTTATTGGTTGTGGACCCGCTGGTCTTGCTTTGGCTGCAGAATCAGCTAAGTTAGGATTGAATGTTGGTCTTATAGGGCCAGATCTTCCTTTCACAAATAACTATGGAGTTTGGGAAGATGAGTTTAAAGGTACAAGTTTTTATCACTCTAGCTTTTGGCTTAGTCTCCTGTTCATAAAAGTGTGTTCATATGATATCCTTGAGCACCTTCTCACCCTGACAGTGCTCAGTCTTTTCTGGCATGTGCTAAATCTTTTCAGAATGGACCATTAGTGACTGCTTTCTGATTTTCTTGTTTTCGTTTCCATTTCTGAAAACTGTCCCATTAAATTAGGCTTTACTCATCATCTTATACATCAATTCTTTTGTCGAAAGTTCACATGCGTTATATTTTGACATTTATTTGTGCTAAGTACTCCCTAAATTTGGTCAGCTCTTGTTGGGTTCACTGTATTAACTGTGATGCAATACATATTATTCCCAGAATTGGGGCTTCAGAACTGTATTGAGCATGTCTGGCGTGATACTATTGTGTACCTTGACGATGGTAACCCTTTACTTATTGGTCGTGCTTATGGACGAGTTGACAGAGATCTACTTCATGAAGAGCTAGTTAGAAGGTGAGTCACAATAGCATTTCTTAGTAGAACAACACCCCCCCCCCCCCCCCCCCCCCCCCCACACACACACACACACACACACACACACAACCACCACCATCTCTATTCATGCTTTTCCATGCTACATTGTTGTATAATTCATTAATTTTTTCTAGGTGTTTCGAGTCAGGTGTCACTTATCTTAGCTCAAAAGTTGAAAGGATTATGGAAGGAGCCGATGGTCTTAGCCTAGTAACCTGTGAACATGATATTGTCATTCCATGCAGGTATTTCTTCCTGCATTAATTTAACTCCCACAGGCAGTTTTATTTTTTGTACTTATTATGCTTAATGTAAATCATATTAGGCTTGCTACAGTTGCATCTGGAGCAGCATCAGGGAAACTCCTGCAGTATGAGGTTGGAGGTCCAAGGGTTTCTGTGCAAACTGCTTATGGAGTGGAGGTCGAGGTAGGAGGATGCCACTAGTATAATTTTGCATATCATTTGACTTCCGTTTTTTGCCCCTCTAGTCTTTGGTCATCAATTGATATTGTGACTCATATTCTAATAACTCGTGCCTTTAAGATTACTTGTTGTAATTTCAGGTAGAAAACAGTCCATATGACCCCAACTTGATGGTATTCATGGACTACAGAGATTACACGAAACATGATGTTCAGACCCCTGAGTCACAGTATCCTACATTTCTGTATGTAATGCCTATGACACCAACGAGGATTTTCTTTGAGGTCTGTTGTACATCCATAACAGCTAATAGTGACTGGTGACTATATCGTTATCATGGTTTATTTTTATGTTTATAAATTTAATTATATGCTTCTCTTGCATGGAAATTTCTGCAACAGGAGACTTGCCTGGCTTCAAAAGATGCAATGCCGTTCGAGCTATTGAGGAAGAAACTTCTGCTAAGACTTGAAAAAATGGGAGTTCGAGTCGTCAAAACATATGAAGAGGTATTTCCTTGGTTTACACAAAAGGAAGTTGATTTCACTTTGCCTAGTATGAGAATTACTTTAAAAGGAATCAAGATTATGAATTGGCATAAGCCAAAAGGTAAAGAAAAGGAGGAAAGTGTTCACATGCTGGACCAACCTTACTAGTTTCGTAAACCTTATTTTGTTTAGGAATAACAGGTTTTAGCTATTTGAAACCTTAAATTGGTATATCTTGTTTATTGTGCAGGAGTGGTCATACATCCCAGTGGGTGGTTCATTACCGAATACTGAGCAACGAAATCTTGCATTTGGGGCTGCTGCTAGTATGGTCCACCCAGCCACAGGTAAAATATAAGCTCAATATGAACCAGAATAACTGACAAGGTTACTTGTAGGTTCAAGAATTCAACTCATGTTGCTTCACACTTACTCCTACAGGCTATTCAGTAGTGCGGTCACTTTCAGAGGCCCCCAAATATGCTGCTGTAATCGCAAAAATAATCAGGCACGACCAATTGAAGAGTTTGCCAACTCAGTGGAGGAACACCGAGAATATCTCAATGCAAGGTGTGTACAATTATGGTTTTAGTAACTCCTAGTCCTCAAAAGTGTATATTCTTGTTTTTCAGCAGATAGTATCAATCCAGCTTGATTTCTTCGTTACGAGGATCCTAGTTAATCATGTAGTAGAATTAAAAATCTTTTTACCAGTGATCAAATCAATGGTATTCTCTCAATTTAGTGTTCATGCTATTGCTAGATGAAATTTCCGTATTTATTTAACTTCAGGCTTCTACTACAGTTAGGAATTAGAATTCCACAGGGGAAGAACTAACATGGCTTGAGAAAACATGTTCAGTGTTGGGTGTCTGACCGTAACTAAAAATAACTTATATGCAGCCTGGAATACACTTTGGCCTCAAGAAAGGAAACGTCAAAGAGCTTTCTTCTTGTTTGGGTTAGCACTGATTGTGCAGCTAGATATCGAGGGCATCAGAACATTCTTCCGCACATTTTTCCGGCTTCCAAAATGGTACCTCTCTCGATCTTCTGAATTTCTTTAGTTGATACATGCTGGTAATGATAATTGTGTCAAATATCTGAATTCTTACTCAAAACCTAATGACTGTTTCCAAAATGGTACCATTCCCAACAGCTAATCAGCTACAGTGCTAAAGTTTCATCATCTTGAGAGATTTTTAGTTTATGCTGATACTGTTGCAGTCTTTGAAGCTTACATGAGTAGGTTAATGAAGATAATTTTGACTTTGATTTAGACATAAATATTCTTCTAGGATTATACTTCATAAGCTTGAACTGTGGCATTTTTACGTGATTACTCGACTTGTAGACAACTTATTCTCATTTATCTCGAAATCATAAATAGGCTCTGTTTATCTTGCAGGATGTGGCGAGGATTTCTCGGCTCTACGCTATCCTCCTCGGATCTAGTATTATTTGCATTCTATATGTTTGTTATAGCACCGAGTGACTTGCGAATATCCCTAATTCGACATCTAATGTCTGATCCGACAGGAGCAATTATGGTGAGAACTTACTTGTCAATGTAATTATATCTTAGCAGTAGAGAATTATGCGCCAAAGTAATCTATGTTGTCAGAAGATAACACAACATACATCCAATAATGGTAATTTTGTACATATGTAAATATCTCTCTTCAAACTTGTTCCATTTTTTTCATCTTCTTTGAAAACTCGTCCTTGTGTACATCGGGATAACAGACCACTGATTTCACATGAAGGGTCCATTTGATTTCGAACTCCGGAAACAGAATGAAAATGAACTTAATCCATTTAGATTTCGAACTCCGGAAACAGAATGAAAATGAACTTAATCCATTTAGTGCATTCTTTCTCATTTTCAATGCACATGCGGTTCGTTTTTCTATAGGATATTAAAAATTAATCAAAATTTACTTTAAGAGCCCGTTTGGTTCCAACACTGGATATGGAAATGGAATGGAAACAAAAACGGAATGGAAATGAGTTTAATCTGTATGTGTACAATTATTCATGAAATTTTATGGAATCATTTCTAGTGGTTTAAAGTAATTGTAGTAGAATTTGATTACTTTTGATACCTTATAGGGAAACAAAATGAGAGAAACAAATTCATTTTACATGCAACCACAGGGAATGATTCTAAAAATATTCATGAATTAGGTAAACATATGGACTGCATACCATTCCGTTTCTGCAGTTATAACCAAACGGGGGCTAAATGGAATGATAACAAGAATATATATGGACTATATTCGTTTCTATTCTATTTTCAATTCCGGAGATGCAACCAAACGGTATAAATAATTTTAGTTGAGCATACAACAATAACACAGTAGATGTTACACAAATCATTCTTTTTGCAATGTCCACAAACTCCACACAAAAGCACATTGAACATTTAAGCTTAGGAAAATTTCTCAGTTTGAGATTTTCTAATATTGAAAGATGATAAGCTCCAATTAAGAGGAAATGGCCCGACAATATCATTCCATGGTTCCGGTCTAAGCTTATTCTTGGTGAGATAGCGATGATAAACTTGTCAATGAAGCCTTGCCGCGGTTTCCAATTCGTTGATAAATTTGTAAGCTTTAGCGACGGTGGTTGCAGAGGGAGATGATTCTGCTACATTACAAGTCCCTATCATCAGAATTCCGGTTCTTCACTTGATTCCTGTGGCAAGCATTGTGCAAAACAAAAGGATTGTCTTGAATGACAATAGAGAAGACAACCATTTGAAACTGCATTGTTGATTGTTCTTTGTCTTATCCAAAACTATGATAAGCCGGGTATTATAGCAAAACGAGGCATTTACGTTACTATCTTACCATGAGGGTTGTCAGCGGCGGGGCAATGTGGGTGAAGTATGAAGCAAGATCAATTTCCAAGTCATCATACATGGTGAGAAAAGGATGTTCCTGGATTTGGCAAGAAACAAGGTAAAAAAGTGATATCTATTCTCATAGAACAGACAAATGGAATAAAAGGAGAACAAGAGTGATTGAGATAATATATTACCAGTAGTCTCAGTGTTGACCACCTTTGTTTTGGGTCCTTCTGCAGGCTGAGTCATAAATAAATCTTAGTTCGGAACTTAACAGCGACTTAGAAACACATGATCTACCATATTACAGATTCCACAAGCAACAGGAAACTATGGAGCAATCCTTTAACCGAGTGGTGTAAAGTAAGTGAATAGAGATTGCGGGGGCATGGAGATGTGGGCAATAGAAGTCATGTCTGTGTCAAATAAGAATTTTTTTTGTGGAACCGAAAAAAGATGGCGGAAATCACAAGCAGCAGGGTAGATCATAATTCTTGTAGTCAATTCAGCTGTGTATAGCATTTAAAAAGAACGGAAAATATAGAATACAGTATTCAAGCATGTTATACACTTCTACACAATTGTTAAGTTGAAAAAATGGGATGAAATGCAGCAACATTGGAAAAAAGAAATTAATTGGATGGAGAAAAACCTCATTTTCTGATCTTCACAAATTTACCCAGTACAAGTTGCTTATGGAATCATCATCAATTGCAAAAATTGTATTCATGTTGAGTATAATTTTGTCTCTAGTCAGGGGAAATTGTTTTGCGAATTCTTGATATCCAGGATTAGGAATGCAGAATGCTTGTTTGTTTACATGGGTGTATTGGTTGCTTATTAATGAGTTGGTAAAAAATATTGAAGGAACTTTTTGTGTTTGGCCCCTTCACTTTTTACCTTTTTCAGCTTGAACCTTAGTTTGATCAAATCTTTTTGTAAATTTCTTCTCTTTTCAACACATATAATTGCCCTTTGGAGAAAAAATTATGACAATAGTCAGTCCAGAGCCAGTAAAATATTTACCATGCTGATATGAATGAGCAGAACTCAGGAGAGAGGTCAGAAGGAGCAGAAGGTGGTGGCTGATCAGCAATGGTTGTCATAACCGAAAAGGGAGTCCATCCACGCTCTCCATCTGGTGGATGGTACGGATACGCGCCTATTGCACACTCAAGAATTACTAGCCCTAAGCTCCAAATGTCGCTTTTATAGTCATAGCCATTTACACCTTCGCTAAACCTCTCAGGCTACAAAAAACACACACATAATTAATAACAGATTCAAACTTGGATGACAAAGGGAGATCAGGAGGTAACATGCATTATACTCACAGCCATGTAATAGCATGTCCCTGCAGCAGTAAAGGCCAGGCCAGAGGTGCTTGTTAGTATTGCACTAACACCAAAATCAGTGATTTTGACCTCTCCCAAGTGATTTACCAATAAATTGGAAGGTTTTAAATCTCTGTGCATTATATGCTTCTCATGATGAAGATAAACCAATCCCTTTACCACCTGAATACAAACAAAAAATTTCAGCCAGTTGCTATCTAAAACTAAATTTTCTCATGATATGCTTCTGTAATTATGAAGAGATGATGGTAAGTTGGTAACACAGATATTTTAACTACCTGCTTAGAAATGGAAGCCAGATAGGCTTCAGGGATTGATTTTACTTTTCCCAAGAAATCTGCAATAGAACCACCGTCCATGTATTCTAAAATTATAGAGAAGGCCTCATTATGATAAAAAGATTGGTAACAAGCAACTATATTAGGGCATTCCAGTGATTGATTGATTTTCAGTTCTTTTGCAATCTGCCTGCGAGCAGTCTCTTCAATGTTCATCTGGATCACCTGTAAATGTAATACCAAGGGCGGTCAAAGATCGTCTGTGTTTGCTGCAAACCACTTATGGATAAAAAGGAGATTACCAGATGTTTTTTAAAGGTGAAAAAACAAAAAGAGGGGGTTTTATTATCACCAAACAGCACTTCTTCCACTCTTTAAAGAATATAATGTCAAGGTTCAAAATAGACGATGTCCTTTAAACAGTTGAAGGGTATGGGTGACAAAAAGAGGGGGTTTCACACAAAGACGATAAAGAGGGGAACAAAGAAAGGGTTGATTACGTCGGCTGCACCGAGGGAAAAGAAAGATTGTCATGGAGGAAAGGAGGCGTTTTGTGACCAAATTGGCTTATTGCTTCTTTATTTTATTTTTGTTAGAAAGACTGCAAGACTCAGAAGGCAATAAAGTTTCTTTCTCGTCAATAAGTAGGATGAATAGAGCAACTGTGCCTCAATTTAGTTAGTCCTAGAATTTGAACTTGTTGTTCATGAATATAATTACAAGACTAGATAATTTATATAAGGATATCTTGGATGGTTCCATACTTTATGCACTAACTCTGATGTAACATTAGGAAGATAATTTTGAGCAACTTGCAATGAAGCACCATTTGTCATAAAATATGTTTTCATAATCATCATAAGATGAACCTGCCTATATTCATCCGATAATGGATATCAGTACTCATTTACTATAATGGCAGATGTGCGATTGATAAAAAAAAAAACTAGCCAATACAATGCATTTAAGGATTAAAAACGCAAAATGATTTGAGATCTTACTATTCAGTGGTAAGCAATTAAGCAGTTGCTAGCTCTTTAGAGTATATGGTAGCCAATACCTTTAAAGCAAAAAACTGACGAGTCCATTTGTGTTGCACCAACTGCACAAGACCACCGGCACCCTTGCCAATGACTTTAATCACATCTAGATCAGATAAAGTCAGTTGCTCATCTGATGGCTTTATTGGAGGAGGCTGTGATACAGATTGCAAGGAGAATACAAAAGAAACAACCATTAATATCTGCCCTTATACAAGAAGAAATCCAGTCAATTTCATAGCAGCTAGGAACAAACATTAAACATAAGAGATAACTTTACTTAATGATATGCACCAAGTAAATTATGTGAATAATCATCTGTTCCAATTCAAACAACAATGACATGCCCATGACTCCATGAGTGATGTCAATTCAATATGACCTCATTTTATATGGGCATTGTTCACTTGTTTCCACAATAAAAGAAACCATCATAGCAAAGGGAAGATATCAGTCCATTTTCATAGCAGCTAAGAACAAACTGTTGAGATGTGTGGATTGTCCCACATCGATTGTACTCACATTATGTGAGCCTCAAGTCCATTGAACTAACATTAAGTGAGCCTTAAGTCCAATTGGTTTTAGGATGAAACCGTGTGTTTGGGCTCACTGGGCTTGTGCCTTCCCCGTCGTTTGGTCCCGAAATGGATATAATAAAAATTAACACAAACATTGAGCACAAGAGATAACTTCATACTTAATGATAGACTAAGGGAGCATTCGTCTGACTTGAATAGATGATGAGCCGTCAGCTGCAATTTCATATGTATAGTTTGTGAAATATACCCTAATTAATCGTTGGATTTCCGTACCTTTTTTTGGATGTAAGGGTGGATTTCCATACCTAGTGATATGTATCAAATAAGTAAACTAACTACAACAATCAACACTGTTAAGGCCTTAAATTTTAAAGCCGAAAAAAAAAGCATTTTCAATTTGGTAATCATTGAGCATCCTCCCATCATCCAAATAAGGAATGCAATTGCCTCAAATATAGAATATCTAAATATGGAATGAAAAAAGAAAAAATCAAAAAAACTTCTTCTCAAAAAATGAAGCTCACAGCAGTAGAAATTCAAAAAAAAAAAAAAAAACTTTACCGCATCAATTTCCATGTCAGTGACAATTCGAAGTCCATGTTTGTTAACAAGAAGATTACCCTCTCTGAAAGTACCGCTCTGCGTACTACAAAACCAGATAGTTACTAATTTCATCAAAAGCGAAAATCAAATTGCATAAAAGTAAGAGGAAGAGAAACAGATCTGTGAAGAGAGATCGTACAGGAACTTGGCGAGGCTATCCTCGTTGGAAACAGGAGGAACTACGAGCTTGGGAATTCCTCCAAATCTCTTCATCTCCACTGCTTCTCTCTCTGTGTAAATTTGCCTTTTTGATTTGGGGACGATGATCCGATGGGGATTGAGGAGGCTCTCTGCTCGAAATTAGTCGTTGCAAAGTCTTTGCGTTTAATATTATTTTTTTCTTCGTCTCTTTGGTTTCTTTTTTATACAGTATAGCTTCACTGTCACTGCCCTAATGGTTTGAAAGTTAAATAATTAACTTATCTATATAAATATAACTTATTTTTATATAAATTGACTAAATAGGAAAAAAAAAATCCTTTTATCGATTACAATTTTATATTTGTCGTTGATTATATGAAAAAAAAAAGTCATAACATAAAAAGTAATTGTGCAATTTACATTTCCCATTTCCTTCTCCTTATTAGTTATTACAATAAATAAATAAATATGGTTTAGTTTTTTTTAACTTACTCTAATTATGATAAAATTATGATGTTGAAAAGCTAACCACCATTTTTTATTTAATGTTTTTGTTTCTAGTCACTTATGTTTTTTAAGTAGAAATTTTTTTTTTGATTTTTTTAATATATAAGATAGTATGTTTTATACCCGTTGTTAATCCTATAAATTATGAAAAATTATACTTGTTGACGGTACATTTTACACTTGTTCATAGTCCAAACAAAATTATAAGAAAATATACTTGTTGACAATTCAATTTATACTTGTCGATAATACATTTCACCTTTACTGACAGTCCACATTATACTTGTTGATTTTTGGGAGTCTTTTTTTCTCCTTATTTAGAAGCTCAAGGTTCATGAAGGAAAGCAGTTTTTTATTTGGTTGGTAAGTCGGGGTGTGATTATGACGAACGAGGGACGATGCCGGAAACATTTTGTTGTGAATGTGGATGTGGGTCGTGTGGGACCGAGAAGGAGAGCCTTCTGCATGTCTTACATAACTGTGGGTATGCTAGGAGTATTTGGGAGGTTGTTGTTCCATGTACTTTGCATGCTTCATTCTTTATCTAGGGTGGGATGATTGGTTGTTTAAAAATCTTGCTCTTGGCATAGTTAGAAATCCAAGAACCTGCTAGAATATGTTTTTTGCGTTGGGATTATGATGGCTCTAGCGGTGGAGAAACGCGTGGGTGTTCAACAACAGTGATGATACCAAAGATAAGGTTCACTTCTTTTGGGGTAGATATGAGGAAATGTGTGAGGCGGTGCAGAAGATGAGTTTTGGTGAAGGTTAATTAGAGAGCCGGAGAGGGAGATCAAGTGGGAGAAGCCTCCTACTAACTAAGTAAAGGTTTACTCGGACGGGGCTAGTCGAGATGTTACTCGGGAGGCAGCGACATGATATATCATTAGAGGGTATGATGGTGAATGGATTAAGGGGTAGACGTGCACATTGGGACGACTAGTGCTCCCATGGCGGAACTATGGGGCTTGGTGCATGAACTACAATTAGCTTAGGACGAGGGTTCCGATGTGTTAAAATGGAAGTTGATTCGATGATGGTTATGGAGTTGATAAGTAATGGGTGAATTCCTCGCACCCGCTTGTAGGCATGGTGTCTACTTGCCAAGGCTATCTCTCTTAAGATTGGAATGTGGATCTCAACCATGTTCATTAACAAAGTGATGGATGCTATTGCCAACTTCGCTTCTCTTTGGATCTTTGGAGACATCTTCTTGATGAACCTCCTATTTGTACTTCTATGTTGATTTTAGATGATTGTAAAGGGGTTAGTTTTCTTCGGATAACCCGTTTGTAATTTATTTTCTCTCGTAATAAAGTGCTTCCTAACACAGAGGCCGGAAGACCTCGTTTTTCTTTCTCTCAAAAACAAAACAACAAAAAAACATGGACGAAGATGTCCTTATTTTATTTTTAAAACATAAAAATGAAGATTAGACTATCGAGTATCCTCTACCTTGGTATCAAGATAAATTATACGTTTAAACCATTTTATGAAAATTTGATGTTTTATGGCCAAAATTTTCTTAATAAAAAAAATTGTTCTTAGCATTTCATAAAACGAGATTATATGCAGCATCTTCCTTCAAAAAAACAAGATTCTAAACTCTTTAAAATTTGAAAAATGATATAATATTTTTGATAAATAGAGTGGAATAGTTAAAATATTTTGTTTGTGAATAAGTTTATACACTCTAAAAGCATAAAGCCATTTTAAGAGGGCATTTTCCAAATCCCTTATTTATTTAGATAATTTATATAAAACCCAACTTATGGATGTATTATATAAAAAGTTTATGTAACAAAATTAAATAACTTTACTTGGTAAAAAACTTCACTAGTTAAAAAGAATACAAATTTCTTAATCTGTTTATAAATATAAGTTTTTGTACTAAAAAATTTTAGCGGATTAAAAGAAAACTTTTATATTTCAAGTCTATATAACTTTTTAAAAATTATCATAAATCATAAATGCATATCTTTCGTGAGTTGATAATTCCACCTTATGTTATAACTTATTATTTTCAGCCTACATCATATTTTTTTTAGAAAAGATATGTTCAATCTGAGAGATCTCAACTTTCGTCCCTAGAATATAGTGAAAAAAATATAGCATGAATTATATCTTCACTTGCAACAAAGAGACACGGATGCATCTTAATAGAGGACATGTCATTCTGAAACATGACCTTTGATAATGGACACCTTAAAGAACTAAAATAATGAACTAAGAAGATATACATAAACTTTGAGGATTGGCTTCTTAAAGCAATAAAAATAATGAAAAAAGAAGATATACATAAAAAAATGACATAAGAATATACATATTAGGGTTATACAAATTCCAATCCGGGTCAAAATTTGGACTGATCCGGATTGAAAATTTGGTGATGAACCAGACCTGAACATAAGTTCATTCCAGACGGTTAAAGAAGTTTTTAAACTTTAAGAGCCCAAACAGTTATAAAAACTTGACCCAATCGTTTGGATCGATTTGGAGTGGACTTGAATATTCATCAAATCTAATACATAACAAGAAAGAATTGACAAATAGACCATTTTCTATTTCCATTAGTTTTGTGTATTCATTCAATTTTTACCACTTTCATTAAATTGATGTTAGGAGGTAAGGGGTTTGATTAGTGCCTAGTGCCTAGTTATTGGAGAAAAATCTCAAAAAAATTTACTTAACTAATTTGACCTACATACAATAGGGGAACATCTAATCCGAAAAAACGACCAAACCAATGACCATCTAGAAAGTGACCATTTTTTATTACTTTCTTTGGTTTCTTAAAAAAAGACTTTTCCATGCTACTAGAAATCAAACCTTACCATTCTATAAGAAATCAACTTGCCACAACAACCCTAAATTCTTCTCCTTTTATATGAAAATGAATTTT
The DNA here is from genome assembly GCA_033239125.1 of Fagopyrum homotropicum. Taxonomy (NCBI): domain Eukaryota; kingdom Viridiplantae; phylum Streptophyta; class Magnoliopsida; order Caryophyllales; family Polygonaceae; genus Fagopyrum; species Fagopyrum homotropicum. The sequence goes on from BSWB01000003.1 coordinate 156,452,577, forward strand.
CACATAAGAAGTTTACAACAAAAATTGAAAATGTATTTTCTTGGTCAATGTTTTCTATGGTATCACATCCTCCCAATTTCTGAGATCAAATAAACCTAGAGCCAACTTTATTGACAAATATGCATGGACAAAATTACCACAGAAAAGCCCATAACATGAACAAATATCCAACACCTAATCAACGAGTTACCAATAAGACAACAACCAAATATGTTTGTTTTTCCTCTTTTCTCTAGGTTTTTAGTTCATTAAACTTCATTCTCTTATGATACATTATACAAGACAACCGCTAAGATGACTTTTTGTTACATGAAAACACGAAATGGAGGATTCGGAAATTGCTATAGTAAGTACACGTATACTAAATAACTAAGGATGTTTATAAGCTCTGAGGACTGACTTTTTGTTCAGCCTGAGGCGCTATCATTCCTTCTGGTAGAATGAGAGTACAAGATCCGTATGTACTGAGAAGAGTTGCGTGTCGACGAAAAGCTGCATCAATGGTGCAAGATGACGAGATCAGTTTCATGGCGTTGTCATGAGTTAGAACTTAGAAGTACGAGAAGAAATCATAGTTTACTAGATGATTGTACCTTCATAAATGGTCTATCACGGCTAGTAAATGAACCAATGAAGCTGTCCTTCAATAGAAGTGATACCTGCAGGTTGTGGAGGCTTAGTAACAAATGAACCACCTAACACTAACGGGTACTTTTGCCCTTGAACAGATTTTACTATAGGGGATACGAGATTCGGAGATATTCCACCTAGGTACCACCATCTATTTGTTTGACACTGAAACAGTTATCCCCTTGGTTCTTACTGAAAACTGATTTCAAAAGCCCTACCACAAAAAACATTAAGTGACCGTTTGGTTGGAGCGGTGAAATAGAAACGGAATGGAATTGGATAAGGAAAGGAAATGGAAATGATGGGATTACTTTCACGTGATAAAAGACCTCTAAACAAACATAGTTTCTGATTCATTCGAAATCATTCCGTTACCGGGAATGATTCTTAGTGCTTCCAAACGAGTCGTAAGTTTTAAACTCATTATCCTCCCTTCATATGAGTTGAGCCAGCCGGCACAAGCCTGTTTACATGGTTCCCAGGGTTCGATGACCTCTAGTCATCCACATACACCTCCTATCAGTTCAAGCTTGGTGGTACCTAGCCTAGGTGGGAATGAGTTTGAACTTGGTGGTACTTATGTGAAATTATCTAAACTACAATATCTGTTTGTGGAAATTCCCCAAACCTCGTACCCCTAAGTGAAAATTATCCTAGACAAGGACAAAGTGTCTAATATATCTTAATCACAGTGTAATTTATCAAGACTTACCTTATCGTCATTAGATTGGACGTTTGTAATCGTGTGTGAACGGAGATTAGAGCAAAGGGAATCCAAATATGCCCTCAATACAGCTAAGAAACCTTTGGCAGCTTCAACCTACATGGAAAATAACATTGAGCATCAATCTGCATAGACCTTGTAAATGCAATTAATATCCCAACGAAGTCCAAATATTGAAATAAAAGTGAAGTATAAATTTTGACTTAGGCTGATAACAACTTCTCGAATAGAACACAGCTCATGAATACAAGTAGGGAGAGAAATAAGTTGTGCTCAATTTCTCTTTATATTTTTTATGCATCTTCCCAAACGAAAACGAGAAAACTTTTCTAATGACGATCAGTCAGAAGTATGAGGCAATACCTGTACATCAGTACAATCATAGAATGGTCGTCTTCTCCCCAAATAACTTTCTCCAACAAGCTTTGAGTGGTAAGGACTTAATGATGCAAGCAATTCCTTTTGTCTGGGAAGTTGAGGCAACGATGGTGATCTCACCTGCAGTTACAAACAAACAAATCATTTGTTCAGCTTTTGTGCCATAAATGAATAGACGCACATTCATATATCAATCACTAGAAACGGATTGCAATGAACTTGTTATCCAATCATACAAACCTGATTCTTGTTGAGATCAACCAATATGGCATTCGTCTTTGATTGTACTTCGGAGGTTTTACTCTTTACTCCGACCTATAAGTTAGATTTACAACTAATATGTCAGAAGCAGTAGTAGAAAACTGATATGGATATATATCGTATCCAAAACAGAAGTATAAAATCATACAAGGTCAATTACTTCAATCTTTTTAAGCAAGCAAATCGTAAGCCAGTAATACATACTTTACATTTGAAACATGTATTTGAAAATAAAAGTAACTTACTATGTAAGGAACAGGAGCATCAAGAAAATCCAACATATCATTCGGCAGAACCTAACAACAATCACAGAAGTTAGTCATGATTGATAGATAGTTTCCAGCGCAAAGTCGTCCAGTGATTGACAGATATAAAAAAAATTCTCAGTAGAAAAGCAACGCACTGGCATTAGAAGGCTTTGCCACCGATACGGACGAATCAGAGGAACAATGGACAAGACCAAAGCTGATAGGATACCCTGTTCATTGAATAGAAATATCAAATATCAGGTGAGAAGTCCTATGAATATAAAATGAGTTAATGCTAACACTGAACCACATTGGCGTGGAAATCAACTTTTTACTCGTTTTTTATATCATATTATCTGATATCAGATGCTAGGCATTGTTTCTGTTGGTAATCCAAAATAAAATTGCATTTCCTCCTAACCACAAATCTATGCTACCAGTAAAATATTAAATAGAATATAAAATCCATTTACAATTTAAAAAAAGAAGAAGAAGACAACAGTAGTGAATTACATACCAAATTTGAACATACAGCCACTACTTGCTTTTCCAAAAGTGCCCCCGCAAACAATGTTAATACCTGCAACCATGTGGTGGTCAAATGTTATTCCTAGAGAAATTGGGCATTTGAAACATGTGAGGCACATATATGGGTGGGGTTGGGGGTCAACTGCATTACGAAGATCCCTTATCCCGTCACAAAACAATGGGATCTCTACCAGACTCATGCTCCGAAATAATTACCGTAGTTCTCTTCATGCTGCTATTTCATGTCCTCTTGCTAAATGAATTAACCATTCATCAAGCAGAAAAATATTATAGAAATTAGCATACTCGGTTTGGACAATGTTACAGGGAATCATAACTTAGCAGCTAACATAAAAATCGCCACTTTTATTTATTAGAAAGGCATCAAAAGACTACAGATGTAGGTCATGAATGTGCCACTGTGAACCCCCTTTATACATAGAATAGTGAAACAAACAGAACTTCAGAATTAGCTCTTTAATGGGCATCATTTATTACAGGATGTAAATGAGATAGGCAGAGACTTACATTTTCAAGCCTCAGGGAGCCACATAGGCATGATATGGCCCATACAGATAAGGCCGTAGCATCCTCCTCTGTTGATATTTCATTATATACCTTGAGGCAAAAAGAAAAAGAAGTTAGAATATCATGACAAATGATGAATGGCATAGCCTTAATATTTTTCATGCTTCCCCAAACTCGATATAGTGCACATAGCAATACAAAATATGCAGTCTTGTGTGAGCTTAACAAGTAAATTTTATGCAAGAAGAACTACCTCTGACATTTCAAGACTTGTACTACATGAATTTAGATCAACTATCTGTCCATCTATATTAAGAAATCCTCCATTAGGCCTCTTGAATTCCAACGGCTGCAAGTGTTCTAACGGATGAAACACAATGGATGAACCCCTTGTAGGGCAATTTAATCGAAAATATTCGCAAATAATCTGTAAAGATCCCATGCTGTTTGCCTGAAAAGATGAATGATATCGTTGGGATTAAACAGGCTTATGTTCAGATATCAAGAAGCAGACAGCTCAACAATGTGCATACACTGGATGTACCAACCTTAGCCCATTCCAGTATGTCATCATGGTCTATGGAATCCTCCCGACCTGAGGAAGATGTTTCTTCTGTCTCTGGATCCTCAATATCACTTTTAAACAGTCGGCCTTCTGAAGGAGAACCCTGCAAACTGCATAAGATGACACCGATGAAATGAGAACTACCACAAATTTTTGCTAGGATAAACTGTAAATAGCATGCGCAAAAAATTGTAAACAACAATAATGGTATACCTAGAGGATGATTCAGAACTTTCATATTGCTGACAGCGAAGCAATGGCCACAATGAATCAGGTATGCTTTTCTCAAATATCTGCTTGCTTGCCCCAACTTCAGAATTCTGAAGTGAAACTGGAGACTCTTCCTCGTGTTGGATAATTTCACTGTGACAAACTACAGAAACAGGAGAATCAATTGACTCGCCATCAAACGAGTGTGGGTTTTCTTCTGTATCAACATTTGTCACACAACTTTCACCATCAGCCACTTCTTCAGTACTTGTATCACATAATGAAGTATTTCTGACTGCTTCATGCAGCCCATCTTCAAAGGAGATTGTGTGTCCATTCTCATCTTCACCTAACTTAGTATCTGCCTCTGAAATTCCCAAATCCATGCCACAAATACTCTGCGTTAGCCGTTCGAACCTTTCCTCGGTGAATATGCTGTAATAAGAAACAAACCCGATAGGAATCAAATCAACGTAGAGATATTAAATTGGCTTCAACATAAATATCAAAGTACATAACCATCTGACATAGTTCGTTAATATATGCCATGAATCCATAACAAACTTATCCAGAGTCCAAACTTCTTTAAGCTTACTTCTTTTCCTTTCTCTGTTGAATTACACTATAAGGTGGCAAGCTGTTTGTAGAGAAGGATTTTGGTTTTGAACATGAGATGGGCCTCCTCTAGATTTATCATATAGCATCCTTCCAAATAAGCTCCCAAAAGTATCTAGCATCATACACTAGATGGCTTTTCAAATTCCAACGATCATTGGAGTTTGGTGCAAATATACATGCACTATCATTCTCAATCTTTTTTGAATGAAATATTGGGAGTAATTAGAGGATTCGCTAACAGATTAACAGGAATTTTAAAGAGAGACGTCATGTAATAATGCACCGTATTGATTGTAAAAACAGTATACGTAAAAACACTATGACAAGCCTTCTAAGCTCAAACAGATCGTGTTTATCAACTGCACGTCAAGGACTCGGTTGCAAATGGAAGCATTTTATAGTTCACCTTCATCCTTTCTTTAACTCTCTAGCCGCACCTTGCCTTTATTAATGAAATTCTTTTTTCTATCAGGAAAGCTGGACAGCCTAAAATGCATCTCCTAACAAACTCCATATACATATACAAATAGTCAAATACATACAGTTTATTGGTATCTGCTACCATGTATAGGAAAGAGGTTGGTAACAAGCAAAGCCGGCAATTTTGAAAAAAGAAAACTGCTTCAGATTAAACAGTGAACTGTATTAGTATACTCTCACCTGTTCAGCACACCAAAATGCAATTCAAAGAACGGTAGTCTTGACAGTAAGCAATAACAGCGTTGAGTAGTTAATACATGCCGACTCAAAGGTGCGTCAATACGCTGGTTATGTGACATCATGGAAACCAACCGAGAGGGCTTGTGAACCATTTCTTCAACTAGCACGCAGCATCCATACAACGTCGAATTATCTGCAACCTGGAAGTAATATAATGGCTAAGCCTACCTATGATCAAACTTATAAGTATTTATACCAAACTAGATTGCAGAATGATCAATGATGCAATACTCAAAAAAGTTTGGTTAAAAAATTAGCTATTTGCAACCAAATTTTTGCAGATATGTCCATGTCACATACCAACCAGCCATTTCAACACGACATAAGAGCTAAAAAATTGTGCTATTTAATCATAAATCAATGGTTTAAAAAATTGTACTATCCAAAAATTAGTTTGCCTCCTGATTCTGCTTTATCCAATAAACTATACAATAAACATATTTGTATTCTATCATTCTCTTTAAATACTTTTAGCCAATTGAATTATGATCCCTTATTTTAAACCTAGAATACAATCTTGATTCCAAATATCAACTTTGGGATTAAATGGTCCCAATTTCGACCTCCTATCACTTATTATAAGAGCCAGTTCTTATACACATGTATTACATGTATACAATTCTAATACAGCCCAAAGCAAATAGATGCCGCAAGTTTAGAAGATCAATGCATTCTGCACAGTACCTGTAAACGGAATACAAAGGACATATCACTCTTTTTTAAGTGTTCCTGCAAAAAAGACAAGGACAAAATTTTTTAAAAAAAAGTCCACTCCGTGATTCGTTTGCATTTGCATAGATTTGTTATCCTTTTTTCAGATAAGTACTGATGTACATAGCCATCCTCAATAGTAAGCAAATCAGAAGCTTGAACAAAACTTGGCAGAACAACAATGAATGATGAAAAACATTTTTTTCCACAGGGAAGTAGTAAAACACAAAAGTCGCATTGTTTCTCAGTCCATGATGAAATTTTGACTTCTGATATGTTATATTGAATTGCTATGCATAATTTCTTGCTAAAAGGCAGAAATTGGCTTGATTTAGTTTATACCATAATTACCATTAGTAACAGGAAAAAAGAGATAGAGATCAAAATATAGTAGCATATGTAAGATTTTCCTCAAAGAATTCATAGTACAATGCAGAAAATATAGTGACAGATACCTGTCCAAGAAGGATCTCATTCAATTCACTCATTGAGGGAGTTCTTTCTACAGCATGAACCTGAAAAAACATTATGATTCATGTTAAGCTGGTGCACAAGCAATACATCAAGAATAAAGCAATAGTTTAGAATTAAAGCACTATGTATTCTCTGCCGTGTATATCTTTCAGGTGCAAACTTATCAAGTACCATAAGATTGGGGTTATGGTCAAAGGACTCTATCAACTACTACAACAGACAATACTTTCTCAAATACAGGCTACAGCTGCAAACTCGTAGCAAGGTCCATAGAAGGATATCAGATGAGTAGTTATCATCAGGCAATACAACTTAACATTGGGCTACATATATAGTTGCATCTAAGGTTTACTACATAGGCATCTCACTTCCTCATTTTGTACCAACACTCTCAAAATGATGTAGTTAGCATACACTAATGAAGAAAAAACGGGACCTCTAGAAAAACCTTTTCCCATTGACATAACAAATTTGAACTTGGCATTTAAAAAAAAACATGATAGCAACAGTGGTAATAGTCATTCGAAATAAAGAAGATGAATCTGAAAAGATAATAATTGCGAGATTAAAGAGTAACAAAACCAGGTGTGAGCTCAACCTCTATACCCCCAGGGAAGCAAAATGATAAGAGATCCTTATATTTAAGAGGCGGCTGCTTCTCTGGAGGATAAACAAACAGAACCTGGAATTAGAAGAATTATTAGTTGCCTGTATCATGCAGCACATTAAGGTTTTCAAAAGCATTCCCATTTACAGTGCACATTTTTATGTTACAAACCTACATACCTGAGGTTCAAGGCAAGGTTCTACACGGGGGTTTATGTGACCACTTAGTGCACTCCGAAATTTACTTGAACTTTCGGACTTCCTTGCAAACATGAGTTTCTGTAGCGCCTGGATGTCACAGTTAGGATGAAGTCCAGCAACTACTATGCTTTCAAAAAGCCTTGTTGGCTCTTCAAAAGATTTATGATCCTGTATAAAGACAAGGGAAAAACAAAGGTTATGTTTTTGTCCGGTCAGCTCATTCTTCTTTCTTCATAGAAAGAGCATCTATCAAACTTTCATTTATGTAGGAAAAACAATATATATCTCACAGCCAAAAAGATGATAGATCAAACTGACCAAAGACTGCAACTGGAATCTAGCCCATTGGCGCTTTAGGCTGGTCAAAACCTCAGGGTTATATGTAGGACACTTAGTTTCAATTGGATGTGAAAAACCTTTAAAAACTTTCGAGAACTGATTCCGTAACTTCTGGAGTTGGTTGCCACTGTTTTCATCTTTTGACTGAAAAACAACAGATGGTCGTGTCGGTTGTGCATGGACAGAAATAGCTGCTGCTGCTGCATCGGCCATGGCCCTAGCAACACCCTCCGTTGTCTGTATAATGGATGAAGCTGTCCATCGTGGGCTACCTGTTTCTTCCTTCTGAGCCATCTTTGCACTTTCTTCTGATAGTTGTGGCTATTGGGGAATAAAAAAGAAGGAAAAAAGTTTAGATAATGCTTTACAAAAGGCAACAAAATTTAAGCACTCCAAAATCAAGCCAGCAAATAGCTCCAAGAATCAATAAGCAGCACATAGACAAGATAAGTTGTAATCTCTTAACAAAAGATGATCACATGAAGAAGAGTAAACACCAACAATCCAATTGAAGATTTTAAAGACTTGCAAAGAAACACTTAATTTGCTTGAGAACAGTACCAGAACACATAGACTTCAAACAAGAGCAACATAGATTAGATTTATAAGTCAAATTACACTTCCTGAAACATTGCAATATCTACCCAATCAATGAACTACATAGCAGGATTCTTCCTTCAAACGGAGCAACCCTAAAGATCCAAAATCCTCCAATAGAGCAATCAATCTCCACTTCAAACGCCACATCCAACATCTATCGATCTCTCAACTTAACAAAATCTAGAAAACAAAAGAACAATTGAAGAGAAACAAATAGAAAACGACAAAAATTGACCAAACCACATCCCATTTCAGCAGAAGAAAGGTTTAATAATTCAGATTCCGTGTATTTTATACAAAGCGAAAAACAACATCATCCAAACAGCTCAACAACACACCAAATAGGATTCAAATTTGCCAAGACAACGGAGTTCACAACTTTCCGCGAGCTCCGCAGATAAACAGATCATCCAATCCAAAAAGGAAGTAAAGTAACAAGCTAAAAAAAAGGAGATAGATGAACTGAAACGCAAAGAGAAGCAATTAATTTCAACAAAACGGCCATGAAAATTAGGAAAACGAAACGTCAGAGAACAGATAGTGAGATGTATCTTTTTCTCCATATTGTATGCCTAATTTAACTGCAACGAAAAGGCAAAAGAGTCCTTTATCGTAAAAGAGGAAGCTCACCTTCCGCGATCGCGATATCGAAGATGCAGAGGAAGATGAGCTGTGTTGAAGAGTTCAGGCGACGGCCATGGAGAATGATAGGAGGAAGATGAAGAAAAAGCTGTTGCTTGCTGCTTGGCTTGGTGGTGGTCTTGAGAATACCGAGGTAATGAACCTCTAGGCTCCTACCACCATCAATGGTCCAAAGGTAAATAGTTTAATTAATAATAAAAATAAATAAAAAATGGGCTGTAGTGAAAAAGGCTTTAAGTGTGTTATGACTTTTATGGCCTTGGCAAGAGACCCTAAAACCTAAAGTGAATTTATGATGGTCCAATGAATATAAAACGCGTAAGAAAATTTGGTTTGATAATTCTTTCCTCGTGCATATATAATAGTAATCGTTAATTCTTAGAGGAAATTGCTTAAATAGTATCTTAATTTGACTGTCTATTGAGTCCGATCAAAGATTAGTATTTGGTTTACTTTTCTCATGTTAAGTTAATACAATAGCTTTGCTCTTAAAACTTTCTCCTTTGTTTCTTCTTGAATGTGTATTACATGTAAGCCTCATTACAACTGTAGTAACCCTTTTACTTAACGTGTGAACAGTAATCTATGTACTAATATTTGGTCAGCCTAAAAGATGAGTATTGTTTAGACAATTTTCTCTAATTCTTATGAATTTGTTTTTTTAAACAATATGGTTTACTAGGCTTTTTCTAGTTTGTATTTAGTAAATGTATCCCTTGAGAGAAGATTGTGTAGTGTTTGAGAATAAATTACAAAATATTGGGGTATATTTACTTAATTAAAATATTAAAAAATCTAGTTATTATTATAGCTTTTAAAAAAGTCCTAATTACTAAAATTGTCCTTTTATTTTTAGATTTTTTTTTAAGGTAAGTGAATTTGTATATCATTATAAAGAGAGAAAATTAAGTTAATATACTAATTTAGGAAAAACACAAAATCTCATTTGTACGTAGGGCAGCGTCATAGCTAAAAATGAATGTACTTTGAATGAAACTAGCCGTATAAAAGGAAGTTAAAAGTTTAGGTACAGATTATTTATTTCAGTCCAAGTATGAAGCAAAATAGGTACAATTATTTATATCTCACAAAGGAGATTCATAAATAATATTTTTTTTAAATGTACTATTGCTCACACAATGGGCAAATTATGAACTATTGTGAATTTTTAATGGTTTTGTCCGTAAATTATTGTTTTGTAAAACTTGATTTACATTTTATGAGATTATGAACAATTATATTATAAATTTGAGCATAGTTTTATGAATAAAGAATAATAGATCGGGTGTGTTTCGGATTTAAAATGTTTGTGTGATTAAGATTTAAACATTGAGTTTTAAAATATATTTTGAAATTGATAGTAGATTTATGTTAGAAAAAACATTAATTTTTGAATAAATTTGGACCATAAGTACATAAAATTGTTCGAAAAAGGCCATTTTGTTCAGTTTAATACAAACATTAATGAATTGGGTACGTTTGCTATGTTGAGATTGTTTGGGGTAAAATTTCGCAAATCTTAAATTTGATGAAATAAAAAAAAACGATTAATTACTCAAAATTTCGCATGAAGCTAAAATTTTATCATCAAATTTACGGACACATTTTATATATATATATATAATGTGTCACAAACATTAAGTGTGAATCTAAGTCGTTAAAAATTATGGTTCAAACATAGCCTACTCCTAATCTGTATCAATTTAGTATGAAAGCTAAATATACTAATTAGCTGATATTATACTAAATTAATAAATTAAAATTAAAATATAAAAAAAAGTCCTTCTCTGTCAAGTTGAGTACAAATATACTTGATAAAGAAAAAGTTATATAAAAGAAAAAGGTTAGTGGGAGGTTAATGGGTATAACTTCTCTAAACCACGTAACTTTTCTTCAACTGAAGTATAAGTGGGGAAGAGGACTTTTAAAAAATAAAGAAAGGGGAGGCTAATCTGGAGCAAGAAAAAAGTGAAAGAGCAAAACTAAATACAGAGAGAGGAGACTCCATTTTTTGTAAGAAGATGAACCTCCAATTCTCAAACTAGCCTTCTTTCAATTTGTACATGGAGAGTAAGAAATAATGAGGGTCTTCTTTCTAGCCATCTACAAAAAAGAAGAGCAACGGAAGAAGAACATCAACCGGAAATGAAGTACCCCGAAGGAGACGAACAAGCCTTAGCATCTCAAAGTAAAGGTTTCGATCGAATTCAAATCGCATATATGTTTGAAATCAAATGGTTTCACTATTGCGACACGGATCGTAGTGGGATTGAAAGAGAATTCTTTTACCCCTATAATCACATGTAGATCGAAATCAACTTCGATTTGATTTCGGTCTTAGTTTAAATATATATAACCGAATTTCCGTTCTTCTTCTCCACAAATACAAACACAAAACAACGGTCTAACAAAGATCCAAACTCTAGGAGCGATCTCAAAATCGATTCAAGCCCAAACATGGAGTTCTTACACTCCGCTTCTTTTTCATCGTAGCCGAGAGCGAATCTTCACCATCTCGCACTTCACTTCTTAGATCTTGCGATATCGGGTTAAAGCTTTTCCTTTTCATATTTGCTCCGGTCTCTTGCTGCAAGAGACAAAGATATGAAGAGAGTATTAAGTTCCACAGAGAAATGAAAAGAAGTGATTAAAGAAGAAGAAGAAGAAAATAAATGTTTAGAAGAAAACAAAGAAAAGAACAAATAAAAGAAAAGAAGAAGTAAATGGGTAAAAAATGTGTCAGACGTGTAAAATGTGGAAGGTGGAAAAGCTTTAGGGGTTATTAATTACTCTATTTTTTTAGCTCCTATTTTCTTTGGCTATAAAACAACAAGAAAAAAAAAAGTCTTTTTCTTCCTTCATTTTACTAAGTTGCAAACATACGTTACTACAACAACAAAAAAAGAAGGAAAGGTTCAATTTGGGAGTTAGAAGGAACTACATTATGCTAATAAAGGGCAAATGAAAGAAGTCAAACACCATCTTTACATGATTAAAACTCTTGAGACTTGGTTCTTTGATTATCCCAAGTCACGTTTGGGATTGACAAAAATAAACCCAAGAAAAATATTTTATTCATTATCACCTCCAAGTTCAAGGATCAAATAGACGCTAATTGGTATAATCGGACCGAAAGTTTCTACTTTCGATCACTACATTGACTCGTAGTTGGATCGAAAGTGCTTACTTTCGACCACTACACCGACTTGTAATCATATCGAAAGTAACTACTTTCGATTGTTGCAATCTTCCCAAATGTTGCTACAAAAATGCGTTTTATGCCTATGGCCTTCTTCCTTGGTTCCCTCCAACAATCTTAATCCATATGTAAATGGACTCCCATACTTCTTCAGATTTGTCTTTCAAAAGACTTCAAGTATAGCTTTTTGTCAATGATGTCTATAAAATGCTTTCTCGTGGAAGACAACAAAGAAAGAGAAATAAAGAAAAAAAAAGAAAGTAAGAGAGAGAAAAGAAATAAAGATTAAAGAGAAAATATATTAAAAAGGGAATTATAAAGAAATGAAAAAGGATGCAATAAAGTTCCGTAACTTTTCAAATCATCATAATATTAAATATATGGTTGGTGGTAGGGTTTTTCTTTTACAAAAAAGTTACTTACAAGCCAATTTTAAGAATAAATTTATATTTTTGATTTAGCCCGTATGAATTGTGATCGGTTAAAAATCTCGATCAAGTAAACTTATCGGGTCAATTTCAACAACAAAAATAAGAGTTTATAAAATATATAGCGTGTAGAACTACGTTATGACTTGATGCTCTTTCCGAGCTACGTAGGAAATCCGATATTAAATTAAATTGGATTCAGTCGACCCGTCCGAGTAAAGTAAATTTTGAATTAAATCTTGGACGTAAAATCAAAAGAAACCCAATTTTCTAAACTCGATATAATGCATCCGCACATCGAGTTTAACAACAAAAATCCAAACTGTACATATATTTTCATTCAGAACTACGTCATGACTTGATGCTCTTTCCGAGCTACGTAGGAAATCCAATATTGGATTCAGTCGCACCGCCTAAATAAAATCAACTCTGAAATAAATTTTAGAGTTAAACAAAAATTTCCAAATATTCATGAACTCGATATAAAGCATCCGCTCGTCGAGTTTAACCACAAAAGTCCAAACAATTAAGAACTACGTACGACTTGATTCCTAATAAAGGATACGTAGGAAATTTGGTAAATTAAGAACCGAATTCAGTCACAAGTTTTAAAATAAAATAAAATAAAATAAAATAACCTATCACTGTTCTTGATCATGTGCATGATAGTAGGGATAAATTAAGCAACCCTTCCTAGAAGGTGGGTTTAATTTAATCCTTTGATGCATGATCGAGACATAAATACCATGCAAATGATATTTGAATCATCGTCTGGGCAACCCTTCCTAGAAGGTGGGTCGGGACTTTGATTCTCTGATGCATGAAAACACCGCACGGAACTACGTGAGGCTTGATCCTCTTTTACGAGGTACGTAGGCAACCCGTCTAAAAACGGGTGCAGCCCAAATCACCAAAAAAAAAAACCAAATATCGGTATTTATATAACTTAGAATCAAAAGGTCAAAAAGGGAGGGTCGAACTCAAATAAAATAAATAAAATGTGTTTTGTAAATTTGTATTCGAATAAAACATAAAAAAGCGTTTTGTAAATTTGTGTACATTTTTACTCAACAGAGATTCAATAAAGAAAGGGTCGTTCCTCACAAATGGGATTCGGTGTGAATAGTGACTCTTGTAGCGGTTATTTTTTCAGACAAGTATTTCGATAATCACTACCACATACGTTTTTTTAATGTAAAGTGTCAACGTGAGACATTCAACTTTAAGTTGACTTTCAACTTTAAATTGAAAGTTTCAACTTGCGTATTGATATGTTTATTATCCGAGTTAAACGACCTAAAATTCTAGCATATTCATGTTCAACTCCTTCATAATTGTGTCAAGCTCTATCCAAACCTAACTTTTAATCAACTTAGAAAATATATTTATAATCAGCCAATTTAGTTAGATAACGAGTTCAAACCAAGTTTTTCTTAAACCGAATAACTTGCCTCATATTACACTCAAGTTAGGGTTGTGCATTTTTATAGGACAGGGTCGGACCGTAAGATAATTTCCGATCCAAGACCGGAAAACCATCAGTCCTAAAATTAATAAAAATTAAATATCTTTTAGACAAACCCTAAAAGAGAGATATTAGACAAACTCGGATCACACATGGACACCGTTTATGGGACCACTTGTTCTTCAGTGTGGCCGCCTATATGATGTATTATAATTTTCTGCTCTGTAATCAAGTGAACTAGGACCCAAATTTATGCTAAATCCAAAAAAAAACATTTTATTTTATTTTATTTTTCTAATGGCCAATTATTGAGAAACAGCCTACTTTATAAATGCTTCATGTATCATTCATGCTGTTCCTATGACTCACCTATTCAAATATATTAACACTTCTTACGCTATTATTTATGTTTTATATAACTGTTGATTGCAGCAATGCTATCAACATGGTTCAGCTCCGAGACAAAGCCAAGCAAGGAATTTTCAGATTCAAAAGGTTAAACACTAGGAAATGACAATCTTGGAAAACATAATCTGACAATACATTGTTAATAGTTTAACATCGATCAAATCTCATGAAAACGAGAAAGAGGCTCGAGCATGCCATAGGAGATATCAATCAAACCATTGCTCACTGTAGAGTCTAAATCCCTAGGAAGGAACTAATCACGCTCGCTTATGGCGGTTAGGTGTTCATCAATCTCCTCGGTAGACAGCACCCTGAAGATGGTATTTTCTTTCCTGACAACTCCAACCTGTAATCAAACCAATATGTACAGAATGATGATACTCGAGTCTTGTTACTATCAGACAACCACAAATCTAGAAACTAGTAATGTTGACCAGTGTTGATTCATCGGAAAATGGAAGATTCGAAACTTAATGGAAATTTAGAAAGTAGTTCAAAAGAAAGATGGTGCAGTTTTCGGGTTCAGTTATGGTGAAGTTGTAGAATGAATTTAGCCTCTCCAAATCTTTTTTATTTTCAATTACCTTTTTCGGGTTTGATTTTTTCTAAAAGGATTTTTATGAACTTCACCTAGAGTTCTTCTAGGGAAACAACAACATCGATTTACAAGACATCCTACACCTCTGATGATAAAAAGCTGAGAAAAGGTCCAAACAAGCATGAAAGTTCAGGTTTGAGTACCTCAATTTCAGTGGCTTTGAAATCTTCTTGTAGAACATTTTGTAGGGCAGCTATTGCAGTCTGAAAAGGAGAGAAATAGAGTAGTGAGTCCCAAATATGTCAGATAAATGATTCATAACAAATAATGCTTAAAATATAATAATGGCATACTAGAACATTTTTAGAAATTAGATTGATTGAAGGTCGTAATAGTAAAGAAAAAGGAGGTGGGGATAGAAAAGCATCTGTACAAACTTAGGCCTTGTTTGGCAGTTTCTTAATAAAGACAGACTTGCTCATAAAAGATTTTGCCACAAAAGTGTATTTACAACTAGCTTTCCCCCAATTTCTATCCTTCATCGCAAGGCACGTTCGATGTCAGGAGTGTTATCGACAAGAGCTTTGTGTGGGTGTATACCGGAATCAGGAAGAAAGCAAGTTGTGGGTGTTCAGACTCAAATCAAACATTCAGGGCAAAAACCTTTTATAGATACTTCGTCTGTATAGAGAAACTGCCAAACAAGCCTTTAGTATTTTGGGCTTCTATAATTTGAGATATATACATTCAATAGGCATATTTCCAGTGCTATAGCAGCAACAATTATTATACTTTACTACACAGTCATAAACTACTATCATCAACAAGGCAAAAATATACTGATGCTGCTTTTTCCCAAGATCCACCAAGAGGTAAGTCACCATCTCCAGCAACAAAGTGATATTATTGCATTGTACAATAAGGTCTACTCATGTGATATTATAGCCATAAGGCAAACCGCTAGATCCTTCCATGTATGGACAAAATACCATTGATTTGCTTACAGTGAACCCTATATAAAACAGCCAGATCCCACTCAAAACATCTAGATTACCTAGAAAGTAACAACTCATTGATGTTCCAAGGTAACTAGATTTTTTTTCACATACCTGCACCGTTTCTTCATAAGAGAAAGCAGGATCATTTTTCATTTTCTTCTCCAGAAAGTTAATAGCTTCCTGCTCCTTGGATCCAGCACTTGTTGCCTGATACAGAAATTGGTCACTTAACAATATATAACTATATGCATAAAATAAGATCAGGTAACTGCCTCAAGCTCAGAACAAGGACTAAAATCAGCTTTGACATTGGTTTCAGAGCAATAAGAACAATCGAGTAATTTTGACAAAAAGAAAACAGGAATTTGCTCCAAGACAAGATTTTCCTTTGAATATAAAGTTTGTTCAAACAACTTGGATTTCTCATAAGTGGCAACCACAATATTTATTTGTTTTCTCCTTTGGCGTGGGGTGGGGGTGGGTTGAAAGATCCATACAGAAAATATTTGTAAAAAATCAAAACAACCATATCAATGTAGAGTCAATTTGCGTACCCTGTGACCGAAAAAGTGACCAGCAGGGTCACACTTGAACAGTTGTGGCCCATTTTCATCATCAATTCCCACAACCATAGCAACTGCAAAAATGGGGGACAAATCATAGATAAGAAAGATATACTAAACTTGGAATGATGTACACCTATATTTTGCAGACAATGGCCAAGACATGGTACAAACCTACTCCAAGAGGTCGCATGTAAGCATGCTGTGTATAGACTTGAGACTTGTCTGCAATCCTTCAGGAACAAAGACAACTAAATAAATTTCTGAACAATAAATCTTGTATGCAATGCCAACAAATATGTCATTGTTATGGACCATGTAGACAAAAGTTCAACTCTTATCCTACAAAATGATTTAGCAAATAAAATTGGCCTGCATCTCATAGAGTCTTATTAAACCTGGGATCTCTATAGCATTTGGCTAGAACCAGCAAGAGCTATGCCATACAATTTCTGTATAGAACCAACACAACAGCCAAACATTCATACTAGACCCACATATTTGCCAAAGCCCCCTATCAGACAAACTACACAACAGTCAAAACCCAAACTTTCCAACAAATTAAATAATTAGAAAGAGCAATATTTGATAGAATCTAAAGATAAGCATAATACCATCTAGCCAAGACATCCACAGGCATTTCATATCCATGTTTATGGCGGAACTCGGCTGCTTCATTCCTTGCCTGTTGAACTAAAGTCCTGGCATCAGCTGATCACACAAACAGAGCCATAGTAAGAATATATCCAGCAAAAAAGCTTTAGGTTCCCAGCAGAAAGGGAAAATTAAGGTTTGTTTATATACCAAAAAATAAGATCTGAAGTTCTCATTAGGTCATTATAGACTATTTAAAAGATGATTACCAAAATCATAATTACCAACAACAACTCTAAGCACTCCACTTATGAAACTTGACACAAAATCCACATGTTCAATTTGAACTGTTTCAGTTAAAACTCGCAATTTGATAACCAATAACCCTAGCAAAACAGCCATAAACCACAACTTCCAAAAGGCAAGCAAGAAAGATGGTGTCACTGAGGAATCAAACCTGTCATGCCGGTAGCCAACAGCCCAACGTACTTAGTTATTGGGAAAAGGTGAGTAACACTAGTTTGATCCAGGAGCTTGTCCTGCAAATCCAATATCACAACGAACAGTTCAAAAACTCCAAAATCGACCGCAGTACAAAACTATGAGCATATTAAGCCAAAAGTCTGAAGCAGTTTCACTCACAGGGACTTTCTTTTGAGTGACGACACAAACCGAATCCTTTCCCCTAACACCAATCGAAGTGATTCCAGCCGACTTCACAGCTTTAAACGCATACTCTATGGCAAAATCATACGAGCAAATAAAGAAAGGATCAGATTCATACAAGTCTAAAAATGACCTAAATTGAAGAAACAAATGTTTATTTCTCTACGAACAGATCTGGAGAAATGGTGATGAAGAAATCGACATACCGACTTGGAAAAGACGACCTTCAGGGGAGAAGATCGTAATGTGACGATCGTATCCACCTCCGCTTCCTCGGCTCATTGTGTTTGTGGATGTTGATTGTGAAAATCGGCTATGGAAGTTCGAGGGATTTGAATGCTATATTGGATTGAAGCCTCTGGCTTTATGCGCAAGCCAGTCTAGGGGAGAAGGCCGAATATCTTTCTCAGTTTCTCTTGCTTGCTTTTACCACATTTCGTTTTACTACTACTCATTTCTGGAAAATTACACAAAACCACCACTGAATATTATTCTTTTCGATTTACTATTGGAAATTCAGAAGCTACTTTTTTTAGGGTAATAAATTGAGAAAATTCATTCATTATAAATAACAAAAAATCGCGATACACTATTGTTTAGATATGAAACTCTAAATTGGACGTTAAACTCTAAAAAAACACTACTGTTTAGATATGAAACTCTAAATTGAACGAACGAATCAGCGATTAACGATATTGTTACTAAACCACAACTTGGTTGTCACTTCAAAGTGCAAATTGAAGTTGTGTAATGGTATACATGTTAATCTAATGTCGTGTGAGCACACGTTTTTTTTTTTTCCGACTCTCTCAACCTTGTACTCTTTGATTTTAACAATAAAATACTTTTCTATCACACTCTTCGTGGAATTTTAGATGCACTTTTTGTAAGTCTATGGATCCCTTTGGCGGTTTTGGAAGATTATTTTGGATATTATAATTGCCAATAATCCTTAAATAATCGATAATTTAAATGTAATTGGTTGATATTTTTTATAACTCTTCCAATACTTCTATAATAAGTGTTTGTCAAACTGGGCTATATTTTATTGAAATAATTTGGTTTACTAGGCTTTTTTTAGTTTTGTGTTTAGTAAATGTACTCCTTGAGAGGAGAGTGTGTAGAGTTTGAGAATAAATACAAAATGTTAGGGTATATTTACTTAATTGAAACATTAAAAAGCCTAATTACTACTATAGTTTTTCAGAAAAGCCTAGTTACCAAAATTGCCCTATTTTATTTGCAAGACTAAAGACCGAGCAATTATCCAATTTCACTTCTCTTATACTAATTGTATATCGTAATAATTTTTTTTGCCGATGCTTCATATACAATTACACACGACGTCTTTTTTTAACCCGAAAGTTATTTGGGGTACTAGACACACCTAGTAGTATGAGAGGTCGTAAGAACGGAAAATGAAGACCCATCACAACATCAAAATCAGATGCACCAGTTGACAAAGTGCTCGTTCCTGAAGAGTTCTTCAACACTTGGTGGAACATCAACATAGGGGGAGGGGGAGACCATTACCTCAGTAAAGCGAGAGCGTTGACAGTTGGCACTATGATTACTTTCCACAAAATATGTCGGAGATTAACTTTTTCAAGGGTTTGTAAGAGGAACATAATTGTATCTATCAAATTGCTCTCACACAAACATGTTTAACTTTAAGTTTTTGTTCTCGCTCAACCACTAAAAAGAATAAGTATTGAGGACATATGTATCAATTTGTTCCTTATAAGTTAATCATAAATCATCGTTCAAATTTAAATGATATAGGATGATAATTGTGTAGGTGTGTTACAAACTTACAATCTCATCCACATAAACTCGTGGCGTTCACGTCAAGCCAGAGATCATCCACGGAGTCGTTTGGCCACCTACTAGAGCAAGCACACATGCAACCCAAGGTTAACTCTAATATTATATGTAGGACTTGTGGTCTTAGGGTCGTTAACCTTATCTCAATCATGCACGCATACGAAGAACAACCAAATGCCCTACCAAATAAGAAACACATGGAAGGGATTATATGAGGAAGGGCATGTCATCCAAAATTTGTCGGAATTACTACGGTTGACATGGATCAAACATGGGAAGATCACGTGCTCGTCACACGTGTGTCAATCAACTCGACGATGTCGATCGACTCAGCTGAGAACAAAAATCAACTTTTGTTCAACTTTTGGCTTTCCATTAATTTAATTTTGATCTGAATTGCTTTTACCTTAGGGAAATTCTTAGTTCGCATTGGACATTCCTCATACGGTAGACTTGTTTCAATAATACATGGATCGAACTACAACGTTTGCAATGTCATGAAAGTACGAACACATCACCAAAACAGTACCGTAAAATCTACGTATATACTCAAGACATGGATACGAATGGTGACAGGAAAAAACGTTAAAATAAGTTATCAAATACCATACATATGCTATTGTAGAGTTTTTCGGATGTGTCTAGAAGATTTTCAATTACAATTTTACAAACAATAACGGTAAGCTTTTGTTATACAACGTGACATTTTCTAAATCTCAATGCAAACATCGAAAACATACCATTAAACACCTCAAAACATAATAAGCATTCATCAAACACATAAGTTGTAGCCATGCAATTGTAGGGCCCGTTTGGTTCCAACTCCGGAAACGAAAACGGAATGGAAACGAATTTAGTCCATATGTATATCCTTATGTATGAAATTCTATGGAATCATTCTTTGGGTTTACATGCAAAATGCATTTGTCTCCCCATATTTTGTTACCCGTATCAAAAGTAATCAAATTCAACTTCAATTACTTCAAATCATAAGGAATGATTCCAAAAACTTTTATGAACAATGGTATACATATGGACTAGATTCGTTTCCATTCCACTTTTGATTCCGGAGTTCCAACCAAACGGGCCCGTAATGTACTTGAGCATTCTAGTTCTTATATT
Organism: Fagopyrum homotropicum; assembly: GCA_033239125.1. Lineage (NCBI taxonomy): Eukaryota > Viridiplantae > Streptophyta > Magnoliopsida > Caryophyllales > Polygonaceae > Fagopyrum > Fagopyrum homotropicum. The sequence continues at coordinate 156,473,365 of BSWB01000003.1, forward strand.
AGGGTTCCACAATTATCTTGCCGGTCATGCCCACCGGCCATCTTCTCCCAAGCATCTTCAGCTTTGCTTAGAGGAAATCTCGAGTCGACAATCGTCTTAAGCTTCTTCTCCTTCACAAGATTCACCAAAAACTCCAAATTCTCAGCCTTCACTTGCAGGGCAATCAATGGCACCAATTGCTTCTTTGGAAAGGTGAATTTGTTCACAACATATGTCCATAAAGAAGATGGTCCTACATTCAAGTCGACCACACGGGCTTTCGCTGCCAAGTTCGGCTCTAATGTCGACCACGGAATGTCCCTTGCTCCATGAACAACGTAGTCGTACTTTTTCCCCGACGGGCTCTTCAAAGCAGCTCCCTCTGGTGTCCTGTAAAATCGGGTCCATTTTGAGTCGGGTTAACGACGTTCTTCCCTAACATTAAAAACTTCTATAAAATTGTCAATTTGATAATAGTTATAATCTCACAAATGATAGTTCATAAAGTGTGAACCATATTTTGAGAAAATGAGGTAAGTTATGTTTTAAATAAAATATCCAAATACATCCCACACAAGTTACACAACTATAGTAGAACTTTTTAATTAAATAATAGTTCTATTCAGTAAAATCTGGGGAAAAAAAAGGTATTTAATTAATAAAAAAATATATTATACATAAATCAAAATTTTAAATAAGATGTTTATGCAAATAAATTTTTAAAAAGTAATGCACTAAATATAAATATAATCATAAAGAGGTATTTTGAAATATGAACAATACTAACAAAATAATTTTAATTGATTAATTAGGAGTATTTTGATCAAATAACTTAATACTTTACTAGAAAAGGATTATGGGTGGTTTAACTTGGGAAGTGTTCAAGTAAGGCCCATTATTCCGGTACGGTCGTGCGGCCGTACCGGGCGGCCGTCTGTACGGCCGACACGTGTCCCGAAAAAAAAAAAAAAAAATTCTGAACGAGTTTTTTTTTTTTAAAAAAAAAAACGAGTAAAAGTAATAGTTCAAAACTTATTATGGAATAGTTCATAACTTATAAAAGGATACTTCATGAATTATAATAGAATAGTTCATAGTGTAAAATTTATAAAGGATTGAAAGTAATAGTTCAAAACTTATTAAGTAATAGTTCATAACTTCTAAAAGGATAATTCATTAATTATAATAGAATAGTTCATAGTGCAAAATTTATAAAGGAGTGAAAGTAATAGTTCAAAACTTATTATGGGATAGTTCATGAATTATAATAGAATAGTTATTGATTATATTAAAAAGTAATAGTTCATGGATTATATGAGAATAGTTCAAAGTTTATAGGATAATAGTGCATAAATTATAACATGCTAGTTCAAATAAATTTTCATTAGTTTCCGAAAAATAAAAATAAAAAAAAAAAAATTTCGGGACACGTGTCGCCCGTACGGTCGGCCGTACGACCGTACCGCAATAAAAGGGTCGTACCTGAACATTTACCGGTTTAACTTTATATATTATATTATAAAATGTGGTATTCTGAACACATTTTTTTTAATTAAAGGTCATTTTATACCAAAAATTTTTTAAACAAAATATATTTTTATATCTAAATACTACATTAACTTGGCGGACAAATTGAAACCATTGTAAAAAAAACATGATAAAACCTAGTAAATTATTATATATTAAGTTTTAAAAAATCTATATTTTAGATATGACATAAACTTTAGTTTTAGTTGATCCAATAAGTTATTCAAATTCGATTCATATCGACTTATAAACATCTCTTGACATATAAACTTTAGTTTTAGATATAACATATGTTAGTGTTGGAGATAATAAGGTTTCACCTCGAACTCCAAGCCTAGTATATAAATTCGGTGAGCTACTCCTTCTATTGTCAATTAGTTTTAGGATGGAACCTTGCCGGGTTTATGTGTTGGGATTGGGCCTAATGCGCGCATGTGCGCTCGTATGCACACGACCCCGCTCTACCGGTCCGTCTGTATCGGACTTTGACAGTTAGAAGTTAGAGAAAGTTTGAGAGAAGATGTGTATTGTGACTTTGTATGTTAAAAAATCAAATTTTAAAATAAGTTGTCTATACAAATGAAATTTTAAAAAATAATGCACTAAAAATAAATATAATCATAAAGAGGTATTTTGAACAATAATAATAACAAAATAATTTTAATTGATTAATTAGTAGTACTTTGATCAAATAACCTAATATTGCACTAAAAAATGATTATGGGTGGTTTAATTTTATATATTATATAATAAAAAGGTGATATATTATGAACACATTTTTTAATGGTTATTTTATCCTTTTTTAAACAAAAAATATATAGTTTGTATATCTAAATACTATATTAACTTGGCGGACAAATTGTAAAAAAACATGATAAAAACTACTAAATTATTATATATTGAGTTTAAAAAATCTATATTTTAGATATTATATATTGAGCTATGTTATGATACCTATAATCAATGACCTCATCAGCACCCAAGCTCTTGACGAACTCAATATTGCGGGCTCCACAGGTTGCGGTGACATGGGTGTCAGCTAGCTTTGCGAGCTGGACGGCGTAGTGGCCGACGCCGCCTGACGCGGAGGTGATGAGGATGTTCTTCTTGTCGCCGGTGCCGTCGAGTTTGAGGCCGCAATGTACCGTTAAGGCTTCGAGGGCTGTTATGCCTGCAATGGGCAACCCGGCACCTTCGATTGCCGAGACTTCTTTTGGCCTTATCACGGTCATCCGCTCTTTCGCCGCCGCGTACTCGGCTAGTCCGCCTCCGACCTGCGAATAGTCGTTACTTGGGAATCACGTTATAGTGAGATCGTATTGAGTTCGTGTTAAGACAATGAAAACGGTTTGGGATCATACCGATCCACGTAGTATGAACAAAATTTTATTTCATTTCCTTATCCGTTGACTTTTATATAAGAAGGTTACGAGAGTTACCAAGTGTAACCAAGCTACGACTCGCCAATTTTGAACTTGCTAACTCGAGCTCCTACTTCGACTATTTCCCCGGCAATATCAGTTCCTAGAACATGAATATATCCAATTCAAATTCATCAATATCATGCACAACCTCTCATAAATCTTTAATAATAATAAAAAAAGGTTTCAGACATATTTATCCGCGAATATCCGTTTATCCGTGTATTTGTTCAATGAGCCGAAAAATATCTCTCAAACTAAATTTAAGTCCGATTATAACAAATACTTATATTTATGTGCTTTTCCGAAACGGATAGTCCATTTCTTGGATCAATTAGTTTTGTACAACCCTATAAGATGATGCAAAATGTAAATGCAATAAGACTTAATTGAAACTATCAAAGCCAATAATGAACTATGAAAATGCGCATTATACGCGGCTAGTGTGGGTATTTAATTTTGTGCTTCCGCTCCAAAATTTTGACAAAAACCGGATAGTTATGATCTTGTTCATTCCGGTTTTGGTCTAGACCGAATTTCATTCATGATGAACCCTATGTTAATTTGTACCGTGTGAAATCGAAATTAATCCGATCCGAATTTAGTTAGTGAACAATGTAGGGTTTCATAATTTACTTTTTAAATATATTTACTATCTTTTTTTTACGGTCTTCGGCAGTAACCAAACGGTAAACCGAAATTGTAGAAACAAAAACCGTGAACTGAACCGTAAAAAATAATCCCGGTCTAAAATGTACGTGCGGATCCTAAAACGTACCCGGAATATAAGGAAATCGACGAGGAACAAAAGGACGAAATTTGCCGAATTGAATGGCGGTATCAAGCGGATTAAGGCTCGTCGCCTCCACCTTCACCACCACTTCGTCCGCCTTAGGAACCGGAAATGATCCTTCTTCAACATGCTTACGTACAAAAAAACATAAGTTTGCATTAAAACTACACATAAAAAAAAAAAAAGTTATCACAATCAACTTTATTAAAATAAAGTTACTAAAATAATATGTATGCAAAAAGTGATTCGGGTTTTAACCCCTCTTAGATATTGCTTTTAATATAAGAAAGAAGTGGGTATTTTCTAAAGAAAACATTTTATGGGTCATTTTGTATAATTTTTAAAACTTATAGGTGAGTTTACGTAAAATACTCTAATTTAACCGGGGTTTTTTTTTTTTTTTTATAACGGGAAGCAGTTCAATCTCATAGACGGCGCACCGGCTATTAGATCGAAAGGTCGAAAAGGATCGGTAAACGAAATAACTATCGTGAAGGGTCACAACAAAAGAGAAAAAAAAAACACAAAAATACATCAGAAAACCCGAAAGTAAGGACTTATTCAGGGGAAAGCATAATGATACAGTCAACGCGAAGTGACGAGCATGAATGCTTATTTTCGAAGGAAGGACATTAAATAATTTGACCGGAGACTTAAAATTGTAAAAAAAAGGTTTAGTAAAATAATAGCGTTTATGCGGGAATTGCTTTTTTATATTGATTGGTATATTCTTATCAATTAATTTTTTATTTATTAAATATTATAACAATTATTTAATTAACTTACTCAAAAAGTTAACAAAGTTCCACGTTAGCATCAAACTCAACACTAACTAGTAATGTGAAGAATAGTTCACCGACCATTTATACTAGGACCTGTAATTTCTTACTCATGTGAAAATTTTATTACCAAAACAAGAGGTACGAAAAAAACTGATATTAGTAAGACATGAGTACATAACAAACCTTTAAGACGGAGATGTCGCCGGCGCCACCGCAGGTAGAGTACTCAACCAATCGCATTACCTTCGCCGCCATCGATCTCCGATAACGTGGCTAAGAAGAATAAAAATAGATAAATTCCAAAGCAATTCTTTTGTTCTTCAATAAGGCTACTTATAGGCCAAATGTCAAAGAATCGCTCCATAGTCTACGATGGTGATTTTGTTTATTTGTTTTAAAATTGACACTTTTTTTTAATTATATCTAAAGGTACCCTAAACTTTTTAAAGTTGCGAATATGTGTTTTTGAATCATCACGATGAATATTTTGTTTTGGTATTTTTTTATCGAAAAAGCTAAATGTACGAGGTTTGTTTTACTAGCGTAAAATCTTTTAAAAAAAAAAGATAAAAGTAGGAAGTCGCTCAAATCTTTAATAAAAAAAATGCAAAAATAAGAAAAAAAAGGTTTTGGGACCAGCGCCATGCGCCGGCGTTCAAAACCCTAATTTTCCCGAATTTTTGCCTACTTTATTTTTATTTTAAGATTTGAGCGCCGTCGCAAAGCGCTCAGATCCATTTGAACGCCACCGCAAAACGTTCATATTTGGTACCAAGTAAATTTAAAATTGTGGATACAACACACCCCTTTTCTATTGAAGATATTTTCAAAATGTATCGATCAGTTTTTGCCTTGGTCAGTTTATGTCCTTTTAAATAAATCTTTTTCGGTCATTTTTTGTAAATGTTAACCAAAACTGGAAACAAAGTGCGTAAGTACATATGTAATCACAATTATACAGATAAAATACTACGTGATTCACCATTAAAAAAAATTAAAATAATAAATGATTCAAGTATTCGACGTTCCAGCGTAGAATTTATTAGCATAGTGGGCCTCACATATGGGCTTACGTTAATGGGCCTCATTAATGGGCCTATATTAATGGGCTTCTTTTTGGGCTGGAATTATTGCATGAGTAGGTTAATAAAAGTAGGGGATTAGGCTAAGAAGTATAAGGGTGCGTTTGGCAAGTCAATTTTTAGGAGATTATTATAGGATTACTTTGATCGAAAGTTTCATTATGCACTTGGGATCTCTAATATCAAGAACAACATCGCTCTCATTCTCGATCATGACACTCCCTATGCATCCTAGGTCACTCTTTTTTCCTGTCACCGCAAAAGCCCATAATGTTCTCGATCATTTCGATGAATCCGTTGTCAAACCACAAGACATTGATGATTCGTTGTGGAAGCAAATAGATGTCAATGTACTTCAATTGATATACAATATTGTCTCCCGGGACATCCTTCTCCCGATTTTAGACCCTGATGACACATTGACACCGCCCTTCAAGCATGAATTCGAGTTAAGGATATCTTTCAAGACAACCGGAATACACATGACCATTTAAGCCCACACACGTGTTGATAATGGTACGAGTCTAACACCTGAGCTAGCTTGATACGTTTTTACTTGAGAAAAAAATGTACCAAAACTTAACTATTATTCGAAACTGTTTTGGTGGACCAATATAACATAGTGGGTCAACACATTTGTTGATACACATGTAGGTATTATAGGTCCTAGTACACAACAAATAAGTTCGATAAATTTCATCCTAAAACCACTTATTTAAAGTATGATTAGTTCACCGTACTTATATATTAGATTTTCGTGAAAGATGAAATGTTCTCACACAATAATAAACAAATAACGAGCCTAGTATACATGGTTGGTGGATTACTCCCTCTATTGTCGATTGGTACGTATTTATGTTGAAACCTCACTAGCCTTATATGTTGGACTCAAACGAAAATATACGCTCTGACGTACGACGAAACCCTATAGGTATATTTGACCATCCAAAATCTCACATTTCCTTATATCTTTATAATTCACACAAAATCATTTTCATACAATTGCAACAATAAATATCCAATACAACTTTAGGTTAACAAAATCCAATACAACCATTTTGCAAGCAATTGAGTAATTCAACACACATACAACACACAATAGATGATAACATATAACAATACAACAAGATCAACTAAAACAAATCACATATTCATATCCTTGTAATCTTGGCTAGTATAGGGGCTAAATGCTTCATTGAGCCAAGTATTCTTCCTCCAAGAACTCCACCCCATATCTTCACAAATCTCATCATTATGAGTGATGTTAAATGTAGAAATGCAATGTCTTTTGTAAAATCTCGTCGTCGTCTTCATCACCTTCACCTCCTCGGCTATGTTATCGAGCATCTTCACTGTGCTCGGAACCTTCATTTGCTCATCGACTAGCTTTGATAGCCACTTGCAACGCAGCTCGGCCGTTTGGAGGTTTGACACCGTCTCGACGTAGCCAACAAATGCCATGTTTGGAATCATAGGGTTTATTGTACCCCTACATATATATGTACATTTTATCATATTTGCATTAGCTTGTTGCAATTTTTATTTATTATAAGAGGAAGATAAACAATCAATCACTTATATATATATATATATATATATATATATATATATATATATATATATATATATTGTATGTATTTACTCGTAAGAGATATTGAGATTACATTTGGTGAAATAAGCTTTTTTCGGATATTTGAAGCTTTTTAGGATAATTTTTTAAACATATTTAAAGAGTTTTTTTAAAATACAAAAATCTATCATTTTTTTGTGTTTAATTACAAGATTTATAGGTATTTTTTTCAAAATTTACCAAAATTACTTAATTTAAAAAATATTTAAAATAGTCACCATGAGTTATGCAAGTATATTAAAAATCTCAAAAAAAAATGTGAATAAACTTTTTTTAACAACTTTTAGAAAGCTCATAAGATTATTTTCTTGCATTAAAGGATTTTTTAATACGAAAAATATAAATTATAAAAATCCCAATGCAGTAGAAAAATACCTATAAAGTGGGATTATGCCATCAATATATTCCAAGAAATTGGTAAAAGGCTGAGGAAATATATTCTTGAGCTTCTTCTTGCCATCATAACCGGTAGCCAAAACCACAACATCAGCCTCCAACTTAGAGCCATCACTAAACTCGAGTCCGTTTTCATTAAACCACCACTTATTCGAACCCGTCTTCTTGAACTTGATCCTTCCTTCCGAAACTTCGGAAAAGAAGTTTTCGGGCAATATAGCCATTTGACAAGACGCGTAATCCTCCTCGAATGCGTGATCTGGCTTTAAACCAAACTTCTCGAGTGGAAGCTTCCATAGAAGATAGCTCTCGACTATCTTCGAAACACCTCGCCTCTAAACTCCGTCAAATCAAAACATATTAATCAAAATAAGAGGCTTTGATTTTTATGAAGTTTTTAATAAGATTTTAATTTTGAATTTCCAATTTAGCATATGTTTGTTGAAGAAAAAAAATCCACCGAGCCGTTTTGGTCTCTTTTAACCGTCAAACTGGCGGTTTACTGCTAAACAGGTGGTTAACCGACAAACCCGCAGTTAACAGCCAGTTTGATTCCTTTAAAATAAAATAAAATAAACTAACCAAACCGTCGGCCTAACCTCCGATTTAGTTTTTTCTTTTCCCTAAACCTAAACCTATAAACCGTCTGAAACATAAATCGTCAAACCTAAACCGCCGGTTTGACGATTTAGGTCTAAACGAACCCAACACTATCTTAAATCAATTCAAAATCTCTTTTACCCTTAAGTCTCAACGAGATTTTTCATCAGGTTTTCATATTTTATGAATCATAAACGTTAACAAACAAAAGAAAACTCGTGATACATGTACAAAACGCACCCTTGAACACTCGAAAAGAAGACCAAAGTACATATAACTTACGAGATGAGAGAAGAGTCGATTAGTGTCTCGATAAGGCTTTCGATGTAGGAACTGAGAGGATCTTGTGGAGTAGAAGAGGTAGAAAGGCAAGCCCCAAATCCAGTAATGGGGAACTACCCAATGTAGTGTTCTAATCACCATGGTGCAAGCTTGTCCTCCTTCTCCTGCATGCACACATGCAACTAAATAAAATATACGTAAACTTTGTTTTTGTTTTTCATGCATGAAATATTAGTAGATTATGTATATAAGGACTGTAATTTTCATTATAAATCATCTTTCTAAATTTTATTTATTTTATATATTTATCATTTACATTTTTAAAAACTTTTAAAATTTTTTTTATAGGCTTATATCTAAAAAATGTTACAAATGAGTCTCATAACCTCTTGATGGATACTAAAATCTTTGAATTTTATATGTTTTTTTAAAGTTTATCAAATTAGAAATTTATTAAATAAATAAAGTTTATAAATTTGTTTGTAACTTTTCAAAATCCAAAGACCCTTACCAAAAAGTGCAAATAGTTAATTTGTAATTTTTTTAAAAATATATTGACAAAAAATAGTAAAGGCTATTTTAATTAATTTAATGTAATATTAGTTGTATTGACTCGAGTAAATAAAATATATTTTGAGATATATTTGTCTAAAAATATAAATAATAGATTTTTAAAAAAAAGTTTTTTCTTTATTTTTTATTCGAGTAATATGTAGATATAAATAATAACAGAAAACGACGATTATTATTCAACATACACGAAAAAAAATGATGAAGAAACAATAAGTCATTGTCACATTTATAGCTTATAATCGGGGTTGCATACGTATGTGTTTTCTTTTCTTTTTTGCCTGCATGAGGATATTAAAATAATAATCGTCATCAAAGAAAAATAAATCTTCTATAATCTTTGAATCTATTTGAAAAAGTTTAAAGCTAATCTCATTTGTTAATGAATATAAGTTAATTATTTAGTCAAAAGGCGACTTTTTTATATGTCAAATGGAGAGTTGAAATTTGAAAATATTGATTTTCGGTCATTTTTTTTATAGTTGCATTGATGAACGAACTGAAAAGAATGAAACAATATTAATTAATAAAAAATATAATATTTCTGGGTAGCTAGTTAAAATATATAATTATTATTTCTAATTGAACGAGGTTTTCATTATTATTTATTAATTATAAATTTAAAAATACATACCTTGATTTGCTTCTGCACATTCAACCGCAAGATCAATTGCAGATTTCTTGTAGCCAACAATGGCAACTTTCTTCTCTTTGAAAAGATCGTAAGTTTCTTCTTTGCTTAGTTTGCAATAGTCAAGAGCATGTAGAACTTGCCCTTTAAAGATTTCAGGGCCTTTGTTGTGTTCAAATTTCGGAATTTGCGGAATATCGCCGTATTTTCCCATGCAGATAACTACAAACTCGAACTGGTAGACCTGGATAACATAATAGATATCAATAACGCGATATACAGATAAGAATCATATTGATATGACGTAAATATATGAGAGCTTGAACCTGAATGACATGGGAGTTGTCGTTTTGCACGACTAACTCCCATGATGGTTGACCATTCAACAACTTTCCATATTCGGTTTTTGCCTCATCAAGACTCAGGTCAGTTTCGGCAGGACCCGAGCCAATGAACCGAAGTTGCACCACTTTAGAGTTAAAACTAACGAACTTGAGAATATCAAAGTGGTTAGCGTAATCATGCAAGTATTCCAAGATCTCCCTATGAGAAGGGAACGTGGAATTGTCTCTATCGGGCCAAGGGAAATCGGAGAACTCGTAATCACAACGAGGAGTTTGGAGCTTCGTGGTTTCGAAAGAAGCATGTCTCCAAACTCCTCCGATGGAGTTTGTCGCCTCGAAGACCACCGGATTGTGCTTATAGAGTTGTTTCGCGGCTGCAATGCCGCTTATTCCGGCTCCGATTATGGCGATTTTCGATGAAATAGGCTTTTGGGAATTCATCATATTTACTAAATGTAGTGATGGTTTTGATATGAGATTGTGTGCATAATATGTACCTATTTATAGTAGTTGGAGGGAGATGAGTCACGTGCTTGGCAGTTTGACTTCTAACCTAAAATCATGTCAAATGTGGGGTTTGACTTTTGATATATACTATAAGGTAGTATGAATTTTGAATATTTGGTTATGTGTGAATGTATCACTTGACTATCATTATAGACTTGAATTTTTCCACTAGAATATCAATATTATGTTCGGGTATATTAAGTCGGATGATGGTAAAAAATTTAAACCATCAACCGTTCATCACCCGAATTTTGTTTATAGATGTAGATCAACTAATCAGATCGATCAATTGAGCTACATATTTGTAGCTCAATGTTTTGGATGAGAACTTACAAAAATTTCAGAGTACTGATAAATCTAAAACCAAACCTATTATTATTTTAAGTTGATTCGAATTATCCAACAAACAATTTGGAGATATGTATTTTGAAAAAAGAAACCCGGACGTACGTAAATCTCAAAAGACTTTAAATTTTAGGACCCGTTTGGTCTTAACTCCGGAATCGGAAACGGAATGGAAACGAATCTATTCCATACGTACGCTCTTGTTCGTGAAAATTTTTGGAATTATTCCTTGTGGTTTGAAGTAATTGGAGTAGAGTTTGATTACTTTTGATACCCTATAGATTAACAAAATGTGGAAAAGCAAGTGCACTTTGCACTAAACCACAAGGAATGATTCCATAAAATTTCATGAATAAGGATATGCATATGGACTAAATTCGTTTCCATTCCGTTTTCGTTACCGGAGTTAGAACCAAACGGGCCCTTAGTGTATTTGAAGTTTGTAGTTCAATACACAAGTTCGTAAAGATTTAGGATGAACCTCGTTTATACTTATGTGATGGAATTCTGCTCAACATGCAGGTGCGTTCGTACGTGTGATAAACCCCACGTTACATCTGACCTACCGAAATTTGACACAGTATCAAAGCAGTCACGGTTTACATAAGGTTGGTGAGTTACTTTATTGCTAGTTAGTTTTACGCCACTAAATTTAGACTCGAACCTATCATACATGTACGTTCAAACGTGCGATGAAACCCGAATTAAATCCTACCCACCTTAAATTCCTTAATTTCACAAAACAACTTATTTTTCGTGCAATTGCAGATATGGGCGACAAACATGTTTTCCATACATAGTTGACGAGGGTTCAAGTTGAATAATCTAGCGGTCAACAATCCAATCATGTTGAAAATTGAAATCTTACGTTAAATTTATGTCACAATTATGACTTATATATGAGATTTGCATGCTTATGCGTTTTTTGCATGGTGCATGGTACACGTATTACGTATAGCATCAAGTTAGGATTGTTTATTAATAGTTTTTGTAAATTTCAACGGGTTAGAATCATCGCAAATTTTAGAATTTGTCAATATGTTTGAAATTTTCTATGAGAGAACTTTGAATGCAGCTTATAATTAGTCTTTAACAAGTTTAACAAGATGCAGTTTTAGTCTTTATGCATCTTATTCAATTGCATTGAATAATAAGTACGTGGTATGATAGTATATGTTTATACATCGGTCACGCTTTCATTTGGACTATAGTTTTAAAATAATTCATGAATATTGTAAATGACAATCTATTTTATTATAATAGCCATTGAGTGACACGTGTATGTATACGGGTGTTCATGTGCGTTAGATTCAAGTTCAACGAGTTTTATAATAAGACCATTTGACGCTAGGAAGAGCGGTGCTTGTGGGTCATAAACATAGAGTACACATGTATGTTAAGCCCAGTAAAATTCATCATAAAACTAATTGACAATAAGAATAACCGTTGAAGATAATAAGTTTTCACATTGAAAGTTTTGGATCGACATTTCAAACCTAGTCTATGAGGTCGATGGGCTACTTTACTGTTTTGGATCGACATTTCAAACATAGTTTATGAGGTCGATGGGCTACTTTACTGTTTGTCTGTATCAAAAGTTGAGGAGATAATAAATTTCTACGGTATGTCTGTATCAAAAGTTGAGGAGATAATAGGTTCCCACGTACACAACTTTCGCTCTACAGTCCATCTGTAACAAACTTTCAGCCTAAACTGATAATTTGGAATGGGCCGACCTTGAACCGGGAAGACACATTGGACAAGACCATAGGCCGTTTATATACAAAGGGTCGTTGGCTAAAAAAAGGCAATTTATATATATGACTACTTGGTCTAATCGGTCTGTATCCGATCCTATAGAGACTTTTCGGTCACGGCCCCATAAATAACCCTCGTCAAGATATGCACCCAAAAAAAGTAGGCCAAATTCACTAACTATGCATTTTACAAATATTGATCTATTAAATAGATTAATAACATAAACACATTTAATAAATGTACCCCTAATAGAGTAATAATGGTAAGTCAATCAACTTTACCAAAACAAATGGTAAGTCAATTAAAGTGTAAAAGTTAGAGGGGTGTACAAAACAAAAACACATAAAAGAGCATACTTCACCAAATTCTTTCAAAAAAGTGTAAGAAACTATTTGGTTTACTAGACTTTTTCTAATTTTGTGTTTAATGAATGTACCCCTTGAGCAAAGAGTGTGTAGAGTTTGAGAATAAATACAAAAGGTTAGGGTATATTTATTTAATTGAAATATTAAAAGGCTAGTTACTACTCTAGTTTCTCAAAAAGACATAGTTACCAAAATTGTCCAAAAAGTAATTCAATGTATACGAAATTGTGTTCACCTCGCATATTTAGCATGGGTGTGATTTGGTATTAGGTACGTAAATACTGTGGGATATTGGACCCATTTGATTCTATGGAGTTTTATTAGGTTGAAATTTATGTATTTTCTTGCAGTACTTTAGGTTTATGTAAGGAATCGGTTCAGGTACATAAGAGTTTTTAAGAACGACATTATGGAGCACCGTCTAGGTGACACATGTCGATTTTTTTTGGTTTTTTTACTAACATTTTTTTCGTTCAAAATTTTGTACATTTGTTTAAATTTTTTGTTCTATTAGTTTAAATTATATTATACTAATGATTTATATATTTTTGAACTAATAGTATAAAAGTTTTGAAATATTTATTCTAGTTTTTTCCCTCCTTTTTCTAATGGACTTTTTTTTATTTGTTAAAATAATATTATACTATATAATAGTTCGTGCATTTTTATAAATTGTTATCATAAGTTCAAGATAATGCATGTATTCATAATATAAAATGTTTAAACTTATAAAACACTCAATTTGAACTAATAATATAAATATTTTGAACTAATAATATAAACATTATGAACTAACAGTATCATAATTAAATTATTCTAATAACCATAACTAAAAAATATTAACTTTTATGATATTAGTGCAAAGGTTGGGTGTCATGAATTTGAAGATTATGTATTGTTAGTTTAAAGATTAGTGTTATTAGTTCAAACATGTACCGAAAAAAACATAACTACTAAATTAACAATGCTTTTGATAAATATTATTTATTTAATTTGACAATCTTGAAATTCTAGAATACCTATACTTGAAGAAAACTATTAGTTCACAAATAACTTTTCTTTTTAATATTCTTTAATAAAGATATATTCTTTTGGTAAAAAAAAAAAAAGTACTTTGTTAGCTTTGTTTTTATTCGGATTAATTAAACCATTCATAATGGTGGGAGAGTGACTCCTAAAATAAGTCATGTCATCAAATTGATGGCACGGAAAATAAAGGGGCTTAAGAATCTTGGTTGGTGTTGACTCCTATCTCCGTTGAAATTTTTTTCTAGCAAAACGACGTTGTTTTGGCTGATTATTAGAAACATGTGCGCCCTCACTAGCCGGAATTTGGTCAATGACAACGAGTCATGTGGAAAATATTTTTAATTATATTTAAAAACCTATTTCCATATAAATATTAATTATAAAAAAATATTTTTGAATAGGATTTAATTTTATCTATTCAATGACACCCACTTTGCATACGCTTGTATAATTTTTTTCGACTTCTCGTAACATATATATGGTAATACGTAGTGAACACTTAACATTTTTTAAACTTACTTTTTGCATAAAAAATTATGGGCAATTTTGGTAACTAGGCTTTTTTGAAAAACTAGAGTAGTAAGTAGGCTTTTTAATGTTTCAATTAAGTAAATATACCCCAACCTTTTGTATTTATTCTCAAACTCTAAACACTCTTCTCTCAAGGGGTACATTTACTAAACACAAAACTAGAAAAAAGTCTAGTAAACCAAATTGTTTCAAAAAATTATTTGTATCAATCAAATAAGACATTTATTTTTATTGAGTTGTCTATTATTTAAATTAATATTTTTTCCGGTCTTGTTGTTTATTTTAGATATTTTTATTGTTTTGATGTCATTTTAGCATGTTACCTTTGTTATGTTGGTTGTTATTATAATTTTTTTTTATTAAGTTGTTTGTTATTTAATTTTAAAAATATTTATATTTTAATTCTTATTGGTTAATATTTATTTATAATAATATTAGTAATGTTATTTAATAATCAAATGATATGCATACACAATTTATTATTTATTGAAAATAAATCAAAAAATAAAAATGAAAATAGGAGCTCGGGGCTTTTGTTGTTGGTGAAAATAAAGAAGAAATAATTGGTGAAATGAGACACCTTTTGTAACTTGTAGACTAACTAGACACCCTATTTTCTCAATTAAAAAATAAAGACAAATTTGAGGAGATAATAACGAAAATAAGGAAAGAAGTTAAAGTAATCATGTAATATTATTTATTATTTTACACCAATTGAAGGAAACCGTTTGAAAAATGAAAATCTATTTTGAAGATTTGCATAATCTTCAAGACGACTTCTTTTCTATCATTCACACTTATCAATCTCGTATTTCAATCACACACAATTTCTCTCTTCCATCAAGTTTGCCATTGTTACCATTTGAAGGTGTTCGCAACATTCATCATCGGCGCCGTCTACAAGACCTCCTTCGCCATTGTTACAAACATTGCTTCTTCATCTTCATCCTCTATTATCGACTTCAAGCAGTATGTGGTTGAAGTCGTTATTAGACACTTAATACATAAACTCAAAACATACACTAAAAACATAAATTTATGTATAATTAGGTCAAAACATACAATGTAAGCATACACTGAAAACATAAAATTTTGTAATTTGTATATATTTCACATGCAGTGTGTTTGAAAACGCAAACAGAATGGAAAATAAACACATCAATTTACTGAGATGTACACATATTACATTTACAACATAAGTCGAACACAACATTTACATATTATACACTATGTCCCTCACTCAACAACATATCGTACAAGCTATAGAATACATAAACATGTATTTACACAACCCTGAATTAATGTGGTGAACAAGTTGAAAAACGTTCACATTCATCCATGCATACACAACTTTCAAAATACTATTACAATCAAATACTTACTTGGAACACAAACAACAAACTTTGAACGTCAGATAATAGCTTTTAAGATGAATGATTCACAGTTTTCATTGCAACTGCACAAACTTACGTCGGACATATCTTCAACGGCAAAAGTCCATTGAAGTAGTCGAACAAGAAATCCGAGATATTATTCGGTTAACAATGGAGACAAACAACAAGAGCGTTTGATTTTGTTATTTGCCGTAAATAAATGGAGAGATATCAGGATTAATACAATTTCTTTCCTTATTTCACGGTTTAGAATATTTATTAAAATCTTTGATTAAAATTAAATTAAATATGAGAAAGAAGGTTGACAAATTAGATAGTCTCGATTTTTCTAAGTGATTGCATAGACAAGTTCCAATCTCCACACAGGACAATCTTACACATCAGAGAAGTCTTGCAATGAGAACTCATTGATTTTTATAAGTGATTGCATAGACAGGATCGAGCCAAGGCGCCTCCAGTCCCATCCCGACCTAGAAATCCAATAGTCCGAGACACAATCATTCCAGAACGGTATAGTTATAATAAAATCTGTTTTTTTTAATAAAAGAAAGCGGTTCGATACGCTAAACGACACACTGTCTCATTTATATTCAAAAATATCAGTTAAATAAAATCATAAATTTGCAGCCCAAAACTCTTTTCTAACTAATATCGCTCTTCTCTCACTCTTCATCCCATAACCCTAAATCCGTATCCGCCCAAGTATACTCATCTGCGCCACGCTCTACCCGCCGGAGTAAGCCTTCACTGCGCGGCAGCCGGAGTTCTCTGTTCCTGCGGGAGTCCGCCTTCACCAGGTTCTCTTTTTCTCCCATCTTCGTCTTTCTCATTGTTGAAGTGTGAGATCAGTCAATCTGTTGACCGCTGAAGGGTTGAAGTGTTGATTGCTGAAATTTCAGAAAAATGATTGATGATTTTCTATCTCGAGTTTGCGGACTGTTGATTTTGTTGAACAATTGATTGCTGAAATTAAAGTTTGTTCGTCACTTGCTTTCATGTTGGATTTTTGTTTTTCCTTAAGCTGAACTATTAGTTTCTGAGTGAATTGTTGATCTTTGTACTTGAACTTGTCTTTTTATCTGGTTTGTTAAGAACGTTCTGCTTAAGATGTTTAGAATTTGTATATGATTCTTTTTTATTGGATTTATCTGTTACTTTACAATAACATTTTATACATATTTGAGTTAAGGCTCTATTGAACCTTCACTTTCGTCTTTTTGCGAGCTTGAGCTTGAGCTTGAGAGTTTAGAGGTTTATGCTTTAGTATATTAATTGCATTGTTCATCTACGAGGGTTAGCCACCTTGAATTGCCTACCATCTGTTTGAGAAAAAATCTCGAGCAGGGCTAGCCACACCAAACATTCTGTTATGTTTTCTTTGTTTGAATGATTTAGCTTTTCCTGCTTTATTTCTTTAGGCATTTTTTCTGGATTTTATAGAGCGGAGAAGAGAGTTGCAGAAAACAAGAGGTATATAGTAAAACGGAGATGGAGAAAGACCAAAACGAACACCAATGTCATGTTATAGATACTAACTCATTGGTTTGAATGGATTTACTGAGTTCACGTTTGATCCTATCCAGTGTGGCAGTATCTAAGTTACTAATGAACAAGTCCTATGTTCATATAAGGTGGATCTAATGAGCACGGGAATGTTTGATTATATATGGTTTCAGTACATTGTTCCCACTTTCATGTTCATATAAGGTGGACTTAATGTGATGCTATGTGTCCCCTCTCATTTCCTCGCCAATTTTCTGTTTGTTTGATGTTTCTCCATGTATTAGTTTTAACTAATAGATGCTCATTTTTCACTTATTTGCTAGTTCTTTCCTGTTACCAATTTCTTCTTGTGATCTCCTGTCAAGGATGAGCCATTTAAGATCACTTTTCCTTAATTATTGTTGTTAGTGTCTCAAGTAGCTATTTTATTGACATGAAACATAAACTTTTGATAAGTAATGCCAATGACAGTAATTCTTTTTTGTTGGATCACGGCCATATTAAATTATTTTTTTTATCGAGATTATAGGTTTCAGTATAGTCTACTGTTATCTGATCCTAATAACATTGTCAGCGATGCCTCATCGGCCCAGAAGACACCGTTTATTGCTTAGGCCTATCGCCTTTTCTAGCTATGCTCGATCGGTAGCTCGTCTTGCAACGGCTTATATGTTAAAGCACCAAGCTTATTGTGCCAACTCCCACAAAAGATCTCCGAGCAAATTTTTAGGTACCTTTCTTGTAATACCTCATATCAAATTACTGCTATGATCATAGTTGTGCTTTATTGCTGAATTCAGCTCTTATGTGGATGGCTTTGTCTAATTTTTAATTTATAGATGATGAAATTCCTGACCATCTCTTGGAAGGAAATGATCACGAGTCTGATTCGTCAGATGAAGAAGTTGCAGAGGTATCCTTTTTTTTTGTTTCTTATGTATTGAGTACCCTGAGGAAGGTTTGTGTTTTCTGATGGGATTGTCCCTTTGGTTTTGTGCTCTTGAAGGAAGAGATCCAAGCAGATTTTGCCTTTTTTGACCCCAAACCTGATGATTTTCACGGAGTGAAGACCTTGCTTCAGGCATACCTTGATGATAAACAATGGGATTTGACCACTTTTGTAGATCTGATATTAGCCCAGACCACTGTTGGTACTGTGGTTAAGCTAGAGAGTGACGAAGATAATGGATCATTTGCCTTCGCTACAGTTCTTAATCTTGGGAGACATAAGGTACTTGATCCACTTGTAAGCTTTTGCTTCCTCTACAACGTGTCTAGAAAAATGTGACTAAAGTTTGTATTCATCATTGCTATTTGATTAGCTTGATTTTTACACAACTTGAGCTATTATTAATTAGGTTGACAAAAAATTGTGATGCTTCTCTTGCCAGGAAAAAAAATGTATGATGGAAGTCAAAGACTACCTTCTCAAATCATGCCGGGATGTTAAAATAGCTAATCAACTAAAAGGGCTTTTCGAAGATAAGCCAGAACAAGTGGGGTTGGTGGTTTCACAACGTGTAATGAATTTGCCTCCCCAATTGCTTCCCCCTCTTTATAATGCTCTTTTTGATGAAATTTCATGGGCAACAGAAGATGAGGTGAAGTCTTGTTTATTATTTGTACTTGTGAAACGCTTGTTTCTATGTGTCTTAAACTTTTAGTAGAGAACATGTTTTAAGATAAAAGCTTGTTCTGTTTTTGCTTTTTCCATAGCCAACTGAAGAGTTACGCGAATCGTTTCGTTTTAAACATTATCTCCTGCTTAGTAGAATATACAAGGTACGTTTTAAACATCTCAAATTTCATCTTTCTCTACTTGTATGCATTGTGCATGTCTTTTGAACTCTTGTTATGCTTTTGGCTTGCTCCTCTTGTATGTATTACATCAGAAGAGAACACAGAGTAGAAAGGTCTCTACTGAGGATGACATAATTTATATCAAGGCAGAAGATGAACTTCTCCACAAGGTAGGTACCTTGTAATGATTTGTATCCTAATTTCTTAGATTAGTCCAGTTCTGACTGTTTTCATTACAGCTTTGCTCATGGTGCTTTAGTTTTCCCTTGCAATCTCAGCAACCTGCTGCTCAAGAGGCAAGTGGTTGCACTTGGCATTTGTATGCTTTCTTATATGGTTTGGTTGTAATAATCCTAGAGGATTAATTTTCAATGTTTGCAAAATGATCATAATGCAGTTGAAAAACTACGAGCTGAATGGTTTAGTGATGGCAATTGAAGCCGACAAAATCCCAAATTTCAGGAAGCAACTGCAGTCTCTGATTGATGAATCATGAGGATTTCTCAAGAAAGGTACAAGATAGACTTGATGAGTTAATGGTTTGTTTCCTGGTTATATTAACAAATAATTGAATAGTTAAGCTCAAATTTGAGCTTGCCAATAGCATGTTAATTCGACACATGAAATACGGAAAAATAACCCAAAATAATACCAACTATCAACATTGAACCGAAAATAATACGAACTTTGAAAATTACTAGGAGCGATACAAACTATCAATGTATTTACCAAAAATAATACGTCATATATTTTCCGGCAAAAACCTAGCTCCGGCGATGACGTGGCAACCGGAATGTTACATGTCATCAAAAAATGAATTGAATGTGTGACGTGGATTTAATTTTAAAAAAATAATAATTTAATAATATTTAAAATATTAAAAAAGAAAAAAATTTATTTTTAAAATTTTAAATAATAATTTTTGAAAAAACAATTGTACAAATATTTATTTTTAAAAACTATTTTTTAAAAAATAAAGTTTGAAATTTTTTTAAATAGATTTGTAAAAAGAAATGTAATAATATTTTTTTTTTGAAAAAATATAAAAATATTTTTTTTAGAATTTTTTTTCAATTAAATTTATTTTCGGAATTTTTGTATAAAATGATATTTTAATTCTAAAAAAAAATTTTAGGAAAAAAAAATCAAATTAATTTAAATTTTTGAATACTTTTTTACAATTTAAATAAAAAAAAAAAATTGAATAAATAAAGATCAAACTTTATTTTTAAAAAATTCGAAATTTTTTTTTACAAATTATTTTTTTTAGGAAAAAAAAAATTACAAAAATTTGGGAAATTTTTTTTAGGGATTAGGTTACAAGATTAAAAAAAATATATTCGAATTTAAAAAAAAATTTACAAAAAATATTTTTTTAAAAAATTTGTACAAATGTTTTAAAAAAAATTATTATTTAAAATTTTAAAAATATTTTATTTTTTAATATTTTTAATATTATTAAATAGATTTCTTGAAAAACAAAATCCACGTCACACATCTAATGCATTTATTTGATGACATGTAACATTCCGGCTGCCACGTCATCGCCGGAGCTAGAGTTTTTGCCGGAAAAGTATGACGTATTATTATTGGTAAATACATTGATAGTTTGTACCGCTCCTAGTAATTTTCAAAGTTCGTATTATTTTCGGTTCAATGCTGATAGTTGGTATTATTTTGAGTTATTTTTCCCATGAAATACTGTCATAGGTTCAATTGCTCAAACTTGCTTAATGTTACAAGTTGGTTGTATGTTTTCCAGGAGCTGAATTGAGATGATTCGGCGAGTATACTTGGGTTTATGAGTTGAAGATCTGTTGGGCGAGGAGATTTTTATTTAGGAATGTGATATTTATACTTAGTAATCCCTAGTTTAGTAGGGATATATCTCTCTTCAATGTCTAACAGGGGCAGTTTTGTTTGGAGAGTGATTTTGTTGGGAGTGTGTTTTGCATTCATTTACGCGAGGCTCTTTGGTGAATGTTTTGTCATATTTGGAAGGAAATAGACAATCGTTCTGTTACAAATTAGCAGCCATTAAAGTGTCGAGATACGAATGCCGGAAGTGTCGAGATATGATGGTTATAAATTGCCGGTTATGCTATACTCGTTGATTGTGTCTGGTTAATGGTTATAGATGATAGACAAGGTGACAACAAAGTGATTTGGTCTAATCTATAGTGACATTAAACGGAAAAGTTCCTCACCTCTTTAGATCTAAATCGATCACACCTCTTTAGATATAAATCGATCAGAAAAAGGTCTAACTTGTTTAAAATCCCGCCTGCTAAAGGTAGAACGAAAAATTTATAAAACGCATATGTTCAATGCAATCCGACTGCGTTGAAGCAGGTGCGTGTGTTTGCATTTTAATTTTAATTAAAAAAAACTTAATTATTGTTTGGTAGTGTATACTGAGTTTGGAAATCAGATTTTTGATAACACTATTAATTTGGAAAACTGATTTAGATCGTTGTCGAGTACCAGGCTAGGGCATAGAGGCGACCACCATCTACCGCTTCTTTACACTGATGATCGACAATGGGAGGATCGAGAGGTTGCCTCATTTGATCATGATCATGCATTCATGCTACTGATCCTGCTGAGCTCGCTCCTCCTATTGATCCCACTACTATTCCCTCTCAGCTCGGATCACTTCCTCATCGGGAGGCTCGGTATGAGTCGTTTGCACACCTCCATCCACTTAGTTCCATTTACCTCACCTCCTGTTCCTACCTTGCTTTTACATCTACTTTTCACTCTTCCACATCCATTCCCAACCGTACCCCCACTCCTCCATACACACCTCTACATATCACACACCTTATCCTTCTCACGCTTCCCTCTATTTCACACGGAGCTGATGCGAGACCATCATCTTCTATGGATCGTGTTCCCCGAGGGATTGGTTCCCCTCATAGGGGCCTATATATTGATGGACGAGGTATGCTACTATATTTTGGCGATGAATGTAAACGGATGTATTTTGTCATGTTTAACGTTTATTTTTTCAAATGAAGGACGTCAAAGAAGTGATGAAGGTACACCGACATATCGAGTAAGTGAGAGAGTGTCGAACTAGTGTCGTGATCGCGATGACCCAGATGGATGGTTTTCTCTGGCCATGCGGAGTGAATTGACTGATCAGGAAACGTGTGACTTCGCCGTGGTTGATCACGTGCTCTGCCATGCCTTCGTCGAGTGGTGACACCCGGAGATCAACAATTTTCATTTTCCTTGAGGTGAGATGACGATCACCATCCACGATGTGACTATTCTAATGGGCCTACAAATAGACGGAGATTCACGTGAGATGCCATGGAGCACACATCGACACATATAATGGCCGAACCTTCACATTTGAGAGACGTAGGCCGAGGCACATGGAACCTCCATCCAGGTAGAGGCCATTAGAAGGGTCACCCACGTCTCCTCTTTGACCCATCCACACCGGTAGTTACACTAGTATCTGGATATCTAATGTTGTTTACGGGAGCGGTGTTGGTAGTCGACCAGACTCCCAACCGAATACAACCACGAATGGCTGACTTGTTTGCTTAGGGGTGGAGATTTTATGCTTTTTGTATCGGCATCTTGGTATTCTTCCCGGTCTAGGGTGAATACTATGGGGTTGCACCTCACTCTTACATGTAACAAAATTCGAGGCATATTTTCATTATTTAATTAGATTATATATATATATATATATATATATATATATATATATATATATATATATATATATATATATATATATATATATATATATATATATATATATATATATCAAATAAATGATGAAAACTTGCATTCTTGCAAAATATAGGTGTTATATATGCGCACTTTTCCTCTCTTTGTGGTCTAGTAGCCACGGATACTGAACCTCAAGGATCTGCACGTTGGACTTTGAGGATTTCGACCCCGAAGACCCCCCACCTTAACGCTTCAGAGGTTGACGTCTCTATGTCGCCAACTAGAGGAGACGAGGTTAGAGGACGTGAGGTTCATGCCATACGATGACTGGATTTTGGACTTTGACGGAGAGTTTGTTGTCTCTAGGTACAAAGGCGTCATTCGTATGGATGACGTCGAGGAGCCATATATGCTGGACAAGGTGATGAGACAATTTGAGCGCATAAAAAGGATCCCCGACAATCGTATCCTAGTGACCACGGGGGAGCGTCCCGTTATCGGGGTAGATGTTACAAGGTTTGGTATCATCACAACCATGATAAGTGGTCTAGGAGACATGAAGATGTCACACGCTTCACATTAGTCGGCATAGAGATGGTGCCCGTCCCATGGGATGTAGTTGATGACTACGTGACATGGTTATCTGATTGGGGTCACCCGTACCTCTTTCCGGGGTGAGCTGCACATGCACCTCCCATGGACCGTCCACCTCTTTTCCATGTTTCTGAAACCCAAATAAGGTATCTCATTTGTACATGTTATCATTCCGTTAATCTATTATGGTTTTCTAACTATTTATTTTTTTAAACAACGTCTACGTGCACTTGTTGGTAGGAGCTGAGATATGTCACTGTGTCCGTGGTTATGATACGATAGAGGAGACAAAGGAAGAGCTGTAGAGGATTCTTGTTGAGGCGGTGAGTCACCAGCCACTACTAGATCCTTCGCATGTTCAGGCGTCGTAGCAATGACATTTACGACGTTTATCTTTTATTTTGGGATGATATTTTGTATTTAGTTGGAGTATGCATGAGATTTTGGCTGAAATATTATGATATTTATTTAGGCCAACAACTAGAAAAATGCGACAAAATCCTAAACTATCTATAAAATACCAATCTCAATAAAGTCGGTCTGCATTGAAGTTGAAACAACTCAATACAGTCAACCCACGTTGAATTTCAAAATTTTCAACAGAGTCAAACTGCTTTGTACTGTTCATTTGTCATTTTTATCGCCGTGCACATATAACTTCCTTTAAAATTTAAAAAATTGGAATCGATCAGAAATATAACAATTAAGGCCTAACTTATTTAAAATCTAAAAAATTGGATTAAATATTATTTGTTTATGTATGCCAAAATGTAGTCACAACGAATTTGACCATCACATCGTGTCAAAATAGGTGACTCAAGAAATAGTGGCAAAATATTTGTATTTCCATCATTATATTTGGATATTCTAAGGTAGTCAATTTCTCTTCATATTTCTTTTTGCCCCCTTTTTCTTAACTTTAGTTACCCATACTTGAGTGTAACCCCACGTTCCTTCTTAAAATACAAACCAATGTGGTCACTTCGTTAGTGAGAAAAAAGTAGATATACATCGAAAAAGCTAAATACACGGACATTGATTTACTAACGTAAAAGTGTAATTCGTTAACGTCTAATGAGTGCCTAAATTATGATAGAATATGTTACAAAACAACACGTTTCTCCTTATAAAAAGAAATTTATAGTCAAATCGTGTGTATTATTTTGGGCGTCATCTAGTGGCATTAGCACCCATATTGAAAAAATAGGCGCCGACGTCTTGTGAGTTTTGTTGGTCCATGTGAATAAACAAACTATATTCGTTTCTATTCCATTTCTTTCTTTCTTTAAATACAACCAAACGAGGCCTTAGAATGGAGGATGTTATGATTCCCTTTGTTGGTACATTGTTTTACCCATGCTTCCTACACACAAGTATGGGTGTCCCCATGTGCATGCCTAACATTATCGTTTGGTTGTCTTTTCTACTCCAATCTCCATATTCATGTTTACATTTTATGTTCACATACTTGTATTACTCGTATATAAACAAAATCGGTTTTGATCCGATGAAACTAAGATAGTTTAGGGGTGTCCAATTTCTTTCCGAGACCTATAAAAAGTAAATTGAGCCCTAAGTTGTCACGAAAAAGAATAATCTATAAATTAAGGAATCGGTTAAATTTTTTTTTTAGATCTTTAGAAACTTGCAATTAAGTTGATGGTGCCCAGTTTATTTTTGACGCCGACGTCATTTGCCAGTTGTCAAAGTCCGATACAGACGGACCGGTAGAGCGGGGGTCGTGTGCATACGAGCGCACATGCGCGTTAGGCCCAAACCAACATATAAACCCGACGAGATTTCATACTAAACCAATTGACAATAGGTGGAGTAGCCCCACCAACCTTATATACTAGGCTCGGAGTGTCCCATCTTTTCACGTGAGACCTTATTATCTCCAACACGCCCCGCAAGTGCAATTAGAGGATATAGACCGAGTTGCATTTGTCCACAGATTAGGATCGCGAGCTGAATTGAGGCTAACCACTCTGATACCATGTCAAAGTCCGATACAGACGGATCGGTTGAGCGGGGGTCGTGTGCATACGAGCGCACATGCGCGTTAGACTCAAGCCCAACACATAAACCCGACGAGGTTCATCCTAAAACCAATTGACAATAGGAAGAGCAACCCAACAACTTTATATACTAGACTCGGAGTTTCCCCATCTTTCGATGTAAGACCTTATTATCTCTAACACCAGTGTTCAAGGTTAACTCGACATCTTAAATTTTCTGAAACAAGTAAATTGAGCGTCATCTATATAACATTTGTAACTTAGACAATACCATACAACTATACAAGTGAAATGGACCCATGTCCATCAATAACTTGCCAAAGTGGGCATTCGAGTCGCAAAAACCGGAGACTTGAAAGGTACTTTCACATGTCATTAGCATAATTGTTGTTTTATTAAGTAATTATAAAGCTTACCTAATTGCTTATGTGCTACTTTCTTGTGGAAATTAACTAAAGCTACACGTTAATACACCATATAGTTTATACATATACGTCTTTTATGCCTACTAAAAGAATGAAACAAATACTAAGTTTTTTTTTCATAAAATATTTTATTACACCGATTAAAAAGGTTAATTTTAATATACGTATATTTAAGTTTTGCTATTTCTAAAAAAAATTTATTCATTTATTAGCAGGAGGATTATGATGGGTCATATATGACGTAGGGTATATCGCACATTCAAATGCATATACGCAATGGGCCCAACCCTAGTAACAAGTGCACTGAAATTCAAGGTTTGTTTACACAAGTGTGTCATTTACGCAATATTTGGTTATACAAGTTTTTCATACACAAGGTTTGGTTACACAATTTCATTTGTCATGTCAATTTATGTAGTTAACACATTCAATCATTTTTTAATTACACAAGTTTCGTTTGTTTATGTCATGTAAACAAGTCTGTCATTTCAACAATGTTTGATTACAGAAGTTCGTCATTTACGCAATGTTTGATTACACAAGTCTTTTATGTATTAACATTGTGTAATTGAAATTGTGTATGAACAATTGAACATTGTGTAATTGAAATTATGTATTAATACTGTGTAATTGAAATTGTGTATTAATATTGTGTATCATCAAACAAAGTTTGATTAGTCCAGTTCGTATAAGTGATTAGTCCGGTTCGTATAAGGGTGCGAGAGAGTAAACTCATCCAGAGTAAGAATCCTACATTTGACACAATCTTTTGTTTATTATAATTAAAAGGAGAGAAAATAATAATTTGTTAATTGGGTATAATACGTTTGCATAATCTTCACGGTAAATGTTCAGGTACGGCCCATATATTGCGGTAGGGTCGTACGGCCGACCGTACGGGCGACACGTGTCCCAAATTTTTTTTATTTATTTATTTTTTTTTCTTTTCTGAAACGATTTTTTTTTCGGAAACGAATGAAAATTTGTTTGAACTACCATGTTATAATTTATGCACTATTCTCCTATAAACTTTGAACTATTCCCATATAATCCATGAACTATTACTTTTTAATATAACCCATGAACTATTCTATTATAATTCATGAACTATCCCATAATAAGTTTTGAACTATTACTTTAACTCCTTTATAAATTTTTGCACTTTAAACTATTCTATTATAATTCATGAACTATTCTATTATAATTAATGAACTATCCCATAATAAGTTTTGAACTATTACTTTCACTCCTTTATAAATTTTACACTATGAACTATTATATTATAATTCATGAACTATCCTTTTAGAAATTATGAACTATTATTTAATAATTTTTGAACTATTACTTTAATTCCTTTATAAATTTTACACTATGAACTATTCTATTATAATTAATGAACTATCCTTTTATAAGTTATGAATTATTTCAATAATAAGTTTTGAACTATTACTTTTACTCGTTTAAAAAAAAAAAAAAAACTCGATAATTTTTTTTTTTTTTTTCCGGGACACGTGTCGGCCGTACGGACGGCCGCACGGCCGTACCGGAATAATGGGCCTTACTTGAACACTTCCCTAACCTTCACAATACAGTTTTTATTTTTCAAACGGTTATCATTAATTGCATAATTACCAATTAATAATATTACATAACTACCCTAACTTATTTTCTTATTTTCGACCATACCCACTCAATTTTACCTTTATTTTTTAATTAATAAAAATTAAGTACCTAAATAATCAATCCATTATAAAAAATATCTTATTTCACCAATTTTCTTACCATTAATCGACGCCCTTTTAAATATTTACAATTAGCTGACTTTTTTTACTTCTTTTCCCCTTATTTTCCTTTTTTACCTTTCTTTTATTTGTAAAGTAAGACACTTTAAATAATTACTTCATTAATTAATCAAATAAAATTGTTAAAGAAGGAAAGTTGACGCTTTTGTCCTTCCCACTTCCATGTCGGCTTCCAAAAGCTTTCTATCTTTCCTCTCTCCTCCTCCATTTCCGGCGCCTACTCCACCATCACCACCATCTCTCTGTCTTACATCTCATGGCTTCTTGTTGTCTCTCCTTAGTTCCACTTTAACACTCGCCGGAATCTTCTTTCCACTGCCGTTTTGTTTCCTCATCTCCGGCGGATTATCTGTTCAATTTGGAGCTGCTTTCTCCATCAAAGTATTCCTGTTCGTCTTCTTTGCGTCTAAAATTTCCTCGTCTTTTGTTGCTTTTTCGTGGAGAAATTTGCTTTTTGGAGGATTGTAGAAAGTTAGGCGCTAGACGAAGATAGCGAATTTTGCCGAAAAGGAACTCGTTCGGCTATATTGCTACAGTATCACGCTTTTTCACAGATTCTTTTTTCTTTTGTGCAATTGATCGTTCACGATTTTAGCTCCTGCCCTGGTTGCTGCAAATTGCCACAAAATTTAGACTAGGAAACAGAAAGGAGGAGTTCTTCGTATGTAATTAGGAGCTGATTTATCTGGAATGTAGCTGATTGGAGCAGCATAAGGAATTGATTAGCTAGAGTGGTCCTTGAAGGACGGAATCTTTAATATCTCAACTGTTTTTTTTTGTTTAAGTTGTGTTACGATGAAGGTTCCGTCCAATGGATACACTCCGAATTCTGGAGAAGGTATGAATGATATCTCTGAACTTCATTTGCGCCTGCAATTGTGAATTTTCTGTTTCTCGGCTTCGAATTTTATTGGTATGGCCAGATCCTGAAGCTTTCTAGATGTCCATAAGTAAACTTTGGAGCTGATACTTTTAGTTTGATCACTGTCACATGGCTGACACTGATTGGATGTTTTACATCTAAAAAAATTGGAAAATAGCAGATTCAATTTAACTTGATCCGTTTTCCATGTCTTTCCTCTTTCATTTGTATAGATGTGATCTCTTTGAAGTTTGTAAGACGTGATGTATGTAACAACGGTTAAACGTTCATTGATTGGAGTTTTTGAGGCTTCATACTTATAGGAATGAGCAATTTCAGTATGACTATGGTGTATGATAGATTTGTTCCTGCCACAAAATTACAAGAAGACAGGATATGTCGATTTGATCTTCTGGTTCATGTCAAGAACTTAGTTTTTTGTGTCACAGTTTTGTCTTTGCTTTTGAGATGTTTCAGTTCTTAATATATCTCTTCTTGATAACAACAGAAGGGAAGGTCTTTAATTCGGAGTTATGGCATGCCTGTGCCGGACCACTGGTTTCTGTGCCTCCTATTGGAAGTCTGGTTGTCTATTTTCCTCAAGGCCACAGTGAACAGGTATGCCACTTTCTCTGCTCA
The DNA here is from genome assembly GCA_033239125.1 of Fagopyrum homotropicum. NCBI lineage: Eukaryota > Viridiplantae > Streptophyta > Magnoliopsida > Caryophyllales > Polygonaceae > Fagopyrum > Fagopyrum homotropicum. Next base: position 156,502,667 of record BSWB01000003.1, read on the forward strand.
GCTAATTTCACGGCATCTCAAGTATTTTTTTCTCTACAAGAATATTTTTTTTTGTCCTTGAAAGGTTGCAGCATCAATGCAAAAGGATACAGACAGCATCCCTAGCTATCCAAACCTACCATCTAAGTTGGTTTGCATGCTCCATAATGTCACATTACATGTATGGTATCCTCTTTGTTCATCCTCAAGTAGAAATACATCAATGAACTCTTTTGCTAATATTCAAATGCGAAGAATGTGTTGCTTTTGTAGTTTGTATTTTATTCACCTTTTTTATGTAGCATATATGTCCTCCTAAATACACTCATGTGAGGAAGAATAAACGTAAAATCAAGTGAGTTTTATTTCTGTGTCATTCCTGATTCTAGTCTCCTCATTTACCTGCCTTGACAATAGGCTGATACAGAAACCGATGAAGTATATGCCCAGCTGACACTTCAACCAGTTAATAAGGTAAGCAAAGTGTTTATGATTAATTCTGGATCATCCTCACACTTCTGTCTTGGAAGTTGATTTCTATAGCGTGAATGATATTTAATATATGTCCTGAGCAGTTGGACAAAGAAGCTTTACTAGCATCGGAGATTGGCCTCAAACAAAACAGGCAGCCTGCTGAGTTCTTCTGCAAAACTCTAACTGCTAGTGACACAAGCACCCATGGTGGATTTTCTGTACCACGACGTGCTGCAGAAAAGATCTTTCCACCTCTAGTAAGTACAAGCACATGCTTGTTTATTATGTCATTGTAAGTGTACCTGTACTTCCCAGATGAGCTGAGGAAAGTTCTTTTCTCACGGAGATCACATTCTACAGGATTTTATGATGCAACCTCCTGCCCAAGAGCTGACTGCTAAAGATCTTCACGGGCAATCATGGACATTCCGACACATATACCGCGGTATGTTTGATTATTTTCTCTCGATATGATTGATTGGTTTGTTATTAACATGATAACGGTTGCAAGCAGCATCCCTTTACCCAAAGCTCCTTTCGGTTGCTTCAATGTGAAAAGTAAAAGTTGTGTAATATAACCAAAATTTGAATATGAGGCATATATATCTCATTGCAGGTCAACCAAAAAGGCACTTGCTGACCACAGGCTGGAGTATTTTTGTTAGCTCAAAAAGATTGTTTGCTGGGGACTCCGTTCTCTTTATTAGGTATTATGTTAAACAATGTACAGTATGAAGCCTTCATGATATGTACCTTATCATGCTGACATAGTTTGTTTATATAAATTGTAGAGATGAGAAATCACAACTTCTCTTGGGCATCAAACGTGCTAATAGGCAGCAACCTGCCCTTGCTTCTTCAGTCATATCCAGTGACAGCATGCACATTGGAATTTTGGCTGCAGCAGCTCATGCTGCAGCTAATCACAGCCCGTTTACTATTTTCTACAACCCAAGGTATTTAACTGCTCTCTTGATCTATTGAGCAGTTCATGCAAAGGTGTAAATATAACTAAACTCTATGTTTTGACAGGGCTAGTCCAGCTGAATTTGTTATTCCCCTAGCCAAGTATAACAAAGCTATGTACACCCAAGTTTCCTTGGGGATGCGATTTAGAATGATGTTTGAAACAGAGGATTCTGGGGTGCGAAGATATATGGGTACTATCACCGCTGTCAGTGATCTTGATGCAGTAAGGTGGAAAAACTCCCAGTGGCGTAGCCTGCAGGTTTGCTTCTGTTGCTTGTGACAAAGCAAGCTTACACTTAGCATTGATATTCTTATTAATAACTAACCAACGGGGGTTATTGTTGCACACTGTTAAATTTTCTCATTGTTATTTAGAATAACAGTGGGAAGATGCTGAGTTTTTTTTTTCATTGAACACTGTTAGTTTGCAGCCAAACAGTTCTCGTGCCAAAGTTTGAGCAGCTTTTGTTTATTCTCATGATATATTCAGTGCCATTAGTTCTGCATTTTAAAGGCCTTACAGCATCAAAAGAGTAGTGATGTTCAAGTCATTTCAGTTGGCAGCGGTGTTATATTTTATTTTTCCTTGACACTGCAGAAATTTGCTTTATAGTATTAGAAATGTGAATTGTGTTTAGATGGAGCCGGGATGTTTGTCAGGAATTAGCCAGAATGTAGTCAAGTTTTTGGGTTAAGTCACAGTCGATTTAGAGATTAATGACCAATGTTGTTGGGACACGTTTTCAGTTGGTGGAAAATTGTAGCTTTATATTATTAATTATTGCATACGGATCATTTCAAAATTTTAAGGAATTAAGTCTGACTGCATCTTCGTTTGTATTTCAATCTTCTATCCACTGAGCATCATATGTAAGACAGTACAATTTCTTCCAATATCATTGTTTCCCAACAGCTGTACGTCTTGTTGATAGGTTGGTTGGGATGAATCAACAGCTGGTGAGCGTCCAGCTCGGGTCTCAATCTGGGATATCGAGCCTGTCGTTACTCCTTTCTACATATGCCCACCTCCTTTTTTCAGACCAAAGTTTCCAAGACAGCCAGGATTTCCAGGTATTCACTATGTAGACACTAATATTTGGTTCTAAGAATGTCACTTATAGCGGATTACTGGCAATAGATAGTAACTTTATATTCGATTTTCGCAGACAATGAATCTGATATGGAGAGCCTATTCAAGAGAGGCATGCCCTGGCTTGGAGATGACTTTGGCACGAAGGATGCTACAGCCAGCTCAATGATTCCTGGCTTGAGTCTAGCTCAGTGGATGAGCATGCAACAGAATAATCAGTTTTCAGGGGCTCAGCCTGGGCTTTTGTCATCCATGATATCAGCTTCTTCCTATAACAGCAACCTAGGTGTTGATGACCCCTCCAAGTTGTTGAGCTTCCAAGCACCATCTTTGAATATGCCTAATCTCCCGTTAAACAAGGTCAACCAACAAAGGCAGGTTGATCAATTGCAGCAATCTCCTGCATCTTGGTCACAACAGCAACAACTACAACAACAAATACAGAAGCAACAATTGCTGCAACAGCAACACCAACTACAACAAAAACAACAAGTGGCATCATCGCCTCTCGTAAATACCGGCCTCGTCTCTACTAACCAGACTATAAATCATAACCCACATCAATTACCAATTTATCCTCAGTTTCAACAGCAACAACTGCTAAGTGCAAATAACCAGGCTCATCAAACACTTGTCTCTAGTAACAAGAGTCTGGTACCGTTGACATCCATGCCTCCAGACATGCAGCTTCAACAACAAGAGCACCAATCTGTGAATTTTCAAAGACAACAAGTTCAGCTTCCACCAATGCAGTTGAGCCAATCTCCACAACAGTCATTACAAGAAAGCTTGGCACTTAGATCACCGATGTTGCACAATTTGCCTGAGCAGCAGCTGCATATGCTGCAGAAATTACAACAGCAGCAGCAGTTGCTTTCTTCGGGTCCTCAACAAAATCAGCTAGCACCACAAAATCCGGTGTCACAATATCAGCCACAACCAGTTGCCAACAACATGCCAACCCGTTCTGTAATGCATTCAACCCAAGTTCTACCAATTCAAAAATCTCCGACAACTGTCAAACCTCAATCAGCCCACACAGGTGGAGATGTTCCATCATGTTCTATGCCTCCAACCCAGGTACCCCCTTCAAACATTCTTAAAAGTCATCAAATGCCAAACTTTGCTGTTGAAGATTCAGTGGTTCAGCCTAACAGCAATTTAATTCCGGACTTCCAGAATAAGATTGAAAGTAGAAGTAAGAATGAAACCTCCGACTCGAAAGCAGCTGACCAACCAAAATTCAAAGGAGCTGCTGTTGATATGTTGGAAGCATCTTCTTCTGCCACATCATATTGCTTGGATAATAATGGGCTTCAACAGAACTTCTTGCTTCCCAACTTCGGTTTAGATGGTGATATTCAATCCCATACAAGAAATGATCTTCCTCTAGTGGCTGGCATGAACAGTTTGGCTCCAGACGCTTTATTTTCAAAGGGGTTTGAATCTGGAAAGGATCTTCAAAACCTGCTTTCTAACTACAACAATGGTCCTAGATGTATGGAGACTGAATTGTCAGCTGCTGCAGTCAGTTCTCAATCATTTGAGGTGCCAAATATGCCTTTCAAGTCCGGATGTTCTAATGACAATGCAATGAATGACCTCGGAGTTTTAAACGGTGGAATGTGGGCCAACCAGACTCAGTGTAAGAGGACATATACCAAGGTTTGTGCCCTTCAATTGTTGTCTGCAATCTACAATTCATACCTCAGAATTTTCAGTTACATTTCTTTTTTATGTTTATAATCTAATCATCTGTGGCTTATTCAATTACACAAGCAGTTTACATGTATTGGAAAGTGCCTCGTGTCTAATACCCGCTTCCTTTTACTGAATTCTGAATCACCAGGTTCAAAAACGCGGCTCTGTGGGGAGATGCATTGATGTGAACCGCTATAGGGGTTATGATGAGCTACGACATGACCTAGCTCGTATGTTTGGGATTGAAGGACAACTGGAAGATCCCCAAAGAACAGAATGGAAACTCGTCTATGTAGATCATGAAAACGACATACTCCTCGTGGGTGATGATCCATGGGAGTAAGTCAAACCAACTCTTTTCACTTAAAATTTCTAGCTTCAATCATTAACCATGGAACTACCAACAATTGCAGGGAGTTTGTAAGCTGTGTCCAAAGCATAAAGATATTTTCATCTACTGAAGTGCAGCAAATGAGCTTGGATGGCTACTTAGGCAGCGTTCCCGTTCAGAACCAAACTTACAGTGGAGCTGACAGCGGAAATGCTTGGAGAGGTCAGTATGATGACAATTCAGCTGCCTCGTTTAACTGATAACACGAAGTTCCTCATAGGTGCGTATAGTAGTAAATACCGTCGTTATCTTATTCCTCGTCAACTCCATTACTCGAAAAGTAGTAAAACAATAGGATTTGACCTTGAAAAACTTGAAACTACAGGGAAGATCCTGGTGTATATATTGAGCATATGCATCTCGTGTCCGAGAAACATAGAGCATTTCATACGGCTCCTGAAATACTAAATACTACACTTGTGTATGCCCTGCCCAGACCATCAAATTGGTTGTTGTATGTTGTTAGGACACTAATCGTCTTGTCTGTGTACTGATTGTGTAAATGATGTTCAGTAGTCCTATAATACACTCCATAAGGCAATTGTTGTATGTTGACGTTGTTGGGTTAAAACGACCCCATACCTAACGTGTTGCACCCCATTCACTACAAAACGACCCGAGATTTGTCTCTAGTAACAAGAGGCTGGTGCCGTTTGTTACTACAAAATGACCCGAGATAGAGCGGTGAAATGAAAAAGGAATGGAATGATGGGATTACTGACAGCATCCAATCAGCATCCAATCACGGAGCAACTCGAGTATTGTGTTGGATAGATTTGTATTTCATTTGTCCTTAGGAGGTTGAAGCAGCAATGCATGGAAAAGGATACTGACAGCATCCAAGCTATCCCAACCTACCTCACACTACATGTATATAGTATCCTCCTCAAGTAGAAATACATTATGTAAACCGAGCATTAACCGATCTAAAGTATAAGTCTTTATAAATCAATCTAGAGCCATTGACTCCAAGAGAAACAAGAACAATTGTTACGAGGTTCGGATTAAAGTCCAATACCAAAACAAAGAAAGCAACTCAAGGTTTTCTTTCAAGCCTCTTGATCTCTCTGTTGCCAAAGATAAAACTCAGACATTAATCTCTTCGCACGTTGGAGATAATAAGTTCCCACATTAAGGGCCCGTTTGGTTGTTGCATGAAACCATAAGGACACAAGGAATGATTCGAACAAATTTTATGAATAAAGTACACATGATTAGATTCGTTTCCATTCTGTTTTTGGAGTTAAAACCAAACGGGTCTTAATGTGGGATCCATTCTGTTTTTGGAGTTAAAACCAAACGGGTCTTAATGTGGGAACTTATTATCTCCAACATGAGACCTAGTATACAAGGAGGTCGGTGGCTTAATGCGCATGTGTGCTCGTATACATAGCCAGAATGGGAAGACTAGGTCTCATGAAATTAGATGATAGAGATGTTATGGAATGTGTAAGGAATGAAAATACTCCATTTCTGAAGGTTCATGCTTATTCATCACATCTTATCAAATTCCTTTTGCCCATCAATGCTCTCATTCCTTCCTTACACATTCCATAATCCATGGAAAGCCAAGTTCAGCAAGAATCTGGCAGATTCTTCGTCTCATAATTGGCTGAGATACGACTTATCCATTCCAATATTTTATTTTTTAAAAATACAGATTCTTAGCCGAGATCCTATGTATTTGGTTAAGATTTTCAAAATCTTAACCAAATTCAATAATTTATCTAAATCAAAAGTTTATATGTTCCATGTATAAATACATACTTCTCAACCTACTTTTTCACTCATCTTTCTCTTCTCAATATGGCGTCTTCTTCCTATTACTTTGCCTTCTTCCTCCTTCTAAGTCTCTTCGTCCAAGCTTTTGCTACCGACGTCTCCTATGATGAACGTGCTCTGACCATCAATGGCAAACGTCGTATCATATTGTCGGGCTCAATTCATTACCCTCGTAGCACACCTGGGGTAACCTCTCTATCATCTAATTTCATGTTTGATTTATATATATATATGTATAGAATTGCTTTATGCTTATGTTGTTACTTGGATGTGAAAATTTTAGATGTGGCCTGAACTAATCAAGAAGGCAAAAGAAGGCGGTTTAGACGCCATTGAAACCTACGTGTTCTGGAACGCACACGAGCCCGTTCGTCGTCAATACGACTTCACCGGGAACAACGATCTGATCAGGTTTTTGAAGACTGTCCAGGAAGCCGGACTTTACGCCGTTCTTCGTATCGGACCATATATTTGTGGCGAATGGAATTATGGGTACGTCTATATATATATAGAATGTTTAGTTGAAGTTAGATTATTTGATGCTTGATCGGATTGTGTTTTTTTTGTGTATGTTTAGTGGTTTCCCTGTATGGCTGCACAACATACCTGGGATTGAGCTAAGAACAGCTAATGATGTATTCATGGTAATGTCTTTTTGTTTGAAACATTTTATAAGGAATTCCGTACACTGGTTATACATATATATATGATTAAATTTCATGTAACTTGTACACGCAGAATGAGATGCAAAATTTCACGACTTTGATCGTGAACATGGCAAAGCAAGAGAAGCTTTTCGCCTCTCAGGGCGGTCCAATCATCATAGCACAGGTTTAAATTCAATTCAAGAACATAACTTTCTGATTTGTTCATGTGTATTCATGGAACCCTAATTGTTCTATTTTTGGTTTCTAGATTGAAAATGAGTACGGGAATGTCATATCACACTATGGTGATGCCGGAAAGGCTTATCGTGACTGGTGTGCAAACATGGCCGAAGCTCAACACATTGGTGTTCCATGGATTATGTGTCAAGAGGACGACGCTCCCGAATCAGTGGTTTGTATATATAGAAACATGTTCTTAGATTTTCTAAATTTGGACGCACTTTCTTATTCTATGTCGTGTTTAATTAGATCAACACGTGCAATGGTTGGTATTGTGATAATTTCTCTCCTAATAACAACAAAAGCCCGAAAATGTGGACCGAAAACTGGACCGGATGGTGAGTTATTTTTTTCTTGTTCATCAATTGATCGATATTCTTTTGGAATTTCAAGTGTTGAAATTTTGATAAAATTTCATAGGTTTAAGAACTGGGGTGGAAAAGACCCACATAGAACTGCAGAGGATCTTGCTTTTTCTGTTGCCCGTTTCTTCCAAACCGGAGGAACATTCCAAAACTACTACATGGTAACAACTAAAAACCAAAACCCTAATGTTTTATAATCATCTATGTTGTTTTAAATGATTCTATTTCGATGTTTATAGTATCACGGTGGTACTAACTTCGGAAGAACAGCCGGAGGTCCATACATCACTACATCTTATGACTATGATGCTCCTCTTGACGAATTCGGTATAATCTCTCAACTTGCACTTACAACATAATAATCATATAACACTGAATTTAATGTTATTGCTTGATTCATGAAGGCAACTTGAACCAGCCTAAATGGGGTCATTTGAAAGTACTTCATGAAACTTTGAAGACGATGGAGAAGACTCTCACCCATGGAAACATCTCTCACATTGACATGGGCAACGGGCTTTCGGTACGATAACTTTTACATTCATGATATCTTAATAAGTTATGAGCCTCTAAAAATGTTTTTGTTTGTGTTTTGTCAAACAGCTTACGAAATACAGTACCGATTCGGTATCCGGATGCTTCTTTGGCAACATAAATGGCTCGAGCGATGCTACAGTATCGTACGAAGGCAATGACTATAATGTCCCAGCTTGGTCAGTTAGTATTCTTCCGGAATGCAAAACTGAAGTCTATAACACTGCTAAGGTTGCCGCACAGACTACGATCATGGTGAAGAAATCGAATGATGTCGATGATACAGCTGCGCCCCTCTCTTGGTCTTGGATGCCTGAACACATTCATCCCTCAGTTCTTCAACTCAAGAAAGCTGATTTTACTGCAAATCTTCTCATTGATCAGAAAGCTGCAGCTAATGATGCTAGTGACTATTTGTGGTACAGCACTGAGTAAGTAATTAAAACAACTTAACTATGACTTAATTAGGTTTAAATTGATCTGAGCAGTTCTAAGGTAAATTATGTTTTTACAGAGTGCATGTGAACAAGGATGATCCTGTGTGGAGTAATAACATGACTCTTAGAGTCAATGCGACCGGTCAAGTCCTTCATGCATACGTAAACGGAAAGCATCTCGGTGAGTATATGATATGATATGATATGATACTATATGATAGGATAGAATAGGATGCTAATTTAGTTATGTTTTTAGGTTCGAAATGGGCGACATATGGAGTGTTCAACTATGTTTATGAGGAGAAGGTGAAGTTGCTTCCAGGAAAGAACATCATCACATTGTTAAGTGCAACTATTGGACTGCAAAACTATGGGCCGAGATTCGACATGGTTCAGAATGGAGTACCCGGACCGGTTGAGTTGGTTAGCCAAAAAGGCGACGAAACCATCATCAAGGACTTGTCATTTTACAGATGGAGTTACAAGGTCGGTTTGGATGGAGTTGACATTAAGAAAGTCTATCAAGAGAGCAACCAAAACTCGCTATGGCGATCTTCTGACCTTCCTCTCAATAAGATGATGACTTGGTACAAGGTAAATAAAACATTTTGTTAAAATATCAATAATTCTGGCAGAAACAAACAATATATACAACGTGTGTGTTTTTCAGGCCTCGTTCAAGGCTCCTTTGGGGACTGATCCGGTAGTAGTAGACCTAATTGGCATGGGAAAAGGGTTTGCATGGATTAACGGTCACAACATTGGACGATATTGGCCAAGTTACTTGGCCGAGACGGATGGTTGTAGTGTTGACCCATGTGACTACCGCGGATCCTACTCCAACCCTAAATGTGTCACAAACTGTGGAAAGCCGACTCAACAATACTACCACGTTCCCCGTGACTTCCTTAATGAAGACAATAACACCATAGTCCTCTTCGAGGAGATGGGAGGAAACCCTTCCCACGTTGCATTCAAGACCGTTACTGTCGGAAAGTCGTGTGCCCATGCAGAGGAGGGGACAACCGTCGTCCTCGCTTGTCAAGGAGGTGCCCGCATTTCGGATGTTGAGTTCGTGAGCTTCGGTGATCCTAAGGGCGCGTGTGGAGACTTTTTCGAGGGCAGTTGCAAGAGTGATAAAGATGTGTTTGATGTAGTGAGGGAAGCTTGTGTTGGTAATGAAGCTTGCAGCTTGGATGTTTCTGAAGAGAGCTTTGGTTCTGCAGCTAATTGTGCTGCAAGTCTTAAGAAGAGACTTGCTGTTCAAGTTACTTGTAAATCTCATTAGATGAGATGTTAGTATTGGTTTTTAGTTTTAGGTTATTCTTGGGTTTGTGTGCTGTTTTGTTATGAGGGGATACTGGATGCTTATTTTAGCAGTTTTTAATAAAAGATGTTATTTATCTTAATTGAAACAACGGTTGATATGTTACACTACCTCCAAATAAGGCGCCTATCTGTAGGGGTGAGCAAGAAAATCCGATCCGAAGATCCGATCCAGAGAAATCCGAATCCCAAAATATCCAGTAGTTAGTGATTCGACTTTTTTTTTTGAGGAAAAACAAAAGTCGAATCGGATTGGGTATATTCGACTAGTCTAATAATAAATACTTGGATTGAAACGGATACCCGGATCAGGTATATAAAAGTGTCGGATATTCGGGTACTCTCAGTTCGGATTCACATCATACTTTTATAGAATTATTCGGGTAGGAATGTAGCCTCATTGTTTACTTTTTTTAGTTCAACTCAATGTCAATTATAGGCGGTTTATCTTGAAACTTTGAGAATAGTTCACACCCCGGTGAACTTGTTGATGTTGGAGAACGAAGTATTCTCGGCTTAGAGGTAAGTTTTTTAAAAAATATTTTTTAAACATTGACACGAGTTTACTTTGTGCATTTTGATCAACGAGATGGAGTAAAAAAAATTCGTTACATTTTGACAACTCAAATACAATTTCAAACAAATGGTTCAATATAATACTATCCATGTCAATCAAACTCAACAACTTCTTATAACTAACTACTTGTTATCCCATAAATGATAATCGCAAGGCGTCATTTAAAACGTCACGGTGGTTAGACCTCCTCCAAAAGAGACTAAATTAGCCGAGATCTTATCTATTTGGTTATAATATCTTACCCAAATTAAAATAATCTTGTCTAGTTGTCGTTTTCAGAGTTGTTGTTGTTCCTGTTGTTGTTGTTGTTGTTGTTGCTGGAAGAGACTAAATTAGCCGAGATCTTATCTATTTGGTTATAATATCTTACCCAAATTAAAATAATCTTGTCTAGTTGCCGTTTTCAGAGTTGTTGTTGTTGCTCCTGTTGCTGTTGTTGTTGGTGGTGGTGGTGGTGCTGTTGTGACTTGCATTTTGTCTAGTAGATGTTGTAGTGAATTCTGATTCTTGGCGGGCAAAGTTAATTAATTCGAGTTGTCGCATCTTGTTTGTTTGGGGATTCTTTAAGATGATATTCATGCTTCTACTGGTTTGTTTAGTTTGCGCTCCTTCTCGCTTGCTAGCCACAAATGCAACTTTGTGCCTCATCATTTGGCTAGGATATGTCGTTCCAATGGTGACCAACATCTGTTTGTGAACTCGTTTCCGAATCCTATTGTCGAGCTTGTTGGGTTGGATTTTTCTTAATCCATGCATACTTTCCCTCAAAAATTTAAAATAAAGTACTAACTTTTTTAGTTTAAATAAATTTGAAAGAATTTGGTGGGGTAAGCTTTTTTTTGTGAGCTTTTATTTAACACTCTAATTTTTTACCACTATTACTTTATTATGGATATATATTTACCCAATATGATTAGCCTAGAACGAAAATTTGTTAGTAGACGGGACCTGAATATCGGTCCGGACCGCTTGAACCAAATTTCTTTATAGTTATCTTTGGGACCTAAATTGAAAATTAAGAAAAACTGGTGAAACCGGTCCAGTCCAATAATAGTTTTCCGGTCCAGGTCAGATCTAGACCGGAATTTGAACAACCCTATCCATTGGATTTCACATCATAAGAAATGCCAATGCTGATTAGCTAGGACAAGTCCGTAGACTAACGAAGAACATGTAATGCAACAACAATTTCACTAACTTATATAACGATGATAATCGCATGTGAAAGAAGCTTCTTGCTCTCATCTTTGTCCGATGATATTCCAATAAGCTAGTATGGTTGCAATGGAAGTTCTACTACAAGTAAGTTCGAAAGAAACTGTTAAGGCAAACGATATATCTCCTTCATTTGTTTTTTTTTATGTCGTTGAATGCATATATGATCAACAAAGCATACTACCACACCTTTTTCCACTAACTACCCTTACATATGATCGAGGTGTAAGTTAATATGTTGCCTACAACTTGACATGACAACACAATGTGTTCATATCTATGTGGCACGGAAACAGACACGGGTATGGGAACTTGACAGAGCGAGAAACGGAAAAACGGTAATCTTAAAAATCGTAGGAAACGAGATAAGACGAGAAAATATAAATAATATATCACTTTAGAGTATCTTGTGAAGAGGAATTTATATATAATAATAAGAGATGCATATGTAATAATTAATGTCACATTACGGTGGTAATACGAGACAACCTACTCGGGCTTAGCTTGTCAAAAGCTCGGATCGAGCTCGTTCGGTTTCTAAACAAATCGAATAAGAAAACATTTTAAATCTCGTATAAAATTTAGGCTCGGTTCGTTTATAAACGAGCCGAGCTTGAGCATTCCAATGCTCCGCTTTCTCGGGTAAAGCTCGGCTCGTTTGGCTAAAATAAAATTATATGAGCATTATTTTAATCGAGTTATCCAGGCTCGGTTCGTCAAAAGCTCAGGTCGAGCTCGTTCACTTTCTAAACGAGCTGAATATAAACACATTTTAAAGCTTGTGTAAAATTTAGGCTCAACTCTTTTATAAACGAGTCGAGCTTGAACATGACGATGCTCGGCTCGTTCGCTCGTATAACACTCCATGACACATGAATGTGTCTTTAGTTGTAGAAGTATTGAAAAATAAACGGTTTAGTTTTGTTAAGTGATATTGAGGTAGTAGTACGTCATGAATGTTTGACTTGTTATTCTCTTTTGTTTCTCTTCTTAAGCCTACATTGAGCCGTCATTCATGACTATGGTTTGGGTATGTCCGGCTCGTTTCCAATGTTGGAAAGTGTCTTGACTGTATTCTCATTATTTTAACCGTGTCCGAGAAGTGTTCGAAAACTTCCAAGTTTCCGACACAGAAGAACACGAGAAACAACACTGTCTTGAGGTTTCCGTACTTTATAGGTTCGGATACACAAACTCTTCTAGGCTTCTAGCCCAATGATTTCCCTTTTGTTATGGGCCGGCCCAATATCAAAAGCGGCCCATTTACCATCTTCTATATTAAAATAGGAATTGTATGGCCACAAAACATACAATTCCTCTTTATAGTAAGTCCTCCATAAATTGGAAGACTGGATAACTCTTAGGTAGGGAAATGAACCTATCTCACTTTAGATCGAGGATTTTCCGGATGGTGCCCTCTAGGTTTTGGCTTTTTCGGATGGTACCCAAACTTTTTTAGGTTTTCGGTTGGTACCCCTAAGATTTTTACAGTTCCGTTCCGTACCCTCTTTGCTTATAATCCATCAAAACTAACGTTCGTTTTTTATTACAAAAAATAGAAAAGGAAAAGAATAGGCATACAGAAGGAATTACCTCTCTTCGTCTCTTCGACCACTTACTGCTTCATTATTTGCTTCTCTTTACAATAGGAACGATCAAACGAACCTGTAAACCCTTGAAGTCGAATTGCCGGCGAAACTAACGGTGTCCTAACCGGTGACGAAGACGAAGTGGTGGTGGTGGTGGTACGCCGGAAGCCCTCTTCCAACACCTTCTCTTTAAAGGTAAAACCCTAATCCCTAAATCTCTAATTGTGCATACTTGGGATGATTTGGTGGAAATTGGAGATTCTCTAGTGTTTGTTAGGCATCCTAGAAATAAAATTGGTGTTATCTTTGTGAACTCTAGACATGTAATTAGTCACCCCTGAGTTAGGCATCTCGATGGAGATGGAGTTTGCAAATGCATTATTATTCTTGAAGAGCTGCTGCTATAATGTGAAATTACCTATTCATAATTTCATAGTTTGATTTTCTGGATTTTCTGGATCTTATATATAAGAAGATGTTAGTATCATTTGCATTTTATGGAATATCATTTGCATTTTTATCACTTTGTGATATTCAATAGTTTCGGTGTTTGAAGTCAATGGTTGCGGATCAAAATACTCTTAATAAGGACGCTTGAATGAACTGCTAGTGCTTCTTATATAGTATGACTAAACCATTTTTAACTAGTGCTTCTTATAAAGCTTGAATGGTTATTTGTTGTCTGTTACCATTCAATTTCTTTTCAAAAATTGGACTTGTATGTGAACAGATCGTATATTATTACATGAATTGGTGCTGGAGGAGAGGAGCAGGAATTGGTTTTGTCTTAGCCTTAATTTACTGTCTATAGATTTAGTCTTTGTTCGGAGTTAGCCTTAATTAATTCAATGTCTATAGATTTAGTGTTATGTTAGCCATATAATTGTGAATTAATGTTGTGAATGTAGTGCACTCTTCATGGATTCACGTCATGAGTCGGGGACTTCATCAACACATCTAAGAATGACTGATCAATATTGTATAAACTGTCGTCCACGAAAAAGACTTGTGGCTCGGATCTCACACTCTAAAATGAACCCGGGTAAGATGTATGTGAAATGTGATGATTGCGGCTTTTTTCGATTTGTAAATGAATCGAACTTGATGGTGAAGGAGCAAGAGGAACATGGGCAAAGAAGTAGCTATGAAAGAGACGTAGGTTTGGCAAATGTTGCGAGTTTGCAAGATTTGAGGAATGATATCAAGGACTTAACGACATATATTCGAGGCGTCGTAAAAATAGCAACTTTGTTGTACTTTATTATTGTAGTGATTGTGTTAAAAATGTGACTAGGGTACTTGATGTTGGTTCATTCAAGTTGTGTATGTAAGCTATTATTTCTATGTAAGTTGTTATGGCATACTCAGGCTGCACAATGTTTCTTTTGGTAAAATTTGTGTTTGAACGATTGTTGTAGACTCTTTGGGAGAGGTTGTTAAAGAGTGATTGACATGGTCTTTGATTTAGCTTTTCTATGAGTTTCATGGCCTCTCTCTTTCATCTTTGATTTGTTATGCAGCTTGTAATTATCTTTACCTATGTACATACCATTGGTTCTGTTGGAAATAGATGCATGGGTCTTGTAATCATCCTGCAGATTGAATAAGGCTCGGACGCATTGGTTCTGTTGGGTGGCTGAGAGTCTCCCTGGCTCTCTTTTGTTATTCCATGTCCCATTGTTGCCAGCTTTGAGTTTTGACAGGTAGACTCGTTGTAAATTAGACAGTTTGCACTTAGGTGTTCTGTTTTTGTAAATTAGACGGCTAGGTTGTAAATATCATCCTGCAGATTGTAAATTAGCTTGTAAATATCATAATGCAACATAGGTGTTTTGTTTTTGTAAATTAGACGGCTAAGTTGTTCTGTTTTTGTAAATTAAACAACATAGGTGTTTTGTTTTTGTTGACAGCTCCTTTCTGTAAATTAGACAACTCCTTTCTGTCAATTATACTCAAACATTACCAAAATCAGTTCCTTTCTGTAAATCATACTGCAGCATAGGTGTTCTGTTTATGAATCTATGAACATATTTCATACAGAACTCAGCAAAGGAACTGGTGCTGAAAGCCTGAAAGATTGTCTCAAGATGAGCTGCTGAACAATATCCTGCTATGGATAATAATGTAGTCAACAGAATTTTTGGACACAAGAATCTCAGTTTCAGTTGCTGCATTATGAGAAAATGTGACTAGGTGTTCTGTTTTTGTAAAATCACAGAAGCATCAAGTTTTGAACACACGATTTGATTGTACTCGGGCCTTGATGTCTGCAACCAATTAACCGTATGATTAGCAATCAGGTCCTCATCGGCAATAAACCATATAAGATTAAAAATAAGTATCAGGCCATCATTGGCATCAACAAGTTTACAGAATGCTCGATAAATTTTACATGCTAGACAGATGCATGATAATGCATGTGCCAATAGGTCCACTGACTAAAGTTAAATCCAAGTGGTATACACCAAGTCCTGATTACAGATGCAGAATCTGACAAAAAACAATCACATAAAATGAGAAGAGGGTTCACAAGATTGCAAGATGTTAAAGTGATATGAGTTTAGAACAAAACGTCCAAAAGAGATTCATATACACATCTTTTTTTCTTTTCAGTCATAAATAGTCAATAATTTATTTCAGAGAGTCACGAGAAAGACCAAATTATTCAAGTAATGTTCCAGATTGACAGAACAAGACTTAGTAATTTTTTAGAATTATAGCACATATAAATATTTTGCAACCCCAAAAAACATAAACATAACTATTTTAGAATACAGTTTCATCTCAAATATAATTCCGGAACTAAATTTATTTCCTAGATTATTGAATCCTAATGCATAAACTAATCTCTCAACTAAAGCTTTGACACTGAATTTACAATTTCACACTCTTTTACTACCACAAGAAATCAGTTATCAAGAAATATCAGAAATAAGCAGCAAAATCAGCAAGTACAATCAGCAAGTAGAAGCAGCAACATCATAAATAAAACCAGCTTCTGAACAGCAAAATCAGCAAGCATAATCAGCAGTTATCAAGCAAAATCAATTATCAAGCAAAATTTACTTCTGAACAGCAAAATCAGAAAATCAGCAAGTATAAGCAGCAAAATTAGAATTAAAATCAGCTGCTGAACAATATTCTGAACATAAACATAATACAAAACTCAACTACTGAACAATATTCTGAAATTAAACATAATACAAAACTCAGTTGCTGAACAATATTCTGAACATAAACATAATCATAGAAGCAGTTATAAGCAGCAAAATCAGCAAGTATAATCGGCAAGTATAATCAGCAACTATAAGCAGCAAAATCAGAAATAAAATCAAGAAATCAGAAAATCACTGAAGCAATTAATACAAAACTCAGCAAGTATAATCAACCTGAACATAAACATAATAAGTTCACTTCTGAACATAACACAAGTTCACTTCGAAATTCTGAACATAACACAAGTTTCTTGTACATAAAAACAATCTTGCTACATAAACACGATAACAATAACTAAAGATATTGCTTCTCTACTGTTGTTGACTTTCACCAATCCACGGAGCTGAACTTATTACATCGGCTTGAATATCAACGGGATCTATTTTGCTTTTACGCTTTTGTCTTTTGTGTTGTTCAACTCGAACTCCTTCTTGCTCTCTACGCTCCCTTGCAGTCAAGCCGTCTTTACATGTCTTCTTATTATGTCCAAATGCCTAACACCATGTGAATAGAATCCATCAAATATGAGCCCAAATGAAGTAGTTCAAAAAACTTGTATGAATTTTATACATTAGTATATATTTGACATACCTTACAATTGCTACAACGAACCGTGCTTGACCTTTTTCCCTTTCGATTTTCATCCTCTTCTCATCTTCTGTTTGTCGGTGGTCTACCTACTCCCCTTTTCATAGTTGGAGCTTTGAGTATAGGGTGGTCAGTCAGTGTCCATTGTCCTTCGTCGGGTACAAGATGAAAATTCACCGCATATGCCATCTTATATGCTTGCACAGAAAACCATCTAGAAACATAATTTTCTAACGCCACTCCGGACCTTAACTGAAGAATCGCCCTAACCCCGTGTTTGCAAGGGATTCCACTTATTTGCCATTCCCCACAAGCACAAGTTCGTTGTTCCACATTCAATGGATAATATGATTGCCCTTCCTTGACCTCACACTCTGAACTTGAAGCTTGAAAAAACTGTCACAATAATCCACATTCACAAAAACGTAAAACAAAAAAGTTAAACAATCAAAGCTTTTAAACAAAATACCAAATTAAAACTGATCGAATATGTGATCACACCTGAAATCCACGAGAAGCTCGAAAGTGTTTCTTCCATTTCTCTTTCACTTTTGGAGTTGTGTCATTCATCGACCATTTTGATGCATCTTCTTGCCTCTTCACGTATCTAACAATGTGTGTTCTTCTAATCCCTACATAAGAAAAAAATACAAAAATAAGTATATGTTAATCTAAGTTTTTAAAATAATAAAAAATACATTTTGATGCATCTTCTTGCCTTCAAGGAGAGATAACACTGGGGTGCATCTGTCTGTCCCTAAAGTTGAATTGAAACACTCCACAAAGTTGCTTGTATTTTCATCAAAACACATTGTTGTATCAAACTTATGTCTAGCCCAATGCTCTTTTTCGCCCACCTCATGCAACCACTTGACAACACCAAATCCCCCAACTTTCTGTATTTTCTCTAATGTCTTATTGTAGCAAACCACATAATACGCTTGACAACATTCCCATAAGAGGTTATGCATTGCCCGTCCAGGATATTGTTTCTTCAGATTAGCACATAAATGCCTACAACAAATGCACCTACGAACACTAGGCCAAATATCTTCCAAGGCTGGCTCAATGACCTACAAATTCAAAAACTGAGAAATTATGTCACAAAACTAAAACATACAGAAAATAAAATGTAACTAAAATAGTTCATCAAACCTTTTGTCTGTCAGATATGATGGTCAAATTGCCCCGAAATATCTATTCTCACTCTTTTTTTTTTCACTCATTTGGCATCATCTTGCTAGCACGAAATGTTACATTAAATATGTTACATTAAATATTAATAATTTAACTTTTTATCATCATAATTACAAAATGCCACATAAAAACTATTTAAAACAACTTGATGTGTTGAAAATAATAACTTCTCACATCAATTCTCACGTCGGAAGTTAGAGAACATTTTGAACTAGTATATAAGATATGTGGGTTAGTCTTATTGTCAATTGCTTTTACGATGAAATTCGTCAAATTTGTGTTAGATTTGAATCTAACAAACATATGCGCTGCCTGTATTGAACTTTGACAGGATAGGGTTCATCCAACGATGATCCCAAATGACCCCTCAACTCTATCATATTTCACAAACCCAACATTTAAAATCAATGATATGTTACTATCTTATAAAGTTTGGTTATTGAATTATACACTTCTATAGTTCTATGCACTACTAATAAAATTATCCATCTACGAGGATAGGCACATTTCCAAGAAAGAAAGTGGTGGGACCTACGCGTTGCATTTCTTCAATCACGTGTTAAATATGTACCCCAAACCGATAAAGAATCAACTAGCAAATAATCGTTACACGTTCAATCTATAATAATATAATACAATTCTTTTTTAAATAAAGCCACAATATTTTGAAAAAAATATCATGAAGGATGTGACACATCTTCTAACTTTAAATTAAAATAATATATAATATCATATTTTCATATTAAGAATATCTATTATATTTTCCAATGTTAATTTTCTTCTTTTCTTCTCAAATGTTTTGATGATTAGACATTTCGTTTTTTCGGGATTTCTTAGGGCCTATTTATCTGCGGGTTTATAAATCGAGTTTATTTGTTGGTGGGTGTTTACATGTTAATAGGTTTTTTAAATGGGTTAATTCCGGCTTATAAACCTCTAGAAAATAACCTCCTCAATCCAAGGTATTTTTAATGGATGGGTTTATTTTTTCTGTATACTCGAAATTTCCCTCGTTCGCATCTTTACAAATCTGACCATAACATTCACACCCGTGAAGTTGCTTTCTTTCAAAACAACCACATCATTGTCGTCCACAACTATATCTTCGAGATTTGATTTTTCGATTACCCTCCGATTCATATATACATTGGATTATTCTTAAATCTTTTTAGGGGTAAAAATGTATTTTGCACTAAAATAAACCCACAAAAAACCTTAACTAAACATCCTTATCGAAATAATATATATAAACTGATCGAGTTTATAAACCCGAAAATAAACCATAAACCCATATAAACCCATTTTTAGTTTATAAACCCATAAAAATACAAACTTGAATAATCAAGCACGTTTAATTATAAACTTATCTACATTATGTTTATGTAGATAAATATTGTAAAGAGATTTGAATTAAACAATTATGTATCATTTCTGTAAAAGGGACTTATACATTTATAGTAAAAAAACAAAAATAAATATAGCCTAAAGTCTCAACAAAATATTAGAGACTTTGATCGTTAGAATAATACAAATATTTGTAATAAAATCTAGAAATTCCAAAGAAACGAATTCTCTGAAACCGACCCGTTATAGTGATCATATTCGTAATAATCCAAACTATCCGAATTTTGAGGCGCGTAAAAATCACCCAATCCGAAATCCGCCACGTAATTACCCGAATCCAATGGATTATTAAAATCATAAAAATCATAAAACTGGTCGGGTCCACCATCAAACGACACGTCACAACCTTCCCACTGTACAGTCCCATCTGAGATCGAAAGCGAACAAGACTGCGACGGCGACGGCGACGGCGGAGACGGCGGCGGCTGGTGGGTAACATCGGAATTCGCAAACGCGGCGGCCGCAATTTGGATCTCAGTGGGTGAAAGGCGGCGTGAATCAAAATTCACCTGCGGGGGGTTGTCGGGGAAGTTAAGATTGGCGGCTGCAGGTCCACGGAGACAAACCTGGGCAGCGTCGAAAGCACGCGCCGCTTTTTCAGGTGTATCGTATGAGCCGAGCCATATTCGTTCCCGGCTATGAGGTAGCCGGATTTCGGATACCCATTTCCCCCATTTTCTCTTCCTCACGCCGATGTACTTCAACTCCGCCGATTTCCGGTTCGGATCTTGATCTGAACTTGAAGCTGCTGACTTCATCACCATTTTTTTTTCGTTTTAGCTTCGAATTTGATTTTGGTTTTAATTTTTCTTTTCCTTTTTTGTGTTTTGGTTTTGCTTTGTTGTTTGGGGAAAGGAGGCTGTGGGTATATATATGGGAAGAGTTGAGTGAGTGCAGTCAGTGAGAGCGAGGAGAGAGACAATGAAGGAGTGTACACGTGGCAAAGGTGACGTGGAAGTACGCGGCTAGAAAAATGTAATTAGCACGTGGGAGGGGAATTTGTGGATAGAAGTAGCTCGTGATTCAATTTAAGTGGGTGGGGCCTGTACTTCTAAGAAAGCCGCCATGTTACTCGAGGAAAGTAAACAGAAGGTTAGACCCCATCACCCCATCATTCCACGACTATACATTTCTCCGGTTCGGTTCGATTTTTGGATCGGACTGAAATTAACAGGTCTAATCTGATTTTGTAAATATCACAAGTTTTTTCGGTTCATCCGGTCTTGGACCGGACTTGGACCAGTTTTTGGACCAGAATTGTACCGAATAGTTCAGTCCATTTCCGGTATGCATTGTTCCGGACCTTTGAACAATCCTAATTCCGACCCGTTCGTTCGAAAAACGGAGAGACGGGCTCAGATAAGAGAGAAGCTTAATCGGATACGATTAACTCTAAAAGTCCATTTAGAAAAAGAAAAAAAAATTTCAAAATAAAATTATTGTAGATTGATTATACATATTGCATAACATATATTAACATATTATAATTACTAATAAAAGATTTTTAAAATGGGTTGTTCTATTGGGTATTTTACCCGTGCTTTCGGATGGGCTCGGACACAAGTTCAAACCCGATAGTCGGATTGACCCAGATCCAGATAAACAGACTTTACTTTTAGTCCAAATTTGGCCGAATTCGAAAATATCAGATCTAGAAAAAGTATCTATATATACTACTAAAGCAGCACCCATTTTGTCCACGTGTCAACCTCTAAGGTCGTCCACGTCAGCTTTTTTTCAATTTATTTACAGATTTGCCACAACATATTTAAAGATTTTCCATTAATTATTTTATAAGAAAATTTTTTATTAGAATTTGTAAACAGTCGTCATCCCACGTCAATTTTATTAAAATAAATAATTAAAAATAAATAAATCTACCTATCTACCAATCAAAATTAACAAACTAATTTATTGTAACTCGATTTGTTGAGAAAATCTAACGCAAATATTCTAACAAGATTTGACACATTTGTTTAATTTAAAACTAAATCAAATTTATCTCCTCTATCTAAATCTAAGTAAAAGTGATAATATATTAGGGTATAAATATAATACTCGAATAATAATTTTTGTAATAGAATTTTAATTATGTTCTTTTATTTATTTAACAAAAATTAATCCTCATATGTTAGTCATATTAATTAATAAAAATAATTTCTACTATAAATTGATATCAAATGCATGATAGTGAAAATATAATACTTATTAAGACAATCCCGCACAAGGTGCGGGCACTAAACTAGTTTATTGTAGAAATGTGTGTTTCAAAAAATTAAAATTAAAATTAAATTGGGATGAGAAATCAATTAACTTTTTTGTTGAATTTAAAAGTTTAGTTGAAAAAAATTATTTTTTGTTTTTATTTTTAAATAATTTGTTAAATAAGTTCTTCGATTCATATGAAATAAAATTTACATCGAACTAGAAGGGAGACGGGTAACAAGTTGTGTCGTCAATCCTTTTACTCATAATTTGCTTGCTATCGAACATGAAAAAAAAAAAGGTTTGTTAAATCTCAGACAAAAAAAAATGTTATTTCAAAAAAAAAAAACTAATAATCATAATAACGACTCGAGGTCAAAAATAAATTTAGGTTTCACTCGTTCAATAAAATCATTGGTTTTAATAATTTGCTCGTTATCGAACATGAAAATTGATATAAGTAATTTTGATTCCGATTCTTGATTTTATCGAAATCATAGCAACCGAGTTATATAAAGATTTGTTTAATTTTGTTAAAATGTTGTTTCTTCTTAATTCGTCATGTTTAGCATAAGAATATGAGATGGATTATATCATCACGTGTGATTATCCGCTTTAATTATATTATTTTCTTACTTAGAGTCAATAGGCTTTGTTTAATCATTTCATCTAATTATTGTCGTAGTGTCGATACGTGTACAATTGTTTATTACAAAAAGGGATCGTTTTTTCTCCGCAAATGATATAAAATAGAATTTTAATACTATTTTAATAAATAACTAGTTTAGTGCCCGCACCTTGTGCGGGATTGTCTAAATAAGTATTATATTTTCACTTTTATGCATTATATATTTGATATTAATTGATAGTAAAAATTATTTTTATTAATTAATATGACTAACTTATGAGGAATAATTTTTTTTAAAATAAAAAAAGAACATAATTAAATTCTATTACAAAGATTATTATTCGAGTATTATATTTATACCTTAATATATTATCACTTTTAATTAGATTTAGATAGAGGAACAAAATTTGATTTAGTTTTAAATTAAACAAATGTGTCAAATCTTGTTAGAAGATTTGCGTTAGATTTTCTCAACAAATCGCCTTACATTAGATCAGTTTGTTAATTTTGATTGGTAGATAATAGATATGTAGATTTATTTTTTTAAATTATTTATTTTAATAAAATTGACGTGGCATGATGACTGTTTACAAATTCTAATAAAAAAATTTTCTTATAAAATAATTAATGGCAAATCTGTAAATACGTTGTGGCAAATCTGTAAATAAATTGGAAAAAAGCTGACGTGGACGGCTTTAGAGGTTGACACGTGGACAAAATGGGTGCTGCTTTAGTAGTATATATAGATAAAAATAATAATATTTGTAACTATGGAGCTATCTGATGAGAACAGATCGGTCTGTAATAGATAAAAACGATTATAAAACGTTAATTTAAATCAAATCCACCTCCCAAATTCATGGCGTGTGTTTGGTATGTGTGTCTCATAAGACGCACACTCATAACACGCGTCTTGCGAGACACGCATACTCGACTTATGAGACGCACGTATACGGTATATCTCTTTTCTGAGGTATTCAACGGTTGAAATACGTTGTTGTTTTTCTCATCATTATAAATTTCGTTCTTACTGAACATTTTTCTATGTATTTATCCAAAAGACCCTGTCTTTTTGTAATCATATAAACAATGAATATATGTAGGAAGAAATTTAATTTTCGAGATAGGATAACGGTGGAGACTCGAGATAATTGTTGTTTCAAATAAAACAGTTTTCATCACAATTGATTAATTTAGATAACGAGTGAAATGTTAGTATTTCAAACAATAGTTTATTCATATACTCCCTAATCAATAATATAAATATTCGAACATCCAATACGATTTTTAAAAATATACTAAATAACATAAATAATATATTTTTATATTTTTTTTCATTGATTTATCAACATATATAAAGTCGGGTTTTATTCAAGTAAGGCCCATTATTCCGGTATGGTCGTGCGGCCGTCTGTACGGCCGACACGTGTCCCGGAAATTTTTTTTTTTTTTTCTGAACGAGTTTTTTTTTTTTTTTTTTAAAAAAAACGAGTAAAAGTAATAGTTCAAAACTTATTATGGAATAGTTCATAACTTATAAAAGGATAGTTCATGAATTATAATAGAATAGTTCATAGTGTAAAATTTATAAAGGATTGAAAGTAATAGTTCAAAACTTATTATGGAATAGTTCATAACTTATAAAAGGATAGTTCATGAATTATAATAGAATAGTTCATAGTGTAAAATTTATAAAGGATTGAAAGTAATAGTTCAAAACTTATTATGGAATAGTTCATAACTTATAAAAGGATAGTTCATGAATTATAATAGAATAGTTCATAGTGTAAAATTTATAAAGGATTGAAAGTAATAGTTCAAAACTTATTATGGAATAGTTCATAACTTCTAAAAGGATAGTTCATGAATTATAATAGAATAGTTCATAGTGCAAAATTTATAAAGGAGTGAAAGTAATAGTTCAAAACTTATTATGGGATAATTCATGAATTATAATAGAATAGTTCATGAATTATAATAGAATAGTTTAAAGTGCAAAAATTTATAAAGGAATGAAAGTAATAGTTCAAAACTTATTATGGGATAGTTTATGAATTATAATAGAATAGTTCATGGATTATATTAAAAAGTAATAGTTCATGGATTATATGGAAATAGTTCAAAGTTTATAGGATAATAGTGCATAAATTATAACATGGTAGTTCAAATAAATTTTCATTAGTTTCCGGAAAAAAAAAATCGTTTCAGAAAAGAGAAAAAAAAAAAAAAAAATTCGGGACACGTGTCGCCCGTACGGTCGGCCGTACGACCGTACCGCAATAAAAGGGCCGTACCTGAACATTTACCATATAAAGTCATAAATAAATATAAATTAAGATAAAACTAAATTTATTAAGATACCATAAAGTCTATCTCTAACATGATTTTACCCTTTATTAATCAAAACTCCTTACAACCAATCCATTCAAAGTAAAAAGTCAAAAATTACATAAATTAATGTTAACCATCTAAAAAAAATGTAAAACGTTTTATATACATTGTCAAAATTTTACCCTTTATTTGAGCAACCCTACACTAAACCACTTGTCTAATAAAGAATAAGGCCAAGTCTCTTTCTAAATTCTTCACCATTCAATTCCCCTTCACCTCTTCCAAACCATATTTGGTACTTTTACTATATGCCAAAAACCATCACATTCTTGTTTGGTTTTCTCCATAAAAACAAAAGTTCAGATAGTATATATATATACAAGGATGGAAATGGATGCAGAACTACCCGATCCAATCAATCAACTGACCCGAGTGCGTGGGTGAAAACCCAAAGAATTTCGGGTGGTTGGCGGTTGACGGTGAAATTGATGGGTGGTGGGTGGGTATGGGTGTAGGTACAACCATCCACCACCCGTTTCATCTGCCCTGCGTCACCCATATAAAGTATTGTTTGACAATAGCGGCATTCTTAGATCCAAGGGACAAATTGGAATGTGTTGAATGGTATTTCAATAAGATATATGTGGATAAGACATTTGTGGAGATTGAAAAGGTCAAAATTTTGATGTTGGATCTTTTGTATGTGAATCAAGGTTTGAGTGATGATAATGAGAAGCTAGAATATGTCGGGTCAATTTCTAAAGTGCTTAGGAAGAGACATACAATTTTTGATGATGATGATGATTTTGGTCAGTCTAAAAAAAGCCGGAAGAGAAGGCTAGCGTAAAGCCATGAGCTGGACTATTATCTTGAAGAAATTGTATTACCTGATAGTAAAGATTTTGATGTTCTTAAGTTTTGGAAAATTGTTCTAAAGTGTCAAACTTTGCGTAAGATCGCAAAGGACATTTTGGCTAATCTTGTTTCCACGGTGGCTTTTGAAAGTGCTTTTAGTATGGGTGAACGAGTGGTGAGTCCTCATTGTTTTAGGCTCCATGGTGATACTGTATAGACATTAATGTGCTTCAAAACTTCTAAAGTAATTAAAATATGCATGAACCGCTGATTAAAAAAAAAGAATGGGCCCTATGCAAATTTTGAATGAATTAAACAATTTTTTAAACTAACAAGGTAACAACTACAAAACTTTTCTTGTAAAAATGCATGAAACATTTATACAAATACAAACTAACTGAACAAAAATGTATGAATCATTACAAATAACAAGAATTAATCGAACAAAAACTTAAAACGAATAGTACCCAAACTTTGAATTAAAAAGTGTTCGCCTAAACAATGAAAGCATCGAGAAAAATGCTCTATTTGAGCTTAAACAAAAACCTAACCTAACCCTTACCTCCGCCACCTTCAATGGCTTCACCACAGTTTTCATTGGCTTCACCGCCATCTTCCAATGGCTTCACCCGACCTCCTTTCAACCTCCGCTCCACCACCTTCACCCTTTGATGAAAAGCCATCAACGATGAGCGGATAACCTCCCATCTTTCATTCAACCACCGATCGAGTCCCCTCGCCATCACCCCTCACTGAAGATGGCATATTGAAGATTTGGATTTCAATCGGACACAACCTCCAATTCTTCCGTCAGTGCGAAAATGATTGATTCCGGTAAACCACCAAAGGGATAATCTCCCTCTCAAGGGCTTTCAAGCGTTACTAGTCAAACCGGATAGAAAACCCCCTTTTTTCAATCAATTGACTTTTCTACATCCTCGACTTCGGGCTTGTCTCTTCACCACCCTACCCTCTTCCGATTTGCTCTAAATTTCCGGTGAGAACCAAAATCAAGTTCCGGCGGCGAGTTTAGACTAGGGTTTTTTTTTGCTCCTCCTTAGTTTTTAATTGGGCCTAAAGCTTGACACAATTTGGACCTTCCGACTCGGATCTCGCAACCTAACAGTTCCATTCTCGGCCTAACAACACCATTAACCACCCAAAAATGAGAATTAACAAAAAAAAAGAAAAGAAAAGAATGGTAAATTACCATAAGCAACTAATATTCAATACAGAAAAAAGAAAAAAAAAACAACCAAGAAAGTTGGAAAAAATTGGCTTTCTCCCATTTGTTGAAATCAATGATCAAAGAAAGTTACTCTTGAAGGCTCTAGTGGAAATAATTAACCACTCTTAACAATGTCATCCCTACTACATACAAAGCCCCAAAACAATCACTCCCAACAACATAAGTCAACCATATATGGACAATCTTCTCCCTACAAATCATCTTTCTCTTATCCATCAAGTTCTACACCTTTATTCATCAAGATCACTTTGTTCTGCAATCTCGTCTTCTGAGGTTTGATGTAGTCATTTGATGGTGGTTTCATGCGTTTGTCGAGAAGGGGGCGTGAATTTGTGATCGACACGTGACGGCTCTATTGCAGTCCAAATGCGAGGTGTCCACAATTGTTCCCCAAGCTTTCTCCATGTGTACTTCCTTCGAAGATGAACGTTTATACTCGTTGCCTCCTGCTGGCTGGATCATCCTGCTTTTCGGTTTCATTTGGATGTATTTATGTGTATTTCTTTTCTCTTTTATTTGTGGTCCTTCCTGACGGTTTGACCGTCTACCGATTTTTTCGACCTTTCGACCCACTAGATGGTGCGCCGTCTAATGGTTTTGAACCGCTTTCTATTTTCAACAAAAAAGTGTTCGCCTAAAAAAATATTGACATGTGTTAATCCAACAACTTTTCACATTTGCATACCGAAAGAACAAAACAACATCTAAACCTTGTTCTAATATAAAACCATATACCATGCACATGTAAGTCAATAATTGTGAAAGTTCGATATAGAGCGAGGATTGTGTGCATACGAGTACACATGTACAGTAGACTTAGGGCCCGTTTGGTTTATTAAAAAAGGCCCACGGAAACGGATTGATTACGGTTGGGCCAAAAACAAATGTTTGGTTTAAGGCCCGAAAGTAATGAATCCGTTTTGGGCCTGCAATGGTTAAACCCATTTGTTACCCCCACTCAATTCAACGTTAACAATCTTCGTTTCTCTCTCCTCGATACTGCGTCTCCCTTCTTCTCCGGTTGTTCGCATTTCCTTCTTCTCCACTATCGTTCTCTTTAGCTCAGATTCTCACACATGATTAGTTGATAAAGGTAACTTCACACATCCCCATTCTTTTCCACTCTCCGATTTCGTTCTTCTAATTCGTCGTGTTACAAGTGGTGGTGATTGAAGTGCTGGATCTATTGGCACTAGTGAGGAATTGGATCTGGTGAGCACACATCCTTGTTTTGGGTTCTGTCTATTAATTAACTTTTGAGCAACTTGGTATTGGTTTCTAGCTTACTTGTTGCTAGCAATTCTGATCTAGGTTAATTTTTCAACTGAACTGACATGAACTTGAATGTGGAGTTGTTGTTTTATGTTGTGGTTTAATGGCGTTTCTGTTGTTTAAGTTCTTTGTTTTTCTATGAAGCTTAAAATTTGCACTATGGGATGATTTTGACAAATTTTTAGTGAAGTTTGTATATATTTCAATTTGATGATCGAAATTCATACTGTTGGAGTTGATCCCGATTTTAGGATTGTTGTTGATTTTTCCGGTTTTGCATTCAAACAGGGGAGAAATGTTTACAGAGATTGTAGGGAGACAATATTACATGGCCCTTGAGGTCTTAAAGAGAAACTACAGACCATATTACATGGCACCTCAATAATTCATATAATAGGAGCTCTGCAACTGCTGTCCATTGTCCAATAGTTCTTCTGCACTTCTGTATGGAGCCTCTCTTGGTTTGCCACATCTTGCTGCTCATGGAAGGTTACAACCACAGTTTAGCATTATCTTTGAAATCAAGAAACTAATGCACTCGATTGGTCGAAAGTTGATTTATAAAATTAAAACTCATTGTTAACATGTATGGCTTACACCCTCTTCAAAAACAAAGCTTACAGAGAATGCCACTGTCATATGTGCAAGAGATGAAATTACAGCATTGGCTTCTAACTTAATTTGAAGCTTAATTTTACTCTTGAAATATGGTATAGAATATGTGTTTCATACATATATATATACCTTTGGAATCACATTTGTCTTGTAAGTCCTGCTGAGATATTGCTTCAGGTAATACTTTGAAAAGAAAGTTCAGTACCATTCGAGTTTTTGAATGCTATCATATGTTACTGATCAAATAATGGCTACTTTGTGGCTTCTGTATTATCCATGCCAGATTTGAGGGGTTATTCGAGTAGTACGATTCGAGTTTTGATGTGTTTATGTTCGACTTGTTTATTAATAAGTCGAGCCTAAAAACATATAATAATAATAATAATAATAATAATAATAATAATAATAATAATAATAATAATAATGATAAATTTTATTTTTATTCAATGAGATTAATCATTCCATTCATTGATTCCATTCAAACCAAACATAAAAAAAGTATCATTAAGCTCAATTAATCCATTCCTCGATATAACCAAACATATAATAAAAATAACCCTTTCCGTTTCCTTTCCTTCATCTTTTCATTCCGTTTCCGTTTCCGTTTCTCCTTCCGTAACCAAACGGGCCCTTAAGCCCAACACATAAACTGATGAGGTTTCATCCTAAAACTAATTAACGATAAGAGAAATAGTCCACCGACTTTATATTTTTGGTTTAGAATTACCACAACTTTCAATGTGGAACTTATATCTCCATTCCTCAACAATAACTCTTGTATAAACCCCCTCTTCCCATGCTTGTTGTAGCACGCGGCCTGTCTCAGACTCATGTGTGCATACGAGCACACATGCATAGTAGACCAAAGTCCAACACATAAACTGAAGTAGCTCACCGAGTTAGGCTCAGAATGACCACAACTTTCAATGATAACTTATTATCTCACCGCTCTGATACCATGTGAAAGTTCGATATAGACAAACTATAGAGCGAGAGTCGTGTACATACGAACACACATGCACGATACACTCAAACCCAACACATAAACCCGATGAGGTTTCAATGTGAAAATTTATTCTCTCCAACAATAACTCCTGTATAAACCCGTCTTCGCCATGCTTGTTGTAGCACGCCGCCTGTCTCAGACTCTCTTGGTTTGTTGTTATTCGATTTTCTTCTTCTGTTTCACAACAGTTATCCGTTAGTCTTTTTACGATCTTTTTTAACGGTCTCTCGAGCCACCAGACTGTCTGGTGCCTCGGATCCCTTTTCAAAAAAACTCTTGTATAAACAGTTTACAACTGATAATATGCACTTATAAACAATCTGACAAACAAACCCAAAAGTGTCTACAAAGAGCTACTACAAGAGAACAGCTAATTCTCTAACAACAAAATATATCCAAAAGGCTGAATCTAGTGAACAACAAATTTCCGAACATTATTGACGAAATGACGAGTTCGGCTGGAATCAACATCTTCCTCCACACGGATTGCGCCCGTTCATATGTGAAGAGCATAAAGACAATGTGGATTCAAACATAACACCAATCACCAAATGATCCATTTGAAACAAACCGAAAATAACTGCCTAATAGAGCTTCACCTTATCTTGTTACAATGCTGAAAATCTCATGACCTTGATAAGAAACCAAATCAGAAAGGAAGTAGAACCTTGAGTTCAGATTATTCTTACAATCAGTGAGCAGGGGCAGCAGCAGTCTTCTTAAAGTCAATCTTGTCAACCTTGACCTCGCCATCAATGAGCTCGTAGACATAGACAACAACACGGAGAGCATCAATGTCCATAAGCACAAAGCTCGGGTTCACGTCATAGGTGATGCTGCTGTAGGCGCCTGTAGCTGAGCCTGGGTTGATGACAACTCCACCCTCGTGTTTGTATGCCGTGAACTGATGGGTGTGGCCGGTTACCAAGATGTCCACATCCAACTGTCTTTGAAGCATTGCTAGTGAGTCAAGATCACCCCATGGAATAACCTGAACAAAAGGGCAAAGCAAATTAAAGTTTAAACAACATAACACGAGCAAATTTATATAAAAACTTATGTACTAGTGTTTCCCAGCTTGTACATCAAGTTTGTACATTTGGCTGAGCTGGTGAAACTGCAAACTAGTGATCTTAACACCCAAAAGCCGCAAGTTTGTCCAATAATATCATAGAGGCGATAAAATAAACCATAGTAATACGGTATCTTAAAGTTGAAACCATAGGACATAGGCTGACCAAGGCTACAGGTCAGAGAACCCACAAGCTTCCTTCAATAACAGGAAATAAACACCATTAAATAATCTGAACGACATTGCAAGAAAGAAGCATCATACCTGGTGGCCATGGCAAAGTCCTAGCTTAAATTGACCAATGGTAAGGGTTTTGGTCTCTGGATAGCGTGCATCTTCATCATATTCTCCTCGGACAATATGCAGGTCAGGGCAAATTGTTTTCAAATAGTCATGAACTTCCTGCAGACAATTAAAAGATTATAATTTATTTGGTTAACTTAACGGTTCTTTCATTTTTGAATAAATATTGTCTATGTAGTCAATTTATCCCATATGTCACTAAACTAAGATACTAAATCCGTAGTAGAGTAAGTACAGTCTCTTTCAAACAACAGTCAGGTCTGTAACAGAACAGGCACGATACATGGTTTGTAGGACTGCAAATCCCAGAATGATTGTCTTTAATGGATGAAAAGGAAAGACATTAGAAAAATATTACTAGTGATGATTGCTGAACATTCTCAGTTCACACACATTCTCATCTTCTAACCAATGATTTGGAAAACAAAGACAAACACACTACAAAACTGAGGTTGATAACCAACTACTATGACCAGCCTAATGCAGCGTGAGTAGTATTATGATATTATCTGTTGCTTTCTTGCACGATGTCATATGCACCATGCAACATAATCCAATCATTAACAAGTAATCCAATACTACATTCGTCCTCAGATATTCATGTCAAATGAACATGATAGCCAGATGCTTACTGTTATACAACAAAATCTTTAACTAGCAGGCATGTATACACTTGATCGAGTCAAAATTCTAACTAAATTACTTAACGAAGGCCGTCGCATATGTGCATATCAGTTGGCACTTGGCAGAGTAGAAAAAAGTGTACAACTAGAAAGAAGCGGCATACTTTAATACAAAGGTTTCCCGTACAGATGATGTGTTGAATCTTGCCAGGAACGAGCATAGACTTGAACTTGGCTGGGAAATCTGGGGCCCTATGCGGAATGTGTAAATCCCCTATAGCCAACACCAACACCATCTCCTTTTACTCTCTTTCCAAACTCGAGATAGATCTACAAGCCAAACACAGTAGATTGTAAAAACTAAAGTTCATTTTTACCGAAAGCTACAAACCTAGGTGTAAAATGAAGGCCAAATGTGAACATTTGCTACAAAATAGCAATTAATCATTCCCTGAGAAGGAAATACTTGATTTCTATAATTCCCAGTTATATTCGGGAATGGACTTCCCATTAACATATTGAAAATCCAGCTAACTTTGCCTACGAAAACAACCCATGAACAATTCTGCAAATAAATTCAACAAAGGTCAGCGGTAAGCTGGTAACAGATCTACAACAGCCAAAAGTGGGAAGGAAGACCTAGATCTAATGGAAAAGGGCAAACAATACAACAAACTGAATGGAGCCCTAAACAAGTTTGATTGATTTCTAGGAAATGGAAATGGTTCTTTTCTCAATCGACTGCTCTATTCTAGTTCATTCACCATTTGATTTCTTCATTCTGCTCAACACATTCTATCATCTAAAATTCGGTTATCCCAGCGTTGTAAGCAGTTGCTCAACATAGTTCAAGCAAGACAAAATCACGAACAAAACAAATGAAAAATAGCATATCAGTTGTCAGCAATGCACATCTGTACAGCAATTGCATAGCCAAATGAAAATCGGATGATCAACCCTAATTCAAACTTCAAACATAGCCACTTGTCCAAATTAACAATAACTTCTTCCCAATTTTATTGGCAAATTCAAACAACGAAACTTTAGAATACATCCGATACACATATCCTGAAAAACGTAAACCTTTCCAGCAAAAATCAGAGGGAAGATGAAGAACCTGATTAGGTTTTTACCAATTCAGTGATCCAGTGATGGGAGACGTTATAGCTTCAACAGAGAGACGGAGAAGCAGCGCTGGTAATGGGAAACGAGCGATCAATCCAGCGAGAGAGAGTAGAGATGGGGAGCTGCTCGACGGTCAAGAGAGAGAGAGGGGAATGTAGAAGACGATTACCTTCAGCTAGGAAAAAAAAAAAAAGTATTTCTAAAGAATAATTAGAAGTGATACGTAGGATAAATTTATTAGGCCTGTGCATACGGTCCAGACCGGACCGGACCGGTGGACCGTAAATTAAGAAAACCTTGGACCGTAGATCGGACTGGGACCGGTCCGGTTCTGGGTTAGACCGGTTTGTACATAAATTGTGCAATTTTGAACATTGCGGACCGGACCGGATTGGACCGGTTTGTACCTTAATTGTGCAATTTTGGTGAGGTTTTCCGGTCCAAAACCGGACCGGAATGGACCGAATTGGACCGGACTGGACCGGAAATTCGTAGTTTACGGTCCAACTCGGGTTACGGTTTTATACGGTCCAAAAACCGGACCGGATCGTAACCCGAATTTTCATTAAAAACTGGACCATAGACCGGACCGGAACCGGTCCGGTCCGATTTTGCACAGCCCTAAAATTTATCGCTCTTAGAAAAGAAGAAAAAAAAACATATTTAAATGTAAATTAATACAAACTATGAAAGCATAAGCCAAAAATAAGAAATACTTTACAAAAATCTCAAACTTATACAATGTTATAATAAAAAATATATAGCTTTGTATTTATATATTTGAAATTACACAAAAGTACTTGAAATCTTATACTTTATAAAAAAAACACCCCTTAAGTCTTAGATATATCAAAATTACTTGTTATTTATCTTAACTTGAAAATATGGGTTCATTCATTAAATTTGTAATAAATCATAAAATCTCATAATTTTTCATAAGTTTTATAATATATTAGTTGATTTGAATAATTTTCGCTTCCAACAAGTCTCATAAACCGTATAAGTTATATGCATGTATCGTGTTTTACATAAATATATTAATTATTTTAATTTTTTCGAGTGAATTTACAACTTAAATTCTCACCAAATTATTTTCTTTCATGATAGTTATTATTTAAAATGGATATTTGAGGTAATTAAAAAGGTATTTAATAAAAAATTTTAAAATAAGAACTAGTTTTGTGATATTTCTAAAATAAGGGAATTTTATTGTAATTTTTGACAGATTTAAGAAATTTTGTTTAATCTAAATGTTATGCATACTTTGCAATTGATATTTTATTTAGGCATCTCAAAAAATAAATTTTATATATTTATAGAAATTTAATAAAATTAGTGATTGAGTTTTTAAATTACTTGTGTACATAAATTTATAATCTATTTAATAAAAGTAATTTCTATAATGAGGGAATTTTAACTGTGTCATCTTTCACTATTATCCTATTTAATCCAATTTTTTTTATCTAAAACAAAATTTTATAAAAAAACCTGTTTAATCTAATTCTTATTTCATTTATAAATTTTAAATAGTAGTTTGTTTTGGTTTATTTGGCATGTAGAGGCGAGCTTTTTGACAAGCTCAAGTTCTTTCATTTATAAACGAGTTGAACCGAGTTTTAAACATGTTTTATATTTGACTTATTTAAACGGTAAACTCCTTTTTCTTTGAGCTTTTTGTTAAATCTAAAGTAGTTCGGCAAATATAAAACCCCCTACTCATTTATATACGATCCGAATATATATTTTAAAGAAATTTTAAGAAAATATCATTAAATTTTGTTTTAAAAGAAATAACAAAACTAATCATGGCAATCCACACGGCACAACTACTCATCTTTGGTTCTTGAACCTTCTAGGGTTTTTATCCTTTCTACTTCACCACTTTCCACTGCGACTCCTGCAATATCCTCATCCACTCCCCTGAACTCTAACCCGCTTCTCCTGGCATTTCTCTTCAATTTTCCAAGGTAAGTTGTTAACATTTAGTAAAATCGCTGTTGTATTGCTCTTATCCTTTCTGGGTCTTGTTCTCAAGTCTTTCCATTGACATTCAAGTTTGTGGGTTTAGGGTTTTCAAATTTATTTTTGCAGGAAATGGCAGCTTCACAGCTCACTGCTTCAACAGTTACAACAAGGGCTTTACCCACATTTGATGGGCTTAGATCTTCACCTATCAAGCTATGTTCTTTTGCGCCATTGAAACAAACTAGCAGGTGTTTTAGGCCTTTGGTTGTCAAAGCTGCAACTGTTATTGCCCCAAAGGTACATGGTTTTTATTTCATTTGAGTTGTGTTATTAGTGTTGTCTGTATTTGATTGTTTGGAGAAGCACTGTTGATGATTGTTGTGGTTGAATTAGAACTTGATAGACTTTGATTAATATAGCTTGAAAAGAAATGGATTTTTTAAGCTGTCCATTGGATATTGGTTATCCTTGTGTGAGGATTATGAAAGATTGATTGGAGAACATATATTTGTTCGTTCAAGCCCAGCTTGGCTAGATATGATTTTTCGAATCGGTGAATTACATTTGCCCTTATCTCTAGGATATGGGTTGGACCAGTTCGAATTGCCGCATTGGATCAACTCTAATTTGTTGTAATCATCTAATGACATGGTTGTGATGACCTGAGCCTAGGAATCTCTAATTGATCTTCATTGAGCTATTAGCTAAAATGATTTCTTGTACGAGGCAGTGCTACAAACCTTCATTAGAGGATGAGGATTTGCTAGCTTATATATATGCCACAGGGAGATTGGTTGTAATATATTCATTTAGTTTTGGCTTCACAAGATTTGTAGGCTCAATATGTTCGTGTCTGCTTTTACAGTTCACCTCAGTGAAGCCAACCGCCGATAGAGTTTTGGTGAAAATTAAGGCTGCAGAGGAGAAGACTCTTGGTGGTATTTTACTTCCATCAACTGCTGTAACAAAGCCACAATCTGGCGAGGTCGTTGCCTTAGGAGAGGGAAGGACTGTCGGGAAGAACAAGATTGAGATAAGCTTGGAGGTCAGTTTGTCAAACAATGTTTGGTAAGAGACAGTGTTATTACGTTTGTCACTAATAACTTAAACTGTTGATAATTTTGCAGCCAGGAACTCAAGTTGTATATTCCAAGTATGCAGGCACCGAGCTAGAGTTCAATGGATCAACTCATCTCCTCTTGAAGGAGGATGACATTGTTGGAATCCTCGAAACTGATGAAATAAAAGATCTTAAGCCTTTAAACGAGAGAATTCTCATTAAGGTATATCAGTAAATGCTGTTTCTTACATGCATATCAACAAAGTCTGCTTGTGAAACTGTTTTGAGTCCTTCAGCTTTTCCATATCATTGACAATAATAGTTAATCAACTTCAATTTTCTTAGATGCTTGTGAAATTGTTTTGTTACTAGTTCAACAACGAATTTTCTCAAAAGTGTATGTGAACATTTTGATTCGAATATTGTACACGTGTGCAGGTTGCTGAGGCTGAGGAGAAAACAGCCGGAGGGCTACTGTTGACAGATGCTGCCAAGGAAAAACCGTCCATAGGAACTGTAAGTTCGTCCTATTTAATGCACTTTCTTGTATTCCGTTTCTATTTTTTTGCGTTTTTAACAAGTGCTTGTATAGTGAAAACCTTCTTCATGTTCTTAAGTTCAAGGAAACTTTAACCCTTTTTTCTAGATGATACATTAATACAGCTTGAGTGATCTACAAGTAGAGTATCAGCTTAAATTTCCAAATATCGCCACTATTTTCAGGTGATAGCCGTAGGACCCGGCCCTTTGGATGAAGAAGGCAAGAGGAAGCCAGTTTCAGTATCAGCAGGCGATACAGTTCTCTACTCGAAATATGCAGGTAATGAATTCAAGGGCAGTGATGGGTCTCAGTATATAGTGTTGAAGGCATCAGATGTAATGGCTGTTCTGTCTTAATTGCCAAACTAATACGAGGACAGTGAGAAAACGTAGCTGGAAATCGTGCTAGTTTATATTGTTGGAAAATTCAGGTGAAAGTGTTCATATGAGAGCTGGAGAGCTTCCTTGATTTTGAATGTTGCAATAAGTTGGAGTTTTGAGTTATATTCCTCTTTTCTGACTTGCTTTTGAACTTGTTATTTCTTGTGGTATCTCTTGCATTCAAAGTAAGTTAACAACATGATGAAATGGATATACCATTACAGATTATAATGTTATAAAGAGTGGAATGACTAACTAGCTTATTATAGTGTACTATTAGTACCCGTCTCCTTTTTTTAAAGTAGGTATACAATGGATATATCTAGAATGGATATAGCGGCGATTTAGGTCCGTTTGAAAATTTTGAGCTTATTAAAGCCGAAGCTTATGGATCATTTGCAAAATTGGAGCTTATTAAAGCCGAAGCTTATGGATCATTTGCAAAATTGGAGCTTATTAAAGCTGAAGCTTATTGGTACATGAAAACTTACTGTGATTGAAATACGTAATCGATTGAATGAACTTATTTTTTTTTTATAAACTTAATGCATGTTTGGAAGAACAAAAAAATCTTGTTGCAACTACAGAAAAAAAAAGAAGCTTGATGTGCGTAAAATTATCTAAAAGAGTTTATTTATTTATTTAATATTAATTTTGTAGGATTATATTTATAATATCATTCATTAAGCTATCATACCTCATAAGGTTGTATTGTTAACTGTGGGTATGGACGCTAATAATCCGTCTGATTAGGCTAGTTGGCCTTAGTAAAAATATAATATAAGGTTGATAGACTACTGCTGCGATTGCCAAAATTTTACTGGGTTTATGTACCGAGCTAACCCGTCGGAATTTCACTTAAACATACACCATAATCGATTATCTTGATCGCGCAATATTGGAACATACCACATTTGATAATAGATATGAGAAAACAAAGGCGAATTTGACCGGACCATATAGAGGTTCAGATAAGGACTATCCTGGACCTTAACCTGTAAACTCATAAAGATAGATCAACATGATTCTCTACCGAACCTGTACCATTAAATCATAAAGACGGACCAACGATTTTGAAACAGATGCACAATTCACAACCGAACCAAACCTTGTAAACTTATAAAGACAGACGATAAAAAAAATCTTCCAACTGCAGACTCAAACGGCCAGTAACAAGATTCAGCAATGGTGAAAGCAAACTGTCATCGCATAACACCAAAAGGCTAAAAAAAATGTAACCAATAAGAAAAGCTTTGCAAATGCTGACATATGACACAGTTATCTCAAGGTTATCATACATAATCAGCCTTGACCAACAAAGACATACAAATAAGACATCTCCTCATCAGTGCCAACTCAAGACAACACAAGATACACGGGCGCAAGTGAACAGACCGTACCGTTTAAGATATTTAGACGGTCTATTTAACAACCCTCAAAGGAACAGCAAGAACAATGGAAAGGAAAGTTGCTAATGCTAAACTTGTAAGAAACCAAATCAAAAGAGTACATCCAAGTAAACAAATTTTGCATCAAAAGAAGCCTCAAAAGCCAGTATTTCCCAGTTCAATGGCTCGAGCAGCTTCAACACGAGTACTGTATCTAACAAACCCAAAACCCTTGTCTTGTTGAACTCGTACATCTTCAGATCAAAAGCAGCATAGGTCATGATTCTGTTATAATATAAATTTGCAACAAGACAGTTCTGTATTGAGGATTTAAACTCGGTTACATCACAACTAACAGAACAAATTAAACAAATAAGACTCATTGGCCAACTAAGAGAACATTAAGATCAACGTTTCAGTACAACAACCATGTCCTAATCCTGATTTTGGTAACAGAATATAAAATTCTTGATACAGATCGCAAACGTAAAAGACATAACGTAGCCAATGTGGTTTCACTGTCCAAAAGGAAGACATTGGACTCTGATTTTTAATACATCAATGAAGTTGGTAGCAGAGTATTCTTCTTTCAGGGAAGTAGAACCGGAATTGAGTAATACTTCATAAAATAAAGCTCAATGAATACAAAGACAGAAGTAAAAAAGAGGGGTCCTTGCCTCAGGAGCGAGATTGCCAACACAGACAGTTCTGTACTGAGGATTTAAACTCGGTTACATCACAACTAACATATCTGCCATTGCCTTCAGGCTTGCAGCTGTACAAAAAAATAAACACACCTTAACAGTAACAGACGTTTATCATCAGCAATCTGCCAACTATCAAACCTCTACCAATTTTCACAATTCCAATTTCCAAATATGCGTTCATTATAGCTCAACCTTCAAAGTGAACAAAAACAATGTATGCATATGGGAAAAGACTATAAAAAAAACTCTAGTACAGTCTCAGACTCTCAAAGTCTATCAACAATATCTCTCAGAATTTATGTATGTGAACTTATCAGATGTTCCATCACACTCTTAGAATCTGAACTCTGCTTATCATCACCAGCAACAGACCCTTTGTGGCCCAATTGCAATGGATCTGCTTGCTTCCAAGCCACTTGCCTATACATGATATACTAAACAAAGAAAATCAGCAACTGAAAAATGACAATATAGGTCAAACAAGCATGAGATTTTATGCCAAAAACTACTCAGTCTTCTTTAAAAAATAACTATTATTTCTACACACAAAAACAGTATGCATTAACAACGATTCATGTAACTTTTCAACAAGTTTTCCATAAATAGAAAACAATCACAATTTGAAATCAATTTTTTCCATCATCTCTGCTATCTTGATTAAGACTTTCTGAAATTTCAAGCCACTTGCTCCTTTTTCAAAGGAAAACTATAGTATCTACACACTGTAACTGAACTTTTAGCTTAGTACAAGATCCTGCAATGGTGCAACCCATGATGAAACACATGCTTATTTATTCACAACCCTGAATTAGCAACATTTATCTATAGGTGGATGAAAATTCCCCACATATCTTCAAATTATATCAGATATAGCAATGAAATTGTTCAAGCTTCGAACAGAAACATGCATACACCATTCGGAGTGTGATGCCACACAAATGGACGACATAAGTGCACATCCTAATAGGACACTTTCCTCAAAATAACATGAACAAGAATTTCAAGAGTTCCATAAAGCCACCCACTAATAATAAAAATAAAATTTAAAAAGTGAAAGAGGCATTAGCAGTAGTAAGAGGGTGAATGAAAAATATAACAAAACATAAAGAAAAACAAAGATGAAAAGGAAAATGGAAAATATTTATTAGGCAATTATACACTGCGGCATGAACTTGAATCCAAGCCCCAGGTGGCAGAATTCCACTGAAGAAAGGTTCTATCTGCAAAATAGAAATGTAAAATACAAGAAAAAGGGGGGAAATCCTACATATAAAAGTTTCAAACATATGGGTGTATTCAAGAACTTCCCATAACCAAAGGTCAACCCTCATCTCCATTGAAAAATGGAGTATTTCACAAAAGTCAAGAAATGACTGAAATCACAGCAACTACATATGATGAATAAAAAAGAGAAACAAATGATTCAAGAAGTAGAAGAAGAAGACTATGGAGCGAGAAGCTGCTAAATCAAAACTAAATGAGTACAATAAGATAAACAATTAACTAAAAAACTGTTTTTATTAAAAAACTGCTAAAATAAGCATCCAATATCCCCTCAACAAAACAGCACACAAACCCAAGAATAACCTAAAGCTAAAACTAATACTAAGATCTCATCTAATGAGACTTACAAGTAACTTGAACAGCAAGTCTCTTCTTAAGGCTTGCAGCACAATTGGCTGCTGAACCAAAACTCTCTTCAGAGACATTCAAGCTACAAATTTCCTTACCAACACAAGCTTCTCTCACTACATCAAACACATCTTTGTCACTCTTGCAACTGCCCTCAAAAAATTCTCCACAAGCGCCCTTAGGATCACCGAAGCTTACAAACTCAACATCCGAAATGTGGGCACCTCCCTGACAAGCGAGGACGACAGTTGTCCCCTCCTCTGCATGGGCACACGACTTTCCAACGGTAACGGTCTTGAATGCAACGTAGGAAGGGTTTCCTCCCATCTCCTCGAAGAGGACTATGGTGTTGTTGTCTTCATTGAGGAAGTCACGGGGAACGTGGTAGTATTGTTGAGTTGGCTTTCCACAGTTTGTGACACATTTAGAGTTGGAGTAGGATCCACGGTAGTCACATGGGTCCACACTGCAACCTTCCGTGTCAGCCAAGTAACTTGGCCAATATCGTCCAATGTTGTGACCATTAATCCATGCAAACCCTTTTCCCATGCCTATTAGGTCTACTACTACCGGGTCTGTCCCCAACGGAGCCTTGAACGAGGCCTGAAAAAACACACGTTTATATCTGCCAGAATTATTGATATTTTAAATACACGTTTATGTTGTTTGGTTCTGCCAGAATTATTGATATTTTAACATAACTTTTATTTACCTTGTACCAAGTCATCATCTTATCGAGAGGAAGGTCAGAAGATCGCCATAGAGAGTTTTGATTGCTCTCTTGATAGACTTTCTTGATGTCAACTCCATCCAAACCGACCTTGTAACTCCATCTGTACGACGACAAGTCCTTGATGATGGTTTCGTCGCCTTTTTGGCTAACTAACTCAACCGGTCCAGGTACTCCATTCTGAACCATGTCGAATTTAGGGCCATAGTTTTGCAATCCAACAGTTGCACTTAACAATGTGATGATGTTCTTTCCTGGAAGCAACTTCACCTTCTCCTCATAAACATAGTTGAACACTCCATATGTTGCCCATGTCGAACCTAAAAACAAAACTAAATTAGCATCCTATTCTGTCATATCATACACACTCCATATGTGTTACTATCATACTCACCGAGATGCTTTCCGTTCACGTATGCATGGAGGACTTGGCCGGTGGCATTGACTCTA
Organism: Fagopyrum homotropicum; assembly: GCA_033239125.1. Lineage (NCBI taxonomy): Eukaryota > Viridiplantae > Streptophyta > Magnoliopsida > Caryophyllales > Polygonaceae > Fagopyrum > Fagopyrum homotropicum. The sequence goes on from BSWB01000003.1 coordinate 156,544,525, forward strand.
AGAGTCATGTTATTACTCCACACAGGATCATCCTTGTTTACATTGACTCTGTAAAAACATAATTTAACTTATAAATGTTCCAGATCAATGTAAACGTTATCGATTCATAGTTTCAAAGTTCATTTCTGAAGTTGTTTTACTTACTCGGTGCTGTACCACAAATAGTCACTAGCATCATTAGCTGCAGCTTTCTGATCAATAAGAAGATTGGCAGTGAAATCAGCTTTCTTGAGTTGAAGAACAGAGTGATGAATGTGCTCAGGCATCCAAGACCAAGAGAGGGGCGCAGCTGTATCGTCAACATCATTTGATTTCTTCACCATGATGGTAGTTTGAGCACCCACCTTAGCAGTGTTATAGACTTCAGTTTTGCAATCTGGAAGAATACTAACTGACCAAGCTGGGACATTATAGTCATTGCCTCCATACGATACTGTAGCATCACTTGAACCATTTGTGTTGCCAAAGAAGCATCCGGATATCGAATCGGTACTGTATTTTGTAAACTGTTTAACCAAACCCAAACAAAAACATTTTTAGATTGAACGTTTTGTCTCAGGCTCATAACTTATTAACTTATCATGAATGCAAAACTTATCGTACCGAAAGCCAGTTACCCATGTCAACGTGAGAGATGTTTCCATGGGTGAGAGTCTTCTCCATCGACTTCAGTGTTTCATGAAGTACCTACAAATGACCCCATTTGGGCTGGTTCAAGTTGCCTTTATAAATCAAACAATAACATTAAATTCAAGATTCAGTGTTGTACGATTTTTATGTTGTAAGTGCAAGTTATGAGATTATACCGAATTCGTCAAGAGGAGCATCATAGTCATAAGATGTAGTAATGTATGGACCACCGGCTGTTCTTCCGAAGTTAGTACCACCATGATACTAACTGCATCAAATAGAATCATTTAGAACAACATAGATAATTATAAAACATTCGGTTTTTAGTTACTTACCATGTAGTAGTTTTGGAAGGTTCCTCCGTTTTGGAAGAAACGGGCAACGGAATAAGCAAGGTCCTCTGCGGTTCTATGTGGGTCTTTTCCACCCCAATTCTTAAACCTATGAAATTTTATCACAATCTCAAACACTTGAAAATCCGAAAAGAATATCAATTCACAAAGAAGAAAAACCTCACCATCCAGTCCATTTTTCGGTCCACATTTTCGGGCTCTTGTTATTAGGAGCGAAATGATCACAATACCAACCATTGCATGTGTTGATCTAATTAAACACAACATATATTAATGTTTTAACGAAAACCAACCATCAAAATTTTCAATCTTTCTTTCCTCAGTAGATTTAGTTTCAAACAGAGGGTTAAGGCAAAAGGAATTTGATAAGATGTGAGGAATGAGCTTGAACTTGACTTGACTTTCCCTTATTTGGGAATTCATCTTTCTTTCCTCAGTGGATTTAGTTTCAGTTTACTCCTTTCACTTATTTGGGAATTCAATCTCTTTTCCTCTCGAAAGGAAGAACTCATGTGAAGCCTCATTTTTCTATATAGACGTTGATAAAAACTGACCTTTACAGAACGTCACAACTTCAGTAGAAGCCTCAGCAGTGACATCAAGATAAGCTTCTAAACCATTTCCAAGACGCTATTATCATCCTATGTAGAAATCAAGTGAAATGTCAAAAAAAAGCTTTGTAGTATAAATTTCACCATTCAATTTGGGCTAGCCGCTAAGTGACTACATATCCCTACTTTTCAATCATGAATGTACAAATAGTAATTGTGGAAAGTGAGGGAGCAAGACCCAATTAATATATGTGAAGTGAAACTATTTAGCTTCTGTTGAGCTTACGACCAGACATTTTCTCCGACTCGTACAACATGTGGGTTATCAGTTCCTTCACTGCACTACAAAAGAAAAACTCATCATCTTCCCATAGATCTCTCTAACGTGGTTGTAACTTTGTCAAATTAAGTCTTCATCTCAAGAAATGGTCAGATGGGTTTGTTTTGCTTGGATATGGAAACCCAGCTTCTGCAAAGAACTGCACGTATATACATTTTCTAACGAAAACCAACCATCAAAATTATATCAATAGCTTTACTGCAATTTACAACTTCTTTGTGACCTTTGCTTCTCAAAACTAGACAGATTCACTCACAGACAGAAGAAAAAGATCATTTGCACCACAACAATTGCGCTATCAAGACCACTCGTGGGCTCATCCAAGAAAAGTGTTAGCAATTTTTTTCCCTGATGGCTAATGGTCGCTTCAGACAATTTTTTACCTAAATTAATAAGCTATTGAGTCAATGGCTCAGTGGAAAAAAAAAACTTACACAGTGACTTGCATAACATTGAAAAAGAATTAGCAATTTTCTGAGACCAAGAAACCCTGATTAGATAAAATATGGCCCTTTAATGCCAATTTGTAATTTTCTTCCCCTAATGGTCGCTTCTGGCATTTTCCACCTAAATTCATAGACTATTGAGTCAATGACTTAATAGAAAGAAGAGTTACACAATGACTTGCATAACATTGACAGTGAATTGGCAATTTCCCTAGATGCAAATTGTAAAACATGTTCATAGACTCATAATAACCTTATGATGAACATATAAAAAGAACAGCAAAATTTTCGACATACCAGTACAAGCAGAATTTACGTTGAAGAAATGAACAAAAATTAAGCCAGTGGTCAGTTCTGAGAATACAGATAAATGAAGAAATGAACAAAAATTAACCGTCATTAAATTACAGTTACTTACATGGGCTTCAATGTCCATAAGCACAAAGCTTGGGTTCACGTCATAGGTGATGCTGCTGTAGGCGCCTGTAACTGAGCCTGGGTTGATGACAACTTCACCCTGTGTTTGTATGCTGTGAACTGATGGGTGTGGCCGGTTACCAAAATGTCCACATCCCATTGTCTTTGAAGCATTGCTAGCGAGTCAAGATCACCCCATTGAATAACCTGACCAAAAGGGCAAATTAAATTAAAGTTTAAACCACATAACATGGGTACATTTATATCATAACTGATGTACTAGTGTTTCCCAGCTTATACATCCAGTTTGTATTTTTGGTTGAGCTGGTGAAACTGCAAACTAGTGATCTCAAAACCTGAAAGCCACAAGATTTGTTCAATAACAGGAAATAAAGACCATTAAAGAATCTGAACGACCTTGCCAGAAAGAATCATCATACCTGATGGCCATGGCAAAGTCCTAGCTTAAATTCACCAATGGTTAGGGTGCATCTTCATCATATTCTCCTCAGAAAATATGTAGGTCAGGACAAATTGTTTTCAAATAGTCATGAACTTCCTGCAGACTTTTAAGAGATTATTATTTATTTGGTTAAATTAATGTTTTTTTTCATTTTTGTATAAATATTGTCTATAATAGTCAATTTATCCCATATCTCACTGAACTAACATACTAAATCTGTAGTAGAGTAAGTACAGTATCTTTCAAACAGCAGTTGGGTATTTAACAGAATAGGCACACTACATGATTTGTAGTAATGCAAGTCCCTGAATGAGTGCTTTTAATGGATGGAATGGAAATATGTAAATACTAGCATATGAGGGCAAGTTTTGTAAATACAGCGATAAGTGGTCTGTTAGTTGGTTGCTCTTGAGTCTTGACAGATATAAAAAACTATGTAACAGTGATGTTCCAAGTAATGAAAAACAAAATTAGTTTCTTCTTCAACTTTACTCTTCAAAGAAAGACATTATCAAAGTATTACTAGTGATGTTTGCTGAACAACATTTTCACACAAGTTAAACAGTCTTCATCTTCTAACCAATGATTTGAAAAACAAAGACAAACACACAACACAGCTGAGGTTGATAACCAACTACTATGACCAGATGCCATATGCACCAATGCACCATAGGCCATATGCACCAATGCACCATAGGCCAATCATTAACAAATAATCTAGTACTACATTCGTCCTCAGAGATTCATGTAAAATGAACATGAAGGCCAGATGTTTACTTTTACACAACAAAATCTTCAACCAGCAGGCATATATATACCTTGATCCAGTCAAAACTCGAAGAAATCAACTAAATTACTAAACAAAGTGTTGGGGAAAACTCCGCGTTCCCGACACACACCGAGTATATAAGCAAGTATTTTGTTGCGCACTCACACTCGTACACCTCACTTGTATATAAGCCTTTAATCGAACACACACTCTTTGTTACATTACATTGCAAACAGCAAAATATATATATATATATATATATATATATATATATATATATATATATATATATAGGGTGTGGTTCCCATGAGAACACCCCCTAACGTGAGAACATGAGAACAATCGTACACCATTGGATGTGAGTATTAAGGGTTGAGATTTAGAGTAGATATCAAAAATAATAATAATTAGGAATCCAACAATAACTACGAATAATCCACTCAACGAACAATAACTACGAATAATACATTAAACGATATGGCACATTCGTAACAAAACTAATAATAATTACGAATCTGTTCTCATGTTCTCACGTTAGGGGTGATAACAATAATATCTGTTCAGTTACAGATTTATTAGTTAGAGTGAAGATTTGGTTTGTTAGTAGAATATCTCTGCAGAATAGGTTTTCCCTTTGTGTATATATATCTCACGATTACTTCAATAATAAACACAGTTGAGTTCTATTGCTCATATGGTATCAGAGGTTATCGATCCAAACACGATAACTTCACCATGGCTGAATACTCAACCACACTACCAAACCCTCATGAACCAACGAAACCTTTCATTGTTGCTGTCCTCACAAACATCATTAAACTTACCCCTACAAACTATATCACTTGGAAGCAAGCAATTTTGGCTACCCTTGAAGGATACGATCTTGATGGGTACATCCTTGGTACCATTGAAATACCCAGCAAAACTCTCCCAAACACAACCAACACAAATCCTGCATTTAGGACATACACAAGACAAGACCGCCTGATTTATGGCGCCTTACTTGGGACGTTATCTGCTGATGTTGCCAACTTCGTAGCAAATACAACAAGTTCTCGTGAAGTCTGGGAAACACTGAGGCTCACCTATGGCAACCCATCCAGAGGCCATGTCAAACAGATAAAAGAGAGACTGAGAACAATGACAAAAGGCACTGATTCAGTGTCTGTCTATATGCAGAATGTGCGCAAGGCCACCAACCTTTTAGCTTCTCTTGACTCACCAGTTTCAACTGAAGATCTGACAGATTATGTGCTGAAAGGGCTAGATGAGCCATATCTACCGGTGGTTCATGCTATAAATGCCAGGGACACATCTATTGCCTTCGAAGAACTGCATGAAAAGCTCATAAACCATGAGCTTTCATTAAAGCATAATCACAAAGAAGCTGGAGGAGTGATGACGGCTTTCACAGCTCAATCCAAGCAATGGAAGAACAATGGTAAGTCAAACTTCACTGCGTTTCCACATGCTACTCAGGCACCAAACAACAACTCTAATCGCCCCTACCAGTCCTCTAACAATAAAAGTGACCCTCAACCAAACCAGACCAATGTCTCTAAACCTTTCAAAGGCAGATGCCAATGGTGTCGTCAGATTGGACACGTTTTGGCACAATGTAGGGTCTATAAGTCCCTTCATCCGACTATTGAGGTTCCATCGTCGGCCAGATTTCCATCCTTCCCAACTCATCAGACCAACACCATCGCCACACAACCTTCCTCTTCCCCTTGGTTGATTGACAGTGGTGCTTCTCATCATGTAACCAACGACCTAAATAATCTTGCTCTACACAATCCCTACACTGGTGATGATCAAATGATAGTGGGAAATGGTAAGGGTCTATCTATATCTCATGTTGGTTCTACAACGATCAAACCCTCCAATGTTCATTTATCTAATGTCTTATGTGTCCCAAATATGTCCAAAAATATTGTGTCAGTATCTAAGCTCACCAATGATACTTCATGTTCCGTTGTCTTTTCCTCTGATGGCTTCCAGGTGCAGGATCACAAGGACAACAAAGTCATTCTTAAGGGACCATGTGTGGATGGCGTCTATATCTGGCCTCAATCAAATCTGTTGGCAAACACGGCTATTTATGCCTCATCTAGTTCCATGCATCATAAACTAGGGCATCCTTCTTCAGAAGTTTTTCAATTCCTTAATAAAAGTGCTAATCTAGGCTGTAATTCTTTTCTTCAAAAAGATTGTCAAGCTTGCAACATGAATAAATCACACAAGCTCCCATTTCATCAGTCTACAATTGTCTCAACTCAACCTCTTGAGGTCATTTTTAGTGATGTGTGGACTTCACCTCTACCTTCATTTGATTCATTTAAATACTATGTGATTTTCATTGATCACTATACCAAGTACACATGGTTATACCCTCTTAGGTACAAATCTGAAACAAAATCCACATTCATTAAATTTAGGTCTCTTGTTGAGAGCTATTTTCAACGACATATCAAGGTGCTATATTCCGACAATGGGGGGGAATACATTGCACTTCGCACATTTCTTGGTGATCATGGAATCACCCACCTTACCTCACCTCCACATACACCCGAACACAATGGGCTAGCTGAAAGAAAGCATCGTCACATTGTTGAGACGGGACTTACTCTTCTTTCTCACTCATCTATGCCTCTGGATCATTGGCCTTTGGCCATGATCACAGCAACTTATCTCATCAACCGATTACCTTCCCCAACCCATGGTTATTCAACTCCACTCCACAATCTTACCAACATTCATCCTAACTATCAGAAGCTCAAAAGCTTTGGTTGTCTATGCTTCCCGTGGCTCAAACCATACACCGCACACAAACTCCAACCCAAATCAATTCCATGTGTGTTCATTGGGTATTCGGCTACTCAAAGTGCATATCAATGCTTAGACCCGATTACCAAACGAGTCTATAGTGCCGCAGGCACTGTCTTCACCAACTGACCGCAACAGCTCTCCCATTTTACCCACACCTTCTCCCTCTCCTCAGCCTGAACTGACCAGCGTTCCTTCATTACCTGCGCCTCAGCCTATGCCCACTCAGTCCATACCTGAGCCAGTTCCTCAGCCCATACCACGACAGGGAGCCATCACTAGATCTCGAAACAATGTTGTGAAACCAATTCGTAAATTAAACCTGCTTGCCACTGTTTCCCCATGTACGTTCATTGAGCCAAAAACCATAACCCAAGCCCTTAAAACTCCTGAGTGGCGACTGGCAATGCAGTGTGAGTTTGATGCTCTATGTTCCAACAGAACTTGGGAGTTGGTTCCCCTACAGAATCTTACCAACTTGGTAGGTTGCAAATGGGTTTATCGAATCAAATACCTACCCAATGGACAGATAGATCGGTACAAGGCCCGGCTGGTTGCCAAGGGTTTCAATCAACGTCCTGGATGTGATTATACAGAAACGTTTAGCCCAGTGATTAAACCAGTCACTGTGAGGATTGTGCTGCTTCTTGCGGTCTCCAACAAATGGTCCATTAGACAGCTTGATATTAATAATGCATTTCTGCAGGGCACATTAGTTGATGATGTGTATATGTCTCAACCGCCTGGGTTTGTTAACAAAGATTATCCTGATTATGTGTGCAAGCTGAAGAAAGCCATCTATGGCTTAAAACAGGCCCCAAGGGCGTGGTATAATGAGCTCAGATTATTTTTACTCAGCTTAGGCTTCATTAACTCTATTGCAGATGCCTCACTCTTCACTTTTACAAATGGTAGTGTTGTACTTTTTCTACTTGTATATGTCGATGACATAATTGTTACAGGCAGCTGCATCACTGAGTTAGAAGGATTCATCAACTTACTTGCCAGACGCTTCTCGCTTAAAGATCTTGGCACATTAAGCTACTTTCTTGGCGTTGAAGTGACTCAAAGAGCAAATGGTCTATTTCTATCACAAAGGAGATATATACTGGATCTTCTGGATAAAGCTGGCATGAGTGATGCCAAATCTGTTTCAACCCCTCTCCAACCGAGTGATATCTTGCATGGAAGTTCTGATCCACTACCAGTGCCTACAGATTATCGAGTTATTGTGGGGAGCTTGCAATATCTGTATCTCACTCGCCCGGATGTTGGTTATTCTATCAACAAGTTATCACAGTATATGCATCGTCCAACGTTTGCTCACTGGACTGCTCTAAAGCGAGTACTCAGATATCTTGCTGGTTCATTACACCTTGGGGTACAAATCTCTCCAACTACAGCACTCAACATTCACGCCTTCTCAGATGCTGACTGGGCTGGAGATAAGGCTGACTATATCTCAACTACTGGTTATATGATTTTCATTGGGAAAACACTTGTTAGCTGGAGCTCTAAGAAACAAAGATCAGTGGCAAGATCTTCAACAGAGGCAGAATATAAAGCCCTGGCAGACACAACTTCAGAGATATTATGGATTACCCAACTCTTGCAGGAGCTCAAGTTCAGCATGTCTCTTCCGCCTGTCATTTACTGTGACAATATGGGAGCAACATCACTATCTTCCAATCCAGTGTTCCACTCTCGCATGAAGCATATTGCACTAGCATACCATTTTGTTCGTGAACAAGTCAAGAACAACAAGCTGAGAGTTACATTTGTCTCCTCAGAAGATCAGTTGGCAGACATACTAACAAAACCACTACTCCGGTATCAGTTTCACTCATTACTACGCAAGTTACAGCTTCAAAATGATACTTCACTTGAGGGGGAATGATAACAATAATATCTGTTCAGTTACAGATTTATTAGTTAGAGTGAAGATTTGGTTTGTTAGTAGAATATCTCTGCAGAATAGGTTTTCCCTTTGTGTATATATATCTCACGATTACTTCAATAATAAACACAGTTGAGTTCTATTGCTCATAAGGGGTGTTCTCATATGATCTATACTATATATATATATATATATATATATATATATATGCAAATGCCGGTTTATGAGGTCAGGAGAGCCGACATTCACAATTCCCTAAATACATAATTCTAGATTAATCTAGCTTAACTTATACTAATTATTTAATCCCACTAATTCTAGATATATCCATATTGTTCTGATATTTTGTATACATGTACAACATTCTAGAAATTCTTTTTCAGCCCATTAGTTAATAACTTAAATATGAATTAGCCAAACACAAAGCTGTAATGTGAAACAAATCAAACTTTCTTTGAGGCATTTTATCAAACACTTAAAGTACATCCTCCAGTTACATGTTAAATTATCTGGCTCCCAATATCGAAATCATATATATCAATGAGTAATTGACTTGTATAAGATAGATGTGAATTCAATGATCCAATATTTTGGTAATCAGAACAATATTTACAAGTTCAAGAAGGTTTTCTTTCTATAAAAAGGAAGAGCTTGTCTTATACAACAATTCCATACTTGAAAACTCTGTCATGGTAACTTAAACAGCAAATACAACAAACAACTTACACGGGTTTCAATTCGGATATCTGCTGAGGAGAAAAGAGGTATGAAAATCAGAGATTTCCTCATGGAAAGTGCTTGAGAGTTAAATTTAGTCATTTACAACCTTTATGTTCTAACGTAATTTAAGAGCTTGAGTTACATTATATTTATATACTCTATGAGTTAAGTTATATATAACGTTTTAACAAAAAGTTCGGTTCGAGTTCGTTTGATTTTAAATGGGTCGAATATAAACACATTTTTAATATCATATAAAGTTTAGATTTGATTCGGACTTGACTCGTTTATAAATGATTCGAGAACTTGAGCATGTCAATGTATGGCTCGTTTGGTAAAACTTCGCCTCATTCATTTAAAATAACACCATATGGTTGTTAAACTTGTTATATTAGTAGAACTACTCGGGTCCGGCTCACAAAAAGCTCATAACAAGCTCCCAACTATGAATACATTTTGAAACTCGTTTAAAATTTAGGATATAAACAAGTCGAGTTTGTACATGCCAATATCATACTTATTTGACTAGTACGATGCCTCTCCTTATTGTAAAATAAATAATTAGTCATTTTTTTTAATAGACTAAGTTATTTAGCATTTTAGTTTCATGAGCCCACCAGGTCCATTTGCACGTGGTGCACTCACAACCCATTAGTTTAGGAGAAAATTGTCTAACCAATACCCCATCTTTTGGGTTGACTAAATTTTAGCACCCCATCGTCTTACCTATCAGAACGATACCTAATCTACTGACCCCGACCAAAGATTAGTATCTCGATCACTGTTCATCCGTTAAACCATATGAACGGTGTTAAATATTAGGGGCAAAATTGTCCATGTACTATTTCATTTTTAATTTCCTTTTCTGAGGGCCTTCTTTGCTAAGTATCCACTTCTCTCGCCACGTGAATTGTTGCTTCATTTATTCTTTTTCAATTTTCTTCATTTTATTTCTCAAAAAAAATAAAAAATATAATGTAAGACATACCCGACTTTTGTTGATGTTTCTCGACACACACGAAGCCTCGTTGTTTTTCCTTTTATTCTATAATTTCTCTGTGTTCTCTTCTCTCGGCTTTCACCTACTCTATACGCCTCTCTTCTTCTTCTCAGCTTTCGGCTTGAGGATGAAGGTCAACAGAAGATGGAGAAGAGGGTTCTACATAAATTGAATGCCCTGTTTGGGGTCGGATGATGACTATTTGGCTTGTAGGCTAGATAGGGTTATTGATCTTGAGATGCTTTTCTTGGTGTCCATGTACTTCTCTTTTCCGAAATGACAAGGAGGTCCTGGGAAGTGCATCGAGTCGAGGAAGCATGTGTGGGTCTCGAATTTGCTGAAATCAAACTCTGATTTTTGTGTGAGGTCATTTCTTGCCAAATCTGCTGCAATTCAGGTCTTGGGAGGCTGGGAGTTTGTTGAAATCAAACTCTGAATTAGGGTCCGTTAGATCAGTGTCTGAGAGCTTGGAGATAGTGCAGGTTGTCAAGCTTTCTTTCTCGTCTTCTTCACTGCTAGTTAGGGCTTATGACCCAGTTGCAGCTTTGCCGATGTTGAGTGAGAAGAGGAATGAAAGTGTTGCTCCTGCTCCTAATTTGTTCATTCAACCGGTTGGCCACAATGTCACGGGTTGAAGCAGGGCAGTTATGAAGTTTACAATCGTTGTGCAGATGGAGTAGGGAATAGCTTGCAGGGTTTTACTAACGGATTGAGGGAGGGGTTTCAGGTGAATCAGTTCCAGCAACAAAAGTCAGTGCAAATTAGGGTTTGAGAAGGAAATCGAAGAAGAGATACAAAGAAGGCCTCGAAGTTGTCCTTGTGATGTAGATTGATTTCATTTTGTTGCATTTGAAACTGAACCAATTTCAAATGCAGAAAACTGAAATCCCGTAATGCAGAAAACTAAAATCCCGTAATTGAAGAAGAGGTACAGAGAATGCCTCCAAGTTTCAAATACAGAGAAGGCCTCAAAATTGTCGATGCCTTCTATTATGCATATTGATTTGAGTTTTCTGCATTTTAAACTGGTTCAGTTTTTTGCTAAGGAAATTGAAAAGGTGATTCAGAGATCTGAGGGCGGTGGAATCGAGGAGAGAGAAAATTAGGGTTTGAGAAAATTTTTGGGAATTTTGCAAAAACGGATCTCGAAAAAGGAAAAATTAAATTAAAAATGGAACAATACATTATCTAAAGTAATACGACAATTTTGCCCCTCACAGTTAACGCCCATCTTTGAATTTAACGTGTAAATAATTTCTTATATACTAATCTTTGGTCGGTGTCAGTAAAAATGAGGTACTGTTTAGACAATTTTCTACCTGCAGGCTACTGAGATAATCGGATAAATTAGCTTACTCCACTAATGAGTTATTAGACATTTTTTCCTATAATTTAGTTAGTAAATACATCATAAAACATATAAATACCAATTAGTCCCTACCTGTTACAATAAATTTTATCATAAATGGTTAGGAGAGATACTTCTAGAATATTATATAATTTATTATGAGATCAATTTGCATTAGTGATTATTATGATAGTTTTTATTGTTATATTAAAACTTGTACAATATATAATTTCTTTTCAATGAGACATATTTTGTAACTTTATTATTCTTGTAAAAAATATAAAAACACAATAAATAAATGTAGTCATGGACAATTGAGAAGTTGTATCTCACGCTTTATTTTTCTTTTTTAAATTGTAAATATATATTAATTATAATAATTGAATTTTTTTCTTGTACACGATTTAATGTAAATAATTTTATTGTACAAGAATTAATGTAACTAATTTTTTTGTACACAATTCTTTTATCGTATACAAGTAACTCAAAAATATCAAAAATATAATAAGACTATTTTTCTTGTGCACAAGTGATTCGACTATTTTTTGTACCTGAAACTCATATACAAGAATTAAATACAAAATCTTGTAATATATTAAGGAAAATTGATACTTAAATGAGTGAAAATAGTCTATATATTAATAAATATAATATATGCTTATTTATTTATTATTAAGGACATCTACTAACTCATTATTATGATCTTAATTTACATAACAAATTCACCCTATAGAATACTTGGATCGGATATCGATTTTACGTAAATAAATGATCATTTGGAAATCTCATGTGCATTTTTTCTCTTAGTATTTCGTTAAAGTTGCTTGAAAATCATAAGGTCGTTAACTACTTGGAATGAAAACGAGAATGTAATGATTAACGCCGGAAAAATAAAAATAACTATGTTTAAGATTTTATATATAGAGATGCACTTTTCGATACGATTAGTGGGGTTGAGATTTCTACTAAGAAACAGATTGCGGAGACCTTCTAGACTAATACTCAAGAAGGATCTACGTTGAGGTGGGCTTGAGCAACGGTCTCGAACCGCAAACCCAATCCGAAAAACGTGTACTGCAAACCGAACCGTCTAGGTGCGATTGCGGTTCAATTCGATCCCACTGGTTTCGGTTCCAACCGCAAATGAATTGCAATTTGCAGTTTGAATTGCAATTCACGAGGGTTCCCATTAGATGCAATTTTGTATCTATATATACTACTAAAACAGAACTCATTTAGTCCACATGTCAACGCCTAAGACATGCCACCTAGGACTTTTTTCAATATATTTACAGATATGCCACATGATATTTACAGATTTGCCATTTTTCTTTTACAAAATAATTTCTATAAGTATTAATAAACAGTCAGCAATGCCACGTCACGTCCAAAGCATGCCACATAAGAAAAAAAATTTTAATCAAGTTACGGATATACCACAATATTACAAATCAAATCCTAGAAATTAAAATTATAATATACTGATAACAAACTAGATTTTGCAAGTTTTAACAAACAAGATTTTATAATTATTTTTCACCTTGTGCGAGATTTATAATAAATTATATATTTTCAAAGTAATAGAAACATATTTTGTATATAAATTTTGGATGGAATATATAATATTGAATTTGCTAATATAAAAAATTTATACACAACATTGCATCAAGATATTTACGGATTTGTCATTTTATTTTTAGAAATTTTTATATCTTTTTTTTAATTAAAATTAATAGATAGTCAACATGCTAAATCATCTTTATTAAATATATGATCAGGCCACACCAGCTTTATGCAAAGATTAATTAAAAAACAAATTTACATAAGAAAATCAAAACATATACTATATATTATGTTTTTATAGTTTTCAAAAATAATAGAGGCCCAATTTTAATTTTTGATTTTTTAAAATTTTTTTAAAAAAATTTTAAGTTTAAATTTTATATTTCAAATTTTGTTTTCTAACAAGATTTTACACATTTTTTAAATATCAATAATCTTTGTGATAATATATTGAATTACAAATATAATTCTCTAACAATAATCTTTGTAATAGACTTTTTTGTGTCTTTTTATTTATTAAAAAAATTATAATTTAATTAGTTATATTACTTAATAAAAATAATTTTTTAATAGATTAATATTCAATATATGATGTATAAAAGTCAAAATATTAATTTTTTTATTTAAACAAAACCCGCACAAGGTGCGGGCACTAAACTAGTTGAGAATTAAAAAAAGGAAGGAAGAATGATTTGGCAGAAAATTTAAACTTAGTCACTTCACAACAAATATTTCCGCCATTGCCTTCGGGCTTTGGCCTTGTTGCTGTACAAAAGAATGAACAAATAAGGGTGTGTCCGACCATCCCTCATAAGAATAATTTTAGAATCCTTAGTTTTATGCCAAGAAGAGAGGCTAATTTTAGAATTATTATTTTTATGTCAAAAACAGTATGTATTAAGGTACTTCTTTCATCATGTAACTTTTATTTCCACACACATTATGCAACAACAATTCAGGTATCTTTTCAAAAAGTCCTCCATAAATAGAAATATAATTACAGTTTGTCATTAACGCACTTCTTTTATCATCTCTGCTATCTTGATTAAGATGTTAAGATGTGTGAGAATGTCCCACATCTAAAATATAATAGTATAATACTACGTGAACTTAGCATATAAGTCTTGAGAGAACTAGTAGGGGATAATTGCACTTGAACGGAATAGTGAGCGGACTAGTAGGATTTAGTTGCACTTGAGCGATTGGATAGTTGCACTCGAGAGTATCCCTCCACGTTTTTTTTACCTCATATATAAAAAGATAAATTAACATACGAGAGATATAAAAAGATAAATTAACATAAAAGAGGACCCGTCATTTCTCAGTTTTTAAAATTACAAACCATTTCCTTCGATAAAATACATTTTTATGTATTCACACCCGTGAATATGTACAGAACCACCAAACCAATACACATCAATTTATCCTATCGCCGGTAAGCTTTTACTACATCCTACTTAAATAAGACTCAACAATGGCTAAGCTTTTACTACAAGCTAGCAAAGACCCACATGACTTGAACTACCATTATCACAATAACAAATACAAAAATCGAAAAGAGAAGAAATATATATATATATATATATATATATATATATATATATATAAATAAAAGTGAGAGACTCTTTAGAAATAGTCAAATAAGTAGCCAGTTTTTTGAAAGTATATAAAAGAAAACCCAGTCACCAAACCAGCCACGTTACCCATCTCCTTCCCCTCTTCGTTTCGGCCAGTGGGCAAGCTTGTAAATATGGATTCTAAAAGGTAAGAGTGGAAAAAGTGACTACCGCAGGATTTGAAAAGAAGCACCAGTAGCAATTTTCAATTATCCTCCGATGTGAAGGCGCCAAAATGGGAGTATCAAGCATCATCAAAACTATGAAACTTCCATTCAATAAACTTACCCATCATCCCCTTCTCCAATTTTTCTTCCCTAAAGATGAAGTTGAAACTATTCAGTGTTCTCATAATTGAATTTCTTCCAAAAAGTTTGGAGATCTTCGCCATTTCGTTATAATTATGTGTTAATTTATATTATAGATTAAGCAACTTGATTTGAAATGATTTTCCCCTTAACATATAGATACGTTTCAGAAAAAAAAGGTTAAATGAAGACTGAATAGATACGTACGTTTAAGAAATATTTTCGAGCCAGAATTATAATTTAAATTGTCATGTTTGTTTTTAGATTTTATCAATAATACATAAATATTATATTTTTTCATGTTATTCGTTATATATTAATTTAAATTCATATTTTTACAATTTTAAAGTATGTAGATATTATAAAAATATGTTTTTATCGAATCAAATATTGGATATGAAAAATCTCATTTTAACATTTTATCTCCTCAAATTGAAAAAAATTAAAAATAATAATTAGTTATCAATGTCAAAAATTAATAAAAATTAATAATTTAAAGATAGATTGTGATATTATTTGTGAGTTTAACAATTCAACCTTAAATATTTAATTAAATGACATGGGATATAAATTATTCCAGTTTTATAATATAAAGTTCTTATTTATATATTAAATTTGGACAATTTTGGTAACTAGGCCTTTTTTAAAATCTATAGTAGTAACTAGACTTTTTAATGTTTCAATTAAGTAAATATACCCCAACCATTTGTATTTATTCTCAAACTCTATACACTTTTATCTCAATGGGTACATTTACTAAACACAAAACTAGAAAAAGGCTAGTAAACCAAATTGTTTCAATTTTTAAAATTTAGGATCTTTTCTCTTTGGTAACCCTCAAGTTTAAACTTTTTTTCTTGATATTCATAGGTTTTAAATTTTCTCTTGGTACCCTCATGATATAACTTAGGGGTGGACATGAGACGGGACGAGACGGGATAGGGGTCGTCCCACGTCCCGTCCCGCAAGTTATTTGCGGGATGGGACGGGACAGGATTTACGACTTTTTTTCTTCGTCCCGCGCGGGCCTTGTCCCATGTGGGACGGGACGAGACGCAATGAGACAAATCCCGCGCAAATTATGCACCGATTATATTCAATATGTACGCTTGTTTTCTCTGATGTGTAAATTATTTGTTGTTAAAGATTTAAGATTTAAGATTTATGATAAGATAAGATTTAAGATTTAAGAAACTTAATTAAAATTTTTAGATTGTTGTTAATTGTTAAAATGACACGTGACATTTAGAGTTCTCAAGGATAGACACGTGGATGTAAGTGCTTCTCCAAAGATGGGGCAATATATATATATTCCATTCATCCATCCCGCTTCTTGATTTCACCCTGACCATCAAGTGCACAAGTATTAGATTTGAACAACAAAAGCTTATCATTGTAGAAGTTTGTAGAGAATCCAATATGTATTGGATATTGTTTGTCAACTGTTTTACCTGGAAGAAAATCAAAAGGCACAAACTCAAAACAAGCAATTTAGAATAGACCCAGATCAAGTTATTCACTTTTCCCACCATCTATGTAACTAAAACTGCTAAATGTTGAAAAACTGAGAATCACTGAACTGCTGATTCACACAAAAAAACTGAAGGAGAACTTTTTGGGACAAAATTGACTAAGCTATTGAACTCTAATTCATACGAAGCAGCATTGAAATACATTATTTGCACTGTGTGCGTGTGTGGCAGGGGAACTGGGGGAACTGGAAAGATTCAAAATAAGTTAACCAAAAACATTCCATAGTCAATTTCAAATGAAACATAAAAAGGAATAACTTGCAAAACTTCATATGCAATGTAACTTTATAATGCAGATGCAAGTTAGTAAAAAGAAAAGACAGACTAAAATTAGGAAATATTTCATACAAGCTCAACTTTCAAATATATATTTCATACAAGCTAAAGAAGGCTAATAGGTAAGTAGGGTACTCGGTAACTCTATACATAGTAGATCAAGTAATACTTGTTTTGAAGGAGTGAACAAAACCCTAGCTGCCAAAGTAATGGAATATACAAGTGTAAGGAGGCATTTGTGATAAACTTGGGATATGAGCTTGGAGCTAAATAGATGAGTTCAAAGCTCATAACCTAATACACTTCCACCAAACACCCCTAAGGGTTTGTTTGGTATTGATTGAACTGGTTCTGTATGTATTATTGGTAACTTATCTTTCCTTCTCCCGTCTATACTATGTAATATTGGTGATTTATCTTTCCCTCTCCCATTTTCAAATTAACCCTTCGTAGTTTGTGATATTTGTAATTCAAAGCACAATACACTGAAATTGAACAAAATGCCCAATCATAGTTAAAATCTCAATTGACACTGAGTTACAGAAGAATGCTGGAAACCAAATTAAGACATTCGATGATGACAATGCAGTAGTAAAATGCAAATTAGGTAACTGCTTTCTACCAACTTCATCATTTGGTATGCTAAAATTTACACCATACAGTTATAATTACCTTGCTGAAATATCAACTGGGCTACATATTGTCTATGATAATTTAAGCTCACGAGTGATGAGGTGATGAAAACTCATACTAACATTCCATAATAGTCCTCAAAACGAGAAAAAAACACAATTGCCTAATTTTGAAATGTCTGCAAGTGATTATGACAACAAGAATATGTACTATCAACACTCATATTCGTTAGTACCAAATTTATGAAGGAAAAGATAAGTACTGATAACTAAAATTTTGCCACTTAGTCTGACTGAAGCTTCCGAAGCATAGAAAACCTTTTGGCCTGGAGAACGCGCCTCAACGCGCCACCCGCCCTCAGCCCTGCCCTCCTTGGCCAACCATCCCACCCTGTCCCTTTCACCATGGGTGGCTCAAAGCGCTCTCGCAAACTGTCAATCAAGCTTTCCGACCTTGCCCCACCATCTTCGTCCACCACCAAACCTAAACCACCAGCAAGCCCTTCCTCTTCCAGCCCCTTCGAAAGCATCCCCGAGGAGCTCATCCGCTCAAACAACCATCGCCTCGCAAACAATCCGCCTGCTCCCCCTCCCCCCTATCACTTCGGAGGAACTCTTTCCCCCTCTCCCCATTCTAGTAGCCAATCCCCCTCCGACGACCCTTCCTCCACCACCCAAAAAACTCGAACTCACTCAACCCACCCCTCTCCATGCTGACACTCCCCCGACCTCACCCTCCTCTACTACCCATGCCCCAGTTCCTGTTGCTTCACCCCCCGTCACTACGCAGTGTCCTAACCTGACTGACGCTGCCCTGGGTTCTTCCCCCAGCAAGAACCCCGATGGCCAACCTCCTCCTCCCATCCCCAGCAATACTGAGCGCATCAAAAACGGTTCAACTTCCTCCAAAAGCATGCATGCTGAACATTTACTCACCAGCATGCAAACGGCCCCACCTCACACCCCTTCACATGACCCCTCTTACGTTCCCTCTCACTCCAACCCTTCGCATGCTGAGCAGTTACTCCCAACCTTGCTGCCGGACCCACCAAAAAACCCTTCTCATACCCCCTCGTACCGCGACCTAATCCAGAAAGCGGCTGCCTTAAAGCATATCCCTCTCCCCTATGTCCCAGGGCTCGAGGATGGGATTATCCCCTTCACCTTGGATGACGTTTCTGATACTACCAACAAATGGAAGCTGACGCTAATAGGCTTCCCTGTAGGCCGGCCGATATCATTCGCCAAGATGACCTCCTTCTCTTCCCTCGCTTGGAGCTCTATCAAGCAGCCAAAAACCCTACGGAACGATGAGGGGATTTTCATCTTCCATTTTGAGTTTGAGTCGGACCTTAATACCATCTTTCTTGGCAGCCCGTGGATGCTAAATGGTTCCTCAACCCTCCTGCTTAAACGTTGGTACCATGGAATCAAGCTTGACTATTCCAGCCTCACATCCATCCCCATTTGGGCTACCTTACACGATCTTGATTTCCGCTTCTAGTCGCCTGGCATGCTTGCTAAGATCGGTTCCGCCATCGGAACCCCTCTTCTTACTGAATCCAACTCGGCCTTCCATGACAGACTCGGCTATGCCCGCATCCTCGTTGATGTTCATGCCTCCAAACCCTTACTCCGTGAAGTGATCTTGAAAGGCCCCAGAAATGAGACTATTACCCAAAAAATATCCTACGAATGGATCCCTCCACACTGCCCTAAGTGTCTCACCTTCGGCCACAAATGTCTGGCGAACCCTACTCCAACCCCCACAACCGTTGCTCCTCTTCCTCAGGCATTCATCCGTTACAAAGGTCGTAATTCACGACCCATTCCACCTCAATCCCTCCTGGAACCCTTACTGCCAACTCCAGACGACTCCCATCGTCTTCCACTACAAATCCGCCCCCACTCTGAACCCCGTACCCCAACCCAATCACCCCCTATCACGACAGCAGATGCCTGTCCCACTTCCCTCCAAGCTTCCCCTTCTTCCCCCCCACGTACTCTCGCTCCTGACCCCCAAACAACCCATCCATCACTCCCACCGCCACCCCTGATGGTAGCATACCTCTCGCTAAACACTCTAACCCACCCTCCCCCTCTTCCCTACCAATAATCAAGGATTGTTTGGTACCTGCCCCACATCCTCAATGATTGCACACATTGGTGCGTGGAATATCCGTGGCCTCAACCATCCAAACAAACAAAAGGCCATCCGGAACCTTGTCAAGCGACACTCCCTGAATCTCATTGCCATCCTCGAAACTCGGCTTAGCAAGCCTAAGATGGTCCCTCTCTCTCGTAACCTCCTCCCTGGTTGGAAGCATGTCTCCAATGTTGGCCACGCCCACAACTGCCGGATCTGGCTCTGGTGGAACCCTACCTCCATCCATGTCGATCCCTTCCTTACCACCAACCAACTCATCCATTGCCATATCTCCCCTCCACATAATAACACGTCCAACCATAACCTTCTCCTAAACTGCACCTTCATTTACGCAAATAACCTCCCCAATGATCGAACTAGCCTCTGGGACTCCATTTCTACCTTGAATCTCCTCAACCCCTCCCCTTGGGTCTTGCTCGGAGACTTCAACGTGACTCTTTCTCTAGACAAGAAACTCACTAAAGCCGGTCACCCCTTTGCCCAAGCATCTACTGAGCTCGCCGACTGCTTTAGGTCCAATGACCTGTCGGATCACCCGTTCTCCGGAAGCAGCTTCACTTGGTTTAACAAGCAGGACGATAACCCCATCCGATGCAAGCTCGATCGGATTGTTGTCAAAGAGGGTTGGCTCTCCTCCTTCAACAACTCTTCTGCTTTGTTTGATATTCCCTACCTATCGGACCACTCACCCTCTATCCTATCCCTCAACCCAAAGAACCCTACACCCAAGCCTCAATTCCGGTTTAATAACTCCTGGGCTAGCCATGAATGCTTCCTCAACACTATCAAGGACGTTTGGTGCAAACCACTGTATGGTCATCAGATGCACCAACTGCATTCGAAGCTCAAAGCCATCAAACCCTTGATCAAGAAATTCCCAAGCCAAAAAATTGAAGACCTCTACTCCGGCATTAATGATACTAAAGCAAGGCTCACTGCCCTTCAACATGAACTCCAGGACAATCCCTTGGACCGCGATCTCCTATGTGCTGAACGGTCCACTATCTCCTCCCATTCTACCCTCCTCAACCGCCTCCATGACAATCTCGCTCAACTGTCCAAGGCTAGATGGGCTTCTTATGGGGACCAATGCACCTCCTTCTTCTTTAAATCTATCCAAACCCGTCGATGTGCTAACTCCATCACCGCTATAACTACCTCGCTCAACTCCTTATCCCACGATCCATCTACCATTGCATCCACCCTCATTAACCACTTCTCCTCCATACTCACCTTCTCCTTCTCACTCAGACCTCCTTTACCGCCTTTCACCCCTGGAACTACTCTCACTGATCCTGACCTCCTTCTCTTAAACCTGCCCTACACTGTTGATGATGTCAAGTCCACAGTTTTCAATATGGGCATCAACAAGGCCCCTGGGCCAGACGGATACAACTCACACTTTTTCAAATCCTCATGAGCCATTACTGGTGCCGACTTCTCCAAGGCAATCCTGGATTTCTTCCGGTCGGGCCAGCTTCTCAAACAGATCAACCATACCTCCCTCACCCTAATTGCAAAAACACCTTGCCCTACTCTCCCCTCCCATTACCGTCCGATCTCCTGCTGCAATGTGACATACAAAACTATTGCAAAAATGCTAGCCTCAAGGCTAAACGCCGTCCTGCCATCCATAATTGGAAACTATCAAAGTGCATTCGTTAAGGGGCGTTCGATAAAGCACAATATCCTACTATCCCAGGAGATCTTCAGGAGGTACAACCATTCCCACATCTCTCCTAGATGTGCCCTCAAGGTCGACATTTCTAAGGCTTTTGACACCATTGAACATGATTTCGTCCTGCACTGCCTCGCTATGTTCGGCTTCCCTACGGCCTTCATCAACCTCATCAATCAATGCATCTCTACGGCTACCTATTCACTGAACCTTATCGGAACCTTGAAGGGGTTTTTCAAAGGCTCGCGTGGGCTCCGTCAAGGCTGTCCCCTTTCCCCTCCTCTCTTTGTATTATGCATCGAAGCCCTTTCCCACATGATCCAAAAAGCTACCTCCAATCCCGACTTCAACCATCACCCCAGATGCCACAACCCATCCCTCACCCACCTATGTTTTGCTGACGATTTGCTTCTCTTTTGCAGGGCTGACTGTACTTCTATCTCCATTTTAAAAAACACTCTGGACGCATTTGGTTCCCTCTCTGGACTGATGATCAATTCCGACAAGTCCAACATTTTCCTTGGTGGTCTCCCCCATGCCGACAAAATCACATCTCTGCTGGCCTCAACCTTCCCTTGGGTTCCCTACCCTTCATGTACCTCGGTGTTCCTATTGGCAGCAAAAAACTCAATGTCCGTGACTTCCAACCCCTGATCCACAAGATTACATCCAAAATCAACTCCTGGCACTCTAGGAACCTGTCCTATGCCGGACGTAAGCAGGTCATTACCTCCATCCTCTTTGCTATTCAAAACTACTGGAGTGCCGTCTACCTCTTCCCCTCTTCAGTTCTGAACAAGATCGAAGCCCTCCTCAGGTCCTTCCTCTGGTCCGGTACTGATTGCAGTAGCCGCGCTCTCATCGCTTGGAATACAATCTGCACCCCTTTGGCCTCTGGTGGTCTTGGCTTCAAGGAGCTCCTTTCCTGGAATAAGGCTTGTATTTCCAAGCTGCTTTTTGAGATCTCTCTTGATTCACCTAACATCAGGTGTGCCTGGATTCGAAGTAACCCTCTCAAGATTCACTCTATTTGGAACGTGGTGGACAATCGTCGCTTTAGCCACTCCTGGAGCATGATCCTCAAGGTCAGGGATGAAATTATGCTCTCTTCCCGGACTGGACCCCCCTTCCCCTTCCTCAACCCCTCTACTGCCTTCAAAACCACACAAGCCTATAACTTCTTCAGACAACCTACCCTCCCTATCAGGCCCGCCAACATTGGTCATATCTGGACCGGCCTCAACATTCCCAAGTGTAGTTTCATCTCCTGGATTGCCTTCCACCACAAGCTTCCAACTCTCACTAAACTATTCAAATGGAACCTCGTACAGCATGAAACTTGTAGGCTCTGTGGTCTCCACCCTGAAACCATCTCCCATCTCTGGAACTCCTGTAACTACTCCAGCCTGGTTCTTGACATCATTTCGCGTTGGACTAGGCTTCACCCTCCCTACCCCTACCAAGATGATATTTGGTCCTGGATCTTGAATGCTAACCCTCCGGATAACGACCTACTCAAAAATATCCGTCTCTCCACTATCACAACCTACATCTACTTCATATGGATCACTCGGAACAACCTCGTCTTCAACAACCAGTTCACTTCACCTATCGTCTGCGCCAACTACATCATCACTGCTGTCAAGCTCCATGCTTCCCTCAAGTGGCGCAACCGCTCCCCCTCGTCTGTCTCCTGGGCTCGGCTCCTGGGAATTCATTTCATATAACCCCCTCTCCCTTCTCTTGCTTCCTATGATTTGTAACTCTTGACTCTCCTTGTCTCTTCTCTCCCCTTGCTTCTTGTACGTTGTAACTCTCTCTCTGTAACTCTTCTCCCCATATATATATACTTAAAACTTCAAAAAAAAAAAAAAAAATTTTTTTTGCCACTTATGTTGAAAACAAGGAACATTGTGTAATAACTCTCTATGGATGTGTTCGTTTTCTATTTGCTGTGCATTTTTAGCACCATAAACCTTTCTTACATGCTTGAAGTTAGAATTACGACTTCTAATATATATCAAATCTTTTTGTCGATATGAGTGTTATATATCGATAAATTTCTAACTATTCAGGTGCAGGTAGTCCGCATCTTCACAGACATGTCTATTTCACCGAGCCTCTCTCCGAGACAGTGCCCAGATCGTTACGCCTTTCGTGCGGGTCGGAACTTACCCGACAAGGAAAGCAATGGATACTTTGTAATCCAGTAATTCCTGGTCGCTACTTAACTTATTATTTTTCCGACGACAACAAAAAATCTTCGACGGATGTGGGCTTGGATACAACATGAATTATATGCTATCATATCAGTATAACAAGCAAACTTT
The DNA here is from genome assembly GCA_033239125.1 of Fagopyrum homotropicum. Taxonomy (NCBI): domain Eukaryota; kingdom Viridiplantae; phylum Streptophyta; class Magnoliopsida; order Caryophyllales; family Polygonaceae; genus Fagopyrum; species Fagopyrum homotropicum. Next base: position 156,568,387 of record BSWB01000003.1, read on the forward strand.
CTTGTTTTGGTATTCTAGATACTTGACTTGATGCATGTGGAAGGTAAGAGGACATGCCTTAAATACAAAATAAGCATTTGAACAGAAACATGTGTATACAGTTAACTAAAAAAAGCTTTTATTAAAAATTGCCAAAATAAGCATCCAATATCCCCTCATAACAAAACAGCACACAAACCCAAGAATAACCTAAGGCTAAAACTAAAACTAATACTAACATCTCATCTAATGAGAGTTACAAGTAACTTGAACAGCAAGTCTCTTCTTAAGGCTTGCAGCACAATTAGTTGCTGAACCAAAGCTCTCTTCAGAGAGCTCCAAGCTGCAAGCTTCATTACCAACACAAGCTTCCCTCACTACATCAAACACATCTTTGTCACTCTTACAACTGCCCTCGAAAAAGTCTCCACAAGCGCCCTTAGGATCACCGAAGCTCACGAACTCAACATCTGAAATGCGGGCACCTCCCTGACAAGCGAGGACGACGGTTGTCCCCTCCTCTGCATGGGCACACGACTTTCCAACGGTAACGGTCTTGAATGCAACGTAGGAAGGGTTTCCTCCCATCTCCTCGAAGAGGACAATGGTATTGTTGTCTTCGTTGAGGAAGTCACGGGGAACGTGGTAGTATTGTTGAGTTGGCTTTCCACAGTTTGTCACACATTTAGAGTTGGAGTAGGATCCGCGGTAGTCACATGGGTCCACACTGCAACCATCCGTGTCAGCCAAGTAACTTGGCCAATATCGTCCAATGTTGTGACCGTTAATCCATGCAAACCCTTTTCCCATGCCTATTAGGTCTACTACTACCGGATCCGTCCCCAACGGAGCCTTGAACGAGGCCTGAAAAAAACACACGTTCATATTGTTTGGTTCTGCCAGAATTATTGATATTTTAGCTAGACAGTTTTATTTACCTTGTACCAAGTCATCATCTTATTGAGAGGAAGGTCAGAAGATCGCCAGAGCGAGTTTTGGTTGCTCTCTTGATAGACTTTCTTGATGTCAACTCCATCCAAACCGACCTTGTAACTCCATCTGTAAAATGACAAGTCCTTGATGATGGTTTCGTCGCCTTTTTGGCTAACCAACTCAACCGGTCCGGGTACTCCATTCTGAACCATGTCGAATTTCGGGCCATAGTTTTGCAGTCCAATAGTTGCACTTAACAATGTGATGATGTTCTTTCCTGGAAGCAACTTCACCTTCTCCTCATAAACATAGTTGAACACTCCATATGTCGCCCATTTCGAACCTAAAAACATAACTAAATTAGCATCCTATTCTATCATATAGTATCATATCATATCATATACTCACCGAGATGCTTTCCGTTTACATATGCATGAAGGACTTGACCGGTCGCATTGACTCTAAGAGTCATGTTATTACTCCACACAGGATCATCCTTATTCACGTGTACTCTGTAAAAACATAATTTAACTTAGAACTGCTCAGATCAATGTAAACCTAATTAACTCATAGTTAAGTTGTTTTAATTACTTACTCAGTACTGTACCACAAATAGTCACTAGCATCATTAGCTGCAGCTTTCTGATCAATAAGAAGATTTGCAGTGAAATCAGCTTTCTTGAGTTGAAGAACTGAGGGATGAATGTGCTCAGGCATCCAAGACCAAGAGAGGGGCGCAGCTGTATCATCGACATCATTCGATTTCTTCACCATGATCGTAGTTTGAGCGCCCACCTTAGCAGTGTTATAGACTTCAGTTTTGCATTCTGGAAGAATACTAACTGACCAAGCCGGGACAATATAGTCATTGCCTTCGTACGACACTGTAGCATCACTTGAACCATTTGTGTTGCCAAAGAAGCATCCGGATATCGAATCGGTACTATATTTCGTAAACTGTTTAACCACACACAAACAAAACGTTTTATCTCAGGCTCATAACTTGTTAAGTTATCATGAATGTAAAACTTATCATACAGAAAGCCCGTTGCCCATGTCAATGTGAGAGATGTTTCCATGGGTGAGAGTCTTCTCCATCGTCTTCAAAGTTTCATGAAGTACTTTCAAATGACCCCATTTAGGTTGGTTCAAGTTGCCTTCATAAATCAAACAAAAACATTAAATTCAGTATTATACGATTATTATGTTGTAAACTTGTAAGTGCAAGTTGAGAGATTATACCGAATTCGTCAAGAGGAGCATCATAGTCGTAAGATGTAGTGATGTATGGACCACCAGCTGTTCTTCCGAAGTTAGTACCACCATGATACTAAAAGCATCGAAATAGAATCATTTAGAACAACACAGATAAATATAAAACATTCGGTTTTTAGTTACTTACCATGTAGTAGTTTTGGAATGTTCCTCCATTTTGGAAGAAACGGGCAACCGAAAAAGCAAGGTCCTCTGCGGTTCTATGTGGGTCTTTTCCACCCCAATTCTTAAACCTATGAAAATTTATCACAATCTCAACACTTGAAAAAATCTCAAAGAATATCAATTGATGAAGAAAAAAACTCACCATCCGGTCCAGTTTTCGGTCCACATTTTCGGGCTCTTGTTGTTATTAGGAGAGAAATTATCACAATACCAACCATTGCACGTGTTGATCTAATTAAACACGACATAGAATAAGAAAGTGCATCTAAATGTAGAAGATATATGAATGTGTTTCTAAATGTACAAACCACTGATTCGGGAGCGTCGTCCTCTTGGCACATAATCCATGGAACACCAATGTGTTGAGCTTCGGCCATGTTTGCACACCAGTCACGATAAGCCTTTCCGGCATCACCATAGTGTGATATGACATTGCCGTACTCATTTTCAATCTACCGAAACCAAAAATAGAACAATTAGGGTTCCATTAATTCACATGAACAAGTCAGAGAGTTATGTTCTTGAATCGAATTAAAACCTGTGCTATGATGATTGGACCGCCCTGAGAGGCGAAAAGCTTCTCTTGCTTTGCCATGTTCACGATCAAAGTTGTGAAATTTTGCATCTCATTCTGCGTGTACAAGTTACATAAAATTTAGTCATATATATGTATAAACAGTGTACGTACTTTCTTATAACATGTTTCAAACAAAAAGTCATTACCATGAATACATCATTAGCTGTTCGTAGCTCAATCCCAGGTATGTTGTGCAGCCATACAGGGAAGCCACTAAACACACACAAAAAAACACAATCTGATTAAGCATTAAACAATCTAACTTAAATAAAACATACTATATAGATACACACCCATAATTCCATTCGCCACAAATATATGGTCCGATACGAAGAACGGCGTACAATCCAGCTTCCTGGACAGTCTTCAGGAACCTAATCAAATCGTTGTTCCCTGTAAAGTCGTATTGACGACGAACGGGCTCGTGTGCGTTCCAGAACACGTAGGTTTCAATGGCGTCTAAACCGCCTTCTTTTGCCTTCTTGATTAGTTCAGGCCACATCTAAAATTTTCACATCCAAGTAACAACGTAAGCATAAAGCAATTCTATACATAAATATAAATCAAACAAAAAATAGATATAGATAGATATAGACGTTACCCCAGGGGTGCTACGAGGATAATGAATTGAGCCCGACAATATGAGACGACGTTTGCCATTGATGGTCAGAGCACGTTCATCATAGGAGACGTCGGTACCAAAAGCTTGGACGAAAAGGCTTAGAAGGAAGAAGGCAAAGTAATAAGAAGAAGACGCCATATTGAGAAGAGAAGATGGGTGAGAAAGAAGGTTGAGAAGTAAGATTTTATACATGGAACATATACAAATTTGATCGAGCTAAATACCTGAATTTACTTAAAATTTTAAAAAAATCTTAACCAAGATCTCGGATGATTTAGTTTTCAGGCCATTCTAACAGCAAAGATTCTGTATTTTTTTTATAAAAAAAATATCACGGAATGGCTAAGTCGTATCTCGCCAATCATGAGACGAAGAATCTGCCCAGATTCTTGTTGAACTTGACTCAATGAGAGCATTCATGGGCATTGGCATTTTCAAAGAGAGGGTTAAGGCAAAAGGAATTTGATAAGATGTAAGGAATGAGCGTGAACCTTAAGAAATGGAGTGTCTTCTTTGTGGACTTAGTTTCGGTCTTCCTTTCACTTATTTGAGAATTCAATATTTCCCCCGCAGCTTCGTGTTGCCCAGTTTACTCCTTTGATTGGGAGAATCACTTTTTGGGTTTGAACAAGCAGCGAAGAGATTCGAGATTCTGGATTCTGCCCTTGTTAAGAGTTGTTGTGTCCCAATTGGAAATCCAGTCTGCTTATTGTGTGGTGTAGTAAATGAATCTCATGACCACTTGTTCTTCAAGCAAAGCCTGCACAATATAATTTAGGATTGTTTATAGTGGATGTGTGATTTTTTCGTAAACGTTACTAAGATGAACCCAAGTCATACTATAAAACAGTTATCCAGAAGGTCAGTTTTAACATCAATCTCTCTTTCAGTGGAACCTTCTAAATCCATTTTTTGTGTATTGAGAAAAGGATTGCCTGTCTGACAAAAGAAAGCAAGATTAATGCTACATAACGAAATGGCCCTACAAAACATGTGATCAGATTTTTTGTATGTAGACATAGATACAAACTGAGCTTTACAGAAGCAACATCAACAGCAGCCTCAACAATGACATCAAGATAAACTTCTAATTCATATTCCAAGACTCTATCATCATTAAAATTCAGGTAAAATGTAAAATAAGCTTTGTAGTATTAATCTCTTCATCATGGAAGCAATCTTCAACTTTTAAAAATAACAACACATACATGAATCTATGATGTTGTTTTTGGATCTGGGAAAGACTTGACAGTGCTCCAAATAAGCCTTGAATCCAGGACCAGCATTGTCCTAAAGATCTGATATAGGGTCTGCATCAAGATAGTGCATAGAGTTATATTTTTATGTATCTGATTAAAGGTGTATTCAACTCTTGAGCTTCTGTTGAATTTACGACCAGACATTTTCTCAGACTCGTACAACATGTGGGTTATCAGTTCCTTCGCTGCACTACAAAAGAAAAACTCAACACCCAATTTACAATCTTATTGGAAATGTCATACTCGAACAACAAATCTTAGGCAATGAACATGCATGCGTTAGTGACAGGATTTTTTTTTTTTTTTGCTAAACTTCAGCTTTAGATAACTTACTATTGATAAGATTTCTCGCATCGTAGTTCTGACACTACAAGTATTTTGACCATTTGTATTTCTCGTCAAGTTTGTCTTTAATCTTGGTTGTCTCCATGCTCATCAGAGGCTCTAAAGTCTTTTCCACTTTCTATCACCAACAATAGGCGACAATCACTTCCCTCCATCTACCAGATGACATAGCAGAGCAGTATGCGTCAAATTCGCCTAAGGAGAAATAAAGTCACTGGAAGCCGAGACACCTTCCCCCACTTACCCCCCTTGTCTCCGCCACATTCACTCACAATCACAGACAGAAGATCATTAAAAGGCACAAAAGTTATGCTCGTGGGCTGGTGGGTTGAAATAAGAACCGTTATGTGACCTTAAGCAATGTTTCTCACAATCTGCACCACAAAAAAAAGCTACGCTATCAAGACCACTCGTGGGCTCATCCAAGAAAAGTGTTGGCAATTTTCTTTCCTAATGGCTAATGGTCACTTCAGACATTTTGTACCTAATTTAAAGTCAATGGCTCAATAGAAAAAAGACTTACAGAATGACTTGCATAACATTGACAAAGAATTAGCAAATTTCTTCACTTCAGACGGTGTGTAGCTAAATAAACAGCCATGGACAGATTAGAAGCTGTAATGTGAAATACAGTCTAATCAATCATCTCTATAACCATTGACATAATTCATTTAACTAGGAAAAGTAGGGAAAAAAGAAAAGAAAAAAAAACAGCACTTGAAACTTGAGAAAGCATGCTCATCAGAGGCTATATTTCACATTACAATTACATGAGTAAATTTTCTTTGAGGCATTTTATCAAACACTTAAATACATCTTCCAATTACATGAGTAAATTTTTTGCTAAACTTCAGCTTTAGATAACTTACTATTGATAAGATTTCTTGCATCGTAGTTCTGACACTGTACGTATTTTCACCATTTGTACTTCCGTCAAGTTTATCTTTAATCTTGGTTGTCTCCATGCTCATCAGAGGCTCAAAAGTCTTTTCCACTTTCTATCACCAACAATAGGCAATAATCAGCCAAAAAATCATAGAACATACGAGAAATTGCAAAAATTTAGCAAAGTTTACGTACCCGTCTTCCCATAGATCCCTCTAATATGGCTGTCACTTTGTCAAAGTCTACATCTCAAGAAATGGTCAGATGGGTTTAATCAATAGCATTACTACCATGTACAACTTATTTGTAACCTTATGTACTTCTCAAAGCTAGACAGATTCACTCACAGACTGAAGAAGATCATTAAAAAGGCACAAAGTTTATGCTCGTGGGCTGGTGAGTTGAAGTAAGAACCGTTATGTGACCTTAAGCAATGTTTCTCACAATCTGCACCACAAAAAAAGCTACGCTATCAACAAGACCACTCGTGGGCTCATCCAAGAAAAGTGTTAGCAATTTTCTTTCCTAATGGCTAATGGTCACTTCAGACATTTTGTACCTAAATTAGTAGGCTATTGAGTCAATGGCTCAATAGAAAAAAGACTTCCACAATGACTTGCATAACATTGGCAAAGATTTAGCAATTTTCTTCGCTCCAGACATTGTGTAGCTAAATAAACAGCCATGGACAGATTAGAAGCTGTAATGTGAAATATAGTCTAATCAACCATCTCTATAACCATTGACATAATTTATTTAACTAGTAAAGTTGGAAGAAAAAAAACAGCAACACTTGAAACTCGAGAAAACATGCAAAAAAAAGGAATAATTTTCTTTGAGGCATTTTATCAAACACTTAAAGTACATCCTCCAATTACATGAGTAAATTGTTTGGTCTACCAATATCCGAACGGTACATATATATCAGTCAGTAATTGACATTGTATATTGATGATCCAATACTTTGGATAAACAGAACAATATTTACAAGGTCAAGAGGCATTTGAGGCAAATAGGTTCTCTATCTGTACTTGCTCATGGCTTTGAATTTAAAAAAACAACCACCAAACTTGAAAACTCTGTCATGGTAACTTAAACAGGAAATAAAACAACTATTCAAACTTGAAGACTCTGTTATGGTGACTTACACGGGCTTCAATTTGGATATCTGTTAAGGAGAAAGGTATGATAACTATAGATTTCATCATGCAGAGTGCTACAATTGGAAATCCTGCAAATGAATGAAAGAGCCCAAAAATGATGAATTAGCTCATCGATTTTGTTGGAGGAATTTAAAAGCAGAGACTGAACTTACAAATATGGCAGAGAGCAAAGTTAGTACACAGAGGGTTAAATTCAGTGGAGGGAAGGGAAGGGACACGTGGGTGAGTCAGGGTGACTCTGGAAAAGAAGAAGGATGCCACGTATTCACTATATTATGAGTTGCTAAGTTAAAAGTGCATTAAAATTTTAAAAAAATTTAGATAAAATGACCAATTAGACTAATAAATATACTCCTTAAACCCCTTCCCCTCTCCCCTACAGACACAATATATGGGATTGGTTGCACTAGTTGAAGCCTAGTAAGAAGGACCTCATTGCCCAAGTTAGGATATCCTCTATCATCAGTTTTATCTACTTCGTGGGGAAAGCAAGAAACGACCTTATTTACAATGCCAGCACTACTCACCCCTTTACGTGCGTAAAGAACGTCATTAGTGCTACCAAAACCTTCACTGCGTAGGAAAGATCGATCCCCCAACTCTATATTTTGGGCCAACATTCTTGGCATTCATCTTGACTAGTACCTTGTTTTGTCATCCATCTCTAATGTCTAGTGGACCCTCTTCTGAAAATTCTTGTTACTTATATAAAAATTTGTTCAAAATAAAAAAAAGTATAGTTCATGAATTATTACATAATGCAAAACTTATAGAGGGATAGTGCATAACTTATAAAAAGATAGTTTATAAATTATAATAGAATAGTTCATAACATATTACTAACGCATAACAGCCAGCTGCACCATACTACACTAGGGCAATGTATAAAAGCATTCTAGAGTATTCTAGCTAGAAGACAAAAACTAGACAGCTATATATATGTACCTGTTCTTTACACAGAAAATGCAATGAAATAGTAACAAACACATTTACACATTTCTCTCTGTGCACAAGCACTGCCTACACCATTTCTAGCATGGTATCAGAAGCTGCAAAAGGACCAACGTCCAGCACAACAATTTGAAATTCATACCTGCTTTCATGGATTCTCCAAATCCCTCTCCTGACCAACGTTCGGTCGACAACCCACCACCACAAAATAATCCCCCACCACCAGCTCCCCTACAAAATCAACCACCAGCTCCCCGCCAAACCACCCCACCACCACTACCCACGTTACCCACCATGGGAACCCCCTCTTTTCCCTCTAGCTCTGCTATCATTACAGTCAAACTTTCTCAAGAAAATTTCCTTCTCTGGAAGGCCCAAATAACCCCTTACCTACGAGCCCTCTCCCTTTATCCCCTTGTTGATGGTTCATATCCTTCTCCTGCTCCAACAGATCCCCTCTATCATGATTGGCTCGTCAAAGACCAGATGGTCATGGCCATTCTCACATCCTCCCTTACAGAGGCTGTATTGGTTCAGGTTATTGATTGTATCTCTTCCTGTGAGATATGGTCTGTTCTTCATGAGCTTTTTGCTGCTAGGTCAAGTGCTCAGGTCGTCCAAGCCAGGCTCCAGCTCGCATCCATGAAAAAAGGCTCGGAGTCCATTAATGATTACTTTGTCAAAGGACGCAACCTCATCTCCACACTCACAGCTGCAGGTCACTCCATTCCGGATTCTGAGTTTGTGGTCTACCTCCTTGCTGGCCTTAGCCCAGACTATGAGTCTTTGGTGACTGCTCTCTCCACTCAACCCATCCTACCAAGCTCCAAGCAAGTCCTTGCCCACCTACTTGTCCATGAAGCCAGATTGACAAACCAAACTACCAACACATCTCAGTCCTCTTCCCCCCAAGCCAACTACACCAACTTTCAAAATGGACAAGGACGTTCAAGAGGTGGACGGAATGGAGGTCGTAATGGCGGTCGAGGTCAAGGTCCTTCCCCGACTCGTGGCTCAAATCCTTCGTACTTCTCTGGACAACCAGACAACCGTCCTCGATGTCAACTCTGCACGAAACCAGGCCATACGGTTCTCACGTGCTGGCATCGGTTCGACCATGCTTTTCAAGCTCCTCCTCCACCCTCCTTTAGCCAGCAACGACCTACCTCCCCCCAAGCAAACATGACTTCTCACTCCTGGTACCCAGACACTGCAGCAACCCACCATTACACCACTGACCTCTCCAACCTTCGCATCGACAGTCTCCCTTACAATGGTACCGAACAGGTTCTCCTTGGTGATGGTTCCACCATTCCAGTGCACAATCACGACACCTCCTCTCTTCAATCTTCCTCTCGTATTTTTCGTCTCACTAATCTCCTTCATACTCCCTCTATTACCAAAAATTTACTCTCTGTTTCACAATTCTGTAAAGATAATAATGTTTATTTTGAATTTCATTCTTCTTTCTTTCTTGTGAAGGATTTGACCACCAAGAAGCTTCTTCTTCAAGGTCCCGTTCGTGAAGGCTTGTATGTCTTGCCGGCGTCCACTAGTTCGTTGCTACCTACACCTCCTCAAGCTCATCTTGTCGCTAACTCCCCTTTCCAGACCTGGCATTATCGATTGGGCCATCCCTCCTATCGCCTCACAACTACCTTGATGGGCCACCTTCACATTCCGTCCCCAAAGAATGTTGTAGACCTCCCAAAGTGTCCATCATGCTCTTGGGCAAAAGCCCACGCCCTACCTCATCCCTCAAGCCCATCAAGGTCCACTAGTGCTTTTGAACTTTTATTTTGTGATGTATGGGGTCCGGCCCACCATCTTTCCATTAATGCAAACAAGTATTACCTATCAATTGTGGATGATTACTCCAAATTCATTTGGCTCTTTCCCTTTAACTCCAAAACCCAAGTCACCCCAATTATTCATAATTTTATTAAACTTGTTACCAACACATTCTCCACAACCATAAAGTCTATTCAAACCGATGGTGGAACGGAGTTCAAACCCCTCAAACGTATTTTTCAAGACCTCGGCATTGCTCATAGAATCACTTGCCCCCATTCCCATCAACAAAATGGCACCATCGAATCTCGTCATCGTCGAATTGTGGACATGGGTCTTACCCTTCTAAATCATGCTTCTCTACCCTTCAAATTTTGGGATTTTGCTTTTCAAACTGCTACATACCTTCTAAACCGTCTCCCTACACCAATTCTCGATAACCATTCTCCCCATGACATTCTTTACCAACAACCCCCCGATTATCATTTCCTTAAGGTGTTCGGTTGCCTTTGTTTTCCGAACCTTAGACCATACAATCACCATAAACTTTCTTTTCGGTCTACCCCAACAATATTTTTGGGTTATAGTGACAATCACAAAGGTTACATTTGTTTCGATTGGGTCCATTCTAAAACATACATCTCTAGGGATGTCATATTCCATGAAAGTATGTTCCCATATTCCACATCAAACAGCCCTACTGCTTTTACACCCAACTCTCATACGTCCCTCCCCTTTTCACTTAGTGGGCCATGTCTGCACAGCCCAACTCCCAATCCACCAACCTCAATACATACTCCCACATCACACGCTTCAGCCCATATTCCTCTATCCCCTTTACCACATGTATCCAGTCCGGTTATGGATCTCTCACCGGCCCAACATTCTGCAATCCGCCCAAATAACACCCCATCCAACTCCATCGATCCTTCTCCATCTGATAGCCCTGCTTCCGCCAGTCCTCCTCCGCCCCCTGCGCCGCATCCGATGACCACCCGCCTCCGTAAAAATATATCCATTCCCCTTGTTCGGCATGATGGAACCATTCCATGGCCTCCTCCTCACTGCCATTCCACAACCACCACCATTCCTGATGAACCTTCATCCTACAGTGAAGCCTCCAAATTCTTACCCTGGCGAGATGCAATGACTGCTGAGTTCAAAGCCCTCCTCAATACAAACACTTGGACCCTTATTCCACCTACACCCTCCACCAATGTTCTCGGTGTCAAATGGGTTTACAAAACCAAGCGTCATTCAAATGGGTCAATAGAACGTCGCAAAGCCCGCCTTGTTGCAAAGGGTTATCACCAATTGGAAGGCATTGATTATGCTGAGACATTTAGTCCTGTTGCCAAACCCTCCACCATCCGCCTCCTGCTCTCCCTTGCCTCCATGAACCAGTGGACCACCCGACAGCTCGACATACACAATGCCTTTCTACACGGGGACTTGACAGAAGAGGTCTTCATTGAACAACCTCCAGGTTTTGTCCATGATCAATTTCCTCACTATGTTTGCAAATTACACAAGTCCCTCTATGGCTTGAAACAAGCCCCCAGGGAATGGTTTTCCAAACTTCGTGACACCCTCTTTACCATGGGTTTTACCTCTTCCAAAGCTGACACTTCTCTTTTCCATCATTGCCAAGGAAACCTTAAGGTCTTTGTATTGGTGTACGTTGATGATATCCTACTTATTACCTCTAACCCTTCCCTGGCTACCAATTTTGTTTCCCAACTGTCGCAGGTTTTTCCAGTTAAAGATCTGGGCGATCTACGCTACTTCCTGGGCATAGAGGTCACACACACTTCTACTAGGTTTCTGCTATCTCAAAAGCAGTACATCAAAGATCTCCTGTTGAAGACCAACATGGCTAATTCTAAACCAGTAGCAACTCCTATTGCTCTGCCCTCCCCTAAAGACCAAGAGCAGTCACAGCCATTCAAGGATCATCACCTCTATCGCAGCACTGTCAGAAGTCTTCAATACCTAGCATTTACTCGCCCTGATATTTCCTTTGTTGTCAACAGAGTGTGCCAACCCATGCACAATCCAACGGAGTTCCACTGGCAGATGGTCAAACGGATACTTCGCTATCTTAACTCCACACGAGACCTCCAGTTTTCCATCTCCTCCAACTCCTTCACCCAGCTTTCGACTTTTTCTGATGCTGACTGGGCAGGTGATCCACTGGATAGACGATCCACAGGTGCTTACTGCGTGTTCCTTGGCAACAATCTCATCTCATGGTCCTCTAAGAAACAAGACACTATCGCCAGATCCTCAACTGAAGCTGAATACCGCGCACTTGTCCATGCTACGTGTGAAACCATCTGGCTTCAGTCCCTCTTGGCTGAACTTGGCATTACCCTCTCTGGACCACCAATTTTGTGGTGTGACAACTTAGGTGCTACATATCTTGCGGTCAACCCTGTCCAACATCACAAGATCAAGCACCTATCCCTTGATTACCATTTTGTTCGTGAAAGGGTTCAAGCCAAGTCTCTACAGGTTGCATTTGTCTCTTCTAAAGACCAACTAGCTGATCTTCTTACCAAACCATTGCCCAGTGTTCGTTTTGGCCTGCTACGCTCCAAGCTCTGCCTTACCATGCTTGGCGCGAGGGGGGATACTAACGCATAACAGCCAGCTGCACCATACTAGACTAGGGCAATGTATAAAAGCATTCTAGAGTATTCTAGCTAGAAGACAAAAACTAGACAGCTATATATATGTACCTGTTCTTTACACAGAAAATGCAATGAAATAGTAACAAACACATTTACACATTTCTCTCTGTGCACAAGCACTGCCTACACCATTTCTAGCACATATAAACGATTAATTTATAAATAATTTGATATAATATATTAAAAAGTAATAGTTCGTGAATTATAATAGAATAGCTCATAACATATAAACAATTAATTTATAAGTAATTTGATATAATATATTAAAAAGTAATAGTTCATGAATTATATGAGAATAGTTCAAAGTTTATAAGAGAATAGTGCACAACTTATAACATGATAGTTCATTATAGTTAAAATTATCCAGAATATATTTTCTTTAAAAAAAAAAAAATTGGACACGTGTCAAGCGCACAACTTGCCGCACAGCCTTACCACAATAAAGGGTTTTACCTGAACAGCCCCATAAAACAAAAGCCTATAAATTCATACCATTTTCAAAAAAAATTATTAACGCCAACTACGCAAGTTTGATTTTATTTTTTTTATCATGCCATGCAAAAATCGCTTACCACGTTATTATCGCTGTCAACTTTTTGGTAAAAAAAAATCCTATTATCTTTAATGAATTATTATAATTTATATCAGTAATTTTCAAAACTATTATTTATATTTGATATTAACACTATATCATCTATTCTCGTATAATTCTTCATATTTTATCATTATTTTTATTCAAAAATTTTAAATTACCGTATGATAAAATTTTCCCTAGGCTTCTAGTGATGCTAACAAGCGAACTCTTGCTTTGTTGATGTGCATCAAAAGGCCTAGGGATGACGATGATCCGCCCAATGGTGACGGGACTTATAATCTCACTCGACTGATGTTCATTCTAAAGAAAGAAGCCCAAACAATTTTGAGATCATTCCTTGGAAAGATTTACAGGAGGTAGATCGGTGATACATGTCTAGCCATTCCTAATCATTCGAGTTCATTAGGGCTACATGTTAAATTCTACTTATGACTACTATACGGTTTCATGTATGTTCCTGAACTTTATGGTTTTATATACATGGTAGTTACTTGTGACTACTATTTGGACTTGAAAGATTCTGCCCTTGTTAAGAATTCAATCTTTCCTCCGCAGCTTTGTGTTGCCTAGTTTACTCCTTTGTTTGGGAGAATCACTTTCTGGGTTTGAACAAGCAGTGAATAGATTCTGGATTCTGCCCTTGTTAAGAGTTGCTGTGTCCCAATCTAAAGCTGTCTCGACTGTTGAAGGAAGGATCAGAAATGATGACCACTAATGGTATCACTGTAGCTATGGTTCACTTGTGCTGGACATAGTCCCTCGCTGGACCAAGATTCCCTACCCAGCACCCTATATCAACAACATCTGGCCTTGGCTTGAGTCCTGGACTAGGCAGAAACATAGCCCCGATGGAGAGAGTCATGATTGCTTCTGTCATCTCTTTCCTCTACCATGTTTGGACTGCTAGGAACAACCTGGTTTACAACCACACTTTCACCAGACCTATTGATTGTGCCGGAGAGATCATTAGATCTGTCAAGCTTCACTTTGCGTACAATTGGAAAGACAGGTCGCAATCCACTCTCGATATGGCTCTTACGCTGAACATCAACCCTAGTTAGGGTCCCTTTTGATTTTGTTCTTCGTTTATGCTCGTTGGAATGCTGCTTGATCATGTAATCTTGTATATTCTTTCTTTTTCTCAATACAATTAACCTTTCAAAAAAAAAAAAAATCAGAAATGATAAGATCAATTGGAAATCTAGTCTGCTTATTGTGTGGTGTAGTAAATGAATCTCATGACTACTCGTTCTTCAAGGAAAGATAATTTAGGCTTATAATTGATTTGTTCCCTGCTTGGGAAGGGACAATATGTTTATAGTGGATGGTCTGATTTTTTTGTAAACGTTACTAAGATGAAGCCAAGTCATACTATAGACAAGATTAATGCTACATAATGAAATGATTAGTACCTTTTATCCAGAAGGTCAATTTTAACATCACTTCCTCTTAGACTCTTTCAGTGCAACCTCCTCAATCCATTTCTGTGTATTGAGAAAAAGATTGCTAGCCTGACATAAGAAAGCAAGATTAATGCTAGATAACGAATGGCCAACTTGTTAACACAGAAAAATTCAGGTAAAATGGCAAATAAGCTTTGTATTATTAATCTCTTGATCCAATTTGGGCTAGCCTCTAAGTGACTACAAATCCCAACTTTTCGAGAAATGCCAAATTGTAATTGTGGAAAGTGAGAGAGATAGACCCAATTGATTTCTACATGCAATAACAGGAACAATATCAACATTTTAGTTTCATCATGGAAGCAATCTTCAACTTACAAAAATAACAACACATACATGAATCTTTGGTGTTGTTTTTGGATCTGGGTGTTGGGGAAAACTCCGCGTTCCCGACACACCGAGTATATATGCGGGTATTTTGTTGCGCACTCACACTCGTACAACTCACTTGTGTATAAGCCTCTTTGTGATCGAACACTCTCTTATTTCATTCATACAATACTGCATACATATATATATATATATATATATATATATATATATATACATGCAAAGGTCGGTGATCTAAGGCTGAAAAACAGCCGACATTCACATTGTCCTAAGTAGATATTAATTAACTTTAATCTAGACTAATCTAGATTAATACATCACCTTACCCTCTTTTTTTTTTTCTCTAGCTTTTTCTAGATTTTTTTTTTTTTTTGAAAAGTTAATTGTATTAAGAGATGGAGAATTTACAGAACGAACGTTCATGGAGCATAATACAAAGGGGTAAGGGATAACATCGGGGTGGGGAGCTGAAAAGCTAGAATTGATAGAATTAGGAAGGAGGGAGGAGGGTAATTCCAAGCATAGATGCAGTTGTTCTCGAATTAAGGGACCTATCTTTCCAGTGGTGCGCAAAATGATTCTTGAGGGTGTTGATTACCTCAGCAGCACAATCAGTAGCCCTGGTGAAGGAGCGGTTGAAGATGAGGGTGTTGCGGATCTTCCATGTAGTGTAGATGAAGGTGATGATCGAGGCAGTACGGAGGTTTCCAATGAGGCTGTGTTTTGGGGGTGGTAAGAACTTAACCAGGACCAAATGTTGCTGAGATAGGGAGCGGGGTACGGAACCCTAGTCCAACGAGAGATGATGTCCAAAACGAGCGAGGTGTAGCTGCAGGAGTGCCAGAGATGGTCATCATCTTCAGCCAGATAATTGCAAAATCAAAACATAATTTGGGCTTGGGCTTGTTCTAATAACTAACTCATTAATTAGCCCAATTAAGATATAAATTAACCCAACACTGGGAAAGACTTCACATTGCTCCAAATAAGCCTTGAATCAAGGACCAGCATTGTCGATAAAGATCTGTTATAGCGTCTGCATCAAGATAGTGCATCGAGTTATATTTATATGTATCTGCTTAAAGGTGTATTCGACTATTGAGCTTCTGTTGAATTTACGACCAGACATTTTCCGAGACTTGTACAAAATGTAAGTTATCAGTTCCTTCGCTGCGCTAAAAAAAAACTCAACACCCAATTTACAATCTTATAGGAAATGTCAAACTCGAACAACAAATCTTAGGCAATGAGCATGCATGCGTTAGTGACAGGAATTTGTTTTTTTGCTAAACTTCAGCTTTAGATAACTTACTATTGATAAGATTTCTCGTATCGTAGTTCTGACACCCTGTACGTATTTTGACCATTTGTACTTCTCGTCAAGTTTGTCTTTAATCTTGGTTGTCTCCATGCTCATCAGAGGCTCTAAAGTCCTTTCCACTTTCTCTCACCAACAATAGGCAACAATCAGCCAAAAAAAAAATCAAGAACAAACGAAAAATTGCACAAAAATAGCAAAGTTTACGTACCCGTCTTCCCATAGATCCCTCTAATATGGCTGTAACTTTGTCAAAGTCTACATCTCAAGAAATGGTCAGATGGGTTTAATCAACGGCTTTAATATCATGTACAACTTCTTTGTAACCTTATGTGCTTCTCAAAACTAGACAGATTCACTCACAGACAGAAGAAAATCATTAAAAAGGCACAAAAGTTATGCTCGTGGGCTGGTGACTTGAAGTAAGAACCGTTATGTGACCCTAAGCAATGTTTCTCACAATCTGCACCAGTAAAAAAACTGCGCTATCAAGACCACTTGTGGGCTCATCCAAGAAAAGTGTTAGCAATTTTCTTCCCTAATGGCTATTGTACCTAAATTAATAGGCTATTGAGTCAATGGCTCAATAGGAAAAAGACTTCCACAATGACTTGCATAACATTGACAAAGAATTAGCAATTTTCTTTGCTCCAGACATTGTGTAGCTAAATAAACAGCCATGGACAGATTAGAAGCTGTAATGTGAAATATAGTCCAATCAACCATCTCTATAACCATTGACATGATTCATTTAACTAGTAAAAATTAGAAGAACAAAAAAACAGCAACACTTGAAACACGAGAAAACATGCAAAAAAAAAGGCATAAATTTTCTTTGAGGCATTTTATCAAACACTTAAAGTACATCCTCCAATTACATGAGTAAATTCTTTGGTCTACCAATATCCGAACGGTATATATATCAGACATTGTATATTGATGATCCAACACTTTGGGGAAAACAGAACAATATTTACAAGGTCAAGAGGCATTTGAGGCAAATAGGTTCTCTATCTGTAGAAGGAAAAGCTTGTCTGATGCTTAACTTGCTCATGGCTTTGAATATAAAAAAACAACCACCAAACTTGAAAACTCTGTCATGGTAACTTAAACAGGAAATAAAACAACAATTCAAACTTGAAAACTCTGTCATGGTGACTTACATGGGCTTCAATTTGGATATCTGTTAAGGAGAAAGGTATGAATACTAGAGATTTCATCATGCAGAGTGCTGCAATTTGAAATCCTGCAAATGAATGAAAGAGCCCAAAAATGATAAATTAGCTCATTGATTTTCATGGAGGAATTTAAAAGCTGAGACTGAACTTACAAAAATGGCATAGAGCAAAGATAGTACACAGAGGGTTAAATTCAGTGGAGGGAAGGGACACGTGGCTGGCTCAATGAAAAAGAAGAAGAATGCCACGTATTCACTATATTATACAAGAAAGGAATTCTAGACGTAGATGCAGAAATCTATATTCCACCCATGGTTACTGCTTTTCGTAACCCATGCTATATGTACCCGTTATAGGTCTACCGCAATGCGTAGGCATATTTTATGACTACTATACATCCGCTCTACGACTACACATGGCGTATGGATGTGGAGCAAGCGAACTCTTGCTTTGTTGATGTGGAGCAAAAAGTCTAGGGATGACGATGATCTGCCCAATGGTGATAGGACTTATAATCTCACTCGACTGATGTTCATTCTAAAGAAAGAAGCCCAGACAATTTTGAGATCGTTCCTTTGAAAGATTTACAGGAGACAGATCGGTGATGCTTGTCTAATTATTCCTAATCATTCGAGTTCATTAGGGCTACATGTTAAATTCTACTTTGTGACTACTATATGGTTTTATGTATGTTCTTATAGGTTTTTGTGACCAAAAAAGAAAAAATGTATGTTCTTGAACTTCCTGGTTTTATATACATGGTAGTTACTTGTGACTACTATTTGGACTTGAAAAAGGATTCCATGATTCTGAGTTGTTTTTCAGAGAGATCACTTGGATGATGACTTGAGTCTAGACAATTGATGTGAATCATTTTGTCTTTATTTTATATTAGATAAATTATCGAATTAAATTTCTATAATCCATTAACAAAACGCGCAGTACGCGCGTCAACCTAATATATATATATATATATCTATATATATATATATATAGATATTTTCATATAACAGCTCTTAATATGTAAAATGAGAACAAATTGTATTGGTTAGATCGTTAAATAAATGACAGAAATTAGGCGATATTAAAGGGGGGAAAATCGTGTGATTAGGGAAAGAAATAACCGTCGGACCTGATTCATATATTCGGCGGTATAGTCACATATATTCGGTGTTTACACGTTCACATGGTAAGAGATGTTTACATATGAGTCAGAATATATATATATATATATATATTATCTTAAAAAAAATATAAAACTACATAATTTTCATCCCATAATTCCCTTGTATCGAATGTATAAATAATGCCAGATATACATATCTCTCAACACTCTTACAAAAGTAACAAAACCCTACCTACTTACAAGAACATTAACTTCCTAATGGATCTTTACATCTTTAATTGACAAGCAATGAGCTACTAGTTATATGATCAATTGACTTTCCATATATGCCGCCATTTTCAGATATTTTCGTTTTCTTCGTAGACCACTTTTTTTCGTCCAAAGTCAATAATCACAGAGTTGGCCGGAGATTAAAATCTCCAGTCGTCGGTAGTAGCTTCTTCCTCCCAAGGAAAAATAGACCGGTAAAGATATCAAAACACGTACGATAAAAGCTAATCATTTTGATCTTCTGATAAGTTTTCTTAATTCTCCGATCCTTTATTCTGCACGTCAATCTTCAACAAACCCCAGAATCATGACACATCAAACTAGGGTTTGAACCCGAGATAGCTTGATGACGATCATCAATTCTCGTCCTCCACATCGAACCATTGAGTAAATTGAACCAAAAGTTTCCCTTTTCTTGATCGTTTTTGTTCTTCAACATTTGGTGGCTATGATCAACATATCCTCGTGTCTCGGACGCTATACTTCGGAAATACCTAACGTTATACGAAGGCCTGAAAGGCGACGTGCGAGACGACTCACACGAGGAAATATCCGAGGATGACAAGGAAGACGGCGTGGATAAGGATTCAGAGGAAGTGGCTAGCTTTGCAATGCTTTGGGCAGCGGAGATGCTCGAGAGCTTCTCCGAAAGACACAATGAGCAAACTCCCGGAGATTGCTTGTGCTTTGGATGCATATTGCAAG
The DNA here is from genome assembly GCA_033239125.1 of Fagopyrum homotropicum. Lineage (NCBI taxonomy): Eukaryota > Viridiplantae > Streptophyta > Magnoliopsida > Caryophyllales > Polygonaceae > Fagopyrum > Fagopyrum homotropicum. The sequence goes on from BSWB01000003.1 coordinate 156,588,010, forward strand.
GCTTGCACAACTTTGACAAGCCAAACATTTTGTTATAGTTGTTCGAGTCGTTTCCGAGTTACCGATTTCTCTTCTAACGATCCGACAATTCGAAACAAACAAGCAAACAAATATCTTTGTTTGAATGATTGGTGTGGGAGAGGCAATGGAGTTTTTGGGTTCTCCTAAGTCTCTATGTTGTGCAATGTTTTTGCATGTATTTATACCCAAATTAATGTTGGAAAATATAGATTAAGATAATTATGAAGTGTATAGAATAACCTAGGGCTCGTTTGGAAGCACCGGGAATCATTCTCGGTAACGGAATGATTCCGAATCAATAAAAAGTTACGTTTGGTTAGAGGTTTTTAACACATAAAAGTAATCTAATTCATTTCATTTCCTTTCTCAACCCTTATTCGATTCCATTCTGTTTCTATTCAACCACTCCAACCAAACGGGCACTTAATATATAGTTATTTTGTAATATTTTATTCACTTTGGTATTTTACTTAGTAAGTGATATATGTGGCGCCTTGTAGGTGATTGTGCCGTGATATATGATGTCTTTTGTTACGTATAATGTAAGAACAATATTTTTTTAATTGCTTCTTCAATACACGTCTATGTTGTTACAAAAATAACAAGGATTTAAGAAGAGGATTATCCCTTTAAATCATATTTTGTATTTGTCAACGATGTTATATACATGCACCTATCCATATCGAAAGTTGGACACTTTGCTTGCCACCCTCAAAGTTATATAAATATTAATGACATTTTCAAATTCAAATTCGATTAAGCATGAAACACATCTTAACACTACATGAAAATTGAAAAAAATTGAATCATTACGGTCCCGTCCGCCCGGCCCGCTCGGTCCTCTATAGGCTGATAATATAAAGTAGGTCTGATAAATAGAAAATATGGCACTATTTGAGGCTAATTGAAATGATGGTGTTGTACTAAATTTCAGTACTGATTAGATGTTTACTTTTAGTTTTTGGTTTTGTTAATAGGGAGGGAGGGAGGGAAAAATGGCAGCGGATTTTTGGGTAATGTTGGGTATAAATGTTTAATTTTTTGGGTAACATTGTTGTCGTTACCCAAATATGAATTGTAGTATTTTTCTGATTATTGAGTATATGTTTATTGTTTTTGTGGTATGTTTATTGTTGTTGAGTATGCTTAAAGTGATATTTTTGGGTATGTTTTATGGTTACCCAAACTGTGTTAAAATGATCAAATGTCATTTGGTATTGATGTTTGTGTACAATATCGATTTGTGTAAAATTTGGTTATGACAAATTCAAATTGGGTATGCTTTTATACGTGTATTGACTTTGTATATTTCTTATTGTTGTGGGTATGTTTTATGATTATCCAAATTGTGTTATAATGATCAAATGTCCAACGAATATTTGGGTAATGATCAAATGTCATTTGATATTGATGTTTGTGTACAATATCGAGTTTTGAAAATTTTGGGTATGACAAATTAATATTGGGTATGGTTTTTTTTTTTGAAAGCTTATGTATATATATCCAGAAAATAAGGGGGAATTACAGAGCTACTAGCTTAGTGCAGAAGAGCGAAAAGCAAGGTCAAGCCAAGATACAAGTGAGCAGATGGGGAATCAAGAAAGGGAGCAAGAAATGGAGCAAATGACAAACTAATGAGGAGGGAAGTTTATGCCGAGAATCTTCGCCCAGCATAGAGAGTTCCTTGATCTGTTCTTCCATCTGAAAGAAAATTGAGCCTTGGTTGTGTTGATGATGTTGTGAGCACAAGAGGTAGGGTGCGTGCTATTGTTATTGTAGAGGAGATCATTACGAGCCTTCCAGATGAAGTAGATGTAGCTAATCATGGTAGAAGCTCGAACGTTGGAGATAAGATCATCTTTGTTAAGTGATAAGGTGCATAGCCAGGACCATATACAATCACTATAAGGCAGTGGATGGGGTATTCTAAGCCAGGAGGAGATGAGGTTAAGGACCAGCTGCGCATAGCTGCAGTGGTGAAGCAGGTGGGTCTCGTCCTCCGGGAGGAGGTTGCAAGTGTGGCAAGTGTTGCTGGTTACGATGTTCCAATCACGAAGCTTGGAAAGGGTTGGGAGGCGGTTATGGCTGGAGATCCAAGCAATGGCGCGGCATTTTGGTGGGCAAATAGTTTTCCAGATGATGTTGTACTGGTAGGGTGGAGAGGGTACAAGCGGGGACCAACAAATGTTGTAAGCGGCAGTTGTGGAGAATTTGTTGTTGGTACCAATGGTGAGGGTGATGAAACGGTCGCCATTCATCCTCATAAGAATTTCATCCCTCACTTTGAGAAGCTGACACCAGGAGTGACTGTTGTTGAAGCTGGCGTTGCAAGTCCATATGGATTGGTTTTTAAGAATGTTGTGAGTTACCCACGTGCCCCAGAGACTACATTCAGCGTTATGTCCATTAAGTTCGTAGAGAAGTTTGGATAGGCAAGCCTTGTTCCATGATAGAGCCTCTTTAAAACCCAGGCCACTTTCAGACTTAGGAAGGCATACGGTGCTCCAAGAGATCAGGGCACGCGAGCTGGAGGACTTCCCAGCCCAAAGGAAAGAATGCAGCAGGCTCCTGATCTTGATCATGATGGAAGAATGGATGAGAAGTGTGTAGCACCAGTAGTGGTGCATCGACATGAGGATGGAGCCAATAAGTTGCTTTCTTCCAGGTATAGCTAAGGTGACGAGCACTCCATGAAGAGATTTTATTTGTGATCTTCATGATAAGGGGGGTGAACTCGGAGACATTCAGTCTTTTGCTGCCCACAGGGATACCAAGGTATATGAAGGGAAGGGAGCCCCTTTGAAAGCCGGGAGAGGAAGCGAGCAGGTCACCCTCAGAATCAGAAAGCCCACCAAGGAAGATAGAGGATTTGGAGAGATTAATGTTAAGCCCAGAGTATGATCTAAATTAATCCATAGTGTGTTTTAAGATGTTGATAGAGGGACCGTCACCTCTACAGAACAGCATGAGGTCATCTGCGAAGCAAAGGTGGGTAATCCGTGGGGAGGAGCATTTAGGGTGGACGTTAAAGTCAGGGTTAAGAGTGTTGATGTTAAGCATGGAAGAGAGGACCTCCATGGCAAGGACGAAGAGAGGGGGTGAGAGGGGACAACCTTGCCGGAGCCCTCTCGAGCTAGGGAAGTAACCCACAAGAGAACCCTTAAAGTTGATGGAGAATGTGGCAGTGGATATACAGGCATCGATCAATTTGATGAACCAAGCGGGGTAGCCCATACGCCCAAGGCAATTCAAGATGAACCGATGATCAATCATGTCGAACGCCTTGGAAATGTCGAGCTTCAAAGTACATCTAGGGGATATGTGGCGTCTATTGTACTTTTTAAGGATCTCTTGACATAAGAGAATGTTGTGCTTGATCGATCTCCCTTTTACGAAGGCTCCTTGGTATTTACCCACAATTGAGGGAGAGTAGCGTTGAGCCTCTCAGCAAGCAGTTTGGCAATCACTTTGTATGTAGTATTACAACAGGAGATAGGTCTGAAGTCAATAGGTAGGGTGGGGTTTGGTTTTTTTGGTATGAGGGTGATTGCAGTGTGGTTAACATGGCGCGGCATGATACCGGTATGGAAGAACTCCAACACGGCATCGGAGAAGAGTTTACCCGTGGTGGTCCAGGTGGATTTATAGAACAAAGCATTGTATCCGTCCGGCCCAGGGGCCTTGAGGTCACTCATGTTGAAAATATCCGTTTTGATAGCATCTTTGGTGAACCCCGAGTTGATGAGTTCCAGATCCATCGCGGTAAGAGAGGGCAGCGGGCAGTTAGGGAAGAGATTTTGTGGGTTGGCTATAATTGTGGGATTTAGGATCATGGAGAAGTGGTTAATAAGGATAGTAGTTATACTTTCCATATTAGAGACAGGCCCCGCCGCAAGATTATCGGGATCGCATATGCTTCTGATGGCGTTTGAAGCTCTGTGTTTAGCAATATGCTTGAAGAAGTACGACGTGCATTGGTCACCGTATTTGATCCAGGCTTCTTTGGAAAGTTATCCAAGAGCAGTTTGCAAGTTAGTCTAGAGGGTTCGAAGAGAGGCGAGGGTAGTGTGCTCGGACTCCATCAGATGCTGATCAAGGGGGTTTGAGATGAGCCTGGATTGAATGCTTTCAAGGGTCGACTTGTGGTTCTCAATAGACTTGCTGATGGTCTCCAGAGAGAGACTGGGGAATTTCTTAAGGGAGAATTTGAGCCTCTTAAGATTAAAGTAGAGATGATCCATTCTGCTAGCATGATCCGAGCCGCGGTGGGGGGCCAAAAGCAATCGACAGTGGCCTAGAAGTTCTCGTGGGATACCCATGAATTGTTGAAGCGGAATTGGCGATGGGGCTGAGATTCTTTGGTATTGAGCGCGAGAATGGCCGGCGAATGATCGGATATGTAAGGACTGTCAAAGAGCACCGAAGAGGAAGGGTAGTCAGCAAACCACACGTCATTGATCACAACCCGATCGAGTTTACTCCAGATACGTGAGCCGACCTGTTTGTTGTTCCAGGTGAAGGTGACGCCCGAGAAAATATGATCGGAGATGTCATTGGCCTGGAAGCATTCAGAGAGTTCGGAGGACTGATGGGGTGCAGCTCAGACGGGCAAAGGGTGGTGTTGAAGTCACCCAAGATCACCCAAGGTTTATTGGAGGTGAGGAGCCTGATAGTGGCGATGTTGGGCCATAAAAGGGACGCGATCAAGCGGGATGTTGTGAGCATAGACGAAGGTACATTCGAAGCTAGGGGAGTTTGGGGGGTTGAGAGGGGTGATAGAGCAGTGTATAAGTTGGTCATTTACGAAGGATGGGGAGAGGGTTAAGGCCAGAGGATCCCACCAAAGCCAGATACGACATCTAGCGTTAGGGGAGACATTGGAGGTTGAAGACCATTGAGGGATGATGGAGAGGGAGGACAACTTGTCAGCCAAGCTTTTTGTTTCAAGAATCGCAATAACATCCAACCGGTGCTTCTTAACCAGATCACAAACCGCTTTACGCTTGGTAGGGTGGTTAAGGCCCCGGATGTTCCAGGATCCGATGTTAATCGACATGGAGATTTGTGGATGAGGTGATCGCATCCTTGATGCTCTCACAAGGCAAGGGACTGGGGGAATGGTGTTCAAAGTAGGGTTTGGGAGGTTGTTGTTGGAGCACGCTGTGTCAACAGAGGGGTTTTGTACTTGGGTTTGGTTGGTCGGTGGGGGATGGGTGACGGTAGTGATTGGGTGGGTGGTGATCAGCCCAGTAGAGAGGGGTTTGGTAGGATATCTAACGGCAGCTTTGTTTGTGTGCTGGTTCGAGGTGAAGGCCGGCAAGCGGTGAGAGCTATCAAGCGTCGGTAGGATCGGCGGTTGGGGCCTAACCTTTTTGCTGTGAACCTTTCGGAAACCTTCAGAGCAGATCTTGTTTTCCATTGGGACTTTGGGAAGGTAGTACCACATCTATGCCCAAAGACGAGACATTTAGAGCAGTGTTCCGGCAGCCAATCAAAGTTTATTTTCTGGGTAATGATCTCATCATTTGGACCTAGGAGGGTGATCTCCCGTAGCAATGGTTTAGAGGCTGAAATCTCTACAAGAATTCTTGCATGGCCAAGTCGGTTGTGGTTTGCGGAGCATTGGTTAGTGAGGAGGGGGATACCAATAGCAGACCCGATCTTAGCCAGCATATGGGGGGACCAGAACCTGTAATCGAGATCAGCGAGAGTAGCCCAAACCGGAATGGAGGAGAGGCTTGAGTAGCTAAGATCCATTCCATGGCACCAACGCTTGAGAAGAAGGGTGGTGGAGCCATTGACCAGCCATGGGCTACCCGAAAGGATAGTGTTAAGGTCATCTTCGGAAGAGAAGTGAAGAACGAAGATACCATGCTCGTTCCGGAGGATTTTCGGCTTGGAAACGGTATTCCATGCAGAGCCAACAAAGGAGATCAGTTTGTTGTATGCAATAGGGAAGCCCAAGGGGAAGCCGATGAGGGTGTGGGTTCATCGGGAAATGGTGTTAGCTATGTCATCCCTTGAGAATTGAATTACGCCGTCTTCGTAACCTGGGGAAAAAGTAAGGGGCACATGATTCCAAGTAGATCCAGCCGAAAGGACTTCCTTAAAGAAAGTAAAGAGAGGGCCAGTCGGGAGGTGGCAGCTAATGTTGCATGGGGAAGGTGAAAGGTGGGGAGGTGTGGGGCCAGAAGAGGTGAGAGGGGGGGGGGGGAGGATTTGAAGGGTTTTCATTAGGGTTTGGGACAGGAGAGGAATGTGAAGGGTTAGGGGTGGTTTGTTGATCGGTGTTCAACGTACCAAACACCGGGGGAGGGGGAGTGATAGATGGGTAAGCAGTACTAGGGGGGGTGTGGTTGCTGTTGGTGGCAGCATCACCGGACTGAGACATACCATGTGGGTTAGTACCCGATTGAGAAGTAGTTTTTGTTGGGTTAGGGGTTAGGGGGGGAATTCATTCAGTGAGGTGGAGGGGATGGTTTGCTTGGAGATTCTGATATTGTTGGATCGTATGAGGTCTTCCGGTACTAGGTCGAAGGGACTTGTTGGGGTGGATGGAGAGCCAGGTTTGGAGGGGTTCTTGGACCGGCCAGTGAGTTCGGAAAGCTTGATCGATTGCTGCTTGGGGCGTTTCGCTCCACCCATGGTGGAGGGGAGAGGGGGGAGCGTCGGAGGGGTGGGGAGGGGGTGGAGGTCGGCGGGGAGCCAACTCCGGGGGAAACCGGCGGGGCAGGGAGTTTTTCAGAAGAGAGTGTTTTTTAGCTAGTCGATTTACCTACCTCCTGTTCAAAAGAGCATCATTTCTTTCTGCGGAATATATATTGGGTATGGTTTTTGTATTAAGTGATGTTTAAATTGGGTATAAATATAAAATATTATTCAATTCATGGATATGGTTTTATTTTGATATTTGATTTTTTGGGTATGTTGTTTTCGAGTATGTTTATGTACTTTGACAAATTTATTCTTGGGTATAATTGTGACATTATTTAGGTAAGCGGATTTTTGGGTAATAGGTGAGAAAATAGGGATGTTGATAAAATAAATTTCTGATTGATGTGACATATCAGATAGTACAATATGTCACATCCGATGAGTTGTCAAACTTTGTCCTCTTTTTTTACTATATTTTCTCTACTATATTTTATAGGGGGTCAAAATACCAATTTCAAATATTAGGAGTCTTCTTTCTCAATTGATTTGCTTAAAAGGACTAGTTTTATCCAAAATCCGAGCTCAATATAGACTTTTTCGGGACGAGCCCGAATAACTTGTCTTAAATAACACTGTATATATTTAGACCTAACGCATAAAACTCAAAGGAAATGTAAAATTTATGTTGTAAATTTTTCCATTGGATATTATCATGTTTATAAATATAACTATTACAAATTTTTTAAAATTAGGATTTGATTATGATTTTACTAAAGTTAAAAGTTTGTACCAAGAAATATGGATGAGAATGAAGTGTTCTTTTAATGCCTTCCAAAGAAGACGGCATATGAATTGTATATTTATGGGTTTATGACATCTAGTGTACATATGAATATTTATAAATACATGAAAGGGCCAAGAAAACTAGATAAGCAAATTAATTAATCAATAAACTAATAAGTCATTAGAGACCAATACATTAAGATTTATTAATTAGTTTACGAATCAACCAAAAGGATAATGAGTTAATTATTAAACTACATGGTTTACATGCTAACAACATCGTTAGCCGTCTTATAATATCATATGGAAACGAATGTGATGGCTTAGCTAAGAGCCTAAGAGGATGAGTAGGCCATGAATACATGATTTGGACTAATTCTCATAACAATACATGATTCGGAATTGTGTTTTAGAGGAAAAACTCATGCAAAGTGTAAAGTCGTCTAAAACACAAGATAATAGTGAAAACCCTATTCACTAACAATAAGGGATGTCCGTAAATCACTATGAATGTTATTAAATGGTTCAAAATGTTCGGTCACAGTTTGAAACCACGTTCATTATTATAAATATATTTTAATGAAAAGATAATAGCGAAAACTCTTAAATAGTAGGTTCGGACCTAAAACGTTTTTGTACACTTGAACCCACGTAAGAAACCACATTCATTATTGTAAATATATTTTAATGAAAATTTTTGTGTCAATTATTTTAAATATTAAAAGCAAAAGTTATTGGATTAAGGTGAGTTAAAAAGGAGATTTATTTCACTATTAACTCATTTCCCCGATATTCTTAATTACTCTCATTGACTCAAAATAGTTGTAAAAAACAATAATAATTGTAATCCTAAGGCCTATCATAGCAGCTTATGGAAGAGTCTCTTTTCTGTGAGAGATGAGCTGCTTAACCCGCCCAGTGGTGTCATCAATCCTTGGCCCTCACCCAACCCTACTGGCGCCTTCTCTCCTAAACTGGCGTATAAGTATTTTAATCATCAGACTCCTGCACCCCATCCTAGCCCCTTCAAATCCATTTGGCACAAGACCAACACCCCCAAGTGTTGCTTTACCACTTGGATCGCCTACCATAAGAAGCTCCCAACACTCTCAAGGCTCAAGAAATGGAACCTTGCTATCAATGACATTTGCATGCTATGCAGGTATATGGTTGAAGATGACGATCATCTATGGCATCAATGCAGCTACTCCACTCTAGTGCTTGATATCATCTCTAGATGGACAAGAGTCCCCTATCCCGCCCCATACAACAACAATGTGTGGACTTGGCTTTGCTCGAGACCTAATACAAAACACAATCTTCTGGAAAGCGCCAGGATTGTCACTATCACTGCATTCATTTACTATGTTTGGAAGGCTAGAAACAACCTTGTGTACAACAAGGCCTTCACTAGAGCTGTGGATTGTGCTAGGATGGTTATTAATGGCACCAGACTTCACCTCGCACATCACTGGAAGGATAGATCCTCTCAAAGCCTAGCCGACACTAGAATTCTAGGAATTCACTTCCACTAATCCCTCTCCCTCATGTCTTTGATCTTGTCTCTTGCAAATGAACTCTCCTGTATATTCTCTTCTATTTTAATACAATTAAACTTTCAAAAAAAATAATAATTGTGTGAATTTTAAGAAAAATTTATTACTGCAAAAGTTCACAATACATATGGGAAATATGAGACAAGATTAGTAAAAACGAGTATTATAGGGTGAAAATGTCTTAGAAGTATTAAAACTTAACTAATATGCTTATAAGGGATAATTAATTAATGGAAATATAGAAATATATCGAGCCATGCATCATGCATGCACATTGCGAAATGACAATTTCCACAACATGACAGCATACGGACATGCCTCCTCGATATAATTAAACTTCGTACGATAATGAGTGAGAATCTAAAAAACATTTTATCTAAAAAGAATAGTAATGATTTAGATTTCATCTATATATACGCGTAATTCTTAGGTGTACGGTCGTACATCTCTGGGTTTTCATTTGCATCTCGATTTTACACCCATTATCCTATATAGTTTTTCAATTGAAAAGCTGATTGAGAAGATAACACTTATAATTAAATTATAAGACGTATATATTAATTTTTCCGATCATAAAATAATGAATTTATAGTTGTTGGCAAGATTATTAAGAAAATTATCAAGTAACCTTAATTTTTTTAAAAAAAACTTTCAATCTTATTAAATTTTCATCACCCTTTTAGATACATAGCAAACATTTTATTACAAAAATATTTAATAAAAATAATTTTTAAAAACTATTCTCACAACTCTCTTAATTAATAACCGTAAAAACATAAAACAACGCTTAAACTTGATCAAAATTTAGTAAATCGCGAATGTTAGAAATTCGTTTTTTATACGATCGAAGGAACATGAATACATGAACATAACTATAAATAGATAATCATATTTAAAATGAAGGAACCATTTTGTATACGGGTCTTCCATATATATAAGCTATATATTTTATCATCTTTGAATGAGGTTCTTTCTCTAACACTTGTAGACCATTCAAAGATGATAAAATATGTAAGTGTACGAAGCAAATGAAAACTGCCCTCCATGCAAGCCACCTACGAAGTGAAATACAAAAGTGATTAAATCAAAGGAAAAGGCAAAAACCTAAAGCTATCAATAATAATGATGTTTAAAATAGATTAAATAAGTGGATAAAAAGGCTTTGTTACTATATTCTTTTGATTTTGGTGTTAATTGAAGATTACTTTTAGAGGAATGTTGAAAAAAATCAAAATGTAGAGGTGTATTCAATTAAAATTTTATAGGAATTTTTTGCAGTTTAAAAGTCTATGGACATTCAATATAGATTTTTAAAAGTCCATATACAATTTTTGGTATTCAATTAGGATTTTAAATTTTCCATATAATTTCTATGGTATTTAAAAGTTTGTTGTTTTTGAAAGAATCTATTATTTCATTGATTTTGTAGGATTATTTATTACTTATATAACTACTTAAAGTCTATAGAAATCTTCTCCCAACACATAAGATTTTCTTAGAATCTGTATTGACTCTATATAGAATTAAAATATCCTCCGGAATCAAGAAATTTTATGATTATTGGGAAGAAATGAAATGGTTAAATTATTTTTATGTGTTAAAAATTCTCTAAATAAATATAATTTTTATTGATTCGGAATCATTTTGTTATCAGAAATAATTCTTAGCGATTCCAAACGAGCCATAAGGATATACAATTTATATATTTCAAGCTTAACAAATACTTAAGCTTGGATATAAATTTTAGAGAAAAAAGATGAGGACATCAAATAGAGTTTCCTTTACACCAAAGGTCAAAGGTCATTAGCCATAACTTGTGATAAAAAAACACAAGTAATTAAAAAAATAAGGGGTCAAAAGTTCAAAACCCTAATTCAACTCCCCATATTAGTTTGCCTATATATACATGCAAAAATGTTGCACAACATAGGGACTTAGGAGAACACAAAATCTCCATTACCTCTCCAACACCAATCAAAGTACAAACATCAAACAACTATTACAAAATGTTTGGTTCATCAAAATGGTGCAAGCCTTGCAATATGCATCCAAAGCACAAGCAATCTCCTGGAGTTTGCTCTTTGTGTCTTTCAGAGAAGCTCTCAAGCATCTCTGCAACCCAAAGCAATACAAAGCTAGCCACTTCCTCCGACTCCCTATCCACACCGTCGTCCTTGTCATCCTCGGATATTTCCTCGTGTGAGTCATCTCGCACGTCTCCTTTCAGGCCTTCGTATAACGTCAAGTATTTTCGAAGTATAGCATCCGAGACACGAGGATTTGTTGATCATAGCCAACAAATGTTGAAGAACAAAATCGATGAAGATAACACCAAAGAGAAGGGTAACTTTTGGTTCAATTTACTCAATGGTTCAATGTGGAGAACGAGAATCGATGATCATCATCATCATGCTATCTCGCATTCAAACCCTAGTTTGATGTCTCATGATACTAGGGTTTGCTGAAGATTGATAACGACATCAATCAATGCAAGTTAATTAGCATACTATAAAAAATCGACGGTCAATTTTTTCTTGGGTAGAAGAAGCCACCACTAGTACATATAAGGTCTTCCACGACGTTTCAAAGACGTCGTAGAAGGCCTCCAACCCATTTGGGTTGAGTTACAACCGTGATTACTGACTTTGGGCAAAAAAGTAAACTATGGAGAATATGGACATGATCTGAAAATAGGTGCATATATGGAGTCAGCTGATCATATACTATTGGCTAATTGCTAGTCCAAGATATAGAAACTTATTAGGAAGTTAAATTTATCTTCTTCTTGTAACTATATATAGGGTTTTGCGAGAGTGTACAGAGATTTAGTTCATATATACATATATATTTGTAAATTTAATTTGACGGTTGATCTTTGGAGCATGCATGCATGCATGCTTGTTCTGAGATGCCCTCATATCTCAATGTATATGTCCTCCAATTTTGTTAAATGAAATGAAATCATATATTACATAATAATGTACTCCTAATTATTATTATTCGTAGTTATAATTAATTATGATACATACTCTAAATCTCGACCCTTAATACTCACCATCCGACGGTCTAAGATTGATATCATGATTACACGATAAGTCTGTTCTCATGGGAACCACACCCCTATATATATACCGTCGGATGATGAGTATTGAGGGTCGAGATTTATGGTAGATATCATAGTTATTAGATAAATAATATTTTGAAACTAATAATAACTACGAATAATCAATTCAACCAACAAAAACTACGAATAATGCATTAAACGATGTGACACATTCGTAACAAAACTAATAATAACTACGAACTGTTTTCATAATTACACGATATGCCTGTTCTCATATGATGTCTAATATATATATATATTACTGTTTGAGTGTTTGGTCTCCTACAAATGGGAAGCACAATTACAGGAGTTGAATTCATCTAAATTAGACAGCCAGAATGAGTATAGATATACATTATTAGCTTGTACATGCACTCTACTTTTATCGGTCGTGTACACATGACCTTCGGTTAGTTGTGTACAACAATATCACATCACTACATACATGTATAGTAGTAGAATACTACATTAGTCCTTTTGATAGATTAATATAATCAGTTGGTTTCTTGATTTTCGGTGTTGTTTTAAGTCGACGTTGTTGTAATCTTTGATAAAGAGGATCATGTCGGAGACATTGGCTCATGTAGAACCCAATAAGAAGCACATATCTAGCTTGGGGCTATCTGAAATTGTCATGACACCAAACTTCGAAATCCGCTCTATAAGAGTTCACATATATAGGGAAGCATTAAAGTTAATAAAAACTCGATGCCTTAAAGGAGTGAAGCTCAAAAGTATTTCATTGGGCATCGGTAATCACTAAGCACAAGTACGTGTTTAGCTTTTTACCAAAATTTACCCCGATATTTTTGAGTTCATATAATAAGGATTGTTCTGAAACACGTCCATGACACATGTTCCAAAAATATAAAGTGTTGAACTTCAGTTTCAATTGCTAAATGATCAAGGCGTTGACCAGGACAAAAATTATCTCCGAACATGTAATTGCTTTGCCATGACTAAGTCACGACAATGTCACATGACATTCACGTTGCTAAACTAAGCCACTTTTCAACAATGTGTGACAAGGCCCCAACGGCATAGGTGTAGACGCACCTATGCCTTGGTGAGACTCGACACCTTCACACTCACACGTGTTTTACACTGCTATGAGTTTTTGGAGGCAAGTCAAGTGACCTACACTTAGAATTACTAGTGTTATGGGGTAAAAGTTTCTCTCTCCCATTTGAGCAAAGTCGTGAAAATCGTTTGATTGAATTAATTAATTTAATATAATTACACATTTTGTACAGAAAAATCACGGTGTCCACACTATATCTAACCTTTTCTCGCCAGTTCAGCCACACACATAGCCTTTCCACACGACATGCTTGTGTCCCCTCCTCGATCTGCGCCCTTGTATTCTCCTAACCAAACTTATCACACTTGTGTTTTACTAGCCTTCATCCTCATTCGCGCCTCACATTTGCCCTAACCTTCTCTAGCCCTTTTTCCCTACACGCCCCACACTCGACCAACCTTCACCCTCACCAACGCACATAAACATCCATGTTCGCGCCTTGCCTATGGACGCAACCGATAATGTCCAACACAATGCCACCCACAACTTAGAGCTTAAATTGCTCGGCATCCATTGTTGTTGCACTCGTTTCTTGGTAAATCCCGGTCAATATGACCATACGTTTAACATAACAAAGTTACCATGTAAACTCTATAGGGAAATTTCGGATGGTACCCTCGTGGTTTGGGGTATTCCGGATTTTGCCCAACAGTTTTTTCAAGTTCGGATGGTACCCTTAAATTTACGTTGTTTTCCGGATTATACCCAAATTCATTAAACTTTTTTAAATTCCATTAAAAACATACAAAAGAAAATAAACTAAAATTAAAAAAACTAATCAAAATAGAAATAATGATTTATTTATTATAAAACTAAAGTAAAACAGTAAAAAAAATTTAAAAAAATAAATATTTTATATTTATTTAAAAATAAATAAATTAAATAATTTTAAAAAATTCAAAAATATCATTGTTTTATTTTATTTTAAAAATAAATAAATTAAATTAGCATTTTTTTTACAAAATCTAAAAACATAAGTGTTATACTTTATTTAAAAAATAAATAAAATAAAGGTTCTTTTAAAAAACTAAAAACAAATTCACTGTTTTAATTTATTATAAAAATAAATAAATCATTTTCTATTTTATAAATTTCCTTTTACGTAAGTTTAAACAGTAAATTTTTTAAATTTTTTAAAAGAATCTTTCTTTATTTATTTTTTTAAATAAAATAAAACACTGATTTTTTAAATTTTTTTAAAAATTATCTAATTAATTTGTTTTTAAATTAATATAAAACATTTTTTTTTAAAAAAAGTTACTGTTTTACTTTAGTTTTAAAGTAAATAAATTATTCTTTCTATTTTAATTTATTTTTTAATTTTAGTTTAATTTTTTTGTATATTTTTAATGGAATTTTAAAAAAATTTAATGAATTTGGGCAAAATCCGGAAAACGACATAAACTTAAGGGTACCATCCGAACTTGAAAAAACTGTTGGGCAAAATCCGGAATACCCCAAACCACGAGGGTACCATCCGGAATTTCCCAACTCTATAGTTTAATATTTACGAAATAAGTCCAAATTAAAAAAAAATATGTATTCATGGCCTACTCGATCATCCTCTTATCTAAGCCATCACATTCGTTTCAATATTATATTTTAAGACGGCTAGCTAACGACGTTGTTAGCATGTAAACTCTATAGTTTAATATATTGGTTTCTAAGACTTATTAGTTTATTGATTAATATTATTATCTAGTTTTCTTGACCTTTGATATATTTATAGTTATTCATGTACACTAGACGACGTCGTAAACCCATAATATACAATTTGTGTCTTCTTCTTTGGAAGCCATTAAAAGAACACTTCATCTTCATCCATATTTATCGGTCTTAACTTTTAATTAGAGTAAAATCATCATGAAATTCCAAAATTCCAAATTTATAATAGTTCTAGTTTATAAAATATAATATAGGATGTGAAAATATAACGTAAGTTTGAGTTGTATATGTTAGGTCTAAAATAGGGTTGTTACACGAGGAGATATATTCGTTACGGAAAAAGCTCTGTTCGGGTTCGTTCACTTTTATAAATGAGCTACTCGGGTTCGACTCAAGCGGCTAGTTTGGCTAAAATAACACTACTGAGCCGGTATATTAGCCGAGGCTGCCGAGATACTCCGTTCGAGCTCAGACCAGAAAAAGCTCGATTTGGACTCTTTTATTTTGTAAATAAGCCTAGTATAAACACATTTTAAAGTTTGTTCAAAATTTAGGCTTGACGCAGATTCATCTTTTTTTTTTTTAAAGGTTAATTGTATTGAGTAAAGAAAGAATATACAGGTACATGATGATGCAACTTTCCAACGAGCATAAGCGAAGAACAGAAGCAAAAACAGAAGCAAAAGGAGCCCAAAATTAGGGAGGGAGAAGCAATCAGGTGAGGTTTATGTTCAGCATGAGAGCCATGTCAAGAGTGGATTGAGATCTGTCTTTCCAGTTGTACGCTAAATGAAGCTTGACAGATCGAATGATCTCTCCGGCACAATCAGTTGGTCTGATGAAAGTGTGGTTGTAAACCATGTTGTTTCTAGCTATCCAAACATAGTAGAGGAAAGAGATGACAGAAGCAATCATGACCCTCTCCATCGGGCTAGGTTTCCGCATATTCCAGGACTCAGATTCTTCTTGTTTATAAATGAGTTGATATACTTCAAATTGTATCAATTCAACTTTTTTGAAATTTCATATAGTTTTAAGAGGTGTTTCATGCTTAATTAATCAAATTTGGATTTGAAATTGTCATTAATATATATGTATTACAACTTTGAGGGTGGCAAGCAAAGTGTCCAACTATTTTCGATATGGATAGGTGCATGTATATTCAACATATATCGTTGACAAATACAAAATATGTTTTTAATAGGTTAATTTATTTTAAAATCCTTGTTCTTTTCCTAATAATATGTAAATACAAAAAAAAATTTTATTGAAGAAGCGATTAAAAAAAACCCTAGTTCTTCATTGCGTGCATCATACATCACGGCAATCACCTACAAGGCGCCACATATTCCATTCACTAAGTAAAATACCAAAGTGAATAAAATATTACAAAATAACTATATATTAAGGTTATTTTATAGACTTCATAGTTATCTTAATCTATATTTTCCAACATTAATTTGGGTATAAATACATGCAAAAACATTGCACAACATAGAGACTTAGGAGAACCCTAAAACTCCATTTCCTCTCCCACACCAATCATTCAAACAAAGATATTTGTTTGTTTGTTTCAAATTGTTGGATCGTAGATCGTTAGAAGAGTTATCCTTGAATCGATAAACGACTCGAACAACTATAACAAAATGTTCGGCTTGTCGAAGTTGTGCAAGCCTTGCAATATGCATCCAAAGCACAAGCAATCTCCGGGAGTTTGCTCATTGTGTCTTTCGGAGAAGCTCTCGAGCATCTCCGCTGCCCAAAGCATTACAAAGCTAGCCACTTCCTCCGAATCTCTATCCACGGCGTCGTCCTTGTCATCCTCGGATATTTCCTCGTGCGAGTCATCTCGCACGTCGCCTTTCCGGCCTTCGTATAACGTTAGGTATTATCGAAGTATAGCATCCGAGACACGAGGATATGTTGATCATAGCCACCAAATGTTGAAGAAAAAAATCGATCAAGAGAAGGGTAACTTTTGGTTCAATTTACTCAATGGTTCGATGTGGAGGACGAGAATCGATGATCATCATCAAGCTATCTCGAGTTCAAACCCTAGTTTGATGTGTCGGGATTCTAGGGTTTGCTGAAGATCGACGAACAGACTATAAAGGATCTGAGAATCAAGATAACTTATCGGAGAATCAGAATGATTAGCTTTTATCATACGTGTTTTGATAATACCATAAAGATAGATGATCCATCGATCATCTATCTTTATGGGTCTGTTTTTCCTTGGGAAGAAGAAGCTACTACGACGACCGGAGATTAATCTCCGGCCAACTATGTGATTACTGACTTTGGAGGAAAAAGTGATCTACTAAGAAAACGAAAATATCTGAAAATGGCGGCATATATGGAAAGTCAGTTGATCAGATAACTAGTAGCTGATTGCTTGTCCGAGATGTAGGGATTCATTAGGAATAAATCTTCTTGTAACTACGTATATGCATATATAGAGAGATGTAAAGCTAGTAGTTCGTGTATACATATATACATGTAAATTGAGTATCAGTGGATTTGTTTGGCGCGATCTTTGCTAAATGAGATGCTTGTAAGCTAGTATACATACAAACACATACGTCACTATTGAAACCGACTCTTCCACATCGATTATGCTTATCAATCGCACCATACGAGGACTTACCCATTATTTAGTCTTGTATTTAGGTGTCAAGACTCTCTCCGTAGGATTTGGCTTGTCTGGCTCCGTCACGTGTACCGTGAGGCCAATTTCTCTGCAAATCATTGGCTTCTTTAACATTCGACTACCCGGCGGGGTATTTTATTTTGGAATAATGAATAAATCTTATCGGAAAACCAATTTGTTAGCTTCATTTCTCGTTTTAATAATATGGGCGAGACGTCGTTCTCCACGTCGTCATTACCAAAAAAAACACATACGTCATATATATATACATATGTTTTGGTTCCGCCGAGTGCTCCCAAGGTATAGTTGTTCCGATTTTTGGATCTTTCTCTCTTTTTCGGTCTTTGTTTGTGGTGATTGTTTTGTTTCCTTTTTTGGTTTTTCTTTTTGCATGACGGTTTGCCCGTTTGCCGGTTGTCGGCCTCTCGATACACCAATTATATTTGGTGTAATCGAGCCTCTTACCTTCTTGATAAAAAAAAAATTAAAAAAATGCACATTTTTCGTATAAAAGTTTATATTTAAAAAATTACAAGAAAAAAATGAACTCAGTGGTACAAAAAACTGAACTCGCTAATACAAAAACCGAACAAAAAAAGTCTCATCACCCGAACTAATCCCGATATATATATACTTGGACCTCGTCTAGACACTTAGACACGTACATATCTCAACAATAGAAATGTCAAAAATAGTTTGGTCGTGTACTCGTGCACGTACACATTCAGGTTTGGTCTCCTACAAACCATTAAGACAATTGAATTAGTCTAAATTAGACAGCCAGGAAAAATGTACAGCATATACATTAGCCCCCGACAGAGAGGATAAGGTATAATGAATAAATCTTATGGATCAATCGTTTACAGATATACATCAGCCCCGACAATTGTGTCCTTGAGCTTGACTCTTCAGCCGATACCTTTGGAGCTCTTGGGTCAATGCCAATACTCCTATAAGCTTCTGCATTTGGAAGATGATCATTAAAGTTTGTGATGAACTCATGGGATCAAATGGATCTTTCTTCATCTCAGAAAGCTACGATCTTTTACGTCATTGTGAACCTGATGTTCGATGATGTATGGGCATTTCGGGTAGACTCAATATCCCGAAATGGAGTTTTATTACTTGACTAGTTAGACATAAAAATCTTGTTACTTTCGAACATTGTTTAAAACAACACTGGTAAGCTTTGTGATTCTCGTGATGAAAGGATTTATCCAGGTCCGGCTCGGAGTCGGTGCAACCTGAACGTTGGTAAATAGGGTGCTTATTAAGTTTCATTTGGTCTCAGGCTCTAGGTATTTTTTTTATAATGTAATTGGAAGGGACCTCCAAATATATTGAGCCGGGCCTGAATGATTTATCCACCGTATGAGAATTAGTTAGGCCTCCAAATATATTGAGTCGGGCCTGAATGATTTATCCCTAAATGTATTTTTTGTTATACATAGGTAAGAGAATTAAGTGGATCAGTTTCTAAAAATCGATCGACCTAAAGCATCCTTGCGGATGAGGTCTTGAACATCTTCAAGAATAGCATTGACGTCCAGTGAGAGATTGTGTCCATGCATGGCAATCTTGTCTGCGACCGTATTGATTTCCCTATAAATATGTTGTGCTAAGGAGTTAGAAAATCCCGAAATCATGTTAGTACTATCAGTGATGATCATGTCTAACTCTCATGGAGGTTTCCATATTCGATTGATCGCATTGATAAGCATTAAGTTATCTCATTCGATCTTGATTGATCGATAAAACTCCTAGCCCCTTGGCCTTTTGTAGCCCTCCCCCCCCCCCCGAAAAGAAAACACTTCTATTTGTAGCACAAATTCAGCTTGACATCTACCGCTTCCTATAGTAATAAGAACGGCACATAACGAATAATGAAATATCCAAACTAGCTCTCTTCTCTCTCCTGGTTTCACCGGAGATTGGCTTTGCTCCTCCCTCGCGCAGCCCTGGCTGCGCCCACCCCCCTCCCCTTCCCCCCAGGTTCCCCACCCCATGGTTGGTTCTCGAAAGCCCCGTCGTCGTAACATCAAGATTTCGGAGCTCCCTGGTTCCACCTTAACTCACTACTCCAAAAAAATGCCTGCCATAGCCCAAACCAGGAAAAAACACCAGACCCCTTATCGGATGATCTCATCCGATCGAATAACCTCAGGCTCCTTCCTAAGACCCCCAAACCACCGGTTCTTTCTTCTGAGCTGGCGTTCCCGCCGTTGAGCCCGCTTTCAACGAACTTACCAGCCTCGACTGTCCCCAAGGCTGACTACTGCCCACCATCCTCCATCCAGTCTGAGAGTTGCACGGATGAGCATCCGAGTCCTGCGCTCTCTCAGGCGACTCTTGAGCCTCTTGTCTCCTCGGATCCCCCTATGGTTGGATCTGACATGGACCCCTCACCTCCCGCCTCCTCGGATCCCCCAACGGCTGGATTTGACGCGGACCCCTCACCTCCCTTTTCAGTTATGGGTGCTGATTCCGAGGATGTTGTCCCTCCAACAAAATATACCCCTTTGCCTGCTGACCCCTCGATCTCCCCTCAAGCCCCCATAATGCATGCGTGCATTAATAACCCTATTACACACGTAGTCCCTCCAGCTACCTACCGTGATATTGCCTCCAGAAGCATTGCTTGGAACCATGTCCCCCTCCCTTTCATTCCAGGGCTCGATATTGGACTTATTCCTTTCACAAACGATGATATCGATGAAACGATGCGGAAGTGGAATCTTTCCCTTGTGGGATTCCCTCTTGGCTGCCCTATTTCCTTTCAAAGATTATCCAAATTCATTTCTGAGAATTGGAACACTATCTCCATGCCTAAATTGTTACGGAATGAGAATGGGATCTTCGTATTCCACTTCGCTAACGAGGATGATCTTAATACTATCCTGCTCGGTAGTCCTTGGATTGCAAACGGATCCACCACAATCCTGTTGAAAAGATGGACCACCGACCTCCCCCTGGATTATTCTAGTCTTCATTCTGTTCCGATTTGGGTCACTCTTCATAACCTGAACTTCAGGTTTTGGTCCAAGACAATGCTGGCCAAGATTGGGTCCGCGCTGGGGATGCCCATTCTGACTGATGCCTGCTCTATCAACCAAGACCGCCTTGGATTTGCTCGAATTCTTGTTGAGATCCATGCTTCCCGCCCACTGCTTCGCGAGATCACACTCTCAGGACCTGAAGGCGCCACCTTCGTTCAAAAAATCACATATGACTGGCTTCCCCCACGCTGTGATTCTTGTCTTGTATTTGGACATTGTTGCTTGCCCCCTAAACCGGCAAGTTTGGATGTTGTCACTAGCATGCCTTGGAGCGCAAAACCCCCCAAGATTTTTACTCTGAACCCTAAACCTAATCTACCTCCCATTCTCCCCACCCCTGACCCTTCCCGGAGGATTCACCACCTTCAGAACGGGTCCAGCGCCTCTACGAGCCCATCCAACATGCAGACTGGCATCCCTTCCTCAACCCTTGAGCATGCTCTCAACTTACCAAAGCCCCCTGAGCATCCTACCGGCGGCCTGTCTCAAACAAGTTATCATTTGCCCCCCCCCCCCTCCCTCCTAACCCTCCCTTTCAAGCCCCCTCTCTCCCCATTACTGCCTCCCTCATCCAAAACTCTCCCCCAACTACCCCCTCAAACCGCCTCCCAACCTCCTCATTGATTGCAAGTGCTATCAATGAACCAAAAACACTTGTTTAATATTAGTACGATCTTGTGCTTGGAACATCAGGGGCCTTAATGACCCACTGAAACAAAAAGCTGTTCAATTGCTTGCTAAGAAGCACCATCTCGATCTATTTGCAACTCTTGAAACGCGTCTTCGTTCGGATAATGAACTAAGAATCTCTACTTCTCTCTTCCCATCCTGGAACCACATCTCCAACTCCTCTATGGCTCATAACTGTCGCATCTGGGTGTGGTGGAACTCGGCTAAGATCAACGTTACCACCACCATTATCACAGACCAACTCATTCACTGCCTCATATCTAAACCTCTCCCAAATCCTAATCAAACCACCATTGCTGAGATCTCCTTTGTCTACGCTCACAATGCTATGGAGGACCGCGTCGGACTTTGGAACACAATCATTACCCTTCGGTTGCTCAACTCCAACAGTCCCTGGGCCCTGATGGGGGACTTTAATGTCACGTTATCCCCCGATGAAAAACTATCAAACAGCCAACACAACTTCTCACAAACGTCCAATGAGATCGAAACCTGTTTTGAGCAAAATGATCTATCTGACCTCCCTTCCTCGGGATGCAAATACACCTGGACCAATAAGCAAGTGGGAACACGGATTTGGAGCAAGCTGGACCGTATCATATCTAACAATGAATGGATCGCCGTCTTCCCTGACACTTATGCTCACTTTGTTGTTGTGGATGTATCCGACCATTCTCCTGCTTTGCTCTTCACTGATCACAATGCCCCTCGGAGATCTTTCCCATTCAGATTCAATAACTTGTGGGCCAAACATGAGGCGTTTATTGAGACGGTTAGATCTATCTGGACCGCTGAAATACACAGTTATCCTATGTTCAGACTCTCTAAGAAGTTGAAGATGCTCAAACCCCTTCTCAAGAAATTCCCCAGTGTTAAGTTGGAGGAGCTCCACTCTAGCATTGCTGAAAGTCACAGGAAGCTTGAGGAAGTGCAAACTAAGCTGCAGGCTGATCCCTTCAACTCTGAATTGCATGTGATGGACAGGAGGCTCTCACATACACTCAAGGACTATCACTCTAAACTCCAACTTACGTTGGCCCAACTCTCTAAGGAGAATTGGATCAAGCATGGAGATCAGTGCACGTCGTTCTTCTTCAAGAGTGTCAAGACGCGAAGAAGTTCTAACCTCATCACCGCTATTAAGGGCCCTAATGGGGAGATGGCTTACGAACCTGATGCATTGGTAAAGCGCTGGTTAACCACTTCAGGAATGCACTCAACCCTCAAAGCCCCTCTCCCAACAGGTCCTACCCACCATTAAGGCTACCCTCTCTCAACCAGAATGATGTTTGCGCCTTAAATGAGCCTGTCACGCCTGAAGAGATCAAGCAGGCCCTCTTCAGCATTGCAGATAATAAAGCACCTGGGCCGGACGGCTTCAATTCACTTTTCTTTAAGGAGGCCTGGAGTATCATCCATCACGACTTCACACTTGCGATCCAGGACTTCTTCGTTAGCAAAAGAATGCTCAAGCAGGTTAATCATGCCTCCATCTCTCTGATAGCCAAACACGACAAACCCATCATGCCCTCGGACTTCAGACCTATATCCTGCTGTAACACAACCTACAAGACCATATCCAAGATCCTTGCAAGACGGCTAAACCTCATACTCCCTAGCATCATTAGCCCCAACCAAAGCGCCTTTGTTTCGAAGAGATCAATCAAGCATAATGTTCTACTTTGCCAAGAGATCCTCCATAAATATGGTAGGCAACATATTTCTCCAAGAGTGGCAATGAAAGTAGACATCTCCAAAGCTTTTGACTCAGTGAGCCATGAGTTCATTCTGCACTGCCTTCGATCGATGAACTTCCCTGAGGCATTCATTTGTCTGATTAGCGAATGCATTGGCACTGCCTCCTATTCAATTAATGTCAATGGTGAGCTTAAAGGCCATTTCATCGGAACTCGTGGGCTTAGGCAGGGATGCCCCTTATCCCCTCCCCTATTTGCCATAGTTATGGAGTTCTTGTCCAGGCTAATCACTGAGAGAACCACCAACCTTGATTTTAACTACCACCCTAAGTGCTCTTCACCTGCCATCTCCCATCTTGCATTTGCAGATGATCTTCTTCTCCTTTGCCGAGGGGATTCCAGATCCATCATGATCCTCATCGACGCTCTCAATGATTTTGGCGCTTACTCAGGACTTGTTATCAATCCTAATAAATCACACATTTTCACTGGTGGCCTGAACCATGCTGAGATAGATAATGTGGTTCTTTTAACCGGCATGAGGCTTGGTTCTCTACCTTTCTTATACCTTGGGGTTCCTATTAGGAGCAAGCGCCTAATGATTTGCGATTTTCTCCCTCTGATTCACAAGATCACTCGGCGTATTCACTCCTGGAGCGCCAAAACCCTATCTTACGCCGGCCGTGCCCAACTTGTCAAAACAATTCTCTACTCGGCTAGCCAGTATTGGTGCTCCTTGTTCTTTCTCCCTGCTAATGTGATCAACACAATCAATGGGCTCATGAAATCATACCTCTGGTTTGGTATTGCTACTAGCAGGCGAGCCTTGGTGGCGTGGGAGTCTATATGTACCCCTAAGTTGGTTGGTGGATTGGCTTTCCCTGATCTTGGTACCAAGAACAAGGTTGCTCTCTCCAGCCTCTTGTATGATCTTGATCGTGGCCACCCTAGTATTTGGAAGTCGTCGGTCACCAAGCACCTGTTCAAGCGGGATGAATGCATCTGGAACTGCTCTCCTAGGGCTTCCAATTCTCCCTTTTGGAAATCCCTTCTCGCCCTCAGAGATGAACTCTCGAATCCTGCCCCTGGATCCCCTAGAAATGCACTCTTCGTCAACTCTGATGGCTCCTTCGCAAGGAAGAAGATTTATGACTATCTCAGGCCTCCTCTCCAAGCTGCTCACCCCTCCCCTTACAAAGCAATCTGGTTACCCTTTAATTCCCCCAAAACATCTTACATCGCTTGGCTTGCTTCCCTTAATCGCCTCCCTACTCTTACCAAGATTAGGGATTGGAACCTCACCAACAATGATACCTGTAAGCTTTGCAACGCAGCCCCTGAAGACGGTAAGCATCTTTGGAATCACTGCAGCTATAGTGTACTGGTCTTGGACATTGTATCGCGTTGGACGAAAATTCCCCATCCGGCTCCCTTCCTTGATGATGTTTGGGCTTGGATGGCCACCTGGTCTAGGAAGAAGCCTTGCCCACTAGATTGTGTTAGGATTGCTGCGATTGTCGCCTACATCTACTACATTTGGGTCGCCAGGAATAAACTACTCTACAGCCAGACCTTCACCACTCCTATTGAGTGTGCTGGGATGGTCATCCGCAGCGTAAAGACGCATTTCACCCAAAATTGGAGGGATAGATCGGCCCTCACCCGGAATATGGCTTTCACCCTCAACATTGCTCTTCACTCCGCTTAATTTCTCATTGTTTGAGGGATGCCCTCTCTTTGATCTTTGTTAGTTGGTTTATGCGGTTAATTGGTCGTGTAATGTTGGTAGCATGTAACCTCCACCTCCCCCTTTTGTCTAATACAATTAACCTTTCAAAAATAAAAAATAAAAAATAAAAAAATAAGAACGGCACATTGATTTCTAATAATGTAACAAAAAGAGAATTAGTTCGCTGAACTTTTTGAGGTATTTTGTTCATCCCGATATTCTTTGTTCATCCTTAGATATATATTCAACGTCATTGTTCAATTTTTTTTTATCTAGTTTATTTATGTAAACTTATTGAGAAATAAATCTAAATATAAATTATAAATTCAAATAAACTCAGTTAAGTTATAAACACAAAAATAAATCAATTTACAAGTTTACCGACTTTTAAGTAACATAAAAGCGGATGGTTCATGTCGTTTAGAATACAAATCATACTATATATATATATATATATATATATATATATATATATATATATATATATATATATATATATATAAGGTGCGGTTCTTACGAGAGCAGTCTTACTGTGTAGTTATGAGAACAATCTTAGACCGTCAGATGGTGAGTATTAAGAGTCGAGATTTAGGGTAGATATTATAATTATTAGATAAATAATATTATGAAACTAATATTAACTACAAATAATTCATTTAACCAACAATAACTACGAATAATGTCTTAAACGATATGACACCTTCATAACAAAATTAATAATAACTACGAATTGCTCTCATGATTACACGATAAGGTATGTTTTCATATGATCTATCTATCTATCTATATATATATATATATATATATATATATATATATATATATATATATATATATATATATATATATATATATATATATATATATAACGTGTATACATGAGAACATATTCGTAATTATTATTAGTTTTGTTACGAATGTGTCATATCGTTAATGTATTATTCGTAGTTATTGTTGGATTCATAATTATTATTATTCGTAGTTATTATTAATTATGATATTTACTCTAAATCTCAACCCTTAATACTCACCATCCAACGATGTACGATTGTTCTCATGTATACACATTAGGGACGTTCTCATGGGAGTCACATATATATATATATATATATGCGAAATAAGTCCAATTTATGTATCCATGCCTACTCATTTCTTAGATAAGCCTTCACATTCGTTTTCATATTATTTTGAGACGGCTAATTAACGATGTTGTCAGCATGTAAACTCATTAATTTATTGACTTCTTCACCTGCTATTAACTCATTATAATTATCCCCTTTGATTTATTCGTAAACTAGGGAAGTGTTCAAGTAAGGCCCATTATTTCGGTACGGTCGCGGTCGTCCGTACGGCCGACACGTGTCCCGAAAAAAAATATATTTTTTTTTTTAAAGAACGAGTAAAAGTTATAGTTCAAAATTTATTATGGAATAGTTCATAACTTATAAAAGGATAGTTCATGAACTATAATAGGATAGTTCATAGTGCAAAATTTATAAAGGAATGAAAGTAATAGTTCAAAACTTATTAAGGAATAGTTCATAACTTCTAAAAGGATAGTTCATAAATTATAATAGAATAGTTCATAGTGCAAAATTTATAAAGGATTGAAAGTAATAGTTCAAAACTTATTATGGAATAGTTCATGAATTATAATAGAATAGTTCATGAATTATAATAGAATAGTTTAAAGTGCAAAAATTTATAAAGAAGTAAAAGTAATAGTTCAAAACTTATTATGGGATAGTTCATGAATTATAATAGAATAGTTCATTGATTATATTAAAAAGTAATAGTTCATGGATTATATGAGAATAGTTCAAAGTTTATAGGAGAATAGTGCATAAGTTATAACATGGTAGTTCAAACTAATTTTCATTCGTTTCCGGAAAAAAAAAATCGTTTCAGAAAAGAAAATTTTTTTTTTTTTTTCCGGGACACGTGTCGGCCGCACGACCGTACCGCAATATATGGGCCGTACCTGAACATTTACCTATTAGTTGGTGTTTAAAGTCTTATTATTATATAGATTAATTTACTTACCTAGTTTTGACGGCCTTTTCATAAATCTATCCACTAAAAAATTAATTAAATATTTTATGTATCATCACCACTTATTCAGCAATGTTTATCGCGAATTTTTTTAATGTTTGACATTAAAAACGACAATTATCATACACTGAAATATTATAAATGTTTTTATCTTACTCTTTCTAGTTTATAATGTTTGACATTAAAATTTTTGATAACTATGTATCAGATTATGAGTGTTATTGTGATATTTAACTAAGATTTTATCGATCTTTTTTGTTGATTATTTTCAAAAATACTGTATCATCTATATCACCTATTCTCGTATATTTTTTTTTTTACATTTATCATTATTTTTATACAATTTCTTCTTCTTTTATTTTTCTTCTTTGTTCACCATCAATTTACGGCGGAACATGAGTGTTCAATCGCTCTGGTCTCCATCTCCGGCTCGATTTCTACTATGCTCTTGTTACTTTTTCTTATACTCGTCCCGTGACCAAATGACGCGGAGGGCGCACGTCTAGCGAACCTACACATACAAGCACACGGGGTTCCATCCTAAAAATAATTGGCAATAGGAGGAGTAACCCTAGTGCTTATATATTAGATTTACACAATATCGTATTGTCGATGTGGGACTTTTTCCCTACATCTCCAACACTCCCCTCAAGTATTAACTACCTGAACTAGTTAACACTTGACACATTTTTTCTTTTTCTTTCTCGGGTCGAGCATCTCATTCTCTTTTTAGCTCGCCCATAATTTCATTTTTTCTTTCGACGGGTTTCGCATCTCATTCTCTTTTAGCTAATTCCCGAAGTCATGAAACCGGACCCGGATCAAACCTGCTCTGATACCATGTAAGAACAAGATTCTTTCTTAACCATCAAAATTCAGTCGGTCTATTGCATACACAAGATGGAAAATATATACAACACTAGCTCTAAAGTAGAAGAAGGAAAGATAAATATTCTAAATAAGCTAACCAAGGTAACTAATATAATCATAGGGATATCTTATTTCCCTTTACAGCTCTCTAGAATCCCCGTCTTCCTTGATTTTCTCTTCGTTCTTCTTCATATTCATTACTCGTTCAATCGCTCTGGTCTCCATCTCCGGGATGGAGGGTTTTGGATTACAGTTTGAGTCATCTATACTCAAACCACCGGATCCATTATCACCTCTATCGCTACAACATATTATATCGAAGGTACACCATATATATTAAAGTTGTTACTTACCGATTTCAATTATCGGCTTTTGTTGATTTTAATGGACATCCATCATCATCTATTATAATGCGACGCTATAGCGATGAGCATTGTTTATTGACTTTTGTGTCTATAATTTAATAAAAAATGACTATTGATATATAAAAGATGAATCAGAGTTGAGCTTTGCTTATCACCTAATTGATAAAAGATAATGTTTCGATCATATGGTTTATTATATTATAATATTGGGGATTTTACCCGATTGTTGAAGTATATATGTTTCTTAAGTCTAAGAACGTACTTTACATAAGTGTAGGATAATAGTGTTGTCTAATTGTCGTATAAAATACTGACAATGTAGTATATTATATGAATGACATTTGGTGAAATATAGGGTTGAGCATGAGACGGGACGAAATTGAGATCGTCCCGTCCCGCATATTTTAAGCGGGACGGGATGGGACGGGATTTACAATATTTTTTCTTCGTCTCACGTGAACCTTGTCGCATGTGGGACAAGACGGGACGGAACGGGCCTAATTCCGCAATAATTATTCGCTCATTTTATTCAACATTTGTATTTGTATTCTCTCATGTTTAAAGACACAATTGATAAAAAAAATCTTGATATCAAATTACCGATATAATATGCTACATTATTCTTTCTCTTTTTAATCTATATAATAAATATATTAATATAGTTTACTATTATTTTTGTTTTTAATCTATATATATATATATATATATATATATATATATATATATATATATATATATATATATATATATATATATACGGTACGGGACGGGATTAATTGGGATGAAAAGTCTCTATTCCGCATCTCATCCCACAAATTTTCACAGGGCGGGATACACATTTTTTTTTTCAAGTCCCGCCGGGATCGGAACGGGATAGGGGCGAGATTAACCGGGATTTATACCCAACCCCAATAAAATATACCATATATGTGGTCGACATTTTCACTATATAGTAACCAATGAAGGTGTTTACGTATAACATCGTTGACAAATACAAAATATTTTTAAATTAAAGGGTTTTTTTTTCCTTGTACAAAAAAATACGTGTATTTGTGAAGCTATTTAAAATATAGTTCGTCCTCACTGTGTTATTATATCTCTCTACCACGTAACAAGGGACATCATGAAGCACACATTCGTAGTTATATATAGACCATTTCAAATATCAAAATAATTGTTTTGTGAAAAACGGTACTAAACAAATGAAACTCGACCTCCATGCAAGCCACCCACGAAGTAATATATATATATATATATATATATATATATATATATATATATATATATATATATATAGAGTTTGGCTCACATGTAAACACCTCTTATAGTGTTCAATGAGAACACACATTAACCATAGGATTGTTTTGATCTAATGGTTTTAATTAAGACAAATTTTAGGGAATATTTTACTCCACTCTCCAATTAAAGAGGGTGCATTACACTCAATAGTAATTATAGTCAAATATGACAGTTAGAGATTCTCTCCCTAATTATTATTATCCAAATCTTCACATTTACATCCAACTCTAGTTTTCAACGTGAATTCATATTGCCCATTTTTTCATTTCTCAATTCATCATTCACCATAATTGATATCAACAACATTTTTAAATCAATTCAATTATCATCTCCATTCTTCTAGTTAATATTGTACAAAAGTATTCGCCTATGTTCATGAAAATATTCGTCAATATACTATTAATAATTCATTCATGATACCGATATTGTTCATTCATGTCCAACAAATTTTTGTCGATTATTGATAACTGAAATTAATATTCAGTGGTACATAAATTATTTATTTATATAGTGAAAAATATTCGCTCATAATCTGAAGAGACCAATGTTTCAATCTTTGGACAATTCGCGAACATATACGTATAGGAAGATATTCGTCCATGTTACTTAAAATATTCGTTAGTGTTACTAAATATATTCGTACATATGATATAATATATTCGTTGCAAAATTTAGTTGTTCAATTGTTTCCAATAACTTGTCGCACATACACGGACAAACCACCACAAATCGCCGGATAAAAGACATATAACCACGGAATATTTACAACATTTAGTGTCGAATAAAAACTAAAGTACAATAATTTCATGTATATGACAATGGAATAACAAATTTTGTTCATCAAATCAAAGAAGGTTTCAAGCACCACAAAAACATATTGAATCTTAATCTAAGCAAAATCAATGCCCTTCTCATTTTGCTAAATACATTAACATACATTAACGAATAAAAATTCAATAAACAGTGAATACAAATCCAATAACATATGCTTCTCTTGTACTGTTGAGGATGGGGACAACCATGGATTCCGGTTGGTCTGCAATGATGACAAATTTGGAGTCGTATAAAAAGATTGTTGATGGTAATGATGTAATATCGACACGAGACTACGAGGATGAAGGAAACCGAGGCTTTTGAGGGAGAGCCATGGCGAATATTGATGGTGAGCGAGACGAAATTGGTCTCATATACGGTTGAGTCGCGATGCACGAGACTGAAGGAATGTTGGAAGGTCACCTTAAGCATTCGAGGGAGAGCCACGGCGTTCAAGTCCGGATCTGCGATGAAAACCGGCCGGCCAAGTCTGGTTTGGAGACGACGGTGGTGCCTTCATTGGACGAACGACAGCAACCCTAATCATCCTTGAATCGCTCTTGCTCTCCATTGGAGTCGTTTCACAAATAATCGGTTATTGAGAGATGATGGAAGATTTGAATGAGAGATTATAGGGTCAGGTAAGGTAACAAATCTTTTTATATATAATAATGGAGCAAATTTGGTGAAAATTGATTTTCACGCGCAGCCAATTCCCCACTCTCATTCTAATTTGTTTTATTTATATTTTTCCCCCTATTTATTATGGTTAATCTTGACAATCTATTATTCTAATCTTACGGATTAGATTTGTTCTCATTGTACACGATAGGGGTTGTTTACATGTGAGTCTGATTCTATATATATATATATATATATATATATATATATATATATATATATATATATATATATATATATATATATATATATATATATATATATATATATATATATGGTGCGGTTCCCATGAAAACAGGTTTACCGTGTAATCATGAGAACAATCTTAGATCGTCGGATGGTGAGTATTACTCAAGGGTCGAGATTTAGAGTAGATATTATAATTAATAATAACTACGAATAATAATAATTAGGAATAATCCATTCAACTAACAATAATTACGAATAATACATTTAACGATAAAAAACCTTCGTAACAAAACTAATAATAATTACGAATCTGTTCTCATGATTAAACGATAAGCTTGTTCTCGTATATATATATTTTGCAAGTAAATAAGTATATTCAAGTTTTCACCCTTTATTAAACTAACAAGAATATCGTTACCAAAAAAGAAGAAGATAGGATGATAGAAGAGTGTATTAGAAAACATTACAAATTCGATATACGATAAAAACTGGATATAATCCGGAATAATATATTGTACAAGACATCGTCCGGAATTTTCCTAATAAATTATGGTAAATGTTATTCGTACAACATGAAACATGCAATTTGTCCCACATTACCGATTACGCATTACGGAGCCGTATTAGAAAAGCTAATTTCGTTAAAAAAAAATAAAGAAAAAATGGTTACGATTACGCATGCCGGATACGTGATAGTTTTTTTTAACTAGAATTTGCCTTACTACTACGCGTTTGGGATGCGTAGACATGAATGTGATAGGTTTAACATGAAACATGTGGTATGAATAGCAAAAAGGCCCTAATAGTCTTAAAGATCAAATCATCATTTATGTTGTCTTGTAATATCGCTCGTCGATCTTCTCAGATAGGGCTAAAATGTGTTTTTTTTATTCTTCACTCCTATAGTCTATGCTTATTTTTTCTTTCCACAATTGAATTGTAAGCTTGACGATTCGATCCTTCTTCACCGTGCTCACTCTAAGTTTTCACTCGACTTATTACTGACAATTTTACAATTTCCGCTTCATCTATTCTTCACAATCGTACTAACTAGAGTATGACGTTGGACGGCATACCATCGTGTCTCATGCCCATCCCTAGTCTAATCTATTTCCCTTATAAAAAAATATGTTAAGCTTATTCAATTCATAAACTTTAAACAATATTGTAAGTTTGTGTATTTCAAATGTGGTGTGTGGACATCAAATAATGTTTCCATTACCCCAAAGGTCATTAGCCAGAATTTGTCATAAAATATTATAAAAACAAAAACAAAAACAAAAGTAAATAAACTATAAGAGGTCAAAAGACAAAACCTAGTTTGATCCTCCACATTCATTTGCCTATATATACATACAAAAACATAACACAACATAGGATCTTAGGTTAACACCTAACCTATATTGCCTCTCCACACCAATCAAGGTGCAAATTCCAAACAAAGGAATTTCTTTATGTCTTCAATTCAAACATTAACTATCACAAAAATGTTTGGTTCATCAAAATGGTGCAAGCCTTGCAATATGCATCCAAAGCACAAGCAATCTCCTGGAGTTTGCTCTTTGTGTCTTTCAGAGAAGCTCTCAAGCCTCTTTGCTACCCAAAGCATTGCAAAGCTAGCTACTTCCTCCGAATCCCTATCCACGGCGTCGTCCTTGTCATCCTCGGATATTTCCTCGTGTGAGTCATCTCGCACGTCTCCTTTTAGGCCTTCGTATAACGTTAGGTATTTTCGAAGTATAGCATCCGAGACACGTGGATATGTTGATCATAGCCAACAGATGTTGAAGAACAAAATCGATGAAGATAACAACAAGGAGAAGGGTAACTTTTGGTTCAATTTACTCAATGGTTCGATGTGGAGAACGAGAATCGATGATCATCATCAAGCTATCTCGAGTTCAAACCCTAGTTTGACGCGTCATCATGCTAGGGTTTGTTGAAGATCGATGAGAATACCTTTTTTTTTCTTGGGTGACAAAAGCTACAGCTCACGACAGAGAATACACTCTGTGATTACTGACTTTGGATGAAATTGTAAACCATGAAGAACATAGAAAAGATCTGAAAATCGCGACAAGAAGATCGAGTCAGTTGATGATATAACTAGTAGCTAGTTGTTGGTTCAAGAATTACAAGGTAATTAGGAAGTTAATCTTCTTGTAACTACGTAGGGTTTTGTGAGAGTGTTGAGAGATATGTAAAGCTAGTATAGTTCGTACATATTGTAACACCTTTTAAGTTTCAATACATGAAAATACATGTTTTTTACTTGTACACAATTTTTCAAGTTGGTGACTAACTACAATAATTAACATTTGATGATTGATTAATCTTTCCACCAGCGAGAAGAAATGCCTATACCCATGACTGTTGTTGTCACGAGCGTGATAACAACAATATGGGTATAGACAAGTTTCCTCGCGGTCGTGACATATCTACTCTATCTGTGGTTCTCCATTATGAAGTTTTATTATATAGGCTTTATTTTTAGTGACTTCGTTTTGCTTTGAGTTTTCGTACTTGTCTTAGTAATGGTTCATACTTCTTGACTTGAAACCCTAGTTTAAGTTTCATGTTACTTTTGTTTCACTAGGTTACTTTCGATAAACTTGGAGTCGAGATTGGTGTTCCGACATTATTTGCATGAGAACTTCTCTAAGATAGAGATTTTTAATGCGATAAGTATGGAGTGAAAACTTGTTTTCCGCGCAGGGCCGGCTCAATGTATTTGGAGGCCCAGTCCAATTAAAAAAAAACTAGCCCATAATTTAAGAGTCTATATAGGCTAATAGAAAAATATGGTAAGAAGGAGGCCTCGAACTTGAGACAATCTGAACAACAGGTATTCCTCTTACCAACGGGACTATTAATACATTGATACTACTACCATTTTTCTTCGTTATGAGGCCCCACAAAATTCGAGGCCCTATTCAAGAGAACAGCTTGCACCGACTCCGAGCCGGGCCTGTTTCCACGCGTTACCTACTCTACTTTATCTGAAAAACCCATCATATAACGATGTACAATTGACTTTTCAATCCCCAAACCCATCCTATAACGTTGACATGTTTATATGGATATTTAATCACTTAAAAAACAACTTGAAGGGTACTAAAAACCAATTAGAGATAGTATGATCTGCATAAAAATGAATACAAATAAGAGAATTGAATTAGTCTAAATTAGACAGCCAGGAAAATGTACAGATATACATTAAGCTGTACAGTTGACTTTAACTTATAAGTTGGCCCCGACAGTTGACCCATTCTCCTAAGTCAAACATCCTCTCCACGCCGCATTCGCCATTATCCATGCTCACTCGGACACGTATTTATTAACTAAGCTAATTTGTACTTTATCCACGATAATATAAATCACATATATATCGTTAGCTCGTTAGTTTGTATGACTGGATCAATGAGGATGGCACGAATATATATATATATATAGGGTTAGGTTCAGGTGAGAACGTGTTTTACGGTAAGAAATAAGAACAACTATGAATCGTTGAATTAATGCACGGACGGTTCAGATTAATTCTCCATATAAGGATACGATGATGCATAATTAATTGTTGAGAACGTGTATATGGTAACAATATATTATAGAGATATGATTATAGAAAGTTATAATCTATAAAACAATTCACGCTAACACGATTACCGTTTCATTATTTCAGAATTTACATCCTCACAGTCACCGACTTCATCGATATGACAATGGTGGTAATATAGTCATTCGTGCACGTGTTTAGTATTAATCGTGGTAAGTAATGTAGAAAATTCAAAATTGTGCATAGCATAATTAACAATAAGAGTAGTTGTGCTTGTTTAGTATTGATAATAGTCTCAATTCGTGCACAATTTGTGCATGTCATAGCTAGTTAATAGGATTATACCATCTTGTTTAGTATTAGTAATAGTGCATGCTATAGTTAGCTAATATATTAGTCCTCGTGCTTGTTTAGTGTTATTAACAATATCAATTCGTGCATGTATACCATTTCGATTAGCAAATTTTGTTCATGGGTTGTGCACGTAATATTTTGATTAGTAAATTTTGTTCATGGATTGCTAATAATTTGTTCATGATAACCTAGTCGTGCATATACTGTTCTAACAAGTTATGCATGATAACCTAGTCGTGCATGTTGATATTATAGAATACGTGGAAGTCATACCTTTCATATGAGATATGTATGGGTCGAAGAGTCGTGCAATTTCGGAAAGAGTATTGAAACCAATTTACCGGCAAGTAATAAATGTATGGTTTGATCGTTAAGGAAACAAATATATTTACCTTATTAATATGGTAATGCATAATATTTAATTAATTATTTCTTAAATATAACTCTCATCATATCCGTTGAATTATTTAAATCGTGTAGTTTAGATCCGTTCTCATTTCTCACCGTAACACCTGTTCTCACTTGATCCTTTTCCTATATATATATATATATATATATATATATATATATATATATATATATATATATAATCATACTCTCATGTAAACAGCCCTTATAGTGTACAATGAGAATAAATAGTAGCCCTTGATCTGATTAATCTAAAGGCTAAAAATTAACATAAATATTCAATGAAAAATTCAGCACACTCTCCTCATTGGAATGTGTAATACACTCTCCAAAATAAGGCAATTACAATATTTTAAAAAAATTATAAATGAGATTTTCTTCCACTATTTTAGGGAGTTACAATATATAGAATCTTCCAATTAATATCAACAAAATCGATCAAAGCAATATCAATTATATGGATGATACGTTTTGCTGAAACGCCATACACTCCATTGTCGCCGGAAGAACTAAACATATTTTCGCCGGAATAGTTAACAGTAAGTGTATCTTTTTCAGTATACAATATTCTCATCAACAAACAACGGTTGATTTGTCCTCAATTTTTTCGTTTTTCATCAATATATGTCCTCAATTGTTCGGTTGATTTGTGTAGGGGATTCAGGCAAGCAACAGATTCGGAATCAATGGAAGAAGGTAACTGAACGTGGAATAACATAAACAGTTAAAGTAATATGTTAACGGATATTTGGTTTCATATTAACGAATATATTTGAATATACCACAGAATACGATTTGGTGACGGTGAAGGTTTACCTAAATGTCAACTATTAAACAAACTCGTATTTAAATTATCATAATATAAATATTTATTGAATTTTTTACAGATTCCCCATGTGAAAGAGATTGGGATGTTGATGGATCCGGCATTGATGCTAACATGGAGAGTATGGATGAATTTTATGAAGCAGTCTTACCTAAATATCAACCACTCGGTTTTTGTTCTTCAAACGGCTTGAGTCATTTTACAGTCTTACGTTTTTTATCATTATATGTCCACATTTATCGGTTGATTTGTGTAGGGCATTCTGGCAAGCAACATTTTCGACATCGATGGAAGAAGGTAAGTGAATGTGAAACATCATACACGATTAAATTAATATATCAACAGATATTTGGTTTCATATTAACGAATATATGTGACTATACTTCCGAATACGTTCTATAACATGGTTACGAAAACAGATATGGCACCGGTTATGGTTTACCCACTCATCAAACATTAAACATACTCGTAATCGTTAGCTATATTTCAATTATCAGATTATAAATATGTAGTAAATTTTTTACAGATTCCGGAAATAAAAGGGATTGGGATGTTGATGGATTCGACATTGATGCTAACATGGAGAGTATGGATGATTTTTATGAAGCAGCGGCAAATGAAGAGCTCAACGATGCAATAGACATGACGCAATCACCGGCGAAAACAAAATATTGGACTCCACAGTACGATGAATCCATACATCCATGTATTGAAATGTGTTTCAAGACACCGGAGGAAGGTATCGATTTTTATAAGGCGTATGCTAAAAAGGTTGGTTTTGATGTTCGTTTGTCATCTTCCCGTGTATGCACACAAGACGGGACTCTATTGCATCGTCGCATATTGTGTAGTCGTTCTCAAGGAAAATGTACTCACTACCGGAAAGTGTCAAAGAGTTTCACTCTTTATATCATGTACGTTGTGAAACTTGTCTTAGATGAATGTGATATTTCGTAATCGGTGAACTATTATAATGAATTCTATAACCAATTGTGGTGTTACTTGTTATATTTACTATCGATCATACGCACTTAATTCGTTCATCTGAATCCGGTACACGAACAGTATAATATCCAGAATTTATATCGAATATATTCGGCAACTATATCCTTTATATTCCATACTTATATCGTTTATATTAAATAAGAAGAACACTTACTAATCTATCATTTTTTTGTATGGTTATCGGTGTTTGCATACAAGATAACGTTCGTCTTTCTATGTTGGCTGTGTTATTCTCACCGTTTTTGTGAAGACAAATTATTTCCAAAAAAAGAACCATTGATAGAAATATTATTTCCGGTAATATAGAAATATTTATAACTATATTCGTTAATATAGAAATATTATTTTCGGTAATCTTGTTTGTAATACGATTACATTTTATATTATTGAAACACCAAATAAGAAAGTGTAAACTCCATTACCCAAGTGTACATGTTGCGT
The DNA here is from genome assembly GCA_033239125.1 of Fagopyrum homotropicum. Classification (NCBI taxonomy): domain Eukaryota; kingdom Viridiplantae; phylum Streptophyta; class Magnoliopsida; order Caryophyllales; family Polygonaceae; genus Fagopyrum; species Fagopyrum homotropicum. The sequence goes on from BSWB01000003.1 coordinate 156,625,554, forward strand.
TCATTAACATATGACACACTAAAATATTATATATCCGGTTACTATATCTTGTATATTCTATAAAATATATCGTTCATATTCGGTAAAAAGTACATTTTCTAATCCGTCATATTATCTATGGTAAACGGAGTTTGCATACAAGATAACTATCGTCTTCGTATGTTTCCTCAAGTGTGAAGGTTGTGCTCTTTAACATACAACACCAAATATATGAAGCATCCATTAACTATATCATGTATATTCTGAAATTATATCGTTCATATTCGGTAATGAATACACTGACTAATCTATCATATTATGCATGGTAAACGGTGTTTGCATACAAGATAAAGATTGTCTTCCAATGTTTGTTGTGTTATACTCATTGTAGCAAAAGAGTTTTCCGAAACAACATATCAAAAGAGTTTGACATTGTAGCATAAAACTTTGACATTAATATAGACAGGAGTGTCAAACGCATTAATCCCTACATAAGTGATTCAAATATCCAAAAAGAGAAAGAAACTGTAGCATATAGTTTTGACATAGTGTAGCAAAACAGTTGTCCGGAACAACATATCAAAATAACAACTTGAATCGTCTATTCCTCATCATTCATAGCATTGTCAGTCTTCAATGCCCCTCTAGCAACTATACGGGGTATTTCTGGCAACACTGTGTTTTACCATGTCAAGATTTCTGAAATCTTCCATGTGATCAGTTGATATTATGCACCTGTTCAGTTCGTAGTTAAAAACGTCGTACATTTCTTCGAACTCAACGCTCCCTTCGTCACCAATTGAAAGTAGTTGTGTACAAGTCTGTAACAATTTTTAACGTTATCTTCCACACAGAAACAAAACAGCTATTAGCGAATAAAAAAGTAGTATGCTATCGAATATAAATAATAAAAGGACCGAATAGCGAGTTGTATTTCCATTTTACCGTGCATTAAACCCACAGAAAAAAGATCTTTGGTGAATTTTCGCCTCTAAACCACTCAAGTGCGTTCAGATACGATGCCCAAGCATCCACAAGTGCGTTCAGAAAAAAAAAAACGCATAGCCCTTAACACCAATCATTTATGAACAAACAAGTATTGAATGGCTGCAGCCTAACTCGCATGCGACAGGGCATGAACGAACATTCAACAACAATAGACAACCAATCCAATTCGGCAACCATATTTCAAAATAAAAAAACAAATCAGAAAACCATAATCGGAATCAATGCACCGGAAATTACATTGATATCGACAATACCTAGAGTGACGGAGGAGAGCGGCGAGACGAACAATACCCTAATCTGAATGACGATTGACATTGAAATGGTGATTAGGCCGTTGTGTGTGCTGAATACCGGCGCACACAACACCGAATACCGGCGCACACAACACCGAATACCGGCGAACACAGCACCGAGTGTAGATTGGAGGTCGAGCACAACACCGACGAGACCAACAGCGCCGAATACCCGATGAAGAAGACGGCACGGAAAACTGTAAAAGATTTAGGGGTTTTATTTGAGGGAATATTACATTAATCCGCAAAACCCTAATCGGAATCAATGAACCAGAAATTTCATTGCCGTCGACAATACCTCGAGTGACGGAGGGGAGCGGCGAGTCGAACAATACACTAATCGGAATGACGATCGACACTGAAATGTTGATTAGGAGGAAGAACACAACACCGGCGAACAGAGTACCTAATGTAGAATGGAGGGGGAACACAACACCGGCTTGACCAACGACATCGGATACCGGAAGAAGAAGACAGCATCGATGGTATGCTTGAGGACGAACAACACACGATCTTGATTTGGCGGAAGAAGAGGAAGCAATAACTGTAAAAGATTTAGGGATTTTATTTTAGGGAATTTTAATATTGGGGTAGATATGGTGTGGTGTGTATCACGCTCCTATTACTTCCAAATATGCAGTTTCAATTTTATTTTTATATTTTTTTCCTTAAAATCTCACTTAATCACAGCCATCCATTATAACAATCCAACGAATATAATTCGTTCTCATTGAACACTATAAGGGTTGTTTACATGGGAGCCAAACTCTATATATATATATATATATATATATATATATATATATATATATATATATATATATATATATATATATATATATATATATATATATATATATATATATATATATACCTGGCCGGTTTAACCGGGCCCGGCTCAGGCTAGGCGCCGGCTTCCGGCCTGTGATGGGTGTCGTACCCGCCCGGGTAGTCGGGAACCCATTTTTCAATTTTATTTAGAAATATTATTAAATAATGTTTTTAATTTGATTTTTAAAAAAAATTATAATGTTTCCATGTTCATACCCGCTCGTTTTTCCGGGCGGACGGGCCGATGATCTTACTATGAGGATGTCGATGTCGACATTTTCAGCGACATGGGCTTGTGCATATGGCTAGCATAGTAGCGGGCCTTATAGGCTATTACCCCGTCGTTCCCAAGGTCGTGAGGCGAAGTTGAGATCGTAGAGAAAGTAGGCGTTGAGTGGATGGCATAAAGACAACCTGAAGTGACTTGTTTTGCCCTTTTGGCGGACAAAATGGTAGTTAAGGGCAAGGTGTTTAATGCGATGATGCATTACTAGGTTGACTGTCAAGTAAGTGACCCTAAGGTTGTCGTACCACAGTGTCGGTGGTTGAGGAAGATGGATGCGCACTTTGGCAAGAACAGATTGGAGCCATAGTAACTATGATGTTGCGTGAGCAATAGCTTGGGTGTCATGTTATTTGAAGTTCAGTTGATTCATGGTTTATTTCAATGCCCGAGAAGTAGCTAACTGGACCTAGTTCTTTGATAGGGAACTTGAAAGAAAGAAAGAAAGGGTGTTGATGAAATTGGTGGCGAGGAGAGGCGATGAAGCTATCACCAAAAGATCATCAACGTATACTAAGATGCATACAAAATCAGATTTGGAATGAAAGACGAACATAGAAGTATAAGATTTTGAGATGCATACAAAATTAGATTTGGAATGAAAGACGGAGCATAGAAGTATAAGATTTTGACGAGCAAGACGGGATTCATGAACAAGCGGATGAGATAGAACATGGGAAGGAGATGTAAGGGAAACTTGAGTAGATAATCTAGTGACTAGAGTCATAAACGGAGTCGAGGCCAACCAGGAGAAAATTGATGAGCTTAGCATCCGAGATGGTCTGGCCTGCGGTTGTCAAACTCAGAGAACGCATATGATTGAACCAATTTTACGGTCGAGATCAGTTTTACACATAGCTGGGGGCTGAGACCAACTGCCATACAATTTCGCCTTCTGACTAAGATAGAAAATTGTTGTCAAGCTAAGGATATAGGAAAAAGCAGCACCCATTACGCTATTTATTAACCGACAAAGTACAAAATACAGTTAATAACTTCCAACTGCAGAGTCAAACGACCAGTAACAAGATTCAGCAATGGCAAAAGGCAACTCCAGTCAACACATAACACCAAAAGGGTAAAAAGTAACCAAGAAAAGCTTGCAATATTACAACAAATGCCAACACTGGCCGACAAGATGATACCAGTAAAAAGGAAACAGCAACTGCCAGGACTGAGAAGTGTATCAATGATAATACATGAGCTGCTGAGAAGACGCGACATTCGGGTAGCTGCCATCATATAACGCTGCACCAGCTCCAGCAGCACCCATCCCCATGGCACCAGGTGGCTTCAGAGGGAGATGATGACCTTGTGGGTTCATGTATGCCTGTGATTGTCCCATTTTAGCCAATGTCAGCTGTCGCTCATAGGCAATAAGCTCAGCAGCTGAGAGGCCGGGCATCTGGACACCGTACGCAGGAGGAGGCAATGGCGTAGAGCTTGTACCAGGAGGAGTTGGCTTGTTTCCCCAAGAACACTGTATGTGGCACAAAAACCGGGTTTATTTTCTATAATCAAGTAAAACTTTGCAAATGCTAGCATATGACATATCTCCTCGTCCGTGCCAACTTTTCAAGACAGCATGATGCACAAATAAACAGGCCCACGAGATACACAATCTTCACATGCCGTGCAGATTTGTGAGGCTTGAGTGAGTTTACATCCAAAAGGAACAGCAAGAACAATGGCAAAGGAAAGTTGATAATATTGTTTGCAAACTTGTAAGAAACCAAACCAAAAGAGTACATCCAAGTAAATAAATTATGCATCAAAAGAAGCCTCAAGAGCAAGCATAAGAATTTAGCAGGTCAATATGTAACACTTCCTTAGTGACGGGATAGAAGTTAAAAGGGACCCAAGCTTCCACTAAGCAATCAATCATATAGCAAACTGATATTTCTAGGATTATTGATGTACCTTAATGGGCTTCCCAAAAAGCATCCTTGCATTTCCTAGTTGAATGGCTCGAGCAGCTTCAGCATGTGTACTGTATCTAACAAACCCAAAACCCTTGTCTCGTTGAACTCGTACATCTTCAATTCCACCCGCACCAAGGGCATGAAAATGTCGATGAAGATCAACTGACGTCACCTGCAAAGCAGCAGGATATAAGTATATATTATATAACGATGCATCAAAACAAGTCCATAGTAAGTTGCAACAGCATTTCCCAATTTGTTTATTTGGCCATACAAGTGAGAAGCGTCTGTCTCTGATTGTATACAGATCCAAATTAATTTCAATTGCAGGGAAGTTTTATTGATGAGGATGTGACATGTGGCAGAATAATCTTTTGTTAGTATTGCTTAAATATTCATACCATCTATTAAAAGAAGTAGCATATTATCTTCTTGTATCTTCTTTCAGCTAACATTTGACTCTAAAAGCTATGGGATGCAATGAATACCAGAATAAATCAAACAAATAAGACTCATTAGCCAAGCAAGAGCTCATTAAGATAAACCTTTCATTACAACAAACATATCCTAATCCTGATTTTTGTAACAGTATATAAAATCTTAATACAGATCGCAAGCAAACGTAAAAGACATAATGTAGTCAATGTGGTTTTCAAAAGCCAAACGGAAGACATCATACCCTGATTTTTAATACATCAATGAAGTTGGTAGCAGAGTATTATTCTTTCAGGGAAATAGAACCGGAATATACTTCATAAAATAAAGCTCAATGACTACAAAGAGAGAAGTAAAAAAAGGGGGCCCTTGCCTCAGGAGCGAGATTGCCAACATAGACAGTTCTGAACAGAGGATTATTTTGGGGAGGGGCATCATCGTTAATCTTTTCTTGACCATCTTCTGTTAAGGAGAAAAGAGGAAAGGTAAGAAAGATCTGGCAGAAAATTTAAACTCAGTTACATCACAACTAACATATCTGCCATTGCCTTCAGCATTGCAGCAGTACAAAAGAATGAACAAATAAGGGTGTGTGCCTGGCCATCCCTTATAAGGGTAGTTTTGACCTTCCAAGGTCATTAAAATGGACGATCAAACACACCCTAACAGACGTTCAACATCAGCAATCTGCCAAGCATCAATACTCTACCAATTTTCACAATTCCAAATATGCAATCATTATAGCTCAACCTTTAAAGTGAACAAAAACAATATATGCATATGGAAAAAGCCTTTCAAAAAAAAAAAACTCTAGTACAGTCTAAAAGCGGTCAACAATATGTCTCAGAATGTATGTGTGTGAACTTACCAGATGTTCCACTTGTGAGTTCCACCACACTCTTAGAATCTGAACTCTGCTTATCATCACCAGAAGCCGCCCCCTTTGTGGCCCAATTGCAACGGATCTGCCTGCTTCCAAGCCACTTGCCTATATATGATAGTAAACATAGAAAATCAGCAACTGACATGGATTTTATGCCAATTATTACTATTCTTTGTTACAAAATAACTATTATTTCCACACCAAAAAACAGTATGCATTAACAACAATTCATGTAACTTTTCAAGAAGTCCTCCAAAAATAGAAGAACAATCACAATTTTCCATCAACTTCTTCCACCATCTTTGTTATCTTGATTACGAGGACCCAGAATTTCTTGGTTTTCGAAATTACAAACCACTTGCTTCTTTTTCAGAGAAAAACTATAGTATCTACAAGCGGGTGAACATTTAACATAGTACAAGATCCAGCAACCCATGATGAAACACATGCTTATTTATTCGAACCCCTGAATGTATACAACCACCAAACTATTCATTGCACTCTACGAGAAGCAATTACCAGTTTTAGCTACATAGTCTACATCTCACTCAAATATGAATACATTCATCGCACTCCGCGAGCTGATGACAGCGGAGCTATTTCCTAAGTAAACAGAGAGTATAAACAAACCATAAGGAAATAAAAACACTTGGAAAGGAGCTTACCATTGAGGTCATTTATTGCATTTTGTGCTTCCTATAAAACAGAAATACAGCTCCATCAAAACCATAAAGATAATGAGAGATTTAAATAGTAATGATAAAATAACTGAATAAGCCATTTTACCTGTTGGTTTCGGAAGGAAACAAACCCAAAGCCCCTGGACCTCCCAGTTTTCTGATCCCACATGACTCTAGCATCACTGCATGGGGGGGAAAATACAGCCGTCACGATAACAGAGCTTAGGAGTGAGTTGAAGGTTCCCCAACAAATTAAGACGATTATTTTAAAACTAAAACACATAAGATGACAAATTGCACTTACGAGCAGCTAGGATAAGCTGAGAAGCACGCAAACAGTGTAGCATCAGTAACTTCAGGGCTAAGGTCACCAACAAATATGTTGAAATGATCTGCGAAATAGAAAGCATGGAGAAACATGAATGAGAAGAAGAAATAATCCCACATTTATATCATGCTATTTCACCAAAAACAATATTTGGCCTACTTGTTGTATCCTCCCTCTGACTACTAGCATATGCCCAATTCACTTTGATAGGTTGTCCATACCTGCAAACAAAACCATTATTAAATCTGGGCAACAAGAACATGTACAACATTCAGAGAGAAATCATACGCACAAATGCCTGCCATTAAGAGTCAGAATAGCAAGGGAAGCAGATCTGCGGTCAAAGTAGTCAACAAATCCATATGAAGACTGCAACAACAAACACAAATATACAACAATATGAGCAACATTTATATAAAGGTGGATGAAATTGAACAATATAGTATGAGATATTTTTGGCTGGAATAAAACCCTATGCAAAGAAACCAACCTTCTCTTTCCTTATCAGCTTGCATCCTTCAAGTGGACCGGTACTAGAAAATACTTCCTGAAGAAGTGGCTCGTTTACTTGGGGATGGATATTCCCCACATATCTACAAATTATTTCAGATACAGCAATGAAATTGTTCAAGCTTCGGACTGAGACAGGCATACACCAACAAAATATGTAATCCATTCAAAGTGTGATGCCACAAATGGACAGCTCACGTCCTTTACTATAATGTAAAGGAAGACATAAGTACATATCCTAATAGGACACTTTCCTCAAAATGACAAGAACAAGAGCTTCAATAGTACCATATACCCACCCACTTATAATAAAAACAAAAAGTAAAAGAGGCATTAGCAGTAGCTAAGAGGGTGAATGAAAATGATAACAAAAAAATAACAAAAACGAAGATTAAAAGGGAAAAAGGAAAATATCTATTAGTCACTCACACACTGCGGCATGAACTTGAATCAAAGCCAGGTGGCAGATTTCCACTCAAGATAGGTTCTATCTGCAAAATAAAAATGTAAAAAACAAGCAAAACTGAAAAAATCCTAAACAAAATAAAACTGATATGGACTCCCACTGACACTGATTTCAGACCAGATGGATTACACGAAATTCGTTACATTTTGACCGGAAAATTCTTAACAGATGGTTCAGTATAATCCTGCCCATGTCAATCAAACCTAGGAAAAGGTCAACCCTCTGATTCACTATCGTCAGGAAATGGATGAAATCATAATATCAACTACAAATGATGAATGAATAAAAAAGAGGCACATATGATTCCAACAGTAAAAGAAGAAAAAAAAAACCTGTGGAGCGGCGAGAAGCCCCGGGTGGTACAGAGACTGTTGTTGTTGAAGAATCGATTGCTGCATCAGGGCTTGTTGTTCTTGTTTCAGCCTTTGATGTTGCATAATCTTCGCTCTCTCCCTTTTGCCTTTGAGGATTATCCCAAAATCGAATAACAAAATTTCTAGGGTTCAAAGGCCAAACACCGGAAATTAAATTACAAGTTTGGCGAAAAAATGAAGATTGTGAATCAGAAGAAGCTCGAAAATCAAACAAAATATAAGAAAAAAAAGGAGAAAAAAGAAAAAAAAACCCTCGAAAGCGAGGGAGGAAGTGAGAGGAAACGCAGAGATGGGAGAGAAGAAGACACGAGGGTGATGACCCAATGAAATGAAAAATGATATCTTTTCATTCTCTAAAAAGGCGGTTGGAGTTTTATATACTGACAGAATATGTGATATTGTGCGGAGGAGCGTAGGTTTTATGGTGGGGATGCAGATGTTATCACCGTCGATTGGTTGATGTGCAGAAATGTGTATTGTGGTTTCTGTTTTTGTTTTATATAAAGAAAGGAAAGAATTAGGTCCCATTGACAGAATATCCTCGCCAATGAGAAATAATTAAATATTTTAAAATAAACTTAATTACATTTTTATTTTATATATTTTAAAATTTTAATCATCAATGATAAAATTTGTTGTCATGTAATATCAATTTGTACATTGTTAACGTGATTTAAATTTAATTTATTAAAAAAATAATTTAAAATTGAACAAATTAAATTTATATTATTAAAGTAAAATATCAAAATTAAAAATTGACTTTTTTTTTATGATTTTTAAAAACAAAATCACAGGCTTGATTTTATTTGTTTTTTTAACAAAATATGCAACTCACAAATAATTTCATAAATTTAATCTATTGAAAGCAAAAAATGCATAAATTAATAGATATGTATATTGAGTTTGTCTATTTTTACAAATTTGATATCAAATTTGTTGTCATGTCAATTCATACATTGTTGACGTGATTTAAATTTAATTATTAAAAAAAAGATATAAAATTGAACAAATTAAATTTTCATATTATTAAAGTAAAATATCAAATTTAAAAATTGATTTGTTTTTTAATGACTTTTAAAACAAAATCACATGCTTGATTTTATTTGATTTTTTAACAAAATATGCAACTCACAAATAATTTCACAAATTTAATCTATTGAAAGCAAGAAATTCATAAATTAATAGATATGTATATTGAGTTTGTCTATTTTTAAATTATAATTTGGTGGACAATTTTGTTTTTTACACAAACCATCTTATTATTTTTATCGTTTATTAGGAGTAATTATTATTTTTAAATAAAATAACAATTTTTATATAATGTTAGACTCTTTAAATTTTTGAGAAAAAATATTTTGATTCTGAACAAATAGTTTTATTTTTCAGAAAACTGGAGAAATGACGAAGTGACACGCGGAGCCGGCAATCGATGATCGGGCTGGGGTTGTGTTGAGGGAGGAGGTTGGGATTTCCGATGCTAAGCGAGCATTCTTCCAGCTTAGCTACATTCCCCGATACTGTAGTTGAATGTTTCGCTTCAATGGTTTACAATCTGTCGAATTGGTTTGGGAGGAAGATTTGTGGCGTTCGTTCGCGTTTTAGGGTTTATATAACGAAATCTAGGTCGTCTACTGTTACTTTCAACTCTCCAGGTATTGAATTTATACTTGCCTTAGTTTTTTTTTTTTTTTTTTTTGAAAGGTTAATTGTATTATGAACGGGATAAGATTACAGGAGATAAGAAGAAGGGAGGCAGTACAAGATCAGCATCAAAACAGTAATCAAACAAGCCCAGACGCAAGTGAAGGAGGGAGAAGCCAGCTGAGTCAAGGAAGAGAGATGTTCAGGTGAAAGGCAAGATCACGAGAAAGGGGGGATCGGTCTTTCCAGTTGATCGCGAAGTGTGACTTCACACTTGCCTTAGTTTTTGTTCCGGTAATTAACGTCAGCAAGGTTTCGATTATTAGCTATCTCAGTTTCATTATTCGATACCTTCTATAACATACGATCTTTAACTTCTTACCGAGTTTGGTGGAGTTAGATTAGTCTGTTTTGCGTTGCAATCGATTCACAATTGTTGCTACTTAATCAGGAACTAGATTCGTATTTTGCTAAAGCATATTTGTTTCGATGAAATTAGTACGTAATATTTGGGGGATTTTGATCTCTAGTATGTTTTTGAGTAACTCGTTGTTTGTACATGATTTTCTGTCTTATGTTTATACCGATCATTGAAATACTGATGATAGCAAAATCAAACAAATACAGTATGCAGCATTCCAGAACATAGAATGGCATGAGTTTTCGTGGTTTTTATCATAGTTGTTACCATGAAATCTGTGGTGGCATTGAATGCATCGCAGAAGAAGCCGCCAATGAGCACGAGGAGGAAGCATGTGCCGAGGATGTTTCTCACAATGTTGCTTGCATTAGCCCGGTAACCCTCCTTTCTTATATAAACAAGTTGTTTTATTAAAACATCAAGGCGGCTCTTTGGTAGATTTATGCTTACTTAAGTTAAGATGATAGAAGCTGCTAGCAGTCCATATGATAGCCTTTCACAGCAGGTTTGATTTTCCACTTAACCTTCCAAACTGCTGACCTGCTGCTCCCAATCCTGACTTGTAATTCATTTGATTGTGAGTATTAGGACACAATATTATCTAATAAGCCTAAAATAGCCAGATATCAAGAAGTAAGGGAAACAGGGAATGTGATTGAGGAATAGTGGAAACAGATCAGAGGAAATCCTTAATATACAAACACCATAACTCCAACTTAACAAAGCTAAACAGACAAAAATAATTTTGCTTAAAATTTGTTTTTTTAAGGTGAAAGAGAGAATCATAAGAAATCCTTAAAAGTGTACAGGGTAACTTAAATTTTGTGTACAGAAGAACTACCTTTTTAGGAAATATCCAAAGCACAAATTCAAGCCAAAAATACGAATATCTACACAAGGATAGAAATCAGCATGTCCTAGTCATTGATGAACATATGTAAGATTCTGAAACCAGCTTACCTTTTCCAACAAGAAAATTGAAGTACTTATTAGTTTCCACTGGATGTCCTTTGTTTAAGCTTGACTAATTAATAAAAAAAAAGTTCTGCATTTTGTTTAAGATTATCTTATTTGATGAACTAGGTTTGAAATCATTATGTTTAAACTTATCTTGTACAAAGAACATGAAAAAAAGAAAAGAAAAAGTGAACCACAGAAACAACTAGAAAATCAAAGAAAATATGAACATATATTATATGAACTGTTTCCAAACGAATTTACCTTATTCCAGTGAAAAAAATGAGTGAAGTACTTATATTGCAGATCTCCAGACACCCTCATCATCACATGGAAAGATAACAATTTGGTCACATTGATACTTCTCGACGTACTTCAACCGTGGAAACGTGATTTTCAGTTCAGGCCATTGGATGTCCAGCTTGCTCAAATACTTCAAGCGCAAAGTCTCAACGTTCCATTTGTTTTCATCCGTGCCCGATCCATGCAATTTTCTTAGGCTTCCTCCCAATATGTATAGCTTCTTAAGGTTCCTCAGTTCTCCTGGATTCAGCCAATGTGGTGCGTTTTCATGCGGGAAACACCACAACTCCAACTTCTCTATATTGTCCAGCAGCTTGATTTCTCCTCTGTCGGCATCTGATCCAATTTGGCTTTGTTGAGGCAGCTTCCAACATTTCATCTTGTTCTGCCATCTCGAGGGCGTTGTAGCCCTCTCATTAACATCTTCAGTGTAGATGCTTCTTTCCCATACAATTTTCAGTTTGCAAAGCTTCTTCATTGTCTTGAATACCTTAAGCTCATCGTCATCAGGAAACTTGCTTAAGTTCACGGTAAGGCTCAACTCCCTCAAACTCTCTAGCTTCAACAAATCTTTTAGGTTGCAGGCCTCGTTATTCTTATACCGCTTATGCCAGCAACTAAGGAAGGACACATTTACGCCTTGCAGATCATGAGCAGTATTGTTTGTGATCACAAACCCTTCAAGCACTTCGAGTTTCGATAGCAAACTGATTCCTTTAGGCAATTTAGCAAGGAAGGGACAACTTGTAATGTCCAAATGAGTAAGATTTTTCAAGGATCCAATATCAGCAGGAAGCTCCTCTAAATAAGTACACTCTTTGAGGTCTAGTATTACAAGGTTGCTAAGCTGACAAACAGAATCCGGAAGCTTAGTGATTATTGCCATCCCCTGCAAGCTAAGAAACCTCATCTGTTTCATTTTTGCCAAATCTTCCAAGAAACTCTGGTCTCCGACCTCAACGTGTGGTGTGGTTTCAGAGCTCCAATTCCCAAGGCGAAGCACAGACAAATTCTCCATCTTAGAAAACCATTCTCTCTTTATATCAATCACTGGCTCGTTGACATTGAACAATGTCTGCACATTTCTTAAGCTTTCCAACCTTTTAGGTGAATGGACAAACTTTCCCCAGAAGTAATCACAAGAGGCTTGTAGCAAACATGCCCTCCGCGAGCGAGTAAAATCCGGGGTAAGTTCTTCACTCTCTTGGTTGAAATCAAAGAAACTCTCTTCCTTTGCTTGCTTAATCACAAAAGACTGAACTGAAGGGCTAATACAACAACTTCCTGATTCCCGGCCTTTCTTCATCACAGGCTCAACGAATCCCTTGTCTTCAAGAACCTTCAGAATTTGTTTGCCGATTTCATCAGCAGTTTCCTCATGTTGAGGATCAATGAATCCTTCTCCAACCCACCAGTAGATTAAGATCTTCTTCTTGATCACTAAGCTCTTCAAGACAGCTCCATCTTCATTATAGGGAAAAACTGCAAAACACATCAAGCAATTCTTCTGGATGGGGGTTAGGGATCTGTAGGAACTGTGAAGGAGGTCGCGTTCTTTGATAAATTCGCCATTAATAACACTCTTTTTATTTCGGCTCCTCACAAACGATGATTTCTTCTTCTTCTTGATAATTTCCGAAGCCTGAAAGTTGTCTGTATGTGTAGGAGGGACTAGGAGCTTCAACTTGAAAACCATCCTGCATAGTTGCTTGAAGTTCACAGAATCAGGCGCAACTTCATCCTTTGACAGATAATCTGCAGCATCCATAAGATCCTGCAAGAGCTCCTTGCTACGATTCCAATTGGGAGATATCTTGAGCCTGTCCAGGTTTCCCTCTATATACTTCAAATCATTACGTAACATTTCATATTGCATGTTCAGAGCTTGACTCTCAGAATCCATGGCGGAGTTGAAGTTCTCTAGGATGCTTAACATAAGAGCAACCCCCTGTAAAAATTTCTCTTCCACACTCGATTGTTGATCCGGTCCTTGGATATCGGATTTGTCGTAATCTGAAACAATATGAACTTCAACATGCTTCCGGATTCTTTCTTGTTCTTCTTCAAGCTTACTATCCCATCCTACAACGTCAGTTCCACGAAGATCCAAAACATCTAAATTGCCAACTGCTACTAAGGGAAATAGCTTTTGCACACCAGACCGATTAGTCAATACCAACTTCCGGAGACTCGTAGGAAGATCCCGAGCTTCGAATTCTAGCTGGCGAGTGTCAGCAGAAGAATCATTTGACACAGAAAGGTCTAATGTCTCCAAATCTGTAAGAGCACTTAAATCAGGCAATACTTTCAGGTGTTGACAATCTGCCAAAATCAGCTCTTTGAGTCTTACAAGTTTGGACATGTCTGGTAGCTTTCTCAAAGAGGTTTCCGAGAGATTGAGAATTTGAAGGCTCAGAAGATACTGCAAGATATCTAACTCGTACTCCGGTAAGGAAGTAATCTTAAGACCGGATAGATCAAGTTCTTCCAACGAATCCGAGAGAGATGACAAGGCTTCTATGGAATTCAACTCAAGACCTCTAAGCAAGAGCTTACGAAGACGAGTATGATTGGAAAAGGATGGAAGATGCTTAATTTTTGTACAAGAGAGGTCAAGTGTCACAATGCATGACATTCGGTTAAAGAGATCATCATCCAATTTCGTAAAACGACAACAACCGGAAAGATTGAGCTCCTTTAACTCCTCGACATGTATATCTTCAGGTAAATGATCAAGTTCTTCATAGCCAGACAAGTCAAGAACTTGGATTTTGTGTAAGTCAACGAATTGACTTAAGAGCAATCTTGGTTTTGAACCTTTTAGATAGAAACGGGTTAGGTTAGGAGCTGAGATAGTACTATCATGATCATCAAGCCGAGTATACGAAAGATCAAGCATTTGAAGTGCCTTATATGTGCAAAGATTTGTTCTAGGATTTACATAGCCAAGCAATCTTTGCAATGATGTGCAATGAGAGAGATCCAAAACCTCAAGATTGTATGAAGTGATGGAGAGATTCAACTCGTGCAAGTTAGAACAGCCTCTCAAAATGAGCCTTCGAAGTCCACCATGATTGGGAAAGAAACCCGGTGGAAATTCTTCAATGGGGAGATAAGATAAAATGAGGCATTCAAGATTGAAGATTTGTGAAATGGTATGTTTCGGAATAGTTCTCAAACGGGTCGACCCGGATATTTCAAGAACCGTTAAGGTTACAAATATTTCAGGAGGGAAATCATTATTTAGTGAAGATATCTCCTCAACACCTCTAAGCAATAACACTGATGGGTTCTTTACACTTTCTAGCAATGGTTTTAGAAAGTTAGGTTTGGGATTGAAGTGAGCAAAATACTTGAGATCTCGATCATTTGGTTTAGAGCCGACGATTTGGTCGGAAAGGTAAGGATTCCGGTAGCCAATGGCATCATTTGTGGGTAGAACAAACTTTCGGATTTGACTAAGACTCATCATTTCGAGAAATCCGAGGTCTCCGGTGATGCAAAGGTTATCATGTTTGCAAATTGCATTTCCACCGGAGAACTCGATCATTCTCCGGTCATCATCGGAGAGTTTTAGTATCTTCTCTTTGTATACCAAGTCATTCAAGATTTCACACCCTTTAATATAAGCTTCCTCGCCGGAGAGAACAGGATCGAGATATCCCGACATCATCCAAAATCCGATGAGTACTTTGAAATGGATGGATTCGTGGATTGTGAAGAATTTCTTACAGAGCTCATAGCAATTAGTCATGTTGACTTTGTTGCTCGTTGACGATGTGGCGTAAGCCATTGCGATTTGCTCATCTTCGGAATCTTCGTCGGCGTTTGATGATGAGCCAGTCATTTCTGCAGTGTTTCAATCAGTTAAAATTTAACTGGGTTTCATAGTTACTGCAAAATGGTAAACAAGCTTTCCCCTCTAAAGGCTCTAATCCATGCTCATATTGAGTTAAGGGCTCGTTTGGTACGATTTAAATAACCGGCTTTGGAATCACAAGTCGATTAATGTGTTTGGTAGTAAAAAAATATCGGAATGATTAGTTCCAGCAACAGAATGATTTCAGCATTTTTCATTCACAGATCTATGTTTTGTTTTTTTTATGGGTTTGTATCATTGGTTTATTAAGGGGAAATTAATACATCAACTATTATTTTATAAAATTAATATACTTTTAACGAAATTTTTTTAATTTATAATCTTAACCAAACACCGTATTTAGAGTCGGATTAGGTCATTTATCATATTTAGGCTTAGCTTTTTTTATGAGAAAAATAATTTTTTTTTAATATATTATGATTTTTAAAACCATGCTGTCAAATAATATCGTTTTTATGTATAATTTTTTTATAATATAAACTTTGGATATCCAAATGTAAAAGATAAATAATTTTTAGAAATTTCAATTTATAATCCAATTAATATTATGGACACCAAACAGATTGAGAATAAAATATGATCAACGAAAACCTATCCGAATTTACAATAAATATATATAATTCCTAATTCCTAATTCCTAATATATATAAGAATACTTTGTGAATTGAATATATGTATCGAAAGAGCAATAGAAGACAAGGGGGAAAAAAAGGCAGAAGAGTATATATGTACCTGTAAAGGCTGGAAGTGTCAACCTTCGAGGCAAGTTGAAGGCTGAGAGAAATGTGAAGTTTGGGAGATGAAGTTGTGAATTGAATATTGGTTGAGGCTTAGTGGTAACAAAAGCTAGTCTCGATACTTTGCTTGTTGCGAGAGTCATTATAGGGAAAGGATAAAGAAATTCTTTGACTTTGTTTTTGCTTCAACTTTATTCCAAAAAAAGTCACAAACATACTGCACATTCGGTACCCGTAACCGTCACGGTTATGAGTTTCGAAACCGTGCAAAAAAAGTGAAGTTTTCATGACTCTGACATGGACACTCGTTCCAGAACTGTGTATGTGTCAGATTTTTTTTTGAGCTAGAATTAACAATGAAAAATCATCACGGTTTTGGGCACCCGTGACCGTCACTGTCGAATTCCAAATGTGTCGTGCGTTTGTGAAATTCATCGTTGTGCATTTATGTGTCGTGCCTTATGATTCCTCTATACCCGGTCGATGAGATTTGTCCTATGCCCAATTGTCGGAGAATTCTAGATTCTTTTGGGGAGCATGCGGTTCATTGTAAAGAGCTTCCTGGCTTCAAATATAGGCATGATTTGGTCCGTGATGTGTTGTGTAATGTGTTTAGGAGGGCGGGGGTATCGGTTAAGAAGGAGGCGCATGTGTCCTTCTTAACTGACCCACGTGAGGAGAGGTGCACCTTGAGGCCGGCGGATATCTTGGTGTTTGGATGGGCGGGTGGAAAACACGCTTGCATCGATTTGACTAGAGTTTCCCCACTTGTTTGTTTGGGTAGTGGGCCTTTTGCGGTGGGTAAGGCGGCGTTTAATGCGGCTTTTACTAAGGTGGCCAAACATGAGAAAGCTTGTATTGAAAATCAACATGTGTTTCTTCCGTTCGCTTTCGACACCTTTGGTTTCCTTGCGCCCGATGCTATTGAGATTCTGAAGAGGGTGCAACGGGTTTTGCATGGCAACGTTACGTCTCCTAGGTCTTCTGATGTTGTTTTTAGGAGGATCGGGTTCGCTATCCAGAAACGATTGGCGGCACAACTTGTTGCCCGCCCGTCTTCCTTCTAGCTCTTTGTAACACGTTTCAATCATAATCTCAATATAACGAGTGAACATTGGAAAAAAAAAAAAAAAAAAAAAAAAACTTTCTTCAAAGAAAAATATTGTACAAGAATTTTATTTTTATGGTTGTACAACTAAACACATGAAAAAAATCTGTTGGAGATGCGGGGTATCGATCCCCGTACCTCTCGCATGCTAAGCGAGCGCTCTACCATCTGAGCTACATCCCCTTTGTTTCTATTTCATTTCAAGAATTATTTTACCATAGCCTTAAGCATTATTAAGTAACTGTATCAATTTACTCATCGTTAGTTCCACAATTCCTCAATTGCTCATTTCAGTATTTATCTTCTATGTCGGATTCCTCTAGCAATCTCTGCAAAAAAAAAATATGCCAAAATGGTTTGTTTCCCTGCAACCAAGGTATGTTTTTCCATCTATCTTTATCATAGGTTGGAGCGAGTGGTTTAGTAGATACAAATTTGGAGAATTTGCTATCGTTGTGAGGTTCTTTCTGTTGAGTAAATTTGCAGAATTGTAGATTCAAATTTCCGGATAGGATTAGGCATAGGAGACTACTGGGTTAGTTATGAATTGATAATTATGACAACAGCTCCGCTGTAGTATCGACCGAGCTTTTATTAATTGATAATTATGGCATCATTATGCACTGCTATTAAGAGAATGATGGGGTGTTATGGAATGTAGCTTATAGAAACTCCTTGTTAATGTTTGTTGGGTAAGAACTGCAGAAGTTTAGGCTTAAGAGTATGTTTTAGTTATGCACATCAGGTGCTTGAGAAAATGCCTTGAAGAAAATTTGTGCTTCTTTGGCTCATTAACCACCGCCTCTTTTAGATATGTTTATACATAATTCATTTGCAAGTTAGCATTTGAATATTAGTATCCCTTTAATTTGCAGAAGTTTCCTAACTGTATAGTTCCTTTCCATGTATGACATCTCTAATTGTAACTTAAGCTGATGTTACAAATGTAAGTTCTTTGAGAGACGATCTTGATTAAGTTAGTACACTTGTTTCAACTGATTGTACCTGGTGTTTCCTGATGTTCTACTAATACTCATGTTCCATTGACAATAACTAGCTATATAAATCTTGCTTATTTTTTTAGTTTGCTGAGCATGTTTTATTACTTCTTCTCTGCCTGTGTTGATAATTTGCAAATCTGCTGCTGGAAATGAGAAGATGAAGAGCTTGATACCTGATATTGAAGTATATGATGATAAAATGTCACTTGGAGTTGAAGTCAATACCCTTTCTCTTCATACTCTCCTGGGTACTTCTTTTTTATCTTCACCATCTAAATTTACCTGAATTCAGCACTTTCATGCTTCCTTTAACTTATCTCGTCTTTTATAACATAAGCTTATTACTAATTTTACCATGATATAGCCACTGCATAAGTGATAGAGTCGGAATGAAATTTTGTGTAAAGATTCCACAAACTCATAGGGACTGAGTGAAAGAGAAATGATTCAATGTCTTCCCTTTGGATCTAGCTGTCAAGATTGTATTGTCGCTGGTTAACATAAGAGGCAGTCTAACAAGTTTGCCGCTAACCTTAATTGCAGCTCATAAGCAAGAAAGTTATGGTTGATTTGCGTTCATCCATTTTAGTTCTTGTTTGGTAGTTCAGAATAATCTGTTCAGTATGTGGTATCTCATTTATTTTATTCTTCTGTCAATACAAGAACTTGCATCTCTTTCCTGTCATGCAATTCAGCATTTGATAATGCATTTGGTTTTATCAGAGAATATATTATTTGAATCTCTTTGCTCAATTTCTTTTTCTTCTCTGTTATTGTTTTTATGTTTTTGTAGCTCTTTTTTTTATTTTCTACTTAACATGTAATTTGGATGAATTTATAGGTATCAACGGCATCATGTTTCATAGGGAATTCTTCGAGAAAGACTCTCAATCCATCAAATGATGATAAATTTTTTATCCAACTTCCTGAAGTCAAGATGATAGAGGTATATATATATTTCTACATTAATAGTCACTATTTTACAAAAGTAATCGTTCATGATTGATCGATATGTCGAAAAGTTAACTCCGCTGAGTTGTTTTCTTGCTACACATGAAATATTTCATGGTCTTATTGGAGTTTGTAGACTTCGCTATATCTGCGAGGATTCCAAGTGTTCTTAAACTTCTTATTCATCTCGTTACAGAAGATCTACCACACCGAACATGCTAATGCTTGTCGCATACTCCTGCTATTCCGACCTACGCTTCTCATCACTGATCAAAGAGCGAGCAGCCGCCAGGTTTCATGATTTGGTGGGATCCACAGATGTAGTGGTTGGTGAACCGCTTCTTCTTTCTTTGATTCATTGCCTGACTGCGTTCTCCACTTCCTCAGACTCGCCCTGAATCACATTATGTTCCCTGTCCTCCGGCCTCTCACTTCGTTTTTAGTGCTGCTTTTCACCGGTTTTATTTAATATTTTTCAAATTTATCCAATGTTTAACACTAATTCACGAGAGCTCAACGGGATCATTGCCCTCCTCCGCCTCTCAGATCCGCCTCTAGGTGCATGGGAATGACCGAAGTCTAACTTGCTCTTAGAAGGGAAATCTTGCGGAGTTTGACAACGCGAATTGGTGTTTTAGAGAAACCTTATAGTTCCTTTAAGCTTCTTAGAGGAACCGAAAGTGATAAAATGCTAAGAAGTCGTGTTGGAGATTAGCAGATCGGAACAACCGAAGTTTGTCAACTCGAACTAGTCTTTGAGCATCCTTCCGGTCTTGGTTTCACTCGAGTAGCCGTGATAAATTCTAAGTCATATTCTAGAGAAGTTAGATACGATTAGTAGATCGGAACAACCGAAGGAGAAAAAAAAAAAACTCATTGTCATACAATGAGACTTGCAAAACAACGATGTATCTTACTATCTTATATGAAGACCCTCAAAGGTAATGGAACCCAACAAAGGTCATTTTATTTTAGATAACTTCCGGTTAGTGTTCATGTAGTCGTTTCGAAATTATATCAAACAAAATTGGGCAAATTTGGTAAGTAGGCTTTATTGAAAAACAAAGATACTAAGTAGGCTTTTTGTATTTTATGAAAAAGTAAATGTACCCCTTTTGTATTTTTTACCGTGAAAACCTAGCCGTCACTTATTCTTCAGCTTCTCCCGTATCTTCCTCACAAACGCTACATATCGCCTCTTTTCTCTCTCTCCTCTACTTCCTTCAATCTTTAGATCTGGTATGAGAGCTACCTCCGGATTTCCACGATCTTCCTTCCGATATGGTCCATCTTCCTTCCAATCTGCTCGATCGTCGCCGGAACAATAAACCTACAATCCTCGGTGGCCAACTGCTCGATCCTCGCCGGAACAATAAACCAACAGTCCTCGTTGGCCAATTGCTCGATCCTACCCACAGTCTCCATGGCGTGTTAATCTTCGGTATTACTTTTGTCTATCCATTTGATTTTACTTTGATTCGATTTTACTTATGTCTATCCATTTGATTTTACTTCTGGTATGAGGAGTCTTGTTGTATTCGTGATGGCTCTGTAATTTGCTATCTTCTATCCATTTAATTTCACTTTGATTCGATTTTTCTTCTGTCTCTACTGAAAAAATTCGAGCTATTCATTCATTTTGTGCTTGTAATTTTGTTTCCGGAGTTAATAATCTGAAGTAGGTATGAATTTCCTGACTATTTGGCTTGTGTTTCATTTGGTGTTGCATATATGCATCATGCCTTTGACATATATGGCTAAGAGACTGGATGAAGGTGTACTTTTCAAATACAAAACTACGATTTAGCACGCCAGTTGCTGGATGCTTGCCCACAGCTGCCAAAAGCACTTTTCCAGGTCTTTGTGATATAATTTTGTTTGTACGAGTACAAAACGTTACATGCCTCTACTTATTTGAAAAACTTGCATAGGTCCATCGTATCAGAGGAATTTTGGTTGGAGTGTTGCTGTAGGTGTGTTAGATCAGCCATTTACTGAAATTGAAGAGTGACATATTATTTTCTATGTTTGAGGAAATTCATTTTTATGGCTATTAGTTGTAATAGCTCGTTGTGAGCTTGAAATTAGAGTCATGTAAATAATCACTTACTGTTGGGCAATTGTGCACGGTCAGTTTGGAGAATATCTTTTCCTCTTCATTTGTGAGGTTGCCGACGGTGTCTTTGACTATGACCTAGTATTCTACTTTATGGTGTTTCGAGGACACTTCTTGTACCCCAAAAGTCCCTTTGTTTCTCTTCTTACTAACATTACTTGTTCCTCTTTCTATTGTGATTCTTGTTTCCATTTGAAGGCCAATTTGCGGTTTCACTCATCAATTTAGTACATGTGAGTTTAATCGATAGTGATTTCAATACTTGTATATGCCCAATGGTAGCATTAATCTGAAAATAATGTTAATAGTCATATTTTGGTTCATAACAGTGAATTTCTGGTATGAAATATTTTTCTGGTATAGAATATTTTATACCAGAAATTCACTGATGGACTTATCAATGTACTGGAAGAGAAGAAGATGAACTTTTAGTCTATAATATAGCCATGTTGTAAACATTTTCTCATTTTTATGTATCAATGATAGACTTGTTAAGCATGAAGATCAGTTCATCTGGTATGCAGCATATCTTGTTTTAATATTGATCTGGTATGAATTTTCTCATGCCAAAATAATCAATTATGAAGTTCTGAGTTTTTCAAATTCTGGTAGGAAAAAAATTATGGTATGTAATTTTCGTAGGAAAAAAAATCTGGTATGAAAATTTTTGGTAAAAATTCTGGTATGTAAAAATCCTGGTATGATAAACTTCTGGTATGTAATTTTCTGGTATGAAAAATCTGGTTGAATTTCTGGTATGTTATTTATGGTATGAGAAATTTCTGGTATGATAAACTTTTGGTATGTAAAAATTCTGGTATTTAAAAATTCTGGTATGATAAAATTCTGGTATTTGAAAATTCTGGTATGAGAAATTTATTGCTGGAAATAAAAAAGAAAATAATAAAGAAAGTCAAAAAGTCAAAAAAAATAAATAAAATAAAAAATAAATTAAGCAATTAAAAATTAAAACTTAGACAACAAACATCATTTATTTCTTTTTTTCCAACTAGAAGGGTTAATAATTTTTACCTACTATTAAATGAAAGTGGTAAAAAATTTGGGGTACACTTTTTTAAAAAAACTCAAAAAGGCCTAGTATATCAAATTGTTCCAACAAAATTTCAATTTAGAGGGTGTTCCTATACTTTATAAATTTTCTAAAATATACCCTTTTAATCCATAAGTTGATATTTTGAGTTTTTTTTATTTACTAATTATTATCAAAATTTTTGAAAATGTAAGTAATTTCATTGATGGATGACTCATATTCCCTTCAAGTATTCAAGAAAGAATTGGATAAAGGAAGCTCTTTTTTATCAACTTTTATTTTGTAGACCCCTCTAATTGATATATCACTATTACGCAATTAAAATAATATATTTATTTAATGAATTTTATGGATACTCTTAATATAAAGCAGATGCCTTTTGTTTTGTGTTGTCAATGTTAAAATTGTGTATTAATACTGTGTATCATCAAAAGAATACATAAAGTTTAATATATAATAAGAATGATTTGGTTAAATAGTTAGTCTACAAGTTACAGAAGGTGTCTCATTTCACCAATATTCTCGTATAATAAACTCATAGGGCTTGTTTGGTTTTAACTCCGGAATCGGAAACGGAATGGAAACGAATCTAGTCCATACGTATACCCTTGTTCATGAAAGTTTTTGGAATCATTCCTTATGGTTTGGAGTAATTGGAGTAAAATTTGATTACTTTTGATACCCTATAGGATAACAAAATATGGGGAATCAATTGCATTTTGCATTAAACCACAAGGAATGATTCAATAAAATTTCATGAATAAGCATATACATATAAACTAGATTCGTTTCCATTCCGTTTCCGTTTCTGGGGTTGGAACCAAACGGGCCCATAGTGTTTTGAATATTGAAACACATACCATTGAGGAGGTTGACGTAATTGGTCCATATCTCTGGACGGGATCCGAGTGGCATGCTTCATGCTTCAAAGAAAAACATTTGAAATTGTTGTTAAGTCTTCTTGGTTGTGTACGTTTGTACTATGACCTAATAAACTATTCTATGTTATATATTATAGTATACTAGATTAATATTTCTATAAATTTAACTAGAGAAACAAAACCACATAAAATTTGATCAAAGTCTTATCATCAAACAACCAATGGATAACGGTGACCTATTTTCTCGACTCATATAGGTCACGGTAAAAATCGTCAAACTAAAGAAGTGCACACGAACATGATAGCGGAAAATAATGTTTTATATCTCATGTTTGGATATGATACGGAGAGTTGTTAGGTCACATTCACGAAATATAATATGTTATATGTCATGACAGCGGAAAATAAAGTTTTATACTAACCTTACATTATATATTTAATCCTTTTAACCTATAGATGCTAACCCTAAACAATTTGACCCATTAAAATTTATCAAATCACCCGATCAAATTTTAATGGGTCATTCTTTGCAAACAAAAAAATCCTTAAAAATGTAAGGCGGTGTTGAGGGGAGGTCCATGTTGAGCTCGGTGGATGTCTTGGTGTTTGAATGGGCTGGTGAAAAAAATGCTTACATCGATCTGAGTGGAGTTTTCCCTACTTGTTTGTTTGGGTAGTGGGCCTTTTGTGGTGGGTAAGGCGGCGCTTAATGCGCCTTCTACTTAGGTGGTCAAACATGAGAGATCTTGTATTGAAAACCAACAATGTTTTCTTCCGTTCGCTTTTGACACTTTTGCTTTCCTTGCGTCTGATGCTATTAAAATTCTCAAAAGAGTGCAACGGGTCTTGTAAGACAATATTATGTATTCTAGGTTTTCTAACGTTGTTTTAAGGATGATCGATATTGAGTCTTAAAATGTAAATAGTAGATATTTTTGAGTCAATAATTTGCTTGATTGATGTAAAAAAAACTATAAATCATAGAATAATGTATTAAATTGCATTATTTTCCTTTCTTTTTGTGTATTAAAATGATAATCACAACTCATTAGCATTTGGAAGGGAGTGTGGATTCTCGTTCTTGCCCGTGGATTACACGAGCTAACCACATTCCCTAATCGTGTTTAATATTTAATAATCAATATTTTGTCTCCTTTTTAAGCCTAAACATCAAAATAATGTATTATTTAATTAAGCACCTAATAGGTTTTAATTTTTAAACTTCTATATTAATTTAATGCTTTTCTTATAAAAAAAAACTTTTAATTAATTATACAAAATATATCAATCTTTAATTATTTTTATTAATAAAGGTAAACACCATTAACACACCTTTACAAAACAATTTATATACAATCTTGCACATTTTATAGCATTCTTTGCATTAAGTCTCCATTTTACAATTTGTTTAATAAAAATATATTCATATAACATACAAAGTCTTGACATAAATTTATGATCATGTCATTGTGCTAGAGGTATTATTTTCTTGTAAATCACATAAGGTTTAAAAGGTATTACCACATATAAATGTGTAATAAGTGTGTACAAACAAAGCACATACTTTACTCTACACTTTACTATATAGTAATATAAGATTCTTATAAATCTTATCTAATTGATACACTATCTGTTTGATCTTTTTGAAGTAACTCGGCTAATATAACAATCTTATTAAATATCGACTCATCTAATATTCTTGAATTGTTATTCGAGCCAAGTTTTAATTTTTTGAGTTAATAGGTTAATATAACAATCTTACTAAACAACGGCTAATCTAATCTACTTGCTATTTGAATCAAGCGAGACAAATTTGAATATGTTTATGCTCGACTTATAGTCAATAATTAAAGCTAAAATTTTTATCGGCGTTTAAAAATACAATAATTGTTGTGTTAAAAAATGAACGAGCTCAACTCAAGCGGATTCAATCGACTCTTATAATAATCAACCCTACTTACCCGGTTTCCTCCGTATATTATTTATAAAGTTGATAAAAATAACAAATGAGTGGGGAAGAGTCATTTTACTTGTCAAGAGACCCATTTTGTGAAAAACAAATATATATATATATATATATATATATATATATATATATATATATATATATATATATATATATATATATATATATATATATATAAAAGAAGGTTCAAATCACTTGTCAAGGACCCATTTTATAATTTTTTTTGCCTTGTTGAATACATATATATGATCCATCAATCATCTCATAATGTTGTCATTCTATCCCTAATTAGCTCGAGGAAACAAATCTTGATCAACCCTAGGCAAAGGATTAGGGCACAAATTCAATGGAAGAGTTGTTCTATGAGATGAAAACAAATCAAGACGAAGAACAATTCTCCATGATAGGATTCTCTTCTCTCTACACATCACCTTTGCACCAAGAATTCGATACTTTCTCCTTCCCAGTCAATAATTATCCTTTGGAGCATGTTCTTCATGATCAACCATTCGTGATTCCAGAGTCACAGTCGTCAATTGATTTCCATCAGTTCCCGCCGCCGCTGCTGCCGCCGCCACCACCGCCACCGCTGCCTGGGGTACAGGTGGCTGCAAACACGGTGGAAATGAAAAAGAAGAATCATAATGCTGGTGAGAGGATGAGGAGGATGAAGCTCAATCGCCTTTTTGATGCCCTTCGGTCTGTACTTCCTGGCGCCGAACACATGGTACGGATTCCAATTACAAATGTTTTTTTTATTTAATGTTACGTTTTCGGTTCGACTTTGTCTATATATACACAGTGACTTATTAAGGGATACCTCCAATACCAATTTTTCCATATTCAACTCGATTGTTCGGATCCGTTAGCACTTTTTTCGGATTATTCCGGGAAATTATTATTTTTAATAATTTCTCCAATAATCGATAATTCAAGGGTTAGAGAATGAAACCATACTAACCCCTTTGTGATAATCCCCTAAAATGGAATTGCTGAATGCACCCCTTGTGTTGAATCTAATGTTATCATGCTACTCTTTTACAATCAAGTGAATGAGCCGAATCGAGCTTAAATATGAACTCGTACTAAGTTTAGTATACTCGTGTTCTAAATCATTTATAACCGAGTTTAAATATGTCCTCGTACTCTGCTTGTTTAGTCTGGTGAACAAGTTCGAGTTGAGTCAAACTCAAACTCGAGTAACTCGGCTCATTCATATAACAACTATACCTTGAGATCTGTCTAGTCATCTTAGAGGACCGATGTTATTCAAGCTAACACAAACTTAGTTCAAGTATACCCATCTTTAACCCATTTTAATGATGAAGCTTAATATGTACAACTCTGCATGTGAAATCAAGTGAACGAAACTGAACCGAGATTAATCGTGTAGCAACCCTCTTAACCAATTAGGGCTAATTGCATATGTGTCGACAATGAACAGAAAAAGTTAGGAGCTCCATCAACAGTTGATAATGTGATCAAATACATACCACAGCTACGAATGGAAGTGGAAGCCCTTATACACAAGAAGCAACAACTCGTTACTATAATGACTACAACAAACGACGTCGTTTTCTCCGCAGCACCATCAGCTTGGACTAATGATACTACTGCACCCTCTTCTTCTTCTTCTTCTTCTTTAGCGTCTTTCGCTTCCTGGTCAGTTCAAGTAACCAAGATCGGAAATACCGAGGTTTTGATCCAAATCTCGTCCCCCAAATCGCTCATCAACACTTTTATTCCGATCACAGAGGTTTTACGAAAGCTAGAGGAAGAAGATGGTTTAGTTGTCATCGAGTTTTCGTCATCTGATTCTTCCGCTGTAAGAATCTTCTATAACATGCATCTCATCAAGGTAAATATATAGCTCTAATTAAAATTTTCCATGCTTGAGGTCGACGAGTTCAAATCTTGTGTAATCTTTGTGTGTAATCTTCTCTAGTTGCAATGTGCAGGAGGAAGAAGCAAATGAGATTGACTGTGAGAGTTTGAGGAAGAAGCTCATATTTTCATGCCAACAATGGGAGAACATGTGTTTCTGGATGATCACTCAAGGCTAATATTTGTGGGTTCTTATTGTTTACGTACACTTTGCCAAAATTATATTTACAGAAAATACCCATGTTTATAATTGCGGGAATGACTTAATTTCTAAAATATCAAAAGGATAAATTGGGTATGTAAAACCGGATAATTAACATTGGGTAAGTGAGTGAAGTTGGATTCGTGAGGTTGAGTAAGTAAAAGTTGGGTATGTAAATTTGGGTACGTGAAGCTGGATATGTGAACTTGTGTATGTGAGTGAAGTTGGGTGATTAAGTAAAGTGGACGCAAGACAATGATTTTTGAATATTTTACGAACAAATTTAGCTACTAGAATCAAACAATAGATGATTTGTAATCGCAGTGACACACCCAAAAGAGGTAATCCGCGCAATTACCACACTTAGTACACACAAAAGTCGATCAGTATAACCTCTCTACGTGGCTATTGAGGTCCAAGAGAGTAGGGCTGATACATGAGACAAGTTTCTCGGGCTCGGCTCGCGTTCGGCTCGTTAAAAGTTCGGCTCGGGCTCGTCTCGTTTATAAACGAGCCGAGCTTGAGCATGTCAAAGCTCGGCTCGTTCGGCTAAAATAACACTATATGAGCATTATTTTAGGCGAGCTATTCGGGCTCGGCTCGGACTCGCCTCGTCAAAAGCTCGGCTCGGGTTCGTCTCGTTTGTAAACGAGCCGAGCTTGAGCATGTTAAGACTCGGCTCGTTCGGCTCGTATAACACCCCCGCAAGAGAGTGAGTAGTGATCTCATGCTTCTGTACAAAATAATTCCATAAGTCTAGCCAAGCTGAGCAAGACAACCGTGTCGGAACATCTGGTGGCTTGTCTTTCTCTTTTTGTACTGCTTTTGTGTTTGTTCTCTCATCATCAGTTCCATCAATCGTGCAAGTAGAATGTACTTCTATTATAGACATTATATACAATATATAGAATAAAGAGGGCTATTCTCGTAATAATTAATAATAGGTTAATCTTAACAAACCCTCAGCTAGTATATATATATATATATATATATATATATATATATATATATATATATATATATATATATATATATATATATATATATATATATATATATATACTCGTGTAAGGAAGTACTTCTGGAATATATGAGATTTCCCATTATGTTATACTATTTACATGGTACTAGACCCATGGCACTCACATAATTCCTCAGATCCATTTTTCAATTCTCCTCTCCGTACATCTATTACTCTCAAATTTTCCTTCCGCTTTATCATACTTTTCTCTGTGTCCCATGGCGAATCCGAATGCTCCAGGATCTGATGATTTGCATATCGATCCCAATCCGATTTGCAGTCTTCCTGTGGATGTGAATGATCCACTTTATCTGTCAACTCTGATAATCCTGGTATGCGGTTGGTTTCAATTCTACTTAATGGTTCTAATTTCGTTTCTTGGAGGAGAAACGTACATATGGCTCTTGGAGCAAAGAAGAAACTCGGTTTTGTGGATGGATCTTGCAAGAAACCAGCTGCAGGAGAAGAGTATAAGATCTCGCACTAGATTCGAGATGATTTCATGATTCGTTGCTGGATTTTACACTCTATGAACTCTGACATTGCATAACTCTTCACTTACGCTGAATCGTCCAAGGAGCTTTGGGATGATTTGGTCGAGTGTTTTGAGGTATCAAATGCACCTCTGAATTATCAATTACATAAAGAACTTGCTTCTTTAAAACAAGAAAATTACTCTGTGGCTGTGTATTATGGAAAATTGAAGAAAAGATGGGATGAGCTGATGATTGTTGATTCAGTCAGTACCTTCGTGTATTTGTAAAGGCATTACACACTATACTTGTGACTTACTTAAGAAGGTTACAAATAGGGAGGTCAAACTTCGTATAATGCAGTTTCTTTTGGGGTTAAACGACCAATATGAACACATTAGGAGCAACATCTTATCTCTTGACACGTTGCCTAGCTACAATAAATTGTGTGTTTCATAAGGTAGTAAAAGTAGAAAAGCAAAAGGAAATCACCTGTCATTCTTTGCCAGTTCATGATGCACTAGCAGTGTCTAGGTTTGTCCCTTATCGATAAGCAGGTGAAAGTCGACGAGATTTTAAGAAGGAAAAGTTTGATAGACAGTGTTCTTACTGTAAAGAAAGAGGTCATTTACGTGAATCTTGTTTTAAACTCACTAAGGTGACATATTGGTATAAGAAATTCAAGGCCAAAGATGAGAAGAATTCTACTCTTCCTTATACAACCAGATCAGCAAGTGATATGGAAACATCTATCAAAGACAATCCCCTCGAATCTACATATTCTACTCCTTCTTCTATGGATCTTCTCATGGTGAGTGTTGTGTACCAAAAGATCATGAAAATGATGTTAGAAAAGCAGGCTTCTACATCTACCAACTTTGCAGGTATGATAAGAAGTCTAGTGCATAATGTTATCAATGTTTGCACATGGATAGCCGATTCAAGTGCTACTGACCATATCACTTTCCGCAAGGATTATTTCTCTCAGTTACAGGCACTTTCAACTCTCATCCTTGTTGGTTTACCAGATGATTCAGTCAAGACAATCCATTATCGTATCGATGAACTATCATAGTGTCTCCAACACTTACACTGCATAATGTGCTTTATATACCTCATTTCAAGCATAATTTACTCTCAGTTCCTCGTGTGATTCATGATTTAAAGTTGGAAATTCTCTTTGATGATGCTACCTATTTGTTTCAGGCCCCTACTAGTAAATCAATCTTTGCTACTGCTCATAGAGATGTTGGCCTTTACAAGCTTTGCTTCCCACCTCTTTACCATTGGCATGTTCAGCTTCCATTCCAAACAAAAAACCTATTGATGTGCATTTGTTACATGCTCGCTTAGGTCATTTATTATTGTCAAAACTTCATCATATTCATGATTGTCCTACCTCCAATCTCTCTAAATTGGATTGTCATACGTTTATTCTTGCCAAACTACATCGCTTACCTTTTTCATCTAGTATTTCACATGCTGCTACTGCTTTTGCTTTACTCCATGTTGATATTTGAGGCCCGTATCACACGACTTCTTTATGTGGAGCCAAGTACTTTCTAAAGATTGTAGATGATTGTACTTGTTGCACATGGACTTTCTTAACGGCAAATAAACAACATATATTCAGGCTTCTAACAAGCTTCTGTGCATATGTGGTTACTCAATTTTACACCAAATTAAAGTACATGTTATTCGGTTAGACAATGGGGCAGAATTTATGCAACATCAACTCCAGCATTTCTTTCTTGAATCTGACATTCATCATCAACGCTCTACACCATATGTCCCCCAACAAAATGCTTGTGTTGAGTGCAACCATCGACATCTTCTTGAGACAGCTCGTGCTCTTTGTATTCATGTAGGTCTTCCCATCATTATGGGGAGAATTTATTCTCACGGCCACTTACCTTATCAATCTAATGCCAACTCCTGTACTTGGCTGGAAGATTCCTTTTGAGCTCCTACATCAAACTACAGCTGATTATAGTCATTTACAGATCATTGGATGTCTTTGCTTCAGCCTCAAACCACATAAGGATAAACTTACTCCCGTGTCTTCTCCTTGTGTCCTTGTTGGTTACCCTCCCGACCAAAAAGCATATAAACTCTTTCATCTTGAATCCCAAAAGCTTTTTACCGGTCACCATATTATCTTTCAAGAACATATATTCCCTTTCAAAAATCCTACAGCCTCTCCTTTACCACCTATTTCCTCCCTTCCTTTGGTGTCTCTTGCTGTTGATGATGACACGACTTCACCTAAACCTTCTCCATTTCCTGCTCCTCTTCTGTCACCATCACTTTTTTCTCTTCCCTTATCCTCTTCTACTCCCTCTATACCTTCAATTCATTCATCTCCTGCTGATTTTTCACAATCTACCCCATTGCCTTTTGCTCCTTCCTCACCCTTATTATTCCTTCATCCTCACCTCTAATTATGTCTCGTCCTCATACCGGTCCCTCTCGAGTTACTCTCCTCCTTCCTATCTACAAGATTATCCCTGTAACTCCTCTACGGTTTTACAACATGTTGACCTCTCATGCCACACGACTGATTTTGTACATGCCCTATCTACAGTCCTTACATCATTTGAACCATCCACTAATTCTCAGGCCAAGGATTCTCCAGCCTGGGTTGATGCTATGAATCAAGAACTTTATGCTCTTGAAAAAATGATACATGGGAGATCCTTCCCCTACCATCAGATAAATTTACAATGATGTATCTCATGGACAAGACTGAAATGAATGGATGCGTCTAGTTCAAAGTTGGTATTAAGTGAAAAACAAGGTATTCAACAAATTTATCATTTACATATTGATGATTGTAAACTTGTAAATTGCATAAACTATCCCTACATGGAAAAGAGGCTATTATGGGCATAACAAAGTTATGCACACACCCGTTATAAAATTTATGGTACAGTTTTAAGTTATGACTTGGAACAACCCGACCCACACCTTTCTGGTAGAGTTTTAAGTTATGACTCGGATCAAACCCACTTTTGTACTAGTCTATGAGTAGGTAAGGGGTGGAGGTGAATAGTAGCATTATGTAGAACCATTGTGATAGTATGGAAAAGACTTGTAAGAAGGTAGAAAATACTCGTTTGTCGCCGGCTATTATAAATGTGCCGATATGCAAAAAGCCATGCAATAGACTACTAAGTGTAAAAATGAACCCATTTTGTCTTCTCCTCGAGCAATGAAGGTAGAATTTAACGGTTAATAGTTTATCTTCCACAAAGTGTGAAAATGAACTCATATTGAATTGTTTTCCCTTTCAAGAATTGATCTAGTATTTTATAATTTTTAATATATTTTGACTAATCAATAAAGAATTTAGTGATGCTACATTATGTGGTGATATAACTTTCAAATATAGAACAAAATATAATAAGGCAAGCCAATTCAAACTAAAGTTTTTTTGCAAGCCAATTCTAATAACTAACAAAAAAAATATTTTTTCTTGGACCAAAAAATGAATATGATATTTAAATAGGATATAAACTTATGGAAAAAACATCATTATACACAATACACTGCATACATGTATGTTCCTAAAATGACATATAGATATTCATATATAATGTGTTCGTGTGTTTTGTGTTTCTCGTCTCAAATCTTCTTTTATTTGACCAAAATAACAAAATTTTAATTTTAATCATATTATATATATATATGTGCAAATTTTGAGTAAATATACCCCAACCTTTTGTATTTATTTTCAAACTCTACACACTCTTCTCTCAAGGGGTACATTTACTAAACACAAAACTAAAAAAAGTCTAGTAAACCAAATTGTTTCATATTATATATATATGAGAACACCCCTAACGTGTATACATGAGAACAAATTCGTAATTATTATTAGTTTTGTTACGAATGTGTCATATCGTTTAATGTATTATTCGTAGTTATTGTTGGTTGAGTGGATTATTCGTAATTATTGTGGTTATTCCTAATTATTATTCCTAATTATTATTAATTATGATATCTACAATAAATCTCGACCCTTAATACTCACCATCTGACAGTCTAAGATTGTTCTCATGTATACACTACATGTTAGGGGTGTTCTCATGGGAACCACACTATATATATATATATATATATATATATATATATATATATATATATAGGTGGACTCTCATGTAAACAGCTCTTACCATGTAAAATGAGAATAAATTATATTCGTTAGATTGTTAAATAGATTGATGAGATTAGGCGATATTAAAGGGGGGGAAATCGTGTTATTAATGGAAGAAATATTCGCCGGACCTAACTCTATATGTTCAGTGGTATAGTCACATATATTCGACAGTATAGTCACATATATTCGGTGTTTACATGTTCACATAATAAAAGTTGTTTACATCTGAGTCAGGATATATATATATATATATATATATATATATATATATATATATATATATATATATATATATATATATATATATACTCTTTATTTTATGGTATAACCGCGTGCCTAGCATGCTGAATGTAAATAACATATAATAAATTTATAATGTTTTGAATATTGAAACACGTACCATTGAGGAGGTTGATGTAGTTGGTCGCATATCTATGAAGGAGATCCGAGTGGCATGTCTCATGCTTCAAAAAAAAAAAAAACATTTGAAAGTGTTGTTAAGTCTTCTTGGTTGTGTACGTTTGTACTATTATCTAATTAACTAATCCATTTTACATGGGAAATTTCGGATGGTATTTCTGTAGTTTGGGTTTTTCGAATATTTTATTTTTGTTATTGTGTTTTTATATTTTTCGAAAAATGCTCAACTATTTTTTAAATTGTAAGGAGATGGCAAATTAAAATAATTTTTAAAAGAATATGTGCAAAATATTTAGCCTCTTTTATATTTCTTTTAAACATAATTTTTTGCATTTAAAAAAATTATTTTAGTTGACTTCCCTTCACTATTTAAAAGAAATTGGACATTTTTTCAGAAAATAATATTTTATATTTCATGTTTGGGTCCGAGACGGTGAGTTATTAGGTCACATTCATGGCCTCCTCCATGGAAATGAATCCAACACCGGAAAATGATATATTTTTATAAATATATCATGTTGAACTTGCGATGGTGAGTTATTAGATCACACATTCACAAATTCACAATCTCTCTATGCAAAATAATTCTAACTGACACGAATAAATTTACCATATAAAGTGAAAAAGTTATTCTCAATTAATATTAATAATTGTCAATTTGGTACAAAACAATGTGAAAATGGGAATTGCCACACTGATTATATATATATGAACGTGTAAAATCTTTTAGGTCCACCGTAATTTATCATGATATAAGAGTTGTAAGTTCTTGATTTTAGTCATATTGAACTTTTTGGTTTTAGAACATTAATTACACACCGAACAATGAGTATCCCATCCAAGGAAGATAAAGGGGGTAGAGGAATGTGTTCATGCTTTCAACGAGATTATTTCTCTTAGGTGGATATGTTTCATATTGCTCTGCTAGCTAGCTCATCTCGTATATGGAGGGAAGGAAGTGTCTGGAGTGCAGGAAAAATAGTCATTTTTATTTGGATTTTTCCTCTTGGTGCCATCAAGGTTTGGACTTTTCCTCTTGGTATCCACTAAGTTTTAAAATTCCTCTTGGTACCCTCAAGGTTTCATTTGTTTCCTCTTTATACCCATTCTTAATATATTACATTAAAATTCATTAAAAAACATTAAAAATAAATAAAAAAAATTTTTTAAATAGATTATGACCTTAATTAATAAATTTAGAAACATATTATAATAAATAACTTATATATATATATATATATATATATATTTTTGAAATAAATATATTCTTTATTTTCGAATTAATTTTTTTTTAAAAAATTCACTTTTGATTTAAAAAATATATATAATTTATGTTAATAATATTTATTTAAAAAATTTAAAAATAATTTTTTTAAATTTTTTAAGAGTCAAAAAAATTAAACATATAGTACCCTTTTAAGTAAATTTTCTATAATTTTTTTTTAATTTAAAAATAACAATATTATTTTTTATGTGTTAATTTATTATTTTTTATAATATACTTTTCCATAATCTTAAAATTGAAAATAACATAAGTTTATAAAATTTTCGAATTAATATAAATTATATAAAACTTAAATTCAAAATAAAAAAAATTATTATATTTTAATTCTCTATACTCTTAATAAATTTTAAAAAAAATATTTTTTATTTAATTTTATATATATTTTTTAAATTCAAAGTAAAAGTAAAAAATATTTTAATTTAAAAATAAAAATATGTTTATTTCAAAAATAAAAAATATATATAAAAACTATTTATATTGTAAATTTATTAATTAAATTTAATGAGGTGATACTCTATTTTAAATTTATTTTTTAAAATTTGTAATTATTTTTTAATGAATTTTAATGTAATATATTAAGAATGGGTATAGAGAGGAAACAAATGAAACATTGAGGGCACCAAGAGGAATTTTGAAACTTAGTGGATACCAAGAGGAAAAGTCCAAACCTTGATGGCACCAAGAGGAAAAATCCTTTTTATTTTTATGAATTTTATTTTAAACAAATATAATATATATTGAATACAATCAACACAATATAATTTTTAATATACAAGCTTATCAACCATTATTTAATTTTATTTGACAATTTATTTATAAAACACAACTTTAAAATTAATATACAAAACAAACCTTCTTTTTGTATATTTTTATTTTAAGAAAATATACATATATTTAGATGAAGATTAAGTCAAGTTAATTATTAAATTTACTTTTAGTTAATCTAATATAATCAATACAATATAATTTCAAATATAATAATTCATCAACCACTGTCTAATTTATTTGACAGTTTATTTATAAAACGAACTAATATAAAATTAATTTAACTAATATATAAAATTAATTTAACTATTCTCTAAATAAAAAAACATATACAATGAAAACTCTAATTTATAGTATGAAAATTTTAGTATACATTCTTTTTTTTTTGAAATTTTATGTATATTGAGATGAAGAGAGAATTTACATGAGGGAAGATCATTACATCCAAGATCAAAAAAGCGGTTTGAGGTGAGGTGAGAATGGAGAAAGAAGAGGATATCATTAGCTTAGGTGTATTCCAAGCAAATTAGCCCATGAGATAGAGTTATTAGATCGGTCTTTCTAGTGGTATGCAGTGAAGTTCTTGATCCCGCAAATGACCTTGATGGCACAAGTAGTAGTATGTGTAAAGGTGTTGTTGTAGATGATGTTGTTCCTGGCTTTCCAGGTGAACTAGACAAAAGTAGTGATTGAAGAGATCTTGATGTTAGCAATGAGGTCTTTCTTTGGCTTGTGTTGAGCTCCAAACCAAGTCCATATGTTATGAAGGTAAGACGGTGGGTAAGATGTCCTAGTCCATCGAGAGATGATGTCCAAAACAAGGGTGGTGTAACTGTAGTTAATCTAGAGATGCTCATCGTCTTCCCGGTGACTTTGACAAAGCTTACAATTAGCGTTAGTGATGATGTTCCAATGGAGTAGCTTTGCGAGGGTGGGTAATTTGTTGTGTTTTGCAATCCATGTGATGAAGCTGCACTTCGGGTTGTTAAGATCTTGCCAGATAGTTTTGAAGTTAGCAGTAAAAAGAGGAAGGGAGAGGTTCGAGAGTAGGCTTTCTTTGTGGAGAAGGATCCATTTGGGTTGGAGATGGGAACAATGCTTCCTTTGAGATTGCAAGCATTAGTTAGCTCATCTCGAACGTTGATGATCGAGTTCCAAATGTGGTTGTGGTTGTAATTGTTTTGGCAATTTCATATGGTTTGTTTTCTGAGGATATACTTATGGATCCATTCACACCAGAGATTGCTAGCATTTGTGTCCATGTCATAGATGAGTCGAGAGAGGCATGCCTTGTTCCAAGATAGAAGCTCTTTGAAGCCAAAACCACCAGGTTCCTAGGGAGCAGATGATGCTCCAAGCAACTAGGGACCTTCTACTGTAGTCCTTACCTGACCAGAGAAAGGAGCGAAGCAGGCTTTGGATTTTGTGCATGATGGTGTGTGGTATAAGAAAGACCGAGCACTAATAGTATCAGTAAAACTGTGGAACTTCCTCATCGAAGTCGGAAGTTGAAACTCCCGTCGGTGTTGCCCTTCGACGGAACACTGGCGGTGAACTCGGATCTACTCCAACCACAATCTCTTCTCCTTGTCCTTGGCCGGAATCGGACGTCGCCGGATCGAGAAGCCACATCACCGCCAGAAGCATCTCGCCATAATGTCGTCTTCTCTCACGCGATGTCGGGTCTCCAACAACGCGCCACTACGAGCCCATATCTCGTCCCCGCATGTCGTTGCAACCACATATGGAAGCCGCCGTCCATTGGGTTCACCTGAAACCCAAATCGGGAGAGATGAAACCTTGGGTAAATTGCAAAAGGTTTCTATATTTTGTAATTGCTTAATATATAGTTATCCCAACTTTTCGAATTTGCACATTTTGCCAAAAATATAATTACAAAAAATTACTCATATTTATAATTGTAGGGAATGACCTAAATTTTTAAAATTCCATAATTTGTCCCAAAAGGATAAATTTTTTGAGGAAACAATTTGGTTTACTAGGCTTTTTCTAGTTTTGTGTTTAGTAAATGTACCCCTTGAAAGAAGAGTGTGTAGAGTTTGAAAATAAATACAAAAGGTTGGGGTATATTTACTTAATTGAAACATTAAAAAGCCTAGTTTATACTCTAGTTTTTCAAAAAGGCCTAGTTACCAAAATTGCTCTAAATTGAGTATGTAAAACCCGATAACTAACATTGGGTAAGTCAGTGAAGTTGTGTAACACCCCAAGTTCTGGGAACTCAAAGCGCTACGGGCTAGGACCGCACAATGGGTCCCGACCCTCAGAGTAGCAACAACAAACGAATCTTACAACAAGGCACAGACGAATGAAAAACAAAACTCGATATAAAACCAAAGGGTTTAAACCAAACAAAATGGAAAAGACTCGCAGCCGAGTTCAAAAAAAAGGGAAACGACAAAAGAAACATAAACCCGATCCCGTCCTATATTGTACGGGAACCCCGGCTGACCACACCATCCGGATCACTCAGCAGCATCTTGTACCTGCGGAGCATCTACAACGACGGTATAAACCGTTAGCTAACATTCTAGGTGTAAGAAAGAGTGTAAGGGCACAAACACACATAAGGTAATGTAAACATATAGCATGCTTGCACACAACCGGTTATTATCTTTTATTAAGGTTATCCAATACTAATTCAACTTCTTTTGTCACACGAGAGTCTCCCGAAACTCGCCTCCGCTTCCGTCTGTCAATAGGAATAGATCAGTACTATCCGTTACCTACGGGTCTGGGTCGCAAGAGCACATTCTAGTCTCCTGTAGAACTAGACAAGTGGTCACCGCCCGGTTATAATACACTTGGGCCAGTTAAGGGTAATAAAGAGTGAATCCTATTTCCGATTATTCGTCATAACATGATAAACAACACAAACAAGCCAATACAATTCAACTAATACGCGGAATGAAGCTAAGTAAGTCCAAGGGACTTACCTCACACGAAGGTAAACCAAAAGATCAACAACAACTCGGGAGGAAGCTTAGTTTCCCTTAGGAAAGGAGCAAGAAAATCCTGTGCGAACAAACAACACGGATCAGGAACGAAACGGCTGCTAGAAGTCTATAACTTCTAGTCTCAACGATCTCTAAGAGATCTACACATGCTAAGGGCTCAACCTTAGTCTTACAAAAACTCAGAACGAACAACCACAAGGAACCAAGGAAGGAACGAGGAAAGAAAGGAAGGAAGCAACTCACCAAAGACGGGAGTTACTGCTGAGAAACCGCAGGGGCGGTTGGACTGATGCGCAGGGGAGGCTGAACAGAGGCACAGGGGCAACTCTGTGCAGGCGCAGAGGCGGATCTTCATCAGAAGCTATTGTCGGGCTTCTCTTCGACAGATCTCACAACAGGGGCAACCAAAGCTCGAACCTTTGGTTCCAACACGTCAAGACTCAACTCCAGAGAGCCTGAGAACAACGAAAGGTCAACAACGGAATACTCCACAAGAATCAAGGCTCATGCTTGATCCTTGGAGAAGAAGAAAAGAAAGGAACACAAGGAAGAAACCAAAACAGAAGGGAAGACATGCAGCGCTAAAGGAACGTGAGGAAGAACCAGGAAAGATGCACTTACACGTTCAGCGGGATTGCAGGAAGCAAGGACGGCTGAAGCTCTCTAGGGTTGAAGAAGATGATAGCAAGGAACGGGAAAAAGGGGAAGTTGAGTTCATAAGATAGAATATCGTGTATTCTATCTATGGAAGAAAGATGAAACGACGAAAACAGATCGGCGCGATCTGTCGCACGATCCGCAAGGGCGGCCCTCTTCACCGCAGAGGCGGTGAAGGCAAAAACCTAGGATCTTACAAGTTGAATATGTGAAGTTGAGTTCATGTAGTTGAGTACGTTAAAGTTAGGTACGTGAATTCACTCATGATGGTTTTTGTTTGTATACACTTATTACACATATGTGTTAATACTTTTTAAACCTTATGCGATTTACAAAAAAAAAAAAAAATACTTCTAGCTCAATGACAAGACCATAAATTTATACAAGACTTTGTATGTTATATGAAATTATTTTTATTACACGAAATATAATTAAAGAAAGTTACCCTTAGTTGTTGTTGGGAATGACCCAAATTTCTGAAATTTTATTATTTGCCTCAAAAGGACAAACTGGGTATGTGCAATCGGATAACTAACATTAGGTTCGTGAGTGAAGTTTGGTTCGTAAAGTTGAATACGTGAAGCAACGTGCCCAAAATGAACTTATATAGAATCGCCAAATCAAATGGGTTGATCTGAATGTCGTCAAACACCATCGCAACAAGAAAACAAAAGAAAAAAAAGTGTATGTCACTGACTCAAAAATCCATTTAACCCAAAACCAAAATTACTCAAAGTTGAAA
This sequence comes from Fagopyrum homotropicum, assembly GCA_033239125.1. NCBI lineage: Eukaryota > Viridiplantae > Streptophyta > Magnoliopsida > Caryophyllales > Polygonaceae > Fagopyrum > Fagopyrum homotropicum. The sequence continues at coordinate 156,665,145 of BSWB01000003.1, forward strand.
TAAAACGACCTAGAAATAATACAAAGTAACTCGGAAGGACTATCATGTTCACGCGGCCTTCACTTGTAACATGATCTTTATTTGAATCATGGGTCATCGTGTTGCCGTTCTTCATAGCTTTGTTCTTGCTTGAACTTTCTTCCCAAAAATTTTTTCATGGTTGTATAAATAAACACTAGCTTGTTTCGTTCTCCTTAGCTTCTTACCATTGAAAATAAATAAAAACCATGGAGATGCGGGGTATCGATCCCCGTACCTCTCGCATGCTAAGCGAGCGCTCTACCATCTGAGCTACATCCCCGAGATGCTTAAGATTGGACACAAAACAATTGATTCTTGAGTGTCTAAATATTTTACCAACAAATTTAGGTACTCGAATCCAACAGATGATCTGTAATTGCAGTGACACGCCCAAAAGAGGTAATATTACCACACTTATTACACACATAAGTCGATCAGTATAACCTCTCTACATGGTAATGATTAAAGTTGTTTACATTCAAGGCAAAGTCTACTGTGCAATTTCAGTTCCTAAAACTGAGCTCAGATTATCCATGACTAAAAACCGAAGCTAAACTGAGCTCAGATTATCCATGACTAATGAGGTCCAAGAGAGTGAGTAGTCATCTCATGCTTTTGTACAAAAGAATTCCATAACTCTAGCCAAGCTAAACTGTGTTGGAAAATTTGGCGCCTTGTCTCTCTCTTTCTGTGCTGCTTTTGTGTTGGTTTGTGTTGCTCTCTCATCATCAGTTCCATCAGTCGTGCAGGCTGATCTGCTTTTGTGTTGGGACATATTTCTACACATCAACACTTGAGAAGCATTTTTGGGATAAAGCTGCTGGCAATACCTGGTTTTGGTAATGACAAGGAAATTGTATTTTTACAAGTGAAATATTGGATGTGTGTCAATTTCAAATTTTCATACAACTTACCTGTATTATGATTGTAATGGGGGCTTGCAGATATAACTTAATCCTGTATTTAGGCGAGCCAAGCAGGAAGACAAGTACTATGCTGAGAACAAAGACATATCACTGATTTGAGAACTTCTACCACAACAAGAATGCAAGAACATATTCAACTGTGCAATTTCAGTTCCTATGTCTTCATATTGCGCTCTACAACTCTATCATTATTCATAATTGTCAGTAAATCGTTGATGTCACAATATTGCATCAAGTTCAAACAAAATTTCCTAAGGTAAACATTAGGATGAAAAAAAGGATTCATATATAACCCAAATCACAAAGTACATCCCACTCTTCAGAAAATATAGAATAATATTACTATGATTTTGCATAGGGCTGGACATGGGACGGGACAAGACGAGTTTATCAGCCACGGTAATTGTTAGAATAGCTGTCCCTGTCTCCTTAGTTACTCTCTTGCTTGCTTGCTGGCATGACTTTACTCCTCACTGATAATAGACCATTGAAGAGACCTCATGCTGTCACAGATATGTTGAAAGTGTGAGATGAGGTTGAGAGTTGCTAATTCAGAAAACATGTCAGTAAGTGCACTATAAGAAAGATCAAGCAACTGAAGTTGTAGAAACGTAATATCAAAGAACTTCAATTCTAGCAAAGATGTGCAGTAAGATAGATCCAAAACCTCAAGTTTTGTCAAATCATCAATGAATGGGAAGAATTTCTCAAACAGCTATCTCGCAATGTCACAATGGGAAGATCAGATAAATTGAGGCATTGAAGATAGGGCAATTGAGATAAGGCTTTTTCTAGTGTTGGAGTATCCAAACCTGTATCTGAACCGCACCGTCATTGAAGATGGGTCATAAAGACAAATAAAACAACAAAAATTTAGGAACTATAGTTCATGAGTTTTAATATAAACTTATATTATTTGAGTATTAAAAATATTTTGGTCATGAAATATTATATTTTAATAAAATATAAAAATATTAATAATAACATGGGTGATGAGTGCGGGTTGTGGGTACGGGTGATGGGTCGGGCGATGGTCATGAACTACTCACTCGTATCTGAATCGCATCGTCACTCGAGTTTTCCCGCATGGTAACGGGTTTTCACCCGTTTTTTCAGAGTAGATTTTCGGACACCCATCAGATGTGGATGAGACTATAATCTTGATCAAATTCCGATGGACTAATAAGCGTGAGAGTGTGCACATTCGAGCTCGACACTTGCAATAAATGCCCATTAGATTTCAACTCAAAATCGGTTTATAAAGATGGTGACTTAGGGGGTGTCAACGGGACGGGTGTGTCTTGCTCATCCCAATGTCCTCTGTTTTCGTCTTTCTAAATATTTGGAGATTAAAATTTATTATCATTTCTTTCATGTATCCGTTTTCTTCGAAAAATTCCATCCCGGCTTAATTTCTTCTATTTTATGTTTTTTTTTCTGTAAGTTTTCTCGATTTAATCTCTGTTGAATTACTCAATACCTCGTAGTGGATACCTCAACCACTAGTTAACTGAACAATCGTACTCATTTTATGATTATAACGGCATCCCGGTCCTCCTACTATATGATTTTGATCTGCCTAGTTTCTCGACAGATTTGCTCGATGGTTTCCCCAACAAGTTCCCTAACGGGTTTCCCCAACGGGGTTGGGTTCGGGATGCAAGATACATCTATAATCGCCTCCATCTCATGCGAGGAATAAGTTTTCAGCCAATCCCATACCCAACTCCATATAAAATCCTCGTTTCCATCCCTGTGACAGAAATCCCCACAAATAATGAGGAACCTCGTTGATGCGTCCTTGGAGGTAACAAGGATAACTCCGGATCTAGATCAAGCAAACTCCAACTACTCCTTGATTCTTTGTGCAACGTTGTATCGTTTCGGATCCAAAGGGGCGGAAGCGATGAAGAAACAAGGGTTACTCCGATCTAGAGAGATCGAAGGAACCTTTTTGGGTGGATCGAAGGTTGATTCTTAAAAAGAATCCTCGAATATGGATTTCTTGAATCAAAGACGAGATCCAAGGAAGAAGTTTGAGGGTTAGAAGAGAGGTTTTGATGCCCAAGCTAAGTGGAGGAAATTCTTCTCAAAACTTAGTAATATTGAACATGGAAAATAAGTGAGGCAAGATATCTCTTATATAGAGAGACTTGCCTACCTATGGGCCAACGGGCCAAACAAAAATACATGAAGAAAAGCCCAAAAGGGGAAAACCTAAAAGGGGCGGAAGCAAACCCTAAACGGATAAGGTCAAAAAGGGAATATTCCTATACGGAATATCCCTTTATTACATAAAAAGGAAACACATGAAAATATAGTCCGAAAATAAGATAGCTTCATGCCATGGAGTCGGAAAGACGGGACATGCCGCTAACGGAACCGGTAGCCTATGCCATGGTGGTGTAGAGACAAGGCATGCCGGTAATGGGACCAAGTGAAGACGTAATGCGGGTGATGATGGAGCCGGTGGCTCGAGCAATGGCCTTAGCTCGGGATCGGGTGATCGGTCCATCTGAGCGAACTCTAAGAGCCTCGTCCTCTTTGTCTATGGTCAACGTAAAAGGGGCATCCAAGGGCGCATCAGTCCCCCCATCTTGGCTGTGAAACGTCCCCGTTTCACCATCGTCAAAGAGGGGCTCAACATAAGGGGCAAGGTCCTTGACGTTGAACGTTGGGTGTACTCCGTAGGAATCCGGAAGCTCTAACTTGTATGCATTTGGACCATGACGGGCTAAGATGCGGCGGCCCTTGTTGCGTTGTCCGGCAAGTTGGGCGGCACGACGTTCGAGTTGTGTCCTAGTCCGCTCATGAAGCTCAATGATTTGGGCGGCTCGGTTTCCGGCGATGATGTGTTCTCCATCCTTGAGCGGGCGGGGAGTGAAATCCGATGGTGTATGTGGATTGAGACCGTAGACAACTTCAAATGGGGACAATTTAGTTGCCGTGTGCCTAGACCTGTTATACGAAAACTCTACAACAGAAAGTAAGTCCTCCCACCTACGTGGGTTGGTCCTAGTGGTGGCTCTAAGTAGAGCACCAAGAGTCCGATTGGTCACCTCCGTTTGACCATCGGTTTGGGGGGTGATAACTGCTTGAAAACAACAAGTTGGTTCCAAGTTTTCCCCACAACGTTCTCCAAAAATGACTTACGAATTTCACGTCCCGATCACTAACGATGGAACGTGGTATCCCATGTAAACGCACCACATTATCAAAGAACAAGGTGGCAACTTCACTAGCATTTAGGGTGCTTTTACATGCGATGAAATGAGCCATTTTGGAGAAACGATCGACTACCACGAAAATGGAGTCTTTGCCTCGTTTTGACATAGGCAACCCGACCACAAAGTCCATGGATAGATCCTCCCAAGGTCCCATTGGTATAGGCAAAGGAGAATACATCCCATCCGGACCTTGGCGCGACTTGGCATGATGACATGTGATGCAACCCTTGCAAAACCGTGTCACATGCATACGCATCCGGGGCCAAAAGAAATGCTCTTGGAGAGCGGAAAGGGTCTTGGTAGCACCGAAATGACCACGGCCCTCATGAGCTTCCTTGACCAACAAATGGCGTATAGATGAGCGCGGAATACAAAGTTTTCCCGCTCGAAAAAGATAGCCATCGTTAATAAAGAAAGACTCGTGCTCTCGGAGGTCGAGGCATTGTGCCCATATGTCCTTGAAGTCAAGATCCGTGGCATATAACTCTTTGATAAGAGCAAAGCCATGTATCTTGGCATCCATATACACAAGGAGGGCATAGCGGCGAGAAAGGGCATCGGCGACCACATTCTCTTTGCCTTTCTTATGCCGAATGACATAAGGAAAGGTCTCTAAAAACTCTACCCAACTAGCATGGCGCCGACTGAGATTTGTTTGACTCTTGAGATACGAAAGAGCCGCATGATCCGAATGAATCACGAACTCCTTCGGCCACAAGTAATGTTGCAATGTCTTAAGACAACGAACTAGAGCATATAGTTCCTTGTCATATGTAGGGTAGTTGAGCGAAGGACCGGACAGTTTTTCACTGAAGTAGGCAATTGGACGATTCTCTTGTAAGAGAACTCCTCCAATGCCCACATTTGATGCATCACACTCCACCTCGAAGGTTTTCGAAAAGTTTGGGAGTTGGAGTAATGGTGCATTACAAAGACGGTCTTTGAGCGCATCAAACGCTCGAGCATGGACATCACGCCACTCAAACGTGACACCCTTGGTAGTGAGCTCATGGAGCGGTGCCGCTACCGTGCTAAAGTCCTTGACAAAGCGGCGGTAGAAACCCGCTAAGCCGAGAAAGGCTCGGACCATGGTGACCGTAGTAGGAGTAGGCCACTCCCGAATAGCACGAACTTTAGATTCGTCTACTCGGAGTCCGTCCTTAGACACGACATAGCCAAGAAAGATAGTGGTGTCCGAGCAAAAGACGCATTTGTCAAAGTTGACATACAATTGCTCTTGTCTAAGGCACTCGAGCACTTGGCGAAGGTGCCCGATGTGATCCTCCAAAGACGTACTAAACACCAAAATATCATCAAAATAAACAACAACGAATGTACCCAAGAATCGGCGCAAGACGTGGTTCATGAGGCGCATGAAGGTGGACGGGGCGTTGGAGAGGCCAAAAGGCATGACAAGCCATTCATAGAGTCCATACTTCGTTTTGAACGCCGTCTTCCATTCGTCACCTTCGGCCATCCGGATTTGGTGGTAACCGCTCCGGAGATCAATTTTGGAGAAGATAGTGGCGCCATGAAGCTCATCCAACATGTCATCAAGGCGCGGGATCGGGTGGCGATATTTGACGGTGATTTGGTTGATGGCACGAAAATCAACACACATCCGCCATGATCCATCTTTCTTTGGTACTAAGATTACCGGGACGGCACATGGTGATAAGGATTCACGCACATGTCCCCGGTCTAGGAGCTCTTGCACTTGACGTTGTAGCTCCTTTGTCTCTTCCGGACTGGCTCGGTAAGCGGCACGGTTGGGCAAAGAGGCACCGGGCACAAAGTCAATTTGATGTTCAATCCCTCGGATAGGTGGCAAGCCGGGTGGGAGGTCTTTGGGCATAATATCCTGAAATTCGGACAACAACAAAGACACCTCGTGTGGCACATTACTTGGGTCATGAGAAGTAGATAAACAAAACGGAACAAGTAAAAAGCATGGGAACTTGCCTTCCATGACCGGTTGCAAATCATGCCGGCGAGCTAAGAGTATCCGTGGCTCACACCGTCCTTGAATTACGGGATCCGAAGATGATAAAGGTGCGCCCGAAGAAACGATGGGACCTTTACTACCTTTGGATTCGGTAGCATGGACAAGAGGGGCGGTGTTGCGGGATTTGGGAGTACTAGCACCTACAACATCGGGACTCCGGGGGTCCGATTTTGCCGGTGCTTTAGCGGACTCATCAATAGTTTGTTGCCTCTTCCGTTCCGCATAGTCAACCAAAATTTCGTGCGGAGTCATAGGCAAAAGTGTGACCCGTTTTCCATTATATTGGAACATGTACCGATTAAGATAACCATCATGATATGTGCGGCGATCGAATTGCCATGGTCGTCCTAATAGGACATGTGTGGCGTCCATCTTGATAACATCACAAAGGACCTTATCAACATAGGCGCCAATAGAAAACGGCACCCAAGCTTGTTGTGTGACGGTGTCACATGCCGTATCGGAAATCCATTGGAGTCCGTAAGGCGTTGGGTGGGGGGTCGTAGGCAACTTGAAGTGTTTTACCACCCGTTCGTTGACAATATTGCAACAAGAACCCCCGTCAACGATGAGAGAAAGACTCGTATTATTAACCAAGCAACGAGAGTGGAAGAGATTCTCGCGTTGATCAATAGGAATATGCTCTTTAACAGCCAAAATACGACGAGAAACAAGAGCAAATTTACCGGGTTGTGCGGGGCCGCAAGCAAGCTCGTCATCACAGGGTTCCATGCCAAAAAGGGGGTCGGTGTCATGGTCATCCTCAATAATGATATCACCTTCATATTGACCATCGTCGTCCTCGAAATATGTTGGGTCGGCAAACAAGACCCGTTTGGTGTTTGGGCAATCACGTTGTACATGGCCAAAACCGCTACACTTGTAACACACGGGCTCCCTTGGGCGAGCCGCCGGTGAGGGTCCTTGTTGACCTCGAGAGGGAGGCGCCGGTGCCGGGCCCCGGTTTGGTGTCTTCTCGGTACCCGTTTGCCTATTGGAAGGACCCGTCCGTTGGGTCCCTTTGGAGGCGTCGGTATCTGTAGGACTAGGCGCATCTCGAGAACGTGTGTTAGATGGATAAAGATATGGACTCGAGGAAGAGGGATACCTAGAATACCGCGGTGTTTCGAGTTGTTGCTTATATAACTTCATGGCGGCATGACATAATGCTCCCAAATCCTTGAATGGGACAATCTCGAGAGGCCGCCGGATGGAAGCATTAAGCCCACTCATGAACTTGGTGTGGAGAGCGGAGGGGGAGGCCGAGACGCCGGCCTTAATGTGCATGTCCTCAAGTTTAGCCAAGTAAGCCACCGGAGTGAGGTTGCCTTGCTTGAACTCGGCAATTTGCAACCGCATATCATTCTTAAAGTCCTCGGGTACGTACTTCTTGGTCATGCAATAGAGTAATTGTTCAAACGTCTCAATTGGTGCCCATCCTCGCCTCTCTCGGGTGAACTCATACCGGTTCCACCAAGACTTCGCATCTCCTTCAAAGTATAGAGTTGCCGCCTCGATTTTGTCGGATTCCTCCTCATAATGACAATGTTTTAATGCTCGTTTCATATCCTGCGCCCAATCAAGAAAAACACACGGATCATATTCACCATGAAAGGTAGGGAACTTAACCTTACCTTCCCTACGAGCTCGGTAGGGGTCCGGGCGGGGCGGTGGAATGTAGGCATCATCGGCACGGGCTCGCCGGTGGCCGCCATGAGGCCGTTGGCGCCCATGAACGGGTGGGGCCTGCCTAGGTGGATTTGGGGGAGGCAACCATTCTTCACCCCGGTCTTGGTTCTCATAAGGGTCGATGACGGGTGGGTGCCACGGGCGGTTATGTGCTACCCGTTCTAAATCGGATTCATCACCGGAGAACTCATTGAAGTTGTGTTGCTCATCGTATTCATCAAAGTCAAGGGTCCTCGGTTGCCGGGTTGACCGTTGGTGACGGTGTTCGGAACGATCATGCTCGCGACCATGATTGGTGGTTGAGTTGGGACGGTACCGGGGCTCTTCCCGGGTTTGTCGGTCGGTGCGGGGCACACTAGGTGGAGGTGGAGAAGGACATACCGTTGATGTTGATGCTCATAATATTGGTGCCGATGTTCCGTATCGACTATGGGCAAGTTATCTTGGCGCGGGTCGGGGAATTTCTCCTCTTCCTCATGGGACTCATTTCCGTCAAGAGGTAAAGAATGAGTGCGTTCAATGACAGACGCAAGCCGGGTAACGTTTGATGGGCCGGCTCCCAAAAGTCCCTTGCCTTTCCGTTGAGCATCGGAAGTGGAAGCATTGACCACGTTCTCATTCGGATAAGTTGGGGTGGGACGGTGAGCATTCTGAAGGGACTTAAGAGCTTCTAGCTCTTTTTTCAAGGCAATGTTTTCTCGGGTCAAGGCATCAAACTTTTGTTGTGCCTTCAAGGCTTCCAATTCTCGCCTTATGGAGTCATTTTCGAGGGACAACGAAGCAGTTTCTTGAGCCAAGGGTTCACTGAACTCTTGCGGACCAGAATCCTGAGAAGTTTCCATTTCAACGTTAGTCATTGCTCCAAATCAGCACACAATTTCAAGCAATCAAGTGAGCAAGGTGACAAGTTAGGTCAACTTTACCAAAGTTCAAGTGCGTTATCGGGTTCTACTTTGGGGAAAGCCGTTTGGCGGTTTGGCGAGGAAGGCAAATCCAACAAAATTGAACCAATTACACACAAATAAATAAGTGATATTTTGCAAACGTATGTAAGAAAATGGAGAGATAGAAGATGGACGGATTGTTCAGTCGGCAAGCTTTGCTTGCTTTCGGTCTTTGACCGTTTTGTAAAATCCGATTTTTCGGATGGACCGGTTTGCCGGACGTCTTTTTACTTTGTGTGTTTCGTTTCTTTGAAACGTTTTGAGCAACACTTTCTTTTGTTTGTTTTTTTTTTTGTTTTGAACACAAATCCGTATTGATGAAGAGTTTTTTTGCTTTTCTTGGAATATCAAAGGCGAGATATCCGAACTTTTCGTTAACAAAAATATCCCAAGAGATTTGGTGAAATTAATTAACAAAATTGTCGGATTAGGTCGGTTTAAGAAAAAGACGGGTTTGATAAATGGTTTGAAGGCAAACCAAATATCTCCTATTTTTGTTCTTTTTGTTTTGAGTTAAACACGGAAAAGAAAGAAAAAAAAAATTCAGGAAAAATGGATGAACATGATGAAGAACATGATGAACAACATGAAGATCATGAAGAACAAATGAAGAACATCATGAGCAAACGAAGAACATCATGAACAAAAAAAGGCTAAATAGGTTTAAGATAATAACGCACAAAAACAAGAGTAAAGAGAACTTAGCTTTGATCCCTTGCTCTGATACCAATTTGATGCGTCCTTGGAGGTAACAAGGATAACTCCGGATCTAGATCAAGCAAACTCCAACTACTCCTTGATTCTTTGTGCAACGTTGTATCGTTTCGGATCCAAAGGGGCGGAAACGATGAAGAAACAAGGGTTACTCCGATCTAGAGAGATCGAAGGAACCTTTTTGGGTGGATCGAAGGTTGATTCTTAAAAAGAATCCTCGAATATGGATTTCTTGAATCAAAGACGAGATCCAAGGAAGAAGTTTGAGGGTTAGAAGAGAGGTTTTGATGCCCAAGCTAAGTGGAGGAAATTCTTCTCAAAACTTAGTAATATTGAACATGGGAAATAAGTGAGGCAAGATATCTCTTATATAGAGAGACTTGCCTACCTATGAGCCAACGGGCCAAACAAAAATACATGAAGAAAAGCCCAAAAGGGGAAAACCTAAAAGGGGCGGAAGCAAACCCTAAACGGATAAGGTCAAAAAGGGAATATTCCTATACGGAATATCCCTTTATTACATAAAAAGGAAACACATGAAAATATAGTCCGAAAATAAGCTAGCTTCATGCCATGGAGTCGGAAAGACGGGACATGCCGCTAACGGAACCGGTAGCCTATGCCATGGTGGTGTAGAGACAAGGCATGCCGGTAATGGGACCAAGTGAAGACGTAATGCGGGTGATGATGGAGCCGGTGGCTCGAGCAATGGCCTTAGCTCGGGATCGGGTGATCGGTCCATCTGAGCGAACTCTAAGAGCCTCGTCCTCTTCGTCTATGGTCAACGTAAAAGGGGCATCCAAGGGCGCATCACTCGTGTCATTGACACCCCTGTTTGGTGCACCAACCTTAATATTCAAATTTACTATCGGTGTGAGATCATCGAATATAAAACGAGTTATCTGAATTTAGTTCGTCTCGACCCAAATAACAACCCTACGCTAGACTTTGTTTTCGAATACCAACAAAGGGAAAATAAACAAATATAAAAAAAAAGATATTACAACAATTTATCACTTATTTTTCTCGATAATATATGTCAAATTAGTTAAGTAAGCGTTTTTTAGATTAATTTTTCTCTATTAATTAGGCTCATGTATAAATATGTTTAGTAAATGTATCCCTAATCAAACCCCGTATAGCACACAATGAAGGCATTGAAGGGTAATAACCTGAATTTGCTCACTTATTCAAAGCAAATCTCTTTTACATTCATATACCCATCATACTAATACTAGAGTTGAATGCAAATAAGTTAACAATCCTTTCATAACTACATACCTTACTAACACAATTCAACTACTCAGATGATCTATACTTGTAGCGACATGCCCAAAAGAAATACTGCACGAAATTTACTGCACTTAGTATACACATAAGCCAGTAAAACCTCTCTAGATGATAGTGATTCAAGTTACTTCCTCTAAGCCAACTCTCATTACCATCAAATCCCGTCAACCAATTTACAACCGAAACCAAAACCGAGCTCAAATAGTATCCCATGGCTAATGAGGTCCAAGAAAGTGAAGTAGCTAATGATCTCATGCTTGTTGGTGCTTCAGTGAAGAAGAACTCCATCAATCCAGCCAAGCTAAAGAGATCGGCTGACCCGAGAAACACGTATTGTAACGCGATCCATAGAAATGTAATTGGTAATGGCTTTGTTGAGCTAAGTAGATTGTTTTCTATTGCTACATTCTTCCTCTTGGTTTCTACTAATGCTGCTACCGCCATTGCGAGAATCGACATCACTAATCCGGCGCCTATTCGTTGTAAATGTGTTATCCCCATCTCGGTTTTCGTTACTTTCCTCGCGAATGGAAGTAGTATGTGATTGTAGGTTGGTGCAAGGATCATGATGAAGATCACTGGGAAAACCGGGAGGGAGGCGGGTGGGATCGTTAAGGAACCGAGTTTCGTGTTCATTGTTGCTGCTTGTTGGATTGAGAATGTTGATAGTTGAGCTAGGCAGCAGTTCAGCATTATGGTTGATGCAAATATTGGTATGGTTCTAAGAACTATTTTCACTTCTTTCACTTCCTGTTCTGAGATTTCTAGCATTAGTTTTTCGGTTACCGGTGTGTCGAAAAACTTCTCGCCTTGTCTTTCGGTTTCATTAGGGTTTGCATTTGATCTATCGGAAATGACCCCATCAGTTGTACAGGCTCGCGGGCTTGTTTCCATGTTCATAACAACGTTTCGAGTATTCCTTGAGAAACACTTTTGGACAAACGTTGTTGCCAAGACCTAAAAGTCCAACACATAAGCTCAGTGAGTTTTCATCTTAAAATCAAGCCAGTAAGTGTATGAGTTTCTTTACCTTGATTATAGTTGTAATAGGGCTTCCGGACGGAACTTTAATCCGGTATTGAGGCGAGCCGAGTAGGAAAACGAATACGGAGACGAGTATACTAGCGGTAGCAACACCTAATCCCCATTGCCAACCAATGTTGTCTTCAATCCACACAACAAAGGTCACAGCAATGAGAGCTCCACAAGAAAGACAAAACACATAATAGTTGAAAAACGCGGATCTTCGCTTCCTCCCTACTAACGTCGTCTCATCGAATTGCTCGGCTCCATGAGGCGGAAGCGAGCCTTTGATCCCCCCGACACCTAATGCAACCAAATACAAGCCAAAGAAGAACATAACCGATTTTCCGCCTTCGAGTTCCCGGCATTTGGTAGCATTTGTGCTTGTCTTATGGCACTGTGGTGCTTGAAGCAAAGGCTCATGAGCTTGTATTGTAAGTATTAACAAACCCTGTTTCAAGATTCAAATGTCAGCAAATCATATACTAATACTACTTAGTTGTTTAGTTGTGTTATAATGCATGACATCCAAATAGATCCCAACATTTGTAGTTTGATTTGCTTCTTAAGTTTCTAACAACCACTAAAATACTGTTGGATTGTATGAAAGTCCACAAGACTAAGGATGCTATATAAGTCGAGCTACTCGAACTCTGCCGAGCTCAACTCGAAAAAATTCAGCTCGAGCTCGTTCACTTTCTAAACAAACCGAGTATCAACAATTTTAAGCATGGTTAAATTTGTTATCGGATTGTTCTAACTAGATGAGTCAATTTTAAGAAATATCAACTCGCAAAAAGTTCGGTTTAGACGGTTTAGGGTAAGAACGAGTTGAACACAGACGTACTAAAGTTAGTCTTGTTCAACCCAAATAACTGTCCTACTGTAGAGGTCAAGTGCATGTAGACTAGAGGTCAAGTGTATACGAGCGTACATGCACCAACAGATTGCAAATACATAAAGTCCATATTTAGATCACTTACCATAAACTCTATGACAGCACTTAGCAGAAATATGCTGTAAGTAGTGAAGAAAGCATCACACAAGAAGCCACCGAGGAGAGCAAGGAGGAAAGCTGTGCCCATGAAGTTGGTCACAATGTTCGCGGATCGAGAGGGCGAGAAGTGCATATACTTCGAAAGATAAAGAACTAGATTGCTTGCATTGGCCAAGTATGCAAGATTCTCAAGAATCTCCACAACTGAAATCAACAATTGATCAAACAATCCACAAAATAATATTGTAACTTTGAAATTTTTGTAAAAAAATTCTTACCTAAGACAATTGCAGCTGCTAGGAGACCACCATGATGGCCTTTACCTGCAGGCTTAGTTCTCCAATCTACATAGCCTTTCCAAGTGCTGATTTGTTGCTCTTGATCCTATATCATAATGATGAATGTTAGTGGATAATCTTGTTTAGTAGACACCATAAGGATTGAAAGAGAAGGAGGAGCATGATTGAGGTAATCCTACCATTGTTAGTTAGAAGTCTTTGGAGTTATAGAGAGTTGCTCATTTGAAGTTGTATTTAAAGGATGAGAAAACAGCAATATAACAATGATGTGAACTTTAGAATGGTCTAGAGTTGATGAAAATGACAAGAGATTATACTTGTCTTATTCTTGTATATCATACATAGAGAGTATGGTTGTCAAAATTCCGATCCGATTTTACGATTCCACAATCCGGAAATGGTAGATGGGTCTATGCTCCACGGTGTAATATTAAACGATTCTATTTTTCGATTTTACATACGATTCTAATGAGTTTTTTTAGGTAGAATCTTAAATAATTTAAATAAAATCTGCAAAACTTTATTCTTTGTTTATCGTACATATATAATATGGTATTTAAAAACCCTGACCCAAATCTACAGTTTTTTAAACCGGAAACAGTAGAAGGGTTTATGGTCCGTGGTACAATCTAAAAATGATCTCAAGAAAACATACACGGTCTTTTTTGGATATCTCCAAAAATTTTAGGTAGAATCTTTTATACTTTTATAATCAAAACCATTATAATCTTATGATCTCAACGATTCGAACCTGGAACCCTAATTGTGATCATCTCGACAGAGAGACGAAAAGAGTTCAGATATTTTCGGTTTCTTAACAAGTAATAAAAGCCTATAAAGTTAGAAAACAAGTTGTTACAATATGATTAGGATTTCACAATAGACATGTTCCATTAGTTATCAATTATTCACCTTAAGATGTGGTCGGCTTACAAGATATGGAGAAGTGGGTCATACAGTACAGTTGTATGGATGTTAAAGTTCTCATGAATCCACTTCACTCCATGCTCAAGTTGTCTCTTTTTACCCTCTCTCTATGGGAACTAAAAAAAGTCGGGGTTTGAGTATGTTCGACGAGTAAATGTGGTAGCTTGTTGATTGCAATGGTGAAATGTAGATCACAAGTTCAGTTTCATACATAACTTTTTTTTTCTTCAAGTTATTGTCCCACACAATTTCTAGTCTTCATAGCTCATTATGTTGCTCTCTTTAGGTAGTGGTATGACCACTTTCTTGAACCTAATCTCTTGGGTTAAGAAGAAGCTTTATCTTCTTGCATTACCTGTAAAGTAAAGTATATCCTTATCATCCTGCAAAAATATTCAAAAAATTTTGCTAAACATCAATATTATAGGATGAATGATGATAATAATAAGTGTGTTTGGCTCGTTCAGCTAAAGCTCGACTCGAAAAAAGATTGGTCTATTTATTTTCTAAAATAGCATAATATTAACATATTTTAAATCTTGTTTTGAAACTTAAGCTTGATTTAGACTCGCCGCGTTTATAAACGAGTTGAACTTGAGCATGTCAATGCTCGGCTCGTTCAATTCGTATCACAACCCTAGTTATGCTTTGAAATACATAAAGTTTGTTTGACGAGGTTGCAAAATGGAAATTACTTAAAAAGTTATTGTAAAAAGATTAAATTTTGGAATCATTCTTGTCATTTTAAAGATCGTTATGAACATCACTTCAAGACTTGGTTGTGCTTTGGAATATATAGTAACATAGATGAAGGGTCTAGAGAAAGTAAATATAGCATCTTGTTATACTTTGGAATCTTATTCTTTGGCTAGATGGGGTTATTCATTCAAGTTCAAGCAACCAAAATAGATGCATAAATATCTATAAAATATATATAATTTTGTTGATGATGTACATTATTGTTTCATATCAAGGCTAATATATCTACATTTAATAGGTTTGATAGTTAAGTTTAAGAAGACCACCATGATTATATTATTAAAGATAACAAAAACAATCGAATGGACTAATATAAATACACGGATTTACGTGTTTTTATCAATAATGACTACGTCTAGGGCCGGAGATTATATTATTAAAGAGTGTTTCAGTTTATATAAACTCGAAATCTAGTATAATCCCTAAAACCAACCCAAAACCGGTAAATTCAAAAAGTTGGTGCACGAGATCCCGTAAAGCACCAGAATAATGGGTTGTTGAGATGTGTGGAATGTCTCACATCGACAATATGTTCTGTAAACCTAACATATAAGTCTTAGGGTACGTTACTCTTCCTATTGTCAATTGTTTTTATGATGGAACCCCGAAGGCTTGCGTGTATTTTCACTTTGACATGCATTTCCTCCACGTCTAGTTCGTTAACGAAATTGATTCTTGCATCAACCCATCTATGTAGCAATCTCATTAAGTTCGAATAAAGTGCATTGTCAATGAAGCGACATTGGACTTATGTATTGAGCATCAAGCGAATGTATTCCTTATACATGTAATTTTGGTCATTAATTGATTCTTGCATAGAGCCACCGCCCTTCGATCCATGTTGTAATTCTCATTCAATTCGAGTAAGGTACTGTCCATATTCTCTATGCATCCATGTGAAGGAGGAAAAAATCCAGCTTAAGATTTTGTCTGCATTAAGATGCTTCTTGAATGTGGTAAGGGGAAAAACATCGAGTCACCATCATGAGAGTGATATTACATGATCTGGACATTCTTATAGATTTACCTGAAGATCAGGTTAATCGAAATAACCGAATTCATTTACTTATAGTCCGAGTACATGTCTTTCGTCTTTAGAATATCCGCAAAATACTCGATTATCATTGGTCTTGTCATATCTCTTATAAGTATCAATATTCATCTTGATCGGATTGTATAGTCCGGACTCAATATTCTTTATTCCTGGTCCTAATCCGAACTAAGTAGTTATGTTATAAGTTGTTGATAGAAATTGAAACCACGGGTTTGTGGGGCAAATTTGTGGAGGGGTTATTATACATGACATTATTATAGTGCATCTGAACATTAACTAAGGCATTGATACATTTGGGAGAATTCAAATCAAAGAGATTTGTTGATATGACTTGAATATTAATCACACTCTTTGTCAAATCATGCACTTAAGTGAGTATATAGTACAAGGATCACCAATCATCTGAGGAGAGTTTTGCACTAGAAGATCGATTCGCCCACCCAAGGAGAGTTTGTATACGTGCTTGAGCTTTTGTGAATGCAATAGAACACAAACACACGATTTTACGCGCTAGACAACCTATTGAATTATATTTGTTTTGTCTATTTTTTACTAGGGTTTCCACGTGTTTCAAATTTTATAAATAACTTGTTTTGTACCCTACCTAAATTTTCAGGTTCGCTCCTAAATAATTCGATATTTGTTGTCATTCTTGATAACCCGCGTAAATCTATGAGTTTGTACTTTGGTGTTAGTACATGTTATAACACAATCCGTCCGATCAAACCATTTCGCAACCGTTATTCCCGAATTGTCTTGGTGTCGTGTTCATCGCGAACAATCGAGATACTCGTTTGTTGTTATTTACGTTTCCGTATCTTACTCCGAGTAATTCAACATACAATGATGGAACCATAGCCTATATGTTTAAAGAAGCTAAAGAAGTTTTTTGTCTATTTCTCCTGCATTTATTTGTGCCCTCATATTGAAGCAACTCAAATTCATTGGTTCCTTTAACGTGTGTAGGTTTCCATTCAATCATACTTTCCTCTTGATCGAACTGTGGATTTGTCAAGGGATGGAGAGCAATTTATGTCTAGACATTGCAGCTTCTCATATTGCCCACTACATAAGGTATGTGTATATATGTACATTATTAAAATCTTGGTTGGGGTCTTATGTTATGATATGGCCTTTTGATATGAAAATGATATAAGACCAAGATCTATGTACGATCTTATCACAAATAGGAGTAGGATGTACGTAGGATATTATTATAAATAGGTTAGCTTGATTCTTTGGTGTAAAGGCTTCCTCGCTAGATATTGGATCGTTTGATTTTGATCTCATATTCCGGAAAGGTAATTGAATAGCTTTTTCGCTTGACGAGTATACATTCTCACTTAACATTGACTTACACGTATTTGATGAACCTTCCCCGATATTAGGTTGAGCAAGTTAGGTTCGGTTTACTGAACCGAAGAGAGTATTTTCTGTCCCAAATGAAGCCAAAACCGACAATTTAGGTTCAGTCATAGGTATGCATTTTTTTTAAATTAGGTTTCATTTCAGTTTTGATTAAAAAATCACAAAAGCGACGGTTAACCCGAAAAAACTAAATTATTATGTTAAAAAAAGCAACGTTCGGTTCATGTAATCATATTAGTAATTACTGTTTAGGTCCAAAACCTAAACCGAATCGAAACCGAGCCTATAGGTTTGGTTTTAGGTTCTACTATTTCATATTTTTTATTTTAGGTCCAAACCAAAACCATACCTACTTTTATAGGTTCGGTTTTCGATCCAAGGTTTCAGGAAAATCGGTTTTAGAATTGGTTCGGCTTATAGTTGTTCGGTTCGGTTTTGGACATGTGCTCACCCCTACCCAGTATCAGGTGACTTATTTTAGAAGATTTACAAGGGATCGGCTAGTTTCCTCATATAATTCGTTCGTAATTTGATATTATGTTATTTAATGAAGGGAACTCGTTATTTCGGTATTCACCAGAAGAAAAAAAGAAAGGAAAAAAAAGGACTCGGATTATTTTTACTAAAGCAAAGATTTATAATTAATGAATATTGAATTAGGCTTTACTGTTAATTTATGAAATAATTAGAGGATTAGGACCCTTGAAATTTCACTTTTGTGAAATGGCCCTCTATAGGCTCAAAAAAGAAAATAGGGCTGGAAATTAGAACTGTAGGGCACTATTTGGGTTATATGAAATGATAGTATTGCACCAAATATCAGACTGATTAGATGTTCTAAAAAGGAAAAAAAATAAATTTTAAGTTAATATCCAATTTGAAAGATTTACCCCCCCCTTCTTCTACCTCCTCTGAAATCCTCGCCCTCTTCTTCCTTCTCTTTGAACAACCGTTGCCCTCTTCTTTCTTCCCTCTCACAAACGCTTGATTTGCACCGCCAATCGCCGCCTCCTCCGCTTGCGAAACCTCCATCACCATCCCGCCTTCGAGCCCACAACCGTTGGAGTAAAGCAACATATTTTTCCGTCAAGAAATCGCCGCCTCTTCCGCCACAACACTGACAATCGCCGCCTGCGAGAATCAATTCTGGAGGAGCCGCCCGCGACCCTAGATCTGCACCGACTACGAGTCTAGATCTACACCACATCAAGCCCTATTTCCTTTGTCTTGAACCTGAATCGCAAGAGCCGACCCCAGATCCGGACGAAGCGCATCAACCGGTGCCTGAGAAGCTCCTAGATCGTCTTCTCTATCTCGTTGTTGCCTTTTGTCTCGAATGGAGTAGCGCAGGATTGGAGCCACCAACCACCAACCTCCTCGGTCGTCTACTCCATCGAGAGCCACCAACCACCATGGTCGCCTTGGTCGTCTTCTCCATCTTAATCAAGTATGTAGGGATATATTTTGCAGGATAGGTGGGTAAGGTTGCACTGGGTAAGGTTGTTTTTTGGGGCAGAAACTTGTGTGAGAATGTTAACACACTTTTGGTTAACAAAACTGGGTTGTTATTTTTTGGGTATGTTAGGTGTGTCATCTTTTTTGTATGTTGTACGACGATTTATGTTTGATTATCCAAAATTTCGATCTCAATATTGGGATATGCACTTACCATGTTCGATATACTACACTGACAACCATACAAACAAACCATCTACCCAAACATATCAATATCTTACAAAACATTTACTCATTCCGTTTGGGTAAGTGTTACGTACATACCCAAAAAAATTATAGGAAACCAATTTTGGGTAAGTGCTACGTGCATTTTGGGTAATAACTACGTACTACACTGACAATTCTTACAAAACACTTACCCAATCCGTTTGGGTAAGTGCTACGTACATACCCAAAAAAATTACAGGAAACCAATTTTGGGTAAGTGCATATCCCTGCAAAATTTTCATCAAATTTGTCACCAGTCAAATCGGATGGGATATCCAATTTTTGCCCACTTTTGTACTATTTTTTATTTGTCCACTTTTGTACCTATTTCACCTATTATATAGGAGCCCATTTTATAAATTTTTCTTTGGGAGACCCTAATTTCCAACTTAATGGTATAAAAGGCCTACAATGACAATTCTTCCTTAATTTATAAATCTATTAATATGTTTTTGTGTGAGGGCATTTAAATTCAACTATTTAGTTAAATTCTAGTATATTTTATTTTTATGAAATATCAATTCAAAGTTCGAATCCGACGGTGGATACCTTAAATGTGTTGAAAGCTACCAATCATATAATTTAGTTACAAACGAAAACAAAAGGAAATCAATAATCAGTTGGTCTACTGGGATGTGGTGCTAGACTTTTTAAGTGGTTAGTATAAAGATTCGAGTTCGAATCCAAAACTGATATTGAGAGGGTATCCCCAGCAAAGGGTCACGATTTACTATCCGATCCGGACTTAGATCGACACGTGACCTATGTACCTCTTCAAAAAAAACAAAAGGGTAAATTTTATGTTTGGTTAAAAAAAAAAGATTTACAGTTGACTCAATGAGTCCATAAACTTGGAAACCGCGACTTATTTGGAACGAAATGCAAGTTATCTTAGAAATGTGATCCGGTTCCTATATTTTTAAGGAGTGAAACCGTTTGGGATCAAATTATTTTAGGTATGTGATCTGGTTCATGTATTTTTCAAGGAGAGAAGATGGATCAATGCATACACGATCTCATTCAAACGGCTACTGGTTTCCGGCTCCAATCACAAACGAACAGTGAATGAGATCGTGTATGCATTAGCCTTTATTAGTCTCCTCCAACAGCTACTCGTTTCTGGATCCAATCCCAGACAAATAGAGAAGATGGATCGTGTTTGCGTTGGCCTTCCTCTCCGACGACTAACACATAAGGAGATTCAGCGGCGAGGGCGTGGCGGAGGCAAGATTGGCGGTATGTCATTTCCTACAGTTGGCAAATTCGCAATGGACAAAGAAGGCGACAACAAGGGTTTCTGGGTACCGGCAACTACTTTGTCGGGATCGGGACACCCTAACTGGTGGCAGGGACAAACGCATGAGACGAACTAGCGATTAACTAGAGATTGAGGGTGATTTTATAAGTTTTTATTTCCAGTTTACAGTTATACCCCTTTCATTAATTAATTTTAGAATTAAAAGTTTATCAGATAAATGAAGGGGCCGATCTTGTATCAGCGATACAAAAAAGGCTTCTATAGACCAATCTTCTCATTTCAATTCCACAATGTTAATTCACAATTTCAATTACACAATTTTAATTACATAATGTTAATCCACAATAATTTTTTTCTAGTTGAAACATAGCAAATCTCATAATTAGAATACTCTCAGTAAACTAGGCCGTTTTTCTACTAATAAAATTTTAGGGCAGAAATGCAAATATTAGAAAGTAGTGGGTCAGGATCGTAAATGCCCAAAAAGGGATCTGAAACCTTAAATTGCTCTTTCTTCCTCGCAAGTCTAATGACGACGGGATTGGAGACTTCGATGGCGCCGGTGCCAAGGAAGGACGTGCTGGCACGGTGGCTGGTTTTGGCGGCTCGACGGAGGCGGCGATTGGTAGTAGTTGTCGAGGCCGGTGAAGTCGAATGCCCTTGTTAGCGGTTGGATGATGGAAAGGCTTTGAACAACGGCGAGATGTGTGGTAAGGTTGGTGGTGTAGAGGCTCATGTTCTCTACTCCGGTGACGTAACCAAGATTGAACGATGTTGACTTTCTTTGGCGAAAACACAATGTGCTTCCCATCCAACCAGAATGTCTTTATAGTGCAGATGAAGAAATAGGATGCACCGTTGTCGCGGGCAATTACGGCGGCGACATTGTGCTCCTCCCACATTCAAGAATGGAGTTTGGAATTTAAGATTTTGGCAGCCAATTGGGGGTTTCGGCTGTGGATTTTGGCAATTGAGGGTGATTTTGTAAGAATTTTATTTTCACCTCTCAATTTTCCTTTATACCCCTTCAATTAAGTGTTTTTAGAATTAAAAATTAATAGGGACCTACTTTGTATCTCAAATACAAAAAAGGCCCCATTAGACCAATCTTCTCAATTTTAAACACAATCTTTATGAGAATTGCTCCGACGAAAGACGACGGGATTCTTTGACGGAAGCTTACAGGATGCTTCGATCCAGAACACAAAAAAAAAAGGCAAAGGCTTTAATGGATAAGGCTTCTATTCCCAGAGGAGAAGTAGGGTTTTTTATCTATAGAGTGACAAAATAGACCTTTTCCCGAGAGTGGCGGAAGGCTTCTATTCCCAGAGGAGCCTCCGACGATGACGGTATTGAAAGTGGTGGTCTCCTCAAACGGCTACTAGTTTCTGGCTCCAATCACAAACGAACATCGAATGGGATCGTGTATGCATTGGCCTTTATCAGTCTCCTCCAACAGCTACTCGTTTCTGGATCCAATCCCAGACAAACAGAGAAGATGGATCGTGTTTGCGTTGGCCTTCCTCTCCGACGACTAACACATAAGGAGATTTAGCGGCGAGGGCGTGGCGGAGGCAAGAATGGCGGTATGTCATTTCCTACAGTTGGAAAATTCGCAATGGACAGAGAAGGCGACAACAAGGGTTTCTGGGTACCGGCAACTACTTTGTCGGGATCGGGAAACCCTAACTGGTGGCAGGGACAAACGCATGAGACGAGCAAACCCTAACTAGCGATTAACTAGAGATTGAGGGTGATTTATAAGTTTTTATTTCCAGTTTACAGTTATACCCCTTTCATTAATTAATTTTAGAATTAAAAGTTTATCAGATAAATGAAGGGGCCGATCTTGTATCAGCGATACAAAAAAGGTTTCTATAGACCAATCTTCTCATTTCAATTCCACAATGTTAATTCACAATTTCAATTGCATAATTTTAATTACATAATGTTAATCCACAATAATTTTTTTCTAGTTGAAACATAACAAATCTCATAATTAGAATACTCTCAGTAAACTTGGCCGTTTTCTACTAATAAAATTTTGGGACAGAAATGCAAATATTAGAAAGTAGTGGGTCAGGATCGTAAATGCCCAAAAAGGGATCTGAAACCTTAAATTGCTCTTTCTTCCTCGCAAGTCTAATGACGACGGGATTGGAGAATTCGATGGCGCCGGTGCCAAGGAAGGACGTGCTGGCACGGTGGCTGGTTTTGGCGGCTCGACGGAGGCGGTGATTGGTAGTAGTTGTCGAGGCCGGTGAAGTCGAATGCCCTTGTTAGCGGTGGGATGATGGAAAGGCTTTGAACAACGGCGAGATGTGTGGTAAGGTTGGTGGTGTAGAGGCTCATGTTCTCTACTCCGTGGCGTAACCAAGATTGAACGATGGTGACTTTCTTTGGCGAAAACACAATGTGCTTCCCATCCAACAAGAATGTCTTTATAGTGCAGATGAAGAAATAGGATGCACCGTTGTCGCGGGCAATTACGGCGGCGACATTGTGCTCCTCCCACATTCAAGAATGGAGTTTGGAATTTAGGATTTTGGCAGCCAATTGGGGGTTTCGGTTGTGCATTTTGGCAATTGAGGGTGATTTTATAGGAATTTTATTTTCACCTCTCAATTTTCCCTTATACCCTTCAATTAAGTGTTTTTAGAATTAAAAATTAATAGGGACCTACTTTGTATCTCAAATACAAAAAAGGCCCCTTTAGACCAATCTTCTCAATTTTAAACACAATCTTTATGAGAATTGCTCCGACGACAGACGATGGGATTCTTTGACGGAAGCTTACAGAATGCTTCGATCCATAACACAAAAAAAAAAAAAAACTATTGGGTGCGGTCAACCTATGCCAACAAAAAAAGTATTATTGATTATTTGCACAATCGACTTGTGTTCAAGTTGAAGTTCATGTTTTACCTTTTTTTCTTTGAGCCCCAACACTGTATCTTAATTTGTATACCTAGTGTCCGACTGTACGGTGAGTCTAACGATTTGGAGGATGCACATTCGGTGAGCAAACTAACTGACGATAAAAGATGTAATCTTTTGAACTTACTTTATAGGCTCACATACCTAGCTAACTCTGATACAATATTACTTTCTATATCCGACAAGTCAAATGACATGGAGGGTGCATGTCTAGTGGGACAACATAACCATATATCTCAATACCACCGGCCTATGTTGAAGCTTGGGTTTTTCGATGTAGTCGTAATGTATTATGTTTTTGCAAATAGTAAATAGTTGATCGTGTAAATAATATCCCATAAAATCACGAACTTTAACCGGTTATTTTGAAATTTAGAACTTGGAGAAAAAATGAAATGCTAATTAATAACTTAGTCAATATTATTAAAGAAATACATATCGTAATCGGGTTCGTGATATACTATAATACCTCATCCAAAAACCAATTTACAATAAGAAGAATAGTTTACCGACCTTATATTCTTCATTATTTTTCGATATTATCGGCACGATACTCGGCATATAGAAAATCCAAGGGTAGTTTGTACGAAAGTGGTTGTTGGGGTGCTTTCATTGAAATATTGTATGTCCTCTATTCCCAAATGTTCACCACACATATTGCTCACTTTCGCAATCACATCATATTCACACACACATGGCTCTTTAATGCCAATGAAAAATATATATGCTCTTGTGCGCAAATTTTGCAACTTTGTCCCCCGGCCACAAAATTAATATCGTCATCTAGAAGAGAAATAAAATAGCTTTAGAAACACGAAAGTAGATGAATTTTTATTTTTAATTATTAGTTCTCACGGAATTGATAATAATCTTAATCATTAGTTCTCAAAGTACGATTCGTCACATTTTTAGGGAAATCAACATTGTTGTTGACCAATTGGCGCTGCTTGGATATAACCCGGGTGTTTGCGTCGACTCTCTGCCAAACGAAGTCGAAGATCTCATCCTAAAGGATCCTCTAGAGCGTTCAGTCTCGAGAGGTTGACCCTCCCTTTTCGCTTACCCTTATATCAAAAAAAAATAATCTTAAGAAACAAAACATCAAAATTATTTTATTATGAAAATTTATAAATTCTAATTATGTGACGAGAGTTTATTAAGAAGTATCTCTTTCGAAAGCGGTTTATCTTAAGAGCATTTTAACGGTCAAGAACGATTGGTTCGGAGTGTATAAATGTCAATTGACGGAGAAAAGTGTCCAACTTGGGCAAGTCTGTCGAAAACTTTGTTGATATTATCTATAAAATATCAAAATTATTTTATTATGAAAAAATTACAAATAAATTGAAATAAAATAAAATCTTATCTATATATACTACTAAAATAGAACCCTCTTAGTCCACATGTAACACCTTAACCATGCCACCTAGGACTTTTTGTCAAATATTTACAATTTTGTCATATTTTAATTACAATCATGCCATTATCCAATAAATATTTTAAGTCATAATTAAAATATTTTCCATCTCATCATGCCTATTCAACAAAAATAATTCCATTTCATCATGTTCAATATCTTTACAAAAATAATTTTTAAAAAAATCATATCACCTAACCGAATTTAGAGATTTCAAAGGATTTTGATTGGATTTTAGATTTTACAAAATATATCCGAACTAACATTTAAATCTTATTGTTTACAATATGAGATATAACATTATTTTCTTTAAAATATTTGTAATATCGTTAATAAAGATTTTATAATTGCTTTATTAAATCAATTTTTTTTTAAATAATCGATTTTAAAAACGATTTTAAAACAAAAAAAACTTTATATAGGTAATAATATTAAAAACTATTAGAAATTTGTTACGTAAATTTTTTATTTAACACTTTGGCAATTGTTATACAATTAATAATTAATTTTTTTTATTACATGATCTAATCAAATTAATATTAATATATTCTTCTTAACATTTAACACTTTTTATAAAAAATTATAATTTGTTTAGCTAATAATTTTTCAATTAATAATTATTATTTTTTTACAATTTATTCAAACTCAATATAAATCCCGCACAAGGTGCGAGTACTAGACTAGTTGTTTTCTAAAATAATAGTAGGCAACGAAAATTACAAAAAAAAATGTTATTAGGGGAATTTCACAAAGCTACTTTGGCATGTATATAGGTATATATCACGAAAGCGATAGATATTAAGGTTATATTTGATATTATCTATAAGTATCAAGGTTATGTTTGGTATTCATATCAACATATCATGTATGAGAGTGAATATCACGTATCTGATATCTACTATTTGATATAGGTATATGGGTGTTAATTTAATATATTGATATCCTCATAATCCAATTATTTTTCTTATATTAATGTCTCTAAACATTGTGTCGTATCTCGTATCTTTTTTTCCTTTACCTCCTCTCTTTACGTTGTTTTTTCCCTAACCTTCCGGGTTTTTGGCAGTTCAAGGGTTATCCGTTGAAGAATCGTCTCCTTTTCTTCTCTTTGCACTTTGTTATATTCATCCTCTAAGAAAAGAAACAAAACATTTTTCAATAATAAGGAGATGGTGAAAAAAAATTTTAATATTTGAGAACAAGTATATCTCATTATCGAAAAGGCATCCTTTGAAACCCCAATATCAATGTCATTTTCTATCCGCTTTAAAACCGTAATAAATCGATCTCACCCATATCTTGATATCGGTATCTTATATATGCGTATATATTGATATGGACACCAAAATTATTCATGTTTGTTGATGAACACATATAGTTTCAACTAAATCATAAACAATACCATTTAATCATAACAATATAAGGGTTGAGAAGAAGAAAAAATGCAAACTCGATTGTGTTTATTATCGTGATATTCCAACTAGGCAACTATACTATTCTTTTCCTTATGAATCTTCACTAATTCGCACAACTAAGACTGATACATGAGACAAGTTATTTGGGCTCGGATCGCGCTCGGCTCGTTCAGCTAAAATAACACTATATGAGCATTATTTTAGACGAACTACTTGAGCTCAACTCGTTTATAAATATAAACAACCCGAGCTTGAGCATGCCAAGAATCAGCTAGTTCGGCTCGTATAACACCCCTATATATGCGCATATATTGATATATAACACAACAAGCTAGCTTAATACCAAACCACTGTATAAACAATTTTGTATCATGTTCAATGTCTTTAAAATGGATTAACAATTACTCATATTTTTTTTTTATCACGAAGAATTCTCAATCAATGTTAGTAAATCGCAAATCAGTTTGGTGTTCCACAAATATCCAGATCGTTAGGGTTGGCCCGGCCCAACAGTAAGGGAGGCCCAAGATGATAAGGGGTTTAGTATTATATTTTTATATACACTAGAAGGAATGTGGGTGTGTGTCTTGTTCGATTATTTGTGGTAAGTGTAAGCACAGCCCAAAGACAGGGACAATAGGGACTTTTGCTCCGAGTTTATTTTTTCTTGGGACCCAATATATATAGAGAGAGAGGGTTGACTTCTAGGTAAACAGCTCTTATTATGTAAAACGAGAACGAATTGTATTCGTTAGATCTTTAAATAGATGATTGGGATTATGCGAGATTAAAGGGAAAAAAACGTGTGACTAGTGGAATAAATATTCGACGTATAGTCACATATATTCGGTGGTATAATATATATTCTGTAATTTGTTCTCATATTTATATGGTAAGAGTTGTTTACGTATGAGTCATGATCTATATATATTATAAATAAAATAGGCCCGAAATAGCCCAATAGACTTCAATGGAGGGTGTCAAAGAGGTGCACGCTTTACAGCTAATGAAGGTTCTCCTTCTTTTTTCACTTCAATAGATAAATCTCCATTCATTTGGACCATTCACCCACAATTTTTCAAACTTTGTCTCTAAACTGACTAAACCTTCAATTAATTTGAGGTCCAAAGATTGATATGTATGATGTCAAAAGGTGCAACCGCAATAGTAAAAAATCGTTCAAAAGAAAGCCTACGATGTTTCTCAAGTTGACAAACATGACAATGTGTGGAGACTCGCTCCTTATTAAAACGAAGAAACAAAAATTTTCTAAGAACATCTAGAATCGGCGCGCCAAGATGATCAAGGCAGACATGCCAAAGACTCAACGACTGGGCGGAAAGACCATGAGTCGATGTTGGACTGGTGACTAGATATAGATCCCCGGAGCTATTGCATCTCGGACGTGTGGTCCCTGTTTGTAAATCCTTCACAAAATAGTCAAAAGGGCTAAATTCAACACTTGCATGGTTATCGGTGCTGAAACAGCGAACATACACAAAGTTTTTAACAATTTTAGGAGTAGTAAGGACTTTGGATAATTGTAATGGTTGTGTAGGGGTGCTAAGGATGGCTTCACCGAGACCTGTAAATTGTATCCGCATACCATTGCCCACAATTATCGAATTTAAAGAACCATTATACGAAATTGACGAGAGGTTAGTTGAATTGTTCGTCATGTGAGATGTAGCACCGGTGTCCATGTACCAAAGATTGTATGTGGGATTGAGTGTCATGGACGAGAATGGATGATCAATGGAGGTGGGTTGCGATAGATCACACGCAAAACTGAAATGGGCTTGTTGTCCATTCGGTTGCTTCCAAGGATTCCTTGTTGGGATGGTTACGGGTTGGGTGGTTACTAGAATTGGGCTGCAGACTGTGGTGGCCATTAGGTTGGGAACCGGGGGGCTAGAATCTTGGGTGAGGAGCTAGACACCGGATGCCATCCGAAAGGCGGGCAAAATACAAACCGGGTGGAGGGTTCGTTGGGCTATTGTGGTGGCTTTTGCCCTTACGACCACATCCCCGGTTGCGGGATCCAGATTTCGGCGGTCCGGTAGAGGAGGAGCCATGGTGATCAGGTGGCGAATATTTCGGCAGTCCATCAGTGGTTGTGTGAAGTGCGGTTTAATCCTTATCATCAGCCATTTGACTGGTCATACGAGTTTCTTCCAAAATTAGTTGCGAGCGTACCTTTTGGTAAGTCGGTAATGGATCCGATTGTTGTATGTATAGTAGCTTGTAGTAGCATTGTATTCGGTAGGAAGACCAAACAAAATTTGGAGTACCAAACGATTGTGTATGACGGGTGAATCGACGCCCTTAAGCTGATTAGACAAAGCTTTCATATGTTGACAATAGGCCGACATGGACGCAAAAGACGTCAATTTGCGGCTGGAGAACTTGTGTTCAAGATATACAGCGCGCATGGGAAACAAAGGGTGGTGGAAGGAATTGTTTCGACAATATGATCCAAGAAGTTGTGAGTCTTGGCGGTGACGCGAAAAAGTGTGACCATGGAGGCATAGGATGTGCCATAATCAAGAACAAAGCAATGTTTTTCTTGATGTTGGATATCCCAAGGGCGGAATGAAACGTGAGTTTCTTCTCGACAACCATGGAAAATGGACGGTGGTGGAAAGAAAAAGTGTTGCTGGTGGATGCAAAGGAGAGAGCTTTCCGACACAGTTAGACTCGCCGATGGGAGGAGGGGAACAAAGGCACACATCGGCGGCAAGCGGAAGAGGCCAGCGGCCGCTGCGGAGCGTAGAAGGCGGAATCAGGGGTTAGGATCTTAACCCTCTGAAACTATGTGGGAATTAGAGAGATTGGATAAATTATCCTTCAGATTTCCATACGATTATATGCCATATATATATGGGTATTACAAAAGTATAATAATTACAAAACTAGACATATATTTGCATAAACTATCAATTATTAGTGAAATCACCTTTCGGGGTGAGTCTCTCGTCCTTTTGAAACTCTGAGGACTAGAGGATGTCACGAAGTCGAACCCTGTCAACAAATACCGTATTGATCGGTCTTCTCCGATCTTTGATTATGTTTTTGATTGATTCAAACAAATATCATATTGATCGGTCTTCTCCAATCTTTAATTATGTTTTTGATTGATTCAAACAAATATCATATTGATCGATCTGTCTATCCATTGACTGAACCATTTTCATCTCTATTCAGACACGAAAAAATACAAGTTAAGAGATTCATAAAATAAAGAAACACAAACTTAATTATGCATAAGAAGAAAAAAAATGCCACTTTTCACAAGTAAAATCCCAAAAGTACGATATTCAAACAAGATAAACTCGCATAAGAGGTGCATATATGCATGCATATATATTATATTATATATATAATATATAATATATTTAACTTGAGCAACTTTGGTCTCAAATCAACGCACAATCTGATTAGCAAACGCCACATGACGAGCACGGCTGTCCTCCTCCTCATCCTCATCTTCGTCGGGCCTCGACAGTCGGAGACGGGGGTCAAAGATGTGGTGGTGGCCGGCGATCGGAGGGATGGTAGCAGTGTCGACCCCCTCGACGGCAACAGGGGCTGCATGGAGGGAGGGGTCATAGTTGAAGCAGCAGCTGCTCATGTCGGCGACGAGCTGGTGGTGGGTTGAAGCGGACGAGTTGTTGTTCGAGTAAGCCGGCTGGTGTTGCTGGAGCATTCCGATGGGGTTTTGCTGGTGGTTTTGGTGATGTTGGGAGGTTTCTAGGGCGTTTGCTACGGCGAGCCTGCTATTTATCAGCTGGGATTGGACTATTGATAGCTCAGCTTGCAAATTTGCTACCTGCATTTTCATATATTATAAAATTTTTATGTGTTTATTTGTGTATATGTTAATTCAAATAATGCGACATAGTCTGACCCCAACATCTAAGATTTCGGTATCTCAACAAAAAAATCATAAGACACGAGGAAATCCACAACACTATCAGCTTCACTAGAACATTTTCGTGTATTAATAACTTGTTAGTCGTCTGTATTTTATGAAATTATCGGTGGTAAGTTTTGGGTTTGAAAAATTATGAATTAGTTAAATAAATTTATTAAAAAAAATACTATATAGGGAGAGTGATTTTGTAAAAAAATAAAAAGTTGAATTCAGTATTTCAATATTTCTTCTATATATCCTCCATTGTTTCTCTCAAAACAACCTTTTAAACTAAGGCATAATCTACTTTTTTTCATTTAATAATAATAATAATAATAATAATAATAATAATATCACATGGTAACCTTTATTTATTATCACATTCTACATGGTAAATTTGAATCTTTTTAAACTTCAAAATTGTTAACCTCAAAGGTTCTCACCATAAACAAAACTCGAGTTGAGTGTTAATTAATTATATATACATAAATAATTGTTATGTATCTTCAAAGTTCAAACTACTCAAATATGTCCTTACTTAAAAAAGAAAGAAAATATTAACATAATTAACTCACATTTTGACCTTACTAAATAAAAATAATAATGATAAGGAAAGAAAGTTTTAAAAAAAATTGTGGAACAAATTAAAGCAAACAAGAAATGAGTTTATGGTATAAAAATCAATACAATTTCACGAAATTGATCTAAATACATAAAACATAGATAAAATATTATAAGTAATATTTCATAATATATGCTTATTTTACAAAATTTTGAAATATTTTACGGTTACTATGTGAACCATAAGATATAAATTGATTTATATATAATTGAAAAGCCATATTTATAATATATATATTTTTATAAAATTTAGGATGAAAACTAATTATAACAAATGGTTTAGATCGGCTATTTTACAAGATATTTTTCACCATAAAATGTTATAAATGTAAGAAATTAGTCACATTAATTATGAATATATTTTAATTTTTCTTTCATAACCTAAATAATTAAAAACAAAAATACAAAACATCACCGAAAGACTATAAGAAATTGAAACTCAAATTCCTAAAAATTCGAAATATAAGAAAATTTCAGGAAATTAAAGAGATTTGACCAAAAATAAACAGATGAAAAAAGATAAACTAAAGAGATTTGACCAAGATATATATATATATATATATATATATATATATATATATATATATATATATATAATTTAGGATGAAAACTAATTTCAACAAATGGTTTAGATCGGCTATTTTGTTATTTTTATATCTAAATTTTATTTTACAAAATGTCATAAATGTATGAAATTAGTCACATTAATTATGAATATATTTTAAATTTTCTTTCATAAGCTAAATAATTATAGACAAAAAATACAAAACATCATCGAAAGACTATAAGAAATTGAAACTCAAATTCCTAAAAAATCGAAATATAAGAAAATTTCAGGAAATTAAAGAGATTTGACCAAAAATAAACAGATGAAAAAAGATAAATTAAAGAGATTTGACCATATATATATATATATATATATATATATATATATATATATATATATATATATATATATATATATATATATATTAAGCGTAACCCTAAAGACAAACCTGTTGTTGCAGAGCAAGAATGGTAGAAACGCAACCATAAACAGGATCAGAGAGTCTAGCCTGAGCTTCATACGAGATAGTGACGACAGCATCATGTCGGCGGCTGACGGGGATATGAGTCAGCAGCTTCGAAACATTGCTAGCTCCGAACACCTTATGAACCGCCGCAAACCTCGCCGCACCCTGGTCGGTCCCAAAGTACGGCGCAAAAATACACCCACTGGTACACTTCCTCCTCAGAAACTTGCATGCACCGCATGGCGGCGATGACGTCATTGACGACGTCGATGATGATGACGCCGCCTGATGATGATCCGTCGGAGCTCCCCGTCGAGTGTTGCCTCTTCGCCGGAGATCGCCGCCTCCGGTAGGTTCCATTTTCAGAAAATTTGAGGTTTAGAGGAATCTGATTGAAATGTTTTTCATTTGAGGTATGATTTTTGGTTGATTTATAAGAGGAGAGAAGTTAAAGGAAGAAGAAAGGAAGAAGACACGTTTGTTTCATGAAGGGGTTGGCAAGGTTAATATGAAAGATTTATGGTAATTTTATATATTATTTTTGGTTTTATTTTCTTTATTTTTATATATTCTTACAATATTTACTAATAACATCTGGAAAATTTCGAATAATTTCCCTTTAAAGCTTGTTTGGTAGTGATAGGAATCATTCCCGGTAACAGAATGATTATGAATCAATCAAAAACTACGCTTGGTTAGATGTCTTTTAACACATGAAAACGATCTCATCATTATCATTTCCTTTCTTACCCTTGTCCGATTCTATTCCGTTTCCATTCCACCGCTCCAACCAAACAGGCACTAAACTTTTACAATGATTTTTTCAGTTTTTCAAAATATTTTTCTAGCATTTTAGAAACATAGATTTGTTTAAAGTCTCAATTTTGGAGGTATTATTCGAAAATTGAAAATTTTATAATTAAAAAACTTATAAGTATGTGTATATGACTTTTTTTTATATTTTTTTCTAAAATTTTTATTTTGTAACGGCCATAGAGTTGTTTTGACTTTACATATATGACGTAATTAAGTTAGTTTTATGATTTTTATTTTGTAAGTTTATACAACAAACTAGAGGTTTTACTAATAAAAATTCTAAATTTTGAAGGTTATTAATTACTATGACAATATTATTATATTGAGTTATTGATATATAATATAGTGAAAGAAATGAGGGGCGTTATGGTTGGTGAAATGATAAAATAGGAAAGATGATGGGTGTGTTGTTTTAGGTGTGAAGTGTATTTTCTTGGGTGTTATGAAAGTAGGGCATGTTTGGTTGTAACTCCGAAAACGAAAACGAAATGAAAACGAATCTAATTCATAAGTATATCCTTGTTTATGAAATTTTTTGGAATCATTCCTATGGTTTGAGGTAATTGTAGTAGAACTTGATTACTTTTGATACCCTATAGGGAAACAGAATGGAGGGAATCAAGTGCATTTTGCATGAAACCAAAGAGACTGATTCCAAAAAATTTCATGAACAAGGTACACATATGGACTAGATTCGTTTCCGTTTCCGTTTTCGGAGGTACAACCAAACGGGGGTAATTTTTACCACTTTTACATTGATTTTTATGTAGTAATTGATTTAATGGTAATAATTTATGATTGATTGTGTTATTAGTTAGTTTTGACCAATCTTGTTATGATCACTTGAATGAACTTGCAAAGAACTAGATTTTGATATTAATTATTATTATTTGACCGAAGTTAATGGTCATTTAGGTTGGTTAAATTGCCTATATTAATTATTATGTGATATAAATATTGACTTATTTGTTAGCTTGTTTTGATATATTAATCTTTTTCTTTGAGGGTTTTTCATTTAACAAGTAGGATAAAAATCAACAAGAGTATGTATTTATCAATTTGTATTATGTGATTACTTGAAAGTAAATTATTTTTACTTAGTTTTTGAGGGTTTCAACGCACTCTCGCTAGCCTGGTACGAAAGTGTTAAGGGTTGATTTGAATAACCTGAAATATCAAGGTTTTTGGTGAGGCTTATAATGTTGTGGACTACTTAACGAACTTAGTTATAAGTTTTCTTGTTGGTTTGTATCTATAGATTGACCTTCTCAAAGGCATAGTGAATTTTCAAATACATATGTACGGGGTCGGGCTATTTCTTACTTGTTAACTACTTAGTTCTTTTTTGAATTAATAATAAGCGTGACTAGATATTTTAAGAACCTATTTCCTACGTGTCGGACCTCTTAAGTAGGATGCGTTCATTCGGATGTAAAAACCAAAAGTATTTGATATACCAGAATTTTTTACTTCCTAATCTCGAGTCACAAATATTTTAAGAACCTAGTTGACTAGTGATAAACACTTATTATCGATATCTTAGTATTGTCATTGTGAAAGACTTTGGTAAACTAGGCTCTTTTTTATGCTCTTTTGTTTTATAAAACCCCTCTAAATCTTATCACTCTTACTGATTACCACTATTACTCTGTAAGGGATACATTTATTAAATGAGTTTATGACATGAACATACTTAATAGAACAAATATTGTAAAAGGCCTACTTAACAAATTTGACCTGTCATTGTTGACTAATGATAAACAACGTCCGAGTAGTTGGGTCTTCACTGTTTGGTACAGTATGATACTTGGACGTCAATTATTATTTTTACAATTTTATTATTGTATAATATATCATTTTCTCTATCTCCGAGTTATATATATTCTTGATAAATCCCTATAAATCTGTATGTCATTTTTACTTTCCGGGTATTCGTTTTTTTTACTTTTCGTACAACAAAGACAAGTAGAAAAACCTTTCAAATTTCTAAAACACCGATAACAAATTTGTAGAAAAAACGTATATTAATTAGATTAAATGAAAGATTAAAAAAAATGTAGTATATATTGAGAGACATAGTGAAGAAACTAGATTATATGTTGTGAAAGGAAGAAACAAGAATTGTGTTGAGGCGTGGCGTATGGGATGGTGAAACCTTCAAATCTTAGATCATGCTTCTCACACTCTTACTTTCCTTCATTTATGTATAAACTCCTCTCACTTTCTTTCTTTCTTTTATCCTTTTAATCATCAAATCTTTGAAAAAAATGAGAGATTCTATCACTCTTTTGATTAATCACGATACTTCTCCGTTTTAATCAATATATTCGACGAAAAACATGTGTAGTGAATCATGAATGATGATCAGTGTTTTAATACAGTAAACGGTTTGGCATTTACTTTTGTCAGAGTGACGTTATGGTATTTCAGTTTGTGGCAGAAAAAGTCTTCAAATTCAGTCATAAAATAATTGTGAAAGGCGTTACATTTACCCCATTCAACGACGCTGTATTGGTAGTGTGTTTCTCAAATTATAGTTTTTATTTTATTACCTCTTAGAGGTACATTGTGTTTGAACTCTTCTCAATTTCTTTCTTTCTTTTATAATTTGTATCCTTTTAATCATTAAATCTTTGAAAAGGTGAGAGATTATATTAATCTTTTAAATAATTACGATACTTATTCATTTTAATCAATATTTTTGACAAAATATATGTGTCAGTGAATCATGAATGATGATCATTGTTTTAATACAAAAACGGTTTGACATTTACTTTTGTTAAAGTGATGTTATGGTATATCAGTTTATGACAGAAAAAGTCTTTCAATTTAGTCTTAAAATAATTCTGAAAAGCGTTACATTTACCTCATTCAACGACACTGTATTAGTAGTGTGTTTCTCTAATTATAGTTTTTATTTTATTACCTCTTAGAGGTGCATTGTGTTGAACTCTTCTCAATTTCTTTCTTTATTTTATCCTTTTAATCATTAAATCTTTGAAAATGTGAGAGATTGTATTACTCTTTTAAATAATTATGATACTTATCTGTTTTAATCAATATTTTTGACAAAAAACGTATCAGTGAATCATGAATGATGATCACTGTTTTAATATAAAAAAACGGCTTGACATTTACTTTTATTAGAGTGGTGTTATGATGTATCAGTTATGGCAAAAAAAGTCTTCAAATTTAATCATAGAATAATATAAAAGGCGTTATATTTATATTTACCTCGTTCAACGTCACTATGTTGACAACAAAATGTATGTTTCTTGAGTTTAACTTTTATTTTATTAACTCTTAGAGGTGCATTGTGTCATAGACCCATAAGGACAATAATTGCTTGTATGAGGTTTCAAATTGAGTAAGTTTATGACATCTACACATTCATAGGTGAAGAATATATTTTGTCATCCTTTTCCATCAAGCTCTTCATTTAGCTTTAGAGAAATGTTTTATTGCAGGTTTTTTTTTATTATGAGTAGAAAATGTTCAAAAAATATTTTTGTAAAATAAATAAACACTCGATAAAAAAAACGTGAATTGATAACCACTGTTGCTCCGACTTTATTTATTATTGCTCCGGCTTTATTTTTTATAAAGTCAATGTGTGGTCAGTGGAGGAGTCACACAATTTTGTAAGGGGGCAAAAAATGTTGGTCAAATTCACTAACTATGCCTTTTGATGTGGGGTCATCCTTGATAGCATCTACGCCTACATCACATGGATCATTTATCAATCCAAGAGCAAGAGAAACTCAAGGAAAGGTCGCTTACAAGCTGCAAACATACGAGGAATCGATGGAATGGGAGATTGCATGGAAGATGCAAAATCTCGGCCAACACTCAAGAAAATTGGCCGAGATTTCATCCGAGTTTTCGTTCATGGCGTGTGTTAGAAGATCCGATCAAAGATCTTTTAAATTTGACAATTCTCTTTTATATTTTATTTCTTTAAAGCTCTCAAACAATCTTAAGAAAACTGTTATTTTTGGATCATATCTTTTAAAGATATTTTTCCCATATTATCTTTTAAAGATATCTTTCCTAGTTTTCGTAGGAGATACCTCTTATAAATAGCCTTAGAGGGGGAGATTGTTAGATATCTTAGTTGTGATTATTAATTCCACATTATTGTGAAATACTTGTGACTTCGCTCACGAGGTTTACATTTTATCATTTCTATTCAATCAAAAGAAGATTTTTTTATTGAAAAGTTGCGAGTCTTTGCTAGGTTGTTCTTGTGTGTGTTAATCTTTTTGAAGGTTGGTGCTACAAGTCAAATTGGTCCCTCCTTGTGATTGTTTTATCTAGAAGGCTCGTGTAAGGTTAAAGAAGGAAGGGTGAAAAGTAATTATTTGTTTAGGGTTTTGAAACATAATTGGTCAAGGTTCTTTGAAAGTCTTATAATAATCTTATCTTCCTATATTTATCATTTATTATTCCATATTATCATCTTCTTATCTTTCCATATCATTCGTAATTCCGCATTATGAGTTTTCATAAATCTCGAATTGTTCTTCAATAAATCTCGACCAAGATTTCCTTGATTCATCCGAGATTTTTTTTTCTCCCGAGGACTTTCAATTTAGATCGAAAAATTGCGGCTTTCACCCCGCATCAAGTACCTTACGTTCACCCGTCTTGACATTAGTTATGTTGTTCAACAAGTTTGCTTATTTATGCATGATCCACGAGAGCATCATCTTGCGGCCTTGAAACTCATCATCAGATATATTTGTGACACTACCTCTCAATGCCAGTGCCACCTACCTCGCCCATAATCAGGTGCATCATCAGCGCACCAAGCACATTGAGATAGACATACATTTCGTTCGGGAGAAGGTTGCTTTTGGACATGTCCTTGTGTTGCGTGTCCCGTCTGCTTTTCAATATGCGGACATATTCACTAAAGGGTTGCCTCGCCAATTGTTTCGTGACTTCAAATCTAGTCTCATCGTCCGCCCTCCTTCCGATTCGACTGAGGGGGTATGATAGACAAAATATGTGTAATTATGATACCATTGTATTTCTATACATTACATAATAAGAGTTTAGCCAAACCCCACGGGGATTATTCCGATCTAATAGAATCCTCATTGCATCAGATTATTTGGATTATTGGGAGGTCATCACAAATACATTTCAATACTACCCCTCTTGTTAATTTTACACAATGCTGACAATGATGTATATACTCGAGCCCTTTTTGATAATTTTACCCGTAATAATTCCTCTTTCTACCAAACACATACTAGATTTTTTTTATTTCACCCCTTAAATCATCTACTATTTTCTTTTTAATCTTCATTTCCATCACGATAACCCAGTCTTACTAAACGGACCCTATATGTACAAAAATAACCTTGTTCACTTGTACGGTGATCGCGACAATACTAGATATCGCTAATATTTTTCAGTCAACAATTTATCATACCGATTTAGGTTTCGTCACTCATGTCACACCTCACATTTTTAATGAACAATAACAAAGACTTATCAAACTATACTCATTGACCCGATATTGTTCCATAAATCTAGAAAACCCGATTACTTATGAGTTTTGTTGACAAATAGTGTTCATAAAAACACATTGTCATCAACAAAAAATAAGTTGAACATAAATGAATAATTAGAAAACTACAAATTGTATACAAAATATAAATAAATACTCCTATACATTCATCTAGAAAAGAAATATTAAATCATAGGCTAGATAACCAATGGTCAAACTGGATTGGCCCAACCCAATTCCAAAACCATATTTGGGCTTTGTAAAACATATAATTGGGCCGGCCCAAGTAGGCCCATTGAAACAAACACAAGCTTTGTTTTGGTCATGTGTAGTCATCTGATCACTTGTCAGTTGCCATTATGCATATATACTATACATACAATGTGTTACATGTATATATTCATTTGTAACATATATTGTTTTAATCAACAAATAACCTTTTTAATCAATAATTTACTCATCACTCAAAGATTATGATTTTTTTTTATCAAATACAAAAATCGGTATGAAAACGATGGTGAAATCAATTCCGAATTTCATAGGAAACATAGCACGTATACATGATCATATTCGGGCAGTCCGTCCAAAAAAATGGGCCGGTGTGAACAGAGGGATAAGCCTGACCGGGCCAACAAATCTCGGTCAGTCAAAACCCGTCGTGCCGGATCCGGGCAGCACTCCGGGTCCGATCGGGCCGAAAAGCTCGGCCCGAATTAAAAAAAAAATTATATTGTATCTAATATTAAGTATAAATATAAAATATTTAGTATAATTATAATAAATTTAATATATTTAACATAAAATATCTTAATAATTTACTTATTTATACAAAAATCATTCTAATTTTTTTTTAATTTTTAAAAAATGAAAAACAGATTTTACCCAGCCCGGATTCAGATAACGGGCTTAATATTTTATAAAAGCCCGACACAAGCCCGATCCGGATATGAACATGTCTAGTGACATGAGAAGTTAACACCCTCATTTAAACATACATAATAACGAGCAATTACAACTTACAATATAATTAACAATTATTCAGGGTGATTTAACTGAGATTCAACTTTATATTCACTCGGCTTTCCGGATACCACTACGACTTATCCCTTCTCAAGGATCATTACATTTGTCACGAGCACGAGTTTAGATTCGGTCTCAATAGAAAACTATAGATCACATAACAACACATCTTCACAAACTAAGAACTACGAGATCACCTTCTGAGATTTCGTTGCACGTCCGAAAACACATATGTTAGACCCGACTACAGGATCTCCATTGTCAACCTTGGAAATATAATCATTGAGTTGTTATATGTCGTAAAAGGAATATGAAAACAATGAAGACAACCCACCAACTAGTACAACATGCAAATAAAATATAATCTTATATTATAATAAGACATGTTTATCTGGCTTAATTAGCAACTACATTGATTTGTACGTATATGGTGAGAGTATCTTCATCATGACTTCCACTAATACCCCAAACTTACCACCTCAATAAGCAATTTGCTATTTTACAAAAATTATACAAATTTTATTTTTATTAATAATTAGGTGAAATTGCACAAAAACATTCATGATTAATTAATCTAATTTCATCCTCAAACAATATAATGCAAATTTTAGAAAACTATTAAAGTAGCATCTACAATTATGAAATAATTTTTCAGCACATAATAAAGAAGAATGTTTTAATTTATAATGTATCAACTAAGATATATATTAAAATAAAGATGAATAATATAATATGTTAATCAATAACGATTAATTTTTATTTTTAATAAATTTTTTTTTAAAGATACTATAAGAAGGTTTTTCAGACAAATTTGGATTTCGATATTGTATAAAAAAATATATTTAAGTGGGATATTTTGAATAATTTTGCAATTGTTAATTAATTATAAATTTATATTATATTTTATTACCAAAAACCAAATAAGATGTTCAATATTTATTTAAGTCATATAAAATATGAAGATTCAAATTACGTGTAACATGGTTAATTTGTATTAATTTTCGGGGGTGCTGTTTAGGTAAAACACATTATTCCGGTAGGGTCGTGCGGCTGAATGTAGAGCTGACATGTGTCCCAAATTTTTTTTTTTTTTTCAGAAACAAATAAAAATGATAGTTCATAACTTATAACAGGATAGTTCATGAATTATAATAGAATAGTTCATAATGCAAAACTTATAAATGATAGTGCATAACTTATAAAATGATAGTTCATGAATTATAATTGAATAGTCCATAACATATAAACGATTAATTTATAAATAATTTGATATAATAAATTAAAAAGTAGTTGTTCATCAATTATATGAGCATAGTTAAAAGTTTATAAGAGAATAATGCAGAATTTATAACATGGTAGTTCAAAAAAATTTCCATTCGTTTTTGGAAAAGAAAAAAAAATCAATCGTTTTTGAGAAAAAAAATTTAAAAATTAGACACGTGTCAACTCTACGTTCAGCCGCACAGTCCTACCCGAAAATATAAACCGCACCTGAATGTGTCCTAATTTTCGGTTCCTAAACTATTATTAATATATTAATAAGAAAATATATTTTATAATAGAATCTTGTATCTCAAAACATTAAAAAATTAGGTAATTTATGATATTGAATATGCAATGATTTAAAAAAAGGTTTAGATATTTGTCCTCCAAGATATTTTAAAGTAAAAAAGAAATAAAATTATAATTTGAAGGTACAATGAGAAAAGAAATCCTACCGTCAACAACCAAATCCATACATCCCGAGCACATCTCCGGCCATTCTCACTCCTCAGGAAACCCCACTGTTTGTTCATTTGTTTCCTTTCAAATCACTCCAACCAAAATCCCACCAGTTCCAATCTCTACTTCCCACCTTCCATTGATTGTTGACATTTCTCCTACTAGCCCTAATCTCAAACCCAAATTCATCCATGCCCTTTCGCAACTGGTCACGATTCGTACTCGAAACCACTTCACTAGCTCCGATCTCTCCTTCTAACCCACTATACATCTACCCATCTACATAACCCACATCCTGTTCGATGGAAGTCCACTGAGAAACGAAACGAAACCCGCCGAGCAATTGCAACTTACAATGTTCCACCAGCATAAAGCAGATTTGAAGCGATGTGTGCCTGGTTTTATGGCTAATCACAAAACCCTTTTCGTAGCTCTCTGGATCGTGGGTTTTGCTTCAGTGTTTATATGGCAGCGTAATATTGTTGATAGCCTTGGTTTCCGGCGTGGTTCAACGGTGTATTCGTTTCCGACGATGCGACCTGCGGTTTTTAATATAACGGATTTTGGTGCCGTGGGGGATGGTGTTACGGATAATACAGTCGCGTTTGAGAAGGCGATCTTGGCTGTTTCGAAGATGAGGACCAAAGGTGGAGCGCAGCTTAATGTGCCTGCTGGAAATTGGCTCACTGCTCCATTCAATTTAACTAGCCATATGACTTTATTTCTTGCTCAGGATGCTGTTATCCTTGGAATTAATGTGAGTATTAAACTTCCCTGAATCTGTTCTTGTTTTTTCATTTTTAAACATTGATGAAGTTGCTGGATGTCATAATTTCTTAAATCTCTATACTATTGTTGTTTGATAATGTTGTTTTGGATTGTTGCTGCATGTGTAAGTCTTTTTCTGTGAGGTT
The DNA here is from genome assembly GCA_033239125.1 of Fagopyrum homotropicum. Lineage (NCBI taxonomy): Eukaryota > Viridiplantae > Streptophyta > Magnoliopsida > Caryophyllales > Polygonaceae > Fagopyrum > Fagopyrum homotropicum. The sequence goes on from BSWB01000003.1 coordinate 156,706,674, forward strand.
GTGAGGTTGTGAGGTTGATTTGCATTATGTTACCAAGAGATATCTGTGGACATTGCTATTGGGTATCATGGATCATACTTGAAAGTAAATAAGTCATAAAAATATTCTGGAACCTGATCTCCCTATTTCTGCCGTGGCATACTTTGTGAAGCCGTATCAAGTTCAAAATTGTTGCAAGTATTAGTTAGTTGCATGCGTATCTGTTAGTTTGTCAATATTATAGGGTACTATGTTTGAGAGAAAGTGCAGGAATTACAAGCAAGGATTGTGGCTTCATACTCTGAGCCACAAGAATGTGGGTATGGTTGAACAGCAACATTGTTTTGAGTAGCCTGAGACCGAGGGGTATTTATTTATGCACAATGTTCATTTGAAGTTTTATCGAGTATGAATCATTCAGGTTTTCATTTTAGAGATAAATGCGCTGGTTGATGATTGATAATGGTATATTGGTATTAGATTGATGCTGTAGGAATAATATACCATTTTTTATGCCTATTTGCTTTCTTTGATTGGCTGATAATGGTATATTGGTGTAATATTAAATTACACATTTTATAAAACCTTTACCATAGCATATTATTCATATTTCCCGTCCTGCTCTGTGGGTTGCCCACATGTTTAGGAATCGTTGGTTTCTTGTATCCTTGACTCCTGGTCATCTTTTTTGCATGTTCATGTCCATTTCCATGTAATATAGATTGCTTTGTCATTTTGTAGAAGCCCCATTGTTGTTTGTTCCTCGTAAGTTATATTTGTGATGCACTAAACTTTACCTTTCGCTTGCACTTTGCGATTGAAAATATTTTGTATTCTTTAGACTCGTTTGTAGTGCAACCTATAAACCATTTACCTAAAAATATTATTTTTGAAACTGACAGGATGAAAAACGTTGGACTTTGATGCCTCCATTGCCATCTTACGGGTATGGAAGGGAGCATCATGGGCCTCGGTATGGAAGTCTCATCCATGGTCAAAATCTCCAAGATGTAGTGATAACCGGTAAGATAAGATTAATGCTACTTTTGTATCAAAGTTATTTGCTACTGTGTATGACTCTGGTATTAAAAAGAGTAATCATTCTCCAATTAACTTGAAATGTGAAGCTAGAAAATATCCATTGAAGTCTAGCCGAAATATTTTTTTTTCTTTGGGCTTGGATTTTGTACTGGGTTGTTCTCCTCCTGATTATTTCACTCCTTCAAGAAGAAGAATATGCACCTTCATGTTTTTTTTATTTGGAGAGAGACAAAGGAGATTGGTTATGCAATCCAGTTGTTCTTGGAGCAATACTACATAAGAGTATCAAATAAAGAAGCTATAATTGATTTCATATTCCTGTTATCTGCTAGGTTTTCACTTCTCTTTTTATTCTTTGTTTACCAGTTATATTGGAGGGTATTATTCAATTTATTTACTATAACCTGCCTATAAGGTGAGCATAGCACTGAATTCTGTGCAATGATAACTAGGATGTGTATGAAGGTAGCAGCTGGCTAAAGGCTAGTGGTGGATCTCATGGTCATACTTTCTTGTTTCCTTGCTGAGAGATTGGTTCTATTATGGTTCAGGGTAAGGATAAATAGAGGAAATTGTGTTGCACATTTGACGAGAGGATACTAGAATCTACCTGTCCCAAATATGCCTGTAAAATTCCAGGTGATGCCCAGTTTAGGGGAAACTTGTCCTTTCTTTGTGTATTCTGGGAGGATGGAGGAGGAGGCCTAAAACTCTAACTCTAGAAAGCCCATCATAGGGTCATATATAATGTATGATATGCTTGACTAATTACAAAAGCATGATGCCTATCATATGAATAGTAAAAAGGTGAGCAAAAATAACTTATTCTTTGGGATCTGTTTCCATTTGGTGTATTTTTATTAGTAGTATGTTATGTTAGGGGGGAGGGATATTATAACGAGAAGAACAAAGTTCAGATCATATGAGAGAGATCCAACCAGTACATGTGATTGAAAAACAACTATCTAAAATGAGAAGTAGGAAGAATATATATTATTTGTGCAGAATAAAAGAGCCATAAAAATGAGTAAGATATATGGTGTGTTTCTTATTAAGTTTATGAGATGATAAATTTCTCTTGTTTATCTGTGTATGTTCATTGCCGGTAATTAAACTAAAATTTACCATAAATTTGCTCCCAGGTTTCCTTCTCATTAAGACATAAAAATGAGTAATATGATTTTTTTGCAATTTTTTTTTGTCTACAAGACATAAAATCTCACCTTTGATACCAAATTCTTTAATACTTAGATCTTTAGTTTTTCTTATTCCTTTTTATCATAAGCCATAAGAATAGCTTCTGAAGGTTCATAGAGGTGTCCCCAAATTTTTGTGCCCTATTGCTATTCATGTCTTTTAGCATTTTCTTCAAAATCACTTCAATCTTTTCATGGCAAAGATGAACTTCTGAGCTGCAGAAAAGTGGACATATATCGTGAAGTATATTTACAGTGTCCAGTGATCTATGATTAATCCCTAAATAATCATATGTGATCCAGAAATGATAGAACAATGCATGGATGTTCTAATTACCTTGCTTTCTTCTCCTATTGAACAGGACATAATGGCACAATTGATGGACAGGGTCAAACATGGTGGAAAAAGTACCGTCAAAAACTTCTCAACCACACTAGAGGTCCTCTCGTGCAAATCATGTGGTCAAGTGACATTGTAATTACTAACATTACTTTACGTAATTCCCCATTCTGGACGCTTCACCCTTATGATTGCAAGAACGTTACGATAAAAAATGTAACAATCTTGGCTCCCATATTTGAGGCCCCAAATACCGATGGAATTGATCCCGGTAAGCATTTTTCTTTTTTACTTTTGAGAGCAAGGTTGTCCTGTCCATAGTCATGAGCACAAGCTCGATAATATTGATCCTCTTATCAGATTCATGTGAAGATATGGTGATTGAGGACTGCTATATCAGTGTGGGTGACGATGGAATTGCAATAAAGAGTGGTTGGGATCAGTACGGCATTGCCTATGCCCGGCCTTCAAGGAACATTCTTATCCGTAACCTAGTTGTTCAGTCTATGGTCAGGTGTGTATTCTGGATACGCTGTCACCCTTCCAACTCATGATTATTAAATCTCAATATCAGCTGTTGATTTTCAAGATTTATTCCATAGTAGAAAAATATAATCAGACGGAAAGAAAGAAAAATCTCAACCATTTTTAAGGGTTTACTTAAAAGTTTTTATTTTTGAACTACCTCTGTTGATTAATACTTATTAGTTATTACAATAATGATTTCAAATATGTTATATTGTAGCAATGGTTTTGAGCTGCTCGTTTGAGTAAATCACTATTTGTGCTGAACAACTGATAATGTTTTGCAGTGCTGGAGTATCAATAGGTAGTGAAATGTCAGGAGGAGTCTCCAATGTCACGGTGGAGAATTTGCTTGTGTGGAACTCGAGGCGTGCAGTGAGGATCAAGACAGCTCTAGGCAGAGGAGGATATGTCAGACAGATAACATACCGCAATCTAACTTTTGACAACGTTCGTGTTGGAATTGTTGTGAAGACAGATTACAACGAACACCCAGATGAAGATTATGACCGAAAAGCTGTTCCTATTATACGTGATATAAGCTTCACTTCAGTCCATGGTCAAGGAGTACGTGTCCCAGTCCGTATCCATGGGAGTGAGGAAATCCCGATAAAGAACGTAACTTTCAGGGACATGTCAGTTGGGATATCATACAAGAAGAAGCACATCTTCCAGTGTGCATTTGTTTATGGTAGGGTTATAGGTACGGTGTTCCCACGCCCATGCGAGAATCTTGATCTGTACGACGAGCAAGGGCAGCTTGTTAGGAAGTCGACTTCCCAGAATGTGACGGATATAGATTATGATTTCTAAGGGGTAGAGTTCGGGTCGATTTTGGACCGGTTTGATATATCTCTTCTTGTGTTTTGTGATTCTGATATGTGGTATGGTTTACCAACTTCCTACCACTCCTGAATGTTTGTTTGATGTGGGTGAGTGGTGTTGGAGTATATACAGGCCAGTCGAACAGTTTGCAAATTTTTTTAGGAAAATGTAGCTAGATCCTTCAAGTGCAAGATGAAAGAAAAATAAACTCATTGCCACTAACTATGACACTGTTAAATGCTTATATCTTATCAATTATCATAGACCCTGTCCCTTTGTGTGTCTGCACGTTGTCCCTTCTCCCTTTACGTGCGTTGCCCCGTCTAGGGTTAGGTCCAGTTTAGGGCAAACCGCCGAACCGGTGGTTTAGGTTGACCTAAACCGACGGCTTAACCTACGGCTAAACCGCCTAACTAACGGGCGGTTTGATTAGTTTTTTTTTTTTAATTTTTAAAATGACCAAACTGCCAGTTTGGGGTTTTTTTTTAACAAACCGTTGCTAAATCGGCGGTTCCTAAACCTAAACCGACGGTGTAGGTTTAAGACCCATGTCTATCCCATCCATGTTCGGCGCCAGCCCTGGGTAATGCTGAGATCTTGGCCCTCTGTTTTAGGCTATGTCCTCACTCGTCATCGACCTTGTTCATTAAAGCGGTACACTCGCATTGGCCCCAGAGCATTCCAAACCATTCACTCATTGCCAGCCTTGCCCTTGTCCCTTCAAGCCATGCTCGGCGACAGGAACACAGGACACTTCACCCATAGGCACCACCAATATTCACGTGCCATATTTTGGGTTCGCTCGGTTGGTAGTTGTTGAAGGGTATTAAGCAGTTTATGGGTTTCCTTTAAATACCCGCCATTGTCTATTAACTTCTCTAAGGTTGAAAACATGTAGAAGGTGGAAATCATCCTACATTTGGTACCATGTGATCTTATAGCTCAATTGAACCCTAATTTTATTGCCGGGATTGATCAATATCACAAATGAGAAAGGTGTAGGGCCAAATACTCTTAGCAAATGAGAAGCGAGCACGGTACTTTTCAGCACTAGTATCGAATGAACTCCATTTGTGATACACCAAACTCTTATCCATTTTCAGAGTACAGGGGCTGAAACCACAAACAATACAAGAAACGAGAATCATGTCAAATCGAGTCGAGTCATGAAGCTACTTTTTATTGAGCATTATCACACGCCTAGGAAACTGAAGATCAACCTTCATGTCCCAAGAAAAGCTTCCACCTAAACAACATAATAGATGTCATCAGGGACAGAATTCTAGAGTCCAATAATGGAATAAAAACAAAGAAGCAATATTGTTGTAGTAATTTGTTCTTTAGCAGCAATTCACTCATTAGCTCTAAAGAAGTTTAGGAAAAATTATGTTAACTAGCATCAACTTTCACTTGGTTGCATTCACTGGCACAAACGACTGGGGAGAAAATAATCACAAACTTGGTTGTGTTCTGAGCAGCCAATAATTTCCAAAAGGAAAACATCACAAAATGTCAATACTTTTTCTATTTTCGAAAGATTTTTTTTTATAAAATCACTCATAGATTATACTTCTTTAAAGAACCTCAAACATTTGAGTGATTTGGAGAATTTCCATGTTATTATGGAAGACAAGATAGGCCATATCACAAAAAGCAACTAGGTGAAAGTTCAGGTTATTTGTCACAATTTTCCCAGTATTTTAACCTTGAGGACTTGAGTCCACGACATGCAAAGGAAAAAAACAAAGAGTTGCATTAATCTAAAGTGTAGTTAACGATGTCACAGTATTTGCAGAGTCGAAAGGATAAAGACATTGTTACAAACGCACGGACTAAGTTTGGTTGAGCTAGTAGGGTTCCCATTAAAATCAGATTCCGAATCCATTGTCACAAAATCAAGACTTGTTCCCACAAAATAACATAATAATACTCGTCTCTAAAAGACAAGAATAGAATAACGCAATACTAGAACCAGGAAATGGAAGGACACACCTCACATAGCTAAATCCTATTGCACGATCACTGCTCTAGAAGATATTAAAGGCACACAATGATCTAGTCAATCACCTTGGATGAGACGTTATTCTAAACTTAGTGATACCAATCAACCATCACTCACCGTGTAATTTATCAAGCTAGCTCTACATTCTAATGATGATCTACCAAATAAATTTTCATCTCCAAGGAACAGTGATTAAAAAGACCATACTCAATACACTTAGCTTTGTGCTTTCACAGTTTCACTTAATCCATCTATTAATTGTGACCCCAATGAAGGCTTCCAGAAGAGCACATTTTATCTCATTTCCAGCTGATGTACAAGCACAAGTTATCAACAGATTCAACAGCAAACAGAGGTTCAACAAGTAAACTAGTTTAGACTACCTGCACTAGCATATCATGGAATGAAATCTTAGGAATAACCATTTTCATTCCCTTCACGACCCCCTTAACCGTTACTTTCATTCCTAGCCTCCTAGGAAACAACCCTTTAATTTACTAAGAAGAGAGTAAGAGCTACGAACCAATGCCAAATAACAGAAAATCATATATGCCTTCATGACATTGAGTTTCTCTACGTCTCCAATTCTACAGATAGCAAATTAATTTAAAACTGTTAAGTAACTGATGAGGAAGAAAAATACAAAATATATTACCTGGTACTCCATTTCAATGGTGAGAAGAGTTAGAAGATGAAGCCGAGAATTTGTTATATGCAGCCTCACCAACAAGGTAAATTCCAAAGGCAACAACAGCAATGCCAAGGCCAGGAACGGAGTGACGAAACTGATTGGATAGAGATGGGTGCTTCCTCCATTCATCCCTCCTTCTAAAGAACTCTCCAGTTGTTCCAAGCTGCTTAGCCATCACTTCTTTCTCCAAAACCAGATTTAAAACTGCAAGAAATGATACTACGCTCACATAAAATTCATAATTAAATTGTATTACAAACAAAAATATCAACTCTTAACAGCCAAAATTTGTCAGGTTAATTAAAGTTGTACAAAACCAAAAATCAATTTAGCATAGGAAACCCTAACTTGGGTGGTGCAGATAATGAAACCGAAAACGAAAGAACATGACTAATCTCAGGTCAGCGAATAATTTCTAATAATAATAATTTTAACGAGATATTTACAATGAGCATTGATATCATCCATATCCAATTGATAGGCAATAGCATTAGAAATATTTTGGGAGTTTTCATTTCAAATCTGGTCGCCGAAATCGATGAAAATAGACAAATTATATGAACAATTTAGCAATATCAAATCATAAACAGATCTTGCTGAGATAAGAAAAATAGCTCAAGAATCTGAAATTCATATTAGAGATCGAGAAAAACCTTTGAGAGAGAGGATCGGGGTGGAGCGTCAGGATTGAGCCGAGGTAGCCTGGGTCGACACTTGAGAGATTGCAGCTGCTTACTGTAATGACTAATGACCCCATCAAATTTGACACCCACAAATGGGCTATTTTGGGCTAAACCGGCCCATTTTCCGGCCCATTTTATAGCCCATTTACGGCCCAATTCAAATCAAGCTTTTCTATTACAAAACTCAAGCAAATTCTTGTTTTGTTAGAAAACGTAAAATACGTGACCAGACAGGGTCGTTATTCAAGTTGAACGAAACAAGTTTTAAATTATAACCCAAGTTTAAAAATCTAATCATTTAAACCGAGCTTTCTCGAAAAAAGTTACTCGTATAACAACGCTAAAAATACCAATACTCAATTGGTTTAGTGGTTGTGGTGTTAGACTCCTTAAGTGTTAGTCTCGAGATTCGAGTTTGAATCCTCCTAAATTGGGCCATGACTTATACCCGTGCAGGATGTAGAGCGACAAAGCCGATCGAACCGAGAGCTACTATTAACCTTTCAATTTTAGATGATTTATTTTAAAGTGATTAAGTGAAATCGAGCTAAACTCGAATAGCTTATATCATATGATATATTGATATCCCTAATTAACAGTAATTTTGAGTTTTTGTAGATTTTGCAAGGCCAACAGTTTATTCAGGGTAAATATCAATTAAAGAGAATAATCAATAATATAACTTAAAAAGTTTGGTTTAAATAAAATTTTCTTCTAATATAAATTCATATACATTTCTCCTTATAAAAAAGGCTAAATAGTTATATGTAAGGAAAAAAATATTTTAAAATCGAGTTTGTTAATATATACTTAAGTCACAATTTTTCGGTATATCATCAAGGTTTAGTGATAAAGTGATGCAACACTCTAGTGTTCACTACTCTTAGTTTTCGTTTGACTTCTCAAACAAGATTGTGACGATTTTACAATTTCCGCTTCATCAATTATTCACAATCATATTAGCCGAAATTGGTCTCATCCCATGTCCTGATTCCAGCCACAACAAAGTCATGCATATTCAATCTAAAAACTACATGGTCCGTCTCAATCCCGTCTCACGTATAATAGCCGAAACATAACGTACGATAACCTCAACCTCGTCTCATGTCCATCCCTAATAACATGTATGAAAACACTTTTTTTTTTTTTAAACAGGATTTAACATATAGTGACGTTAACCGACCAAAAAGACGAACTAAGTTCAAAACTTTGTTTTAGTTTTGCGTTTCTCTCATATTACTGACTCACTAGTAATTTAAAATGCATAAAAATTCCAATTGAGAAGAATAATCTAAATTAAAATATCCTAAAATAAAAGTTTGAAAGTATGGTTTAAAAATATTTTCCTACTAAATATAAATGTTAATGTAATAAAGGAATGTTGAGATTTGATACTGTTTGTTTTTTTAAAATTTTATTATATAGTTTAAGGTCAGTAATTTTATTTAAATTAATCATTAGTAAAAATGCAACATGCGAAAGGCAACGGGTTATCCGGACTCCACTCCTAAATGTTGGAGTTTAATTTTTCACGATGACATGTAAGGGTAGGTCTCGTGCAAATTTCCAACCATGTACAAGTCTTATTCCAATCTTGTCCCGAACCCAGCGGAAAGATTGTAATCCCATCCCGGCAAAAAAAAATAGGGTCAAGATGGAGTATTAACTTCTTTATCCTGTTAGGCTAGTCACGTTTCACATATAATTATTTAAAATTTTAAAATATAAATTAATCAGATTCATGAATCATTATCTCATCCTTTAATTTCCTAAGAGTAATGTTAAAAATCAGATATTCGTCTCTTTTGCCTTATAAAATCACTCTCTTCTCAAAATAGGGCTACAATTGTGTCTCTTCTTCTCAAAATAGGATTACAACATCAACTTCATCGTTATTCACTCTTATAGTCTTGCTTATTTGATTTTTTGCAATTGCACTGCAACTCCGGTGATTCTATGTTTCTTCATTGTGCTCAATACTCTCAGTTTCTGCTCGACTTCCAAACAAAATAACGACTTTACAGTTTTCGCGTCATTGATTCTTCACAATCGTACTAGCCAATATTAGTCTCATCCCATTCCGTCTCAATTCCAACCACAACGAAGCCTTGTGATCAATCTAAAAACTACATGGTCCATCTCGATATAGTCTTACATATAATAAATGAGTTAGAACGTGGGATGACCTCAATCTCGTCTCGTGTCCAACCCTAATAACATGTATAACAAAATCTTTTTTTTAAACGGACTCAAATATAGTTACGCTAACCGACCAAACAAGACGTGTGGAGAATTATGTTCTCACATCGATAATATTAGGATAATTAGTATAGTATATACTGTAGGTGAGTTACTCCTCCTATAGTCAATTGGTTTTAGAATATAACCTTGTTAGACTTATGTGCTAGACTTGGGCCCAACGCGCATATGCGCTCATACGTGCGATGAACCCCCACGTCATATAAGACTTGTCAATATATTTCATGGTATCAAAGCAGTTCGATCTCTCGGGTCCTGACTTATTAGGCTTGTCGGCCTTAAGACTCTAATTGTGGACATGAACAATGATATTCCTGTTCGGTTAGGCTAGATGGTCTCAAGGCATGTCATCAAGTGTCAACCGAATCAAACTGTTTCACTTGAGGGGGCATGGGAAGGATGTTCCCACATCGATAATAATGAGATAGCGAGTCAAGTATATAAGATTGATGGACTACTTCTCCTATGAAACCCTGTTGGACTTGTGTGCTGAATTTGGGCCCAATGCGCATATGCCCTCGGACGTGCGATGAACCCCCACGTCATATAAAACCCGTCGAAATCTTTCATGGTATCAAAGCAGTTCGATCTCTCGAGTCCTGTCTTATTGGGCTTATCGGTCTTAAGACTCTAATTGCTGACATGGACAATGATAGTCCATCCGCATGGGCTAGCCGACCTTAAGGCATGTCGTCAAGTGTCAACCGAGTTAGACGGTTGTACTTGATGGAGCATGTGGAGGATTATGCTCCCAAATCTATAATAATCGGATAAGGAGTCAAGTATATAAGGTTGAAGAACTACTTCTCCTACGAAACCCTGTCGGGATTATGTGTTAGACTTGAACCCAACGCACATATACGCTCAGACGTACGATGAACCCTCACGTCTTATATGACGGCGAAATCACTTAAAAAACGAGCTAAGTTCAAACCGAAAATGGTGTACATTTCAAGGTCAACTAATCATCAATTACTTTATTCCTTAAACTCTCCTTGAATGCTTGATGAAATAAATGTTGTTGTGATGATGCACATGGGCGAGCGGCACCCCTTATCCCTTACCTTGCAAGTAAAACAACATAGTCTTAGGACATCCGTGAACTACGCCTAAAAGCGTTCATTCACATTACACACCTTAGGACAAACCTAACCTAACCACACACTAAAAGTCTATACCAAACTACCGTCAAAAGTGCACCATTGCACATGACACAAGGCAACACACAAGCATTCACTATGAATTCATTAATATACCTTGAGTTCAGATAAGGTGTTTATTTTCCGGTTCAAACCCGTATTTTAGGTAAGGCTAACCTAAATATTAGCTAGAAATATCCATTTTTGTTTGAACATGTTTGACCGTTTATTTAGGGTACATCTGGTGGCGGCGTAGCTAGAAGATTTCATTTGGGGGGGGATTTATGGGTATGTCCCTGGATTTCTACTCCATGTACCAACTTGACAACTGAAGTAATGTAAATATTATGTCATCTATATGAACTTTAACACAATTCAACAGGGTCCATGGCCCCTCCAACCCCCCTAACTATGCCACTGGGTACATTTGTTAAGAGACGTAGAATTTATAGGATTATAAAATATTATTTACACTTTTATAAACTATTTTAATAATCTCAAATACAATCTTCACTCTTAAATATAATTTTTTGATATAATCTAAAATAATTTCTTATCAAACACACTTTTAGATTCGATCTATAATGTTTACTCCAAATTTCATAATGTTTGAAAACTGGCACAAATCAATCCATACTAGTTTGATAAATTTTATTCTTTCGGACTGCACAATACGTGAATAATAGGTAGAGGTCTATACACGGTTTTGTTTTCTGATTCGGGTTTATCCATTTTCGATCTTGTATTGATAAACAATCCTACGTTGAGTTCAAAATTAATGTACGAACAAATCTCACATTCATTATGTCATATTTATTTTTTAATTAATAAAAGTAATAAGAAAAAAAATATTAAGAGCTTGTTAACTTGCAAAAAAAATTTCTGGGTTTATGTTATTTCAAAAGACATATATCTTTAAAATATCGAATAATAACGTTGAATATCGAGAGATGAACCGAAAATATCGGGATTGAAAAGTATAAGTCAAAAAAAGGGTTTTAAATACAAATAAATCAACAAAGTGAAAATCGTCTTGGCGTGAGAAATCTATATTTTAGTGGTTTATAAATACAAATAAACTCGTAAAGAAATAAATCGATTCTCAAATAAACATCCACAAAAATTAAACTCAAAGTTTATAAAGTAAATAAAACACAAATAAACCACACGTAAATAATACTTTGAATAATTTATAGTAGCTTCATAATATTATTCATCACCTACATAAATATTATAAACATGTAAATAATTCAGAATATAGTCCATAATTATCCAAAAAGTTGTACATTTTAAGTGATTTTTTTTTAATATGATATAACTAACCTTATTTTTCAGATGTTTTTGTATGTTAATAGCTAGAAAAAGGAAATAACCTTATTTTTGGGGCAAATTTCAGTATCGTTTGTAGTCATTATATTAATGTTTATTGCTTGATTTATCCCCTTTTCATTATAAATTACGTACCAAATACGATTATTATATACATAATAACAATAGTGACCATTTGGCTAACTCTTAACATATGATATGTAAGCTGTAGGCTTGACTATTAAGGCAACATACTTACGTACCTAACTTGTATACAAAAAGAGAACATAATGGTATTCTCTACAATACGTAAACCTATCAAAATGACGATTTTATAGGTTAAGGGTCTGTTCCTTTCCCAGATCTGATATGAGATATGAATATGAATATCACATATCTCATATCCCTCAACTCTCCCTATCAAGTATCTCTCTTTTGATTTACTTACCCATCTTGTCAAACATAACTATCAGATATAAGATCAATCGCTCTCAAGGTTATTGACCTCATCTTGAAGTCGATCCAGATGCCCCATAAATGCGCTATTCCGCGCCGAACTTATCAAAAAACGGAATCTCACAGGCATTTTTGGACAAAACGACTACCCTTCTTATATTCATGTCAATATCGATATCTGATATACTCATAATATGAGAAATGAACAAGCCCTGGTATATCGTTGTCCTAAATCAATAGTTGTGTGATTTACAATTCGTAAAATAGGAAAAAATAATCATAGTTTTAAGTAGGAGTCTTAATGAAGTGTGGATTTATCGTAACGTATAACGATTCTCAAATTTTGATTCGGAAGTATGATGTTTAACATCGTTCTCTTTATGAGACGAAGAAAAACATGGTAAATACTTTCGCCCAAATTTTATACATACAGAGTAAATCTCAGAATTTATTTTGGAGTTTCTAAAGTTAAATTGTTATAAATTTTTTGATAAGTTGAATCAATACTCTACCATTGAATTTAATTGATAAAATTCTTGAATATTGAATCATAATTTAATGTGATGGAGATTGTCTTTTTCTATATATGAAACTTTTTTTTAGCTATCTTTGGATTACAAGATCCCATTTATTACATTTTCTTTCAAAAGTAATTTTACATCAATCCTCACAAGACCAATATCATTGAATTTTCTTTTTAAAAAGAAAGGAGAATATATTTTAAAAGTAAATAGAGATTTGAAAGAATGTTACTAATTGTAGTATATATGACAATTATATATGGTGGTGATTTTCCAATCCATATATACACATAACCAAATACGGAATTTATCTTCTGTATATGTATCCATATATTATCGATATATTAATATACTTATACTAAAACAGAAAACTTTGATATCACATGTTAAGATGAAATGTTTCAAATAAAGCCTTATCTCATTCATGACTAATAAAGTGTATAAACACTTTACTAACAAAGAAATATCGATGTTACAAAATTTATTACGATATGAATAGAACAAAAAATCTTGATACACAAATTCAATATCAGAATCATATTACTGGATTCATGACAACGTGTATAGAGAAATTGATATTAAGAGGGTCTTTTAAAAATGGATCACAACATACCCGATTCAGATATAAAACGATATTGACCGATCAAATCGAAAAAGTCAAAAAAGAAAGAAAGAGTCCATTGCTTCCAAAACACATCTTTTTCATCTTCCTTGTCCTCTACTCATTCTTGAAACCCTATACACATTTTTGGTCTCTTCCTCTTTTTCCTCCTTCTTCTTTGTTGGGAAAGGAAAATAGATTCAAGAACCAACCCACAAAATTATTTTTAAAAAAAAACAATATCTTTATTTTCCTTTTTGCCCCAAATCAAGATCCAAAATCAAAGGAATCTCCAACTGTAATCCACTTGGAAAGATTTTCCTTATTTTTCAGATTCATAATTTAAATTATAAAACCCATTTCGGGTTACAAATCCAAATTCTTTTTCACCCTATCGAAATTTGTTTCGATTGTGTAATCCCATTAAGAGAATTTGGCCCTTTTTTCTGGGGTTCTTCTCGATTCAAGAAGCGTTGCCATATATACATATACATATATATATATATATTCTTCTGTTCTTTCTTCTTCCTCATGGCTTTTTCTATCACTTTGATTGACAGCAGATGCGTTCCTTTCAATCCCCAGGTTTGTTTCTCTCCTTTCGTTTCTTTCAATCATGGGTATCATTTGTTTGTTCTTGATTCTTCTTCCTCTTCATGATTTGATGTTTATTTTCAGATTTTATTATGAATTTATGCTTTGGTGGATATGGTGATGATATGATCGACGATTGATGAATTGTTTATTGTAGTTTTTATAAAAAGATTGATTCTTGCAAGATCTTGAGTTTCAATAGTGTTTCTCATGAATCCTAAGATCTTGTTGGGTCATGATTTTGTTCAACAGTTTTTGTCTGCTGTTGTTGTTGAAGATGATAGATCTGCATGTATGAGTTGTATATACGTAAAAAATTCTTCGAGTTTTCGGTTTTTTCTTGAAATAATGTCAAAATATTGATCGACGATCGACTATTGATGATTTGATTACTATAGTTATTTTGAAAAGATTCATTCTTGTGATCACAAATTTCAATCTGTGTTTTCAAGTAAGTAGTATAATTATGATAGATCTACATGTAGCAATGAGTTTGAGTTTTCGGGTTATATATATATATATATATATATATATATATATATATATATATATATATATATATATATATATATATAATTTTCGATAGATCTACATGTAACAATGAATTTTTGATGTTTCGGGTTTTATATATATATATATATATATATGTGTGTGGTATTTATGCTCTTGCTTATTGTGTTTGTGTTGTGTAAACTAGTAGTGACCACAAGAGTCCTTCTGCTCAAGCAAGACAACCATAGCTCAAGCTAGTTTGGATCGACTTCTAACCATGGACGAACACGTTGGCGGTAGAGTGACGAGAATAAGACAGATCGTTAGGTTGAAAGAGCTCCTAAACAAGTGGCAATCGGTAACACTTATGTCGAAACGCAACAACCTCAACAACAACAATGGAAATAGTTTACCCTTATCTCCGGATATGGGCATAGGGTTGAAAAACGTTGCGTATGATCCAGAAGAAGAAAGTTGTCAAACACCCGAACCACCACCAGATGTTCCGAAAGGGTACTTAGCCGTCTACGTTGGGCAGGAAAACCGTAGGTTCATTATCCCAACAACTTACCTTAGTCACAATCTATTCAAGATACTACTTGAGAAAGTTGAGGAAGAATACGGATTTGATCATGCCGGGGCCTTGACAATCCCTTGTGAGACCGAGACGTTTAAGTATCTTCTCAAGTGCATTGAGACTCATCCGGAGGTCGGAGAAGATCCCAATTCTTGTGTTGATCTATAATTCTCTACATCTTACGCTAGAAACCCAACAAAAAGGTTTTAGTTTGATTGATTTCGTGTTGCATTTGATTCCTCCGAGTTTTTATTTGAGGAGTCGGATTCGACAAACAAGAATGTAGACATTTGCTATGGTTGTTTGGATTTGCTCTTGCACAACATTCATTTTTCTTTGTTATGGTAATGTTGATTTGGGTTTGGGTTGCTTGTTCATAAGTTTCTCTCTTGTTATAAACGTGTAATGTACATGTAGTACTTAGTGTGACAAGCATATCA
This sequence comes from Fagopyrum homotropicum, assembly GCA_033239125.1. Classification (NCBI taxonomy): domain Eukaryota; kingdom Viridiplantae; phylum Streptophyta; class Magnoliopsida; order Caryophyllales; family Polygonaceae; genus Fagopyrum; species Fagopyrum homotropicum. Next base: position 156,722,343 of record BSWB01000003.1, read on the forward strand.
AACATTCATTGTTGTATTGAAAAAATGGCAAAAGAGTAAATACAAGTGTGGGTGATTTGGTGTAAGTTCTATTTGCTTGGAGATGGCGATTGTCTAGTACAAAATGTAAGGATTTTGCTCTTAATGTGTATTAGGATCTAATTACTAGAAGTTTCCCCAAAAAAACTCTATCGAAACCAATCCGTACATATTAAGCACAACCCGATTAGTACGCATATTAATGTATCATCGAAAAATTTAGAAAACAAAATGGTGTAATAGAGTTTTTTTTGTATCGAAATTTGAAGGCCCGTTAAAGGCGAAAATAGGGATCTCGCTCAAGTTCCCTCCATCAATTTTTTTGATCAATAATTTGGTCATCTCTAAAGCTTTCTTCAATCCGCCTGCAGATTCGTGTCCCTTGCATTAAATTGCTTCGACCTATACCATATACACATAACACTTTTTCGATTCGGTGTTGATCGGAACTTGTATGCATCTTAGAACAATAACGGACTAATGGAATCCAGGGAGAAAGAGGTACAATAGTAACATTGGGTAGATCGTGTAACTTGGGTAAATCGAGTAACTTTGGTAGATATAGTAATTTGGGCATATCGAGTAACTTGGGTAAATCGAGCAACTTGGGCAGACCGAGTAACTTGGCCATATCAAGTAACTTAGGCATATCGAGTAACTTGGGTAGATCAAGTAACCCTGGGTAAATCGAGTAATTTGGGTAAATCAAGTAACATTGAGTAAAGCGAGATAAATTAACATTCAAGATTATATTATCTATATGGTAATATTGACTAATTTTATATACGAACATTGTCTTTTCATTTTTAACAAGCGTTATTAGTAATAAAGGTCGGGTGTTCGATCCTGATATGTATAGTTTATATATTAACGACTAATAGTAATAGCTTACGAGACGTTAGAATATACATATAACGATGGTTAAAAAACAGAGATTCCAAATTTATAAATCCTTTCAAAGATATCATAAAAAAATTTAGAATATACAAATAACGATCGCTAAAAATATAAGCTAAAAAAATAATGTTAAAATAAAAATTAACGATTCTTTAGAAGTGGAGGAAAAATAAACGTTAAAAAAAATTCAAGTTCAAAAAGTATTAACGTTAAAAAAAACTAAACGTTCAAAAAATAATTATTTTGACTTGGTTAAAATAATGGTCATTAAGATAATATTTCAATATACATATAACGAGTTTTTTTTTTTTAAAAAAAAACAAAATTATATCGATATATAAAGTAATGATCTTCAATATATTAAACAATCATTAATTGATCTAATATTGTTATCAGAAATAAAATCTAATTCATCAAAAGTGTATAATTTAATTTTTATTCAGTGTTTAACGTTATAGTGATACAATGATGTTATATATAAATTTCAACTAAAATGTGGACTTTATTTATTTTAAAAGTTCTTTTGTCATATTCAGTCAAAAATTGTAACTTAAAACTTGTGTTTTAAAATTTATATTTTTAAAAGGTTGACTTTATTTATTCAAAAGTTTAATTGTCATATTCACTGAAAAATTGTAATTCAAAACTTGTCATCTAAAATTTATTTTTTAAATTTATAAGTATAAGTATATGTAATATTTCTAATTTGTTTAGAAAATTTTATTATCGTGTTAGAAATATTTGATGTCTTATATACTATTTTTCAAATTTTAATTTAATAATTACTATATTATTAAAATACACTACAATGTGTCGGACTAAATTAAAAATAAAATGAAATAATGAGAGAAAGAGGTCCTAAAAATTTTTCATTTTGTGAAATGGGCCTCTAATAAATTTACTACATAAAATAGGTCTGAAAAGTATAAACTAGGCTACTGTAGACATTGAATTGAAAAGAGAGGGGTGCAGGCTTTTTTTTGAAATGATTTGATGTTAATTTTTTGGGAAAAAAAACACTACTTACCCACAAATAGATTACCCAGGAATACATTACCCAGAAATTTTGAGATTACCCATAAATAGATTACCCAAGAAGTTTGACATTACCCAGAAAGTTTGACTGTTTTAGATTATCCCGAAATACATTACCCAAGAAGATGAGAAGTTTCAGCTTACCCCGAAATACATTACCCAGGAAGATGAGAAGTTGGAGATTATCAATGGATACAAACAAACACTGCTTACCCACAAATAGAAAATGTAAACAAACATTGCTTACCCACAAATAGAACAGGAAGTTTTAGTGTTTTAGATTCCCAAAAAGAAGAGATGAGAACTTTCAAATTACCCACAGATACATTACCCAAGAAGTTTGAGATTACCAAAAAATAGGTACAAACACTGCTTACCCAAAAATAGGAACAAACACTGCTTACCCACAAATACATTCCGGTGAAGAAGAAGCTCAACAAGCAGTCCAGATTTCTGCGTTTCAATGGGAAGAAGAAAAGAGCTGCATATGGATACCCAGAAATAAATTTAGGTTTGAAAGGAGGGAAGAAGAAGGGACAAAGGAGGGAAAAAGATGGGCTGACTGAATTGATTGGACTATTTTCTGATTTTTTCTACATGTCACCCATCAAATCAAATGAAACCTATGTCCCTTACTTTTCTGATTTTTTCTACAATAGGAGCCCATTTTCTAAATGAAATGATGAGAGACCCTAAATCTAAACTCTACATTGTAAAAAGCCCACATTACAAATTCAGCCATTAAAAATCAAGTCCGTAATCTCATACCGGATTGTAATGTCCACACATCCGATATCAATGTTGTCCATGTGTACGCATCTCTAAACTCAGATGGATTTTTGGGTCGTTCTATATGTATTTACACAATTTATTAATTTACGTTAAAATTCATCATCTACAAATTAAACAATATAACATAAAGTTTCAATCCAATCATAGCAACATTACAAACGAGTTCAACACATGAAAAAAAAAACAACAAAGTTACAATCCAAACACATTAAAAACAACAAGTAAACTAGTGTATTACCCGCACTTTGTGCGGGTTGGGTTTTAATAAATATATAATACTTAATAATTTATATGTATATTTTTGTAATAAAAATCTAGAGAATGAAACTATAATCATTATTATGATTTTTAATTCTCTTTTAAGTATTTATCTCTTCTAATTAATTATAAATTTAAATTGATTTTTTAAAATATGCTTGTTGGTAAAAAAAATCCGTAAAAGTTTAAAAACAATTTTTATAAAAATATTTATTTAAATAATTTTAAAAAAATTTAGAGATCAATTTTTAATTCATATTAACATTTAGAAATCACTTTTTAAAATAATTTTTTAGGCTTCGAGAAACATGACGTTGACACGTGGCAATAGAAGCTTCTGCTTTAATAGATATAAGATAAGATTATAATTACACTATCGGCGCATTACAAACAAGCGGGAAGGAGTAAGGAGAGACTCATATGAACCGGGTTGACACGTGCGTAAGAAACTAACCCTTACCCATCCCGTAAAGAAACATGTTGAACCCAATCTTACCAGACAAAGCTAGTTTTTTTATCGTATAGGCGTTCGATCCCATCTCTCATCTCATTCCCGTCCAAACCAACATCCTTACCTTAAAAGTGCAAAACTCATTACATGATTAGCCAAGTAGATCCAATTGATAATTAACTATAATATAAGAGGTTGATTTTATAATTAGATCTCATCTGAAAATTATGGAATTGGACCACTTTTGCCTGATTCACGTGCTTATATGTACATGTTGCTCGAATATGACAATAATATCATCTTCAATTATTACTTTTATTTTATGTGTTTCTTGCTCTATTGTTTATCATTTAAAATTTCATTTATAAATATTATTTTTGCTTTGCTGTATAGCTTCTTTCTTTAGTTTAAGTAAAGGTTTCAAATTGGACATATAACCTCTATTTTTTTTTTATCTTTTTTTAAAAATTAGAAACAAAATATTTTTTAAAACCTAATTTCTTTATTATTTATATCTATTTCTAATCAACTTTGTTTTTAATTATAGTATAATTGATGACAATATTAAATAGTTTTTTAGAACGTGGTAAATAGGACCAGGTATAATATAATTGATAATAACAGTGATAACATAATTGATGATAGTATAGTCGATGAATATAGTTGATGATAATATAATTAATAATTAAATTATTTTTATAATTAAGGGGCTAAGAATAATTTTTAAGTGTTTAGATTTTCAATCATAGTATCAAGTTTTTTTTCTTCATTAGTTTATAAATGTTTTTGAATAAAGGAGATATGATGAATAAAAATTCATCCATTATCTTAGTAAAATTAAAAATTTTATTTTTTCTTAATTTTACTTAAATTTAATAATCTTTGTTATTCAAAATATCCGTCAAAACTTTTTTTAGAAAAAACTAATTCAATCAACTACCGTTCAATTATAAATAATTAGTTTCGGTAAGCTATTGGTTTTGAAACGAACCCTTGACCATTATTTTTATTCAGCTTAATACACATGATAAATCAATTTTTATTAAAAATGTAATATATGAACGGGAATGATACTTGATTAGACAAAACAAGACAATTTACTCGCGGTAGGAACAGGAGTCTCAGACACACTCTTAGTGCCCTATAGGCGTAAGGAGAGTGTGCACATGCTAGCTTCTTGCAAAACTCGAGCATCGCTCTCATGATCATATAATTCTAGCCGTTGGATTCAATCATTGAATTTGGTTTCAGACACACCACAAACGCGTCTCTTGCATTCAATGAGAACGCGCCCTACATGCACACTGAGAGTGCGAACTCGCCAAAATTCAAACGTTAGAACAACGATGATACTCAGACAGACGCACCCGTTATCCGCTTGTATTTCACAACCGAATTCATATTACATTAATCTTTTATAACTTTTTGTCTAATCAAATAACTACCAAATAAGATGAATCAAGAATATGTTACTATGATAACTTACCAAAATCGATGAATCAAATAATCTAATTTTAATCCTTTTTTAGTACAACATTTAATTACAAAATGAGGTTGGATTAGATATTTTGATCATGTACACGTTGAATCGATAAGAATGGTTAATTGCATTCAACCTAAAAGTTGTGGTCTTCCATTGCCCTTCTCTCCTCTCCTCTCTCTCTCTCAAACGTCATTACCATCTTCTTCATCAATCATCAGCTAAACAATTTTTTGATGTTTTCTTCCACCTGACGCAATTCCGCCGTCAAGAGGAAGTTGGAGGATTCATATTTTCGATTTTCAATAGCACAGGAGTTTCGAATTCGACATTTCTGATTTCTCTCCCATTTCTTCCATTCTGTTTGGCTTGAATTTTCAGGTTTGTGCTTTTTTGGAGGATTGGAGATTGTTTTCGGATCAACGGGGAAGCATATTCTTGCAAAGTTTGAACGAAACGTGTGGTTCAATTTGACAAGAGTTTGTGTTGGGAATTTCGGTTTGGAAAGGAAGAAGAATAGACAAATGCTTTACCTGAAGCAGCCGAATTTCATAGAATTAGAAATGGGATTGAATGAAAGTTGTTTATGATTGGTTGTAAAGTGGAGGAGGATATTCGAATGCGAGTTTGAGGAATTTTTTTTGGCCCCCAGAATAAAGTTGGGGGAATTTAGGAATAAGGAAAAAGATTAGAAAGATAATAGAAAAGCAGCATTACAAAATGGAAAATGAGATTGAGAATGAAGAACCCAAGGTTCAAGCTTCTCTATCTACTCCCCAACCTTATTTACAGAACTTCAGGCTCTATGAGACGCAACTGGTAATCTTCTTTCTCCCTGTTTATTACAGTTTTTTTGGTTTTAAGGGTCGTGCATGGTTGCTCTATCTTCTCTATTGGATTTAGGCCTCTTGTTAGCATAATGCTGCTCTAGGCATTTTACTTTGCTTATGATCTTTTGGTGCAAATTTATTGACTGATGAGAATGTGAGATGCAAGCTCATTCATCCTCATGCATCTAGTATTTGATTGTTCTCTACCTGAACTGGTTATTTTGGTTAGGGTTGGAAAAGGAGGGATATTCATCGTTGAATAAAATTCTGTGATATAGAGGAAAATCATGATATTTTTACTTATTTTCTTAAGTTTGTAAGGTTGTTTCTTATGAAGGATGTAGCTCTTCACCGGTTCATCCTGTTATCGGTTTTAATTCGCTTTGGTTTTCATTTCATTTGCTTTACCGGTTCATCCTGTTATGAAGTATATTCATTGTTGAATAAAATTCTGTGATATAGAGGAAAATCATGATATTTTGACTTATTTTCTTAAGTTTGTAAGGTTGTTTCTTATGAAGGATGTACCTCTTCACCGGTTCATCCTGTTATCGGTCTTAACTCGCTTTGGTTTTCATTTGCTTTGCCTGATAAATCAAATATCTTACCGTTATAAAGAAACAACAGCATTTTTGGCAATAAAAAGATTCTTGATACGGAGTATTAATTGTGAATGTTGATTTGTGCTGATTTATCAACAATTTCAGTCCCTCAAAACTTAAGTTTGGTATCTTTTGGTGCACATTCCATGATTGACAAATGTTAACAAAGACGTCTTCTGTTGACTTCCTTTTTATAAGGGTTAAATCCCAAATTAATCAGTTGGAGTTTATGTTCATGCACCTTTGTTTTATATGTATAGCCTCGATTTTGAAACATAAAACGAAGCTGGCAATAAGGTCTGATAGAGTTTGGTCAACTTTCTTCTGGACTTTTTTTTTTGGGATGGTGGAACACATTACTGTGCACTTGTATAAGCCCTTAGGAATCTAGGATTGCTATTGCCTCTTATGCTCACCTTGTGTAAAAGAACCATTCATATACTGGTTCATTGAGTAGATGTGGTTAAACACGGAGAAATTATGTGGAGTATCTTGGTTGAACAATTCCTAATTGTTTGTCAGCATTCTCATAGTTTTTTACTTTATTCTTTTGCAGAAATTCTACTTGGTAGGTAGGGACAAAAATAGAACATATTGGCGAGTGCTTATAATTGATAGGTCAGAGCCCAATGAGCTTAATATTCGTGAAGATGCTACTACATATTCAGAAAGTGAATGCTCTGAGTTGCTAAGACGAATTCACGAAGGAAATAAGTCCACCGGCGGACTTAAATTTATCACCACTTGCTATGGAATTGTTGGTAAGATGAAGCCATCTTGATGGCTCACTGCTACTAATAAATTTAAATTATTGTCAGATGCTTAGAACTATTATCTGTGCTTTAGGTTTCATCAAGTTTCTGGGGCCATATTATATGCTGCTGATTACCAAAAGAAGACAGATTGGTACAATTTGTGGGCACACAGTATATGCTATATCGAAAAGTGAGATGATTCCCATTACAAATTCTTTGGTCCAGTCCAGTATGGCTATTAACAAAGATGAAAATAGGTACTGCTGCGCATCTGGTAGCTATTTTACCTGGTCTTTAAGCATTATCTGTGAGGTTCTAACAAATTCAACTTAAATTTTTTTAATAAATTGCTGATCCTGCTGAAACTAGTTCGTTTGGATGGACGGTATTCTAATCCTGATCTTCTACTCTAGTAGTTGTATGTAGTTTGTGTGTCTTCCATTTTGTGGTTCTGTTATACTTTGGCATTCTTTTGATGGAAAAATTGCACCAGATAATACAAACTTCAGAGATGGTAGCATTCTATTCTATAGTTTGGCCAATAAATCCATTTTTGGTAATATGCTATGTAATCAAGTTTATGAGAGATGTAAGATCTAAACGAGACACTTGAATATATTGACTGACTAAGTCACTGTCACTAGTATACATGTCATTAATAGAATAAATGGATAACAACTACAAGTCTACAATCCCCAAAGTTCATATTTTTTTAAAAATATTATAAAGTTGGTGCATAAAAGACCACCCGTACTTCATTTTATTAAGAGGAAGCAGAAATAAAAAAAAATCCTTTAGAACTGATGGCAGATAATCCACCGTTAATATTGCAGGTATAAAAAGATTCTTTACATGCTGGACCTCACAAAGGATTTTTTCTTCAGTTATTCCTATCATGTCATGCGCGCATTGCAGAAAAACTTGCATGATAAACAGTCAGGGCAGGTTGTGTATGAAACAATGTGCATATGGAATGAATTTTTAACGCGAGGAATTCGAACCCAACTTCAGAATACAGTATGGACAGTTGCACTGGTCTATGGTTTTTTTAAACAGGTCAGCAATTTTCTCCCTTACAACAATCATGCAATATTTGTTATTTGGTCTCACATAGAAGTTTCAAAGTTCTCCTTTGTGAATGAATTAAGAGATTTCCATTCATTTAGCGCCTTTTGAGTTCTTGAATGTGTATTATGGCATTGAAGTTATACTTTCCTGGGAAGTGATGGATGCAATTAGAGGGTCTTGCAGATCAATAACCATAATAATGTAGAAGATAGAGCAAAACTATTGTACACTTGTACAGGTTAATCCTCTAGAAATATTGCGTTGTGTCAACAAGGGAAGATGTAGTACTGGTGATAACTTTGACTCTTTGTGTGCTGTAGACTGCAGGATTGTGTAACATTATGATTTACCCTCTCTGAAGTCTGAACATGCAGGCCATTAGTTACTTCTCAATAAGTAAACTTTGCTTTGCATCAATTCAAAGTGATAACTTCTGGTCTCTTTGTGGTGATGTATTAGTTGTTTCTTCCATCAAGAGAATAATGATAACAAAAGGCATCTATTGTTGGTGACTGCCTTCACTTGTTCAGTATCATTTGTTGTTGCATGGGTGATTACACTATTTCCCTTCCATGGGAGGAACCGATTTCAATGCTGCTGCTGTCTGCTTGTTTTCCTTCTACTGGAAAGCTTTTTTTTTGTTGACCTTCAATATTATTGTAATGATTAACTGTGAACACTTTTGCGGTCATCAAAAGTTCATCTGTTCACTAATCCCATATGCTTACGCAATGCAGTCTACACTTTCTGCTTCTGGACAGGACTTTAGACTGACTCTAATTGCTCGACGATCACGTCATTATGCTGGTACCAGGTTGGTTGTTTTGGTTCTTCTCTGGTCTCTCTGACATACTTAACTTTTTTTTTCAATATGTAAGATCCATCGTAGAGATGAATGTATTCATCTTTATTTTAGACGGTTAGAGTTGCATTTTCTCCCTCTCTTGTTTATGCATGCACTCGTGGGTAACTGGATGGGGGTGGCAGAGGTAGTTTCCGAAGTTAGTAAGTTTGTTAGTATCAGTATGACTATGTGGACTTTTATCTCTGATTAATGGACAAAACAAACTAAAACTTCTCTACACATAAGCTTCATTGTGCCACGGGGATTCGGGAATGTCAGGTGTGGCATTGGGATGTCATCTCCCGCAGTTACAATTATCGAGAGGCTGTATTCCAGGACCTTTGTACACTTTCTGCTCTACGAAAGAAGCATAGGACATTTGGAGAAGATGACAGCTATAAATTGACATAATTTCCATTTCCAGTATTTGATTATGTGAATTTAGACAGTTTCTTATATTACATGTTTAATCTTTGTAAGACAATTCTATATTTTGAGTTCTTCACACCCAAATCTAATGTGCCAACTTTTTTGATCCTTGGGATTAAGGTATCTAAAACGAGGTGTAAACGAGAAGGGGCGAGTAGCAAATGATGTTGAAACTGAGCAGATTGTGTTTGAAGATGTTCCTGAAGGATCTCCTGCTCGCATTAGCTCTGTTGTTCAGAACCGTGGCTCCATTCCTCTTTTCTGGTCTCAGGAAACATCACGCCTAAATCTTAAGCCTGATATTACATGTATGTTCTCCCTATTTTGAGATGCTTAAGCTGATTTGCACTGGAAACTCATGGTTCTTATGTTGTTTCTTGTTTTTTCTTTTGTAGTATCAAAGAAAGACCAGAACTATGAAGCTACTAGACTTCATTTTGATAATTTAGTTAAGAGATATGGAAGTCCAATCATCATCTTAAATTTGATCAAGGTACTTTTGTGTCTCCGTGATTTAGGGCAGGGAATGTACCTTTTAAGTATTTCAGGGTAGAGACCAAGTACTTCAGTCTCCTTAGACATCACAAACTTTATTATATAATTGTTGATAGCATTGTTATATCACTTATTGCCTGCTAATGGATATCATTGTTAATTAAGGGTAAGGGTATTTGAATCCCATATGCCTAGAAGCACAATTTGATGCACCAAATCCTCAAATTTCTCATTTTGTTGTTTAAATAAACTGTACTACATATAGACAAATGAAAAGAAGCCCCGAGAGTCCATTCTCCGCGGAGAGTTTGCAAATGCAATTGAAGTAATTAATAAGGACTTGGCAGAAGAAAACCGCCTCAAGTTTCTTCACTTGGATCTGAACAAGCATTCAAGAAGGTTTTTTCTTTCATTGAAATATTGCTGTTATTGTCATTGTTCTTTATTAAACATTCTCATGAAGATTGAAATTTCTTAACAAGACATGAATAAGACCACTCATATTTTCCGTTTGTATGGGTTTGATTTTGTACAGCAAAGCTACAAATGTTTTGGTCCTTCTGGGGAGAGTAGCTGCTTACGCATTGACTCTGACAGGGTCTTTTCACTGCCAGCTTCATCCATCATCTGTGCCTGGAGATTCTTCGAGTAGCCCATTGTCCGAGTAAGTGATTTAATATGTAGAACGGGCGTACTTCCATATTTTTTAAGTGAATGCTAGGATTTTTTTATTCTTTTTTCATTGTTAGGACTTGTATAAATAACTATAAACTTTTTGGCCATATTTAGTTTTTTACTTTCTCTAGACTCCAGAGTTTTATAGTTTAATGAGTAATTTGTTTCATTGACATGCTCAATGTTTCCTGTGATTAAGTGGCACATCTGGTTAAGTTTTATACTCAGATCTTTTGCATTGAATATATCAAAGACTTCATTATCTCATATAACACGTTCTATTGATGGCAGAACAGTTATCATTACGTGTTGCACTTTTTGAGAAAAATAAGAAACAAAAATTATGCTGCTTCTTTAAATTTCAAATAAATTTGAATAAGATCTAGTTATCTTCTTCTAAACATATAACCCGATCAAACTAACTCTAATTGCAAAGTACTGAACATCTTATCTCCACTATTCTCTGTTGTTTGAGTAGAAATATTTGCCCATGGTGCATTATAGATGACTGAGATTCATCATTGAATGTGAATAGTTTTCAAACATACAACCTATAAGTTCTTGTGTAATACTTTAATCTCCTTGCCTTGACTTGGAGGTTCGTGAAGACAAAACCTATATTTTTCATGTTCGAAACCTGCCATTTTCACTGGGAGAGGTACCCTAGAAGTAGTTCTTTTAGGTTCATATCTTTCTCATGCTAATGTTTTCTTCTTTTAGTACTGGGTTAAGTTTGACCGTTCATGCTCACCTCTCTCCCCTTTGGAATTTGGAGCATGAAAAAGTCACAACGTGACAAATTAAAAAATCTTGAATTTGAATTATTTGATCAGGTGATATCTACCTGTGTCCTGGAGGCATGTTTGATGAAATTTATGGCTTCCATGGTTAAAATAATTAATTTTCAACAACATTTTTGTCTTTGTCTGCCAGTCTTTCTATAGGAACAACTAATGTTTTAAGCTTTCGTGTAGGAATCTCCGTCTAAGTGATGATTCTTGTGAGATTCAAATTGTCAATGAAGATGCCAATGATGTTGCATGTGATGCTAGGGACGATACAGCTAATGTTAAATCTTCTGATAATTCAACTTTGCAAAAGGGTGTTCTAAGAACGAATTGCATAGATTGTCTAGATCGGACAAATGTTGCACAATATGCTTATGGACTAGCTGCCTTAGGGCACCAGCTTCATGTGCTAGGAGTCATAGATTCGCCAAAGATAGACCTAGGTGCTCCCTTGGCTGATGATTTAATGGCTCTTTATGAAAAAATGGGAGATACTCTTGCTCACCAGTATGGGGGCTCAGCTGCTCATAACAAGGTATTTTCCAGCTTCTTAAACCAGAGTATTTGTGATTGTTAAAGTGAGCTCTACATGCTTAACTATGCTATCTGTTTTCTTTTTGCTACACCTTATATTAATTTGGCAACTTTTGTTGTAAAGAATCCACATTGGAACCGCTGTGTGCGTAACTGGTACTGCTGATTACTTCTGTTTCTAACATGCGATCGTTTCTAGTTTCCACACATTTTCGGCCTTCCTTATTAATTTCTTGACCTCTATCAGTCTATTTCGTTGCATTTCGGCTACACCTCCCTGTTCACAGGTGTTATGCACTTAGGCTGTAACTCAGGTTCTGAAAACTAGATTGGAAAGTGAAGAACCTAAGCTTGTCCAGGGAAGAACCAACAATATACCCTGTTCCATTGGGGGAATTACACGAGTTTGGATCCTCGAAGTTTACTTCAAATCCACCGGTGAAGTTTAGAAAACCCTACACAAAGGGATGAATCCTAAACAAGTAAATTATAATATAAAAAATATGGAGAGAGGAAAAATTCCGGATATAGATTTATACATTTACCCAGATGTGTAAATCAGTGGCAAGATTCGGAAATGCGCATTGCTGCCTTGCAAATAAAGATTAGTCACTAGTCACTACTAGCAAGAGTGACACTATAACTTACGGAGGACTGATAGAGTTAGGTGCAAAAATAGAGATACAACAAGGAAAAGTTAATACTCAGGGGAGAATTGGGAACTTGTCTGATCTCATCTTCACTAAAAAAGCAAGAGAAGAACAATCCAGTAGAGAGATTGTCGCTAGGTGGCCCCAGGCACACTGTCACCTGTGAAGGCAAATATCTCCTTAATTTGACCTACTCCTTAGCTGACCCAAAATGGCCCTCCAATTGAGGTAGAAGTGAGGTTGCAGGAGGCTTGGGAAGCCGTGAATCAGTGATATAGGCTTCCTAGGTGCATCTACAGGGTACTGGACTCGTCTGATCTCAAGAAGTTTCGAATTAGAAGTGTTTATTTTTTTCTTAGATTCAAAACGAGTTGAACCCTTTTAAGTCCATTTTTGTTCTCTCAAACTATGTGATCACTTGTTAATTTTTATAATGCACATTTGCTCAGTACTGTTTACTGTAGATTGCATGTCATCCTAGTTATGCTTTTTAACTTCTAGACTTGAACCATATTATTGTTGCTTGTGTATCAAACATGCACCTTATACCTGTTGCTATAAGGTTCACCAAGTTTTTCCCCTAGCTGTTTTTACTTTGGACATTGCTACCTATCTTGATTCTATATGTCTTATATTGATACCATAATTTGATTCATCTTTACTTGATTTAGATATTCTCGGAGCGACGGGGTCAGTGGAGAGCAGCAACTCAGTCACAGGAATTCTTCAGAACCCTCCAGCGCTATTATAGCAATGCCTACATCGATGCAGAAAAGCAAAATGCCATTAATTTGTAAGTTTTGCTACAGCCTGAAGCAACTCTCTTGAAACTATATGAGTATATGTCACAGATTAACTGCATTATTAGTTCGTCCCAATGACTGCATCGTGCTTTTATTAGCTATGCATGGGTTATTATTGCTTCCGTCGATTTCCTTTTTATTGATGTACTTTACCTCAGAATGACCAAAATTGAATAACTTGTGCAGGTTTCTTGGGCACTTTCAGCCTCAACAGGGAAAGGCTGCTATATGGGAGCTGGGCTCAGATCAGGAGTATAAATCCGGATGGAATGCTCATTTGGGATATGATGGAAGGTAATTTGCAAATTCTAGAAAAACGAGTGAGTGAGTGGCTTCATACTCTCAAAACTCTGTACTCATTAATGCTGGAAGAAACGAATATATATTTCTTTTCTTTGTTGTATCATCTTTATTAAGATAATAATCATGATTCTGAAATAATTTTGAATCATATTTGTAACAGAACTCTATTTAAGAGATGTTGGTCAGATGGGAACATTCTTCGGAAAAGCAATTCCCCTTCAGCTGCCACAGAGGCCAGACAACAGAAGTTTTCCACCAAGATTCTGTTGGAGTCGTCTCCTGATGTCTCTGCATCTGAAAGTGATATATCATACTCAAGGTCTGATTCACTGATGTCGTTATGGACATTGTAGTATCGGGTTACCTCTACTTGTTGGACAACACTAAATTTTTTTCTATTTACATGGTTTGACTGAAGAACTAATTGGAGATTCCTGCCAAAACTATTTACTTTTCAAAGTTGATTATTTTACTTGCTCTGATTGCTTAATTTGTATTATTGGGGCAGGAATATTTGGCCAGAGGAAGTTCATAATCATTGACTAGGAATTGTTTTCATGCATTCAAAAATCGTTGAATATCTTTTGTATATCCTCGTCCTTTTCAATATATTTACCTTTGGTTAAAAAAATGATATGAACTCTTGGGGTCACCAATTCAGCCTTGTTTACCTCTTGTTTTCTCAACTTGCTTGTACAGGTCTTCTTCCTCTATGACAAGCAAACAGCTTTTTGGGGATGATCAAATGGAACAGACCCCTGACAATTGTATCGATATCCATGAACGAATGGAATCATCTGACTGCTCAAATTTCCTTGATCTGGAGTCGCTTTCTTCTGTAGGAAACTCATGTGAGGATCTAATTGACAGGTAATTCCTGTTAAATTTACATACTACTATGTAAAGATTATCTGCTTTTTGAAAATAAAATTAAGTGGACTCCTGTTTACTGCAGTTGCATTCTAATATTCATTTTTAGCTGATGCTCAAATGGTCTAGTTGGTATCAGAATCTGTTCGTGATCATTGACAACTTCTTGTCTGTTCTTATTGTACCTTTGGTTCTTTAACCATTTTGATACACCTTCATATTATTTTCCTGACCACTGGCATATAGATATAAATAACACTATCTATGAATGATTTCTAGACTTCTAGGCCAAATGTCAATGTCTTAATGTCATACTGTCACTTGGAAGTACAAGCAGGAGCTCCAAGCAATTCTTAGCAATAGTGTTACATCTTGTACAATAGGGTTTTAGCAATAACAGACTAACAATGTTCAAGATGGCTGATTTCTTTTCTCGTGTTGACAAGTAATCAGAATATCATTCCCGAACTGTCACATTTTCTTCAAGATGGTTAATTCCTCATGTTCTTTTTTTTAAAAGTCGCTGCAGGTCAATGCTCATGAACTCATCACTTACTGGCCTGTCTTTCGACAATGTTGTGAATGAAGAAGTGGGAGAAGCAACACCATCCACCAGCGAGTACGGATTGGGCATGAAGGTCAGTAGTTACTCTGAATATTTCAATTTCTTTCCCTCATCTACAAGTAACCATATTGACCTTATGTTAATTGGAGGAAGCATGACCCGAGATTGATTAAAATATCTCTCATTTTACCTTGATGAGTTTTTCACATCAGGACGAGTTATGTGCAACTGCTATACACTACCTTTAAACTGTTTTTGATAAAGCATGAAATAACTAAAATGTATTAATTTTTTACTTAATTTTTCATCAACCTTCACAACCAAGGAACGGAAAATAAACGGCTAATTTTTTCCTTAATTTTTCATCAATTTTATAAATGTCATCAATGGATTGTGGCAATGCCCTTGAGAGATTGAGATGCTTATAACAGATCTCCTTGTTGAACTTAAAAAATTCAACTCAGTTCATATCAAGCATATCCTCAGAGAAATCAACGGTGTAGCTTTAAGGCTGACTCAACCTGGACGCTTTCCTCCACATGTTGACATTTATGTAGATCTCAAACTTAATGCTCTCATCCGTAAGGATGCCTTAGGATGAACTACTTCTCGTGATAAATTCATCCTAATTCCTTTCTGTTTTTTTTATTATAAAATGAATGGAAAATAAAAGGTCAAATAACATAAATTATTGACAATTCTTGTAACTCAACGTCTACAAATGTGAAATGCCCTATATATTTCATCAAAATTCAAAGGCTAAAATGCTTTATATACTTGATCAAGGGAGTATTTTCCACAACATACTTTTGTGATAGGTGCATCATGCATAAGCTACATTGCCTATGCACACTTTTCATACTAAGAAGCATAAGCTAAATGAAGTGTTGTGCTTTGTGTGAAACTTTACACTTATATTTCCACATGATTCCAATCTTGTTTCAGGGGGATCAGCAGACGAAAACTGCGTCGTCCTACAATGAAACTGAAGATGACTCCTCCGACAGCTTTGCCAGATGGGTCACGTTCGGTGAGGCTCTCTGCCATTGAAGCAGAGCTCTGCCCAGTGGCAGTATGAGTATTCCCTAGAATTCTTCCAAGGGTGAAAGAAAATATAAGATATTTTGAAACCTCCATGAGTTACTTTCTTGCACATTCCGTTATTCCTATTAACACAAAAACTTTCCAATATAACTACCCAAAAATTCTTCTCCTTTGCGTCCTTATCGGACCGATTTCTTTATAATTTTTGTAAATAACTATATGTTGCTCTAATTCGGAGCCCTGTGTATCTACCATACATTTTCCGTTTCGTTAGCCAGGAAGTGAACTGCAATTGTAGTTCAAGTGAGTCTCTCCTTGCTACCAAGTTCTTACATTGTTCAAACATGTAACATAAATGCAGATGGCATAGCATTCAATAGGGAGTGGCGCAATGTACATAATCCTAGTGATTCTAGGTTTATTTGCTTTGTAATTACTTTTCTTGAGCTTTGTAAAGGTTATTCATTTCTATTGTTTGTGATCATGATCCTGTGGAAGAAGAATGATTGTGGCCAGAGTAATGACAAATTTGCTAAATTGTTTGGACAACAAAGGTGGTTTCATGGTATGGAATGTCTAACATTGTAATATGATGGCCAGATACACTGAGGATATTGGTGGGTGCTTACTTGTGAACGGGCTTATTTTTGAACGAGTTTATTCGGGCATAAACCTTTAAAAAATAACCTCCTCAATCCAATGTTATTTTTCATGGTGTTTATTTTTTCTTTATACCCCAAAGTTGTCCTCGTTCGTATCTTTACAAATCTGACCATAACATTCACCCGTAACCTCTCCTTCAAAACAAGCACATCATTGTCGTCCACACTCCACAACTAGTTTGGATTCTTCGATTACCCTTCGATTCATATCTAAATTGGATTATTCTATAATCTTTTAGCAGTAAAAATGGATTTTGCACTAAAATAAACTAAAATAAACCCATAAAAAAACCCTTAAAGTAAACATACTTATCAGAATAATATATATAAACTTCACAGGTTTATAAACCTGAAAATAAACTATAATCTTATATAAACTCATTTAGTTTATAACCCTGAAAAAACACAAACTCGCATACCCTTAGAAATCTGTCAAATTAAATTTTGATACTCAAGAAATTCGACTAATGACATTATCTTCAATAAGCCCGTAATTTCTTTGGCATATTTTTGAATATATTATTTTGAACAAGCTTGCAATCTCCGGGCCGGAAAAGGAAGATGCATTGTCGACTGAGGTGCTACAACAGAATGATCTCTCCTCCATGATCTTGGGTTTCGTGCACCGGAGATTTGTCAAAGATATGGAGCAACAAAGACGAGATCACCTTATCACAAATTTTTACTGTGTTTTGAACAAAGTACGAATCCTTCTCCTTTTTTACAGTACAACTTTATCAACCAATCCTTGAAGTTTTCAATGACGATATGAGACAATTTATGAATTTCATTGTAAACATATCTCATATCAGTATCAAACAGCTTCAACAAGTTGATGATATAATTGTAAAGATCGACAGGAGAGAGGGATTCAAACATTTTCCAAAAACAATATTACCTTACAATAAGGTGATTTCATCATCATTGCTCATATCTTTGAGAGACCTCCGATTTAGCTACTTCGTCCACCACCAGCTTGGTATTGTTTGTGACCTATTAACTCTCTTTTTGAAATCGACGACTCCGGCGACAAAGTGCTCTCGGCTGCAATTTTATCATTCTTCGCCATCGTCGGAGCTTGCTGCTTCTTTATCTCCGGAAACCTAGAGTCAGAGACACAATATACTTATGTGGATCGTGATTTAGGGTTTTATACAAGAAAAGTTCGACTCCTCGTTCTTCCCCCCGTCTACGACTCCTCGTTCTTCTCCCCTACGACTCCTCGTTCTCCCCCTCCCATATCTCTCTTTTTGACCTCTCAGATCTAATTTAAAATTCCAACTCCTACACGTAAACAATTTAATATTGTTTGTTGAAAAAAAAAAAATAAAAAAAAAATACTGTTTTGAATACTTTTTTTTTAAAACCCCCAATTTTAGTGGGAAATGTTCAAGTACGGTTTCGCGGCTGCGTGTGCGGTTGACGCGTGTTCCACAAAATTTTTTTTTTTAAAGATTGAAATTTTTTTTGAATTATCATGTTGTAAGTTTTACACTATTTTCTTATAAATTTTGAACTATTCGATTATATGAACTATTATTTTTTAATACATATATCAAATTATTTATAAATTAATCGTTCATATCAACTATTCTATTATAATTCATAAACTATCATTTTATAAGTTAAACACTATCCTTTATAAGTTTTACATTATAACTATTCTATTATAATTTATAAATATCCTTTTATAAGTTATAAATTATCCCTTTATAAGTTTTAAACCATCGTTTTCATTCGTTTCTAGGAGAAAAAAAAATAAAAAAAAATTGAGACACGTGTCAACCGCACGTGCAGCCGCACAACCCTTTTAGTAATAAGCAACTTCTTTCTAGTTTTAACAAGAAATTTTTTAAAATTTATGTATGTTGAGGCATAAAATTTTCAAATTTAGATCCCTGCATGCGCACCAAACGAGCTGTAAGTTAGATAACTTAATTCGTTATTTTGTAAGGTTAAAATGTATAAATCTGGAAAAAAAAAATAGGGATATAGACTATAAAGTACACTTGTGTAAAATCATCGATCAAGGGTTGATGTATTTAATTTACCAAAGCAGTACCCATCGATAAATATGATTGTTATATGAGGTGAACGAGACAACAATTTTGTTGTTAAAAATAGTATTGTTTATAAACGAGTTGAGTTTGAAACGAACCTAAATTTTAATTGATTAGAATGTGATTCATAATCTGCTCGTTTAGAAAGTGAATGAGTCCGAGTCAAGCGTTTTCCGACATGAGCTCAAATATCTCGACTAATATAACATTCCTACATTGTTAATCAATGGAAATAAGTCAAGCTTTAGCCAAATGAGTTGAGTTTTGACATGCTCAAATTAGTCTTGTTTATAAACGAGCCGATTCCAAGCTTAAATTGAACTAAGATTTACAATGTATTCATATTCGGTTTGCTAAAAGGTGAACAAGTTAAAGCCGAGTAGCTCGTCTCAACCTTAAGGTAGACATGAGTCTCAAACCTAAACCGCCGATTTAGGTTTGCGAACTTGGAACCGACTTTTAACCAAACCACCAAACCGGCGGTTTGACACTTTTTTTATTAAAAAAAATATTAAAAAACTCAATCCGGCGGTTGTTTAAACCGCCGACCCGCGGTTTGGTCAAAGCTGCAAACCTAAACCGCCGCCCGCCAGTTTGACGGTTTAGCCCAAACCGAACCCCTATCCAACTTAGGGATAGTTTTGTGTAAATTTATGTATAAAGGGTGAATTGATGTAATTTGCCAAAGCGGGACCCACTGGCACCCTATTCTATCACATTCACCACGCCAAACCCTCAACCCCAACCACCTCGCAGAGAAATCAAATCCTTCACTTTGGCTCCTCATCCATTTCTCTCTCTAATCCGCCATTGACAGACCTTCCAAGCTGCAATCTGTCCAAACTCAATGGCGTTGCTTCTTCGAACTCCATCCTTTCGAGCAAGTTCGCCGTTCCTGACCACCGTCCCTTCGAGTTCTACCAACTCCACTTCTTTTGTTGTGAATTTTAAAAAAAGTCACAAATCCAAACAAATTTGCCTCTACGCTCAGTTTCTCCATCCGAATTTATCCCGGAAATCTAGGTTTTGTAATACTGTGAGTTTCTCTTCGCCTGGAGAAGCTACTGAAACAGCACCACAGGGAGCCGAGATTCAGGTTGCATTCTCTTGTGATTCTGGATATAGAAATTCTGGTGGTTACGTGATTTGAGCTTTATTCCATACATTCACTTCTCAGTTTTGTGTGATTATCGAAATGAAGCTTTGAAAAAGTGACTTGCTTGAATATAGTATAGTGTTGAAGGAAATCTGACTTAGCAGTATGAATCCTTGTAAACTGAATCTCCTCCATTTACTTGCTGCAAGAGTTAAGACAATCCTTTAGTTGTTGAGAAGTTCGCCACCACATTTGCGCTATCTACTAAGGAGAAGTGCAATCCTCTTGTGGCAAGTTTGCCACCACAGATTGTATCCTACATGTAATGGTATTGCAATCTGCAAGGAACTTAGACTGCTAGCTTTATCTAGTGGGTATTTTGTAGAAGATGGGAAATTAGATTAATTCTAAATGAAGTGTCAAAGCTTTGCATCATTTCAACATCCTTGTTTTAAATTAAGTAGAAGATAGTGCTGTAAATGTATTGCCTATCATGTATGACTATAAGATGTTTTGCTTTTATTTTGTCAGCAGGATGTTCCTGATAGTGATGTTGGTGCAGAAGCGAGTGAGGCAGGTACCATTGATGATGGTAAAGCTGATGCTGATGAATTACCAACTTCAGCCATCATTTCTTCATTACAAATATACAAAGAAGCTGTGAAAAATAATGATGAGTCAAAACTTGCTGAAATAGAGGCATATCTTAAGTCCATTGAAGATGAGAAAAATGATCTCGAGAAGAAGGTGGTGTCCTTATCTGAGGAAATGACAGTAGAAAGGGATCGTGTTCTCAGAATCAGTGCAGACTTTGACAATTTCCGGAAAAGAACAGAAAGAGAGCGCCTTTCTCTGGTGGCCAATGCACAAGGGGAGGTTCTAGAGAATCTGTTGGGTGTTTTGGATAATTTTGAGAGGGCTAAAGCACAGATCAAGGTGGAAACTGAGGGGGAGGAGAAGATAAATAACAGCTATCAGAGTATATATAAACAGTTTGTGGAGATCTTGGCTTCTGTTGGGGTTGTCACAGTACAAACAGTGGGGAGTTCATTTGATCCATTGGTAAGCACTAAACACTTCTGTAGATTAGAAGCACTATATTAACTTCCTAGTCTTTTTGTGAAGTGATGGTGATACTCTCTTTCTTTTCCTTTATTTGGGACCTCAATTACACATGTGATGGGTCATACCTAGAAAATCCTTATGGACTTGCTTACCGCAAGACATGTTACTTCCTTGTAATCACCAGTCGGTTGCAGAGACTTCTGTGAGTAGGCTAGAACAAGAGAGTCCTTACTGTAGATTGAGGACCTATGTTGTGCCTGTTGGCCCACTCAAAGCAATCTGATCCCTCCCCTTCTAACATGGAATTTTGCGGCTAGACCAACACTCTTATCTTGAAAATCTTAGATTTATTAATCCTGTGGGTATCAAACTGGTGTAGCCACAATTAGATCATATACTTCTGATCTTATGTGGGTTCTGATCTTCTATGGAGCTGCAATCTGATATCTTACTGGCTGCTAACCTTGAAGAATTGTTTTGCTAGACTAACTCTCTCATCTTGAAAAATGTTATATTTCTTCCACTTTGGTCCCTTTCCTTATGAGCAGCGAATAAGCTAAACCAATCTAGAATTTTAACTTATACTGTTTTGAGCTGCTCAAACCCGTTGTCAGATCAGATAATGCTGTAACGTGAGCATCTCTATTTTAAGGGTCATCTGATAGCACCACATCTATAGACTTTTCCATTGACCTCCTAAATGAATTTCTCTTTCAACAAATTCTTTTGGCCCACTTCTTCAGTGTGCTAGTGTAATTGTCTAGTTCATTTGTTTGGCCATATGCTGGTCTAGGCTAAATCTGATTTCTGTAACATCAACAAACACTACCCCAGAAACTTTCTTATCTTTAGGCACAAGTCAATAGTTCAAATGCAGTGTTGGTTTACTTCTATCAATAATTTTGTCTATCCAAGATGGAATATTCGGCACTGTTTAAGTGTTCAATAGCTTGAATAGACCTTGATATTTAAAGAGAAATTCACCGTCCTCATTCCTAGTTTTTCTGGAGCATTTTTTCCTGCACAGATGAGAAGTTGGTTCGTTGTTCAGCTAATGAATGCTATACTGTTGAACAAATGGTCGAAAAGCTCTCCAACATAGCTGCATATTTTATTCCCCTTATACAGCCGTAGCAGTGTCTTCTTGCCTAGTTATGATGTGTGGAAAAAAATTCCCGAGTTGATTTGATCTGGTTTCTTCTCAGTTGGACTATCAAAGTACTCTAGGCACACTAATTAGAACAGCTTGGCTACACGTCATAGTGATTTGGCACATTTGCTTTGGCTTAATGCAGGTGGATAACCAAGTTGGCTTGAACCTCAGTCAGTTGCTTGGCAAATCAGTGCGTTCGGTGAATAAAGCCTTTTTCAGGTTTTACAAAGACCTGGGAAATATTCTAACTCGACCAAAGAACTAACTGATTCAAGCCAACTTGGTAAGCACCAACCAATATCATCGGGTCTGTACTAACGAGCTTTTCTGCCACAGTTGATTAGTTGAATTAACTATAAATATCCCACCTGTCCTGATTTGTATGAATCTTTGTGTTTTACTTGTGAATAACCATACCCAACACTTGAAACAGCTTCATGAAGCCATTATGCAAGAGGAATCCACGGAATACGAAGAAGGTATCATAATAGAGGAATATCGCAAAGGTTTTAAACTCGGTGACAGGCTTCTCCGACCAGCTATGGTGAAAGTATCGTCTGGTCCAGGCCCAGCTAAGACCGAAACATCAGAGCCTTTGACGGAACCAGAAGGTGCAAATGGCAGCACCGAATCGTCAGAGCAAACCTCATGAATCAAAGTTTTGTATCAGCTTCAAGAAGTTCAAGGTAATTGAGTAAAATTGCATTAGTTTTGTACATCTAAATCGAAAAAATGGAAAGAACAGCTCTGTACTCATGTTTAGACCAGTCGGTATTTGTTCATCTTGATGTGTTTATCTTTTGCTGCAGTAATATTTCTTGTTTACCCAAGGAGCCATGGAAGAGTTTTTACAGATATGTCAAGAATCTCAAACAGTGCAGTAGTTCCTGATAAAATTATACTGCTTTCACTTGCAATTTGCAGGGTACTTTTGAGTCTTCTTGATGAACTGAAAATACTATTCTTGAGACTTATACATTGATGTAGACAGCATATCAGGTAGGAGTGAGCAAAAATATCCGATCCACTGATCCGAAGACATCCGAAAAAATCCGTTAATTGATTATCTGAATCCGGCATGGGAGGATTTTCGGATCATCGGATACAAATTGTGGTTTTGAGAATAAATTTGGATCGGATATATCCGGCTGATCCGGATGTTCAATCTATCCGGATTGGATATCCAATTTGGCTAAAATGTCGGATATTCGGGTACTCCTAGACCGGATTAGGTTTTATAATGTCCTTTTAGATTATTTTGCCATCTATATCTTATTATGGATTGTTGATTACGGTTTTCAACAAAGCAAAAGAAAAAAAAAATTAAGATGGGATAATAATTATTTAAAACAAAAATGTAATAGTTCTTAAGATAAATATTGTAAAACAAAAAGTATATGTTATTCATTAGTTTATGATTTAATTGCATAAATGCCTCTAATTATATGTAGATGATCAGTCGTTTGCTTATTAATTAAATTAAGGGCCCGTTTGGTTCCAACTCCGAAAACGGAAACGAAAACGGAATGAAAACGAATTTAGTCCATATGTATATCCATATTCATGAAATTTTATGGAATTATTCTCATGGTTTAATGAAAAATGCACCTGTTTCCTCACATTTTATTACCCTATAGGGTATCAAAATTAATCAAACTCTCATCCAATTAATATAAACCACAAGGGGAATGATTCCAAAAATTATAATGAACAAGGGTATACGTATTGACTAGATTCGTTTTCATCCGTTTCCGGTTCCGGAGTTAAAACCAAACGCGCCCTAAGTAGAGTAGTAATTAAGGATATAATAATATTTATAATTATTTCTATACGTTATTAAAATGATAAAGTAAAATTGTAGAACAATAATATAACCATATATTATATTACAAAAAGTTTTTCAATCAAGTAAAATAGTATAATAATAATTAAGGTATAATGATTTATTTAGTAGCTTTCTAAAAATGTTTTAAGTGGGTTAAAATAAAGTGTTGTGTAATAAAGAAAGTAATACAAAAATATAAACTAATAGTATAGTATATATGAATTAGTAATATAAAAATCGTATACAAAAACTTATATGAATAAATTAAAATTTTTAATGTCACTTTCCAAAATATAATCAATAACCCTCTATTAAAATTTTTATACATAATTTAATAATTTATGTCTGTATCAATCTTAATAATTTATGACCTAATATATATTCCAATAAAAAAAAGTCATAATATATGTAATAAATATTTAAAACCTGTCACTTTCTAGAAATTTTAATCAATGATCCTCTATTAGTATCTATCTGTAAATTAATTAATTAATTATATTTTTGAGAATATCCAACTATCATACACCTTTTTATTTTCTAATAATTATTCCATTTAATTACACTAAAATATTGCAACCGAGATTTATGACGTGTTTAATAACATAAGGTTTTTTGTGAATTTTAATTTTTTGGACAGTTAGATCAAAGAGTTTATTGAAAATTCATTTAGGGTTTGTATAGTATGAAAAGTTTTTTGAATGAGTGAATTTTTTTGTGTAGTTAATTTTGTAGTTTTTTAAAAGGATTTGTAAAATATGTAAATTTAATTGGTGTTTGGTAAAATTAGATTTTTGAATAATTTTATTGAAAACTTAAAACGGACAAATTATGTATAAATAATTAAACATTTTTTGGGGGTAAAATTTTAAATAAATTTGGTAATCCACTAAAAAATATCTTAAAAATAGCACTCAAAACATTACTCAAAACATTAAAAAAAATGACAACCAAATAAGCTCATAAAAATCTAATTTCGTAAACAATCCCAAACGCCACAAGCTTTCAGCGTATGAAAAATCTGCGCAAAAAGCATACAGGCCGAATATACCATCTGTGTTTGCCGTTTGATAGAGAAAGACCCGTGAGTAGAGTTTTAGACTAATTTCGGGTAGACTTTTAGAGTGTTTAAAAAAAAAAACTAATTGTACAAATTAGCATTATAATTAATTGCCCGTTTGGTTGGAGCGGTGGAATGGAAACGGAATGGAATTGGATAAGGGTTAGGAATGGAAATGGAAATGTTGAGATTACTTTCATGTGATAAAAGACATTTAACCAAACGTATTTTTTGATTGATTCGGAATCATTCCGTTACCGGGAATGATTCCTAGAGCTTCCAAACGGGCCCTAAGTGTTTAAGGAGATTTTAAAAACTAATTGTACCAATAATCATTATAACTATAATATTATTTTGTATTATATTTAAAGTTTTTTTTAAAAAAATTTCATAAAAATTTTAGATTTTTTAATAAATTATCCAAAATAAAAAACTTCAAAAATATATTATTTTGTATTATATTTAAAGTTTTTTTCAAAAAAATTTCATAAAAATCTTAGATTTTTGTTAATAAATTATCCCAAAAAACCTTCAAAAATGTATAGTCAATGTAAACAACAATCTGGTTCACGTGTGCCATTGTCCAAAGTCCAAACTGCTAATGCCTAAACCCCAACTGAACCACCTTCGATTCCTCCCTGCACCCCTCCAAAATTCCCCAATTTGCGTCAAATAGGGTTCCCGCCGCCGCCCGCTTCCCGCCAGCCTTCTCTCGCCGGCGTTTTCGGCTTCGCCTCTCCGTCGACAGCATCTCTATTGTAACTTCTTCTCTCACACTCAAGTATGAAATACGACGACGATGACCATGCTATTCAGTTGTTTTCTTCTGATTATTATCTTTGGGGCTGATTTAGATGATAAATTGCTCTGCTTTGGCTTTTCGGATTTGTTCTCGCATCAAATTTTTGATCTTCCAACTTTTTTTATATGACAACCTGATCCCATCTTCTGTTGTTATTTTTGGGATTTTTTCTTGTACGATTAGGTGTAAATGGCCGGTAATATGAGTAGCGAGGAAGCAGAAAGATTAGCGGCACAGCTAGGGAAAACCCTAAAGGAAGGGGAGAGAATATTGGGACCTACTCGTAGACCTGATGGTACGCTTCGGAAGCCTATTAAGATCAGGGCCGGTTATGTACCTCAGGATGAGGTTGCTATTTATCAATCTAAGGGAACTCTGGTAATAATTCAACATCACTGCAATGTATTTTGATATGATGATCATTGGAATATATTGCTCATGTTTGAATGGGTTTTAATGTGATTATTTGTTAAGAGGGCTAATGTTGCTTCTTGGTGTTGTGGGAATGTAGTGGAGAAAGGAGATGGAGTCGAATGCTGGACCTCCTGGGTATGATCCTTCAATGGAGATGAAGCCAAAGAGCAAGTCAGCCAAAAGGAATGAGAAAAAAAAGGAAAAAAGACTTCAGGTGATTATATAGTTTTTGAAGAATTGATCATTTTATAGTTTCATCTTTAAAATGGCTAGAATGGTGTCAGCTTGCATAGTCTCATTATCATGGAAGTATTTTCATACTCCATTTTCTTATTCTATCTTCTAATTTCCATCATATGCACATTATCACTTGCAACAATGTTTAAGGCTAGTAAAGACTCAGTGGAAACAGAAGGGGAGAATGGACAGGCCAATGATCCAATCCAAGAGACAGAATCTTTGGAGTCTATTGCAGCTGGTGTGAGCCAGATAAATATCAACGTACCGTCTTCAGCATCAGCTTCTGCTGATCCTGTCCAAGATGTTGACAAAAAGATTCGTGCTTTGAAAAAGAAGGTATCTTCTTTCTTAAATACCATTGTAGTTATTGCTATCTTGATGAGGTCATTAAAAGGCCTATCTTTGAAGGATAAACGGACGAATAAGGATTCTACTAAATTAAGGCTTGGAAAGGACATTGAATTCATATTTAGAAACCTTTAGAGTTTGAATTTTATTTTTTTTATTATTAAGTCAGATATTATTTTGTTTCCTAATTAGGGGTTCACTTAGTTCCCTAAGAATTAAGAATTTGTCCCTTGGAATTTCACCGCTATGATTATGATTTCAATTTTTGGCAGCTGTTGGAATGAAGTTGTTTTTAGGGTTAATCCTGTTCAAATTTGGTCTCTTTGTCGCTTACCATGATCATTAAAATGGAGATATTTTATGATTCATATCATTGAATGAATGAGATTGCATATTTGTAGAATCATGGTGATGGCATTGGCCTAATAAAAAAGAAGAATAATGATGTTGATGGAAAGAAAACAGAAACAAGAAAAATGGGAGAACCGGGGAGGGGATGAGGCTTAAACACAGATAATACAAAGTGGAGTACTCCACCATCTGAGCAAAGCACTTCCTCTGTTATTTATTTATATCTTGCCATATATTAGGCCCCTAAAATTTGGGTTCCTTGTTTGAAAGACCTTATGGACCACCTAAGGGCCGGGTCTGTGTAGGATCACAATAGAGTCATGAATAGTATATGCAATTGCCAATTGGACAATTGTAAGGAAATATTTTGTTTGATTTGCTAGCTTAGGATTTTTGAAAGAGCTATTGCAAATTATGCTGTAGACTATGCAACTTTATGTGTTGTGGATTGGCAATAGTTATGGAATCGGAATTAATTTTTTAACTTTAGAGAAGAGGTGAGAATTAATTTGTGATTTTACTTCAACTATAAGTTTTTTTCACTGCATTGAGATATTGCTATCATATTATCAAGAGCCTGTGATTCTGGAAATCTAGATTCTCATCCTTGATAATATTCTTTGAAGCCATGTCTACAACATGATGTTCTACGACAAAATTTGGAAGAACTCTTTTGTTTTTATATATTCTTAAGGAATTCTGTTAGTCAGCACTCAGCAGAAATTTGGAAGGATAAATCATTCCTTTGGGTTGACAATGCAGCAAATTTGCCAGTAGAAGAAGAAATCTTGATTATGAATTGAACATTAGATAAAATATAACAAACAAGTTTAAGAAAATCCCCAAGCTTTTCATTTCAAAACAGAAATGGTATTGCTTCTTTAGCCCTTATATTTGTTAACTTCGACTTTGTGTTTTGCTCCTCGAAGTTTGACTCAAGAAACTTAACCGAGTGTTATTTCTGTTTTAATAAGAGTTGAAGTAGAACTTAATTGCCTTAGACATGCTTTAATATATTTTCTTGTAAGAAAATTTTCTTCTTGTTATCTTTGAATGTCCCTGTGAAAATTAGTTTAGACATTGGCCCATTGCACTTTTTTCTACTCATATTCGTATTGTCAAGGGCGGATTGTTTTAGCCAAATCGGTTTTTAGAAAGGAGAGAAATGTGAATGATATTCTGTAATTTCGTGTTTGTCATACCTTTTACTTCAAGCATCATAGTACTGCTGGATCTTATCTGCTTAAGGCATCAATGCTGTTTACTTGTGATTGTGAGAAGATTAATTGTGTATATGCTGCAGATCCGTCTAACAGAAGCACAACAGCAGAAAACTAACGAACAAGATCTGAAGCCCGAACAGCTGGAAAAAATAAGAAAATTAGATGACTGGCGCGAAGAATTGAAGCTCCTAGAGGAAAAGAAGGCTAAACTTACTGCATCCTAAGAGTCATTCAAAGCTTTCATGGAAGTACACGAGTTGAGATTGATCACTGCATTTTTCACGGGTAAGGGCACCCTCTTGCACCACACCATGCCTCGCGATTCTCATTTGGCATTTCAAAATGAAATGATGTTTGTCTTTGATAGCACGGCTTGTAAATTTCGTCTTAGCATTTGTCTGGGTTCGAGTGGCTTGCTTTCATTGCAAGGAAGCTACATTCCTTTGTTGAATTTCTGTTGGTGATAATTTATTTGTGATTCCTTGTGTTTTATTCAAAACGTTTTGGTTTTGATCGTGTTTGGGAGTATCAACTGTAGGTTTCAAGCTTGATCATTGTTTTGTTGCATTTCATTATAAAATTAGAGTTCAGATTTAAGTATTGGTCGTATATTTTTGATGTAATAGATACATGTATTGAGCAGATTTTTGCTTACTGCTTCTCTTGACTTGTTCGTTCTCCATTTTCCTTGACGTCTCTTTTTTGTCGGATTATTATTACGTACTTTGGTGTGTATCTCGTTTTTCACATGAGTGAGGAAGCTCGGCTAGTCCATAAATGAGGAAACTCGGCTAAAAGTGGCGAAGCCATAACCATACATCAATCGTTGAAATTTGATCTTCTAAAAGCTCTCTCTGCATTCTGAAAGCCCTATCTAGCACCCTATAGCCGGATCTGATCCAAGCCGGATGTATGAGTTATGTGAATTCCTAAATTTAACCTTTATTATCGGATACCGATTCTAGTAATTATTAACCAGATCAATCGATATATTCGATCCGGATAGTTGGATATCCACTATGATCTTTCTAAATCCATTCCGAATCCTATCCTTAAAAACCACGGGATCGGATTTAAATCATCAATTAACGAATTTTTTTGAATTTTTTCCAAATCAGATATTCGAATTAACGGATCAGATTTATCTAGATCGGCTACTTTTGCTCGTCCATAATATAATCTTAGAAAATAAGATTTAAACTAACCAAAATGATAGTTTTTTTTTTACTTTATTTTGCAAATATGCCAATCTCATACCATCCTTATGAAATGTAAAATAATGTAGAAGAGATCCCCAAAACATGGATCCATTGCCGAGGGATGATGGACTATTTAGCTCACCTTGTTCTTCAACTTAAAAAAAGTCTTAGCAAGAAATCTTAAACCTTTATTTAATCCCACCAATTACGAACCACACATTATTAAATTAAAATACAATTTTTGACAAAGAGTTGTGCAGAGAACAAGCTTCATTTAGTCAGCCCACATAGAAACCAGTTCCAAATTATTCCGCCATTGATACAAAGCTCCAAGGTAAACATTTACAGTTCATGTCAAAAACTCTTTGATTTTTTCACTGATGTTCTTTGGCTTTGTTTTTGGTGTTGTAGTTTGAACAGCAAGCAAGGAAGTTGATTTTCTGTTACAAATCTTTCTGAAAATGATCATCAGACGAATCAGAACAAGTACAAGATCAGTTTTGAATCATCCTTTTATTGTGATTGCATTCTTGTTTGTTGCATTCTTGTATAAATTATCTCCATTCTTGTTTTCTCTTTTGCTGTCTGTTTCTCCTGTTCTTGTTTGTACTGTTGTTTTGCTGGGTACCCTTTTGACCTTTGCTGATCCACAGCTACCTGAGATTGAAAATGTCAGCATTGAGAGATCAATTCGTTTGCAGAATCATACTGTTAGTTTCTCTAAGGTTGATGAGTATTCTAGTCGAGAGATTGTAGTTACTAATAGAAATCATGAGGAATCGGTTGATGATCATTTCGAGTCCAGCTCAATGACGTGGGCTCGAATGAAGGATGACGAGAATGAAGATGAAGATGAAGATAAGGTTGATGAGTATTCGAGTCGAGAGATTGTAGTTACTAATAGAAATCACGAGGAATCGGTCGATGATCATTTCGAGTCTAGTTCAATGCCGTGGACTCGAATGAACGATGACGAGAATGAAGATGAAGATGAAGATGAAGATGAAGATGAAGATGAAGATTCTGGGTCGGATGGAGATGAGAGTTCTTCGATTGAGCCGTCAATGGCGGATATCATCCCTTTACTTGATGAGATTGATCCTCTTATTGAATGTGAGAATTCTGATCTTCTAAGCATAAAATCTCATGATTCAAATGAGGAAACCGATCATCAAGAAGCCGAAGACGAAGAAGAAAATCAAGAAAACAAAGAAGAAGAAGAAGAGAAATCGGAAATCATATGGACAGAAGATGATCAGAAGAACTTAATGGATTTAGGAAGCTCTGAGCTAGAAAGAAACCAAAGATTAGAAAGCTTAATAGCAAGAAGAAGAGCAAGAAGAAATATGAAGATAATGAAAGAAAAGAATCTTATAGACTTAGATGGCTTTGATCTACCTTATCAAGTTCCGAACATATCTACCGCGAGGCCAAATCCATTCGAGTTTCCGAATGTGACTTATGATGACATGGGTTTGCCTCCTATTCCGGGTTCAGCTCCTTCTATATTGTTACCTAGAAGGAATCCCTTTGATCTTCCTTACGATTCGAGTGAAGAGAAACCGGATCTTAGTGGCGACGGATTTCAGCAAGAGTTCATGGAGCTGAACCATAAGGATCCGGTTTTTCGGAGGCACGAGAGTTTCAACATCGGATCATCAATCTTCGAGTATCCGAGGAAAGATCGGTTAGAAGCTACTCGCGGAAGTAGATTCCGGCCTTATTTTGTCGCGGACCGGTTGGTGGATGATGGTTTTATGAGACAATCTAGTGAGATTAGTGATTCTTCATCATTTCAAAGACAAGAGAGTGGTGTTAGTGATGAATCTTCGTCGTATCGGAGACAATCGAGTGATGTTAGCGAGTCGAAAGGAAGTGAAGGAGTAATGCTGAGCTCTGAGATGGATCTTGGCTCTGTCCATGATGATCAATATGGAAAGAGTGATTTTGATCTTCATTTGCCCGAAATTCAGCTTGGGGAATCCGAAACTCGGGTTAGCGGAAATGATCCGGATATTGATACTTGGATGTTTGAAGATAGGGACGTAGATGAAGAACAGAATGATGATCAACTTGAAATGCTAGTTGATCATGACAGTAATGTGATGTTGCAGACAATTGAAGAAGAGCATATTAGTAGTAGCTCGAGTTCGTCGGTAGTTTCGGAAGATCACAACGATACAGAAAGTGTTAAACATGATATTGTTCTTGATAATGATTCTGATGTTCCGACGGAGCAAGAACCGGTTTATGATTCGAGTCCACGGGGTTCGAAGATCCATGTGTCGGTTTCGTCCGAGGATATATTGGAGGAGTTTGTTGAACCTGAATTGGTTAATGAAGATGCTATTTTGTCCGAGGAATCGGGTTTGTATCCGGAGAACCTTGTTGATGTGCCTAGGAACGTCGAGGAGAAGGTAAATTCCGTAGAAGATGAAGCATGTCCTCTTAAAGACGACCAGGTTAGTTTATCTCTTCTTACTACCAATTGATTTTAAGATGAAACTTCACTGAACTTATATCAACTGACAGGAGTTGTTTGTCGTGGTTGCCGAGAAGATTGAGGATATGTTGGAGGAATTTGCCGAACCTGCATTGATTAAAGACGACCAGGTTAGTTTTACTCTTCTTATTTTCAATTGATTTTAAGATAAAATCTCAACTGACCATTAATATATACGCAATCTACGGGAGAAGATTGAGGAAGTTATCGGGTTTGAAGTTGTAGAGGCTGATTCAAGTTATGTCGAGAACGCGGAAAATTCCGGTTATGATGGCTCATTGATCAACAAAAATGTAGAAATTGCTGAAGCTGATCCAAAAGAGTTGACAAACTCTCATGTTTTTGAGAGCAATGCAAGATTGAGTAATCTTGAAGTTGAAGTTGAAGAGAGCATTGAGCAATCCAATGATGAGGAACCCGAAATATTCGGAACAATTGAATCTCATGAGATCCCGGATAAGGTTTTAAAGATTGAAGTAAGTTTGACAAAAGATGAAGAGACCAAATAAACTAACATTACTATGAGGAGGACATTTTTGAGCTTTTCGAAGTCGAAGATCATCAAGTTGATCAAACTATCATGTAGAGGCATGAACAAGAAAGCATTGAAGCTGCTGTTGAGTTGCTCCTCTTTGATTTCAAGATTCAAGCTGCATTTTGGTGACAACCCATTTTTTTTAATCGGTTTCGGGTTCGGTTTCGGATACATCCATTTTTTTTTCATTGTAATTTTGTTGATGTTTACAACTTTTGGAGGGAGATTTTTTAGGCAAGCTCTCAAATACTTACATATTCATTATTTCTTTTCTATACCAAACATTTACTTATTTACAATTATGATCGATAAAAATTCTTCTAATCTTGTACTGTTGTACAACACCGAAATTGACATTCATTTCTTAAAAAGTTGGACGTGGATTGTTTTATGAAAAATTCTTTGAGAATTTTTAGAATTTGTCGAACAGTTTTTCAGTTTGGATGGTGTCCTTATATTTTCATTTTTTCAGATTTTTTTAACCTTTATAAATATGTAAATATACTTAAGTCCCGTTTGGTTTTATCACCGAAAACGGAATGAAAAAGAATCTAGTCCACATGCATATACTTATTCATCAAACTTTTTGGAATCATTCCTTGTGATTTGAACTAGTTGGAGTATTATTTGATTAGTTTTGATACCCTATAGGGTAACAAAATGGAGAAAAACACATCCATCTTACATGAAACTAATGGAATGATTCCAAAAAATTTCATGAACAAGACATGCATATGGACTAGATTCATTTCCATTCCGTTTCCGGAGTTACAATCAAACGGGGTTAATATCTTCTTACCCAAAAAAAAAAAAAAGAAATAAAAATTGTAAAAAAACATCAAACGGGTATTGACGTTCTCTTGAAAGACTTATCGAAATTGGACAAAATCCTGAAACGATGAAACACAAGTATATCATCCAAACTGAAAAAAACCTATCGGGTAAATTCCGAAAAATGAAATACCACATAACAGTATAACACCATCCATAATTTTCACTTTTCTAAAAGTCGGTGAAAATTGTGTAATTATTTTGGATTTCTGATACATAATGAAAATTCGCAACAAGTTAGGGAAAGAAGATCGATAGAATGAAAGCGGAAGCGAAAGCAACGATGGCGCAATACGACGTAGACCTGGCCGACGGTTCGAACCTTAACGGCAATCGGAGCTCGGCGGTTATCTTCCGTTCACCTTTTCTCCTCAACTTATCCTTCGCTTGAACCCTAGTTGTTTGCAATGGAGCAATAACCGTGAGTTTCTTCTTTTGGGGTTTGGTTCAGGAATTAGATGATACGAATAACCAGTTGAAGGAAATGGAGGACCAGGCCGTTGCTCTCGCTGAAGTGCAGAATAAAGTCAAGAAAGAAATCTGCGTTCAAGGTTTTCGCTCCCTTTCTCTCCACATTGCTTTTTCACTTTCCAATTCCTCAATTTATTTGCACTATATAAGTAGTATCTTCCAAATCTGTGAATGCCTTTGATTTAAGGAACTGTCATCTTGCTTGAATTGCTATTGAAGGTGTTTATAATCATATGAATCAAGTGCACATGTGCTGATTAATAGAAGGTCTTCATGCTACGTCTATCATGTTACATTTGGATAGAGGAATTGAAGAGAAGGACAGTAGAACTGTAGTTCTGACTGCTTGACTGAATTTGTTGAAGGGCAATTCCTTCAATGTATTCTGTATAATGCACAAAATATCCATTTTGTACAGGACAGGGACGTGTTTCCTTTAAAACTTAGCATTGTTCTTACATGGTTGCTTTGATTTTGCATGCCAGATGCTGCTACTATAGCTGCAGATCAACCAAACAAGGAGGAAGTGGATTCTTGTTCAACATTTTTAGGCAATGTAAGTTTTTTGGTTGAATTACTCTCTTCAATTTTCATCTGGATTTACATGAAATGAGAAAACTGATATGATCAATGAGAAAACTGATATGATCAACCAAACAAGGAGGAAGTGGATTCTTGTTCAAAATTTGTAGGCAATGTAAGTTTTTTGGTTGAATTACTCTCTTCAATTTTCCTCTGGATTCACATGGAATAAGAAAACTGATATGATCAATTGTGAAAAATAATCTTTTGTGAGGTAACTTCTTGCTTGACAGTGTAGCCTGATTGCAAGCATAATTTCTTTGCTGTTTGCTAAATATTCAGTCAAAGACTGATTTCCCCTTTGTATAACAGGTTGGAGCTTTCTTTGGTCTAGATCGAGCAAATGAGTCTTTGGATGACTTATCAAGGAAACTACCTTCAAAGAGGCGAAGGATAGGTAAAAGTCTTTTAAGACCCACTTGGAACAATGGCGATGTCAATGATAAACTTATTCTTGACATTGATGAAATCAAAGATCATTTGGGGAGCATAGCGAGTAGTATAATGAAGAGTCAAGATCTTGAAGATGAATTGGTGCAACTAAGAAAAATGTTGCTTTCGGAGATTGCTATGCTAGATGGAGTGTCTAATCGTGATGTTATTGATGCTACTAGGGTTCTTTCGAGATCCTCAGGTGAGATCTATGCCTTCTATAGTTGTCCGTCTGATGCGTGGAAGAAGTTGTATGTTACGAGTGTTCTTAGTCAACTTCGTGGTTCTTCAGGTACAAGTCGTGACTAGAAATATTCTTTATTGGACTATAAAAAAACACTAGACCAAAATTTGGATTCGCCTATGTTGATAGGTAATACTTCAACATTTATGGTACTTGGAGAACACTTGTGTTATGTATTAATGTTAGTCACTTAATTCGAGAATGATAAAAAATATATATTTATATTTTTTTTACTATATCGAGCAATCAAGTATATTCTTTGAATAATATTGCATCAATTTTCTCAATTTTTGCCTTGTCTCTTCGGTCGCTCATCTCTCCACTGTTCCGACTTTTTTGGATCTTTTTTACTTCAGTCTTTTGCTTGTAATGTTTTTCTATTGTTTTCGTAGCTATTTGCATGACGGTTTGTCCGTTTGCTGGTTTTCGGCTTCTCGATACACCAAATTTGTTTGGTGTAGTCGATCATCTTACCTTGTTGATAAAAAAAATATATATTTATATTTTCTAGAAATAAAAAAATAGTTCACATATATTTTGCCCGATTCATCAAAATACCCAAGTAATGTATGACGTAATAAACAAGTGATGAGTTGGAAGACAATGCTATACCTAAAACGAACATTTATTGTTCAAAAAAATCGATAAAAGTTTGTGTAAATATTGTTCGATTCACAACAAAAAGAGTCGTAATTCATCAAAAACGAAAGTCATGTACTACATTTTTTTTTATCATAATTACAAAACAAACTTCTCCATTTCCATCCATACTTTTTCTACTCTCTCATCTCCTTTTTTTCTCCCAAATGTCTCTCAATTTTTTACATGAAATTTAGGACTCAAATATTGGTGAAATTCAATATTTGAGGACTTAAAAACATCTACATCAAACAACCTACATGTTTGAATATACAATTTCTTAAAAGATTAAAATCAAATTGTTCTTGTGAATTTACAATTTTAAAATTAGGAATAAGATTTATCTTTGGAATTAAGTTTTGTGTTATTTCCATGAATGAAAGATTGAAAGATGTTAGAAATACACGCACTAGTGTTATTTGACAATAAAATTTGGACAAAAACAATCCACATATGGTTTTCGGGATTAATGTGAAATAACATGTTTCACGTTGAGAGTCCATGTAAAATTTTTGTTTCTACTTTAGATCTCAATGTGGAAGATCATTTTAGACGTTAGTACCTAGTGTGTAAACATGATTTTGACTTAGAGACCTGATGTAAAAATTGCTCTTCCATGCTGATACTTATTGAGGAAAATCTATTTTTCACATTGGGATGTGGTGTGGTAGAAAAATGTTCACTATAGGTCTATACGTGAAACCATATTAAATAGTTTTTGAATTAATTAGGGAAATAAGACCCTTTAAAATTATCTTTTGTAAACTAGGTCTCTATATAAAATAAAGAAAAAGTAGGTATGAAAACTAAAAAATAGGGGCAATAATTTATTTAATTGAAATGATGATGATTAGATATTTACTTTTGGTTTAAATATCTTTTTTACATGTTTATCTTTTATTTTTGTTTAATGTAGCTAGTTTGATGAAATTTTCAATTCCATGAATGTTTAATTTTTTTTGGGTAACATTGTTTTCGTTACCCATATATGAATTGTAGTATTTTTTCCATTATTGGGTATATGTTTATTGTTTTTGTTGTATGTTTTTTTTTATTGTTGAGTATGCTTAAAGTGATATTTTTTGGATATGTTTTATGGTTATCCAAACTGTGTTACAAAGACCAAATTTCATTTGGTATTGATATTTGGGTACAATCTCGATTTGTGTAAATTTTGGTTATGACAAATTCAAATTGGGTATGCTTTTATACGTGTATTGACTTTCTAGTATATTTCTTATTATTAAGTATATTTAAAGTGATATCGTGGGTATGTTTTATGGTTACCCAAAATGTGTTATAATGATCAAATGTCAAGCGAATTTTTGAGTAATGACCAAATGTCATTTGATATTGATGTTTGTGTACAATATCGAGTTTTGAAAATTTTGGGTATGACAAATTTAAATCCGGTTAGATTATATATATTCCATGAACCCAAATTTACATCAAACTAGAAGGAAGACGGGCAACAAGTTGTGCCGCCAAACCTTTCTGAATAGCAAATCCGATTCTCCTAAAAACAACATCAGACGACCTAGGAGACATAACGTTTCCATGCAAAACCCGTTGCACCCTCTTGAGAATTTCAATAGCATCGGGCGCAAGGAAACCAGAGGTGTCAAAAGCGAACGGAAGAAACACATGTTGATTTTCAATACAAGCTTTCTCATGTTTGGCCACCTTAGCAGAAGCCGCACTAAGCGCCGCCTTACCCACCACAAAAGGCCCACTACTCAAACAAACAAGTGGGGAAACTCCAGTCAAATCGATGCAAGCATGCTTCCACCCGCCCATCCAAACACCAAGACATCCGCCGGCCTCAAGGTGGATCTTCCTTCACGTGGGTCAGTCAAGAAGGACACAAGCGCATCCTTCTTAACCGAAACCTCCGCCCTCCTAAACACATCACACAACACATCACGTACCAAATCATGC
The DNA here is from genome assembly GCA_033239125.1 of Fagopyrum homotropicum. Classification (NCBI taxonomy): domain Eukaryota; kingdom Viridiplantae; phylum Streptophyta; class Magnoliopsida; order Caryophyllales; family Polygonaceae; genus Fagopyrum; species Fagopyrum homotropicum. The sequence continues at coordinate 156,760,199 of BSWB01000003.1, forward strand.
CTATATTTGAAGCCAGGAAGCTCTTTACAGTGAACTGCATGCTCCCCAAAAGAATCTAGAATCCTCCGACAATTGGGCATAGGACAAATCTCATCAATCGGGTATAGAGGAATCATAAGGCGATACTTAAGAACCGAACAATACTCAATCGGGGACATACATTGCCCAAGTCTATCAATGGGTATGGCAAGAAGGAAATCTTGGCTATGTGTGGATTGAAGACACTTGAAAACCGCTTTTTGTCTAAGGGTCAAACCAAAAGTAACTTCCACCTCCTGCACGGTCTTACTGAAAAAAACACTCGTCAAAGCATGTTGGGCTTTAGGGGGGACGGTGTTCTTGACAGTAAAGACAGAAAGATCGAAACCAGGAATAGAAGTGTGAAGATTGCCCAAAGCTCCATAAAACTCAGAGCCCATTTCTACAACTCCACTGTCCCGCAAAATGTGGTCTTGAAGCTCCCAAGACTGGGCCCTAGAGGCAACAAAAGCAAAGGAAGACGTCTCCATAGCAGAATATAAACCAAGCCCCCCAAATCGAATAGGCAAAGATGCAAGTCGCCACTGAAGATCTCCAAAAAACGGGCCCCCACAAACCACAATATCCTCAACTGATCTACGGAGCCCAACATCAAAATAAGCTGTTGCACTCCCCCAATGCTCCGGATGACAAGTCCTAAGGCCAAAATACATCTTAGCAACACCCATACAAGAACGAAGCAAGAAGAAGCTCACTCTGAGGATCTCTCAACTGTGGAAGAAGATGCATCAACTCAACCGCCTTAACAGCTCTCTTCATGACAAGCTCTCTAACAAACTCCTCATCTCTACTCACGGCCCCACCTAGCAACCTAACTCCCAACGCCGGCCTTGCAATGTCATGTGGAAATAGTCCATCTCTAACTTTCGACCCATCGCATGAAGGCCAAAAGAGCTCAGTTTTACGAACATTCAACATGAGGCCTAAATCCGGACCAAACTCACGAATGATATCAAGAGCTCTAGCCACCTCCTCAGACCGACCAATAATGGTGCCATCATCAAGATACCAACCGTGTAGAATAGGCTTGCAATTGTCTCTGATCCTATGCAAAAGCGGGTGCAAGACAAGAGAGAAGAGGAGGGGCCCCAAAGGGTCTCCTTGTTGCACACCAGTAGCCGACCAAATAAATCTATCTCCAATGTACAACCGGGCGGCCTGACCATACAAGAAATCAACCCATAAGGAGATAGACGGGCATCTCTCTCTAACCTCCCTAAGCAAAATAGTCCTATCAACCAAGTTGAAGGCATTGCAAAAATCCACTGTCAACATAGCTAAAGAACCATCGGCATAGAATTTTTTGTTTTGATATTTGATTTATTGGGTATGTTGTTTTCGAGTATGTTTAAGTACTTTGACAAATTTATTTTTGGGTATGATTGTGACATTATTTGGATAAGCGGATTTTTGGGTAAACGGATTTTTGGGTAAGCTAATTTTTTCTGGGCAAAGGGCTGCGTTTTTTTGGCCTCAAATTCCCTCTAAATGTCAATCAAAAGTGTTACAGTCAGCAGTCACATCAATCATCACTCATTAGTCATCAATTTTGTCAACTTTTTGTGCTGTTTATGAATTAGTCTAGTAAAGTAGGAGCCCTATTTCTCAATTTGTATTTGATAGGCCCTAAATTTCAACTCTATGGTGTAAAAAGCCCTAAATGCCAATTCAGCCTAGTTTTTTTTTTTCCATATTGAACCATAATTTATAATCCGATTACTCATTGTAACCAGAGTACAAAGTGTTATCTATGAAAAAATGAATACCACATTGAGAGCCACCATGAGAATATAAATTCTCACGTTGGCTTCCAACATGTGATTCCCCTTGGCTTTCAACATATGTCCTATTTTCTCTTGATAACGACCACCGACGTGGATCCAAATTATAATTTAGGTTATGTTTGCTATGAGATTATAAGAGCTATTTAATATTATTTTTTTTGTAATGAATTTGAGATGCATTTGGTTAGTAACAATTAAGGGAATGGCGATTTCGAGGATTAAGATTTAAGATGAGTGAAACAATTCCCTTATTCTCGTTTGGTAAAGAAATGAGGAGATTAAATTAAGGAGATTAAGAGAGTTAGATTATGAAATTTGTGTAATTTTATTGAACTTCAATTGTTTAGGTTGGGATTGTTGGGCATTATGTTTAAACTATTGTTTGGTATTAAATGGGGTTTAAAAATCTTAACATTCTCCGTTTAATCCCAATTAATCCCTTCTATTATTTCCCCCATAATCTCCATCTTCATTCAAACACTTGCAAAAATTTAATCTCCTAACTTTTAATCTAAATTAACCCCCTTTAATCTTCAACCAAACACTCCCTTAGTTTATAAATCCTGAGTTTAATTTTTATAGGTGTTTACTTGGGGATTGGTTATTTCTCTACGAGTTTTTTTGGCTTTATAAACCACTTTAAAATAAACTTTTCAGACCAACGTTATTTTTGTTTGGATGAGTTTATTTTTGTTTAAAACCCGATTTTGACCTTTTGCTTTTCAATCCAGATATTGTTTGTTCATCCTTAGGTATTCAACGTTATTGTTCGAGTTTTTAGGGGCATAAGTGTCTTTTGAAGTAAAATAAATCCAAAAAATAAACTCCAAGTAAATGACCTTATGTGGTTTATCTATATAAACCCGTAAAAAAATAAACCTGAAAATAAACTATAAACCCATACAAACCATTTAGTTTATAAACCTGAAAATAAACCAATCTACAAGTAAACATACCCTAGTTTAGGTTATTGCTAAGGTGAATAAACCAATCTACGAGGCGTAGGCGTAGTCCATTTTCCTTAGTATTTCTATCGGAATTTTTGATATGACGTAGTAGGACTACTCGTACACATGGCGTATGCGTAGCCATTTTCCTTTTTTTTTGAATGAAATCAACCTATTATTACGCGTACACCAGGTGTAGCCGGATCACGGATATGAATAACATGAAACATGGGTTACTCAATCTCGCATAGTTTATTCACCTTAGTTTATAGGAGATTAAATTTTAGGCCACGTAATACAAAAGGCTAGTCCAACAATTCCAAGTTTACCCTCGTTGAGATACAAGAATTACAGTCAGTAGGGCCCATAATCCTGTCTGGCTACCTGATGACGGGGTTTCTTTCCGCAGTAATTTGTCAGAAGACATCCCGACGAATAGTGAAAGAAGAGCCATAAAGTGAAAGTGACGATGGAGCAAGACGACGTAGACATGGCCGCCGCTTCGGACGTCAACGACAATCGCACCTCTGCGGTTGATTTCCATTCTCCGTTCACCTTCTGTTCCCCAACATATGCTTCGCTTGAACCCTAGTTGTTTGCAATTGACCATTAACAACGAATTTCTTCTTTTGGGGGTTTTGGTTCAGGAAATGGAGGATATGAAGAAGCGGTTGAAGGAAATGGAGGATGAGGCTGCCGCTCTCCGTGAAATGCAGGCTAAGGTCGAGAAAGAAATGGGCTCCGTTCAAGGTTTTCGCTCTCTTTCTCTCCACATTGCTTTGTCACTTTGGAGTTCTTCAATTTAGTGCTTAGACACTGATCTCTGGATGTCTACTGATTTCAAGTTTATATTTTGTCACTACTAAGGGCTTTGTGCCAATGGCATTTGATTATATTTCATAGGCGTGTCTTTTGGATTCGGATTGCAGTGCAAAATTTTGAATGCCTTTGATTAACGGATCAGTCATCTTTGTAGCTTGAATTGTTTTTTAAGGCGTTTACAGTCATATGATACAAGTGCATGTGCTAATTGGTAGATGGTAGAAGGGTCTTATAGTACGTCTTTCTTGTTGTATTTGAATAGAGGACGAGGAAGTGAAGAGAAGAATCAGTGGAACTTTTGTTATGACTCCTTGACTGATTTTCTTGAGGGTCATTTCCTTCTTAATATACTGTATAATGCACAAAATAAAATCTTTTGATCTCTGTAATCAGTTTGTTGTTGCTTGATAATTTAGCATTGTTTTTATGTCTTGGTTTGGTTTTGCTTGCCAGATCCTGCTACTGTAGCTGCTGATCAAGCAAACAAGGAGGAAGTAGATTCTCGTTCAATATTTGTTGGCAATGTAAGTTTTTTTTTTTTTTATTGAATTCTTCTCTCAGTAGATTAAGAAATCAATTTGCATCTTTTTGCATGGGTGTCCCTGTTGATCTTATAACTTAAGATATGAACTAGAGCTAGAGTATATTGTTTGGTAACTTTGGTCTAAAAACTTGTCAGTTAGTTTAACAGGAAGTCAAACAAAAAAGTGAGTGAGTTCTACACATCTACAGAAAATAAAATCCCTCTCATTTGCAATTTAACAGTGAAGTGATTTTATGGCACATCGTACACAGTTGCTTGAGGTTTCAAAATCCCTCTCATTTGCAAAATATGTAATATTGTCTGTCAAGTTAGAAACACGCGTAGCCCATCTTTTTCATAATTTTTAACTAAATTTGGCTACGATGTGTTGGTATTATCACCTGACCTCACTTTCAGTGGATTCATACTTCTAAAAGTACATATTTCTATTGCTGTTAAAACATTTTCACTACTTGTGACTACACATTTCTTCAACAAATAATGTCTGTTGACAGCATATTAACTACAACCACCAAATTGCTCAATTGTTTCATGATCCTTTTATCTATTTCACCAATTCCATCCTCTTTGATTAAAAATAAGGTTTTTAGTTTCTATCTATGGAAATTAACGAGAAATAGAGCTGTTAAGTTTCTGCAATATATGGGCAGCATCATATCTTGGTTTGGCCTAGTCAAAACTGGTGGTATGTTTGGATGGAGTAGCTAGTATTGAAATTGTATGTTTACTTTGTTTATTTTGCAGGTGGATTATACATGCACACCTGAAGAGGTGCAGCAACATTTTCAGTCATGTGGAACAGTAAACAGAGTGACTATTCGGTCCAACAAGTATGGTCAGCCAAAGGGCTATGCATATGTGGAGTTTCTTGAGACTGAGGCTGTACAGGAGGCTCTCCAACTCAACGAATCTGAACTTCATGGACGCCAGTTGAAGGTTTGAGCATACTATACTAAAATCTTCGCCTTTTGTTGTTTTCAACCTTCCACATGTGAACCTATTTTCATACTGTCAAAGGTATCGGCCAAAAGAACCAATGTCCCAGGGATGAAACAGTTCTTTTCTCGGCGTTCTTCCAATCCCTACATGGGCGGACGTTTCAGGGGGGGTTATCCACAACCTTACTTCTACCCTCCTTATGGATACGGGTATGTGATCTTTACTATGTCTCTCATGTCTCAGTAATATTTGTAAAATAAATTTGATTACATTCATTCTTCATCCCACACTGCAGGAAGGTTCCAAGATTCAGGATGCCAATGCGTTATGGCCCATATTAGCGTGTAATGCCTGCTCTAACAGTAAATAAATAACCTTAAATCTTCTAGATGAACGAGTACGAGTTTTTATGATGCTATATCCTGTTCCCAGACTTGATTGCTGATCTGGTAGGCCATTTCTCATCATCTATACATTCATATTTCTCATGGATATTTTTCTTGTCTAATCTTTTGAATGTTTTGACCTCTTGGAATGTCTGCACCCACAATACCCATTTATTACTTTGTGTGTGTGTGTGCCTGATCTTGGGTTATCAGCTTTTATTTTTTCTTGTGTTTCGAGTATGTTTGAACCCGTTTCTTGATTTGAGGATAGTGAACATGGAATGCACAAACTGTCTTGAAACTTGGGGATGGTTAGCACCTATTATAGATTGGAGAAGTACTAAGAAGAGAATGAACAAGGAGGGCATACTAGGGAGAAAGAAGATAATTTTTGTTCTCTTCACGATATGGTGTTTCATGTTTGCATTTAGTGTTTAGTTTGATCTCTTTATTATTTTTCTCTCTGCTTTGAAGGTATTTTGATTAGATTCAGGTCGAAAGAGTTTGAGTTGACAATTTGATTCATGATATTTGTTTGTTTTATTTCTCATAAACAAGAGAACTTTGAGGCAAGGAACGAACGAACACAGATGAAAGGAGTAGAATATTTATGTATACAATGCATATATGAAAACAATGTCTTAGGAACATAATCTTTCAAACTTCAATACACCACTACACAATGGACAAAACATCCTAGAAGTAATACACTTCTTTGTACACTGAATAGATATAACACACTTGCACGACTTTTTGTCAATGTTTACACTTCGTGTTCAAGGTAAGAGGCAAAATGTTCATCACCTAAATGTGAACATTGTCGGTTACCTTTTATAGTAAGGTGGTGAGTTGTAGTACGAAGGATGAGAGTAGTAGTACGGAGGTGATGAGTAATATTTAGGAGGTGTCGGAGGAGAGTAATAGTAAGAGGGTGGCGAGGAATATTTTGGGGGCGAATAGGTTGGGGGAGAGTAATCATACGAAGGTGGTGAGTAATAGTATTGTGGTGGAGAGTAATACTTAGGGGGTGAATATGCGGGAGGAGAATAGTAGTATTGAGGTGGAGAGTAATACTTAGGTGGTGAATATGCGGGAGGTGAGTAGTAGTATTGAGGTGGAGAGTAATACTTAGGAGGGGAATATGAGGGAGGAGAATAATAGTATTGTGGTGGTGAGTAATACTTAGGAGGTGAGTATGCAGGGGGAGAATAGTAGTATTGCGGTGGAGAATAGTATTTAGGGGGTGAGTAGGTTGGAGAAGAATAGTAATACGAGGGAGGCGAGTAAGATGGAGGAGAGTAGTAATACGAAGGGGGTGAGTAGGAAGGCGGTGAATAGTATTTAGGAGGTGGTGGTGAGTAATAGTACGAAGGTGGTGAGTAATATTTGGGAGGTGAATATGTAGGAGGTGCGTAGTATGAAGGAGGAGAGTAATAGTTAGGGGGCGAGTATGTAGGAGGTGAGTAGTATGAAGGAGAATAAGATTTTGGAGGTGAGTAAGAGGGAGAATAGTAATACGTAGGAGGTGAATAGTACGAAGGAGGAGAGTAATATTTAGGTGGTGAATACGGAGGCGTTGAGTAGTAATACGGAGGCGTTGAGTAAGACTTAGGAGGTGAATAGTAATAATTCGGAGGCGAGGAATATGAATAAGGAGGAGAGTACTCGTCGCCGGCCATTGCAAGGGCGGCAATCATGCTCAAAGCGATGTAGTAGACTAAGAACCTTTCGAGGGAACCCATTTCAGAATGCTTTTTCTCGAGTAGGAGGTGAAATTTGAATGTGTTTAGTAGGGTGATGAATTTGATGCTCGGAGATGTTGCCTTGTTGATGAGAATTGAGAAGTGAAAGAGTTTGTTTATATAGGAAGTTGGAACATGGAGTTGTGGAGAAATTGTCGAAACGATGTCGTATGCATATTATTGGGGTTGAATTTGGATATGTAGAATGCTTGAGTGCAAATACCACTTCCAAATCTTTGCAATAGCTTCCTTTGATGGGTTTGAACTAGTAATTCATTAGTTATTATATTAAAGGAAAAAAAATCCTATGAATCTTGAACAATTCAAATCTTTGAGTATGAGAATTTTAGGGTTAGAGTCGAGAAATTGATAATTCATGTCTAAAATTATCATTTCATAGCATTCCTCTCATTATATATAAATTAATTGACTAATCGTTTGATTGCTACTTCCTAACATTCCTCTCATTATCGTTGATACAAATATCTATAATTGATTTGACCAAAAAAATACTCTAATTATATAGAGAAGTAATCAAACCCGGGTTGACAAGGCAAAATCAATCCGGTTTGTCAGAATTTAGGGTTCCGTTTGGTTTTAACTCCGAAAACATAATGAAAACGAATCTAGTTTATATGTATACCCTTGTTCATGAAATTTTTTGAAATCATTCGTTGTGATCTAAAGTAATTGTAGTAGAATTTAATTAGTTTTGATATCTATAGAGAAACAAAACAAGAAAAAATGCATATTCATGAAACACAATAAATGATTCCAAAAAATTTCACAAACATGGGTAGAACTAAATCCATTTCCACAATATTTCTGTTCCGGAATTACAACCAAACGGATAGGGGTGTAATACGAGCCGAACGAGCCGAGCATCGGCATGCTCAAGTTCGGCTCGTTTAGAAACGAGCCAAGCCTGACCCGAGCCGAGCCTAAAATTTATACGAGCTTTAAATAGTGCTCAAGCTTGGCTCGTTTAGAAAGTGAACGAGCTTGAGCCGAGCCCGAGTAGCTCGGCTAAAATAATGCTCTTATAGTGTTATTTTACCCAAACGAGCCGAGCATTGATATTCTCAAGCTCGGCTCGCTTATAAACGAGCTGAGCCCGAGCCGAGTCTAAAATTTATACGAGCTTTAAAATGTGCTCAAGCTTGGCTCGTTTAGAAAGTGAACGAGCTCGAGCCGAATCCGAGCCGAACCTGAATAGCTTGTCTCATATTACAGCCCTACAAACGGGGCTCAAACTACTTGAAATAGAAACAAATGATAAGTAGTTTTTAAACTATATATGTTATTTTTTTTTATCCTTCTTTGTTTATCTTCACGGGTCTAGATTAGTATTACAAATATTTATGACAATGGAATGGTTATATTAAGTTCTAAGGCCGTTAGATGAGAAACACAAGCCACGATATGTGATTGTGTATTTTAAAAGCACGAACACATTACATGTGAATCTCTAATGATTTTTCCCCATAAGTTTATATTTTATCTAAATACCATTCATTATTTTGTCCGAGTTTAAAAAAATTCATATTGGTTTTCCGAATTGGCTTGCAAAATAAACTTTAGTTTGAATTGGCATGCCTTGTTATATTTTGTTCTATTTTTGAAAGTGATATCACAACATAATGTAACATCACGGAATTATTTATTGATTTCTCGAACTATAATAAAAATCATAAAATACTAGATCAATTCTTGAAAGGGAAAACAAATTCAACATTTGAAAGTTATATTTCTTTGTATTATATTTCTACATAATTAAACCCCAAGTGTAGATGTTGTTGTCTTGACCATCTCCAATAGGGTAAGTGTCACACCCTCTACAAACCCTTGTGATATCCATCAAAAGCAATCAACTCCATCTACACATAAGCTAACAAGCAATCCATTAGCTCCTATTAAACACATCGAATATCGACTCGTGTGTGTCAAAGACCATCTTCATTGCTTGAGGAGAAGACAAAACGGGTTTATTTTTACGCTTCATAGTCCATGCAGTAGACTATGAAGCGTGAAAAAACCAATGGAGGTATAATGATTTAGTGCCGAAGTATAATGATTTATCTGTATCAAGACTAATAACCTCTCCATTGTAGTCCCGAATAACAAAATCAATGGAGGTAGCCCCGAAACTAAATATTGAGCCATCGAAATTAAGTTTGTGTAGTCCAAACTTTGAATTTTTTCATTTGATGTTATTTTTTCCCTTTTGATAGTGTTGTTGTTTTTGGTGGGAGCCTAATGTTATAGTCATTCTCGTCTTTGACAATTTTTTGCCATTCAGGAATTTGGTTCTTAATGAAAGCAACCATGTTATTAAATGACTCAAAAGACTGATCATTGAAATTAATCTTGTTTCTAGAGAATCAAATACCCCACCAAATAGTAGCAAGACATGTGAACTTCATTTGTCCAATTGTATCTTTAATTTCCTGAAGAATTTCATTTGTCCCCTCATGTTTGATGTTATTAATTTTGTATGATATTATTATGTCAATTTTATTAATGATTTGTTTGGTAAAAGGAAAATCCAGAAGTGACATAAGTCCGCGAGTTGATAATCATACAGTTCTCAGTTTTTACTAACTACAATTTTCTTTTGTCAAGTTTTCCTTTAGTTGATAATCTTTTTTTTTTTTGAAAATTTCCACCAGAAGTTCTTTGTTTATGTTGTGTGTTAAGTTTTCAAATCTAATCGCACGAATTTACAAGAGAAACACGGGATCATAATGCAATTAGGAGAGAAGTAGGACACAATAATTGGTTACTCAATTCAGCACGAATTAGGACTATGTATGGAACACTATCAAAATCAGCATTTTGCACTATATTTTGTGATACGAATTATAATAATCAACGTGAGTTTAAATAAGCCCAAAACTCAGATAGAAACCATAAAGATAAAATATACTAAGCCTAAAGGTCCTCCGGTTATAAGGTGTACCCATCTTAATCAAATCTAATTAATTACAAACGCATTATTATCTTTAGGTGTTCAAAGTTAGACCTGTACCGAAATTTGGGATCGACCAACCTAATGTATTAGGTTTGATGATAGCGAATTTGGAATGCACAAACTATCTTGAAACTTAGGGATGGTTAGCACCTACACCCTCCATTCATAAGCAATTGTAGTTTTAACATTTTACACACTTATTAAGAAGACTATGAAATATACCTTTTTTTTTCATCTCTAATCATTCCTTTAACTTTTATTTTATCGAAAATCACAACTAACCGAGTACTAATGATTAGAAGGATAAATGTGTAAAATGATGGACAAAATAACTAAACTGACAATTATTCTTTAAAAGAAGTATAAGACTATAAAAAAATTATTTATGAAAGGAGGTAATATTAAACCGGAGCAAGTGTGCTATAAAAGTTGATACTAAGGAGAAAATGAACAAGGAGGGGATACTAGAGAGTAAGAAGATATTTTTTTTAGGGGTGGGCATAAATCCCGCTTAATCCCGTCCCGTCCCGCATCCCGTCCCGATCCCGTCCCGATCCCGGCGGGATTTGAAAAAAAAAATGTCTATCCCGTCCCGTCCCGTCCCGCAAAAAATTTGCGGGACGGGACGCGGGACGAAGACTTCCCATCCCGCTTAATCCCGTCCCGTCCCGCATATATATATAAATAATATTTTTATATTTTTATAAATATTATATAGATAAATAATATACATAAATTATAATTTTTTTTAAAAAATTTTATTTTTAAAATTATTAAATTGATGATTTTCATCATTCATTCACTCATTCTCTACTACTCATTCGGTTGGATCTAAAATATTAGAGTTTCTGATCTCCCTTGATTTAGTCTGTTTGCCGCCTTGCTCTGGTCCGTTCCATCGACACCCTTGCTCTAGTCGGTTTCATCGTCCTTGTATTTGTGGATTACCACAATTGTAATCGATAGTTAAATAAATATAATTTTCATTAAATTATCTGTTGTTATTTTTTGAATGTGAGTCGGTAAGACACTTTGATGTAACTTGAATTTGTTTTCAATGTATAAACTACTAATGTAGGCGTCATGAATCGATAATTCGGTATCGAGTTTTTTTTCCGATCATTTATGTCTTTAAACACGAGAGAAAACAAGTATACATATTAAATATAATCGGTGCGTAATTTTCGCGGGATTTGTCCCGTCCCGTCCCGTCCCGTCCCGTCCCGTCCCGTCCCGTCCCGTCCCACATGGGATAGGGCCCGCGCGGGACGAAGAAAAAATGTCTTAAATCCCGTCCCGTCCCGTCCCGCAAATAATTTGCGGGACGGGACGCGGGACGACCCCTATCCCGTCCCGTCCCGTCCCATGCCCACCCCTAATTTTTTTAATTTAGGAAATGATGTTTGCATTTGATGTTCAGTTCAATCACTTAATAGTTTTTCTCTCAACTTTGAAAGTATTTTGATCGATTAGATTCAGACTGAAAGAGTGAGTTAGCAAACTGAAAGAGTGTGAGTTGGTACATGATATTTGCTTGTTTTCTTTCTCCTAAACAAGAGAACATTGAGGCAGGGAATGAACAAATACAAATGACATGAGTAAAATATTTATGTATACAATGTCTTAGGGAAATCAAATTTAATACTTCAATACACTACTACACACTGTATAACATTCTATAAGCAATACATTTTGTTGTGCAGTGAATACATATAACACATTTACATGGCTTTTTATAGTTGTTTAAACTATGTTCAATAAGAGGCAAAGGTTCATCACCTAATTGTGAACATTGCCGGTTACTTTTTATAGTAAGGTGGTGAGTTGTAGTACGAAGAAGGAGAGTAGTAGTATGGAGGTGATGAGTAATATTTAGGAGGTGAATATGTTGGAGGAGAATAATAGTATGAGGGTGGTGAAGTATATTTTGAAGGTGAATAGGTTGGAGGAGAGTAATCATATGAAGGTGGGGAGTAATATTTAGGAGAAGAATACGTAGGAGGAGAGTAATAGTATTGAGGTGGAGAGTAATACTTAGGTGGTGAATATACGGATGGAGGATAGTAGTATTTAGGAGAGGAATATGTGGGAGGAGAATAATAGTATTGTGGTGGTGAGTAATACTTAGGAGGTGAGTATGCAGGGGGAGAATAGTAGTATTGCGGTGGAGAATAATATTTAGGGGGTGAGTAGGTTGGAGGAGAGTAGTAATACGAGGGAGGCGAGTAAGATGGAGGAGAGTAGTAATATGAAGGGGGCGAGTAAGAAGGTGGCGAATAGTATTTAGGAGGTGGTGGTGAGTAATAATACGAAGGCGGTGAGTAATATTTAGGAGGTGAATATGTAGGAGGGGAATAATAATTCGGTGGTGAAGAGTAATATTTAGGCGGGGAGTACATGGGTGGTGAGTAATAGTTAGGCGGTGAGTACACATAAGGTGAGTAGTATGAAGGAGGGGAATAAGATTTTGGGGGCGAGTAAGAGGGTGGAGAGTAGTAATATGTAGGAGGTGAATAGTACGAAGGAGGGGAGTAATATTTAGGTGGTGAGTACGAAGGCGGAGAATAGTAATACGGAGGTGTTGAATAAGATTTAGGAGGTGAATAGTAATAATTTGGAGGTGAGGAGGATGAGTAAGGAGGATTGTACTCGTCGCCGGCCATTGCAAGGGTGGCGATCATGCTCAAAGCGATGAAGTAGACTAAGAATCTTTCGGAGGAACCCATTTGGAAAGTTTTTTCTCGAGGAGGAGAGATTTAGATGTATTTAGTAGGGTGATGGTTTAATGGTTGAATATGTTGTCTTGTTGATGAGAAGTGAAGGAGTTTATATAGGAAGTTGAGACTTGAAAGTTATGGAGAAAATGTCAAAACGATGTCGTATATTATTATTGGGTTTGAATATGGATATGTAGAATACTTGAGTGCAAAGAAAACTTCCAAGTCTATACAAATGCTTCCTTTGATGGGTTTGATCGAGCAATTCATTAGTTATTGAATTAGTTATTATACTAAAGAGAGAAAAAAAATCCTATGAATCTTGAGCAATTCAACTATGAATATGAGAATTTTAGGGTAAGAGTCATGAAATTGATAATATATGCCTAAAACTATTTATATAAAAGGTTAATATTAGATTTACCCAAATTAATATATTTATAAAATACATAATTTTTCGCCAGAAATTAATTATCTCAATACTTTTTAAAAAAAAATTTGATTTCGGACCCAAATCAACATTAACTAAGTCAATTTTGGTTTCACACCCTAAATACATATTAACTAAACCAAATTCCGGTTCGCACCGTGAAGTGTAAAAAGTAATTAAATTCAATTTCGCTTCCATAATCAATGTACGGAATTAATTAAAAATTTTTTTGATGTGAAGGAGAGTCGGAGGTTTTCGGCGCATCTGACGCACCTCTTATAAATGAGAAGATGCCTAAGTAGTAAACACTCGGGGGATAGCCTGACTCCTTACATCTGAACGTAAAAGATCAACTACACCCTCGGGAGGGTCAAACAAAACACTCAGTCCAATAGGGAAATTAAAAGCAATGCTAGGTAGAAAGTCCGCAAGTTCCCGCAACATTATTCGCCTCACGGTAGGCATGTCGGTACTGGATCTCACAGTTCCTTTTGATGAAATCATGACATTTTCTAACCAGACTAGAAAGAGGGTGACAACGAGGGATCAATTAAATATTAGTTTCACACTTCAAGCGTAAAATTAGGGTGATAGTTAAAGGAAAAATATAAGTTTGTTTAAAATCCCTTAACTTAAATATACAATAAAAGAATTTGTATAAAGAATGATAATCTGAAATATTATTTTATAATTAAGCTACAAATATACTATTACTTTTGGGTGTTCAAATTAGCTCCCCATCAAAAATTTAAACCATGTAAAAAAAACTCAAATGTTTTAAATATAAAATATAGGATTAATATAGAGAAATGGTAATATTTTTGAGCTACACAACCTACACATAACCTTTTCAAAGGCTGAATTATTATTGACAAATCTAATAAATAAATAATTAAATTATCAAACTAAATAATTGACAAATGAGTTGATTGCTACTTTCTAACATTCCTCTCATTATCCATACATGTTTAAATCAAATGTTTATATTTGATTTGACCAAAACAAACTCTATAACATTATTTAATGAAAGTATTGTTGATTATTTTAGCCCAAAATACTATTTATAATAGAAGTAATTAGTCAATAGGTCAAACCCGGTTTGACAAGGCAAAATCAATTCGGGTTGCCATTATTCATTTGAATTTTAAAGGCTTTGCTACCACCGTGACACATTGCATTGCATATACATTCTTATATTTGGTGCAACTAATTAGAAAATCGTTTTCCTCCCTAAAAAATTTTATACGAGCTTTAAAATGTGTTTATATTCGGCTTGTTTAGAAACTGAACAAACTCAAGCGGAGCTTTTATTGAGTTGATCCTAAACGGAGTCCGAGTAGCTCGACTAAAAGAATGCTCCTCTAATGTTATTTTATCCGAACGACTTGAGCATTGACATGTTCAAACTCAGTTAGTTTATAAACTAGTCGAGCTTAAATTTTATACAAGCTTTAAAATGTGTTCATATTCGACTCGTTTAGACAATGAACAAGCTCGAGCCAAGCTTTGGACGAGTCAAACGCGAGTTGAATCCGAGTAACTTGTTTCATATTATAACCCTAGTTATGACCCGTACTATAAAATATGCCCTCATAGTAAAATTGGTGATAGCAAACTTGAAATGCACAAACTGTCTCGAAATTTATGGATGGTTAACAACTATTAGATTGGTGCAAGTTCTGTAGAAGTTGCTACTAAGAAGAGATTTTTCAATTCATGAAATGGTGTTTGTGTTTAGTGTTCAATTGTATCACATAAAATTTTTTTTCTTTACTTGAAGGTATTTTGATTAGTTTCAGGTTGAATGAGGGTGAGTTGGCGATTTGATTCACAATATTTTGCTTTTTTTTTTCCCTCCTAAATAAGAGAACATCGAGACAATTCAAGGAATGAACAAACACAAATGAAATGAGTAAATCATTTATGTATACAATGCATAACAAATAATTTCAAACTTCAATATACCATTAAACAATGGATAGAACAATCACTTCTTTTTACAACGAATACTTATAACACACTTAAATGACTTTTTGTCAATTTTTACTTGTAGGGTTCAAGGTAGAGACATAGGTTCATTACCTAAATGTGAACATTGTCGGTTACTTTTTATAGTATGGCGGTGAGTTGTAGTATGAAGGTGGTGAGTAATATTTAGGAGGTGAATATGTTGGAGGAGAATAATAGTAGGAGGGTGGTGAAGAATATTTTGGGGGCGAATAGGTTGGAGGAGAGTAATCATATGAAGACGGTGAGTAATATTTAGGAGGAGAATACGTAGGAGGAGAGTAATAGTATTGTGGTGGAGAGTAATACTTAGGTGGTGAATATGCGGGAGGAGAATAGTAGTATTGAGGTGGAGAGTAATACTTAGGAGGGGAATATGCGGGAGGAGAATAATAGTTTTGTGGCGGCGAGTAATATTTAGGAGGTGAGTATGCAGGGGGAGAATAGTAGTATTGCGGTGGAGAATAATATTTAGGAGGTGAGTATGCAGGTGGAGAATAGTAGTATTGCGGTGGAGAATAGTATTTAGGGGGTGAATATGTTGGAGGAGAGTAGTAATATGAGGGAGGCGAGTAAGATGGAGGAGAGTAGTAATACGAAGAGGGCGAGTAGGAAGGTGGTGAGTAATATTTAGGAGGTGGTGGTGAGTAATAATATGAAGGTGGTGAGTAATATTTGGGAGGTGAATATGTAGGAGGAGAATAGTAATACGATGGAGGAGAGGAATATTTAGGTGGCGAGTACGTGGGAGGTGAGTAGTACGAAGGAGGAGAATAAGATTTTGGGGGTGAGTAAGAGGGTGGAGAGTAGTAATATGTAGGAGGTGAATAATAATAGTTTGGAGGTGAGGTGGATGAATAAGGAGAGTACTCGTCGCCGGCCATTGCAAGGGTGGCGGTCATGCTCAAAGCGATGAAGTAGATTAAGAACTTTTCGAAAGTACCCATTTCGGAAAGTTTTTTCTCTGAGTAGGAGGTGAAATTTAGAAGATGTTTGTTGATGAGAATTGAGAAGTGAAAGGGTTTGTTTATATAGAAAGTTGTGGAGAAATTGTCAAAACAATGTGGTATGTATATTATTGGGTTTGATTATAGATATGAAGAATGCTTGAGTGCAAAGACTACTTCTAAATCTCTGCAAAAGCTTCCTTTAATGGGTTTGATTGAGTAATTCATTAGTTATTATATTAAAGAAAAAAACCCATCAATCTTGAGCAATTCAACTCTCTAAATATATTAAATTTAGGACTAAGAGTTGAGAAATTGTTAATTCATGCCTAAAATTATCAATTCACAACTACACTAGAACAGTTTGTAAAAAAGAATAATAATATAAACATTTATTTTACATTTAAACTACAAATGTAAATTTATTTTTAGGTGTTCGTATTACATCGAACCGAAAATTTGGACCATCTTAAAAAAACTCAAATGTTCTAGATATCAAATATAGGATTATTATTATTAAAAAAATGTTAATATTTGTAAGTTATATGTGAAATTTGAATATAGATTGTGAAATTAACCAAATTTTTAGTTTTATTTGGGTAGAAATTAACCAAAAATAAATTGTGAACTTGCAATTAGGGAAAACTAACATATAATAGTTTATTTACCAAACTTAATAAATGACTAATTATTTGATTGTTACTTTCTAACATTCCTCTCATTATCATTGATACATAAAAATGTCTTTATTTGATTTGACCAAAACATACTCTATAATATTTTTTAATGAAAGCATTGTTGATTGTTTCAGCCCAAAACACAAATTATAATATAAATAAATAATTAGCCCATAGGCCAAACCCGGTTTGAGAAGGCAAAAAGCAATCTGGGTTGTCAAAATTCCATCTACTTGAGATAAAAACAAATGGTAAATGGTTTTAAAACTTTTTATTGTTTTTGTTGATCTTCACGAATCTATGTTAGCATTAACAAATGAATATTATAATGGAATGATTATAGGTAAGTTACTCGAACCAATATTTTAAATAAGTAGTGTATTGGATTTTGTCGGGCAAATTTGCGGTGGGCTCCGGCCATCGTCAACACCGGAAAACGGAAGTAATGACTTTGTGACTTTGTCTCCGCGAGCACTGAATCATGGTATACCTGTTTGCTAAAATTTGATTCTGAGTTAATGAGATAATGATGCTCAAAGTTACGTGTACGAAACACAAAACTTGGAAAAAAGAACAAAAATGTGATTATCCCACATCGACTAAAAGGAGTAGAATCCTTATCGTATATAAGGAGGAAAAACGCTTAAAGGTCGTGACCTTTGGGTCACTACCCATTTTCAATGGGGAGCGGGTATAGTTAACCGTCGAAACTAAGCTTATATAGTAATGGGCCGTAGAGTTAAAGATTGGTCAAATTAAGCATCAACTACATAAATGAAAAAAATGGCTGAATTTGCAATGTAGGCCTTTTACAATGTAGAGTTTGGATTTTGGGCCTCTCATAATTTCATTTAGAAAATGGGTTCCTATTGTAGAAAAAATCAGAAAAGTAAGGGACATAGATATCTAGACTGATTTGATGGGTGACATGTAGAAAAAATCAGAAAATAGACTAATCAATTCAGCCAGCCCATCTTCTTCCCTCCATTGTCCCTTCTTCTTCCCTCCTTTCAAATGTAAATTTATATCTGGGTATCCATATGTAGCTCTTTTCTTCTTCCAATTAAAATGCAGGAATCTGGACTGCTTGTTGAGCTTCTATTTTTGGGTAAGCAGTGTTTGTTCCTATTTCTGGGTAATCTCAAATTTCCTGGGTAATGTATTTATGGGTAATCTGAAACTTCTCATCTTTTGTTTTTGTGAATCTAAAACACTGAAACTTCATGTTCTATTTGTGGGTAAGCAGTGCTTGTTTACATTTTCTATTTGTGGGTAAGCAGTGTTTGTTTGTATCCATGGATAATCTCCAACTTGTCATCTTCCTGGGTAATGTATTTCGGGGTAAGCTGAAAGCCTGAAAATTCTCATCTTCTTGGGTAATGTATTTCGGGGTAATCTAAACCAGTCAAACTTCTTGGGTAATCTATTTCTGGGTAATCTCAAAATTCCTGGGTAATGTATTTCGGGATAATATGAAACTTCTCATCTTCCTGGGTAATGTCAAACTTCTTGGGTATCCATATACTCCAACACTAATATACACATATCTATATAATCTAAATAACTGAACTTGGGTAAACATACAATTGGGTAAGCATACTGTGACACCCCTATTTCATTTCTAGTTGATTACCAATTAATTAACCCTGTTTAAAACAATAAGCGGAAAAGCGGAAAATCGGAAAGCGTAAATTTTTAAAACTTTATCTTACAACCATATTCACAACATATATACATACTAACATACGTCATAAACTCTGTTTAACAAAACACAACTGTTTAAAACCACACAAAACATCCTAGGCGGTAGCATCCCATAACAGCCCACCTGATATGATCTCAAATCCAGGTGTTGGGTCCAACGTCCTTGCCTTGATCAGGCCGAGTCTGAGTAGCTGAAAAATATGTGGATATAACAACAATGAGCCACACGCTCAGTAAGGGTATACAAATTGCACTGTCCCAATATATATAAGTATCTAATATCCCGTCCCCAAAGGACACTCTATACCCTTCCTCACATTTCAAAGCACGCATCTATATCCACATTCACATATAATTCCACCACCATTCATATCACATTGCACATAAACATTCAAGCATGTTATCACACATCACATATAATTCCACAACCATTCATATCACATTTCACATAAACATTCAAGCATGTTATCACACATCATATATAAACATATCATCTCATATAAGCATCTCATATCATCTCATCACATATAAATAATCATAACATAACATATAACATGCTAGACTCGATCGCATCGATGCATAGGTGATAATTAACTAACTAGCTCCAACTGATCGTACGATATATTTTCTCATTGCTTTCGTATTTCTTTTCTTTCTTTCTTTTTTTTTTCTTTCGGTTGGCCAACCCGATAGCGTCATAGGCCCCCTGTAGATCAGGTAGCGACCTCGGCCATCTGTCCTAAGACCCCCTGTAGATCAGGTCGCGATCTTGGACTATTTTTCTTATCTTGAGGCCCCCTGTAGATCAGGTAGCGACCCCTGGCTGTTTTTCTTATCTCGAGGCCCCCTGTAGATCAGGTAGCGACCTTTGAGGCCCCCTGTAGATCAGGTAGCGACCTCGTCCCCCGGAAACCCGTGCGGGACCCAGTTGGGCTAATTAATCAATTACCATCCTATATTATCACTGTCATATCATAACTCAATTTCATGCTTCCATCATATTCTTTCATCACATTCTTTCCACTATCTCATGTACCTCATGCCTGCTTTCATAAGGAATATCAAGTCATCATCATCGTCTCACTCATATACATATACGCATGCATACAATCATAACAAACATATATATACACTCAAGCATGCATAAAATCATAGCATATTAAATACATAACATATATTAAGCAAGTGTAATTCATATACACTTACCTCGCAGGTAAGAACAATAAAACCTCGCAAACCAACTATTGAGTCCGTTTCCCACTCGGACTATCCTCCTTTCTCGTATTTGGATACGCTCACAAAGAAGTAAGCTATAATTAAAACCGAACCCTTCAACAACACCTGTTGAGAATATCATATTCCTCGTATTAAACTTCTCGCTTCAACCACCAGTTAAATTCATTCCTTTGAATTTAATTAGCTTATAACATTTTCTAGAATCCCAATTTAATTAATTAACCTTTAATTAATTAATTAAATTTCGCCAGAACAACGTTTTGCCCGCAGGCAATTTCTGAACCCACCTGTCATCAAATCTCATCAAACAAACAGCCCATAATCACCAGAATAAAGTAACGAGCATAATGGAATTTCCAATTATCCATTTTGACAAGCCTAAGGTCAATTTAGGCTAAATCGCAATACGGAAAACGAATAAATTCATAACTTATTCGTTACTAACCCGATTGACGATCCGAAAGAAGATTCGGAATCACAACGACGCAGGCTACGCTCGGACACCATCAAATTCACCGGAATCTGAGCGACGGAACCTCCCTAGTATCATATATGCTCGACCAGACCTCCCCTTGCTCGGAAATGTAGAAACTCGGTACCAAAATGAAGAGAATGAAGAGAGGAATCCAAAAACTCAAACGGATTTGAAATCGGATTAGAAACGAAGAGTAGATCTGAGTTTGAAGGTTGAGAGAAATCAGAGCTTTTACGAGGAAACGTGAAAGAAAATGAATTAATAAACGATATTTCAGCTATTTATAGCGAAGACGATAATTATCCTTTAGCGGAGTCGATAATTATCCTTTTACCGATCCGAAAGCGGTTTAAGCCCCCTTCTCCAAACTTCTCAAAATTGGAATAATAGATCTGGAATATTGTATGGATAATTATTCCGCAATTGTTTCGAAAAACGCGTATTCCTAAGCCGTCTTTCTTAGCCGCTAAGAAACGAAATAGCGACTCTTTTAGCCATTTTGCCTTTTCATGTTTTTTCATATCTAGGACATGTCCGATGTCCTGATCATTTCTCTCAACTGCATTTTTATTAATTGAAGCTCCCAAATGCTCCAAATAATACCGGGGTGTAATATCATCTAGGAGCTAGTTACCTCGAGAGGTATCTCGTGTTAAAACGGATTTAATTTCCTAAATTACTCGATTAGGTCATCTTCGATTTTTGACTGTTACAAATATCTCCCACTTTAAGAAATTTCGTCCCGAAATTTAAGAAAGGACGTAGAACCAAACTCGTAGATGTATCAAAAGGATGCACAACCGGATCACAATTTCTCGAGGTTTTTACTTAAAAAGGTAGGGGTATTTCGCTTTCATATCTCGTTCGGTCTCCCATGTAGCCTCTCGAGATGAATGATGTCCCCATCTGACCTTCACCATCGGAATCTCCTTGTTTCTCAATCTTCGAACTTGTCTGCCTAAAACCTCAACTGATTCTTCTGGGTAGGACAAGTTCTCAGATACTTCTATCTCAGGTTCGGGAATGATATGACTTGGATCTGACCTATACCTCCGTAGCACCGATACGTGAAAGACGTCATGCAATCTTGATAACTCAGGTGGTAACGCCAATCTATACGCAAGTGGTCCGATCTTCTCTAAGATCTCATATGGACCAATGTATCTCGGTGCTAACTTCCCATGCCTACCAAATCTCATAACTCCCCTCCAAGGAGATACCTTCAAAAACACTCTCTCGCCTATCTCATATGTCATCTCTCGTCTATGGCGATCAAAGTAGCTCTTCTGACGATCTTGTGCTGCCTTCAAGCAGTGCTTTACTACTTGTACTTTCTCTATTGTCTGTTGTACAAGTTCAGGACCCTCTATCTGTCGCATGCCCTCAAAATCCCAACATACAGGTGTGCGACACTTCCTTCCATACAAGGCCTCGTAAGGGGCCATACCAATACTTGAATGGAAACTGTTATTATACGCAAATTCGAGCAATGGCAGGTTAGAATCCCAGTTACCTTTAAGCTCCAAAACACAAGATCTCAACATCTCCTCCAAGGTCTGAATCGTTCTCTCTGATTGTCCGTCTGTCTGAGGATGAAATGCCGTACTGAAATGCAATCTTGTACCTAAGGCAGTTTGCAGACTTCCCCAGAAATGCGAGGTAAACCTCGGATCTCTATCAGATACAATCGATACAGGGACTCCGTGCAGTCGAACAATCTCTCTCACATACAACTCTGCCAGCTCATCCAAGGAGTTATCTTGTCTCATCGGTAAGAAGTGGGCAGATTTCGTCAATCTGTCTACAATCACCCATACCGTGTCATTCTTTTTGAAAGTCCAAGGAAGTCCAACCACAAAATCCATTGTAATCCGCTCCCACTTCCACTCAGGAACTGATAAAGATATATTGTAACTTCCCTGCTGGTGCTTGGTGTTCAACCTTCACTTGCTGACGCACTAGACATCGAGCCACAAAATCAGCTACCTCTCGTCTCATCCTGGGCCACCAATAGATCTTCCTCATGTCATTAAACATCTTCGTACTCCCAGGATGCATGGAATACCTCGAGGAATGTGCCTCTTCAAGTAGCTTCTTCTTTAACTCCTCAATGTTGGGTACGCATATCCGTGTACCTTTATATAACACTCCCTTATCAGACAATTGGAAGTGTGTAGTGGTAGCATCTCCCACTTTAGCTTTCAACTTCTTCAGTGTAGCATCCTCATCTTGTCTAGTTGAAATCTCATCGAGAATCAACGGTCTAACCTGAATGTTAGCTATCAACTCGGATCCTCTTACATCCATCTCTACTCTCATAACTCTGAGAGCTAATAGATGCTCAACTTTGTAGTTGACCTTACTGCCTTGGTCACTGCTCTTTCTGCTAAGAGCGTCAGCTACTACATTCGCCTTTCCTGGATGGTACTCTATAGTACAATCATAATCCTTGAGTAACTCCATCCATCTTCTTTGCCTCAGATTCAGATCCCTCTGAGTGGAAATATACTTCAGGCTTTTATGGTCGGTAAACACCGGAAATGTATCACCATAAAGATAGTGCCTCCAGGTCTTAAGAGCATGAACTATAGCAGCAAGCTCTAGGTCGTGTGTAGGGTAGTTATGCTCATGAGGTCTCAACTGTCTAGATGTATATGCTATTACCTTCCCTTCCTGCATTAGAACTCCTCCTAAGCCACTCCCAGATGCGTCGGTGTAAACCACAAAGTTACCCTTATCTGAGGGTACAGCCAGAATAGGGAACGTAGTCAATCTTTTCTTAAGTTCTTCAAAGCTCTCTTGACAACTGTTATCCCATATAAACTGCTGATTCTTCTTTAGCAAGTTAGTCAATGGGCGCGCGATAATCGAGAAGTTCTTTACAAACCTCCTGTAATAACCCGCCAATCCTAAGAAGCTGCGAATCTCCGTAATGCTCTTCGGAATTTCCCATTCTGTAATAGCCTTGATCTTGGATGGATCAGGTTGTATACCATCTCGTGATATCACATGCCCTAGAAAGGCAATCTGATCCGTCCAAAACTCGCACTTGCTGAACTTCGCATACAATTGTCTCTCCCTCAAAATCCCTAAGATACGTCTCAGATGTTCTCTATGAGTATCTGCATCTCGGGAATATATCAAGATATCATCAATGAAGACCACGACAAACTGATCTAGATAAGGTTGGAAGATCGAGTTCATCAACGCCCTGAATGCTGCAGGTGCATTCGTCAACCCAAAAGGCATAACTGTAAACTCATAGTGTCCATACCGAGTACGAAAAGCTGTCTTCGGTATTGAATTCTCTGCTATCCTCAACTGCCAGTATCCCGATCGAAGGTCAATCTTTGAAAATACTGTAGCACCCCTTAATTGATCAAGCAAGTCCTCTATCCTCGGTAAGGGATTCTTGTTCTTGATTGTGATTTTGTTCAGCTGACGGTAGTCTATGCACAATCGTAAGCTACCATCTTTCTTCTTCACAAAAAGCACTGGTGCACCCCAAGGAGAAATACTCGGGCGTATAAAACCCTTCTCGAGCAACTCTTCTAGCTGTTTCTTCAATTCCTTTAGCTCTAGCGGAGCCATCCTGTAAGGAGCAATTGATATCGGTGCTGCACCGGGTAATGTCTCAATCTCAAAGTCTACCTCTCTACTCGGAGGTAAACCAGGTAAATCATCAAGGAAAACTTCAGGAAATTCTCTGACAACATCCACCTCAAATACTCCGGGGCTAACAATAGCAGAATCTGACACACTAGCCAGATAAGCCTGACATCCTTCCCGAAGTAATCTAAAAGCTGTTACTGCAGATATGAGGCAAGTAGGAATAACATTCCTCTCACCGGTGAAAATCACTTCCCTCAATCCATTTGTCTCCTTGATTACTTCCTTCGCATAACAGTCTATCAAGGCTCTATGGGTGGATAACCAATCCATACCCAATATCACATCAAACTCTCTCAAAGATAACGGTATAAGGTCAGCTACAAATTCTCGGTCAGCTATAACTATGGGGCACGATCTCACACACATATCAACAGTCAAGGTCTCCCCCGCTGGCATCGAGACTCTAATGATATAACCTAAGGGTTCAACTACCTTTCCCAATCTTAAAGCAAAAGACTCGGATATAAAAGAGCATGTAGATCCAGGATCAATTAAAACATAAGCTAACAAGCCAGAGACAAGAATCCTACCGGTAATGACGTCTGTAGTCTTAGCTGCATCCTCGCCAGCCAAAGCATATACTCGAGCTTGTGCCTGACCCTGAGGCTGTGGTGCAGGTGGTCTGGAAGATGTCTGTTGGGAATATCCACCTCGACCATAACCTCTACCTCTACCTCGACCTGAACCAGAACCTCTCTGAGCATTGTCTCCAACGCTACTAGCTGTACTCGGTGTCGGTAATCCAGACCTATTCCGACACTCTCGGGCTATGTGCCCAGGCTGGTGGCACATATAACATATAATCGGTGGACGATAGGATCCTGAAGCTGATGTGGTAGGAGCTGGAGCACTTGATCTACTGCCTCCACTCCATGAACCTCTATATCCTTGATAACCACCTCTCTGTCCCCTAGGCGGTCCACTGTAACTTCTGGGTACAAAAGATCGCGAGCCAGATGGTGGTGCACTACTACTCTGCCCGGTCTTCTGTCTCTTTCCTGTCAAAGCCTTCTTCTTCAAGACCATCTCCTCCGCTCGAGTGGCGGAATCAATGAGGAGAGAATAAGACAAGGGCCGAGTAGCAAACTTCTTCCTAATCTCCAAATTCAGCCCTCTTTCAAACTTGTTTCTCTTCTTAATATCAGTATCAACCTCCTCAAGAGCATATCGAGATAATCTAGTGAACTGTACCTCGTAATCGGCAATGGACATGCCTCCCTGCTTGAGTTCCATGAACTCAATCTTCTTCTTCTCTGTATAGGCAGGTGGAGTATTGTTAGCATGAAATATTGTGATATTTTAGGCACGTTTTCTAAATGTATTTGATTCATATTGATAGTCTTTGATTGATCTTTGTACATATGTGAGCTAGTATTGCCTATATTTTCGATATGGATGTCTACACTAGTTCTATGTTGATTATAGGTAATTTGGAGCTATTTCCGAACGGAATCGAGCAAAGGAGAGTTGAGTTGATATGTCCATAGATCGAGGACACTTTTTGAAGCAATTTGGAGTCTTAGATTGAAGAATGCACGAGTTCAGGGAAGAATCACGTTCTTGCCCTAAATTACGCCCTAAAACACGGCCGTATCACAAACCACGTTCAGAATTACGGCCGTGGATTCAGAGTCAGAATTCGATGTTCATTCCAGGGGATTCTACGGCCGTGGAACTAACCGTAATTGTTTCCACGCCCTAAATTACGGTCGTGGAATCTTCCACGACCGTGATCTTGGCGAATCTTTTCGCCACACTTCGAAGCCATGATCTTTTGAAAGATTGGGCCGGGCCGACACTTTACCCTACACTATAAAAAGACGGACGAAGCAAGATTCCGTCACCTCGCTTACGACCTTTTCAACCCTCGCTTAGCGGCAAACGCACGCTTACAATCCACGTTTAGCAACGCACAAACCCTCATCTTGGAGGTAATTTGGAGATCTCATTGAAGATCAAAGTTCGTATTGGAGAGTTGCTGTTTGTGATCTTCGTGTTTGTGGAAGATCGAAGTTCTTGGAGGGTTTTGCAAGAAGATCTCTCTTCTTGCTTAGGTTTGATTTAGGATCGGATTGACATCCCGTTTCTTTTCTTTCCTAAGATTGTGATTGTTTACTCCGTTTTGAATCTTTTGATAAACACTTGTTCTTGACTGTGATTCTGAGATTCATTTGAAGATTATTGATAGTTCTTGAAAGTTCCCATCTTTTATCTTTTAATTCTTGAATTGATATCAATATGACTATTATTGGCTAAAAACCCTTAACAATTCTAAGGTGAAGGGTTGATAGTTGTGGCATAGGTGATGATAGATCGATCGCAAACAGATTAGACCCTGAGAGTTAGAGAATTGTCGCCGACGGCCCTAAATTACGGGCTGTTCTTGAGTCCACGGCCGTGGAACCTCAAGAACTAACCGTGATTTACCTTAAGTCTACGAACCTGCTTTTACTTTAATCTAAAGTTAAAGATTTGCTTTAACTTAGTTTAGACTTGTCTTTTCTAGGTGGTAGTGAAGCCTCAACAACCTCTACCTCGATTGTGAGCCTCAACAACCTCAATCGGATAAGTTAGTCTTGATCTTTAGATTATAAGTTTGGGTATTTGATACTAATCCTCGTCTTTAGAACCTTATCTATATTGAGCCTCAACAACCTGTATAGGGAGTGTCTTTTAGGTGAGTTACATAAGGTTTTTGGAACCTCAACCGTACGATTACCTTACATTAGTATACCTTTGCATATCTCAACTCTGTCTTTATATCATTAAGTATATCTTGAATCAATTGCCACAGCTGGATACTTGGATCTTTAGGATTGTTGTTTTCCCAATATCTGCAAAACTCCCATATTTACCTGCTTGATAACTTGCAATTGAATTCGCTCCACCCAAATCCCTGTGTTCGATACTCTGGAATTCTTGCTTAACTACGTCGATCCGTACACTGCGGGTTCACTTGCTTGATTCTAGTTTTATAAATTTAAAACTTATTTGCACACACCTCTAGGGGCGAACAAGTTTTTGGCGCCGTTGCCGGGGATTTGGTTTCGTCCGAATCCGGTAGCCGGTTGTCAAGCTTGGGAGCTTGCTCTCGTTATTTGATTTCCTTTGAGTGCATGCGCAGGTCTAGGAACATCGAAGATCTCTTACCTCTTGATCAAGAGCTAGAGAAAACCTTGAGGCAAAAGCGCAAGGAAAAGAGGATGGCTGAAGAGAACGAACGCGATCTTCAAACGGAGTTGGCGGAGAAGGAAGCTCAACTCCGATGGAATGAGACTCTCCGCCAGGATGAGATGGATCGTCATCAATCTCAAGTTAACGGTCTACAAGACATGATCGTCCAAATGAGGATAAAGATGAGCGACCTTGAAGATAAGGTAGGCAAGAAGTCCTCGAGAAGGAGATCAAGGTCTAGAAGAAAAAGCCACTCATCCACTGATATTAGTGATTCTTCCATGCCACCGTTAGAAGAGATTGATCCCACGATCAACATGAATCCTTTCCATCCACAAGGAGCTACTAATCGCCGCATTCCACCTAGGAATGTGAGAGTCGAACGTGTGGATAATGAGCCAAGGACTCTTGGCCAACGAATGGATCCAACACAACAACCACGCCGCTTGGGTGTGAAATTTGACGCTGAAGATGTGCAAGGGTTTAGCTTTAACCCTCAAGTTATCACTCTTGTTCGCCAAAGTCAATTCGGCGGTACAAGTGCTGAATCTCCACACCAACACTTACAAAACTTTGAGTGTATGATGGAGACGATGAGACCGAAGAACGCTACTACCAACAGCTATAAGCTCAAGCCTTTCTTCTTCTCCTTGAAGGGGAAAGCGTTATCTTGGTATCAAGCTCTTCCTAATGGGAAACTAGACACGTGGGAAGATCTTTCCGCAGAGTTTCTCACCAAATTCTTTCCGCCTTCCAAAACGGCGGAACTTAGAGGTAAGATTAATGCTTTTTCTATGAGACCTAACGAAAGTTTGTTTCAATCTTGGGAAAGGTTTCAGGATTTGCTCTTGGATTGCCCTCATCATGGCATATCCAAGCTTGCCTTGCTGGAGATTTACTACAAGGGGCTGGATGCGGGAACGCAATTCAACCTCCAATCCCTCTCATGTGGAACGTTCATGGACATGAGAGAAGATGACGCTTGGGACTTCATTGAGAAGCAAGCAAGAGTCATAGAGAAGTATTCCCACCGGAAAGTGGAGGGAAATCGTGTGGAGCAAGGAGCAAAGCTCACACATGAAGCTCAAAATCAGATTTTCTCCCTCAACAATGAGATCAAAGAGTTGAAGGAGACTATCAAGACCAACTTCCCAAAGCAACAAGAGAAGGATGTTGGCTATTTGGGCAACAACAACGGCGGTGATAACACCAACCGCAACAACAATAACCGGAACAATAACCGGAATAACAATTGGAATGGAAACAACAACAACCGGAACAACAACAATTGGAACAACAATCGGGGTTCAAACAACAACAATTGGCGCTCCAATCAACAAAATTCCGGTAACTCCTATCCTTCCAATTCCAATTCACTAACTCCACCCTCTTCTTCCTCTACTCCTTTGAAAAGCCAGGGGCAATCATCAAATGGAGGAAACAATACGGGAAAGGAGAAGCCCGATCCCATGTTGGAGACAATCTTGGGAAAGCTTCAAGGGTTGGAGAACCGCATCATCAAGGTTGATGATCAAATTTCTAAGGTTGACAAAGCTCAAAAGGTTTTGGAAAACCAAATGTTCAACCATGCGGAGGAAGTTCCCAGAAATCAAGGGAAACTTCCAGGAAAGACGGAGGACAACCCTAAGGGAAGGGTAATGGCGATTACAACTAGGAGCGGAGTGACTACCACCGATCCGCAGCCTACGTTCGTGGAAGTCCCCGTAGAGAAGGACAAAGGAAAGGAGAAGGAGAAGGAAGACGTCTATGTTCCTCCTCCAGCTTTCAAACCTCCCCTACCGTTCCCTCAATCTAGAGCGCGAGCGCGCCTAGATAAACAATTTGGTAAGTTTATAGAACTCATGAGCAAGCTGCATATTAATATACCTTTCATTGATGCTATTGTAGGTATGCCGGCTTATGGCAAGTTCTTGAAGGAGCTCCTCTCTAACAAGAGGAAGCTAGAAGACTTTGGAGAAGTCAAGATGAGTTCGGATTCCTCGGATCTCATCAAGACTATGAAGGAGAAAATGCCCCCAAAGCTGAAAGATCCGGGGTCATTTTGCATTCCCATTGGAGTGGGAGAGGTCACATATGACGCTTTATGTGACTTGGGAGCAAGTGTGAGCATCATACCACTTGCATTGTGCAGGAAGATCGGTTTAGGCGACCCTAAACCGGTGAAGATGACGTTATACATGGCGAATCGATCCATTACTCGTCCCGTCGGCATTGTAGAAGACGTCCCGGTCAAGCTAGGCAAGTTCTTTGTCCCCATTGATTTTGTCGTACTTGACATTCCTGCAGATAGTCCGGTCCCGATCATACTCGGAAGGCCGTTTCTTGCAACTTCTGGCTGCATGGTCGATTGCAAGAATGGGAGACTCGCTTTTGATATTGGGGAAGAGAAAGTAGAGTTCGTTCTTTCCACTCTAGTGAAGGAGCCAATCTTTGATGAGGATATTTACAATGTCCAAGACGAAGAAGGTTTGTCTAGGGAGGAGGTAAGTGCGATTCTCTTTAACGATCCTTTACAAAAGGTTATTACTATGAGTCTAACCAATGTAGGAGAAGAAGAAGGGTGCAAAGAGGAAATTGAAGCCTTGGAAGCACAAGAAGAGATGCATGAAGTGGAGTTTGAGAAACTCCACGATGAGGCTGAGAATACTAGAATCCACGGTCATACTCTGTATTCCACGACCGTGGATTCCACGACCAAAATCGACCTCCATTCCAGAAGATATTACGGCCGTGGAATGCCAGAGGAGACCGTAATTTTGACCGTGGAAGAGGGTGATCGGCATACTCCTTCAACTTCTTCTAATTCTTCTCCAAACCATTCAACATCCTTAGAAACTTCTAAGGAAACATCGGAAGCTCCTCAAGGATCATTGGAGGCTCTGAAAGCAATGGAACTCAAACCACTTCCTACTCATCTAAGGTACGCTTTTCTTGGATCTAATTCCACCTTCCCGGTTATCGTTAGTTCCAAATTAAGCATAGACGAACATGAACAGCTCATGATTGTCCTTAGGAAACATAGAAAAGCCATAGGCTATACTATAGAGGACTTAGTAGGAATTAAACCCTCCCTATGCATGCATAAGATACTAATGGAGGAGGACTTTAGAACTTCAAGACAACCTCAAAGGCGGTTGAATCCGACCATGAAGGAGGTTGTCAAGAAGGAAATTCTTAAACTTCTTGATGCAGGTATCATCTATCCTATCTCCGATAGCAAGTGGGTGAGCCCAGTTCAAGTAGTTCCGAAGAAGGGAGGAATGACGGTCATCACCAATAAGAACAACAAACTCATTCCTACCCGAACCGTAACTGGATGGCGAATGTGTATAGACTACCGCAAGCTCAACAACGCAACGCGGAAGGATCACTTTCCATTGCCATTCATCGATCAGATGCTTGAAAGGTTAGCACAACATTCATACTTTTGCTACCTTGACGGTTATAGTGGCTTCTTTCAGATTCCGATACATCCGGATGATCAAGAGAAGACCACATTCACGTGCCCTTGGGGTACGTTCGCTTATAGGAGAATGCCATTCGGGCTTTGCAACGCCCCAGCCACTTTTCAACGATGCATGATGGCCATCTTCTCCGAATACGTAGAGGAAATCATGGAAGTCTTCATGGACGACTTCTCCGTTTACGGTTCCTCTTTTAACGATTGTCTTTCTAACCTTTCTCTTGTTTTGCAAAGATGTGAAGACACTAACCTAGTTCTAAATTGGGAGAAGTGTCAATTCATGGTTAAGGAAGGAATCGTGTTAGGTCACTTAGTCTCTAGTAGAGGGATAGAGGTAGACAGGGCTAAGATAGAGACCATAGAGAAACTTCCTCCCCCAATTTCGGTGAAAGGGATAAGAAGTTTCCTAGGACATGCTGGATTCTATAGACGTTTCATTAAGGACTTTTCTAAAATATCAAAACCTCTCACTAATCTATTGATGAAGGATGCGGTTTTTGAGTTTTCACAGGAATGTCTAGATGCATTCAACACCATTCGGCAAGCTCTAATTTCAGCACCCATTATCCAACCTCCGGATTGGACTCTCCCCTTCGAGATTATGTGTGATGCTAGTGACGTAGCCATTGGAGCTGTTCTTGGGCAACGAAAGGAAGGACGAACCCACGCCATATACTACGCTAGCAAGACGCTAGACGAAGCTCAGCTCAACTACGCCACCACAAAGAAGGAATTTTTAGCTATTGTCTACGCTATTGACAAGTTTCGCTCTTATCTTGTAGGTGCAAAGGTGATTGTCTACACGGATCATGCTGCGATCCGGTACCTCCTTGCGAAGAAAGACGCGAAGCCAAGGCTGATTAGATGGATTCTTCTCCTACAAGAATTCGATCTTGAGATCCGCGACAAGAAAGGCTCGGAAAATTCTGTTGCGGATCATTTGAGTCGTCTAACACATCTAGAGGACGACCATTTGCCCATTGATGACTCCTTCCCGGACGAACACCTACATATCATAGAGGAGTGCATCAAGGTAATCTCCAAAGGTAACGAACCATGGTTTGCTGACTTCGTTAACTATTTGGTTTGCCAGGAGATACCGCCCGGACTATCCTACTCACAAAAGAAGAAGTTCTTCAAGGACGTCCGGGAATATTATTGGAACGAGCCTCTCCTCTTCAAGAGAGGTCCGGATGGCATCATCCGGCGGTGTGTGCCGGAAGAGGAAATGCAAAGTGTCATCCGCCATTGTCATTCACTACCTTGTGGAGGACACGCTAGTTCAAACAAAACTAGCGCAAAGGTATTGCAATCTGGATTCTATTGGCCTACTTTATTTAAAGATGTGCAATCCTTTGTTTCTTGTTGCGATGCTTGTCAAAGAACAGGCAATATCTCTAGAAGGAACGAGATGCCCCTCAACAACATCCAAGAGGTGGAGATTTTCGACGTTTGGGGAGTCGATTTCATGGGACCATTCCCTTCTTCTTGTGGAAACCAATACATATTATTGGCGGTAGACTACGTTTCTAGATGGGTGAAAGCAATTGCCTCTCCCACAAATGATGCCATGGTGGTGGTCAAGTTCTTCAACAAGACCATCTTTCCGCGATTCGGGACACCAAGGACAATCATTAGTGATGGAGGTTCTCACTTCATAGCCCGTCGCTTTGAAGCTCTTCTAGCCAAGTATGGGGTTACTCACAAGATCGCTACCCCTTACCATCCACAAACGAGTGGACAAGTTGAGATCTCAAACAGGGAGATCAAGGGAATTCTAGAGAAGACGGTTTCAAAGAGTAGGAAGGATTGGTCCTTGAAACTAGATGACGCATTATGGGCATACCGGACTGCATACAAGACTCCCATAGGAACCACACCATACAACCTTGTGTATGGGAAGTCTTGTCATTTGCCGGTAGAGCTAGAGCACAAAGCGTTTTGGGCTATCAAATGGCTAAATTTCAGCATGAAGGAAGCGGGAGAGAAGCGTCTCCTAGACATCAACAAGCTGGATGAACTTCGCTTGAACGCCTATGAAAACGCCAAAATTTACAAGGAAAGAGCAAAGCGTTGGCATGATAAGCATATCATTCCAAAGGACTTCAAAGAAGGAGATCAAGTTCTCCTCTTCAATTCGAGACTTCGCCTCTTCCCAGGTAAGTTAAAATCTCGTTGGACTGGACCTTTTCTAATTAAGCGTATTTTCCCCCATGGTGCAGTTGAAGTATGGGGTGAAGCTAGTGGAAGTTTTAAGGTGAACGGCCAACGACTCAAGAAGTACTCGCCGGAACTCCAAGCTGAGGAGTTTGCACCTACCGCACTCGAATAAGTGCAAGTTTGGTCTAGCTACGGACCTTAAACAAAGTGCTTCTTGGGAGGCAACCCAAGGTATTGCATTCTCGTTTTGTCTTCGATTCATAGATTAGTTTAGAATAAACGTTTTCGCTTTATTTTTCCTCGATTTCTTCCGGTATGTTCGTGTTTTTGGTTGTAGGATCGATGGAAAGGGAGAAAGGGAGGATAATGTCGAAGAGAAGTGACGAAATTTGGACTTTGAAGCTTTACAGAAGGTTCCACGGTCTAAATTACGGTCGTCATAGCTACAGTGGCCGTAATTCTCAAAAGCCTGTGAAAAATCACCAAAACCACGGGTCCGTACACTTCCACGGCCGTGGAATGCCCCGATAGACCGTGATTTTTGAAATTTTGCCTGCGAGTATAAAAGCCACACTTCATCACAAAAACCACCACAATTCTTCCCCAATTCCACGACCTAGATACCGAAAACCCGCAGCTTCTCCCAATTCTTCATTCTCTAATCGTTTTCAACGATTCTTCGCTCTAAACTGCAGCAAATCCAACCACGAACAGGATCCAAGCAACAAATCGAGTGGAAATCGATCAACAAACGCGCATTTTGGATTTTTCAATCAAAAAAAGAGGTTATCTCTTTCTCTTCGATTCTCGCGGATTTGGTTCGTTTTTGCTATAGATTTTTAGGAAGAACTGACAAAGATTGGAAGGAATTAGATTAGGACTGCTTGTTGTGGTGATATTTGGTGAATTTGCTGAGATTCACGAGATTCTGTGACGAATCGCGGTCTCTGGAGGTTCCACGGCCGTGGTTTCTATAGAACAGACCGTGATTTTTGCTGAAAATGGATTTCGTAAGGAGAGTGTCGGGAAGGATTAAGGAAAAGAAAGGGGAGCAAAATAAGAAAAGGAAGGGCAACCCCTCCACCTCTAGGGCACCACCACCCTCATCTCCCTCACCACCATCCTCACCTTCACCTCCATCTTCACCCCCTCACCCTAGCATCCCAACCATACACGAAAACCACCTAGCTGCATTTGAAAGGATAGAGAAGAGGGCAGTGATTGGCCCTAGGTACTTGTTGTTGGAGGATCTACAACCTCTCAACATAGTTGATGACCTTACATGGCTCTTGGATAGAGCCGGATTGCTTGTCTTCACGAACATTCGTGAAGACGCTTACGAAGAGATTACCCGAGAGGTTGTGACGTCCTTTGAGCACAGCCCAGTAGATAGGACCGTCTCCTTCCGTCTTATGGATCGAGACTACCACTTGAGCATTGTTGAGTTCGGGACCATTTTCGGGTTCCATGAGACCTACAACGGTCGACTTCCTAGAGGCATTTCCGCCAAGGATTTTTGGGCGGAAGTGGCCATGATTTATGCCGACGAGGACCGTTGGCAACCAGCTGATACCAAGGCTAGATTGATGTACCATCTAGCCTTGAAGATAGCTCACCGTGTTCTTTCGGAGTGTCTCTTTCCTAGGACGGAGACGCCCCAAAAGATCAAGACGGATGAGCTATTCCTTCTTTACGCCATGCTTTATGGATGCCGCGCAGATTGTGCTACTCTTTTGGCGGCGACGATGAGTAAACTCAAGAACAAATCGAGAGGGAACATTTGATATGGTGGGATAGTGACCCACATAGCTAGGAGCTTTGGTGTAGATTTTTCAGCTTGCACCCGCATACCCGCCGTACCTCTAGGATTACATGCATTCATGGTTAGGGGACTCATCTTCCCCACACATAGAGGTCCGCCTTATGCGGGCATGCCCTGGGAGAGTAGGACAGGCAGGGGTATTGAGTGGCTGCCAGAGTATTCCATTGTGGCGGGACGCCACAATTGGAAGGAGACGTTCGCTGCGATGCATGCGAACAGGCTTGTAGCTCCCCCTTACATTCCACCACCGGTTGAGGATGAGGAGGACATGGGAGAGCAGTACGAGAGTGGTGGAGGAGCGGAGCAGGAGTTCGGCTCGTTTCCGGATCAGCCGGAAGCGGCCCCGGATGTACCTAGGCGCTCTCCACGCCCAGCTAGAGCTTCAGGCTCGTCATCTCGCCGCGCCAGCGTGAGTGAGAGACCCACGTGGATGACTACACCTCCCACTTGGTACAGCACACCTCCTCCTTGGTCCACGACGCAGCCAGCAGCACCACCACCACCACCAGCACCAGCACCAGCCGATGCCCCCTCATGGTATGATCACGCCCCGGGATGGTATGAGAGGATGCCGGATTGGGCTACCGGACTTTCAGAGAGAGTCGGAGCGCTAGAGATCCGGGCGGATGCTAGAGACGGACGCCTAGACGACCTTGACCACATGATGAGGGACGTCTACCGCCAGCAGTTCGGGCGGTTCTATGATCCGAGCTTCTCTCCATTTCCACCTCCACCGGCGCCGCAGTGATCGATGCATGACCGTTTGATTTAGACATTCCCGCCACCACTTGTGAGTTTCTTTTTCTTTTCTTTCTTTTGTTCTTTCTTTTGAACATTAGGGACAATGTTCGTCCTAAGTATGGGGTGGGATGTACTAAAGTTTGCAATAACTCTACTCTCTATGTTTGCTTCATTTGAGACTATCATTGCATGTTCGTTATGTGTTGCACGTTTCCTTATTGCATTGCATGAAAAATGACTTGAAAAAAACATAAAAAATTGAAAAATTTTGAAAATTTTGAGCTTCTAATGAATTGAGATGATTTCCATGATAATCACTACTTGTGAATTGAGTTCGATGACAATTGCATGCTTAAAAGGATTGTAAATCGAAAAGAATTTAAATGAATGAATTCTACCTCTTTTACAAGATTTATAATGTGAAAACATTGCCTAAATCATGTTGAGAGATTGAAGTTGAAATCACATTATAAGTTCCTATACTTCTTGTTGAAATGATTAAGGCAATTCGATACTTTCTTTCCTCTTTCTTTGATCATCTAGCTCCTCATTGAAATATTAGCCTCCTTTACCTATCCGGGAATTTGGAAAAGTGAATGAGAAAAAGGCATGTTTGATGTGGGAGGGCCATGAGAGCAATTATTTGCAATCAATTGAATAGAAAGAAATTATAGGTTTGGGGAAGTCAATCATGACGATGAGTAACTCGGCACCATTCACATAGCCGGGTGTTTGTGTCTTGCCAAAGTCGGATTGAGCGATATTCCTAGCGGATTATGGTATGTGCGCTAAGGGTTTGAGGCATCTCATGAAAATTGAGAAACGCCAATCTCCTAGGCTTCGGTTTTTGTGCACCTCTATCCACAACTCCAAAAGTAAAGTCGAAAAATGAAAAGGAGAGAGCGAAGCTCTAAGTTGAAGTGTTGCGGGAACCGCATAAGAAGAAGAAGGTAGTTGTCCACTTTCCCGGATTTATGCACCACTTTCCCTTAAAGTTTTCCCTTCCCTTCCATACTCTAGACCTTTTTTTTTTGAAAGTCCTTAAGATCAAAAGAATGTTATATGACTTGGTGATCTAAATTGAAGCTTCTTATGATTGATTTTGATAATGTTTGAAGGTTATAATGCTTGTTTAGAAGTTGAGTTGATTCATGAATTTTCTTTACCTCTTACTCTCTAATTAAGTGTGTGAAAGTTTGAAAAACGATTGAAGCAAGGTTTGAGAATGATCTATTCTTTAGAAGTCACATTCACCCAAAAGAAGGTACACATATTTCATCCTAACTCTTGTTTAAAGCTTTTTGAAAGACCTTGCTTAGGGACAAGCAAGTGCTAAGTATGGGGTTATTTGTTAGCATGAAATATTGTGATATTTTAGGCACGTTTTCTAAATGTATTTGATTCATATTGATAGTCTTTGATTGATCTTTGTACATATGTGAGCTAGTATTGCCTATATTTTCGATATGGATGTCTACACTAGTTCTATGTTGATTATAGGTAATTTGGAGCTATTTCCGAACGGAATCGAGCAAAGGAGAGTTGAGTTGATATGTCCATAGATCGAGGACACTTTTTGAAGCAATTTGGAGTCTTATATTGAAGAATGCACGAGTTCAGGGAAGAATCACGTTCTTGCCCTAAATTACGCCCTAAAACACGGCCGTATCACAAACCACGTTCAGAATTACGGCCGTGGATTCAGAGTCAGAATTCGATGTTCATTCCAGGGGATTCTACGGCCGTGGAACTAACCGTAATTGTTTCCACGCCCTAAATTACGGTCGTGGAATTTTCCACGACCGTGATCTTGGCGAATCTTTTCGCCACACTTCGAAGCCATGATCTTTTGAAAGATTGGGTCGGGCCGACACTTTACCCTACACTATAAAAAGACGGACGAAGCAAGATTCCGTCACCTCGCTTACGACCTTTTCAACCCTCGCTTAGCGGCAAACGCACGCTTACAATCCACGTTTAGCAACGCACAAACCCTCATCTTGGAGGTAATTTGGAGATCTCATTGAAGATCAAAGTTCGTATTGGAGAGTTGCTGTTTGTGATCTTCGTGTTTGTGGAAGATCGAAGTTCTTGGAGGGTTTTGCAAGAAGATCTCTCTTCTTGCTTAGGTTTGATTTAGGATCGGATTGACATCCCGTTTCTTTTCTTTCCTAAGATTGTGATTGTTTACTCCGTTTTGAATCTTTTGATAAACACTTGTTCTTGACTGTGATTCTGAGATTCATTTGAAGATTATTGATAGTTCTTGAAAGTTCCCATCTTTTATCTTTTAATTCTTGAATTGATATCAATATGACTATTATTGGCTAAAAACCCTTAACAATTCTAAGGTGAAGGGTTGATAGTTGTGGCATAGGTGATGATAGATCGATCGCAAACAGATTAGACCCTGAGAGTTAGAGAATTGTCGCCGACGGCCCTAAATTACGGGCTGTTCTTGAGTCCACGGCCGTGGAACCTCAAGAACTAACCGTGATTTACCTTAAGTCTACGAACCTGCTTTTACTTTAATCTAAAGTTAAAGATTTGCTTTAACTTAGTTTAGACTTGTCTTTTCTAGGTGGTAGTGAAGCCTCAACAACCTCTACCTCGATTGTGAGCCTCAACAACCTCAATCGGATAAGTTAGTCTTGATCTTTAGATTATAAGTTTGGGTATTTGATACTAATCCTCGTCTTTAGAACCTTATCTATATTGAGCCTCAACAACCTGTATAGGGAGTGTCTTTTAGGTGAGTTACATAAGGTTTTTGGAACCTCAACCGTACGATTACCTTACATTAGTATACCTTTGCATATCTCAACTCTGTCTTTATATCATTAAGTATATCTTGAATCAATTGCCACAGCTGGATACTTGGATCTTTAGGATTGTTGTTTTCCCAATATCTGCAAAACTCCCATATTTACCTGCTTGATAACTTGCAATTGAATTCGCTCCACCCAAATCCCTGTGTTCGATACTCTGGAATTCTTGCTTAACTACGTCGATCCGTACACTGCGGGTTCGCTTGCTTGATTCTAGTTTTATAAATTTAAAACTTATTTGCACACACCTCTATGGGCGAACAAGTATATCTCTCGGCAAACTCCCTAAGGAAGTCTTCCCAAGTCAGGAGTGGGGGTATATCCCGACCGTGTGGAACTGTGTCCCACCAATCTCTCGCTGCTCCCACAAGCAATGACACAGCGTACTGAACCCTCCTCTCAGTAGGGCATATAATCCTATCAAGAATAGGCTCTGTATCCCTCAACCACTCCTCTGCAACTAAGGGATCCGTAGTCCCCTCGAAGGGTTTCGCCCCCTGCCGGCGAATCTTCTCAAAGTTCTTGTCCATCTCAACAGGAATAATACCATGTTGAGGTGCTGGATGTGGTTGCGGTTGTGGTGGTATGACCTCTCTCAAATAAGCCACAAGCTCTGGTATGCCTGTTATACCTGGGGGTGGTGGTACTACATGAACTGGCACCTCTTTCTGGTGCTCCTGATCACCCCCTACAGACTCTGTGGACCCTTCATGGCTGTGCTCCGCCATCTAAAAGAAAATCAAAGCAAAATTTTCAAAAAACTTCCCACACCCAAGCCAAGGAATCATATCCCTGCTCTGATACCAACCAAATGTGACACCCCTATTTCATTTCTAATTGATTACCAATTAATTAACCCTGTTTAAAACAATAAGCGGAAAAGCGGAAAAGCGGAAAGCGTAAATTTTTAAAACTTTATCTTACAACCATATTCACAACATATATACATACTAACATACGTCATAAACTCTGTTTAACAAAACACAACTGTTTAAAACCACACAAAACATCCTAGGCGGTAACATCCCATAACAGCCCACCTGATATGATCTCAAATCCAGGTGTTGGGTCCAACGTCCTTGCCTTGATCAGGCCGAGTCTGAGTAGCTGAAAAATATGTGGATATAACAACAATGAGCCACACGCTCAGTAAGGGTATACAAATCGCACTGTCCCAATATATATAAGTATCTAATATCCCGTCCCCAAAGGACACTCTATACCCTTCCTCACATTTCAAAGCACGCATCTATATCCACATTCACATATAATTCCACCACCATTCATATCACATTGCACATAAACATTCAAGCATGTTATCACACATCACATATAATTCCACAACCATTCATATCACATTTCACATAAACATTCAAGCATGTTATCACACATCATATATAAACATATCATCTCATATAAGCATCTCATATCATCTCATCACATATAAATAATCATAACATAACATATAACATGCTAGACTCGATCGCATCGATGCATAGGTGATAATTAACTAACTAGCTCCAACTGATCGTACGATATATTTTCTCATTGCTTTCGTATTTCTTTTCTTTCTTTCTTTTTTTTTTCTTTCGGTTGGCCAACCCGATAGCGTCATAGGCCCCCTGTAGATCAGGTAGCGACCTCGGCCATCTGTCCTAAGACCCCCTGTAGATCAGGTCGCGATCTTGGACTATTTTTCTTATCTTGAGGCCCCCTGTAGATCAGGTAGCGACCCCTGGCTGTTTTTCTTATCTCGAGGCCCCCTGTAGATCAGGTAGCGACCTCGTCTCCCGGAAACCCGTGCGGGACCCAGTTGGGCTAATTAATCAATTACCATCCTATATTATCACTGTCATATCATAACTCAATTTCATGCTTCCATCATATTCTTTCATCACATTCTTTCCACTATCTCATGTACCTCATGCATGCTTTCATAAGGAATATCAAGTCATCATCATTGTCTCACTCATATACATATAAGCATGCATACAATCATAACAAACATATATATACACTCAAGCATGCATAAAATCATAGCATATTAAATACATAACATATATTAAGCAAGTGTAATTCATATACACTTACCTCGCAGGTAAGAACAATAAAACCTCGCAAACCAACTATTGAGTCCGTTTCCCACTCGGACTATCCTCCTTTCTCGTATTTGGATACGCTCACAAAGAAGTAAGCTATAATTAAAACCGAACCCTTCAACAACACCTGTTGAGAATATCATATTCCTCATATTAAACTTCTCGCTTCAACCACTAGTTAAATTCATTCCTTTGAATTTAATTAGCTTATAACATTTTCTAGAATCCCAATTTAATTAATTAACCTTTAATTAATTAATTAAATTTTGCCAGAACAACGTTTTGCCCGCAGGCAATTTCTGAACCCACCTGTCATCAAATCTCATCAAACAAACAACCCATAATCACCAGAATAAAGTAACGAGCATAATGGAATTTCCAATTATCCATTTTGACAAGCCTAAGGTCAATTTAGGCTAAATCGCAATACGGAAAACGAATAAATTCATAACTTATTCGTTACTAACCCGATTGACGATCCGAAAGAAGATTCGGAATCACAACGACGCAGGCTACGCTCGGACACCATCAAATTCACCGGAATCTGAGCGACGGAACCTCCCTAGTATCATATATGCTCGACCAGACCTCCCCTTGCTCGGAAATGTAGAAACTCGGTACCAAAATGAAGAGAATGAAGAGAGGAATCCAAAAACTCAAACGGATTTGAAATCGGATTAGAAACGAAGAGTAGATCTGAGTTTGAAGGTTGAGAGAAATCAGAGCTTTTACGAGGAAACGTGAAAGAAAATGAATTAATAAACGATATTTCAGCTATTTATAGCGAAGACGATAATTATCCTTTAGCGGAGTCGATAATTATCCTTTTACCGATCCGAAAGCGGTTTAAGCCCCCTTCTCCAAACTTCTCAAAATTGGAATAATAGATCTGGAATATTGTATGGATAATTATTCCGCAATTGTTTCGAAAAACGCGTATTCCTAAGCCGTCTTTCTTAGCCGCTAAGAAACGAAATAGCGACTCTTTTAGCCATTTTGCCTTTTCATGTTTTTTCATATTTAGGACATGTCCGATGTCCTGATCATTTCTCTCAACTGCATTTTTATTAATTGAAGCTCCCAAATGCTCCAAATAATACCGGGGTGTAATATCATCTAGGAGCTGGTTACCTCGAGAGGTATCTCGTGTTAAAACGGATTTAATTTCCTAAATTACTCGATTAGGTCATCTTCGATTTTTGACTGTTACACATACAATTGGGTAAGCACATATCCATATACTCCAACACTAATATACACATATCCATATCCATATAATCTAAATAATTGGAATTGGGTAAGCATTTTTGGGTAAGCACGTATCATATACTCCAACAGATATTCATAGAATCTAAATAAGTGAACATTATCATACCCAAAAAGTAACTACGTATGCATACAATTGGGTAACCCTAGTATCAGCGGAAACCCTAGCTTCATCCGTCATCGAAGTCTCGCCGGCCATCCTACGCTCCTCTGCTTCAATAACAGCCTGCGTATACCCTAGACTGTAAGAGGGCGCCGGAATCTGAGCAGAAAAGGAAGGGAGATCCGCCACTAAAACAACGTTCCCAAGCGGTTTCAGGGGAGGAAGAAGAGGGCAAAGAAAGGAGAAGTGGGCGCGGTTTGGGTAAGGTTGAAGAATAGGGCGCAAATGAAGGGGAAGTGGGCGCCGCCTTTAGCGGACGAAGAAGGAGTGCGCCGGCTTCAGAAGAAGTGCGCCGGCTTCACCGGAGGGAGAGGGTAAAGAAAGGAGAAGTGGACGCCGGCTTTGTGGTACCAGTGGCGTAGCCCCTCCTCGTGTCAACCTTGACGGCGAAACCCTAGATCTCTCGCTTGCCCTTCTCCCGCTCGAAGGAAACCCTAGATCTCTCGCTCATCCTTCGGTGTCAGCTTGGTGGCCAAATGTCCTGGCGGCGAAACAGTGCTCCCGGTCGTTGAAACTTCGGCGGATCCCGTTTCATCCTCTATTTCTCCTTCTTCTCTTTCGTTCCTTTCTAGATCTGTTTTCTCTCTCTTTACAAAGAGAATGAATGTTTTCTCTTTCTTCTCTGCAAATAATACCAACAGTCCTTTAATATTCAATTTTTTTGACAGCCCATCCATCCATCTTTTCTTGGGAGGCCCACAAATACAGCTATTAATTTTTTTGCAGGCCTAAATTATACTACGAGCCCACTTTGCAAAAGTAAAATTTTAGGAGCCCTATTTCCCTCATTTTTTCGAAAAAAATCAAGAATTTAAATTCAAATTTAATTAAAAAATTCTAATTTAATGGAATATTCGGATTTAATTCTCGAATTAAAAGCGTTGATCTCATTTGTTTTTTGAGCTCGCCTATAATAACGGTTCGCCAGATTTCCAGAGCCATTATGGGACTTGGATCTAGTGCAGTTTTATCATAGGATCCGGAATGCTATTCAAACCTATGTAATACGAGGAGTTTTCAGAATAAAAAACAGAGGTCTTCTATTTCGACTCTGCATGTACTAACGCTATTGTCATCCTACGGATTTTTCTTTATATTTGGTTTTCTTACAATTTTCGGAAGAAATCTTCAAAAGACGTACCTACAATCTTAATTCTGAAAAACAAAACTTCTTTCATAAAATTGTTGTGCAATGACGTTTCTTTGAGTTTTACGGATTCATAATTCAGAGAAATTATTGTCGGAAACATAATTTTTCGGAAAACTAACTATATCCGTGTAGGAACCGTTACATCCGAGATTAATTTTTTTCTTCATTTTGGTTTATTGAATAAATAAATAAATAAAAAATTATGACTTACATTTTTTATGAAAATAATCATAGCGTTTTTATAATTTTCTCCCCGACATTTGATTTTTTTAAAATAAAAAACAATCCGTTCTTGTATGGATTTTTAAAATATTAACAATCGGTTTTTATTTGTAATTTTATCCGACTTAAAGAAATTACAAAAACGACCCACTAACCCTTGCGCTGAATTTTTGTGCAACAAAAATTTTGAAAATGGATGAATTGAGTGCAAACGACAATACCCTCGTGAATATGATAATTAACGGAACCCACTTTGATGTTCAAAACGACACGGATAAGATCATACGAGTGATGGTAACCGACACCCCAAATTCAGTTTGAGAAGGGTCAGCCACCGACTAACTTCGAAAACTCGGGTCTCAAGGAAAATAACAACCTCACCCCACCGACAATAAAAATGTATGGCTCGCTGAGCGCATGACTCAAGCCTGAGAAGTTCGATGGAACGAACTTCAAAACGTGGCAACAAAAGATGTTGTTCTTACTAACCACAATGAAATTGGACAAGTATATGAAGGATGATAAATCCATATTCTCCCCTACAAGGACATGAACCAAAACCACCTTTGAGGCTAGGGTGCAAGAAGACTACCTTTGCAAAGGCTGGATTATGAACAATTTGACCAACTCTGTGTACAAAGTGTACAGGAAAGTCAGGAATGTGAAGGAGCTATGGACAAGCACCAAGAAGTACGACGTATTTCTGAAGGAGCTATGGACAAGCACCAAGAAGTACGCCGTCAATACGTTCATGAACTATCGAATGGTAGACTCAAGGTCAATCATAAAACAAGCTGAAGAGATGCAACTCTTAGCTCATGAGATGATACACCCCCGGATGACGATGTCATCCGTGTTTCCGGATAGAAGGACCCGACACCATTATGAAAACTATTAAGTATTTCGGCTATTTAATAATTGACTTTTTATATTCGGAACTTTAATTCCGTAACTTAATTCCGTGACTTAAACTCCGACCTTTCATATTTTAGGTTTTTCATTTACGGAACTTAATTCCGGCTTTTAATTCCGTCATTTATGCTTTGACTATATAAGGATGGCTTGACTCATTGTATGATATGTCTAAGTTGAATCTTTTAAGTGTTGAGAAGGAAAATCCTCTTACTTGGTTTAGACATCACTTCTTCTTCAATCCTTTTAAAGTTCTATCTTAGATCTAGTCTTTGATCCAAACCTTTCATATTCGAGAATCCTTTTAAAGGATCAACCGTACGCTTCCGCATCCATTTCTAAGCTTC
The DNA here is from genome assembly GCA_033239125.1 of Fagopyrum homotropicum. NCBI lineage: Eukaryota > Viridiplantae > Streptophyta > Magnoliopsida > Caryophyllales > Polygonaceae > Fagopyrum > Fagopyrum homotropicum. The sequence goes on from BSWB01000003.1 coordinate 156,804,606, forward strand.
CGCCGCTCAAGTTCTAAGTTTGATCCAACTCAAACGATCAAGAAGTAGTTGAAGTTTCTCCTCGATCTAGATCAACCATATTTCTATTTTTTTTTATATAAATTCGAGTAAGCAATCAATTTGATGGCTAGAGACTCGAGAGACCGATAAAACGTAGAATCAACGGAACATCGACGTTAAGAGAACAAAACAACGACGACGAAAACAAATGACGATCAAGTTACAAGTGAAGGCCGCCTGGGACATCAAAATGCACACACATACAACACATACATATACTGTGATTAATTGAGTGATGATTAATCTGCAGGCTATTAGGGTTGTAAACAATAAGAACCCACAAATTTTAGCTTTGACTGATCATCCAGAAACACATTTTCTCCCATTGTTGACATGAAAATATGAGCTTCTCCCTCAACCTCTCACAGTCAATCTCATTTACTTCTTCCTCCTGCACATTGCAAATCCATTACAGAAGATTACACAAGATTTGAACTCGTTGCATGGAAAATTTTAGAGCTATTTACCTTGATGAGATGCATGTTATAGAAGATTCTTACAGCGGACGAATCAGCTGATGAAAATTCGATAACAACTAAACCATCTTCTTCCTCGAGCTTTCTTAACACCTCTGTGATCGGAATGAAAGTGTTGATGAGCGATTTGGGTGACGAGATTTGGATCGAAACCTCGGCATTTCCGATCTTGGTTACTTGAACTGACCAGGAAGCGAAAGACGCTAAAGAAGAAGAAGAAGAGGGTGCAGTAGTATCATTAGTCCAAGCTGATGGTGCTGCGGAGAAAACGATGTCGTTTGTAGTAGTCATTGTAGTGACGAGTTGTTGCTTCTTGTGTTCAAGGGCTTCCACTTCCATTCGTAGCTGTGGTATGTATTTGATCACATTATCAACAGTTGATGGAGCTCCTAACTTTTTCTGTACATTGTCAAATATGTAATTAGCCCTAATTGGTTAGATCGAGTTTGGCTCATACTCAACTCGAAATAATCTCGGCTCAGTCTCGTTCACTTGATTTCGCATGCAGAGGAGTATATATTAAGCTTCATCATTAAAATGGGTTGAAGATGGCATACTAAAACTAAGTTTGTATTAGCTTGAATAACATCGGTCCATTAAGACGACTTACTCGAGTTCGACTTCGACTCAACTCGAACTTGTTCACTAAACTAAACAAGCAGAGTACGAGTACATATTTAAACTCAGTTATAAATGATTTAGAACACGAGTATGCTAAACTTAGTTGAGTCAATCGATAGGATTGTTATATGAGCCGAGATACTAGATGTTCTCTGTTCAACTTGAAATTAAAAGCTCGTTTTGGATCATTCCCTTGTTTGCCAGCATGATAACATTTAGAAGCTCGGTTTAGATTCCGACCCCTTTTAGATTCGACTCAAGAGGAGCGTCGGCAATCCCATTTTAGGAGGTGATTCTGGTCAAGATTATTTTCATCTAAAATTTTCGTTCTTTTAAGCCTTGAATCATCGATTATTGGGAAATTTTTTGAAAATAACACTCTTCCAGATTCGGAATAATCCGGGAAAAGTCTACTCAAAACTCAATTTGGTCGACTTGAAAAACACCCATATTAATTAGGGTTTCCCTAATCTAGTACTTTGAAGAAGACTTTATACACTTGAAACAAACATTTATAATCGGAATCCATACCATGTGTTCGGCGCCGGGAAGTACAGAACGAAGGGCATCAAAAAGGCGATTGAGCTTCATCCTCCTCATCCTCTCATTAGCACTATGATTCTTCTTTTTCATATCCTCCACCGTGCCTGCAGCAACCTGTACCTCAGGCAGCGGTGGCAGCGGCGGGGGAAACTGATGGAAATCAGTTGACGACGGTGGCTCTGAAATCACGATTGGGTGATCATGAAGAACATGTTCCAAAGAATAATTATTGACTGGGAAGGAGAAAGTATCGAATTCTTGGTGCAAAGGTGATGTGTAGAGAGAAGAGAATCCTATCATGGAGAATTGTTCTTCATCTTGATTTGTTTTCATCTCATAGAACAACTCTTCCATTGAATCTGTGCCCTAATCCTTTGGCTAGGGTTTATCCAGATTTGTTTCCTCGAGCTAATTAGGGATAGAATGACGACATTATGAGATGATTGATGGATCATATATATATATGTCTTAAACAAGGCAAAAAAATTTATAAAATGGGTCATTGACAAGTGATTTGAACCTTATTTTATATATATATATATATATATATATATATATATATATATATATATATTAAAATTTTTCACAAAATGGGTCTCTTGACAAGTAAAATGACTCTTCCCCACTCATTTGTTATTTTTATCAACTTTATAAATAATATATGGAGGAAACCAGGTAAGTAGGGTTGATTATTATAAGAGTCGATTGAATCCGTTTGAGTTGAGCTCGTTCATTTTTTTAACACAACAATTATTGTATTTTTAAACGCCGATAAAAAATTTAGCTTTAATTATTGACTATAAGTCGACCATAAACATATTCAAATTTGTCTAGCTTGATTCGAATAGCAAGTAGATTAGATTAGCCGTTGTTTAGTAAGATTGTTATATTAACCTATTAACTCGAAAAATTAAAACTTGGCTCGAATAACAATTCAAGAATATTAGATGAGTCGATATTTAGTAAGATTGTTATATTAGCCGAGTTACTTGAAAAGATCAGTGTATCAATTAGATAAGATTTATAAGAATCTTATATTAATGTATAGTAAAGTGTAGAGTAAAGTATGTGCTTTGTTTGTACACACTTATTACACATTTATATGTGGTAATACCTTTTAAACCTTATGTGATTTACAAGAAAATAATACCTCTAGCACAATGACATGACCATAAATTTATGTCAAGACTTTGTATGTTATATGAAAATATTTTTATTAAACAAATTGTAAAATGGAGACTTAATGTAAAGAATGCTATAAAATGTGCAAGATTGTATATAAATTGTTTTTTAAAGGTGTGTTAATGGTATTTACATTTATTAATAAAAATAATTAAAGATTGATATATTTTGTATAATTAATTAAAGTTTTTTTTTTATAAGAAAAGCATTAAATTAATATAGAAGTTAGTGGTGACCATGCGTTCCCTCTATAAAATATATTTATATTGGAAAGCTTTGATTAAAAACAAAAACCTAGAAGATTCCAAATTAAAAGCTAATAGGTGCTTAATTAAATAATACATTATTTTGATGTTTAGGCTTAATAATATTGATTATTAAATATTAAACACGATTAGGGAACGTGGTTAGCTCGTGTCATCCACGGGCAAGAACGAGAATCCACACTCCCTTCCAAATGCTAATGAGTTGTAATTATCATTTTAATACACAAAAAGAAAAGGATATAAGACAATTTAATACATTTTTAAGTTCTTGATAAGCAAGCCATGTTTGGGAGATTTTTTTTCATAAAAATACTACAATAATACCATTATTCTATGATTTTTGTCGGTTTTTTTACATCAATCGAGCAAAGTTTATTGACTCGAAAATTGATCATAGGTGATTGATAAAACTGTTTAGGGTCAGCATATACATGTTATAAATCTAAATTGATCCTAGGTGATTGATAAAATTTTTAAGTTCTTCTCACTTCCCTACTTGTAGACAGAATTTCTGAGATCCGCCTGTAAAGATCCATCAATATTTATATATATCCGTATAAGGTGCGAGATATGAACTAGTATACTACTAAAACACAATCCTCTTAGTCCACATGTCAACACATTAGTCATGCCACCTAGGATTTTTTAGCATTTAATTACGGATTTGCCATATTTTAATTACAGATTTGCCATATTTTAATTACACTTTTAATTTAAAATTAAAATATTTTCCATCTCATCATGTCAATTCAACAAAAAGAATTTCATGTCATCACGTTCATTATCTTACGATTATAACAATACGATTTTGTTTGTTACCAAATCTACAATCATCTATAACAACTCAGGATCACGTCAATATATTTTATAAATTTTCTAACATAATCTGTTTAATATATTCTTACTTAGGTCCTTTCATTCTATATTTTTAACTTACTCAATCATTATTTTACTAATTTTTAATATTATTTTAATTTTTCATATATAAAATTTGAATCTTCCTCACAAACTTTTAGCGCCTTACTCATTTGTAGTGCCTAAGTTTTTTTTTAACAAAATGAATAAGCATGAGCATAATTAGGGTAATTTATTTATAAGCTTAAAAAAGGTACGTTGTATAAGAATTAAATTAAAGTCTAAATAATGATACATTTTTTTATTCGCAAATATTTTATCATCGTGAGAATAATTGAATGCCAAGATCGATCATGACATATTAATCATCTCTTTGCTATAGCGAAGCGAAAAAACGCTCTCTCTCATTAGCGAATCCTCCGCCGGAGCTAGGTATCCCCCATCTCCATCCCGGTGTAGCTCCCACCCCCACTTTTGCCTCATACAACACCAAACCCTAATGCTCCACACTTTATTATCATGAAAGCCCCCGTCTTGCATGCCAATGTTCCCTGCGTTACTCACCAAGATACTGACCATTACCTTTCTCTCATGGCTGGAGGATCCTCGAACCATGCGCAGGACAACCCTTTGCCACCTCCGGATGCTAGCTACCAGGACCTCCCACCTGCTCCACAAAATCAAGTTACACCTACCCTAAACCAAAGCGTTTCAACTCCCAATCTACCCCCAGGTGCAAAAGACGATACCCCTTCCCCGCACGCTTTGCACCCCTCTCAAGACAATATTACGGCGGACACTCCAAAAGCCTCTTTTAATGACATCCTCGTTAATGCCTCTCCTTGGAACCATGTCCCTCTTACCTATTCCCCTAGCATAGAAAATGGTGTCATTCATTTCTCCAAGGAAGACATCTCTGACACCTCCTCCAAATGGTCGAAAACTCTAATTGGGTATCTGTTGGGCTCTCCCATGGCCTTCAACCGGATGGCCTCCTTTGTTTGTCAATCCTGAAACCTGATTGTTAAGCCAAAGATCCTCAAGAATGAGCATGGCATCATTGTTATCCACTTTGAAACTGAAGTTGGCATGAACTCCATCTTGTCGAGAAGTCCTTGGATTATTAGTGGATCATCCTCCCTCCTCCTATAAAGATGGAGTCATGGCATGGAGCTTACTTATTCAAGCCTCACTTCAATACCAATCTGGGCTACGTTACACAATCTTGACTACCGCTTCTGGTCCCCGCATATGCTCGCCAAAATCGGCTCAGCTATTGGCATTCCCCTACTCACTGATCAATGCTCGGCCTATCAAAACCGACTTGGGCACGCTAAGATTCTGGTAGAAATCTCTGCTTCAAAGCAGCTCTTACGTGAGATCACCCTCATAGGCCCGGATGAAGAAAAGATTCTCCAAAAGATCTCTTTTGAATGGCTTCCAGAACACTGCTCCACTTGCAAAATGTTTGGGCATCGATGTAACCCCCCTCCCCCCCCAAAGCTAAGGAATCTCAGTTCAAGTCCAGCAGGACATGCCCCGCCCCCTCTCCAAATCCTACCCCTCTCCTCCCTACACCGGATGAATCCCAACGGATCCTAGGATCCTCCCTGGCCATCCACCAGTCAACAAAAGAAACCACATCACATGGCCCGATACCAAACCCTCCCTCCCCCTCTCATATCGAATTTGAGTCCATACCCGTTTCCTCTCCCTCTACCGGTCCTACAGAGATGCCACACAGCTACCAAAACCCACCCCCTAATCCACCACAAATCCAAACCTCTCCAATCCCCATTCAATCCTCCTCCCAAAGCGATAGTAACAAGGTTACTATCCTATCTCCACAAGTTCCCCATGCCGATGAACATATGCTCATGGAACATTTGGGGAATGAACCACCCGAACAAGCAAAAGGCAATACGAGAAATGGTTCATAAACATAGGATTGATATCATTGCAATCCTAGAAACAAAGCTAGTTGAAGACAAGCTCACCAAACTTTCTTCCCTCTTCCCAAGTTGGTATCACCTATCAAATATCTCCCCTAACACCAAATGCCGCATCTGAATTTGGTGGGACTCATCGTCCATAAACCTTACCCCTACCTTCCTCAATGACCAACTAATCCACTGCAATGTTGCCCCAAACCCCACCATAAGCTCTCGTCAGTTCGAATGCACCTTCATCTATGCTCATAACATGCCTGAAGATCGAACCCCCCTTTGGCCAAACATTGATACTATAAACCTCATAAACTCTAACCTTCCCTGGGTCCTTCTTGGAGACTTCAATACTCTCCTCCATCCAAATAAAAAGCTTTCAAATAGGCCCACAACTCTCTCTCAACCTTCCTCTGAACTCCAAGATTTTCTTAGCCGAAACTTCCTTCATGATCATGTCTTCTCGGGGAACTTCTTCTCATGGAATAACAAACAAACGGACACAAGGATATGGTGTAAACTTGACAGTGTTTAGATCAACCAACACTGGGTTTCCCTCTACCCAAACTCTACTGTCCTTTTTGACAATCCCCAGATCTCTGATCACTTGCCTGCTATTCTTTCGACTGATCCAAAGGACCCTGTCCCAAAACGACAGTTTCGCTTCAATAACGCTTGGGCTTCAAACGATCACTTCCTGCAGACGGTTGAATGCTCATGGCTCCTCCCACATAATGGGCTCGCCTTTACTCTAGCCTCAAACGCCTCAAAACCTATCTAAAGAAGTTTCCTAGTGTCACTATGGAGAACTTGTCATCTTCCATTGCTGACCAAAATGCAAAGCTTGACTACATTCAGTCCAGTCTGAAAGATAATCCCTTGGATCTCATCCTCTGGAGGCTGAACGCTCGACCACTCTATCCTTGAACTCTTTGAATGACTGTCTGAGGACCACGTTTGCCCAATACTCAAAGGCTTTATGGGTGAAGCATGGAGATCAATGTTCGAATTACTTCTTCAAAAGTATCACCACAAGAAGAGCAAAAAATGCCATAAAAAGCCTCCAGGATCCCAATGATTTCGGAAATGGTCCCACCATTTGCTCGGATAGAATCTTCTCCATCCTTATAAAACATTTTAAGAGGATCCTCAACCATCATTTGCGGATAATCAGCGTAACCTCTTTCCTAACTGCACACTTCCTTCCATATCTCCCGAGGACGTTACAAATCTTGATATTGAGATCTCAAATGATGCTATCAAAAAAACCTTATTCAGTATTGGAGATTGTAAAGCACCAAGCCCTGACGGTTTTAACGCCATATTCTTTAAAAAACCTGGGACACCACAGGCGATCTGTTTTTAAAAGCCATCCAAGAATTCTTCTCCTCGGGTACGATGCCAAACCAGGTCAACCACACTGTTATATCCCTTATAGCTAAGAAGTCAAACCCCTCCCTTCCCTCAGACTTTCGTCTTATCTCATGCTGCAACATAACCTACAAGGTCATTGCAAAGCTTCTTGCTGATAAACTAAACTTCACACTCCCTTCCATCATTGGCTCTTACCAGGGAGCCTTCGTCAAGGGCCGTCTCATCAAACACAACATCCTCATTTTCCAGGAGATATTCAGAAAGTATAACAATATTTCCCCTTGGTGTGCCATGAAGATTGATATTTCAAAAGCCTTTGGTATGATCAATCGTCACTTTATTCTTCACAGCCTTGCTAGAATATCCCGACCAATTTTATCAGGCTCATTGAAGCATATATCACCACTTCCTCCTTCTCATTAAATATCAATGGCTCTCTACAAGGATATTTTAAAGAAACGAGGGGTCTTAGACAGGGTTGCCCCTTTTCCCCTCCTCTTTTTGTCATTGCAATGGAGGTTCTTTCCTCAATGATTGGAACCAACTCCTCCAATCCAAACTTCAATATTCACCCAAAGTGTACTTCCCCTCGCATCACACACTTATGCTTCACTGACGATCTTATGCTATTTTGTAGGGGAGATATCACTTCAATCAATATCCTGAAACGCACTCTTAATGCTTTTGCCAACTACTCAGGCCTTCATATAAACCAAGAAAAATCACATATTTTCCTTGGTGGTCTCCAGCAGCATGTTTGTGATCACATTGCCGCCTCATCTGGCCTCTCCCAAGGTACCCTCCCTTTCACCTACCTGGGTATTCCTGTTGAAAGCAAGAGACTTAGCCCTGCTGATTTCTCCCCTCTCATCTCTAAAATCACAAGCAAAATTAACTCTTGGAGTGCCTGAAACCTCTCATATGCTGGCAAAAAACAACTGATTTCTACTATCCTCATGTCCCTTCAGTACTACTGGTGCTCCATCCTCCTCATCCCTTTCTCCATCATATGCAAAATTAGGGGCCTCTTGAGATCTTTTTTATGGGCAGGAAAGACCTTCATTTCTAGAGCTCTGGTGGCTTGGAACACGGTCTGCAACTCTTTATCTGACGGCGGTCTTGGCTTCAAGGAAATCCTCTCTTGGAACAAGGCCTGTCTAGCAAAGCTTATTTTTGAACTGGATGAGACCAACTCTAACCACATCTTATGGGCTACTTGGGTCCAAAACAACGTACTAAAGGGACACTCCATCTGGAAATGTGAATCAAACTACAATTTCAGCCTTGTTTGGTGCAATCTGCTTAAAATCCGGGATGAAATCACGACTGTTGTCGATAGGGGTCATTTCATCCCTCGCACCTCCAAAGCAAATGGTAAATACTCCACAACTGCCGCTTATAACCTCTGTTGGAATACCTCTGCCCCCGTCACTCAGTTCCACTTTGGTATCATTTGGGGAGGCCTAAATGTGCCAAAATGCAGCTTTATCTCATGGATGACCAGCCATAAAAGACTTCCTACTCTCACAAAGCTTCAGGAATGGCATATTGTTAATGACAACATATGCAAGTTATGCAACACTTCTGTCAAAGACGAAACCCATTTACTACAACAGTGTAACTTCTCTACCCTTGTCATGGACCTCATTTCAAAATGGATCAGAGTTCCCTACCCATACCCCTATAGAGACTGCATCTGGCGTTGGCTGAGTTCTTTCAGGAACTCCAACTCTCACAAGAGAGATCTGATTTCTCAAACTCATATCTCTGTTGTCACCTGTTACATATACTTCATATGGAAAGCTCGTAATGAACTGCTCTACAATCAAAAGCAAACTCATCCCGCCACCTGCACTCACAACATCATAAACACTACGAAATCATTCGCCTCTAGCCACTAGACCGATCGTTCTAGGTCTTCTATCAGTTGGGCTAAGATCCTGTGAATCCATCTAAACTAATCATGCTTTCTCTTTTACCTCCTGTTGCTCTTTTCGTACATTGTACTCTAGGCAAGCTGCCCATGTAATTTTCTTGTTTATGATATATACATAACTTTTTAAAAAAAAAAAAATCATGACATATTACTAAAAATCATGACTAATTATAGAAGTAATTAGCCAATAGGCTAAACCCGGTTTGACAAGGCAAAATCAACCCGGTTCGTCAGAACTCAAACTACTTGAAATAGAAACAATTGATAAGTGTTAGTTTTTCTTCTTCTTTGCTTACCTTTCACTAATCTATGTTACTATTAATGATTATTTATTAACCCGCATCGAACAATGCTCGAAAAGTAAACTTTATTATTAATCCAATGTTTTTTGGACATAAACATCAGAAAGGAGGATTAGCAAGAAATGACAAGAGATCAGCGGCGGGGTCGACAGTCAAGTCAGCCAAATCTAACAGATTCTTGGAAACAACAACTCCATCGCCGTCAGCATACAACCAGTCTCCGTCATGAATAATATGGCCAGCCACATTCACCGGGACACGACTTTCCCCGGCGCCGTTCTTTCTCGGCCTCACCGGAAAAGTTCCCAAAGCCCTAACTCCGATATCCAGACCGTTAATTTCATCAACATCTCTGATGTATCCATTCACAACAATTCCTCCCCACCCGCTTTTGCAGCCCCAACCCGTTAGAAGACTACCCAACAGCGCCTGACCTTGGCTCCCTCCGCCGTCGATCACCAGCACGCTGCCGGGACCATACGCCGGAGCACTCGTGAGCATTTTTATAACTAGACCGTTGTCTTCGAACACCTTGACCGTCACTACTCTGCCGTGGAATGATCTTTTGAGGCCGTAGATGTTGAAGATCGGCTTTAAAGCTACTAGATCGCCGGTTTGCATCAGAGGCTCGTTTGCGTCGGTGAGATCCGTTGTGGGTAAGCTCGCCATTGTTGGGTTGTGTGGTTCATAGATCTGCAACTCGTTTGTATATAAAATGTTGAGATTGGGGAGAGGACAACCTTAAAGTTGTACATGTAAAATGTGCTGGATCTACGGTGTGCACATCTCCTTAATTAGGGCAGACAAAATAATGGGTTTTTCTTTCTTTTTATTTTTTTTAAAATTTTTTAGTAATAAAATATTTAATAATATTGATGTGATCTGATCACGATGTTAATGTGTAATTTTTGAACGTGAAATAGTTGGATATAGGTTTTACCTTCTTCATTCGGTTTCGTTTTATATATATTAAAACTTTAAAAAATTAAAATAAATTATTATGTTCAAATTTATAAAATTATATTGTAAATTATGAAATAGGCTGTTAGTATTAATATTACGTGGTTTGTAGGGTTGTGGAGAATGAAAATGAATAAATAACTTAAGCATACGGAATTCGATGTTAACGTTTTTATTTTTATTTTTTTATTTATTAGCAAGTATCTTGTATTTTTGAACTATTTTTTATTTTTAATTGTATAACATGAAAATACCACTTTAAGCAAAAATATTTGTGTAATTTTGTTATTTAAGTTTTATTTCGAATGCTTAGATTTTTGATAAACTAATTATGTTTTGTAAACTCTATCGCGGCATTCTATTTTTAATTGTATAACATGAAAATACCACTTTAAGCAAAAATATTTGTGTAATTTTGTTATTTAAGTTTTATTTCGAATGCTTAGATTTTTGATAAACTAATTATGTTTTGTAAACTCTCTCGCGGCATTCTATTTTGATTGTATAACATGAAAATACCACTTTGAGCAAAAATATTTGTGTAATTTTGTTATTTAAGTTTTATTTCCAATGCTTAGATTTTTGATAAACTAATTATGTTTTGTAAACTCTCTCGCGCCATTCTATTTTGATGTCGTTCGTTTTAAACATGTTATAAATGAATACTTTCTTGCATAAATGGTTAATTTTAAACCGAAATTTATATATATATATCTATATATATATATATATATATATATATATATATATATATATATATATATATATATATATATAGGTCATGCAGGATTGTTATCCCGTCTCACTCCGGTCCAACCTAGATAAGACCCTATATTGTTTAGTTAAAAACATAAGTTCCATTCCGATCCCATCTCATATATAATAGACAAGATTAGACGTGAAACAACCTCAATTCGTATGGTCAGATGCCGAACCCTATAAATGAATGACGAAATAACGTGGTGAATAATTTAGAAACGAATATTAAAAGGAGATTACTAGGGGTGTATTCAATTAAGATTTTAGAGTTTTTTTTTGGAATTTAAAAGTCTATGGGTATTCAATATAGATTTTTAAAAATCCATACGAATCTTTTGGTATTCAATTAAGATTTTAAATTTTTCATAAAATTCCAATGGTATTTAAAAGTTTGTTGATTTTAGAAAAATCTATTATTTCATTGATTTTGTAGGACTTTTTTTTTGTTACTTTTATAAATACCTAAACCCTAAAAATGTATTCTCCTAACACATAACATTTCCACAACCCTAACGGCCACATCAAAGTTTTCGAGCGTTTTTCAGTGTTTGGGTTCGGTGCATCGTCGGAGGTTAGTTCTTTCTCGTGTTTTCCGTCATGTTGATTGTTTTCTTGCTCGATTTACCTTCCCTCCCCAAATTTCCCACTTCCCACCATTTTCTCCCTTCAACCTTCGATCTCATCAATCTCGAGTATAATCCATGGTTGTCAAAACATAAAAGAAAGAGATATAATCCGTGATTAATAGTTTTACTTTGAGAATGGAGTTCCAAGTAAAACTGTATTTGTAGCTCGGCTCACCGGACCAAATGGATTGATCTCTTTTCTTGTTTCTCCTCTGTGCTGAATAGTTTAATACAAGAAGTGTCCCCTATCAATCCATTTGAAATTTAAAATGTCCTTTTCTAATTGGTGATAACAAAATCACTGACGAATACAACTCTCTTTTTTCAAAACCACTTGACACGTTATCGAAAAAATATTGTCAAAGTGATTGCCAACAGCCTCAAAAGCATTTTTTGGAAAATTGTTCGGTTCTTACCAATGTGCTTTTGTACAAAATAGATCAATCAAGCACAACATTCTTCTCTACCAGGAATTCTTCAAGAACTATGTAAGGAAAAACATCTCACCCAAATATGCTATCAAAGTTGACATCCACAAAGCTGTTGACACCATAGAGATTCTCTGTCTTGAATCTTGTAGGATTCCTTCTACCTTCATTTATTGGACTAAAACTTGCATTACTTCAACTACCTTCCCGGTTAATGTCAATGATAGTCTTGAAGGTTTTTTTCAAAGGATCAAGAGAACTAAGACAAGGTTGTCATCTCTCCCCCTTCTCTTCGTCATTGCCCTTGAGTATCTGAAAAACGAAGTGTGAGATAGAATAAGGATAAAGATACTCTAGCGCACGCAGGGGGAATAGAATATGAGAAATTTTCACATCCGCAATGTCAAGGCCTTGAAATGAATATCAAGGTCTTGAGATGGAACTCAAGATCTTAACTTGAAATCTGTGAAACTGAATGTAACTCAAGGTCTTGAAACGAATCTCAAGATCTTGACTTATACCTGTAAAACTATTAATCACGATTTCAAACGTTAGAATAAAGTGCGGAAATAAAAGCAAGATCGACACGCGATATGTTTACAAAGTTCGGCTCTAAATAGCCTACTCTCCGCCTAGGGTTATCCAACCCGTAGGATTTAACTATCTATTATACCACTTCCTTTGAGTCATAGATATAACGTAGAAGAACTTCCCTTCTTCTCACAACTTGCACTCTCAACCGCTACTATCTAGTCAACTCAGAACCTAGTGAATAATAGCCTAGTTACAACGTAGAGTAGAACACTGAGTATAACACAAATGATAAACCTGTAACGCTCTTTGTGTTTTTCTCACTCTCTTAACTAGAATGAAACTTGTAACAACTAAGAGCAAGAAAGTCGATTGTAGTGAAGAAAGTTTTGCTTGTAGCTCGATGTATGTGTTGGTCTCTTCTTCACTGCTTGCTTGTTTCTTTTATAGGTGCAGGTGCTACTATATGAACGGATCTCATTGCTATTGAACGTTCCACCGAATCTTCACAAGATCTTGGTTGTTGAACGTTCCACCAATTATTCATATATCTTGGCCATTCCACAAAATCTTGGTTGTTGAAGATTTGAATATGTTCCACAATGGATCTTCAAGCAATCTTCAATCAACAGAACCATATCTTGGTCGTTTGAAGATTTAACTATCTTGGCCGTTCCACATAATCTTGACTGTTGAAGATTTGAATATGTTCCACAACAGAACCATAAATGGATTAGTTTATTACGTAATAGTACAAACGTACACAACCAAGAAGACTTAACAACACTTTCATATATTTTTTTTGAAGCATGAGACATGCAACTCGGATCTCCTTCAGAGTTATAGACCAACTACGTCAACCTCCTCAATGGTACATCTTTCAATATTCAAAACAATATGAATTTATTATATATTAGTTACATTAAGCGTGCTAGGCACGCAGTTATAACATAAAATAAAGAGGATACATATATGTAGAATGATTAAAATTAAAATTTTGCTATTTTGGTCAAATAAAATAAGATTTGAGACGAGAAACACAAAACACAAGAACACATTATATATGAATATCTATATATATATGTATGCAGTGTATTGTGTATAATGATGTTTTTTCCATAACTTTATATCCTATTTAAATATCATATTCATTTTTTTGTCCAAGAAAAAATAAATCATGTTAGTTATTAGAATTGGCTTGCAAAAAAATTTAAGTTTGAATTGGCTTGCCTTATTATATTTAGTTCTATTTTTAAAAGTTATATAGCATCATTAAATTATTTATTGATTTGTCAAAAATATAATAAAAAATATATAAAGTAAAATAATTTTTTTTTACTTTTCGATTGCTTTGATATAGTTATTTAGGTCGGATAGTAGTCGGATATCAAGTATTGCAAACTGTCGGATACCCTAATCGGATATCCGATTCAATCCGAAGCGTCGGATATCTGTCCATAGTCTGATCGGATTCGGATGGTGGATTTAGGATTTTCCCATATCGAATATTCGGAGGTTTGGGTAGGATCGATTATCCTTTTTTTCATCCCTAGAATGGTTGTGTGCAAAGACACTTCTAAATTTCTAAAGTAGCTTTTTTTGATGGGTTTTTTGATCGGGTAATTTAGTATTATATTAAAAAAAAAAACTATGAATTTTGAGCGGTTCAACTATTTGATCATGAGAGTTTAGGGTTATTGTTAATTTATCCCTAACATTTTTAATGCATAACTTATATATACACTTACAAGAATTTGTAAAAAGAATAATAATCTGAACAAATTAGATATAACATATAAGGCTGAATTATGTATATCTGTTTGTTCTATTTTACATCATAACTTATGTACAAATGTACTATTATTTTAGGTGTTTAAATATAAAATATAATATTATTATAAAAATGGTAATATTTGTGATTTACATGTGAGTTTTGAACAAAATAGATATAGCATATAAGGATGAACTATGTATTTTCGTTTGTTCTATTTTACATCATAACTTTTTCATTGTATGATTTTTTTTTGGTAGAAATTAAACAAAAATTTTGTCTAATGTAAGATTATGATCTTTTTTTTAGTAAATTATGTCTCAATTACAATCACATTCTCTTCCTATTAAATATGTATTTAAAATTAATATTTATTGTAAATTCTAATCTATATATAAAATTAAAATTTTATGATAAATTTTATCTCAACTAATTTTACCAAACTAAATAATAAACTAATCAGTCGATTCTTACTTTCTAACATTCCTCTCATTATCACATTTTTTAATGAAAACATTGTTAATTATTTCAGCCCAAAACACTAATTATAGAAGTAATTTTGCCAATAGGCTAAACCCGGTTTGACAAGGCAAAATCAACCCGGTTTGTCAGAACTCAAACTACTTGAAACAGAAACAATTGATAAGTGTTAATTTTTCTTCTTCTTTGCTTACATTCATGGATCTATGGGCCAGTTTGATAACATAAAATTACGTAGATAAAGATGAGAATGAAGAGAATTATTTAGATGAAGGATTAAGGAAATGAAGTTGTTTAAGAGGATGAATATGAAAATAAGTGAAATGAGTGTTTGATAAAATGAATATGATTGTGGGTAAAATTACGAAAAAGTACGTGTCAAATTTTTAAGAAAGGGGTAAAAATGAAATTTTAACCTCGATATTCCTTACAATCCCTATAATCTAAAATTTATAGAATTACAAATATCTCTTAATCTAACTCTCTTGATCTCCATAGTCTAAACCCTTTAATCTTCTTAGGGTCCGTTTGGTTTGAACTCCGAAATCGAAAACGGAATGGAAACGAATCTAGTCCATATGTATATCCTTATTTGCGTCGGTGAGATCCGTTGTGGGTAAGCTCGCCATTGTTGGGTTGTGTGGATCAAAGATCTGCAACTCGTTTGTTTATAAAATGTTGAGATTGGGGAGTGTTATTGTATGCTTGCGTGGAGTGCATAATCTTCCAACCTAAACCGCTCTAACGGATTCATGAAACAGAATGAAGACACATGGCAACGTGTAGGGTCTGGTCTACAAGTTAATCTCGAAGCTCATAGTTTCTCGTCTTGAATAAACTCGTCAGCCCATTACAAAGCAGTTTCATTCCTGAAAGGTTGATTGAGAATACTTGTGATAGAATTGGATTCCCTACAAGTCAGAAAGGTTGGCTATCTTCCTGTTTTCGACGGATAGTTTCATTCCAAGTAGAGGAGTGCGTCAAGGAGACCCTATTTCTCCCTATTTATTCGTCCTCTGTCTGGAACGCTTCGGACAAGCTATCCAACAATTAGTGGATAATAACAACTAGGTGCCAATTAAAGTAAAGGGCGGAAGTGTTGGCTTCTCCCATGTGTTTTTCGCGGATGACATTGTTCTTTTTGCAGAGGCATAGGAGAACAACATCAATGTTATTAAAAATTGCATCTCGGATTTTTGTATTGCTTCCGGTCTTAAAGTGAGCCTTGCAAAATCCAAGATTTTGTTCTCTCCAAGTGTTGATGAAGATCTTAAAAAATACATCAGTGAAACTGCCGGATTTCCGATTGTAGAAGATTTTGGAAAGTATCTGGGATTCCCGATTATCCATTCACGGATGAGAAGATTCGACTTCAATTCTTTAATTGAGAAGACCAAGAGTAAGCTTGCTGCGTGGAAGGGACGTGTGATGAGTTTTGCGGGGAGAATGACTCGTTAAATCCGTTCTAAATTCATTCCCGTTCTATATCTCAAGAGTTGTTAGATTCCCACACTCTGTATGTAACGAGTTAGACAGATTGTGCATGTCTTTCTTGTGGGGTGAATGTGATACAGGTCAAAGAATGCATCTTGTGTCTTGGAAAGTTGTGTGCCGACCAACAGATAGAGGAGGACTTGGAATTCGTGATGCTGCTAGTGCTAATGTTGTGGCTTAGGGAAAATTATCCTGGCGGTTTTTATAGTCTAAAGATGCCCCATGGGTGTCTCTTATTTCGTGCAAATATGGGCTATCCAGTAGAAAGTTTTTGGACTGCAATAGAGTGAGGTGTGGGTCTTTCATTCTGAAAGGGATGGTTTGGGCCAAAACCAAGATCTTACAACCCGGAATGCGTTGGATTGTATCAAACGGAAAAAGCGCCTGATTCTGGACCGAAGCCTGGTGCAGTGAACAACCCCTTATTAGCATAGCTACTTGCCCTCTTTCTGATGAGCTCCTGTTGAGCACGGTAAGGGATTATTGGACCGTCGGAATGGGCTGGGACTGGGACAGGCTAGGGTCGGTGTTGCCGGCGGGTGTTCTTGTTAATATTGCAGGTTGGATAATCAACGAAGTTGAGAGTGGTTTGGACTGTGTCTCATGGAACTTGGCGTCTGACGGGTGGTATTCTTCATCTTCGGCCTATCTAGCTTCTGTAGAACAGGTTGCTGATTTGGAAGTGTTGAAGCCATTATTTGCTAGTATATGGAAGCTTCATGTCCCAAAACGGATTAGAACATTTATGTGGCTTATCACGCACGGTAGGATCCTTACTAATGCGGAGAGGGTAAGACGTCACATGGCTATGGATGATCAATGCCCCATCTGCGGTGACTGTCCATAATCAATTTTGCATACCTTCCGGGATTGCTCTAATATGACCCCTATCTGCAGTAATTTGTTAAGTCCTATCATTGCTGCAGGTTTCTATGGTAATGATGTTGTGCAATGGTTTTCATATAATATGGATAGGACTGAAGTTATTACCGACAACATGCCATGGAACATTTGTTTCGTTGTTACTCTATGGAAATGCTGGAAGGCGTAACGAGTTCATTTTCCGTTCGGTTCAGCATCCCCCAAATCGTATTGCGCATATAGATACAATGACTAATGCCATTACATTTGCTTGGTCTAGGGTCAATATTAACTTCACTGGAAGGATTTACAGAGAGATTTTAATCCAGTGGAAGGCACCGGAAGTGGGTTGGATAAAGCTGAACACGGATGGTTCGGTTAAGAGAAGTCTTGACGCGGGATCTGCAAGTGGTATATTCAGAGATATTCATGGGCGGTGGTTGTGTGGATTTTTGATGAATATTGGACCCTGTTCGGTCCCAAGGGCGGAACTTTGGGGTCTTTGCATGAGACTCTATCAAGCATGGGAAAAGGGTTCCGACAAATTATTGTGGATGTTGATTCGGAATTGGTTATCAAGTTGGTCACTACGTCAATCCCTAATTATCATCCACTTTCTAGTCTGGTATCGAGATATTAAGGCTTCCTTCGTAGGAACTGCGTGTCCAACTCCGACACACTTATCGTGAAGCTAATGCCGCTGCCGATCACATGGCATCCATTGCTTCAAGCTATCCTCCAGGTTA